>JABFTP020000124.1:11169049-13669049 GCA_013387265.2 Cryptolaemus montrouzieri
AAGAAGAACATTTAAATTTTGTAGTTTCAGATGAAAACCTAGTCCCATTCATGAAAAGCATCGAAAATAAATCAGAAAATTCATCTAAAAATAATGATAACAAAGATATAGAAAATTTATTTCTCAATCAAATGAATTTATTTGAAAATATTGACCCAACTTTAAGACCTAAACTTCCTAAAATTCATTATTCAAAGAAAATTTTCGATTGTATAAACGTGCTTAATGAGAATATTCTTCCAAAGCAACTTGTTGAAGTAATGAATGTCTATACACTCCATCTGATTATATATTGTGCCGCTATTACAGTAGTTAAACATTCTGGATACAAATTAGAAAATTTTGGATCTAATTATAATATCAAGAAAAAACCTTCATGGCAAAAAAGGTTAGAAGGTAAAATTTCTTCTATCAGATGTGATTTAGGAAGATTGACTCAATATTCCAGAGGTAATCGATCAAAAAACTTATGGCACATATTGGAAAAATATTCCTCAAAAATAAAACCCATAAAAATAATGAGATAAGTAATGGACAATTGATAGAATACATCGATACTTTGAAACAAAAACTTTCAGTATACTCTATTAAACTACGTGAATATAAAATGAATTCAGATAGAAAATTCCAAAACAAACTATTCAAAAATAATGAAAAACATTTTTACAAATTTATTTCAGGTTCAAATGAAAATATTTCTGGAAATGGAGTTCCTAAAATTGATATTTTAACTGATTATTGGTCTTCAATTTGGGCAGTGCCAAGACAACATAATTCCAATGCAAGTTGGATTTTAAATGAAAGGTCTCGATTTTCTAAAATAGAATGCATGCAATTTGAAAAATTTTCAAACGAAGATATAACATCAGTTATTAAACACACAAAAATTGGAAATCTCCAGGTGTTGATGGTATTCATAACTTTTGGTTCAAGAAATTCTCTTGCGTTCATGAAAAATTGGCTGAATATTTTTCATATATAATAAAGAACCCTCAGCTACTCCTTTATTTTTCACACAAGGAATTACTTATTTAAAACCGAAAAGTGATAATACTATTGATCCGTCTCAATATAGACCAATTACTTGCCTTCCAACAATATATAAAATTCTAACTGCATGTATTACCCAAAAATTTATGCGCATTTGGAGAATTATAATATTCTTTCCGAACATCAAAAAGGATGTAGAAAAAACACCTTGGTACTAAAGAGCAACTTGTAATTGATTCTGTTGCTTTGAATCAAGCTCAAACTAAGAAGAGAAATATTCATACAGCCTTCATTGATTACCAAAAGGCTTTTGACAGTTCTCCCATTCATGGCTTCAAGAAATTTTGGAAATTTATAAAAGTGATAAGACACTTCGTCATTTTCTTGAATTCGTAATGAAAAATTGGAGAACCAATCTTCATTTAAATATTTCAAAACAATCGTTAAAATCCGAAGTAATTCCAATCAAAAGAGGCATTTTCAAGGTGATTCTTTAAGTGCTCTTTGGTTTTGTCTTTGCCTCAATCCATTATCTCATGAATTAAATGCTACTAGTTTCGGCTTCAAAATAAAGAGTTTATTAACTGAATTCAAATTAAGTCACTTAATTTATTTAGATGATATTAAATTATATGCCGGAACCAGATCTCATTTAAAAAGTCTACTTGAGATTACTTTCAACTATTCCAATGATATTCATATGAAATTTGGGCTTCAAAATGTAAAAATCTTTCTATTGAAAAGGAAAGATCACCTCTAATTATATAAAGATTTCCAATATCGAAATCGAGCCAATGCATCAAGGAGATACATATAAATATCTTGGATTTTGTCAAGAGAAGACAATTAACCATAGCAGCACTAAAGAAATTATTAGAAGTTCATATTACAAAAGACTAAGAATTATCATCAAGAGTTATTTAACTAGTAAAAACCTTTTCAGAGCTATCAACTCCTATGCTGTTCCTATTCTTACATCTTCTTTTGGAATTATTAAATGGTCTAAAACTGATCTAAATGAATTACAATGTCAAACGAGGAAAATGCTCTGTAAATATCATAAGCACCACCCAAAGTCAGCTGTTCAGAGAGTTACACTACCTAGACATCTTGGAGGTCGTGGATTAATTGATTTGAATAATCTTCATAGTAAACAGATTTTTCATCTACGTTCCCATTTTCATGATAAACAGAGAACATCTAAATTACATGATATTGTTGTTGCTTCAGATTATAATCTTACACCTCTGAACTTGACAATGCAAAAGGTAGATTTTGATATATTTGATGATAATTCTAAAAGAGAAAGTTGGATGCAGAAGGAATTACACGGAAAGCACCTAAAGAATTGAAAAATGATTATATTGATGAAATTGCATCGAATAAATGGTTAGTATCTGGAGAATTGTTTGCTGAAACAGAAGGCTTGGCAATTGCGATCCAGGACCAGGTTGTTTTCACAAGGAATTATAGAAAACATATCATCAAACAAAATATAGATGATTCTTGCCGTAGATGTTTCTGTTCTTCAGAAACAGTTTTTCATATATTATCATCTTGCTCAGTCCTTGCTTCAACAGATTATTTAGAAAGACATAATGCCGTCGCTAATATTATTCACTTCAATCTAGGAATTAAACATGACCTAATTCCCAAAAGAAAAAAATTTCAAAAATATGAACCTGAGATTATTTGTGAAAATGACAAATATAAACTTTATTTTGATAAAACAATTCTGTGCAACAGAGCTGTAAAACACAATAGACCAGATATCGTTCTTAATGATAAACAGAATCAAATAACATATATAATTGATATTGCTATACCCGACACACATAATATACAAAATAAATACAATGAAAAATTTCTAAATATATGATGCTTGGCGACGAGATTAAAAAATGTTGAAAATGAAGAAAATATTTATTCTACCGATTATTATTTCTACAACAGGCGTTATTCCTAGAAATCTTCACAAAAGTATTGAGATTTTGGGTCTGAAGAAAATTTGTTTGAACAGTTACAAAAGATAACAGTCATCAAATCTTGTAATATTCTTCGTAGGTTTCTTTCCGAAAATAATAATGAGGTAGAGTCATAGGTTTTCTCTTTAGTTTATACTGCTCAGAATCTCATTTCATATTTTATTTATTTGTTTATATAAATGTAATATAATTAACTGACAATTTTGTCATATTTATATTCAGAGCATTATTCTATTCGATCGTTCACCATTTCACACAAAGGAAACTATTAATAAGTAACATTCAGTGTTACTTGACTAAGGTCCGTACACTGGATTTTTCCGGGAGAAAGCCTCTGACACTACTCGTTGGTACATTGATATCATTGTCTGATGATGCTATAGTATGTATATATTCTGGTAGATTGATATATTCTCATAACATTTAACGTTATCCTAATATATAATTACTCCAGGATATGTTTTAATTATAATCATTGCCTGGCAATGGTATTAATTACCGGGTGGTGGATTTATATTTTTCATGAAATCAGTTTGATTGCATGAACAGATATATGGGCAACTCGTCGGGGTAAAACCCTATATATATATATATATATATATATATATATATATATATATATATATATATATATATATATATATATATATATATATATATATATATATATATAAAATGACTATAACTAATCTACGAAGAGAAATTACTATGATTCAAACTCTCGGAAAACTAACAACAAATGACTTGCTCGAAATACTATAATACTGAAGATATATCCATAATGTTTGAAGAAAATGTAATGTAATTTTTGAATGAAAATAAACTACTTATATCGGATAACTTCAAATCTATGGATCTTTTAATATTAAAACAAATTTGGAAGAAAATAATGGTAATAAACTATGAAACAAACAACTGAAATATAACCTAACCTAGTTAGTGAGACGATGCTGACCAAGCTATAGTGGATCTACCAGATGCACTGCATTAAACTACTGTTGATTTATTGAACTACCATGATATGAATAGTCGGTCTCACCCAAGCAAAAATTGTGTCTGTAGTGCAAAAGATCTACGAGCTACAATTTTTTTATGTTCCTCAAAAATCGAGTTTATAACAAAAATAATTGAATCTGCCAAATGTTTTGACAGATAAGTGCCAACAACTTGGGTATTTTATGCCTTGCTCAAATGTCGGTTCTAGATGTATAATAAAAAAGGTAGATTGCGATTTGAAATAACAAAGTGATGACCCACTTCCGGTATAACCGGAAATGGTATCACTTCGAAAATATTTCACTCCAATTGGAAATCGCTAGTTATGGCCGCGTATAAAATTTCAGCTTGATATTGTAATTGAATTGGCCAATTCAAATGTGATGAAAAATATTTCAAATTTGTAAAAATCCTCTCTTTTCTGTGAACTTAAAATATCACGATGCATGAATTTGGACCAGTCTGTGCAATCTGTAACTTCTGAAGAATTTAGATGAAAATTCTCTGCCCAATAAAATAGACGTTTAAAGATAATTCGAGCATTTCTTATATCAAATCGATATCAAACGAAACAGAATGAGAGCCGAAATATCCCGCTACCCAATCCGTCAGTCTTGAATTAATCAAAGGCGTCATCAAACATTCCTCAAAATTCAAACCGTTATTTGGATTCGGGCAATTCTCGAAGTTTTATTGAAAGTAATCTTCAGTTACTGAAAACGAATTTTACAAATCTAAATTGCCAAGATAAGAAACTGAGAGTTTATTTCGAACTCCGAAATTGAAATTATGAAAGATCCCCTCTAATACTTAATGAACTCGATCTTATAATGCTAATAAAATGTTATGATCTCATGAATGCGATCCTTCCTCTTCAATGGCAAGGGTGCTAAAACTCAAATATGCTATGAAAAATCTATCCAGGATTCTGTGTCATAACAATAAAGAATAATTTGAAGCTGTAAACTGACGTATCCTTTACTGGGATGATCTTCTTCTAGGAGATATTTTATGTCGAAGTGATTACGGCGGTAGTTCCGTAAGTACCTGGCCTGATTCAGGCAAGATAGTAATGGGCATGACGAAAGATTTTGAAATCCTCTTCAGTAATCCGGACACACATCTACTGTTTACAACAAAACATTTATTTCCGTAATAAACTAAAGTTTTTGGAAGTTTAAAGCTATTTTATAATCATTTTTGAATATTTCGCGAAAACAGTTCGCCGTGTCATGGCGTCGTGTATGACGTCATACTTACGTAAACGTCAAATTTGTTTATGCCCAGCTAGACAGCAAAGTAAACAAACGTTGCGTATTTCTTGTGTTGAAAATGAATTCTAAAGTTTATAAGTGGTGTGCAGTATCTCAGTGCAAAAATACATCAATAATAACCCAACAAGGTGTTTGTACATGTCCCATACAAGAATATTGTTAAAGCTTGAATGGCGAAACCCGATGTAAAGACAAATTCGCCACTTTATTTCGGTGAAGATCACTTTGATGTGAGTATGTTATCATGTATTGATAGATTTTTAACTTAATATTTGTTTGACGTGAAATAGTTGAAATGAAGAGGCTATGGAATAATTAGTCATTTATTGATATTATGTTTGTGTTAGTCTTAATTATCATTCTTATTATCAATTTTAATTGTTACCTCTCCAGTTTTCAGTTGCCAAATGATATGGAAAATTATATGAAATACCATGTGATGGGGTCGGTATCACAAGTACGTATAAAACCAGGATGTATGCCCACAAAATTTACTTGCCAACCAGACAGGAAAACAAAAACATCTAACACAACAGAACGACCCTATATAGTAAAAAAAAGGAAGGATGATGATTCTTGAAGAGTGTGAAAAGCAATTTGAAGAAAGTATTATAGTTAAATAGCCATCAAGTTCAAAATAAATTGCATCCTGTAGTTCAGGTATAGTTTACTAACTCATTTATTAGAATGTTAATTTAGTGTTATTGCATACATTGTTGGTATACTTAGGCCCGTATTACAGGTTATCTTATTTAGTAATAAAAACAAGTACTGTGTTTTAAGGAATTTTACTTAATAATTGCGATTCGTAACGCGTTTCACTACACCACAGCTTCTTCAGACGAATGAATGTACAGAAAATATAAATATATATGTAATTAAAAGCTTATTGGGTTGTTTCTTTGTAAGTGGTTATTTATGACAGGTATATTCAATAAAATTAAGGAATAGATTGCTCTCCGAAGAGATTCAATAGAGGTGAAGGGCTTAAATCGACTTGTTCATTGATGAGTCTACCTGAGTGTTCGTATTTATTGATTTCTAAAATTTGCCAAAGATCTACCTTCCAAGATTTATTATCTGTATGCAAAATTTCAAACTGTGGGTCGAAAGAATGATTATTTTCTAAGAGATGATTCGCGTAATTTGAATCTGATTTTTATTCGAAAACTGCGTTTATGTTCCGATATTCTAATATTAAAATTTCTATGAGTTCTACCAATGTAGAAATTATCACAGTCATTGCAATTCAATCAATTTTTACCTGGTTTGGTTTTATTATTTTTATATATTTGCCTAAATTATTATTAGTTTGGAAAGCTATGTTGAAATTATTGCTACTCAAGAATGATTTCAGTTTTTCACTTGTAATGCCAACGTAGGTTAAGGTGTTGAATTTTTGTTTCAATTTATCGACAGGGTAAACTTCATTCAATGCGATTCTACTTCGTTTTTTATTTAAAATATTATTTATTAGTTTGGGATTGTAACCATTATTTTTGGCTTTTTGTTTAGTCAAATTTAATTCTTTGTTGAAATTTTCTGGTGATAACGGCATGTTAATCAATCTATGAATAAAACTATTGAATGCTGACATTTTATGTTGATATAGATGACACGACGAGTTATGTATTATAATATCTGTATGTGACGGCTTATGGTAAATCGCGAAAACATGTTTTCCATTTTCATTCAAAATTGTTACGTCTGAGAAATTTATCGAATTATTGCTTTCTATTTCGGTTGTGAATCCAATTTTGGATGTAATGAATTCATATAATTTTCGAAAAGTTTTAACTGTCTATCTGTTCCTGTGAAGCAAATAATGATATCGTCTACATAGCGATACCATTATAAACAATATTTTTTAGTGGATGATTATGAATTAATTTCTCTAAGTTATTCATGAATATTTCTGCTAACAAAGGACTTAACGGATTGCCCATAATCAAGCCGTCTTCAATAGTATAATAATTGTTATTGAAATGGAAATAATTTTGATCTAAATAAATTTGTAATAATGAAAGAATATCTGATTTAATGATAGTATTTACATGATTCTTTTCTAATAATTATTTAACTAAGTAATACGTATCTTTCGGAGGAATGTTGGGAAATAGATTCTTAACATCTAAAGAAATGAGTTTGGAATTAGGTGGTATAGTGGTATCTTTGATATTGGCAATTAGTTTGTATGAATTTTGACCGAAAATTTAGATTTAAAATTGCAATGTTTTATTATCAAGTCGTTGAGGAATTTTGAAAGTTTGAAAGAAGGTGCCGTTACATAAGAAACAACAGTCTACTAGGGTAATTAGGTTTATGAAGTTTTATCAACGAATATAATTCGGGGATTGTGGATTGGAGTTAATGAATTTATATTTTCGTTGTCTATAATTAATGATTTTGCTGTAGAAATTATGTTTTTAACCACCTTCTGAAATTTTGCGGTAGGATCCTTAGTTGATGTTATATAGTTTCCGGCTGTTAAGAATTCTTCAGTGTTAGAAATATAATCGGTTTTACTAATCGCGATGACGGTGTTACCTTTATCTGCTTTAGTGAATACTTAATCGTGCTTGGCGCTATTTTCACGAATTGTTTTTATTATCTTATAATAGGAATTGAAATGAGGTGATAATTTCGAAAAGTCTTCTTTGATGATTTTTGCTGTTCGATGTTTGACTAAAATGTTATCTTTGGAGGTTTTGAGAATGTTGAAGACACATAACAACAGTGGACCAGCAAGAAGAGCAATCGAGAAAGGCCAACGCATATGGCTCAAAGAGGATATGAAGATCCATTAACATCACCAGAAAATTTCAACAAAGAATAAATTTGATTAAACAAATAGCCAAAAATAATGGTTACAATCCCAAACTAATAAATAATATTTTAAATAAAAACATAGTAGAATCGCATTGAATGAAGTTTACCCTGTCGATAAATTGAAACGAAAATTCAACACCTTAACCTACGTTGGCATTACAAGTGAGAAACTGAAATCATTCTTAAGTAGCAATAATTTCAACATAGCTTTCCAAACTAATAATAATTTAGGCAAATATATACAAAATAATGAAACGAAACCAGGTAAAAACAATAAATCAGGTGCTTATAGATTGAATTGCAATGACTGTGATAATTTCTACAATGGTAGAACTCATAGAAATTTTAATATTAGAATATCGGAACATAAACGCAGTTTTTCAAATAAAAATCAGATTCAGATTACGCGAATCATCTCTTAGAAAATAATCACTCTTTCGACCCAGAGTTAGAAATTTTGCATACAGATAATAAATATTTGAAGATAGATCTTTGGGAAACTTTAGAAATCAATAAATACAAACACTCAGGTGGACTCATCAATGAACAAGTCGATTTAAGCCCTTCACCTCTATTGAATCTCTTCGGGGAGCAATCTATTCTTAAATTTTATTGATAGACCTGTCATAAATAACCACTTAAAAGAAGCAACCCAATAAGCTTTTAATTACTCAAGAACATTTATATTTATATTTTCTGTACATTCATTCGTCTGAAGAAGCTACGGTGTAGTGAAACGCGTAACGAATCGCAATTATAAAGTAAAATTCTTTGAAACACAGTACTTGTTTGTTTTGTATTATTGATAATGGAATTTTACCAAGTAAAAGCCTCCCAAATTCAGGGCGATAGATAGTCTCCTCTATTTTTTAGTAGCTCACTCTGTATCTTCTACAGTTTTCAATCAAAAATGAAAATTCGTTCACGGGAATGCAGACAAAGATAATACCTTTCTTTCGAGGTATCACTCGACCCATCTACCCTCTTCCAACTTTTCAAGGGTTGTCACCCCTGCTCTAGGGGTTGAAATTCGAGATGAGGAGATACTTGAAGATGACTGTCCTTGATCAGCATAGATCTGTTCCATTTTACTTCACTGAAACTTGAATAGTCTCAGGGAAATAGTCTTCCCTATCTTTCAGTTGCTCACCCTATATCTTTTACAGTTTTCAATTAATAATAGAAATTCGTTCAAGGCGATGTAGACAAAGATATCACCTTTATTCAAAATGTTCAAGGTTTGTTTTTGCGTTCTGATCAGAAATGAATATCTTGGTAGATATAGCCTCTGTTTAGTTTTACTTAAAGCACCCTGTATGTTCTCGGTCCCCGGTAATAACAACTCTCCTGACATTTTGCCCATCTGACCTTAGCTACTGAGATAGATTTCCAATAGAGTGCCTCTATTATGAGATATAATGTTATATATCTCAATATTATCCTTCAGGTGCGCCAGCACCGAGTAACAGAATAGTTGTCGGACGTCAAATACCCCGGCTAGCATATAGAGTAAATTAGAAGAATAGGTGATCCCTTTTTTTACTATAGTATCAACTTCGGTTGAACTCAAATTTTTCTAATAACATTATTATAAGCACCCCCCAGACAATCATGCCATATCGCAGTTGTGACTCTACGAGTGCATTATATATAGATTTTATTTGTTTTGATTCAAACAATCTAGTAAGATATTTAATTTTTGATATCAGCCCCATAAGATTCTACACCAAGCTTACGACATGAGCTTCCCCATTAAGGAACGAGTCAAATATCACACCTAAGTATTTACATTCGTACGTACAAGCGATAACGAGGTTGTCATTTCTATCGGCCACTGTCAAGGGTGAAATCTCTGGCAGACGACAAGTGTCTACGGCAAATGGAATATATTTTGTTTTTGACCAATTTATTGTTAGTACACTTTCTTCCATCCAGTTCTTGATGTTCGAAAAATGGAGTTAAGCTAATTTCTTGAGATCTCTCCAATTTTCGCATGAATAAAAACTGCTGTATCGTCATTGAAACTGATGATGTGACCCCTGGATGTCAAAGACAAGTCATTTACGAACAATGAGAACAACAGTGGTCCCAGAACCGTACCCTGAGGGACACCACACTCAATGTCACACATTATGCTATATACTCCCTTTACCCTTACCATCTGTTTTCTATTTCTGAGGTAGCTCCGCTATAGTTGAGTGACCTTCCTCCCAAAACCAAGATTCACTAATAATCTGATTAAGATATCATGATCTACTATGTCGAACGCCTTCGCCAAATCCACCAAGATGCATAGGGAAACTCCTCCATCATTGAAATTCCTATAGATCTTTTCAGTTAAGTGGGTGATAGCGTTCTGTGTAGACAAATTTCCCCTGAACCCATACTGATGGTCAGACAAAATTTTATGCTTATTCACAAATTCCAATAATCTATTTTTGATAACCCTCTCAACAATCTTAGCCAAAACAGATTAAAGAGATCGGTCTGTAGTTGTCGCAGCTATCTATTTTTCCGCCCTTATGAATTGGGATAACCACCGCTACTTTCAGTTTACTAGGGAAAACATTCAATTTTCAAATCATGTAGACTATATGGGTGACTGGAGCCACCAAATGAGATATTCCAACCTTCAGAACCTCGGCAGCTTTACCGTCCATCCCATAACTTTTCTTATTTCTTGAATTGGATATTGTATTATACAGGGTGCTTCAACGAAAACTAAACAGAGGTTATGTTTACCAAGATATTCATTTTGATCAAAACGCAAAATCAGGTCAATTGTTGTTTCAAGGGGACATCTTTTGGATACAAAACTTGCCTGAAATATCAACCCCTAAACAGGGGTTGCAAACATTTTGAATAAGGAAGATGGGTCGAATGATGACTCAAAAGAAAGGTGGTATCTATGTCTACATCGCCTTGAACAAATTTCTATTTTAATTGAAAACTGTGAAAAATACAGGGTGAGCAACTGAAAGATAGGAAGACTATTTCCTGAGACTATTCAAGTTTCAGTGAAGTAAAATGGAACAGATCCATGCTGATCAATAGCAGTCATCATCAAGTATCATCCTCATCTATAATTTCAACCCGTAGAGCAGGGGTGACCACCCTTTAAAAATTTGGAAGAGGGTAGATGGGTCGAGTGATACCTCAAAAGAAGGTATTATTTTTGTCTGCATCCCCGTGAACGAATTTTCATTTTGATTGAAAACTGTAGAAGATACAGAGTGAGCTGCTGAAAAGAATTAGAGGTCAGACTATCTAAAATCACTGGATTGAACAGTTGAAATTTTAGATGTGAATGGTGTTTCGGAAGTTGACAGCCTTTGATCTGGAATGAATCTGTTCCATTTTCTTGCACTAATACTTGAATGGCTCAGGGCGACAGATAGTCTTCTCTATTTTTCAGTAGCTCACTCTGTATCTTCTACAATTTCCAATCAAAAATGAAAATTCGTTCACAAGGACGCAGACAAAGATAATACCTTTCTTTCGACGTATCACTCGACCCATCTACCCTCTTCCAAATTTTCAAGGGTGGTCTAGGGGTTGAAATTCTAGATGAGGATGGTACTTGATGATGACTGCCATTGATCAGCATGGATCTGTTCCATTTTACTTCGCTGAAACTTGAATAGTATCAGGGAAATAGTCTTCCCTATCTTTCAGTTCCTCACCCTGTATCTTTTACAGTTTTCAACTAAAAATGAAAATTCGTTCAATGCGATGTAGACAAAGATACCACTTTTCTTTTTAGTCATCACTCGACCCATCTTCCCTATTTAAAATGTTCAATGATTGCAACCCCCGCTTAGGTGTTTGTACCCCAAAAGATGTCCCCCTTGAAACAAAAATTAACCTGTTTTTGCGTTTTGATCAGAAATGAATATCTTGGTAGATGTAGCCTCTGTTTAGTTTTCGTTGAAGCACCCTGTATATTTCTGCTTGATTTGAAGGTATGAGTTTCAACTTTTAATGGATATCTAACATTTACAATTCTGACTGGAAAACAAATATAGAATCAGAAGTAAAGGTTCGCATGATGCTCTGTTTAGGTCACAAGGGTCAGAAAAACAGAAGTGATTAACGAATGTTTTATATGAAATAAAATATGCCGCAAGAATCTTGGAGCTTGTGCGTAAACCCTGTGCTTCACAGTAAAGGAGGATTTCGTATTCTGCTCCCACAATCTTTAATTGGCAGCCCTATGGTTTTGCGTTCTCTTTCTCCCTCTGTTTTTAGTTTCATGCCAGCGGATCTACTTCATTCAGAACTCACACATTCCTTTTTCCAATTTCTTTCAGACTTATTCCTCTGTCAAGATGAGTCAAAGTTTTAGGGGGACGCAACCTGAATCTAGAATGTATTTCTTCTGTTTCGCCTTCTCGTATGTGTGAGTTTCGTCATAAACCTTGTCCGGAGTTGGCAGACAACGGATGAGCTTCTCATACTGCGAAGTAAAGCGGAATTGGTGAAGACGTCTTGTCAATATCATTCTTTTTGAAAGCATAACAGTGCATCATATGAAAATATTCCTTGAAGGTGCATATTCGTTTGAAATATTGTTGCAATTTTTATTTGAATAAAAATCTGCTATCTTGGCAAACTGAAAAAATTTAAGCCAAATTTACATAATCAGAATTGAAGGTAGATTTTGATGCTGGGGAATTTTGTTCGAAGAGAAATCATCTGCGGTAATTATTCCTGCACTACTTTTCGTAACTCGTCAGTTACTGCAATAAAGGCAGTAAGTTTATTGTCGTAGCTGACCCGAAGAAATTTTTGGATCCTCCCCCTTTCAAAATATCCACTGTGGGTAGTTTAGAGTTATGTGTTCAACTCTTTAGATAAAGTAAGCAAATTAAATACTTGTGTTACAAAATTTCAAGTTTTGACAATGAAAAATGTTAATATACAGGGTGGATCACGAGTACACCTAGGGGAATTCGAATCGGCACAGAATACAAGGTAACGCTATTGGTTAGATTTGGTTAGGTTAGATCTGTCTGTTAGGCTGTCTTATGGATTTGAATCGAAGTTTCTAATGGTAATAACTCTTGAACGCATACACCAACTTTCCCGATATTTCGTAACATAAATGACACGGCTGATGTTAACAATACTAATTGAAGACGAAACTCTAACTCCTGGGCTAGACAGAAAAATGAATATTCTCCTCGAAATAACTGTTGTGCATGACTCTTGCATACGATCTTCATCATCAAGAATTCCTGTGGGGCCCACTGCGAAAACGTTTGCATTCCACAAAATTTTTTATTGAGATATGATTATGAGGATAACTCATTTTTTCGTTTTGGAAAAACATCGCGAACACCAAATGTAACTTATCTTCCTACCAACAATTCAGCATTGGGTATTTATTGTTTTCGTCCTGGGAATACTTCAGCATATTCTTCCTAATAGAATAAAGTGGAGGAAGAATTACAGGGGCGTAAAAATTATTCTTTAATTTTTTTAGTTCAAGAGTAAACTATGTGTCCATGTCATCTCTCAGAAGTTTTCCTATCTCATGAAAATATCACAATTACTTTTTCTTTTGACGTGTTGCTTTCAATTTAAGCTCTGTCGTATACAGGGTGTTACATAATAGTATGTCACAACTTGAGGGGATAAATCTATTAGCAATTTTAAGAAAAAAAAATCATATAAACAAGCCCGCAAAAGCTTCGTAACGAAGCTACAGGGTGTTGAAATTTCCATGAATTGAAACTCCTGCAGTTTTTGAGATATTCAGCCCAAATTAGGAATGCAAGCTATTTCCTACAGCTTCCATCAATACACGTCCTAAATTTCAACTAGAATTCACACGGTGTTTTCTTAGCCGGAGCCATGTCTGCTTTTGCCCTTTCAAAACTTTTTGCAGTACGCCACTGATCAGCGTACAATTAATTTTCGTCATCTTCGTTCAATTTAAAAACTTTTTGACACTTGAAATTTTTTCGTATCTCCAACTGTTCTCGAGGAAAAAATTATTAAATGATTGTATGCATTCGCTGAATTGAAAGCACTTCTAATTAGAAAAATAACTAGTAGGCTTTGATTTTTTCATTTATTTATTTATTTAGACAGTTGCTAAAGTTAAACCAGTGTCTGCTCAAATTGTTTATTAGACTAACGATTAGTTTCAAGACTTTTGAAGTTATTGCTGTAAGAAAAATGACTAATTTTACTAATGCCGAATTGGCTGATATCCATTACATGTACGATTTGGCTGACGGAAACACAACAGAAGCTAGGTGATTATATCAGGTGTGCTTTGCAAATCGAGTAACACCAGACAGGCGAACATTTTCAAATATCCACACAAGGTTAAGGGAAACTGTTACTTTTACTGCAAATAATCATTTACAAGGTGCAACTCAAACTATGAGAACTCCTGATACTGGGGAAGCAGTTTTGAATTGTATTAATTTGAATCCTCATGTGAGTACAAGACAATAGTTGAATATTTTACATGTTCCAGTTTGGAGGATTCTCCACGACTTTTTATTGTACCCGTTTCATATTCAACGCGTCCAAACTATACTTTCTCGAGATTTTCCTTCAATACTGAATTTCTGTCGATGGTTCTTAGATTAAATTAGAGGAAATGCTTAAGTTGATAGTGAAATAATGTTCACAGACGAAGCTAACTTTTCGAGAATTGCTATAAAAAATTTCCACAATAATCATTATTGGGCTGAGGGAACCCCCATTTGATTGAAGGATCCCATCATCAAGAACAATTCTCACTTAATGTCTGAGTCGGAATAATTGGAAATTATTTGATTTGGCCACTTTTTTGCCTTACAGACGAAACGGTCCCGCTTATCGGCAATTTCCTCGAGGATGTATAACATTTGGGAGAAATATAATGTGGTTCATGCATGACGAAGCACCAGCACATTTCAGTGGAGAGGCTAGAGAATTCTTGAATAATACATTCAACAACCGATGGATAGGTCGGGTTGGGCAAGAACCATGACCTCATAGGTCCCCAGACTTAAATAGTTTGAACGTTTTCTTATGGGGTTATCTCAAAATTTCAGTTTATACCACTCCAGTGAAGAACTGCAGAAGAATCGAGAAATCGAATAATAACCTCTACACTTAAAGTAATTCATCTAGTTTTTTTTTTTCAGTTTTATATTGAATAAGTATAAATTGAGTCGCAGAAGATGAGCTATCAAAATAAAAGGAAATTTTAGACATACCTATCGAGTATTTCTATTATTTTTTTTTCATTTAGCGAATAACGTACAATTCAAATTCAATAATTTTTCACTCGAAAACGGTTGGAGATACGAGAAAAAGAAGAGTCAAAGAAGCTTTTACATTGAACGAAAATGACAAAAATTGATTGTACGCTTGTCAGTGGCGTACTACAAAAAAGTTCGAAAGGGCAAAAAAGACATGGCTCCGTAAAAGAAAACACCTTGTAAATTCTAGTTAAAATTTAGGACGTGTAATGATGGAGGTTGTAAAAATAGCTTGCATTCAAATTTCGGACTGAATGTCTCAAAAACTGCAGGAGTTTTGAAGAAAACACCAATTTTTCCGGTAATTTCAACATCCTGTAATACCGTAACGAAGCTTTTGCAGGCCTACGTTCATATGAACTTTTTTCTTGAAATTTCACGTAGATTTACTCTCTCAAGTTGTGATATTCTATTATGTAACATCCTGTATATCATTGTGCTGTCTAGCGAATACCTGGACAGGCCTTTTTTCCTGGAGCTGATGGCAATCTTTCAGTTTCTCCTAACCAAAGATTAACACTTTCGAAAGATTTGTGATATCAATTTACAATACATTCGAATTAATTTCATGAAAAACAGAACTATTTAGACATACCTGCTCTCACTTCGCTGTCAACAAAAATGCATATCAATAATTTAGTGATGAAAACAATAATAGTCACTGAATATAACAACAATCCCAAGGAATAGCGAAAATGCACGAGGAAATTACGCTGAATCTTGTTGAATCCTGCAGAATAAATCCGCTATGTGTCGATGAATCACATAACGATATTGAAGCATAAGTACAACGTGACTCATGATCGTGGAATTGAAGTCAAAATAAAATAGTCATGTGCAATAAGCGCAAAGCGTTTATGTAAAGTAATCAACCATCAAGACCTACACATCGCGGTTTTTGTTGATTTGTAAAGTCGTTGAAAATGACACATATCGGTTTCGGGAGTTAAAAAGCATGAAAATAGAAGTTGTTGGCACAATAAGCAGAAAAAGGCCAAAATTCACATAGCGATTCTTGCGAGCGCAACGACGAGTTTAATTAATAAAAGAATTAGTTCAGTTGTTAGCCTTAAAATTATCACAAACTTTATTCCTGTGTTTCTTAGTTCAAAGCTGAAATTCACTTGGTAGTATGAGCTTCAAAAAAATAACTGCTGAATATAAATAAGACGTTTTGTAACATTAACGAAATTTAAAAAGTCATTTCCATTGTCAATATAAGTAAAACATACAGGGTGCTTCAACGAAACTAAACAGAGGCTATATCTACCAAGATATTCATTTCTGATCAAAACGCAAAAACAGGTCAATTTTTGTTTCAAAGGGGACATCTTTTGGGGTACAATACTTGCCTGAAACATCAACCCCTAAGCGGGGGTTGCAATCATTGAACATTTTGAATAGGAAAGATGTGTCGAGTGATATCTACATCGCCTTGAACGAAATTCCATTTTCAATTGAAAACTGTAAAAGATACAGGGGAGAAACTGAAAGATAGGACTATTTCCTGAGACTATTCAAGTTTTAGCGAAGTAAAATGGAACAATAATAAAAACAAGTACTGCGTTTTAAGGAATTTCACTTAATAATTGCGATTCGTAACCCGTTTCACTACACCGTAGCTTCATCAGACGAATGAATCTACAGAAAAATATAAATGAGAATATAACTATAAATGTTCTTGAGCAATTAAAAGCTTATTGGGTAGCTTCTTCTTAAGTGGTTATTTATGGACAGGTATATCCAATAAAATTAAGGAATGGATTGCGCCCCGAAAAGATTCAATAGAGGTGAAGGGCTTAAATCGACTTGTTCATTGATGAGTCTACCTGAGTGTTTGTATTTATTGATTTCTAAAGTTTCCCAAAGATCTACCTTCCAATATTTATTATCTGTGTGCAAAATTTCAAACTGTGGGTCGAAAGAATGATTATTTTCTAAGAGATGATTCGCGTAATTTGAATCTGATTTTTCATTTGAAAAACTGCGTTTTTGTTCCGATTTTCTAATATTAAAATTTGTATGTGTTCTACCAATGTAGAAATTATCACAGTCATTGTAATTCAATCTATAAACACCGATTTATTGTTTTTACCTGGTTTGGTTTTATTATTTTTATATATTTGCCTAAATTATTATTAGTTTGGAAAGCTATGTTGAAATTATTGCTACTTAAGAATGATTTCAGTTTCTCACTTGTAATGCCAACGTAGGTTAAGGTGTTGAATTTTTGTTTCAATTTATCGACAGGGTAAACTTCATTCAATGCGATTCTTCTTTGTTTTTATTTAAATTATTATTTATTAGTTTGGGATTGTAACCATTATTTTTAGCTATTCGTTTAATTAAATTTAGTTCTTTGTTGAAATTTTCTGGTGATAACGGGATGTTAATCAATCTATGAATAAAACTATTGAATGCTGACATTTTATGTTAATATGGATGACACGACGAGTTATGTATTATGATATCTGTATGTGACTGCTTATGGTAAATTGCGAAAACATGTTTTCCATTTTCATTCGAATTTTTTACGTCTAAGAAATTTACTCGAATTTCAACCCCTACAGCAGGGGTGACCACCCTTGAAAATTTGAGAGGGTAGATGGATTATATCGTTTTCTTTCAAGATTCATAATCCTTCATAATCATTCCAATGTTTGTGCTGCTCACCCAGTAATTTTGATGGAGAACGAAAACTTGCTCACTATTGTGGAGACAAACAAAAATCCTTTCTCAGTAGGTTATAACTGGACCTATCTTCTGCTTCAAAAATAACATAGGGTGGTCTCCCCTGCTCTAGGGGTTGAAACTTGAGATGTGAATGGTGTTTCGGAAGATGACAGCCTTTGATGTGGAATGAATCTGTTCCATTTTTTGCACTAATACTTGAATAGCTCAGGGCGATAGATAGTCTCCTCTATTTTTCAGTAGCTCACTCTGTATCTTCTACAGTTTTTAATCGAAAATGAAAATTCGTTCACGAAAATGCAGACAAAGATAATTCCTTTCTTTCGAGTTATCACTCGACCCATCTATTATTCCAAATTTTCAGGGGCTGTCACCCCTGCTCCAGGAGTTGAAATTCGAGATGAGGATGGTACTTGATGGTGACTGCCTTGATCAGCATAGATCTTCCATTTTACCTCACTGAAACTTGAATAGTCTCAGGGAAATAGTCTTCCCTATCTTTCAGTTGCACACCCTGTATCTTTTACAGCTTTCAATTAAAAATGGAAATTCGTTCAAGACATATAGACAAAGATACGACCTTTTTTTTAAGTCATCACTTGGACCCACTTTTCCTATTCAAAATGTTCAAGGATTGCAACCCTCGCATAGGGGGTTGATATTTCAGGCAAGTTTTGTACCCCAAAAGATGTCCCCCTTGAAACAAAAATTGACCTGTTTTTGCGTTTTGATCAGAAAAGAATATCTTAGTAGATATAGCCTCTTTTTAGTTTTCGTTGAAGTACCCTGTATAAACGGAATGGGATATTTCGAGTATTGTAAATTGCTTTCCCTTCATATTCAGTACAAACTTACCTAAACTAAAACCGATAAAACAATAAGATTCAGTTGTTATCGATCACAGTTGGCTTCGTGAACTATAACCACGAGCAATAAACCTCAATACATTGTGTAGAACTAATCCAGCAGATATAAACTTTCGATATCACTGAAGGCTTGAAACTTGGTGCTCCGAACAGTTATAAGCCTCGAAGGCGAAAGGGGCTCACAATAAACAAGGCCGGAAAATCCAGGAGGACAAAGTGACAAAATGGTATCCTCTGGCGGAATTAATTATCTGTCCATTTTCAGTCGACAAGATGGAAATTACGGGATTATGAGGTGTTGTTGAAATTCATATGGAAATAATGATTGCTTTTGATGAAAGAGGAAATTGCGGACCTAGTTTCCAAGTTGATGTAGCGTTTGAGAATTCTGGCTAGAAGTCATTAACTCAGAGGGTAACAAGTTCACAGGATGACTAATAAAATAATAACTTTTGAATAAATTCGGACTTCATTCATTAAGACAATAATTATTAATATATACATTGGTGGCAATGCCTCACTAACCATTGATACCTTTAAAATTTAACTAATAACAAATTTATGGAAGCCAGAATCGATAAACAAGGTGATTTGGATAGCTATATTCTAGCTTATCGTTTTGGTTCTTATTTCATTATACACTAACTCTAAAAATTATCGCACAATTTTAAAACTGTTGAATTATACTAATTTTATAAGGGCTGTAGATGGTTTTATGTATGATAGATTCTGAAATATGATTTGAGTTAAGCAGAAGGAATGATTCTGATTTATCGTTTTTAGCATTTTCTTCGCAGAAATCATTTCTTAGAACAGGGTGCTCAAACTATTTTTTAGACTACTCACGATCGACTCTGAGAGGCTGCAAGTATGTGTGATGCAGGGCTTTCGTATATACATGATACACCCTTCCTACATACCTATATAGGTAGGGTGTACGGTAGCATATATATTTGAATTTCGGAGGCTTTACTTGGTAAAATTCTATTATCAATAATAAAAACAAGTACTGTGTTTTAAGAATTTTACTTAATGATTGCGATTCGTAACGCGTTTCACTACACCGTAGCTTCTTCAGACGAATGATTATGCAGAAAAATGTAAATGAGAATATAATATAAATGTTCTTGAGTAATTAAAAGCTTATTGGGTTGCTTCTTTTAAGTGGTTATTTATGACAGATATATCCAATAAAATTAAGGAATAGATTGCTCCTCGAAGAGATTCAATAGAGGTGAAGGGCTTAAATCGACTTGTTCATTGATGAGTCTACCTGAGTGTTTGTATTTATTGATTTCTAAAGTTTCCCAAAATCTATCTTCCAATATTTATTATATGTATGCAAAATTTCAAACTGTGGGTCGAAAGAATGATTATTTTCTAAGAGATGATTCGTGTAATTTGAATCTGATTTTTATTTGAAAAACTGCGTTTATGTTCCGATATTCTAATATTAAAATTTCTATGTGTTCTACCAATGTAGAAATTACCACAGTCATTGCAATTCAATCTATAAACACCTGATTTATTGTTTTTACCTGGTTTGGTTTTATTATTTTTATATATTTGCCTAAATTATTATTAAGTTGGAAAGCTATGTTGAAATTATTGCTACTTAAGAATGATTTCAGTTTCTCACTTGTAGTGCCAACGTAGGTTAAGGTGTTGAATTTTTGTTTCAATTTATCGACAGGGTAAACTTCATTCAATGCGATTCTACTTTGTTTTTATTTAAAATATTATTTATTAGTTTGGGATTGTAACCATTATTTTTGGCTATTTGTTTAATCAAATTTAGTTCTTTGTTGAAATTTTCTGGTGATAGCGGGATGTTAATCAATCTATGAATAAAACTATTGAATGCTGACATTTTATGTTGATATGGATGACACGACAAGTTATGTATTATAATATCTGTATGTGACGGCTTATGGTAAATTGCGAAAACATGTTTTCCATTTTCATTCGAAATTATTACGTCTAAGAAATTTATCGAATTATTGCTTTCTATTTCGGTTGTGAATGCAATTTTTGGATGTAATGAATTTATATGATTTTCGAAAATTTTTAACTGTCTATCTGTTCCTGTGAAGCAAATAATGATATCGTCTACATAGCGATACCAGTATAAACAATATTTACTGAGTGGATGATTATGAATTAATTTCTCAAAGTTATTCATGAATATTTCTGCTAACAAAGGACTTAACGGATTGCCCATAATCAAGCCGTCTTCAATAGTATAATATTTGTTATTGAAATGGAAATACTTTTGATCTAAACAAATTTGTAATAATGAAAGAATATCTGATTTAATGATAGTATTGACATGATTCTTTTCTAATAATTCTTCAACTAAGTAATATGTATCTTTCGGAGGAATGTTGGGAAATAGATTCTTAACATCGAAAGAAATGAGTTTGGAATTAGGTGGTATAATGGTATCCTTGATATTGGCAATAAGTTCGTATGAATTTTGACCGAAAATATAGATTTAAAATTGCAATGTTTATTAGCAAGTCGTTGAGGAATTTTTTGAACGAGGTTTGAAACAACAGGTCTAATAGGGTGGTTTATGAAGTTTTATCCGAATATAATTCATTGTGGATTGGAGTTAATGAATTTATATTTTCAATTAATGATTTTGCTGTCGAAATTATGTTTTTAACAACTTTCTGTTTTGCTAGGATAGTTGATGTTATATAGGTTTATGAAGTTTTATCAACGAATATAATTCTAAATTTTGGATTGGCCGTTAAACTGAATTTATATTTTCTTGGTCTGTAATTAAAACATGATTTTGCTGTCTGAAATCATTCTTAAGTAAATATAAATTCATTTACAATAACGATTTCAACAGATAGACAGTTAAAATTTTTCGAAAATCTTATAAATTCATTACATCCAAAATTGCATACATAATAATTTAAATTTCTTAGACGTAACAAATAAAATGGAAAACATGTTTTCGCAAAATAAGCCGTAATGAAACCAAACCAGGTAAAGTTTTATTCATAGATTGATTAACAATAAATCAGGTGTTTATAGTATTGAATTGTTTGAAACAAAAATTCAACACCTTAACCTACGTTGGCATACAAGTGAAAACTGAAATCATTCTTAAGTAGCAATAATTTCAACATAGCTTTCCAAACTAATAATAATTTAGGCAAATATATAAAAATAATAAAACCAAACCAGGTAAAACAATAAATCAGGTGTTTATAGATTTCTACTGTGATAATTTCTACATTGGTAGAACACATAGAAATTTTAATATTAGAATATCGGAACATAAACGCAGTTTTTCAAATAAAAATCAGATTCAAATCACGCGAATCATCTCTTAGAAAATAATCATTCTTTCGACCCACAGTTTGAAATTTTGCATACAGATGATAAATATTGGAAGATAGATCTTTGGGAAATTTTAGAAATAAATAAATACAAACACTCAGGTAGACTCATCGATGAACAAGTCGATTTAAGCCCTTCACCTCTATTGAATCTTTTCGGGGAGCAATCTATTCCTTAATTTTATTGATATATCTGTCATAAATAACCACTTAGGAGGAGGCGACCAATAAGCTTTTAATTACTCAAGAACATTTATAGTTAATTCTCATTTACATTTTCTTCATAATCATTCGTCTGAAGAAGCTACGGTGTAGTGAAACGCGTTACGAATCGCAATCATTAAGTAAAATTTCTTAAAACACAGTACTTGTTTTTATTATTGTAGCATATATAGATATAGCTTTCCGCCCAATATATATTATTTTAGTCAAGGTTTGGGTAAGGTTAGGAAATTCAAGGTTTTATGAAAACAGCGAAAAAATATTGTGACTTGGGAAACTAAAAGATTGAACTTAAAAAAAAAACTCTGTCGTCGTTCGAAACCAATGTCGGATACCAGTGGAAAGGAGTTATTGAAATTAAGTGATGATAACGATGTTGAAGAGTCAGACGAAGGATATGGAGAAGAGTTCCGCATTCACAATCCTGAAAATGTAAATATTGTGGATTTTTTCTCATTAAATTTGGCGAGAAGACATCTATAGTTCATTATGTAGCCAAAGTAATTTCTAATGAGAGTTTGACTGAATACCAAGTGTTATATCTCAGAGAAAATCCAAGGTCTCATATTCATGTTTTTCCTGATGTAGAATACTAAGCAAGCGTTGATTTAGCGATGTTGTCTTACACTTGCCTAAACCAAATTTTGTGAAAGAAATAGCTCAAACATCTCCTATGTATACTTTTTCAGTTGATTTGAGTGCATACAATGTGCTATAAAAATGGAAATAAAAGCGTTTTGGATGATAATACGCAAGTTTACTGTTTTGTTTGGTTAGTTCTTGTTTTGGTTTCTGAGTTGTATTCATTCAATAAAAAAGAAGACAATCCTTCCTGAAGAGTTCAAATATTCTTTGTTGGTGATTTGATTAAGTTACGAGTATTTTGTAAGATTGATTACAATATGTTCACAATAATTTAGTATTGTTTTCAAGAAAGCGTTGTAATGTAACCAATTACATACATTATCCACTTTGTGTGAAAGTCCTCAAGTGAAATTTCTAATAAAGTAATAAAACGGGTAATCATATTTGAATAAGAAGTTTTTTGACAATTTAGTTATATTGAGTTGTCAAGTGATTTTTGAACAACCTGTATATAACGCTTTTCACATTGAACTAAAGAAACGATATTATCTTATTCACATATCAATCAATTTTTTGGCCAAAGAAGCTAACACTACAACTCCGATAATGAAAATTATAGATCAATTGTGGTTAATTTAATAAAGGATAAATTTTTACAAAATGAAGCTTGAAAAGGATGTGCTTTAATAACAAAAATTAAAAAGTACACCATGAAACCTGAGGTAGCAAAGTTCAAGTCTATTTTCGGTACAAGCTGAAGTAGTACTGCTCTGAAAACTATCGCAAAGTGTTGATCAGTATCCCTTCACTATAATCCCAAAATTTGAAATTGATCGATAAACCTGTTCCTCAGATACCCTATATTTGATCTATACAATCGGATTAAATATAAATATTTGTATCTAAACCCTAATTGGAGAGAACAACGGTAATTTAACCCATCATATGATCCAAATGCTCATTGAACACGGCAACTTCGAGGTGCATGAATAAAATATACAGAAAATCCACCCCAAGATGTGCACATATAGCAGTGGGATGGAGAATATCACACAACACACCCTGAACGCAGAAATTGAAACTAAGCTAAGGGTTTGACCTAAAGAAGAGAATCTGATAAAGAAAATGAGAAGATCTGGGAAAGCCAGGAATGCAATAGTGAAGAAGAGAGAAGGCCGACAGAGGAATTCAAATTTAATGAGGCGCGAGTCGAAAATTAATAAACCACCCACCTTGAAGTAATGCTGTGAGGTGGCTTCAAGAGGATATCGAGAAGTAGATGGGAGGAAGTTTTTAGTGGACACGCACAACTCTAAAGGAAGTAAACCACCCGGGCACTAATACAGCAAGCCTACTTACAATGAATTTCTTTATACCTTTCTCAAAAATAAAATGGCTGGACCTGTGGGTTTTAATAGCCATTATAACAGGCCCTTGCTACCTTAAAGGTCCCTGTTTCATAACTCCTATCCATAAGAGTGGTGATGCAGCAAATTTAATTAACTATCGCCTAATTAGTATTATGAATACGCTGCCAAAAATTCTGGAGACTATTATATTTGACACCCTGTCTGACTTTATGAATCTTTTGATAAGCAAGAAGCAGCATGGTTTTATACGAGAACGATCTACCATCACAAATTTGTTTTCGTACGTTCAAGATATATAGAGTGCTTTTGGAATGCTTTGGAATCAGGTGGATGGTGCTTATACTGACATTTTCAAAGCTTTTGATCAAACCAATCACATTATCCTAGAAAAGTTCTCCAATCGGTAGGCTTTCGTGGCAATCATTTGAAGTGGGTGAACGGCTACTATAGTGGTAGAAAACAAGTAGTTCGGATCAAAAATTACGAAATATACGCTATAAACGTGAACTCTGGCATTCCACAAGGCAGTCATCTTGGGCCTTTTCTCTTCAATCTTTATACTGGTAAGGTTATTTTCGCAGTGAGATATTCGAAAATATTTTGGTTTGCTGACGATTTGAAAATCTATAAAACTGTAACTAGTGTTTCTGATTGCTTGGAGCTTCAGCATGATATTGATGAGTTCACAAATGATTCTCGGATAATTTACTAAGTGTTAATCTTTCAAAATGTAAGTTTATTTCTTTTTATAAAAGACGGATCCAATAGTTTTTCCTTATAAGATAGATGGAGTTTGTATCGAACGTGTTGACAATTTGAAGGACCTCGGGATCATAGTAGATCATCGTCCTGATTTCGAAATGCACTAGTCTAATATTATAAATAGATCTTTGACAATGCTCGGTTTCATAAGGAAAGAATAATAAGAGACTTTTCTATCTTCCATTTTGTATGCCAGTACTAGAATATGGTTCCATCATTTAGTCTCCACTTCATGCAGTCGATTCCATGACTTTGAAAGGGCACAAAATAGATTTTTGTTATATCTTTCTTACAAAAATTTTTCCTAAATTAATTTCTCTGCTACCAACACTCATTCAGAATGTAAAATAATTACTCTGGCTGAGAGACGTATCAGATCAGATTTGACTTTTTGTATAAGCTCCTTAACAATTTGATTGATTGTAGTAGCTTATTGGAATTAATTTGTTTTCATGTCCCGCTGAGGAGGACTAGAAGTGACAGTAGGTTCATGGTGCCTTCGATTGCTTCATTATGGCAATGCGTACCTAAGAACTGACTTGCTCTTTATGAATCTTTATTGTGATCAGATACATGTACGTATAAACACTCGTCAATGGTTTCAAGTCAGTTGCAGTTTACTTTGATTATAAAAACAGGAGAAAAGACACAGAAAAACCGGAAGAAATGAAGATATATATATGGAAGAAAACGCAAGGAAAGCTAGGCAGCTGCAAAGATATTTATATCCCTCTAAACAAGAGCAGCAAACTGTCATTAGAGAAAAAATGAAAATAATAAAAATAAATGAAAGCAATTATAATACCAAACTATAACATACGCTGGAAAAATATGGTTCACGACAACAAAATCCTACAGGAAGAAAAATTACAAGAGACAATAAATAAGATAGTCAGAACAGCAATTGAGAGCTCCTGGTATATATCAAATGAACAAATAAGACGAGAAGTCAATATTCAGACGATAGAAGAAACGATAATCAAGAAGACCCTAGAGTAGGGGTGACCACCCTTGAAAATTTGGAAGAGGGTAGATGGGTCGAGTTATATCTCAAAAGAAAGGTACTATCTTTTATTATAAAATTTCATGGCCAACAAGTTTAGTCCATTCTGTCTGCATCCTCATGAACGAATTTTCATTTTTGATTGAAAACTCCGCATACGCACTCTGTCAGAAGATACAGAGTGAGCTACTGAAAATAGAGGACGATCTATTGCCCAAATGAGCAGATACTCAAGTATTAGTGCAAAAAATGGAACTGATTCATTCCAGATCAAAGGCTGTCATCTTCTGAAATACCATTCACATCTCAAATTTCAACCCCTTGAGCACGGATGACTGGTGATTATGAAGGTTTATGAATCTCGAAAGAAAACGATGAAATTATCTGTCATAGTAACTCCATTGATCTTTGAACATTCGTTGTACGATATGCGAGCAATGCATCTAGAGTTGGGTTTATATTTAAATTCATGTTCAGTTTTCAATCAAAATGAAAATTCGTTCACGGGGATGCAGACAAAGATAATACCTTTCTTTCGAGGTATCACTCGACCCATCTATCCTGTTCCAAATTTTCATGGGTGGTCACCCTGCTCCAGGGGTTAAAATTCGAGATGAGGATGGTACTTCATGATGACTGCCATTGATCAGCATGTATCTGTTCCATTTTACTTCACTGAAACTTGAATAGTCCCAGCGAAATAGTCTTCCCTATCTTTCAGTTGCTTACCCGGTATCTTTCACAGTCTTCCACTAAAAATGGAAATTCGTTCAAGGCAATGTCGACAAAAATACCACCCTTCTTTTGAGTCATCACTCGACCCATCTTTCATATTGAAATGTTCAAGGATTGCAACCCCCGCTTAGGAAGTTGATATTTCAGGCAAGTTTTGTACCCCAAAAGATGTCTCCCTTGAAACAAAAATTGACCTGTTTTTGCTTTTTGATTTGAAATGAATATCTTGGTAGATATAGCCTCTATTTAGTTTTCGTTTAAGCACCCTGTATATGGTGATGCTAATAATCTTGCTAATACATCAAAGACACTTTCAAACCTAAACTCCAATATCATCCTGAACCCAATTTTTCTCTCAATCTTTCAAAGAAATTCATGGCAGTTAGGGAGTCGATCAAATTCTCACTCAAATATTTCGCCCTAAAAGGTTTTCTGCGTATACGAAAGAATACTATCAATAACTGTATATTACCTGAGGGCCAGAGAAAAATTCGCAATAACCCCTTCTGATGGATAAGCACTTACTCGGTCGAACACATAACGACTTCAATATGTAAATATATTCTGGTACATTGCACTTTCCCGTATACATATACCACCGATATAGGATTAGAGGAAAACCAGTGGCGTATGATTTATGAGAATCTATAAAGATAGTGAAACTGGATTTCGGAACGAAATAGTTACTTTGCGAATATAAGCAGTTGATGTTGGTTTGGTGAAATTGTATCTAAAATTCTGAAAAAATTGAATCAGCTCGGTTCATCAGTGACAATATGAAAGAAAGTAAAAGAAGCAGAGATACTCCAAATAACTTGTTCTAGTGTTGGTCTATGGGTTTGATATTACTTCATTCAGAACATCTTCTTCGAAAGGTGAAGCTTGAACCGTGAGTGGTTTACCTTCACCTCGACAAGAAAAAACTGGGTAATTTTTATATTTCAAATTTCTTTTCTGGTAGGCAACTAATTACAACTATGTTGAAATTTTTGAAGAGAATGCACTGGTTGCACCATTCACAATTACTGAAATATTGAGGTGCACCTCTGAATACCTAGTTTAAATTTGAACAGTTTTGATTTAAATAGCCATTATATTTAAATAATATATAATAACAGAGTGCCTTTAATTAACACACACACACACACACACACACACACACACACACACACACACACACACACACACACACACACACACACACACACACAAAGAAAGACACAAACAAAGTCCAGGGGGTGGGCAAATTTCGATGTATATGTACGGCAGCTATAAGAAATATTGCAGATAGAGAATAATGAACCCCCCTCTCTCGATCTAATTTTCAGGGACTAGTTTAGTTTTCCATTCTGGACTTCTCGAATTTTGGGAAAATTGTCCTTCGCGAATATCTCGATCATCATCAAAGTTACAAAAAAAAGAGTTGACATTCTACAGGCACTTCTTAGAGTAGGATACAGGGTGTTACATAATAGTATGTCCCTACTTGAGGGGGTAAATCTAAGTGCAATTTTAAGAAAAAAATTTATATAAACATAGGTCCGCAAAAGCCTCGTTACGGAGCTACAGGGAGTTGAAATTTCCGGAAAAAATTGGTTCTTTCTTCAAAACTCCTGCAGTTTTTGAGATATTTAGCCCAAATTTGGAACGCAAGGTATTTTTTACAGCCTCCATCATTACACGTCCTAGATTTAAACTGAAAGTCACAAGGTGTTTACTTTTCCGAGGCCATGTCTCCTTTCGCCCTTTCAAACTTTTTTGCAGTATGACAGCGTACCATCAAGGAGGCCATGGTTCTGGCCCACCCCAACTTATCCATCGGTTGTTGAATGTATTATTCAAGAATTCCCTAGCCTCGCGACTGAAATGTGCTGGTGCTCTGTCATGCATGAACTACATTATGTTTCTCACCACCGATCTAGATTTTAACTGAAATTCACATGGTATTTTCTTTTCCTTTTGCACTTTCGAAAGTTTTTTGCAGTACGCCACTGATTAGCGTACAATTAATTTTCGTCATCTTCGTTCAATTTAGAAACTTTTTTGACACTAGTAATTTTTTCGTTCTCGAGCAAAAAATTATTAAAACGATTGTATGCTTTCGCTGAATTGAAAGCACTCCTAATTAAAAAAATTACTAGTAGGCTTTGTTTTTTTCGTTTATTTATTCATTTTGACATTTGTTAAAGTTGAACCAGTTTCCGCTCAAATTGTTTATTGAATCAACGATTAGTTTTAAGACACTTGAAATTATTGCTGTAAGAAAAAATGGCTAATTTTACTAACACCGAATTGGCTGCTATCCATTACATGTACGGTCTGGCTGACGGAAATACAACAAAAGCTAGGCGATTATATCAGGTGCGCTTTTCAAATCGACTAACACCAGACAGGCGAACATTTTCAAATATCCACAAAAGGTTAAGGGAAACTGGTACTTTTACTGCAAATAATCATTTGAAAGCTTGCAACTCTAACTGTGAGATGTCCAGATGCTGAGGAAGCAGTTCTGAATTGTATTGATTTGAATCCTCATGTGAGTACAAGAAGAATTGAAATTCAGTTGAATATTTCACATGTTCTAGTTTGGAGGATTCTCCACGATTTTTCATTGTACCCGTTTTATATTCAATGCGTCAAAACTCCACTTCCTCGAGATTTTTCTTCATGACTGAATTTCTGCCGATGGTTTTAGATAAAATTAGAAAAAATGCTCATTTTGATAGTGAAATAATGTTTTGTCGAGAACTGCTATCACAAATTTTGACAATAATCATTATTGGACTGAGGAAAACCCCCATTTGATAGAGGAATCTCATCATCAAGAACAATTGTCCCTAAATGTTTGGGTCGGAATAATTGGAAGTTATTTGATGAGACCATTTTTTTTAGCCTAACAGACTAAACGTTGCAGCTTATCGGCAATTTCTTGAGGAGGTGTTACCTTTATTGCTCGAGGATGTGCCACTTTTGGTGAGCAACATAATGTGGTTCATGCACGACGAGGCACCAGCACATTTTAGTGGAGAAGCTAGGGAATTCTTGAATAATTCATTCAACAACCGATGAAAAGGTCGGGGTAGGTCAGAACCATGGCCTCCTAGGTCCTAGGACGTGAATATTTCAGACTTTTTCCTAAAGGGATATGTCAAGAGTTTAGTTTATACCACTCCAGTTGACACAATTGAGAAATCAAATAATAACCTCTTAAGACATGATAAGAAATACCCCAGGAATATTTCAAATAGTGCGTGATAATATGCGAAGAAGTACAGAAGCCTGTATTCTTGCAGATGGAGGACACTTCCAGCAATTTATTTAGTTTTTGATTGTTCTTTTCCTTAGTTTGATGTTTAATAAGTATGAGTTGAGTGTCGGAAGACGAGCTATCAGAGTAAAAGCGAATTTTGGGCATACCTATCGAGTATTTCTATTATTTCTTCTTTTATTTAGCGAATAACATACAATTCAATAATTTTTCACTCGAAAACGGTTGGAGATACGAAAAAATTACTAGTGTCAAAAAAGTTTCTGAATTCGAAGATGAAAAGAAAAGGAGAAATGGCCTCGGAAAAGAGAACACATTGTGTATTTCAGTTAAAATCTAGAACGTGTAATGATAGAGGCTGTAAAAAATAGCTTGCATTCCATATTTGGGATGAATATATCGAAAAACTGCAGAAGTTTTGAAGAAAAAACATTTTTTTTTCGGAAATTTCAACACTCCATAACGAAGCTTTTGCGGATCTTTCGTTATATAAACTTTTTTTCTTGAAATTGCACGTAGATTTAACCCCTTAAGTTGTGACTTACTATTATGTAACAGCCTGTAAAGTACTGTGTAAAAAAAATTTCTTAGCTCAGCGGTTTTCGATTTATAATGCAACCAGGTTTTTTTTCTTGAACACGAACCATAGGATATATCACTTCTATTGGATGCAGTAATTTTTTTTTCAAAAATATATAACACTTGTAGTCAATTATTGCATTCAGTGCCATTCTTCAGAGAGAAACCTGAATTTGCCACAATTGCATTCATAAGGTACATGCCCATCAACGATTCATATTGTTCTATGACTGAAAACCACAGATTTTAATGATCCCATCAAAGATCATGGTTATTTCTATGGTGTGATTTGATTTAAACCATAGTAATTAACTGTGGTCTTAGAGTTCGACACTTACGATTCCAGTTTCAGTATAGCTATTAATGCTTATTGAATATCGAAAAAGCTGCTTGTTAGTTGTGTGTTCCAACTATTTGAAATTTATTGCCCTCTTATGCGTAGTACCAATTATACTCATAACAGGAAAAACTGGATTACTCCAGAAATTGTTTTGGCCAAATGTGACCTACAAAATCTTCATTGGTTACATTCTAATATAAAACTCAATCCTCTAATGATTTATATAAGAAAGCCAAATCCTATTATAAATCCTTAATCCTAAGAACCAAATACAATTTTCACAGTGAACTTATTGATAAATCTGTAAATAAAAATAGAACTGTGTGGAATCTAGTAAATACTATGACTGGTCGAAAACGTATGGAACAAAATTCTATTGCACTGGTTATTGATAATGTTACGCATAACGATCCCAAGGATTTGGCTGAGATTTTCGCTAATAATTTCACTACAGTTGCCGAATCTTCCCTCAACAGTTATTATAAAGACTCAATGTCATCCTCATGTACGACGTCACGTATGTTAGACACAACCTTTATCTTCCACCCAGTCCTGGAGCATGAAATCCATGATGTTATAAGATCACTCAAAAACAACAAAGGTTCTAGTGTTGATTTCATCTCAGCACGAATTCTGAAGATGATAGGTACCGATATCAGCCGACATTTCGCTCATGTTATTAACCTGTCAATTAGCACAGGCGTATTTCCTCGTATTCTGAAAAAGCAATCGTCATTCCTATTCATAAAAGGATGATGTACACGATATCATGAACTATAGACCTATATCTATCTTAAGTGTCTATTCCAAGGTTTTTGAAAGAATAGTGTTTGATAGAATGATGAAGTATCTAGATAAATTTTAAATACTTGATACTGCACAACATGGTTTCAGAACTGGCCGCTCGACTCAAACTGGAGCATTGAAGTTCGTGGAGTTCGTCTATCGTTGCCTTGATAATGGTCAATATGTTGCTGGATTGTTCTTTGACTTGTTTAAAGCGTTTGATAGTCTTGCTATCCAGTTTATATTGGATAAATGTTATAATCTTGGATTCAGAGGCGTGTTCTTGAACTGGATTCGTAGTTATCTGGAGGACAGAACTGCCTCAATCAGGGTTCACGACTCGTTCTCAAATGAACAGTACTGTCAATTAGGAGTACCCCAGGGTTCTGTCTTGGGGCCACTTCTATTTCTGTTATTCATCAACGATCTGCCACCAAATTTGAGAAAAATGTTCTACAGAAAATCTAATATTCGCAATTTATTATCAAAAATAATCTGGTTGATACTGTTTGCTGATGACTCTTCCATAGCTATTACTGCTGAGACTCTTGAGGAGCTTCAAAAGTTATGCAAGCTGCTGGTGGAGAGTTTCGTAGAATGGTGCCATTTTAATGCTATTATGATCATTGTCAACAAGACGGAATGCATTCACTTCACTCTGTCGTCTTGTGATCAGGGTAGCATAAAAATAAGGTATTTAGATACAGTCATCTCTTCGAAGGACACCACTAAATTCCTCGGCGTTCACATCGATAGGAATCTGAAGTGAAGTGCACATATCGATGCGATTTATACGAGGCTGAATAGTTCCTATTATGCCCTAAATAGAATCAAGAGTTCACTACCTCTAAGTTCCCTTGTGAACGTTTATTACAGTTTGGTATATAGTCACCTGTCCTATAATATCTTACTGTGGGGAAATTCCAGACGTAGGTAGAGTTTTCATCATCCAGAAAAGAATTCTGCGAATGATGTTCGATACAGCTCCACAATCTTCATGTAGACCGTTGTTCCTGAAGAATGGTATCCTCACATTGGCGTCTATTTTCATTTTGAGATGCCTCGTTTATATTAAAGAGAATGAAAGTAACATGACTAAACTTTCTAACTTTCATTCCCACAATACTGGAAATAAGGAAACATTATGTATCCCTAAACACAGAACTTCTAGATTTGAAATGTCGCCCTGTACCAGGGTATCAGATTGTTCAATCATCTTCCACGGCATATACAGGGTCTAAGTGTAAATAGATTTAAGGTAGCAGTTAAGAATTTACTTTTAGCAAAATGTTTTTATACTGTGAATGAGTTTCTATGTGTTGATTTAGATAATGTCTACATGTCTTTTCTATTGACCTGCCCTATACATACTTGTGATGTCTTGAGGATCAATAAATTATTATTTATTATCGTGGACTTATGCACTATCTCAGCTAGTAGCTGGATATAATTTACCTTTCCCAGATTTAGCAATCAAAGGGAATAGGCTCGATTACAATATACTTGACATAAATTTCCTAACTATCCTACATGTGTTAAGAATTACAGCTTTTGCATTTCTATATAGGTATTCTTATGCAATTCTAATTTCTTAAGGCTATCATGTAAAGTTTTGGGTATTAAACCAGTCGAGGATACGATGACAGGAACAATATTTATTTTATCGAGGTGCCACACCTGCTTGATCTCAATAGCAAGGTCTGTGTATTTGGACTTTTTCTCCTGGAACTTATTCAGCACGTTGTTATTATTTGGTATGGCGACATCCACCAGCATTGCTGTCTTGGCTCTCTTATCATACACCACTATGTCCGGCCTATTATTCGTCACCGTTCTGTCAGTGATAATAGGCCTATCGTAGTATAATCTGATAGAGTCATTTTCCAATACGGGCGCCGGTTGATACTTGTAATATGGCTGGAACGTATTCAGAAGTCCGTACTTGTGTGCAAGTTTCTGATGGATAATGTTGCACACTTGATTATGCCTGTGAAGATAGTCTGTATTGGCCAGTTGTTCGCATCCGGACGTAATATGCTGTATCGTCCCCGATCTTATATGGCATTTTCTGCACCTATCTGTTTGTAATGTTCCGTCCTTCAAAATAAATTTTTGTAGTTGTTTGTAGCGATCACTTGGTCTTGGATGGCCATAAGGAATCCTCTGTTTCCGCGAATAATTCTCCTTTCATCAACCATTTGTTGGAGGCTTCTTTGTCGATGTGTGGTTGATTAATCTCATGGTGATGTCGTCTATGCAATCCTTTTCTTGACCATTGCTCTTGTTTTTCAGTATCTGATAGGAATGGCAGATTCAGCAGGTCATCTCTGGTAGCAAGATTTAGAGGTGTATATCCCTTATCAGCCAACGATACCACTCTATGTAGGTCAGAAGTGAGAGCTTCTGCTGAGAAGAATTCTCTGAGATTTTTTATCTGTTCGGTGTGTAAATTGACAACATCTATTAATCCGCGTCCTCCTTCTTTCCGCTTCAAAGTTGTTCGTATCACAGACGATTTTGAATGATGATTGTTGTACTTTGTCAGCATCGTTCGGGTCTGCCTTTGAATATAATCCAGCTCTGTCTTCGTCCATCTGATTATTCCAAATGAGTAAAGCAAGACTGGAATGGAGTAGGTGTTAATTGCCTTGACTAGATTCCCGAGTTCAACATCGATTTCAGCACAGACTTCAGACGCTGACTGTATTCTGAACGAATCTTCTCCTTTGATTGTTTTTGGTCTAACAATCTGGCTTGTTGGTATCCCAGATATTTGTATGTTTCGCCATCTCTCATGCATTGTATAATGTCACCGTTTGGAAGTTGTGTTTCACCATCTATGACTTTCCCTCTTAGAATGTTCAGGATCTATTATTATTATTATTATTATTACATTTAGGAATTTGTTCACCTGAGACTTTGTTTCAAGATGCAGAATAGAAATCATAACTATGAAAATTATGAAAAGTTCGATATGATGGAATGTTATATTCTTAGTGGGTATGATTCAGCAGCAACGGCCGAAACATATTTCAATCGGTATCCTGAAAGGCACCAGCCGAATTCCGAGAAAGTGAGCTTGTTCTGTTGATTTGACAGTAATATCATCAACCCGAATTTCAGTGTTGCCAGGTTTAATATTTCTGTTATTGAAATGTACAAATTGTGTTTTGTGTGCTGCTATTGTCAGTCCTATCAAGTCCAGATTCCTTTTAATTACTGCTAGAGCTTCATTCAATATTTCTAATCCAGTGGAATAGAGACCTATGTCATCAGCAAATAACGAGGACTTGACATTCAACGGCATGCCGTTCAGTACTTTCGATAAAACAATAATAAAGAATATTGGGCTCAAGACCCCCCCTTGAGGGACACCTATTCCTACAAGCCTAGGTTTGTCATTCAACTCAGTAATTATTTGTCATAAAGTGTGAGTTAAAAATTTTGCAAAGCTAATGAATTTTCTTACTGTTCACTTCTTTTTCTTACTGTTAATTGAAAAAATACTTCGAAATTTGCCCACCATGTACACTTAATCTGCTCGTTCAAATATGGAAAATTAACAGATGTTCTGTCGATTAGATTTGCATTCATGATTTCATTACGATTAATAGGAATAATTGATAGCCTTGGTACATTTTGATGGGATTTTATAAATTGGTCTTTGTTTTTGGAGTAGTAGAGTTTCAAGACATTCTGAAAAAGATTCCAGGGATCATGTATAAACTTCGTGACGTTGTGAATGCCCTCTAGCGAATAACGTGCAAAGGAAATAAAGTGGGAAAAGCATTATTGGATTCTGGATAAACATGGATGGTTGGAAAATCATATATCAAAAACTCTTGTGCTAGTATATCCTGCCACTGGCAATATCCTAGATTGAAGAGCAGATTCAACGAGCAGGTAGGCAATAATTATAATGTGCATAGGGATCAATGTCAAAACACTCTACATGAAAATCGTTAAACCCTTCACTAGATTGAGCAGATATCAAGGGTCAGATTAGAGGAAACGCGGAATACTGAAGAGCATTTGTTATTATTGCCTGAAATTGTTGAAGTATGAACCAATTTGAAATTTGGGATGAATTCTGATTATTATTGGAACGTCACTGAACTCGACAACTACAGGGGGTAAATCTACGTGCAATTTTAAGAAAAAAAGTTCATATAAACATAGGTCCGCAGAAGCTTCGTTACGGAGGTACAGGGTGTTGAAATTTCCGGAAAAAATTTTTTTTTTCTTCAAAACTCCTGCAGTTTTGAGATATTCAGCCAAAATTTGGAATGCAAGCTATTTTTTACAGCCTCCATCATTAAACGTCCTAGATTTCAACTGAGAGTCACAAGGTGTTTACTTTTCCGAGGCCATGTCTCCTTTTGCCCTTTCAAACTTTTTTGCAGTACGCCAGTGATCAGGGTACCATCAAGGAGGCCATGGTTCTGGCCCACCCGAACCTATCCATCGGTTGTTGAATGTATTATTCAAGAATTCCTTAGCTTCTCCACTGAAATGTGCTGGTGCCCTGTCATGCATGAACTACATTATGTTTCTCACCAAAAGTGGCACATCCTCGAGCAGGAGGTAACTCCTCCCCAAGAAATTGCCGATAAGCGGGACCGTTTAGTCTGTTAGGCAAAAAAAATGGCTCAATAAAATAACTTCTAATTATTTCGACCCAGAAATTTAGTGAGAATTGTTCTTGATGATGAGATTCTTCAATCAAACGGGGGTCTTTCTCAGCCCAATAAAGATTATTGTGGAAATTTGTGATAGTAGTTCTCGAAAAGTTAGCTTCGTCTGTGAACATTATTTCACTATCAAAATGAGCATTTTCTCCAATTTCATCTAAGAACCATCGGCAGAAATTCAGTCTTGAACGAAAATCTCGAGGAAGTAGAGTTCGGACGCGTTGAATATGAAAATGGTACAATAAAAAGTCGTGGAGAATCCTCCAAACTAGAACATGTGAAATATTCAACTGATTTCCAATTTTTCTTGTACTCACATGAGGATTCAAATCAATACAATTCAAAACTGCTGCATCAATATCTGTAGTTCTCATAGTTTGAGTTGCACCTCTCCCTGTGGATATTTGAAAATGTTCGCCTATCTGGTGTTACTCGATTTGGAAAGAGTACTTGATATAATCGCCTAGCTTCTGTTGTGTTTCCGTCAGCCAGACCGTACATGTAATGGATATCAGCCAATTCGGCGTTAGTAAAGTTAACCATTTTTTCTTACAGCAATAACTTCAAAAGTCTTAAAACTAATCATTAATTTAATAAACAATTCGAGCAGACATTGTCTCATTTTTAGCAACTGTCAATAAAAATAAACAAATGAAAAAAATCAGAGCCTACTAGTCATTTTTTTAATTAGAAGTGCTTTCAATTCAGCCAATGCATACAATCGTTTAATAATTTTTTGCTCGAGAACGGTTGGAGATACCAAAAAATTACAAGTGTCAGAATGGTTTCTAAATTGAACGAAGATGACTGAAATTGATTGTACGCTGATCAGTGGCCTACTGCAAAAAAGTTTGAAAGGGCAAAAAAGACATGGCTCCGGAAAAGAAAACACCTTGTAGATTCTAGTTGAAATTTAGGTGATGGAGGCTGAAAAATAGCTCACATTCCTAATTTGAGCTGAATATCCCAAAAACAGCAGGAGTTATGAAGAAAAAAACCAATTTTTTCTGTAAATTTCAACATCCTGTAGCTCCGTAACGAAGCTTTTGCGGACCTATGTTTATATGAACTTTTTTCTCGAAATTGCACGTAGATTCACCCCTCAAGTTGTGACATACTATTATGTAACACCCTGTATAAAAGCATCAGTTGTGATGGCTTAAAGTTTAGCGGTGAAACGAAAACTGAATATAGCAGAAGAACGTTTGGTAGTGGCTGATACATGATCATGCCAGCAAACTACCAGCTAAGTAAATGCTTCGTCAGTCCTATTCAAGTTTTGGAGCCAGTTGACGTTAAGGACGTTGACGTTTCTTATTATGATCACATCGGCTGCTGTATTTGGATCGAGTCTATCTTCTCGCCTAGATAGTGAAACAATCTACGGTCGATATAGACATGGCTCTGTTATGTAACCAGATTTTGGATCACGCCTGGTCGAAGGCATTACCCTTCAACGTATGCTACCCTTTGAAAGCGACGTCCTATCTGGCACACCACAAAGCTCTCCTTTAGACCAAAGCCTTGGGTGCAATTCATAGCCATTGAAGCTGAGGTAGGAGGTGTCTGTTATTGGCTTTATTTGACCTATATCCTAGGGTTAGGACATGATTCTGACCTAGTCCTCTCATAAGGAATTGGTTTCTCTCATCGAATTCTGAGGGACGAGATTCGTACGTCCATCAAAGGACCGTTGTAAGTCATTTTGTCAATATGAGCCAGCCGAGCCAATTTCTCTGGGAGATCCGACTACGGAATGAGTTTACCTCTGGATAATTTTGTCCTAAGAGAGCTAATCATGTCCTACCTGGAAAATTCTTCCCACTCTGGAGATACAACAATCTGTCAAGCATCCGAAACTTATTCACAAATGACCAATTCACGTAGCCTTCAACAGTATTTGGTAGTATTTAGGCTTTGCAATCCAGCAAAGTGGGATCTTGCTCTCCAGTAAGAGACTTAGGCAAAGAAAGTTCTGTGTCTCATAAATTAATTCGTATTTTTAAACGTTTTTTTGAGCATGAAACGTGTTGCCGCTCGACCTGAATTTTTTCCAAAAATTCAATTTCGTAAAGGACGCTTACGTCATTCTAGAACGAGTCAATTGCGATCCCACACTCATAAAAAGCAACTGGTAATGAGACATGGGTTTTTGAATTTCACTGCACACCAGTCAACAAGCTTTGGAATGGCGCCTTTCAACTGAACCGAAACCGAAAAAAACCACTTCAAAGTCGATCGAAAGACTGTGTCTTTTGATTATCGCAGTGATATGAACTCCGAATTCTTTCCCTAGGGGTCAGGCGGCAAATAAAGAAAATTACTCGAGCGTTATACGGCGTTTGGGAGAGCAAATTCTTCTCAAAGGGCCAGATTTGTAGAAAACACTCATAGATTTTGCACCACAATGATGCATCATCTTGCAAAGCTATCGATGTGAATGACTTTCTGACCAAAAACTGAATAAATACCATCGATCAACCACCACATTCACCGGATATGGCTCTAACTGCCTCTTTCTTTTTCCAGAACTCAAATTACCACTTCAAAGTACCCGTTTCGAATCGATGGAAGTCATTAAAGAAAAATAAGCGGCGAGAGCTGAAGTCAATTACTGAAAAAGCGTTTGAGAAATGTTTTCATGATTGGATTAATCATTGGCGTTAATGTATTATTTCGGAAGCGGCGACTTTGAAGGCGATACAATAAATTTGGATTATAAATAAATATTTTGCCTTTTATTGATTAACTCTCGGTACAATTTCGACAAAATGACTTTTGAAATAAGGATGAATAGAAAAATCTATCCTCGCCCAACATTCTTTGGAAGAATGCCGAAGAATCAAATTTGAGAATATAAAATTCTCAAAAAATGTAAACATTCTGATCGCTTCTGAAAGTATCCATATAATGAAATGAAAACGTTCACCAAATGAGAACGAAGATCCGAGTCCGTTCAGTGTACTCACTAGAGCTTGTTTGATTATATACGCCTACTGATAACGCCGTCGACCAACTACTACAGTTTAAATAAGGTAGTTCTGAATGAGAGAAGAATTGTGATGAGGTGGACAATCTTTCTCTGAATTTGCGCAGTTTTATAACTAGGAAGCCTTTCAGTAGAGAGTGGGATAGGTTTAGAGAAATTATCTTTGAGCGTAAAGTTATTTTATCTAGCTATAAACAGATATGACCTGTCGTAAAGGTAACAAAATGAAGCGATGCAAATTCTCAATCAAGAAAAATATACTCAATTCAATCAGACAATGAATGAACAGTAAGGATTGCGTTGTTATAATCATATGAAAAACTATTAGAACTCAAATTTAAATTCACACAAAAAAGTTATTCAGGGCCGCGTATAACGTTATATGCGTTTACATTGGTTAAACAGTTATGATGTTACAATAAGGTGCAGTTATTTCTGAAAAAAAGTAATAAAAAAGAATTTGAAGGCATATGAGAGAACTGATGAATTTATGAAATATCAACCAAAGAAAATATGACAACTATAGTTGAGGCTGGGTGGTGTAGATTCCGTTAACGAACAGAATAGATCTCGTAATATGTGGGTTCACCTCTCGAGAGAAAGAAAAGACAAATGATTTTTTTGTTTTTTTTGAATTGTGGAGGCCGTTACTTGATGTAGATCCATGTTATAAATGAGATAAAAACACAAGGTTTAACTTTAATCATTCACCAAGTTATTGTACAGACTTCATCCACTTGAATTCGATTCATTAGATTACAATAATAGATTCAAAATTAGATCAATAATACATAATAAATATACCATCCAATACCGTAAATTAAAGTTTCTCGTGTCACGAAAACCGAAACCTACTCCACGTAAAACTAAATTTTCTGACCATCAATTTTTTATATATTCGTTAACCTTTCTGATACTAATTTCACAACTGATGAAACAAATCTCTTGGAGAAAGGTTTCAAACACAATATTAAATCAAACAAGATAAAATCTGATTTAGAGGAACTTGGCATAGATACTGAAATTTCTCTGAAAAATATTCCTTATAACACTCACCTTAAATATTTAGCATCTAACATTATAAAAATGAATCATTAGCTGACTTTAAACCGAGTAAAGAACAAAATATTTTAAAGGCCATCAAACAAAAATCTCAACTAAATGAAGTTATTTTTACAAAAGCAGATAAGGGTAATACTGTTATTGCGTTAAATAAAAATGACTACCTATTTAAAACTCTAAATTTCATTTCGTCCGGAAACTATACAATTTTAAACAAAGATCCAACTATTAAATTCCAGAAAAATATTAAAATTGCAATAAATGACGCAAAATCTTTAATTAAAGCAATAGATAAATACAAATTAATTTGACCAAACCCTCAACCACCTCAACTGTATTCACTCATTAAATTGCATAAAGTAAATAACCCCGTTAGACCAGTCGTATCTTACGTTACAGCCCCAGCCGTGAAATTGTCGCATTACCTCATAGATATCATTAAAAATTATTGTTCATTCAAATCAAAATTTTCTATAAAAAATTCTTTCGAATTGATAAATAACATAAAAACGTTAACCTACCACCTAACGCAAAACTTATTTCGTTTGATGTTGTGAATTTATACCCAAGTGTTCCTCCAGGTGATGTCAAAATATTAATCGAAAACATGTTGAATTCGAATCATGTTAACCACATAATTAAATCAGAAATATTGAATCTGTTGGACGTTTGCATTGAACAAAATTATTTTTCTTTCAACAACATCTATTACAGTAGTGAAAATGGTTTGATCATGGGAAATCCTTTGAGTCCACTTTTAGCAGAGATTTTTATGAATAATATTGAACAGAAAATTCATACACATCCACTCATTTCCAAATTTCTTTATTGGTATAGATATGTTGACGACATCTTAGTATGTTTCATTGGAACTACTCGTCAATTAGACTTATTTGTTTATTTCATTAATTCCATCCATTTGAACATTAAATTCACGATAGAAATTGAACAGAACGATTTCATAAATTTTTGGACTTAAAATCACTAAATAAAATAATAATCATGTTTTTCGGTCTTTCGTAAACCAACACATACTGATACAATTATACATAACTACTCATTACATCCAATTCAACACAAAGTTGCAGTTTTAAACAGCATGGTACATCGGTTACTCAATTTACCTTTATCAGTAGAAGATTATAATAAAGAGTTAAACATCATCAAACAGATAGCCATTAATAATTCATATAATCCGGATATGATAGATCTAATCATTCGTAAAAAACTCTATCAGAAAGCAATAAATGAAGTATATCCTATTCATAAAGACTATAAAATATTCAACAGTTTAACATTCTGCGGTTCTGCAAGTACAAATATTAAATCCTTTCTCGTCAAACAAAATCTTAATATAGCTTTCAAAACTTCTAATAACTTAGGTAAACATATTAAAAATAATAAATCTCGTGTTGAAAAATCAAGTAAATCAGGAATCTATAAACTCAATTGCGGTTCTTGTGATAAAATTTATATCGGTAGGACCTATAGGAGTTTTGGCATAAGAACATCTGAACATAAACGTAGCTTCGATAAAAATAAATCTGATTCAAATTATTCAAACCACCTAATAAAAGAAAACCATTCATTCAATAAAAACTTTGACATATTACATATAAAATCAAAAGTTCAAAATTAGATCTCCTAGAAGCATTAGAAATAAATAGATACAAACATTCGGACAAGCTTTTGAATGAACAGGTAGATTTGAATTACTCACCCCTACTTAACTTGTTTAATTAGTTTTTATTACCTTTCATACTACCTGTACAATGGCTCGGTGTGGATTTTCCTGTTATTCATCCAACTTGTTCTACGATTTGTTTATAATACCATACTCTTCATTCTATTTTTCATTCTTGATAAAGCTGCTGTGTCAGCGAAACGTCGTCGAATTTTCTCAAATAAAGATTAAAGTTAAACCTTGTGTTTTTATCTCATTTTATCAAATGATTTTTATCTGACCTTATGTGAAGATATTATGGTGGTCTCCTGTTTTCCCAATCCAATCGGTCTCACATGAATTCCAGCGATTTCGCTTTGTTGATTTTTTTATTTCGTCGGAATTCACTCGTACAGATGAATTTCGTTATCAGAAAGGAAAGTGAATATAAGAAAAGTGAGGTGTAGAGAGTTGAATGGAGTAGAATGAAGGCCCTCTGTGAATGATAAGAACACGTGCATTAGGGGAAAGTTGATTTTCTCTATTAGTTGGCGGAGTTGACTTACATGATGTTATGCGCGCCAATCGAGTGGTTTTCTTTCGTGCAAAATCCGACTATCAAAGTCGTATTTTGAATAAGCGGCGAACAAACGAAATAGGTATTAACGGACTATTCTCATAAGGCACATGTACTTCGTCAACTTAAAAAAACCGCTCAGCGAAAAACATAATATAATCACATCGAAGAAGTCAACCAACAAGTGATTTCCGCGATCAACTTCCTTGCAGAAGGTTATTCTTATCAGAAGAGGTAGGCGCAAAAAAACGGTGCTCATAAATAAGATTTTTATAGTGTATATCATTCATGCGAGTTTCAATTTTAATTCTAACGAAAGGAATGAAAGGGTTGACTAGCGGCGGAACGTAACATTGGTTTTATTTCATTCATAGTTACTTAAGGATCAGTTTATTAATTATAGTAGGAAAAATGAAACGTGACACAACCAGCATAATAGTTCGTGGAAAGAATCTAGTAGCAAGGATAGATTGAGTATAAATGATAGATCCATGTAGAATTTGATTTAATATACTACTAAATCCTGATCATGCCAACTCAGTTGACAATACTCGTTTGACTTCTGAAATGAAGTTTAGGGACGTGATGCTCAGTGTTTTACTGTTTTGTTCCACACGTTACAAAAATTATTCGATTCTCCCAAATAGTTGCACAAATTACTGATTTCTTACCCTATTAAACCTGCATAGTTATAATATTCTGTCAGGTCAACTGCATCGATTCCAACCTAAATATTTCTGGCTACGTGTATATCTCGAAGGTGATCGGGAACATAACTGCGCCCATTAGAGCAATTTTCTGCGAACGCGGAATCGAACTTAACGGCTTGTGACAATGACAGTCAAAGTTAAATGGTCCGGAATAGGATTCGCCTGTGGCTTTGTTAATATTTGTCCCTGTTTTGCCAAACTGAACTAGGGTGACCAATGAGTCGATATGCGATTATATAAGGAGAACAGAGTTGCAATCAGAAACATTTGTTCTTGTAATGCTCTGCTTTATTTAGTTGAAATACAGGTTGCATATAAGAAACGAGTGTTTCCAGAATGGATCGTACTAAAAGGATTGGATGGTGGGGGTCTTGCAGTAGAAAACATTTATCTGATTTCATCATCAAAAGTGTGAATCTGATCTTCAAACTTTTTTTTATTCTCAACTTTTGGGTGGAGGCATTGGTGTGGTCGATTTAATGGGTGCGTTTACACGCTTCTTGACGGATGCGAAATTGTGAGTTATCTGAAAGATAATCGATGAACGCAGTGGCATTGCACGCTTGTCCTGTAAACACAAGAATTTTCTGATTGCTTCATGTTCACATTCAAATTGACAAACCCAAATGGCTAACTCTGATATCTTCTTCAAATAGGAATTCAGTGACAAGCTCTTTTGTTCTCTGTCAATGCGACTCTTCAGTAGGTATGCCTGTCTCAAGATTATTTTCAATTTTAATCAAAATTTTATCAACAACTAAAAACTTTCCTTAGGATCACATTTAATCCACCTTTCAGCTTATATATTCATGGATAACTTAAAAAGAAGAGTAATATTAAATACACACACCACAATAATTGTCGCATCACCTGGTATTCTGAACTCCACAATTGATTAAGCAGCTCGATCGCAGTTTCTTTGTCAACATATATTTTCGGACATATGAGGGATATGAAAGGAAAAAATCTCATCAATGTTGTAACATTTGTTTCCATATGGTCTCAAACACGTCTGAACAAGAATAAGTTTATTTGACTTTCTGTATTCATTCAATTTCTCTTCAGTTTTCACGCTGAATTAATGCAAGTTTTCTGTGTTTCTTGTTGATTTTCGAATCTTTGAATTTATTTTAATGGCTGCTGAACGTCCTGGACGCTATTTGAATGACCATGAAGTAGTAAGAATTGTAACACTTCTAGAGGAGGGGCGAAGCCAACGTTACGTGGCTAATTTGTTGAATGTTAACCAAAGCACCAATTCAAGATCAATTAATCGGTACCACGAAACAGGGGAATATGGAAGAAGGGCCAGACAGGGAAGAAATCGGATAACAACACCAGTTTATGATTGTTTGCTTCGTTTAACTGGACTAAGAGTTCGGCACTATATGGCTAGAATGCTACAAAACGAACTTGCACTTTCCAGAAATGTGCATATTTCATTGTAAACTGGAAGAAGAGGCTCAGAAAAGACGATATCAGACCAAAGGGTGGTTTCTACCGGCCCGCGTCTCACTAGAGAGCATCGAGTAACAAGACTTCAGTTTGCGAGGGAACATGCAAATTGGGGTATTCCAGAATGATCGAATGTTCTCTGTAACGTGCTAAAACGTCTCAACAATTTGAGTTAAAACACCTGATTCTAGTCAACACTCTGTCTGTTTCACGCCACTGGTTAACAATCTGATGCGCAAAATCCGGCTATGGTAAGAGCATTCTTGAAATTCTTCAGTTTAGGCGTTCAGTACTTCCAAGACGAATTTGTTGAACTTGAAAATCCTCCTAAATTACAGTTGAAATAATCACATTATATTAAAATTCATGTCTTTATCTTGAAAATCAAAATAATTCGTAGAAAAGACAACAAAAGTAACTCAAACTACTATATTCAATCATTATTTCCTCAATTTTTCAGCAATTTTCGTGAAATTATCATGTAAATCATGAAATTCTTTCAAATTTTCAAAATGGTTGCCAAACATCTGTAATTTTTGGTAAATAGTTTTATAGATGCTTCCTTGCTTTCTTTGTAGCTTCTCTTTTAATTGTAAATAGTTTTTGTAGATGCTTCCTCGATTTTTATAGAACTTATCTTTCAATTCTATGACCTACTAGAACAATATTAGATCCACGTTATTTTGTTACTTAAAATTCCTGGTGTAGCTGGCTGTTACGTTAGAGCATAGAATATCTTGGTGATACATGTCTAATTTGTGAAATTCAGTCCTAGGTGAGGAGCCCTAGTTAGAAAGTCCTAGGTGAGGAATCCCAGTTAGAAAATCCTAGGTGGGGAGCCCTAGACAAAAATTTGTAGGTGGAGAGTCCTAGACTGAAATTCTTAGGTAAAGACTTGTACGTGGAATTCAACAGCTGAAATAGAGGTTTTCCCCAAAGGCAGCAGTAAGACCAAGAACCACCAAGATAAGTCTTATAGCCGGTATTAACATACAAAGAAGTATATGTGACACTATGTATCATTATCATAATTTATGTGATTCATTAAATATCTAAGCAAAACTTTCTTGACTTTTCTTCCAAGACTTCAGTGACGAATATTGAATTAGAGTCTCATTGCTCATTTTTCTCGGGACTTAACCAGAGTATAAAAGTTAATTCTGTTTTAAATAGCCAGCCAGAAGTCCCGACTTGAATCCCTTAGCACATGTTTAGGACAATATGGGGTGGCAAATTCAGCAACGTAGAAAAATCTGCTTCCTGAAATTTGGAACTCAGTGACTCAAGAGTACATCCAAAATTTGTTTGAGGGGCTTCCGAGACGTATACTGGAAGTAACTAGTGCCAGAGGAGGAGACACTTAATTTTGAGAATGATTAGCAACCATTCGATGCTAGTTGATTTGTCTCTTCGCGAATGTTTGAAGATGGTAGAATTTCTTGATATTTCATTAACTCGAAAATTGTTGATATTTTCCATCATAAACTCATTCCTTTTGAATGGTATCTTCTTATTTCCCACTTCTGAAAGTTACCAAGCGACTTTTGAATGACCAACCTAAAAGTTTATATAGTATTGTCGTAAAAGTAGGGTTATGCGACAATTTTTGTGGGCAGTGTATTTTTGAAGTTATATTTGAAAGTGCATCTTGTGTGGATTTATTTTCTCGAAAGCCATACTGATTTGAAGATAAATTCATCCAGAAATTCACCTAATCGTTATTTTATAACCTTCTCAAAAATGTTTGCCAAATTAGGCATAACTGAAATTGGTCTATAGTTAGAAAATTCAGTTCGCACTCCTCCCTTATATAACGGTCGTACGACAGCGAACTTGAACTGAGGAGGACATTCAGCGGTTTCTATTATTTAATTGGTAACATGACACAATGGTTCCGATATGATTTGAGCCACTTCTTTCAAGACCTCTACTGACAAACCATTTCACTTGCTGTTTTTGAGATTATTAATTATTTTTTCCATTTCAAAACTATTCGTCGGTTTAAAGAACATTGAATTTCGAATATTGGGCTCACTTTCACTTGGAATCACCAGCGGCAAACTGAATGGAACCCTTTCAGCCAAGCTCGAACCCTCATTTGAAAAATGATAATTGAAGTGATTAGCTACGTCATTCAGATTCACCTTTTAAGTTAGATATTTCATTTACAACCTCTCACATATTTTTACTGCTACTGTCTTCTGCTAACTTTCATTTGAAATAGTTATATTTTGTCTTTTTTATCAAATCATTCAACTTATTTCTGAATTTATTTTTATGGAACTCATTCCCTGGGATATTCATCATACTTTAATATAATGAATATCTTTTTTTATTGATTTTGCCAGTCCACTAGTAATCATCTTTGCATGTTTTATCTCTCTATGTCTCAATCGCTGTTTGCTCGAGCTAAGATCTTGAGCACTTTTTATAGCATCAAATAAATATTGTGTCATTTTCCCCACATCACCTCTTATAGCATAAAGATCATTCAATGAGTATCATTCTGTAAAATAAACTCTAACTTTGCGAAATCAACATGCTCCACAAGTTTAATATCACTTATTTCTGACTGCTTTGGGATATTTATCTTCATAACACATGAGAAATGATCTGTCAAACTTCAATGTGAGACTACAGGACATATAGCAGTTAACAAGAATGTTTAATTATTTCTGCTGAACTTGAGATGAAGAAATTTATTTTCCAATACATCAATGATCTGTTTTGAATAGTTCAATCTTTTCTTTATATAACATATAACACCATCATATTTATTTATTTTACCCTCATTGTATTGCAAATCATATCCTTCAATTCTGTAGACGAATTAACATCAATCAACTGACGAGTTTCAGTAAAAATCAGACAATCAAATTCAAATTTATACGGATACCAGAAAAATCTGAACCATATCAAATTGATGTGACAAACCACGTATATTCATATGAAATAATCTGAGACTACTTCCCTCAATCATTGTGTCTTCTAAATCCCACGGATAAAGTTCGAGAGTATTTATCTCCCTATAATTATAATCTCTGATAAAACCATTCATAAGAATTAATTAAAATTGAACAGAAATGTCGCCACTTACTATGATCCAAAAGATCATTAAAATCGTCCAACTTTTTAATTAGAATAGCTTGAACATCTTCGGTTTTCCTTATATAAATTTATAAACTTATATCCCTATTCCATCTTAATCTTCCTTGCTTGTGTGAATAGTTCTTGTTTGACCCTTGTTAAGTCCTCGTTGAAATAAACTATGTTTTTCCACTTTAATCACAGTTTTCCATTTTTAATACATCAGCTTCCTTCCGCTTCTTCAATATAAGGTTTCTAGTATTTCTATAATTTAATTCGAGTAGAATTGGTGGATTGGCGGCTTGAGCTATACGCCTATCTTTGAAGTCTAACGTAGGTAAAGAGACCGATAATACTGGATACCATTTCTTCTGTCTTCTCCTGTTCCTGTTTTGAAACATTAATTATTACAATATTTTTTTCTAGTTTTTCTTCCACAATTGAGTCAATTTTCACTTCAAGCTCACTGATTCTTCTTCTTTGCATTGTGCAAATTCCTTGATTCCTCTTCCAGCCGTCTTTTTATCTCCTAATTTTCCTTCTGCAGTTCGTCGAACGAAATTGATATAAATTGTGTAGATTCTTCTAGACTCGATAATTCTCTTTCGATTGATTTCAATTCAGATCATCTTAAGCAAGTTGGGATTTATGTAAATATTTTGACATCTAACCTTGGATAAAAAACAAACCACTAAACGAAATTTTCGATACACCATCTGTTTCAACGTATTCATGGCCTTTACAAAAAGATTCTGGACTATTCCTCCATTCATCAAATCAGAATATCACTATTTATTAGGAAATTTAAACCCTTATTTTTGTTTGCATAAAAAAATTTTTCGACATGAACTTTTCTGCAACTATCCAGTAGAAAGTTTTCTAAAATCATATCGTTCCAAATTAGCAAATACATAACAGAAAAGTACTTCAGTTTGGAAAGGTTTATATCCCCATGTAGGCCACTCAAAGCTTTCCCATTACATACGATTTGCATTGAAAATATATCTGGTAACGAGTCGAGTTGAATGTAAATGCATTCTATTTGCATTCTGTAAAAAACTCACTTCAATATAAACCCACTTCTGGGGGAGTATTTTCATTTCAAGCTACAACTTATTTGCTACAATCCAGACATGTCCTATAATTCCGGTAACATACACAGGCGCAGTGAAATATAAATGTAATATCCCCCCCTTGTGTAAACTTCATAGAAAATCTTTTGCGATTTATTGAGTTCAGAAGTCGAATGAAAAGAAACTGTAAATCGCTTCCTAGAAAACGCATTAGTGTACTTATTATAAAAACGAATTTAGACCAAGATGCTGAATGCAATTCCGTCCCTGAAAAATAAATGCAAAAATGCATCTCAAATCTTATGCAATTTTGATATACCACCTTGATGAAAAATTTCCCCCTAATTTATTCATAAAATTCAAAACATAACAATTCATCCAAAGCGATATTGTTCCCTTAAAAGTACTCCCAATTGACTGAAACATACTTGTGCCAACGTTCGATTTAATTTTCGAAACATTTTTTAAACACAGTTTTCGGTTTTGTCATCAGAGCTGATTTCGATTTTTTCATTAACTCCTTTCGGCTGCTCAATTTCCACGAAGTGGTTTCTCTACTAGATTAGATAGGAAAATGTCATAGAGAAGCCAATCAGGTGAACTTAATGGCTGTTGGATGATGTTGCTTCATTTTGGCTCAAAAACTCAAGTGGCGCAGCTTGTACATAATCGTAAATTACTTAAATATAGTAATCATTAACATTCTGTATCCGGAATTGGTCAATGAAACACAAAATATTCATTTTTCATCCAAGTTTATTGTATCGCCTTCAGAACAGGCCCCCGAAATAATACAATATACAAATAATCCAATCATCAAAACATTTTTCAAACGCTTCTTCCAGAATGGTCTTCAATTCTGGCCGCGAATTCTCCTTTTTATCTTCAATCTAATAAGAACTAACCTAGAAGTGGCAATTTGAGATTTAAAAGAAAAGTCGGCCGTATCGATATCAGGTGAATACGGTGGTTGTTGAATGGCATTTATGAAGTTTTTGATCAGAAATTCATTCACGATAATAGCCTTGTGAGATGGTCATTATCATGCGGCAAAATTCATGAGTTTTTTCCATGAATCTGGCTTTTTCGATAAATATGCTCCCTCAAACGCTGCATAACACTAAGGTAATATTCCTTATTAACCGTCTGACCTTTTAATCCAATTTGACGTGGTTTGCATGTCAGACTCATGAACCCATGTCTCATCACCAGTTTCAATGCGACTTTGGATATTGAAGCGTGGCACTGCATGTCCTTAGCATACTTTTCATTTTCAAGATGGTACGTAACCTCTGAGTGCTAATTGCAAGCATGATGACACATGATAATAAGCTAGTCAGTTGTCATATTCTGACTTGATTATCTTCATTTCAGAAAATGCAGACTCGCACAAGTAAGTTGACCCAAACATTGCCGTCAGTTGAAGGGCGATTTGCCTTAGGTTCGAACATTTGTCTTCAGATATAAAACAATAGAAATTTGTATTAGATTTTGTAGCTTTGAGATGTATATCTGATATAATCTGTACTAACGCATTTTCAATAGAACATGAGTTCATATTAAACTGATTTGCTATTTCAGTAAGAAAAAGATAACTCATAAAACGATGCTATATTTGCCAATTTACTACAATCATAAAAACGCATTTCGAATTGTCCCAAAATATTTGATAATTTAGCCTGATACGTATCATAGTTCAACTGAGGAATCCTTGGTTTCAAAGACGGAAAATGTTTCAGATCCTTTCTTTTCAGTTGATCTATCATAAGTTGCAATTTACTTTTGAACGCGTTTACTGCGCAAAACATAATAATTTTTCCCTCACCTTGAAGCTCCAAGTTAATGGTGTTTAAGTGCATTGTGATGTCAGTCGAATATGCCAAATCAGTCCGCCATTTTTCGTTTTTCAACATCTGAGGGTCATCACCTCTTTCGTCTAGAAAAGCTGTTATCTCGGGCAATAATTCTTCAATCCTTTCTAAGAATTCTCCGCTACTCAACCACCTGACGTCCGTGTAAAGAACTAAATTCAGCTGTTCAGCTGACTCCCTATCTTCCAACTGCAACTTAAAGAGCTGTCGTTGCAAGCTACTTGCACGGATGGAATTCACAATTTTTGTTGCAATGTCCATAATTTACCCCGTGTTTGAAACTTTTGAACACAGAACTTGTTGATGTATAATGTAATTGAATGAAAAAAATTAAGGGAAATCTTCATTAGTGTCGATATGCCACAAAACCGTTTTTGTTTCCAACCATTGCTGGTGCTCCGTCGGTTGTAATACACGCTAATGGATATACAGTGTGTTCCAACGAAAATTTGACCCCCCCTCTAACTCCGAAATGAGTAACATTAGCGAAAAACACCAAGACACGTCGATTTTTGTTTCGAGGGGGAGCATTTTTCGAAATAATTCGAAACTTCTCAGATCAACCCCCTACCCCCAGCAACCCTAACTTTGAAATTCATCATAGGGAATAAGGGTCGAGTGGCACCTTACTGAAAAGGTCTGTCAATTCTCCACCTTGATTTGTCATTTTTAGAATTTTAAATTAACATACAGGGTGTCCCAACCAAGGGTGAAGTTGAATTCCTGGAAATCCCAAATACTAAATGAAATAGATTTATTTTGGCATAATGCAAGCGCAGGTTTATGCTCGGTCTAGAAAAACGACCTACACTTGTGAATTTGGAGTTGGTGCAATCAACCCCCTATTTCCAGCATCCCCAACTCAAAAATCATTCGATCGATAATAGGTCAAGTGGCACCTCGTTGGAAAGGTACTGCAATTTTCTCTTCGAATTTGGTATTTTCGAAATTCAGAATCATCATACAGGGTGTCCCAAGCAGGAACATTGAAAATCCAAATAACTTTTTGAAACTGGTTCATTTCGGTATACGAGAACATGTTTGATCCGAGAATAGGACTTTCTTGTGTGGTTATACAATTTTTGCAATCAACCCCTTCCATTCAGCATCCCCAACTTGAAAATCATACAAATAATTCAAGTGGCATATCTTCAGAAAGGTTTTTGAATTCCAGAATGATTAAAGCATTTCATTCAGTTCGGCTCTCCATACAGGATGTCGCTTTCGAAAAATTCAATATCGTCATTTGAAATTATCAACTAAAATTAATTCGAAACTGTTAAAAGTATTGGGGTACGATGTGTTGAGCATCAATTACGAAGAAATAAAGCTGATTTCTGCATTGAAAATGTTCACATTTTTTCATTTCCATCTGGCGTGCAGTCATCTGTTATTTTTCATTTTGCAATGAAATATTATTATTATTCAGATCAGTTCCTCATTATTGTTGTTGTTCGTCAGTTGAAATTAATCTGAAAATGGTTTATTCCACTGAGGAAAGGGTCGAAATTGTATCGACGTATTTTCGAAATAATAGTTGTGCCAAAGAAACGGCAAGGATATTCGATAGGAACCATCCTGAAAGAGAAAGAGTCAGTCACCAGTACGTTAAATATTTGGTTGACAAATTCCTAGCTACGGGTTCGGTGGCAAACAAAAACATGAAGTGGCATGTCCTGTCAGAAATGAGGCAACGGAAGTGGCAGTAGTGGGTCATCTACAAATGGAGAATACTACTTCGATCAGAAAACTATCTCGTCTGACTGGTGTATCAGCTACAACTGTCCATAGAATCGTGAAACATCACAAATTTCACCCCTACAAGGTAAAATTAGTGGATGAAATAAACGAAGATGATCCAGATCGTCGTTTACAGTTTTGTGAAAATCTAAGTGAAAACCTAAACGCTAATCCAAATTTTCTGAATAACATCTGTTTTTCTGATGAAAGCACCTTTATGCTCAGTGGTGAAGTGAATAGACATAATTGTCGATATTGGGACACACAGAATCCTCATTGGTTTAGAGAGGCCCACACGCGAAGGCCTCAGAAGTTGAACGTTTGGGTAGGAATTTTGGCAATCATCTAGTTGGGCCTTTCTTTATTGAGGGTAATCTGAATGGAAATGGCTACCTACAGTTGTTAGAGGAACACATACATCCTAGATTGACAGAAATTTTACAGAACGATCCAACTTTTTCTGAGGACGAAATGCGTTTTCAACAAGACGGTGCTCCTCCGCATTATGATGCTCGGGTGCGCCAATATTTAGACGAAAATTTCCCAGGAAGGTGGATTGGTAGAAGAGGACCTGTTGAGTGGCCAGCCAGGTCACCAGATTTAAATCCCTAGATTTTTTTTTGTGGGGCCATCTAAAATCTAAAGTTTATGCCACAAGACCAGAAAACCTGGAGGAGCTGCGGATGAGGATTATCACAGAATGCCGACTTTTGACTCCTGAAGTTTTCGCTAATGTGAGAAGAGAGTTCGAAAATCGTCTGTATAACTGTATGGAGGTGGGCGGAGATCATTTTGAACAATTGTTGTAATAATCAAGTTAGTTTTTGTTTTCAATTGAATACAAGTTCACTAAATCTCGTTTTCCTGTTTAGATGAGCATCCAATCAGTTTCTCCATCATCCCTCATCCTGATCCTCACGCCAGAAAACCTCGATTGCCAAACTGAAACCAATGCCTCAGTGATTCAGAAAATAGAAAAATCTTTCTGCAACTTTGCCACTCAACCTGTAATCACTTGTATGATTTTTTGGGTTGGGGATGCTGAATGGAAGAGATTGATTGTAAAAATTCCATATTCACGCAAGAAAGTCTTATTCTCGAATCAAACATAAACATGTTCTCGTATTATACCGAAATGAACCAGTTTCAAAAAGTTATTTGGGTTTTCAGTGTTCTTGCTCCGGGACACCCTGTATGCTGATTCTGAATTTCGAAAATACCAAATTCGAAGAGAAAATTGAAATACCTTTCCAACGAGGTGCCACTTGACCTATTTTCGATCGAATGATTTTTGAGTTGGGGATGCTGGAAATAGGGGGTTGATTGCACCAACTCCAAATTCACAAGTGTAGGTCGTTTTTCTAGACCGAGCATAAACCTGCGCTTGCATTATGCCAAAATAAATCGATTTCATTTAGTATTTGGTATTTGCAGGAATTCAACTTTACCCTCGGTTGGGACACCCTGTATGTTAATTTTAAATTCTAAAAATGACAAATCAGAATGAAGAATTGACAGACCTTTACAGTAAGGTGCCACTCGACCCTTATTCCCTATGATGAATTTCGAAATTAGGGTTGCTGGGGGTAGGGGGTTGATCTGACAAGTTTCGAATTATTTCGAAAAATGCTCCCCCTCGAAACAAAAATCGATGTGTCTTGGTGTTTTTCGCTAATGTTACTCATTTCGGAGTTATAGGGGGGGTCAAATTTTCGTTGGAACACACTGTACTGGTAGCATGTAGTTTTTTACAAAATTGAAGAAAACGTCATATATATCTTCGTCAGGGGTTTTCCCCTTCAGAGGAATGATTGTCAAAAATTCGTCCTTAGCCAACATGTCATTGAATACCACCATCCGAATAAAAATATACATCTGGGCAGAGTTTATCTGCCATGTCCTTGCTCATGACTTCAATGCGCCTTGTTACAGGCGGACGAGATAACTTAAGTTCTCTAACAGCAGACATGATTTCTGTTTTATTTTTGAAATCTCCAAATAAAGTTTCACCGGCTTCAATAAATACTTCCTTCACAACCGATCCATCTTCGAATGGTGTCTTGTGTTTCGCCAATATATGAGATATTTTAAATGACGCGATCGTAGCAGCTTTTGATTGTTTGGCTGGTCTTGTGAACATGCTTTGCTCTATTTTCAAACAAGATATCAAATCACGTACTTTTCGTTTTCTTAATTCACTCTGTGGCGGAAAATCCTTTTCATAGTTTTTATGAACCTTTTTATGATGCCTCTCCAAGTAACCTTAGTTATTGCAACTGGCGCACGACTAATAACACAAATGCACTTATCCTTCATCATACTAAAGAAAAATTTTAGATTTCCTCGCTGCTCTCATTTTGTGCTGTTTAATATTAAACTTTGTATCGACGTAGTATTGCCTTCAAGTTACAATTCAGAATGACTCCAATTTCTGGAGGCGTAACATGTCTCGATTGTTCCCGTCAAACGCACCACCAAAAATTTCTAGAAGAGCGACAAGAATAAAAATCGCAGCTCTTCTTTGACAAGTACCGCGCATTCCTTTGATAAAGCCGCCTTTTGCCACTAGCAGAGTGTTATTTTATTACGTAATAAATATTTGTAGTTTAGTTAACAAGACCTTACAGTAGTGGCTAATGAATCCAACCCTGTTCATATCCCTACATGATTCTGATCGCCTCCGAATTTTCAAACCAAGTAGATTTTATTTGTCTAGTATCGACCTGATTCGCCATCTATTCCTCTTGGTTTTAAACGTATTCACAAGAATTTATTCGAATTGTAATCTGTTTGAAGTTGAAATCTTATTAGACAGGGCTTTCTAAAAGGGGAATTGACAATTAAAAAAGGCATTGGTTCTAATTTATTGGATTAAATTTCCTTTAGCAAAAACTAGTTCAAACCTGCGAAGTGTACTACGAAAGTTAATTTGTGCAGTTTGAACGAACTTGGATGAAGTTATTCAGCAGATTTTGTGAAAGCAACTCTCTTTCTGATTCGCATTCGATTTTAATCGATTAAGTTCTTTTCCTTTCATTGAAAGAAAGTTGGAAAAACCCGCATCTATTCGTAGAAATTGGTTCCTAAATCTCTGCATGAATTGAAATTGTTTTCCGGCTGCTGCAGATTAGCGGTTCAGTCTGTTGAAGAGAGATTTAATCGAAATCAGAATTCCTTAGTTCGGCATTCCGGAAGATCGTAGACAAAGCCTTTGTTGTACTTACATGGGGGACTTCGTTCTGATAGTTGAATTAGTTAATGAACACATTAATCATCATGATGCTGCTATTCTTTGACATATAATGTGATTACGATTATCGCATATTCATTGATTGTTTAAGAAAATAGAAAGGCAAAATTATACTGGGTGTTCATTGTATTTATGAATAAAGATTTCTTATATCGAATTCGAGCAAATATGACTTTCATATAAATATCTAGGAAGAAAATGCTTCGTAACTATACAGTCTGTCTCAAAGTGAATAGGACTTTCCCAATACGGACGCATTTGGTATCGTCATCAGAATGTGACTATACTCTAGGCAACCGAAAGAGAGACCACGTCAAAACAAATACAGCAGACGCCAGAAGATTTAGTAGCTCTGTAATTTGCCGAATCATGTTTAGGGGTGGGATCTGAATGTTAGCAGTCTGCACAGGTTCGGTCTCGGTCCATCGGATAGAAAATTAAATTTTCATTATTGTTTTGGAAGTGTTATTGGTCGAGTGTAGAAAAGTGAAAATGTTGTGTGTATTATGTCGTCTACGGGTACTGCAGATGAGACTACTGTTGAAAATTGTTCTCCGCACAAGCGGTCTAAGAAAAGTCATTTTACTTTGAATGAAAAACAGATCATTTTCAACGTCTATAATAGACAAATGCAAATTGATTCTGCACCTATCAACGAAATCGTCGAACAAGTGGCAAATATTGTGGGAGTTACTAGAACTAGTGTTTACAGACTCATAAAGTAGGATAAGGAATATCATTCTTTTTCACAACCGAGGACGTACCCGAAAAGGGTGAAAATTGCGGATAGTGTTACTGATTTCGACAAAATCTGATTAGTAGGAAAGTGCATCTGATTTTTCATAGAAATGATTTACCTACAATAGATAAAATATTGAATGAAGTGAACAGTGATGTTGTTCTGCCAATTTTTTAAAAGAACAACATTCCGTAGAATATTAAAAAAAATGGACTTCAGGTTCCAGAAGAGGGGGAGGAATGGTTTACTATTGGAGAAAGAGGAAGTAGTCTTGTGGAGGAGAGACTATCTTAAACAAATTAAAAACTACCGCGAAGAAAATAGAAAAATCTATTACCTGGATGAAACGTGGGTGAATGCTGGGCACACTAAATCAAGTGTTTGGGTAGATGCATCGGTCAAAACAGCCAGACAGGCTTTCCTAGAAGGTTAATCGACTTGATTGAAGAATCCCACAGGTGAGTGGTAGTTATATTATGCATGAATAATTCATGTATAATATAATATTCATGATTTTCAAATGATACAAAAGTTCTGTTGGTTCGTTTTTGATTGAAATCGCTAATTTCTTGATAAACTTATTTGATTTTTATTCTGATTCAAATCTTGATTTGAATCATGCTTACTCTGTATCAACAATAGGCACGTCATCAGGTATTTCATCATATTTTTGAAACCATAACTTTTACCTACCTGTCGTCAAAAGGTTTATCGGTGATTTAACTCAATTCTCTAATTATCAAAATTAAGTATTTTCTTGAATTATGAGATTCCACATGATTAAGTTAGATGAAAATAGACACATGCAATCATTCGAGTATCGTCTGAATCTGATAATGATGATGATAATCTTTCATGTTATGTAACTCTTGTAATATATATGTTTCAATAATGTTCTACTACCAGAAAATATACCTACAACATCATTTGTGTATTACATTGCCTGTTTTTATGATAATTTAATCAGTTATATCCCAAACTATTGCGTGAATACTTCATTTTAGAATGAAATTCTACATCATTGATGTCCATTACTTAATTCAGAGTTCAATTTCGTGATCAAATGGAAGCCAGTCCTGGATTCAACGCTGTGCGACCTCACGTTCCGGCCTCGTGCGTTTGTTTTGTTTACACTCTCTTTTCGTTGTATCAAGTATAGTGGCGTTTGAAAGGCACATCTTTCCCAGACATCCAATCATAATTTCATGACGTGTGGTTCACTAGAACCAGAGTTCTTCGCCTAAAGTGCGAGTATGTTTTGGTAGACGGTACAAAACGAGCATAGAACAAATTGTCAATATTAAGTTTTGTTTAAGATTCGGTGAAAGGATCACCGAAACTGTACAATTGATGCAAGCAGTTGGCAGAGTTCATGGGTGGTATACGCATTTAAAAAATGGTCAGGAAGATATTAATGAAGACACTCACGTCGGTCAGGCGAAATTCTTCATTACTCCAAAGAGCATCGAAAAAGTGCGCGAATTTACCAAAATCATCATTGCCTTTTATGGAAATGGGATTGGTTATATCTAAAAAATAGATAAATCGCATTTTGACCGAGCATTTAGGCCATCGGAAGGTGTTTGCTCACTTTGTGCCACACAAATTGACTTATTTTCAAAAATTGCTCCGAATCCAACATTGTAAGGACATCATTGAATAGGCAAAATAGGACGAAAACTTCCTTCTGTGACTGGTGACGAAACAGGTTGTTACAAGTACGATCTGGAATCGAAACAGCAAAGTGCCAAATGGATGCCAGAAAACGAGCCAGTAACCAAAAAATCTCGATTTGAGAAGTCAAAACTGAAGACAACGCTTATTTGTTCTTAAGATTCGAAGGGTATTGTTCATCATGAGTTCGTTTAACCGGGCTAAGCGGTTATTGCGGTTTATTATCTTGGTATTATAAAGCGATTATTGCATCGTATTGGTCGCATTCGGCCGGAATATCGTGAGGAATGGAGCTGGTATTCGTTGCACGTGTACCAACACGACTGCCGGCTAAGAACCTCAAACACTCATTCGAAATATTATTTAACCGTGCAAAGCAGTGTAAGGAGAATATTTTGAATGAAGTAAAAGAATTTTGCCAAAAAACCTTTTGCTTTCCTTATTTTTGAAAAGTCCTGTTTACTTTGAGACAGATTGTGCATCCTATCATTCAAAGTCAGCAAATCAGAGTTACCCTTCCTAGACATCTTGAAGGATATGAACTGATGTTGAACAATCTTCATAGTGAATATATTACTTTTCAACGTTCTCTTTTATAATAACCAGAGAAAGTTTGAGTTTCATAATTATGTAGTTGCTTCAGGTTATAATCTTACACCTCTGAATTTAACAATGCAACATGCTGATTTTAATATATTGGATAATAAATCTGAAAAAGCGAGTTAGTTTTGTTTAGTATATATATATATATATATATATATATATATATATATATATATATATATATATATATATATATATATATAATTTCAATTTATTGATCTTCAGGCCTCTACAACGAACAAACATCAATGAAACTAAATCATATAAACAAAAATACTCACTTGGAAACCATAAGAATGGCAACTTACAGAAAGTGCACAAGACACATCGACAAAATGCACAATAAAACTCATATAAAACATCATCAGGTACAAAAAAAATTGCCAGTTTAAAAACAACAACGAATCACGTAAAATTCATTTCATTCTAAGGCATGAAACGGCGCAGGAGCGGCCTTGTATAGGTTCTCAAAATGTAATAGACAGAGAATGTCAAACGCTTGTACTTTCAAGAATCAAGAAAGTATGCAAATTATGAAACCATGTCATTCTACAACAATCATTAAACATTTTAAATTAAAAAGAACAAAGTGTATTAAATGATTGATCAATTATGCGAATTGAGAAGTGGAGAACGAAAACTGAAAGACTATAAAATAATTAAATTAACAAGAAATTGATCAATTGGAGGATTTTTATCTAAGTCTAATAAATGAATATAAATTGAGCTTAAATTTTTCAAATCTGTTTTTTATTGATTGTCAAAGGTTCCTTCTGAATGGCAACCATCTCCAAAAACAGTCTTGTGGTAATTCTTTTCCGCGTCAACAATAGATGCCATTGCATAATTCGGAGTATGATCTTGCTCACTCGCATGTCGGGCCAAAGCACATCTTTACGGATGTAATCTCACGTCACTTTTATGCGAACTAATTCGAGCTTGTAGAGTCCTACAAGTATGCCCAATGTAGACGCCGTTGCAGCCCCACAAGGATTTTATAGATGACATTGGACCTCTTCAAGAGCGGAGTGCGGTCTTTCAAGTGTGTGAAGAATAGTTTGCCTATGGTTTTAGAGTGCTCCTTGCAATCTAAGGATTGATAGATTGCAAGGAGCACTCTAAAACCATAAATAACTAAGTTATATTCATTTATTAGACTTAGATAAAAAAATCCTCCAAATGATCCATTTCTTGTTAATTTAATAATTTTATAGTCTTTCAGTTTTCGTTCTTCACTTCTCAATTCGCATAATTGATCAATCATTTAATACACTTTGTTCTTTTTTAATTTAAAATGTTTAATGATTGTTGTAGAATGACATGGTTTCATAATTTGCATACTTTCTTGATTCTTGAAAGTACAAGCGTTCGACATTCTCTGTCTATTACATTTTGAGAACCTATACAAGGCCGCTCCTGCGCCGTTTCATGCCTTTGAATGAAATGAATTTTACGTGATTTGTTGTTGTTTTTAAACTGACAATTTTCTCAATTTGTACCTGATGATGTTTTATATGAGTTTTATTGTGCATTTTGTCGATGTGTCTTGTGTTCTTCGAGTTCATGACTTCGGTTTTTCATCACATACTAACTTTTGGATAATTAACCTCACTTTCTGTAAGTTGCCATTCTTATGGTTTCCAAGTGATTATTTTTGTTTATATGATTTAGTTTCATTGATGCTTGTTCGTTGTAGAGGCCTGAAGATGGAAACAATATATATTTCCGAAAGCTTGCCATGAAAAAGAGTATTCCTTTGTTCCAAGACTACTAACCCGTTATCAATTAATTTATATATATATATATATATATATATATATATATATATATATATATATATATATATATATATATATGTAAACTTGAGACAAGAAGAGTAACTCAAAAATCCGTAGATCAATGAATCATCCTTCCTGACAAGAGTTAGTTCTCAAATCTAATCTGTCCGCCATTCATGTAGCCCCCAAGAGCTACAATATTGCAACTAAGCAGAATTCCTAGAAACGGATAGGCATACTGCAGTTTCGTCCTTATTAGGAGCTCATAAGTGTCGCATATGGCTTCTCAGCATCCTAATCAGCTACATCGGGGTACCCTAACCCGAACGAACAATAACGAACAGACATGAGAACGTTAAAAATTCCAACACTTGAGAGATTTCTCGCCGGTCCATGAATCATATTAACCCATTAATGCCTATGATATGATATATCATATCCCAGAGACGACCGCTTTACAGGTGACGACATGTCTGAACCATCCGTTGTGTTCAATATTCGTGTAACGAATTAGTACAAGCTGATGAATCGAATTGATCGAAGTGGATGAAGATTAGTCAAATGTAAAAAATTGTGATCATCTCGACTTTGTGTTATTTCCACCTGAAGATGTACAAGACAGCGATAGAGATGACGGTGCAAGCGCCCTTGAAAGAATTGAAGAAAGAACCACGAGGAAGCTTCCATGTTCTACAAGATTCTGATAAGTCAATTTCATTGATAAGGTGGAACGACAACAATGTTGTCAACATCGCAACGAACAATTATGCGTGACAACATGAATGTTGTCTTCATCATTTCAGATTACCTTCCTAGTTTTTCATTATGACTGATCATTAGTTCTGTTATAAATTCTTCCAATAGAATATTTTTGTATTAGACTCGCCAATGCCTAAGGTATGATATATCATATGTTAATTAAAAGGTACTTTCAGTAGAATGGTGTATATCAAAGTATTGTTCTCGTATTTTGTATCAATAAAGAAAGGAGTATTTTCAATTTCATCAATTTTCGCGAAAAAAAATTACTCAGGCATTAATGGGTTAATGGTTCACAACGAGCGAAATTATCCCGTTGGATTTGGTGCTCTAGGCCTCTTTTCAGGCCTCTAGGATAAGACCTCATTGATGAGACAAATATTTTCTTCGATAAACTTCGCGAGGAGGCTGCATATGTAAACTTGAGACAAGAAGAATCATTCCAGAAACCTTAGATCAATGAATAATCGTTCGTGACAATAATTAGTTCTCAAATCGGTTCGCCATGCATAACAGCCTATAATAGCTACAATAGTAACTAACTATAGAGTGCATGACGGGCAGATTTGAGAACTCTTGTCAGGAAGGATTATTCATTGAGCAACAAATTTTTGAATAATTATTTTTGTCTCAAGTTTACATATACTGAGTGATTCACCAGTGGCGCGGTGCTCTGTAACTCGTACACTCTTGAAGATTTCATTTTGGTCGAACGGTATTGTATTTAGTAAGTAAAAATCTACTTCAGCAATTTATTTCAAAGTAAGCAATGTTGAATAACGAAACACTGATAAATTCACCATGTAAAATGCAGAATATGATATGTCCGGACACTTGACAGAAGGCACAGATAAAAAAAATGTCGACGTATACCTAGTTTTACGTTTTAATCATCTTGATTTTATCATTCGAATTATCTTGTTTAGGTTTCATTTTTACTACTTGAATCATTACAGAAAAAAACTTCTGTGCGAATAATGATGCATGTTGATGAGTTTGATAAGGTTTGTAGAATTTTAATCGAAAATTTTTACAAATAATCGAATATTTCGAAAATTATAGAAGATAAAGTAGAGGTTACTTCAGCAAAAATATGGCACAATATTTTATGCCATGAAATGCATAATAAAATACAGCATGTTTCATTTGAAAGAATCAAGATATGATATTTTTAAAATTACAATATTCAATAAATCTTTTGAGTCACTCCTGTATAATAAGATGATAATGTATTTTAATTCATCAATATAGCTATCCTTGGGCAATAAGAAAACGAAAATAGTATTCATCCTCTCAGGCCGAAGGAGAATGCGATAATGTGAAAGCCTATTTTCATGAATTTTTACGGAAAAAAATATTGTAACGAAACTACTCACCAAAAAAACTTATTACTTAAAGACATTATAGCAGAGTTTAGGCCGCTCCTGAATCTTGAACAAAAAAGTGGTCTTCCAATCTGAAAACCACCCAAGATTTTTCAATAGAAAATTGGGACACCCTGTCTACTGCAAAATAAATTGTTGAATTAGATTCTTACTTTCTAAATACAATACCGTTCGAACAAAAATGAAATCTTCAAGAGTGTACGAGCTACAGAGCGCCGCGCCACTGGTGAATCATCCAGTATACACTCCTCGCGAATAATCCCAAAGGTATAAAACTCAAAATCTTCGCAGAAAAGCAAGTTGTTGTTGGAAGTCAGGAACCAGAAATGAATCGCTGTCGAGTCGTTCCGAAATCAAAGAATCTATAGCATGCGCCGGAGGGGCACGGAGCACAAAACCAAAAGTACTACGGTTAGTACACGGAGTGGCGATTCGCACCCCATGTAATGCCAGTTTTACATGGTCCGAATGGCATTGCTCAAATACAAAATGATGAAGCGTAGCGTGTTAAATCAAAACTTTGGACTGAAAACATTTTGAGTATACTTAATTTTTTCGTTACTAAAAACAACGATAAACAAATCAAACATTCAGGGTATGCTCTTCAAGGATTCAAAAGAATAAAAAACAACTTGTGAGGCATCTCGCGCTTCAATTTTGTAATAAAATACGTCAGTCGTATCATAATATCATTTTTAATAATGAAATCGTACTGCACAGTGTCACATTCTACGCTGTGGCAATTTACAATATCTCACAGTGAACGCGAACTTGTATTCCTAATTGTAATTAAATTTAACGCCCCGCGATTTATTGCCTAAGTTTGTTATCCGCCCTTCTAATATGCAAGACAATTTATAACATCTTGCTGATTTCGCTGGTTTGTATCTTTGGCTTAATCTGTTTTATCTGTGCTTAAGGATAACTGCAACTGTTTGGTTATAATACATGAGTGAATAATTTCGTTTAGCCATTCAATTTAATAATCACTCAATTGAAAAAATTGTTTTTTTTTGAGTTGATAATATTCTTCTGTACAAGAAGGACAAATTTCGATGTTTTAGTACATCACCTAGATGAAATATAAAAGTTAGACCAAAATTCATTCAGTCAGAACATGTCATTAAGCAAATGAATTTCTGCAATTGATATGTGAAAAGAATGCCTAGACATATAGACATTTTTCTGGAAAGACCACGAAATAATTTTGAATGACTGTAGAGTTCACTGAGTTATCTGGTACTCTAGATATATCAAAGGAACGTGTGGGACATATATTCCATGAATATTTAGACAGGCGAAAGCTGTTTGAGAAGTGAGTGCCGCGCGTACTCACAATCAATCAAAAACAACAACAAAGTGATGATTCAGAGCAGTGTTCAGCATTATTTAAGCGCAATAAAGAAAGCGTTATTATTATTATTCAGAAAATCTGCTTAAAACAATTGACAAAATTTTTGTTATCACTAACTTGGCACCATTGTTTTCTATTTCATTTGGTTTGTTTAGAGTGCTCAATTTTGTCAGTTATCACAAGTGCGTTCTGCGATTTCCACAATGGATAAAAATGTCGAACGAAGAATTTGTCTCAAATTATGTATTGCAAATGGAATTTCGAGTGCCGAACGCCTGAAAATATCACAGAAGGCTTACAATAAATCGACTGTATCAAAAACACGCGGATATGAATGGTACAGTGCATTCAACATCGGCTGAGATGTGGTGGAAGATTTGCCTCTCTCTGGTACGCCATTATTCATGTGTTTATGCACAGCCCTAGATACCTCTTGTCAGACACCTCCTTCAGGGCAAATTCATTTATTTCAAGTCTAATGTCATAGTCGCCCATCTTATTTTTTGGTTTCATTAGCATATAAACAGTTTTTTCTAGATTTTTACTCAGTTTGTTTTGACACAGCCAATCAAAGTAATTAGATCTTCATTTATGTCCTTTTCCATCTGAAACAATCTGAAACAAGCACTGTATCATCGGAATACATAAAATACCTAGCTCTGAGATTTGCATACTTGAGGCTATGCACATAAAGAAGGAACAACAAGGGACCCAGTACCGAACCCTGCGGCACCCCGCCTGTCATCTCTTCAGGATCGCTTTTGTTGTTATTCACCACAGTGAATTGTGTTCTCGATTTTACCATACGACTCTAATAATTCTTAACACACCCCTAAAGCCCATCTTGTGAAGTTTATTCAATAGTATATCGAAAATCACAGTATCGAAAGCTTTTTTGAGGTCTATGAATACAACAACCACAAATTTTCTATTGTCTATTTCATTATTTATATGCTCTAGGAAGTCAACCGCTGCCCCAAGTGTACTACTGCCTTGATGAAAACCATTTTGATGCTTGTCAAACTGAAATTTCCCATTGATAAATTTAACTATTCGTTGTTTTATTATTTTTTCTAATATTTTTGAGAATATGGTGAGTATGGAGATGGGTCGGTAATTATTCATGTCCTCTTTTGAGCCCTTCTTATCAACTGGGATGATCTTGGCAATTTTCAATTTTGCTGGAAATCGGCCAGTCTCTAGTACCTCATTGATAAGGGAAACCAACTTTTCTCCGATAATCTCACATTTTCTTTGTCTAACGAATCAATTCGTACCATTTTAAATGATTGTATTGCATGAAATGCGTGGCCGCTCGAATAATTACAAAAGACTTGAATTGATCCCACATTCATAAAACGCATTGTAACTGGTGATGAGACGAGGGCTTATTAGTTTAACATGCGAACCTGAACTGAACCGAAACCGAAAAAAGTCAAAGTCGATCAAAAGTCAAGGTTATGTTCACTGTTCTCTTTATTATCGCGAAGTTCAGTCGGTATTATTATCAGAAGGTCATGAGGTAAATAAAAAGTATTATCTGCATTTGATAGAGCAAATTCGTCGAAAAAGGCCATATTTGCGAAGGAAAACTCATGGATTTTTCACCACAATAATGCAATCTCAGGAGGCTATCATTGTGAATGAATTTCTGATCAAACACTAAAAACAGTCCAGAGTGGTGCATTTAGTACTACATCAATAGTTATTGAACATGATTTTGGAGGAACAAAGATATTCTGCAGTTTATTTGTGAGTTCAAGTGGATTTCTTATTGAGTATTTTGGTGAGATGCTTGAAAACATCGTTGGGTACTTTAGAAAACCTTTGAGATGGGGAGCTAGAATATGAGACAACAGGACGAATCAAAGTGTTTTCTTTATGGTCTATGAGTCCATAAAGTTTTGGTGCACCCAGTATCATACGAATGAGGAACTAGATCGGTTTTCGAAAAAGAAGGTGCAGATTCCTTTTAGAAAAGTTTTAGGAATATCTGGAAAATAGGAGTAGGATCATGCTTTATAATTATTTTATGGACTCATTTATCAAAACACATATCCGATATATCAGCTCCCCATAAAACAGGGTGTTAGAAGGATTCAACGATATTTCTAGCCTCTCAGAAAATTTTTCACCAAGTATTCAAACTCACTTGAACCAACAAATAAACTTAAATAGCCTCCGTTGCAAGCTAGGTGCATGGATGGAATTCACAATTTTTGTTGCAATGCCCATAATTTCCTCCGTGTTCAAAAACTCTTGAACACAAAACTTGTTGCTGTATAACGCAATGGAATGAAGAAAAATGAAAGGAAATCTTCATTAGCTCGACACAATGACACGAAACCGTTTTATTTCCAGTCATTGTTGGTGCTCCATCGGTTGTAAAGCATACTAATTTATATATTGGTAACTTGTAGTTTTCTACAAAATTGAAGAAAACGTCATATATATCTTCGCCATGGATCTCCCTTTCCAGTGGAATTATTGTCAAAAATTCTTCCTTAGGCAGAATGTTATTGAACACCATCCGAATAAAAATACACATCTGGGCAGAGTTTATCTGCCATGTCCTAGCTCATGACTTCAATGCGCCTTGTTACAGGCGGACGAGATAACTGAAGTTCTCTAAAAGCAGACATGATTTCTGTTTTATTTTTAAAGTCTCCAAATAAAGTCTCACCCGCTGCAATAAAAGCTTCCTTCACAACCGATCCATCTTCGAATGGTTTTTTGTGCTTCACCAATATATGAGATATTTTAAATGACGCGATCGTAGCAGTTTTTGATTGTTGTTCTTCCTCCCAATCGTTATTAAAATGATACGTTTTAGATTTCTTCGCTGCACTCATTTTGTACTATTTAACAATTAACTTTGTATCGACATAGTATTGCCTTCAAGTTGAAATTCAGAATGACTCCCATTCTTGCAGGCGCAACATGTATCTCGACGTGGAAGAAAGTCTTGAATGTTATCCGAAATTTCTAGAAAATCGGCAAGAATAAAAAACGCGGCTTTTCTTTGAGTACCGCACGTTCTTTTGATGAAGCCACCTTTTGCCGCAAGCAGAGTGTTATTTTATTACGTAATAAAATCTGGTAGTTTAGTTACCTACTTATCACAAATTTCTTCCTTCTCGAGATCTACTCATAAAGCACTCGCCATCGACCAGTCGACCGTTTGAGCACCCCTGCGGTATATCATCTAAAATCCAACATCCTATATTCATTCGATGAAAAATTCAATATAAATATTGGGAAAATATTGTTCAAGGAACAGGTGGCTCTTGACAATAACTCCCCATTATTCTATTCGTTTCCTGCACAGTCATTCAGATAATACTTCTGTGAATTGCCTAGGATAGCTTCATTCACTATTAATCCAAGGTTGTAAATCTTATAGAAATTGTTGTAATGAAGTTTTCATTCTGTACATATCTGTGTCATCGAAACGCGTTACAAGTTGAGAGTAAATCAAATTTTCTTTCATTTATCATTTTATATTTCACATTTCAATTTTGAATGCTGAAATTCGTTAATCTCATTCATTAGTGGGTTGACGTTGATCTCACTTGGAGGAATTATTGTCAAAAATTCTTCCTTAGGCAGAATGTTATTGAACACCATCCGAAGAAAAACACACAGCTGGGTAGTGTCTGTCATATTCCTCGAACTGTAAAGAAAAATATGTACATTTCATGATATCATGTTCTTAATTTCTCTGGCATGTCCTGACTCATGACTTCAATACGCCTTGTGACAGTCGGACGAGATAACTGAAGTTCTCTAATAGCAGACATGATTTCTGTTCTGTCTCCAAATAAAGTCTCACCCGCTGCAATAAATGCTTCCTTCACAACCGATCCATCTTCGAATGGTTTTTGTGCTTCACCAATATATGAGACATTTTAAATGACGCGATTCACTATGATGCCTCTCTAAGTTTTGATTGTTATACTTCATCATTCAAAAGTTCTTCCTCCCAATCGTTATTAAAATGATACGTTTTAGATTTCTTCGCTGCACTCATTTTGTACTATTTAATAATAAACTTTGTATCGACGTAGTATTTCCTTCAAGTTGAAATTCAGAATGACTCCAATTCCTGCAGGCGTAACATTTATCTCGACGTGAACGAAAGTCTTGAATGTTATCAAACGCGCCGCCTCAATTTCTAGAAAATCGGCAAGAATGAAAAACGCGGCTTTTCTTTGAGTACCGCGCGTTCTTTTGATGAAGCCACCTTTTGCCGCAAGCAGAGTGTTATTTTATTACGTAATAAAATTTGGTAGTTTAGTTACCTACTTATCACAAATTTCTTCCTTCTCGAGATCTACTCACAAAGCACTCGCCATCGACCAGTCGACCGTTTGAGCACCCCTGCGGTATATCATTCAAAATCCAACATCCTATATTCATTCAATAAATAATTCAATATAAATTTTGGGAAAATATTGTTCAAGGAACAGGTGGCTCTTGACAATAACTCCCATTTATTCCATTCGTTTCCTGCACAGTCATTTAGATAATACTCCTGTGAATTGCCTTATATTAATCCAAGGTTGTAAATCTTATAGAAATTGTTGTAATTAAGTTTTCATTCTGTACATATCTGTGTCATCGAAACGCGTTACAAGTTAGGCGTAAATCAAATTTTCTTTCATTTATCATTTTATATTTCACATTTCATTTTTTGAATGCTGAAATTCGTTAATCTCATTCATTAGTGGGTTGACGTTGATCTCACTTGGAGTTGTTGAGCAAAGAATAATATGCTGTATTCATGTAACAACGTAACATAAAAATTTCTTTTTCTAATTTTGTTATTATTGTTATTATGATAGAAAACTTTTAAGTAATGGATCTACGATTATGTTGATGTAGATATTCTTGTTCACGTACACACTATCCTATAGAGATGAACTATGAGAAATTCATCCCTATTCAGAAGAAAAGCCTAGATTTCATTATATCTGCAAGATACTCCTATCAATCAAGAGAGAAAAAGCGCTTTCTTATTTATCCTCTTCATTTATCATTTTTCCTTTGTCTCCATTAATTCAATCTATACACAATAAACTCGAGACGTCTCCCATGTAAATGAGAGACATTAGAAAGAAGGGGAGATTCACTGTGACGGTTTTCCATGTATTCAGGATATCATGATGTCAAGGATTTGTCGTATTATGCTGATTTTTGCGATTTTTGTCACGAAGGCTGAAGTATGTCTCAAATCATGTTGGAACTTTCCTTGTGGATAAATTTATTGTATGGGCTTTTCTCCAAAATAAAATGAGCAACAAATGATGCAGAATATTTCACTTCAGACTGTTTTGTTGCTCGTCGGATTTCGTATTATTCGAAGGGATATCATTTGTTGTTTGCTGCTTTCAGTGTGACATGAATATGATACTATGAATACTGCTTATGTAGGCATATTATTGGTATAGTGCTTTTATCAACACAACTTTTCTGTATATATGCTACGGAAATATTTATTTGTTGCGTCTGCAATATTTTTCTTGTATTGATTCTATTACTTCATTTTTTTAAATCTAGAATAAAAGGAGAATGAGGTTACTTGGAACATTTGTGAAATCCGGCCAAATATAATTTGTGAAATAATGGTCATAAGTTTATAGTTATGATCGACTATTATGTCTGAGGGCCATGTAAATCAATTTCTGCAATGTTCAAGATGCAGATGAATGAAAAAGATATTATTTTCATTATTCTTAGTTTCTCTAGAATCGGAAAAGTTGGAACGAAAATGCGATTTGAATACCTGCTCAATTTACAGCTTTAAGTTAACATGATTTTATGTTAATTTTCATAATTTTGCCAATATGTTTATTATTTCCTGTAATTGGGTTTTACCTGTTAGAAATAAAGAACTTATTAGTAATTATTATCTTGGACTTATACACTATCTCACTGTTAGCTGGATATAATTAACCTTTACCAGATTCAGCAACCAAAGGGAATAGGCTCGATTACAATAAACTTGACATAAATTTGATGGAGGAGGTCGTTACTTGATGAAAATCGATATACATATTTTCAAAGAAATAAAACTAAAGTATTTAGATTTTCACTTTATTAACACAACTATGACCGGTTTCACCACACTTCTTCATCAGATAATACAAACTAATGAACATAGTTATTCCTTATATATTAGTCTTATTTCTCACTTAATATTACAATATGTATGTTGGAAACCCATCGGAGTTGCTTACTTTATGAATTGAAAAGATTGAGTAAAGGAGAAGGAATTAAATCTAATTGATTTTTGAGTAACCTACCTGAATTCTTTTCTTTGTTGATCTCTAAAATTTCCAATAGATTGAGTTTTTGTCTGTTATTTTAATTGTGTAAAATTTTGAAATTATCATTAAGGTTATGGTTTTCTTCGAGGAAGTGATTAGAATAATGGGAATCTGATTTATGATAATTAAAACTACGTTTGTGTTCGGATAATCTAACTTATCTGAATTTCTGAAAGTTCTTCCTATATAAATTTTATTACAATTCCCGCAAGACAGTTTATAGACACCTGATTTATTACCTTTATCAATTTTAGATTTGCAGTTTTTGATATGTCGGCCTAAAGAATTATCAGTTCGGAATGCTATATTGAAACTATAATGCGAGAGGAATGATTTTAATTTTAGACTAGGATTACCTATATAAGTTAAGCTGTTGTATTTTGTGTTAGAACTTTTATACTTGGAAATACTTCCTGGATTGCTTTTTGAAATTTTTGCGTGAAATCATGTTCTCTATCATAGTTAGACTTTTACCGTTATTGACTGCTATTTGCTTAATTATATTTAGCTATTTTATGAAATTATTTTGTGATATTGGGATATTAATGAGTCTATGTACCATACTATTGTGCGCTGTTAATTTATGTGGATAAGGATGTGAAGATGAGCTGTGAATAGTAATATCTGTATGCGATGGCTTATGAAAATAGAAAATCATGCTTGCCGTTATTTTAGTAATAGTTAAATCCAGAAAGTTAATGGAGTTTTCTGTTTCTATCTCTAACACGAATTTAATATTATCGTGAATTTTGTCACAAAATAATTTCATAAAAGAGCTGAATATAATTAAACAAATAGCAGTCAATAACGGTTACAGTCCAACTATGATTGAGAACATGATTTCACGCAAAAAAATTCAAAAACCAATACAGGAAGTATTTCCAAGTATAAAAAGTTCTAACACAAAATACAACAGCTTAACTTATATTGGTAATCCTAGTCTAAAATTAATATCATTCCTCTCGCATTATAATTTGAATATAGCATTCCGAACTGATAATTCTTTAGGCCGACATATCAAAAACTGCAAATCTAAAATTGATAAAGGTAATAAATTCACGAAATAGCCGCGTGTTTAGTGCATGTCTCTTGATAACATTTACAATCTCGACGGCTTCCAGTGTAGGTTCTAAATATTTGACAATAAAGGCCTGGCGATGGATCATACAGTGAGTAACTATTATAGACATCAATTCCACGAGATCTCAACTCGAAAGGAGAACAAAACAGTAATTCCTCCTCAAAATTTTCTGCACCTTTGTGGTGAACATATATCATTAGCTGTAAATTACTAGCAAAATCAGTTGTCTCATCGAGCTGAATAGCAAAATATTTAGCCATAAAAATATATAAATAAGGTTAGGTTAGATTCACCAAAAGTGATTGACAAAAATCGAATTGAGAAAAATCAGATTTGTTAATATTGAAAACAACAAGGAGATACCAGAAGAATGGAGAGAGAAAGTATAACAATACCCATATACAAAAAAGGCGTGAAGACAAACCCAGCAAATTATGGAGGCATCACACCCATTAACTCTGCATCGAAACACTAAAATTCTATCGCAAAAGATATATGACAAAGTAGGTGTGTCTGAAGAACAACAGGGATTCCGACCAAATAGATCAACAACGGATGCAATTTTCATATTGCGGCAACTGGTGGAGAAGTCCATAGAGTTTGACAAACCGATGTTTATATGTTTTATAGATTTGGAAAGGGCATTTGACAGAATTCGAATGAACGATGTGATCACTATCCTTAGAAATAAAAACTTAAGCAATAAATACATAAACATAATCAAAGATCTAAATAACTCTAATAAGACGAAAGTAAAAACTACACAGGGTCTTACAAGCGAGATCAAAATTAACGCAGGCATTAGACAAGGTGACAGCCTCAGCCCATGTCTATTTAATTTAATCATGGATGAAATAATAGCAGGTGTTAACCAAATGAACCAAGGCTATAGGATGGATGACAAAACTATGAGAATACTGTGCTACGCAGATGATGCTTTACTAATAGCCGAGAATGAGGACGACCTACAACGCCTACTACAAAAGTTCAAGGTAACAACAGAAAAATATAACATGGTAATATCAACACAGAAAACCCAATCGATGGTAATGGCGAAAGATCCAATTAGATGCAAACTAGTAGTGAACGACTATATAATAGAGCAAGTTTCACACTTTAAATACCTAGGAGTAGAAGTATCGAGCGATAGGCAACTATTACAAGAAGCAAAAAATCATCGAGAATGAGAGATGTAATCTGGCGGAATAAGTACATAAGCACAGAAAGCAAAGTCCGAATCTATAAAACCTGTGTGAGACCCGTGATGACATATGCGGTTGAGACAAGAGCTGAGACAACAAAAACAAAACAACTAATGAGGACAACAGAGATGAGAACACTAAGAGCTATAAGAGGTATTACACGCAGAGATAGAATAGGGAATGAGGATACGCTAAGGGAGCTAGGTGTCCAGGATGTGGTGAGGTGGACAAGAGCACGTCGACGCCTATGGAGAGATCACGTAGACAGAATGGGCCCCGAACGCATGGCGAAGTGGGCAAAAACACAAAAACCCCACACTAGAAGACCCATAGGAAGGCCGATGGCATGAGTGCTGGAGCTCCGGTTCGCAGCAGGAGCTGTAACAGAAAAACAGGAAATCGTCCTATTTAAAGAAGAAGAAGAAGAAGAAGAGATTTGTAAATATCCTTGAATCTCAAGGCAAGATTTTCCTGATGCCCCTGTTTATTCAGGAAAAAGTAAGTTTATTGTGAATGTCTTCTGAGAATTGAGAAACTTTTACTGAAGGATACAATAACTGAGACTTATTAAAACACAATTTCTTGAATATAATAAAGGTGTGCTGTTATTGGGGCACTTCGCAAAAAAGTTCTTCGTTACTTACTTGACATTCTGGGACTGTAACTTTTCGCAAAAGGTATCCTGCCACATAATAGGTAGCGTAATTGTCAGTTATAGGAGTTGGTGTATTTCCAAAAATCTCATTATACTCTTCATTAACAGAAGGTTCTGAATCCTTAGAATCAATAAGTATGTTCTGTGAGTTAGTCTGCCAAAAAAAAAAACAAAACGTTCAAATTCTCACAGTCATCTCTTTTACGATTTCCATTAATTATGGGCGATATTAAGCCATATATGTTTTTAAAGCAGCAATAAACTTGTGGCAAGTAGGGTTTGTGTTCCCTACACCATGCTGTCTAATAATACAAAATAAATTTTCTAAAGGATCCTGGTTGAAGGGCCGTAATGAAAAATACAAGAGACTTTCTAAACTTAAGTCTAAGACACCAGCAACAGAAACACCTGAGAAGAAAATGATTTTGGAAGCACAAACCGCAAGAATAGAAGTGTTTAGCGGGAAACTGAAAACATTGACATTTACAGACATTTGTCAATTCATTTATCGGCAGAGTTTGACACTTGACGTGGTTAAATTAGTGCCATATATATCTATTATGGGAGGACTAGATAGATAGGTGAGGATACGTGATGGGTTTTGAATGTTTTGGTCTTCTTATCAGGGTGTGTTCTGTGGCACGGACTGAGCAGATAGCCATATATAACTCGAGAACACTCTAGTGATATTCTTTTTACTCACAAAAGTTTCATTCTTACCCAATTTGGAGTAATTAACCCCGGTTTCCCGACCGCTGAAGGCAATCACTACCCCAATTAAATTCGCTTACTTAGGAACACTCGGTATGAACACACCAGGATTTATTTCAACTCCAATCATTACCAGGCAAAGGTATTAATTACCGAGTGGTTCATGAAATCGCTTTGATTTAATTAACAGCTATCGGTCAACTCTTCGGGGTAAAATCCAGGAATATCGATGTGAAAATGAGATCTAGCTATCAACTTCAATGTGAGCATATCAAATGTGCGTTTGATTGATTCAAAGCATTGTTTATCCTTTTAATTAAGAACGATACAATTAAACTGCCAATTTATCATACATCATCAATTTATTATCCAATCCAATATCAAGTTCGGAACGAAAACAAGGAGCTTATTATGAGACATGAAATAAACTGAAATGCTCGAAATCAAATATTAACTTAACAGGTAACGAACTGATAGATTGAATAAAATTGTTGCCAGAAATTGATTAAGTATGAATCCACGGAATGAAAAAGCCTTGACGAAATTAATCGCTATTGTTTTTTGTGAGTATGACATTAGCTAATTGAAAGCTTCATTTTCCAGAATAAATAGTTCAATGAAAAATATAACACGTGAATGAGTCTCGGAAAGCAGATTTTCCTCTGATCAAAACAAGTCAGGCATTTTGTGAAAATATTCCACAGCTTTGTTAATAGAATTTGTAGCGTTTCAAAAATGCCTTACTCACACTATACTACGTTTTAAAGCTACGACATTATTTATGCTTAGATTAGAGCGACTCATCTTCAAGTGCCTTCTTCGCGTCGGAGGTTAGCAATCATCATAGCTATGCCTACTTTGGAGGCGGCTGCTCTGAAGAGTTCACCAGACGTGCTTTCATACCATTCTCTCTTGTTTTGCAGCCATGATATCCTCCTTCTTCCAACGCTTCTCTCTTCTTGGATCTTTCCTTGAACTATCAACTGAAGCATGGTGTACCTCTCTCCGCGAGTTATATGGCCTAGATATTGTGGTTTTCTAATTTTAATTGTAGGTGCGATCTCCATTTCTTTGTCCAGTCTTTCCAACATCTTCTTGTGGTGGTCGTATTCAGTGTCTAGCTTTCCACTCCGTACAATAGAGTCGAGAATACGTAACATCTAACCAACCTAACTATCAGTTCTTACTTCAAATCTCTTGTGCATAATACTCGTTTCATTTTGTTGAAACTTGCCCTTGCCTTTTCTTTTCTAACTTTTATTTCCTAGGAATAGTCGTTTGTGGAATTGATTATTGTACCCAGGTATGTATATTTTCCCTTTTTTTCGAAACTGGTGGTGGCATTAATGATAAGACTCTCTTCGTTTCGTGGTGTTTTCGATATTCTCATGAATTTTGTGTTCTTTGATGTTCATTGATAAACCGTATTCCTCGCCATACTCAACTATCTTGTTCATCAGTCTTTGAAGATCTTCTAGGTTCTCTGCTATTATGAGAGTATCGTCCGCATACCTGATATTGTTGATCTATATTCCGTTAACCTTCATTCTGGCTGTTTCTCCTTCAAGAGCTTTCTCCAGTATTTCTTCTGAAGATGAATTGAAAAGGAGTGATGATAATACACAACCTTGCCTCACTCCTCTTCTGATTTGAATTTCTTCCGAGAGATGATCGCTGACTCGTACTCCTGCCCATTGTCTATAATAAAGTTGTGCAATTATTCTGAGATCATTAAAGTTAATATGTTTTGCTTTAAGGACAGTCATAAGTTGTTTGTGTAGGACTATGTCGGATGCTTTATTGTAATCGATGAAACATATATACAAATCTTCACGGGTTGCGAAAGTTTTGCAAATCTGCATTTCCACCTCTTGTAAAAGAAGATGGAAGTATAGCATCACCTCCGAAAGAGAAAGCCGATCTCTTTGCTCTCTTGTTCCCAACGAATTCTGTGCTTGATTCATCTAACGCAATACCATCGAACATTCTACCTGCAAATAATTCCATGGCAGAAATTCAATTCAGAGTCCGCATTGTGACACAGGCTCTCGACCAGCTTAACTGCAAGAAGGCAGTTGGTCTAGACGAAATACCGCCAATCGTCCTGAGAAAGAGTTCTCCAGAACTGGCACCCATTATAAACCGTCTGTTTCAGATTTCTTATGAAAGCCAGACTTTTCCGAGCACCTGAAAAATAGCGAGAAATCAACCGATCCCAAAGCATGGGGAATCTAGAGCAATAACCCTCGACATCTCTAAAGCCTTCGGTACGGTTTGGCATGCAGCCTTGTTGAATAAACTTGCTGGATATGGGATTCCCGAAAAATTGCAGGGTTGGATAAGCTTTCTTTAAAATAGATCAATACAAGTTGTGGTCGACGGTATAACATCTGATTGTTTCCAGTTGCAAGCAGGAGTACCCCAGTGATCCATTCTTTCGCCAACCTTTTTTCTGTTGCAGATAAACGATCTTCTATCATCTACAGAGAACAAAATCATCGGTGTTCCAGACGATTGTATCCTCGTTTCGTCTTTCAGTAGTCTGCGGACGATTACTGCTGCGAAATCTCAGCTTCAGAGATGTCAACAAATTAATAACTTAAACTCTGTCTTTTAGAGGATATCTGAGTGGGGTCAGTTGAACCTAACTAGCTTCAACGGGAGCAAGTCGCAAGCAACTACGTATTTTAGAATGGTCCGCTCTGGAGAACCTCCTCTAATAATGCAAGGCCAACAAATTGCATCCATAGATTCGATGTGCCCTTTTCGGAATAACAATCAACTCCATGTCAGCAATAGCTAAGTCGGCCTCAGCTAAACTTAGTTTGTTTGAGGTGTATGGGGATCTGCCCCCAAATATTCGTTGTGGATGTTGGATAGTGTGCAGAAACGGGCTGTGCGCCTCATCGGCCACCCGGAGATCACCCGCGATCTCCAACCTCTGGCTCTTAGAAGACAAGATGCTGGACCGTTCCCTGTTTCACAGATACTTCCAAGGAAAAACAAGGTGTTTCAGCTCCAAGGAGCTGAAACACCTTGTTCCGGGAAAAAATTCGCAACACTAGGCTGGCAAGGGGTTCTCATTATATGGCGGTACATTCAACGACCCTCGAAACTCTCTCTATGATGATTCCTTCCTTTACAGGGCCGGTGAGCTGTTAAACTCTCTTCCGTCCAACATCTTCCCAACATCACAATTCGGCCCTCTTCCAGAAGCGAGTGAGCAGACACCTCAATTCTTTCTAGGCGCTCACTCATGTGGTATAACAAGTTCGCCTATTCCCGGGAAGCGCGCATAAGAAAAATGTTCTGCTCTCCACATAATATCTCGGCTGTTGCACTATCTTTAATATTTTATTTATTAATTTTTTTATATTTATTCAATATCTAATAGAATTCGCTCCCGCACATCATGAACCCTATTACTTCACACTGCTCTGAAGAATTTTGGTTTCGTATTCATCTCCTGAACTACTTTCCGCAATTCGATGTCTCTTACCATCTCCACATATCTCGCTCACTTCTCTTTCGCACCCTCTTCTCCATATTTCTTTTTAGGTTAGGTTAGGTTAGGTTAGATGGAAGCGAGTTCTACCTCACACTAGCCCTGAAACAGAGGATAGATAGAGACACGTGACGTAGATACTTGTATCGTCTGCTGATGAAAGTTTTTGATGAACCTGGTTTTTCTTTGTAACTTTGCTTTCAGGAACCAATAATCCTTTCAATTGTTCAGACCGATCAGTATGGAAGTACCTGTAAAAAAGAGAAACATCAGCAACTTTTATCAAAGGACGATCAACTCTCACAAATTTAACACCTTATATCAATTTTTTATCGCGAAGTTTTGATGAAGGCCTACAAGTTGACGTTGTGTACACTGATATGGCCAAGGCCTTTGACAAGGTTCACCATAGAACGTTGATAGCTATTCTGCGGGATTTTGGTATAGTTGGCCTTTTGATCAGGTGGATCGAATCATATTTGCTGAATAGATAGTACATAGTGGTTAACGGAGCATCATCGAGTGTTTTCAGCATCACTTTTGGCGTAACTCAAGAGTCTCATCTTGGGCCACTTCTCTTCGCAATTTACAAAGACGACATTCCTGAATCATTTTCGAATAGTTATTATGAGTTGTACGCAGATGCTCTTCAGCTTAATGCTTTTTCGTAATCAACAAAAACCAGTAGGAGTGATCCATTATATTCAACCGATTTCTCAATTAGTGTTTTAGCTACCATCAAGTGATCGTTAGTGCCATACCTTGATCTAAAACCAGCCTGCTCCATGGCTTGGTAGAGCCTTCTTGTTTTTCATCTCTGACATCGACTTAGCAATTTCTTCTCTAGTAATCTCTGGCATTTCCTCAGAACCTTGGTTCAGGATTCAGGGTAGGTTTTCGTTATGTTCCGGATGATCTTCGCTGCAATATAGTTTTGAGTAGAACTCTTCTACTACCTTCACTATCTCCTCTCTGTCTATAATTATTTGCGTATTTGAAATTTCAAGTTTTGTTATTTCGATTTTTCCTATTGCGAGCTCATTCTTCAATACTTTCATGCTTTTGTTTTCTTCGATAACAATTTTGATCCATTTTGTATTGAAATTTTTGATGTCTTTTCGGATGCCTTTCGAAATCTGCTCATTCAATATCTTAACGTGTGATATCATGTAGAATGTTCCGCCTCCGATTCATCATATTTAGGGTTTCTGTGGAAAGTCTTTCATTTCTTGTATTATGTCTAGAACAAAATTTTGTCTGCGCCCCCTGTACTGACTTCTGTATAGCGTCGTTGAGGACTTCTACATTCATTGAGCCGGTGTTCCCCTGACTTTCTGCTATAGTTTTTTGGTAGTCTACCCTGTTCTGTACCGATGTCCATCCTGTTTTCTTCGTCTTTGTGAGCGTTTTTCTTTCTTTTTTATATTCAACAATACTTTTGCTCTAACCATTCTGTGGTCACTTCCCACTGAGAGGCGGTTGAGTACTGACATATCCTGTATGATCTCTCTCTTATCCGGTATTACGAAATTGATTTCATTTTTTGTTTTTCCGTCAGGGAAAAAAATGTCCATTATCGGTGTCGAGCTCATTTGAAGAAAGTATTCATAGCATATAGGCTGTGCTGTAGAATAAATTGTAACAAAAGGTTTCTTTTATCATTTCTTTCCTCTATTCCGCATTGCTCAAGAGAGAAATCAGTCTCATCTTGTTTCTTCCCAAATTTTGCATTCAGATCACCAATGAGGATTGTGAACTGCGTTGAGATCCTGGTTAATGCTGTGTCGACTTCTTCATAGAAGCCCTCCATTTCCTCATCAGAATGAGAAGTTGTTGGAGCATATACTTGGATAACTTTCATCCTATACCTTTGGTTCAGTTTAAGTACTAGAAGGCAAACTCTCGGGCTTATGCTTTCGAAGTGTTGAATACCTTTAGCATGTCTTTGGTGTACTATGAACCCTACTCCTCCTACAGAGAACAATATTTCCTGATTTCAGAGTTAATTGGTTCTCTTTTCTCCGCCGCACCTCGCTGATACCCACTATATCCCAATGTATATGACTTAGTTCTTCTTCCAGTTCTAAAATTTTTTGATCAGTCGGGAGCGTTCTGGTATTATAGGTAGCGATGAGCAGTTTTCGTTGTTTCTGGTGTTCTGGACAGATCCGGTGATTCTTAACACCCTCTGATCGCTGCCGGCCCAATCCGTCACCGTGGCTGGTGGCAGCCGATCCGCGAGGGACTGAGTTCCCTAATTTCCTAGTGTGGTTCATGTTTCAGAGGGTTTCAGCCATATCCTATCACGCTGGCCATTGCGGGTTGATATGAGGTCTTTGAAGGTAACATTTCCTCCTACCCTCGATGAAACGGTTATACCGCCGTGGTTCGGTTGTCAGAGCCTCTTTGGTTATATAGCAGGGTGTACCGAGTGACCGTGGTCATTGTTCGTACAGGCGAGGTTGACATTTGGGCTGGTTAATTGACCAATTTTCACAATCACCCCTTACCCAAAATAAAAAATAATTTGTGTTATCCGAACAGAAAAATGTGTTCACTAACTCGAAGAGACGCTTATTCTAAGAATTACATCGATGAAGTGAAAATGCGAGATTTCATTCAAAATGTTTCGATAATTTTTTTTCCACGAAATATATATCTTTTCAAGTGATATATTTTCATTTCATTTCAATGAACAAGTCGATTTAAGCCCTTCACCTCTATTGAATCTCTTCGGGGAGCAATCTATTCCTTAATTTCATTGGATATACCTGTCATAAAAAACCACTTAAGAAGAAGCAACCAATAAGCTTTTAATTACCCAAGAACATTTATATTTATATTCTCATTCTTATTTTCTGTACATTCATTCGTCTGAAGAAGCTACGGTGTAGTGAAACGCGTTACGAATCGCAATTATTAAGTAAAATTCCTTAATACACGGTACTTGTTTCTTATTCAAGTGTACTAAAAAAACAGATCGTGAGCATACTTTAATGGATGACGGAATCACCAAAGGGAATGACAACAACGTTGTGAATGTAGCATCAAATGCTTCAACAGTGTTTTCGGTAAATAGAGTAAAGAAGATATCCCACTCTGAGGAGAAATATATTCATATAGATCAACCAGGTTTGATAAAATCTTACAATGAAAATATGGGAGGGGTGGACCGTGGCGATCAAAATCTCGATGACACCAGAGTTAACATCAGGAGAAAAAGGTTTTTCCTTTATATATATTATATATATATATATATATATATATATATATATATATATATATATATATATATATATATATATATATATATATATTTTCATGAAATCAGTTTGATTGCATGAATATATGACTTCAGAGTCCCTTTTGAACCACGAAAAAGTTCCATTTATAAAAACTATAGTTTCAGGGTTATATTTTAAAGTAGCTCCAGGTAAATTCTCTTAGAATAATTGAAAAATATTGCAAACTAGAAAGCATCGATGAAGAAAAACAAATCACAACTAACTGATTCACTATATAAAGATAATCTGTATTTTTTCCCGATGAAATGTAGGATTAAAAAAAAATTAACTGACTCACTTAATCAAGATATCTACCTCCTATCATTTTCAGATCCAATTAAAAGTTTGTCCGACTTTCAATAAAATATGCAGATTTTCTGTTTGAATTACTTGTTTTTCTTTCTACAAAACGGTCTTATCCGTTTTTGAACTTGTTAATTATTCGATTCAGCTCGTTTTGGATCTTAAATTTCGAACTGTGTACATTCTGTTATGAAAATATTTGCCCGTCGAAAGTTAGGTATTTGGTGTTTTCAACTTGTAGGTTAAATTGAGTAATTCTTGTTTCTTTTTGGGTATTAAAATGGATATTCACCTTGAAGATCAATCCATATATCGGGTGTTCCGTAAGCTATTGCGTCTACAATTGTCGAGCGATTTGAGTTAAATTATAGCTGAGTTGCATCTTGAATGTTTAACAGTCTGCAACATTTTCATTGATCTGTCACTCACGAAAATAATACCGGAGAATGACTAATTTTTTATAAATGGAACTTTTTTCGTGGAATTAGGTTCAAAGGGGGACTATGAAGTCTAATTCACATTTTTTTTTGAAATTTAGAGTGTCGATATTGATCGAAACTATGAGTACTATAGCATACTCATATGAAATTATCGATAGATTTCAAACAAAGTCTTTGTTTTCATCAAAAGAACATTTAAACATTAAATAGTATGATAAGAAAAAACTTTTAGATGCAAGCCAACATCACATTCTTGGCAGAGAAAATTTGCTTTTTTATGGCATACTGCTCATCGTCGCTGATTGTTATCATGAACAATGAGATGATCCAGTCTGTGATAACGTGAAAACTCGTGTAAATTTCTAGGAACTTTGAAAGGTCTCCTATTTTTCATTCTCTTGTTAGATTCTAATAGTTCAGTTACTATAGATCTTCTGAATTCTAGTTGGTCAAGTCTTCCACCATTGTGGTTATGTAAGCGCCAAGAGTTTTGCACAGCCCTGTCAACGCAATGAGCAAATAAAGGAAAAAACCTTTTTCCCTGATGTTAACTCTGGTGTCATCGAGATTTTGATCGCCACGGTCCACCACTCCCATATTTTCATTGTAAGATTTTATCAAATCTGGTTGATCTATATGAATATATTTCTCCTCAGAGTGGGATATCTTCTTTACTCTATTTACCGAAAACACTGTTGAAACATTTGATGCTACATTCACAACGTTGTTGTCATTCCCTTTGGTGATTTCGTCATCCATTAAAGTATGCTCGCGATCTGTTTTTTTAGTACACTTGAATAAAAAACAAGTACTGTGTATTAAGGAATTTTACTTAATAATTGCGATTCGTAACGCGTTTCATTACACCGTAGCTTCTTCAGACGAATGAATGTACAGAAAATAAGAATGAGAATATAAATATAAATGTTCTTGGGTAATTAAAAGCTGGTTGCTTCTTCTTAAGTGGTTTTTTATGACAGGTATATCCAATAAAATTAAGGAAAAGATTGCTCCCCGAAGAGATTCAATAGAGGTGAAGGGCTTAAATCGACTTGTTCATTGATGAGTCTACCTGAGTGTTTGTATTTATTTATTTCTAAAGTTTCCCAAAGATCTACCTTCCAATATTTATTATATGTAAAATGCAAAAGAAGAGATGATTCGCGTAATATGAATCTGATTTCTTATTTGAAAAATTGCGTTTATGTTCCGATATTTTAATATTAAAATTTCTATGTGTTCTACCAATGTAGAAATTATCACAGTCTTTGCAATTCAATCTATAAACACCTGATTCATTGTTTTTACCTGGTTTGGTTTTATTATTTTTATATATTTGCCTAAACTATTATTAGTTTGGAAAGCTATGTTGAAATTATTGCTACTCAAGAATGATTTCAGTTTCTCACTTGGAATGCCAACGTAGGTTAAGGTGTTGAATTTTGTTTCAATTTATCGACAGGGTAAACTTCATTCAATGCGATTCTACTTTGTTTTTATTTAAAATATTATTTATCAGTTTGGGATTGTAAACATTCTTTTTGGCTATTTGTTTAATCAAATTCAATTCTTTGTTGAAATTTTCTGGTGATAACGGGATGTTAATCAATCTGTGAATAAAACTATTGAATGCTGACATTTATCAACATAAAATCTTGAATGACCTTTAGGAAAGGTCGTACGAATAAATTAAACGCTGATTCGTACTTAGCGATCTCAAAAACGTACATGTGAATTTTTTTGGATATTTTGGTCGTGATTTTTCGATTTAAACTTCAAATGAATTTGAACCTGACCTAATGGGTCAAAGCTGATCATATTATTGTAATTAACGACCCCAAAAACCTTAGAATCCATTCCACGTTTACCATATTCACTCGTTAATAAAAAGTAGATGTGTGATATCCTTCCGATATCTCATCGAATAGATTTCTATCCGGAATTCAAGAAACACATAAAATTCTCTCTTATTTTCCTCAACTCCCATCATTCCACCAAGTTATTCCGAATAAGTTGACTAGAATATTTTGAATAAACAACTTTATATGGACAGCCAACTTGAAGGTAATGCAATAATTATTCAGTAAATTGGATTTGAATTCTGATGTGGAAATCACTTTTTCCTGATATTTCACAGAAAATAATCAATATTTAAAAATATTTCGGGTTTAATGAATTATTATTTTCAGTGAGAAGGCACACCATGCATAATTATGTAAAGTAAAACGAAATGAGACACTTTTGTCACTTTACCACAATTTATTCAATAATCACGACCGGTTTCGACCCTTTGGTCATTTTCAAGTGAATAACAATATAATACATGAGTAGGCAAGTACAAGTACAGAATGAAATTTATCTTAAATATTGAGTAGTGGGGATCCATTATTGTTGGCTGTTGAGGGTAATACATTGTGGGTTTTTACATAGTTTGTTAATCTCCAAACTTTCCAACAAATTCATCTCTCTCCCTTTGTTACATTTACGAAGGATTTTAAGATTGTTCAATGATATCGAGTGGTTAGTGGATTTTGTGTTCAGAAATTGGCGAATTTTCATTTGAGGAAATGTGTTCCTTGAACATTGCATTTAATTTGTTAAATTCCTGATTGCTTGAATTTATAGTTCTTTTGTTTGGCATTGAACAATAATCTGCTTAAGTTGATGCCGCTTGAGAAGGAAGTAGTTATGTTCAATTTGGAAAAGTAGTTACTGATTTTGTTAGAGAGTTCGCCTTAGTATCTGAAACTAGTGTATCTTTTTTCCAGGGTTTCTACGATGCTATATAGTAATTGAAAGGTAATACATTGTTCTTTGCGTTTGATGATGGTATTTATGAAATGTTGTGGTATGTTGTTATTTCAGGCAAATTTTCTGATGATAGTAAGTTCAGTTTGAAAATTTTCTGTCGAAAGGGGAACAGAGTAAGCTCTATGAATCATGGAATTATATGCAGCTAGTTTGTGGCTCAAATGACTGACCGAGTCCATTGGAATTGATGCGTCTGTGAATGTTTCCTTTCTGTAAATTTTATAAATGAGTTGGTTATTTGAATTTGTGATGGTTTAGTCGAGGAAATTGATTGAATTTTCTAATTCAGAAATGAAGCTAATGCGCCAATGTATTTTTCTCAGGAAATTCAAAAATTGCTGAATTTGTCTGTTTGAACCACGAAAACCAATTAAAATATCATCTACATATCTGTACCAGAAAGTAATATGTTTTTTAGCGGAATCTGTGTTTAATATTGATTTTTTCTCTCAAGTATTCATTAAAATGTCAGATAGTAGAGGGCTAAGAGGTCAACCCCATGGAAGACCTGAATTTTGTTTGAAGAATTTAGATTGAAATTGAAAGTATTTTTGAGATAGGCATATTTGAAGAAGATTGCTAAATTCATTAGTGATATATGGCGATGTGTTAGACTCGGATAAGATATCTGTAACAAGGGGAAGACACTCATTCGTTGGAATGTTCGGGTACATATTTCTGACATCGAAAGATACTAACTTAATATCTTGGGAGATTGTGAGATTTGAAAGTTTATGTATGAGATCTACAGAATTAGAGATAGTGTATTGTGCTTGAAAATTCGAGAGGTGTAGAAATTTTTGATTCAAGAATTTTGCTAGTTTACCTGATGGTGTGTTTATATATGACACTACAGGTCTTGTAGATTTTTCTTCCTTATGTAGTTTAATCAATCCGTACATTTTTGGAGTTTGAACATTCTTTGGAATCAGTTTCCTCTTCTCCCATTCTGTGTGTGCTAGGTGTTCTGACAAACTTTTCTTTGATTTCTTTTGTGAAAAGTTTGGTTCGATCTTTTGGTATTTCGGTGATATCCATTGTTTCCAGTACATATTGCATCTTTTCTTCGTTTAGGTTTTTATGGTTTTTATTGAGGCATACTATACTATTGCCTTTGTCAGCTTTAGTCATTATGAGATCTCAAAGTTACTTTTAATTTCAATCTAAATTCTTTAAACAAAATTCAGTTCTTCCAATGGGTTCACCTCTTAGCCCTCTACTAGCTGACATTTTCATGAATAATTTAGAGATAAAATCGATATTAAACACAGGTTTCGCTAAAAAACACAATACTTTTGGTACAGATATGTAGATGACATTTTAGTTGGTTTTCGTGGTTCAAAAAGACAAATTCAGCGATTTTTAAATTTCCTGAATAAATTACGTTGCCGCATCCGCTTCACTTCTGAATTAGAAAATAATAACTCAATTGATTTCCTCGACTTAACCATTACCAATTCAAATAACCAACTCACTTATAAAATTTACAGAAAGGAAACATTCACTGACGCATCGATTCCAATGGACTCGGTTAGTCATTTAAGCCACAAACTAGCTGCATATAACTCCATGATTCATATAGCTTACTCTGTTCCCCTTTCGACAGAAAATTTTCAAATTGAACCTAATATCATCAGAAAAATTTCCTCAAATAACAACATACCACAACATTTTCTTAATACAATCATTAAACGCAAAGAACAATGTATTACTCTCAATTACTATATAGCATCGTAAAAACCCCGGAAAAAGGTACACTAGTCTCAGATACACCGGCGAACTATGTAACAAAATCAATACCTACTTGTCCAAATTGAACAGAACTACTTAATTCTCAAGCGCCCCCAGCTTAAGCAGATTATTATTCAATGCCAAACAAATGAACGATAAATTCAAGCAATCATGAATTCATCAAATCAAACAAAGGGAGATAGATGAATTTGTTGAAAAGTTTGGAGATTAACAGACTATTTAAAAACCCACAATTTATTACCCAACAGCCAACTAGAGCATAATGGATCCCCACTACTCTATATTTAGGATGAATTTCGTTCTGTACTTGTACTTGCCTACTCATGTATTAGATTGTTATTCACTTGAAAATGACCATAGGGTCGAAATCGGTGTGATTATAGAATAAATTGTGGAAAAATGACAAAAGTGTCTCATTTCGTTTCACTTTAGAAATGAATTTCCCTAAAATAAATGAATCATCAATACTATCAATCATAATTATGTAACTAATTTTTTATATGGACATTAACTGAATTATTTTGATTTTATATCAGAATAATAAATAAAAGGAAACATTCACAAGGTTTCTATCGAAAGCAAATTCTCAACTTTACTACTCATGAATGTGAACCTGTTTCTGCATGTTATTTCACTAAAATAATGAAGAAAAAGTGACTTTCAAATTAGTATAACGATCCGGGAATTGCGCTAGCTTCTCGCGAAAAAGTTTCATCTGAAATTTGACTTCGTCGACACTCCCCAGTCTCCTACGATTGCACGGTCTGGTGTTCTCAGGTCTCAGGCGGGTCATATCGGCTTAATCGCGTTTCAAGCCGGATAAGACCGTTTTCTTGTAGCTATGCCATATCTCGATCCAACATCGGTAGCCGCGACAGGGGTTCATAAAATTTTCAATATCATCGACGTTGTTAATGGAATTAATTCAATATTGAATTTTCTCATATTGCTGATGGACGGAAAGTGTTATTGGAGGAAATATTTTCGATATACATTCCGCCTGAAATGTAAAACAAAATATTTCTGATGCAGAAATATCAGGAATATTTGTGAATACAGGGGAGGAAAGATTTTCATACTATGCCTTTCTAGTTATTTATTGTGTGAAGAGGAAAATATGTCCTCAAATCATTTATTTGTTTTTGATTTAACTCTTGAGAGGGAACGATGCTGTCATACAACAGATGTGGTTAGATGATTGTGTGTGTGTTCATTTGCTTCTCGAAAAAGTCAAATTGCAAAGGTACCCTAGTGTTCCACAGTACACTAGATTTGCAAACAATAGAGAGAGGTACGAAGCGTAGCTAGTTGGCTCGTCTGCTAATGAGAATTTATCACGAGCCTGGTTTTTCTTTGGAACTACAATCTTTCTGGAGTTTCAGTTCTTCAGAGCATTCACTATGGAAGTACAGGGTGAGGCATAATGTAAAGTTCTACGTAGTCAACATCAACAACAACAGAAAATGAAGTTGAGGAATAAATCAACAGCAGCCTAAATATTATAGTGAAATACCGCAAGTTTTATTGCACTATTTTGAACATTTTTATGTGACTTATCATAGTGTAGTGTGAGTTTTGGCAGTGGGGTCATCATTTTCCTTTTGCCTGGTGGAAAATGGATCCTTAGATAAAAGATTATCAGTGTGATCAAATAACTACATATCATGTAAAAGGGTTCGATGATTTGCACCAGGTATATGAGATTAATAATGAGAATTTTAACTTCAAAATATGTGTAATGAATTGTATAGTCCTCTCTGAGACCTGGGTAGTGGATAATGTTGAAGTTTTCAATTTGAGTGGTTACAGGCTGATTTATAATGAGGGATCTTTCAATAAAACTGATAGACTAATAGTATATGTCAAGAAGAATCTCCAATTTACGCAGAGAGTGGTAGACATAAGTGAGGTGAAAGCTTTGGAGATAAACATTAACTTTAACAACACAAAAATAAGAATATTGGCAGCTTATCGAAACCAATCCGTGAGGGAGAGTGATTTCTTGTTCGGTTTTGGGAGTTAATCTTGAGGGTCTGGATGGTGACTGTGATGTCGATATTATTATAGGAGACATAAACATCGATATATTGGATACAGTGGAAGACAGCATTCAAGACTACCTGACCTTAATGCCAGAGATGGGTTACAGCTTATGCATTAATCTACCTACAAGATTAACTATGGTCTAGAAGACGTGTATTGTTCATATTTTCTTGAAGAATAAAATCGGAGTGGAGGATTGCCTTACTGTCGTCAGTTAAACATCTTTAACTGACCACTTTCCTGTGAGTTTACAGATAATATTTCCAGGACAAAAATTGAATCAACAGAAACAAAGAAGAAGTGGGAAAAAACTTAATACGAACCCTTTGAAAAAATTGTTAAGTGATACAGATTGGAATTTACTCAACAGGGAGAAAAATATTAATTATAAAACAAATTTATTCACAACCAAAATAAAAAAATGTGTTGAAGAAGCTACTTCAACGTTCATTATTCCTAAAGGAAAAGTGAAGAGGAAAACATGGATAACAGCAAGTTTGGTGAGATCTATCAAGAAGAAGAATCACATGTATAAGAGCCTGTTGAGGAACCCAGAACAGGAAGATCTCAGATCAGAATATAAGAGATACCGAAATACTTTGACTGACGTTATTAATGAGGCAAAAAACAGATATTTCTCGGATAAAATTGAAAATAATAGAGGTAACTCTAAGAAAATTTATGAAGATGTTGGGGTAGCGATTAGAGTAGAATCGGGTAGTAGGGAAGAAATAAAAAAACATGAAATGGTACAACAAGGAGATCAAAAATACAGAACATATTTCTTGCGCCTTCAGTGAGTTCTTCGTGGGTATTGGGCCGAATTTGGCAAAGGGACTGAAGAGAAATAGATGTATAAGAATGACATCATGCAGAGATTCAATTTTTCTGTACCCACAACTGAGACCGAAGTGCTCTCTATCATTGTATATCTGAAAAACAAAAAATCATACGGAATTGACTAGTTGAGTACTGAACTTCTTAAATCGATAGGTACGTAAACTTCTCGAAATATTAGTTAACGATATAATTGGAACTGAGAAGTGTCCTGAACACTTCAAAGTTGGAATAGTGAAACCTATTTTCAAGGGTGGAGACAAATCTGATGTATATAACTACCGGCCTATCACACTAACATCTGATTTGGCAAAGATATTTGAGAAAGTACTGAGGATGCTATCCAGGTTTTATTGAAAAATATATACCAGAGTCTGGATAAGAATAAAAAATCCATATGCATTTTCATAGATCTTCGAAAGACGTTTGATACTATCGACCATCTGTTGTTGCTGGAAAAATTAGGGAAAATGGGTTTCAGAGGGAAGGCACAACAGATTGTAAGCTCTTACCTGCACGAACGGAAACTAATAAAGTACAAGAAGCAAACCAGAAGTTGTCCAGTGTGGTGTACCTCAGAGGACAGTATTGGATACGGTGCTATTCATACTGTTTATCATTGACTTGTTTTTGCAGTAAACACGGGGTTGTATGAATGCTTTCGCAGATGACTGTGCTATTTTTTATGAAGAGAAAGACTGGAAGTCACTCAGAGGGTTGGTGGAGGTCGATCTGAAAAACATTATTATTTGGTTTTCATTTTACTTACCGTTCTACTGCTACGCTGACTCTATGCCTTGCTTCGATAACCTGGAAATAGATGTAGAAAAAGTTTCTTTCAAGCTGCTACCAGTGAAGCAGTTCACTTACCTGGGCGTATGCATCGACAGCCACCTCAAGTGGGATAAACACGTCAACCAACTGATGGGAAAACTGAGATTTGTCCTAAGTAGATTCAAAATAGCGAAAGGATTTCTTGGCCAGAGATTGATGGAGATGATTTACTATTCCCTCGTAGAAAGTATACTCACATATTGAATTACCTGCTGGGGCTACAGTACTGAATAACATCTTGAGAGGTGTGGATATGCTGTAGAAACGATTTCTTAAAATAATGATGAGCAGACCCTACAGGTATGCCTCAGATTATCTTTTCAGAGAAGCAGGGATAATGGACAATAGACAAATTTATTATATCAGAGTCTCGATGAGAATACACCGTGGGAAAGATTTCTAAAATGAACCTGAGCAAAGGCCAACAATCATACCAATATACGTCGCATAAGATATATAATACTTTTCCTGAAATTATTAAGAGAACGATAAGCAGTAACGAATATAAGAGAAAAAGTAAAACATTTATCCTGAGTGGCCGTAGACACTTTTTTCACTGGTTACTGGATGGGTTGTAGTAGAGTAGAGGGTGAGTTCTTTTATTCTCCTCTTCTGATAGACTTTATTCATACAACTCGTAACTACTTATCAATTATGAATTTTATATCAATTTTTTTTGCATTTTGTACCCACTAGATTTAAAAAGCTTTTTTAACCTTGATTGTATGATTTTTGAATGTGCAATTTCGTGAACATTGTTTTAGCTCACACACAAGTATTCTTTCGTGAGAAATTTTTCTACTATTCTGTATGAGTTTTATATCTGGCGGAATAAATAATTATTATTATCATGGAATTATGCACAGCTGTTAGCTGGATATAATTTACCTTTCCCAGATTCAGCAATCAAAGGAAATAGGCTCGCACTCAAGCAGGTCAAGCACTGTGCGTCAGGTACTTCTATGTTATTGTTGGTCGCAGTTTCGTTATGTCCCTTATGAAAACTGGCCGCACTTTGGAGGAACCTTTGGTTTTAATGTTTCCTTTCAGTGCACTTGATGTATCTTGAGAGCCTCTTTGCTTTTGTTAGGAGTTTCTGCTTCAAAGTGTCCATATACACGTCGATATGTTGTTTGTGATCTGGGTGTATTGTGTTCGTATCAATTTTTCCATAAATCGCGTCACAGAATGTGAGGCGACCGATCTCAGCTCTAATATTGTCGAAATCCTTCTCCAGTCCTTTTTGACATGGTGGTTTTCTGACGCTTTTTGGCTCAGATCGAATCAGAGTTGTGGAGATTTGTTGTTTGTTATTATCATTATTATTATTATTATAATGGAAGGGCGTTTTTGAATGAGAAAACCTCAGCTGTTTCTCAACGTGGAACACTTCTGTTTACATAAAGTGAGAACTTAAATGTTAATATTGAGTTTAGAAAGAGTGAAAAGAATCATATTCTGAAAATTATATCAGACAGATGACGTTCGTGTTCCGCAATTGTTGTAGTCGATTTTCAAAGTTCTGCATTACCCGCTCTAACAAATCGGTGTCGATTGCTCTAACTTCTTTTGTGATGCCTTCTTTGAACTCCTGCAGATTTCTAGGTTTCTCGACGTAGATCTTAGCACTTAGTTTTTTCACAGAAAATAATCACAAGCAGTGAGATTCGGGAAACAAGGTGGCTACGGCACCTCACCAAAACGAGAGATTAAATGATCAAGAAAATGAAATGCACAACTTCCAATGAGGCTCATCATATTGGAACCAAACATTTCTTTTGTTCATTCTTCGTCGTTGCAATTCAATTCTGGGATTGAAAATTCTCTAGCATGAAAGTTCAAAAAAAGGGTTTCTGTGGCCCAACATCGGCAATTCTGTTTACTTACCGAACTGCTCAAATGAAAATGAGCCTCATAACTCATTATCACGGGTTCATTTTCATCAGCGATAATCATTTTATTATCTCGGTAAACTGCTAGCTAGTGCAAAATCTATTTCATTCAGCAAGCAATGAGCATATAGGGGTGAAAGCAGAGGTCTTGGTATGAAATTCTGCGAACAGTTCAACTAGTCATTCGGAGTGCTGCAGCTAGTTTCCGTACGGAGCGCCCTAGGGTTTGAATTACAGCTTGTCGCACTTGAAACTTATTGTCCCCTAAGTGCCGTTTGAATGAAAAATTATTGTATTTTTATTTTGATCTGTCATCTGGTGACTTTTCATTTAACTCAATATGTTGATGAAAATAAGAAAATTAAACTATGTATTTTACTTTCACAGCGGATTCATCATCATCAAGTAGAGATGACTGGTCCTTCCAGGTATATAAGGAAATGAAAAAGAGATATAAATGTGAAATTGATGCTGAAATTAAAAGGGAAAATCTAGAACTAATTGAAAGCTTGACAAATAGAAACAGCACAATTTGGAGAGTAATAAATGAAAATATCGAAGGATCAAATATAGGAAGAGAAATAACTCCTCTTGATACAACTATGATGAATCAATATTTTTCGACCATCGGATTGGCGCTCGATGATGGTGTAGATCGCTCAGAGGATGCAGTGGGAGGAATTCGTATAATGAGTGCGACTTCGATGTTTCTCCGCGCAACTACTCCGAAAGAGATAATGAACGTGGTTGGTTGCAGGAATTAGAAATAAGTTAACATGCGATATTTATGGAATGAACGTTAATTTATTGAAGAAAATAATATATATATATATATATATATATATATATATATATATATATATATATATATATATATATATATATATATATATATATATATAGGGGTTTTACCCCGACGAGTTGCCCATATATCTGTTCATGCAATCAAACTGATTTCATGAAAAATATAAATCCATCACCCGGTAATTAATACCATTGCCAGGCAATGATTATAATCAAAACATATCCTGGAATAATTATATATTAGGATAACGTTAAATGTTATGAGAATATATCAATCTACCAGAATATATACATACTATAGCATCATCAGACAATGATATCAACGTACCAACGAGTAGTGTCAGAGGCTTTCTCCCGGAAAAATCCAGTGTACGGACCTTAGTCAAGTAACACTGAATGTTACTCATTAATCGTTTCCTTTGTGAAGTGGTGAACGATCGAATAGAATACTGCTCTGAATATAAATATGACAAAATTGTCAGTTAATTATATTACATTTATATAAACAAATAAATAAAATATGAAATGAGATTCTGAGCAGTATAAACTAAAGAGAAAACCTATGACTCTACCTCATTAGTATTTTCGGAAAGAAACCTAGGAAGAATATTACAAGATTTGATGACTGTTATCTTTTGTAACTGTTCAAACAAATTTTTCTTCAGACCCAAAATCTCAATACTTTTGTGAAGATTTCTAGGAATAACACCTGTTGTGGAAATAATAATCGGTAGAATAAATACTTTCTTCATTTTCCACATTTTTAATCTCGTCGCCAAGCATCATATATTTAGAAATTTTTTCATTGTATTTATTTTGTATATTATGTGTGTCGGGTATAGCAATATCAATTATATATGTTATTTGATTTTGTTTATCATTAAGAATGATATCTGGTCTATTGTGTTTTACAGCTCTGTTGCAAAGAATTGTTTTATCAAAATAAAGTTTATATTTGTCATTTTCACAAATAATCTCAGGTTCATATTTGTGAAATTTTTTTCTTTTGGGAATTAGGTCATGTTTAATTCCTAGATTAAAATGAATAATATTAGCGACGGCATTATGTCTTTCTAAATAATCTGTTGAAGCAAGGACTGAGCAAGATGATTATATATGAAAAACTGTTTCTGAAGAACAGAAACATCTACGGCAAGAATCATCTATATTTTGTTTGATGATGTGTTTTCTATAATTCCTCGTGAAAACAACCTGATCCTGGATCGCAATTGCCAAGCCTTCTGTTTCAGCAAACAATTCTCCAGATACTAACCATTTATTCGATGCGATTTCATCAATATAATCATTTTTCAATTCTTTAGGGTGCTTTCCGTGTAATTCCTTCTGCATCCAACTTTCTCTTTTAGAACTATCATCATATATATCAAAATCTACCTTTTGCATTGTCAAATTCAGAGGTGTAAGATTATAATCTGAAGCAACAACAATATCATGTAGTTTAGACATTCTCTGTTTATCATGAAAATGGGAACGTAGAAGAAAAATGTGTTTACTATGAAGATTATTCAAATCAATTAATCCACGACCTCCAAGATGTCTAGGTAGTGTAACTCTCTGAACAGCTGACTTTGGGTGGTGCTTATGATATTTACAGAGCATTTTCCTCGTTTGACATTGTAATTCATTTAGATCAGTTTTAGACCATTTAATAATTCCAAAAGAAGATGTAAGAATAGGAACTGCATAGGAGTTGATAGCTCTGAAAAGGTTTTTACTAGTTAAATGACTCTTGATGATAATTCTAAGTCTTTTGTAATATGAACTTCTGATATTTTCTTTAGTGCTGCTATGGTTAATTGTCTTCTCTTGACAAAATCCAAGATATTTATATGTATCTCCTTGATGCATTGGCTCGATTTCTATATTGGAAATCTTTATATTATCAGAGCTGATCTTTCCTTTTTCAATAGAAAGATTTTTGAGATAAAAACACAAGGTTTAACTTTGATCTACACTTTATTTGAAAAAATTCGACGACGTTTCGCTGACACAGCAGCTTTATCAAGAATGAAAAATAGAATGAAGAGTATGGTATTATAAACAAATCGTAGAACAAGTTGGATGAACAACAGGTTTGGGTGGAGAAATTTTGAATTGATGTCAATTCAACTTTTTCTGTTGTTGCTGAAACTTTTTATGAATTAAAATTTTGACATCGTATCTGCATTCAGAGTCTAAAATATCAAACTCAACAGGGTGCAATCTAAACAATAATTCCGTATGGATATATGTTGGCAACGTCCCTCTTGTTGTACTGGATCTTCATATCCACTTTGAGCCATATGCGTTGGCCTTTCTCGATTGCTCTTCTTGCTGGTCCACTGTTGTTATGTGTCTTCAACCGTATGTAATTGGGAGTCAACCTGTTTTTCAAGCACATTGAGTAGAACCATATATTCTGAGTGTGAACTGCACATCTTAGTAGTATTTTGAAATACCACAAAGCCAAAAAGCCGGTATCAGCTTTCTTTTAACATTTGAATTTGGGAGGCTTTTACTTGGTAAAATTCCAATATCAATAATAAAAAACAAGTACCGTCTTTTGAGGAATTTTACTTAATAATTGCGATTTGTAACGCGTTTCACTACACCGTAGCTTCTTCAGACGAATGAATATACATGAAAATATAAATGAGAATCTAACTATGAATGTTCTTGAGTATGTAGACGATATCATTATTTGCTTCACAGGAACAGATAGACAGTTGAAAATTTTCGAAAATCATATAAATTCATTACATCCAAAAATTGCATTCACAACCGAAATAGAAAGCAATAATTCGATAAATTTCTTAGACATGACAATTTCGAATGAAAATGGAAAACATGTTTTCGCAATTTACCATAAGCCGTCACATACAGATATTATAATACATAACTCGTCGTGTCATCCATATCGACATAAAATGTCAGCATTCAATAGTTTTATTCATAGATTGATTAACATCGCGTTATCACCAGAAAATTTCAACAAAGAACTAAATTTGATTGAACAAATAGCCAAAAATAATGGTTACAATCCCAAACTAATAAATAATATTTTAAATAAAAACAAAGTAGAATCGCATTGAATGAAGTTTACCCTGTCGATAAGTTTAAACAAAATTCAACACCTTAACGTACGTTGGCATTACAAGTGAGAAACTGAAATCACTATTAAGTAGCAATAATTTCAACATAACTTTACAAACTAATAATAATTTAGGCAAATATATGAAAATAATAAAACCAAACCAGGTAAAAACAATAAATCAGGTGTTTATAGATTGAATTGCAATGACTGTGATAATTTCTACATTGGTAGAACACAGAAATTTTAATATTAGAATATCGGAACATAAACGCAGTTTTTCAAATAAAAATCAGATTCAAACTACGCGAATCATCTCTTAGAAAATAATCACTCTTTCGACCCACAGTTAGAAATTTTGCATACAGATAATAAATATTGGAAGGTAGATCTTTGGGAAACTTTAGAAATAAATAAATACAGACAGTCAGGTAAACTCATCTATGAACAAGTAGATTTAAGCCCTTCCCCTCTATTGAATCTCTTCCGGGAACAATCTATTCCTTAATTTCATTGGATATACCTGTCATAAATAACCACTCAAGAAGAAGCAACCCAATAAGCTTTTAATTACTCAAGAACATTTATATTTATTTTCTGTACATTCGTTCGTCTGAAGAAGCTACGGTGTAGTGAAACGCGTTACGAATCGCAATTATTAAGTAAAATTCCTTAAAACACAGTACTTGTTTGTTTTTAATTATTGATAATGGAATTTTACCAAGTAAAAGCCTCCCAAATTCAAACCTTCCAGCCATGTTACAATTATCAACCGGCGCCCGTATTGGAAAATGACTCAGATTATACTATGATAGGCCTGTTATCACTGACAGAATGGTGACGAATAATAGGCCGGACATAGTGGTGTATGATAAGAGAGCCATAACAGCAATGCTGGTAGATGGCGCCATATCGAATAATAACAACGTGCTGAACGAGTTCCAGGAGAAAAAGTCCAAATACACAGACCTTGCTATTGAGATCAAGCTGATGTGGCATCTCGATAAAATAGATATTGTTCCTGTAATCGTATCTTCGACTGGGTTAATACACAAAACTTTGCATGATAGCCTTAAGAAATTAAAATTGCATAAGAATACCTATATAGAAATGCAAAAAGCTGTAATTCTCAATACCTGTAGGATAGTTAGGAAATTTATGTCGAGTATATTATAATCGAGCCTATTCCCTTTGATTGCTGAATCTGGAAAAGGTAAATTATATTCAGCTAACAGCTTAGATAGTGCATAAGTCCACGATGACAAATAATAATAAAACAAAAATATGCTGAATTTGAAAGATCTAACGTTCACCGTACAACAATTGAATTTATTTGGATTCCTTCTCACAATGGAATTGTAGGAAATTAGACGTTCGATGAAATAGCCAAAAATGCCAATTCTAACGATGCTGATCAAGGCATACTTGTCCTTTTTTCTGATTTAACTCCTCCATATAAAACAAACTGTATAAGAAATTCAAAGTCGCGAAATGCTGAACAGGGGCAGCTGAAAGGCAAAGAGTATTTTCAGCTTTTCAGGCCTGACAACGAAACGAGGTTTTCAAAAATGATCTAGAAGAGTAAACAAATAACAACCAGCAATAGATGCAGATCCGATCATTACAGTCTTCATTACTCTCTTGTTTAGAATTAAAATTTTTTATGATCCTTCATGCGAATGTAATTACGTACTGCAGGATTTGAATCATATTTTTTGGAGTTGTCCATTGTATGAAGAACCTAGAAAAAGAATGATAGCGAAAGTAATGAGAGCTAATCTGTTACCCCCTTATTGTATCAATCCTTTACTTTCTGAATGTAAATATCAAATACTGAAAATTCCATGTACTTTCCTAGATGAGTTTAAATTATCACTGTAAGACCATCTCTGTAAATTAATTTCAGATTATTGTTAAAAGCCGTATAAGCATTCAATATAAGTAATATCTGCTATCAGGGTACAAAATTTTCTCTTCCAATACAAATCTCAATCATTTCGTTCTCCATACCGCCGTATTCAGGAACTTCAGTAAACCAATAGACAACGGAAACTATTTCTATTTCTGTTGTTATCACGAAATGGAAAATTTTGTCGAGCGATAAACCGCAGAATTACTTATTTTGGACACCCCCTTTAGTGCTTCCATCTCGAGAGCAATTGTCAAATGTAATTTCACGCCTTCGCTGGCATCAACTATTCGGGTCATTCTCTGCGGTAGAAAACCCTTTGCTCGCATTATAGCCCATCACCTTCTTCGAAATTTCCTTTGTAGCCAGGTCCCGACCTGGAACTTCTATTATACACTCGATGTACATTTTCGATTTCAGACCGCGATGCATTGTGACTAACGACTTAGTTCGAAGTAAATGAAAGAAAAATTTTTCAGAATGAAGGATTAGTTTTCTGTAAGCGCTCCTGTAATTCTTCTTAAAGCTCAACCGTTATAGATGAAGGAGTGACCAAGAGAGGATTTTCTTGTTCTGCTTTCAGCAAAGAATTGTTTCTCTGAACTGTTCCATATAAACGGATTTTCCTTGATTTGCAACTTGAAAATACATCGATTCTTCTCGCTGTATATTTTCTTTTGAGTGCAATCTCTTCTATAAGAGATGGGTTCTACGAATCTGTACTGGGTGGACTGTTTCAGACGTTTTAGTACTGCAGCCATGTGAAATATTGTGAATAAAAATGATCCCTATGTTGTTCTTGCATGAGGAATTCATTGCCAAGAACAGATTCAAGCTAGATATTTTCGTTTTTGAATTATTTGCGAATTTCGAAAATTGTCGGAATCAGTAGAATATCAATATCTTTGTTGTTCTTGAAGTTAGGTGAAAATGATTGTGACATTCTCTAGACACTTTCTTACGTAAAATCCAACTACGTGCTCAGTTTTTTTTCCAATAGATTTCTGAGTACAATGCAAACTTGCGTTTTATTACATGTGAATCATAGCTAACTTTGATTTGGTAGAATAGAGTTTTTTCCTTTACTAAATTATAAACACACCACAAAAATTGTCACATCACCTGGTATTCTGAATTCCACAATCGATTTAGCAGCTCAATCGTAGTTTCTTTGTCAACATATGTTTTTGGACATACGAGGTATTATGTAGTAACATTTGTTTCCATATGATCTCAAACACGTCTGAAACAAGAATGAGTTCATTTGACCATCAGTATTCATTCAATTTCTCTTCAGTTCTCACGCTATATTAATTAAATTTTTTGTATTTCTTGTTGATTTTCGAATCTTTGAATTTATTGTAATGGCTGCTGAATGTCCTGGACGCTATTTGGGTGATCATGAAGTAGTAAGAATTATAACATTTCTAGAGGAGGGGCTAACTTGTTGAATGTTAACCAAAGCACTATTTCAAGAGCAAATAATCGGTACCACGAAACAGGGGAATATGGAAGAAGGGCCAGACAGGGAAGAAATCGGATAACAACACCAATTTATGATTGTTGGATTCATTTAACTGCACTAAAAATTCTGCACAATATGGCTAGAATGCTACACAATGAACTTCCAGAAATGTGCATATTTCATTGCAAACTGGAAGAAGAGGCTCAGAGAAGACGATATCAGACCAAAGGGTGGCTTCTACCGGCCCGCGTCTCACCAGAGAGCATCGAGTAACAAGACTTCAGTTTGCGAGGGAACATGCAAATTGGGGTATTTCAAAATTGTCGAATTTTCTCTTTTCCGACGAGTCCAGGTTCTGTCTAGTATCAAATGTAAGACGCATGTGTTGCGTGCCTTATGATTAGATTAAACAATTCTGGAAATAGTATAACTTAGAATTTTATGACAATACAAAACATAAATATTTTCCCTAAATATTATAATTCTCCTTTTGTTGTAGAAATTCCCCACAATTTTGAATCATATAATTTCGATTTACATCTACACCGAATATTGTAATCCTCTTGTCGGCCATTTCCTTACGGTAAGGTTATACCGTTCTTGTCCCTTTTAGGCGCGTTTCGGTCGTAAACAATACATACCTGCCAATTTATCCTATCTTATTCTTAGAATCTTTAAATTTTAGAATCCAAACTCTCTCCCCTTCTCTACAGTATTTGAGAAAATGTTCAGACCTAAGAGATATCATTTGCCTATCGTCTATCTATCATCACTTTACGTTTTCTATCATTCTTCTTTCATCTATCTTTCATCATTGACCTATCAATCACTATCTAACATTCAGTTTGTAACACTCAAACTGTAACTCTTCTCTGTATCAATCGTAACAAAGATCATTACATTGCATTCATTTACTATTCATCATCTTATTATATCCTCAATAAAGTCCATTATCAGTACAACGTCATATGTATCGTTAAATTTATATATGTGTAAATAAATAGTGTTAGACAAAGAATCAGTCTCAATCAACAAAAATTACTTTAAGTTAGGTAAACCTCACTGTAAGACAAATAACAGCATGCCTGTATACAGACGACCTGGGGAACGGTATCAGCAATGCAATATCCGGAAAAACGAAAACTTCGGAGGGGGTTCAGTAATGGTGTGGAAAGGCATTTCTTTCCATGGTCGAACTGAACTAGTCCTAGTGAATAACAGAAGAATGACAAGGGCCAGATACATCGCAGATATCCTTGAATCCCATGTTGTACCCTTCGACCCATTGATTGGCGAAAACTTCATTTATATGCATGATAATGTTCGGCCTCATGCAGCTAGAGTAGCTACAGAATTTCTGCAAAATGCCGAAATTGATATTTAAAGATGACCAGCCAGAAGTCCCGACTTGAATCCCATAGAACATGTTTGGGACAACATGGGGTGGCAAATTCAGCAACGTAGGATGGCTTGTAGAACACTCCAACAACCATTCGATGCTAGTTGATTGGTCTCTTCGCGAATGTTTGAAGATGGTAGAATTTTTTAATTTTTCATTAACTCGAAAATTGTTGATATTTTCTTTCATATACTCATCTTCTTTGAATGATATTTTCATTCTTCACTTCTGAGCGTTACCAAGTGACTCTTGAATTACCCACCTTAAAGTTTATATAGTATTGTCGTGAAAGTAGGGTGATGCGACAAATTTTGGGGTTCGTCATAGTGATGACCAATAATCGGTCAAGCACTGTGCTTCAGGTACTTCTCTGTTATTGTTGGTCGCAGTTTTGTTATTTCCCTTATGAAAATTGGCCGCGCTTTAGATGAACTTTTGGTTTTGATGTATCTTGACTGCCTCTTTACTTTTGCTCGGAGTTTCTACTTCAAAGTATCCATATACACTTCGATATGTTGTTAGTGATCAGGGTGTTTTGTGTTCGTACCAATTTTTCTATGAATTTTGCGTATATGGGATTTCAAGCGCCTTGAGGCTCATAGTTCCTCAGGAATTCTGTGAGGCGACCGATCTCAGCTCTAATATTGTCAATATCCTATTCCAGTCGTTTTTGCCATGATGGTTTTTTGACGCTTTTTGGCTCAGATCAAATCAGAGTTGTGGAGACTTGTTATTTGTGTAGTCGAAGAACCGCTTCCGCTATACAGTAAATCAAAGTGTGAATTTTCTCCGAGGTGTTTTGGCCAGTGTATTCTTCAAAAACTGAGTTTATGCTTGCTAGGATGATATTGGTGTTCTTGTTCGTCTTGAGTTTGGGCAGTTTAGGTCGTTTAGTTGGGTTACTACCACTGAGTTCAGTTATTGCTCTGTTGAGCTCTGATCGTGCTAAATACATAAACTCGTTCTGCTGGTTCGTCTCAGGGGGACGCCCTATGTTGATTCGTTTCCATGGCTTCGATGTTATGTGTAACACTTTCATTGACGGTAGGTATACCGTTATGAGTATTATCTTCACTTCTGAGCTGCATTATGACCTCTTGTCGTATGCATTGTAGCGTTTCTGAAGAAAGTAGCCTGTTTTAACGATTGTTCTTCGTTGATCCGAAATTCCCTGCTCGGATTGTGCTGATTTTTTTTCTACGAATGCAAGATGCAACGCGTATCTGTATGCTGTCATTTCCAATTTCAAATTTATAATCATGTAATAGGAACGCATAATAAAGGAATTCATTTATGGGGTCCACCTCATGCGTTTCCTAGGGAGTCCGGCTCTCGTGGTCGTAGGCATAATGGCTTGCGCCACCGTTGAAACATCAAGAGTGGGTTGGGAGGTATTGATGTTGTTTCCCACTTGATTTTGTGTTGCAGTATCCCTACTCCATATCACGCTGCTTCCGTCGCTAACCGAGGGAGACTGTGACTCACTTTCCGAACAAGACCCTCTTGATTGGCGTTTGGTGGAACAATGTCGATTCACCCGTTTATTCCCTTGATTGTACATCATTGGATAAGCTGCATTTTATTCCTACTGCCAGGTTCAGTTTGGGTACCTCGGAAACAATGGGTACTCAGAAACAATGTTCCTGAGCCTCTGAGGACTGATATTATTACTATGACAGCTATCGCCTCCTCCCAAGTTTTAAGAATAAAAATAGAAAAAAAAGGACTATTTAATATTCGGAAATCCTGTTTCTCTTTGTTCTGAAAGAAATAAATTTTTTGATCGAAAGTCATAGTTTTTACCGTAATTACAGTTGATCACTTTAATAACATAGAATCAACTATTATGCTGATAATCAGTTTGATTATTTAACGAAGGAAAATGTAGTGAAAAGTTCAAGTTTTTGCTTATTTCCCTAAACAATTGATACAAAATCCGAATTCAGAACTACTCACCACAGTCGTTATCAACTATTTATATTGCACAGGGAACTAGATTAAATATATTCAAGGTAATTTGTTTAATTGAATTATTAGAGTGAAGTGAGACTTTAAACGAGGAAATGGGTGAATATTGAAAGTGCTCATATAATTCTGAAGAGAAGGCAGTAAATTATCAATACGAAAAATGAACTTCAAAATATTGAACAAGTGACAAAACTTGATATAAGTGGTTCACACAGAGAAGGAAGAAACTTGACGGATATAAAAAGAGAAAGAATGGATGAGAAATTCTTTGCAATCAAACCAGACGAAAAAGACAAACGAAATTTCAAGAAATATTCATTATCTCAGAATGAGAGTACTGAACATTCTTCAATAGATTCTAAAGTTATATTTAACAGGCAGATATACATGTATACAATAGTATTTCCAGCCATCAAGAACTTCGGAATGGAAAAATCATATCATTATATCCTAGATAATATAGTAAGACCATATCATTTCCACAACGGCAACCTTATTTGGGATGAAGTTGCAGCATATGATTTCAAATGTTGGAATAAATTCGAAGTTATGGATTTGCCTCGGTTAGTTTCACTTTTAAAAAGTCTCGGTAGATGGCATGGAAGTGTTATGGCTTTTCGACATCGCAAACCGAAAGAATTTGAGTTTCTATGTGAAAAATTATATAATACCTTGTCCATATTCTTTTCTTCTAAAGATATATTGAAAACTATTGCAAAATATTTCGGAAGAGTATTAGGAATGTTGAAAAAAGTGAAAAGATTTGATTTAGTCCAAAAGTATGAAAAGAAATTCGGCACTTTGGGGAATATTCTCGTCGAGAGTGTTGTTCGACATCCTGTGATCTCATTTCATGCTGACTGCTGGGTGAATAATATAGTATTCAACACTGAGGTGAGTATGACGGAATATGCGTTCATTAACATGACCTATTTTTGATGCGTGCCTAACACGAGGGGCTACAATAAGTGAGCCCTTTACTTCGCAGGACAATATCAAAAGCTTTTGGATTGTTGAGAATGGCCTCTAGATGACTCAAGGCAAAACCTACTGATCGACCGAATTAATTTGATTAGTTGGCGATGTACCCTTTTTTTTTCTGTAGAATATTGTGTTTCATATACAGGGATATCCACCGGGAGAGTCCGTTAAAATTTTTTTGAGTTCCAATTACAATTTCAAGCTGAAATTTTATACGCGGCAATAACTAGCGATTTCCAATTGAAGTGAAATATTGTCGAAGTGATACCATTTCTGTTTATACCGGAAGTGGGTCATCACTTTGTTATTTCAAATGGTAATCTACCTTTTTTCTTATACATCTAGAACCGACATTTGAGCAAGGCATAAAATACCCAAGTTTTTGGCATTTACCTGTCAAAACTTTCGACAGATTCAATTATTTTTGTTATAAAGTCGATTTCTGAGGAGCATTTAAAATAATTGTAGCTCGTAGATCTTTTGCACTACAGGCACAATTTTTGCCTGGGTGGATAGAAGAAGGATCAAGGTATTCTTTAAGCAGTCTACACATGTCTAATGTTTATTGCGTTGTTTTGTATGATTTTTTCAATTTGGCCTTTTTCAAATAGCAATAACTCAATTTTTTCAAATGGCACTTGCCAATTTTTATATCGCCATCAGATGAAGCGTCAAATTTCAGATGGAATTGTATGTGCATGTACTTTACCCATCTCTCATAGTTCCGAAATAATTTGGGAATATATTGAATTTTGATGAGTTTTCAAGAACTAACAGAGAATGCTTTGAAATATTTGAATCAAGTAGCTGAACTGGCTACGCTCACCTGACAGGTGCCTAAAATTAATGTACTTGTGACTTCGTTCATTCGAATTTTATACTTCAACAAGAATTGTTGGTAATTTGAAGTGAAAATTTTTGAAAAACACCAGATTGATAATGAAATGGCTGATTATTCAAACGAGGATATGTTTAATTTCTTTTTAATTCATAGCGAATGTCAAAAAGTGGTGGATAAAACTTGCAGGCAATTCAATAACCAATTTTCAAATTTGGCGTCTATGAGTAAAACAAAATTTCGAAGGGTTAGAAGCAATTTTATGCAATTTGGAAGAACAAAATACACAGAAACTAGAAGAAAACCAATTCTCGAGGACGAAGACAATCAAATTAATACGCTAGCGTATTTTCGTGCCAATTCACATGCGTCCATTAAGTCAGCATCAATGGATATTGGATTGAGTTATACTTCCATTCAAAGGATCTTTAAGAAACATAACATGCACCCGTATTCTTGTATCAGACTACAAAAATTGAAACCAACTGACCTTCCCAAGCGGCTAAATTTCTGTGAAAATGTATTAATTCGGCTTCAAGACGATGAGACAATTCTGTAAAAAAATATAAGGTGTGATGAAGCCAAGTTCAATGAAAGTGAAATAACCAACAAGAGAAATCGAAATTTTTGGGCCACAGAAAATCTACATTTCATTGAGGTTATTGATTCCCAAAATAAATTCAGCGTGAACACTTTTGCAATTTTAATGAATGATTTGTTGGCTTATCACATTTATGAGGAAAATCTTAATGGACAAAAATACCTAGAAATTTGAGAAGGAACATTGGCAAATTTTTTAGATGGATTACCCCTTAACATTCTGAGGGACTGCTATTACCAAATGGATGGTGCACCAGCCCATAAAACACGAGCGGTATATTGGCAGCTAACAGAAATGTTCGAGGGTAGAAGGTGGGGTAATCAAGGATCAAATTTATGGCTTCCGCGTTGTCCGGACCTGACGCCCCTTGATTTTTATTTATGGGGTAAATTCAAGAGGGAAGTGTATCTAATTCCTGTAAGAAGTAAAGAAGAGTTACTAAAGCGCATTCATAATGCTTTTCGTAATATTGATCCAAGGAAACTAGGAGGACAACTCATCATGTTGATATACAAGCTGTTAAGTGTATCGAGCAAAATGGGGCCCATATTGAACATTTATTCAGATCGTAAATTAGTTTTCTCCTATGATGTTTGTTATCATTTATTCGTATTAATGAAATCATCTTCGAATATTGGTTTTCGCTTAGTTCCTACAAATTCATCCGAATTGTAGAAAATTGCTTTTAATGCTTCGAAATTTTAGTTTACTCATAGACGGTAAATTTGAAAATTGGTTATTGAATTGCCTACAATTTCTACCCACTACTTTTTGACATTCTAAAATGAATTAAAAAAAGATTAAATATATTTTCGTTTGAATAATCAGTGGTTTCATTCTAAATGTGTTGTATTTTTTTGATATTTTCAATCTGAAATAACGACAATTCTTGTTGAAATATCCAATATCGAATGAACGAAGTGACAAGTACATTAATTTTAGGCACCTGTCAAGTGAGCGTAGCCAGTTCAGCCACTTGATTCAAATATTTCAAAGCATTCTCTGTTAGTTGTTGCAAAATCATCAAAATTCAATATATTCCCAAATTATTTCGGAACTATAAGAGATGGGTATAGTACATGCTTATACTATTCTATCTGAAATTTGAGGCTTCATCTGATGGCGATATAAAAATTGGCTCGTGCAATTTGAAAAAATTGAGTTATTGCTGTTTGAAAAAGGCCAAATTGAAAAAATCATACAAAACAACGCAATAAACATTAGACATGTGTAGACTGCTTAAAGAATACCTTGATCCTTCTTCTATCCACCCAGGCAAAAACTGTGTCTGTAGTGCAAAATATCTACGAGCTACAATTTTTTTAAATGTTCCTCAAAAATCGAGTTTATAACCAAAATAATTAAATCTGTCAAAAGTTTTGACAGATAAGTGCCAAAAACTTGGGTATTTCATGTCTTGCTCAAATGTCGGTTCTAGATGTATAATAAAAAAGGTAAATTGCCATTTGAAATAACAAAGTGATGACTTACTTTCGGTATAACCGGAAATGGTATCACTTCGAAAATATTTCACTCCAATTGGAAATCGCTAGTTATGGCTGGGTATGAAATTTCAGTTTGATATTGTAATTGGAACTCAAAAAGTTTTTAACGGATGGTCCCGGTGGATATTCCTGTATATTCACGACTCCTAATGCCCCTGAAGGTCTTGAACTGACGATCAAATGTGTCACAGTCTTACAACACTATGCCTTTGCCGGATGCAAACCGAAGACTATGTGTAGATATATAGTACGAAATATTCGTATTTAATATAAGATACTGAGAATCATTATTCTTTCAGTGCCTCAATTCCTCAATCAAGGAGAAGATGTATTTTAACAGTTTTCATTTATCGATGACCGATTCACCAATTCGAGATATCAGTTATCTGATTTATTGCTACATTGACAAAAATAGTTTAGATGATTTCGATTTTCTATTACACGCCTACCATTCGGAACTGACAACAACGATTGCAAAATTAGGAGACGATCCTGATGAAATTTTTCCATTCAAGGAGTTTAAAAGGGAATGGAGAAAATATGGAATGTTTGGTCTGGTAATGATGCTGTTCGAAGTTTTTGATGAGTCTGAAGTATACACGTATAACGACGAAAAGAAAAAGGATGATGTTGAAGTGAATGATGATGAGGTGTTGTGGAGGTATAATGAGAGAGTTATTAAGTGCTTCATTCAGTTTGGCGAGAATTTCTTGTGAAACTCTCTAATATAATTTTGCATTTTTAAAGACATTTTCATCATCTTCAGTAATGTAACATGTTTCATTTTAATAACGCAACGACGTTCAAATTGTCACATCATTCATAAATTTATGATACATTTCGTCGTTCTGTGGCGTCATCAGATAAGTAGTAGCATTTACTATCATTATTATTACTTGAACATTATTTCATGGATGAAAGCAATACTTACGTTAATTTGAGAAAAACACTAAAAATTATTTATTTTATGAACTGCATTTATCAATTGTGAATAATTAAGGTCTTTGACTATTTAGTATTAAAGTTCTCTTAATTTTTTTATGGTTTTCTTCTAGAAAAATGATTTCTTGGTGAGCATCAGATTTTTGTTTGTCAAAACTGTAATTGTTCTCTGATAATTTTTCAACTGTCGAAATTGTAATTTTGAGTGAAGTTAGTGTTATTTTTATATTAAGATATAATGTTGAAGTTTCTGAAAAGTCTTACCGAAATAAGAATCACCTGATTTGTTTCACCTTTCAATGTTTGATTTACAAAATATAAAAACACTTTTGTCAGTTTTCCACGTTTATTTTTCCCAAAAATGTTAAGTTGGAGAGAGTTATCAATATTAAGTTGGCTATTGAGAGTAGTATAATGTGGAGTTTTCCTGAGTTTATTGATTTCCAAACTTTCCAACAGATTCTTCTTTCTTTATTTCATTTATGGGAACTTTAAGATTGTTCCAAACTATTGTGTTGATTGAATGTGTTTGAATATTGAGGATTCATTGTCTGAAGTTATATGTTCTTTGAACCTTCAGTCAAAATTTCTACCTGTTTGATATACATGCATCAAAGGAAGCAATCTAGAAGTTAAGATAAATTTTAAGTGAGAAGAGTTTGTGTATAAGGTCGTTGGAATTTAAAATGGTTACTTAAAATCAATCATAACTTTGAGATTGTTTCCTTTAATGTAAAAAACATTGACCCATTCATCCCAATATATGAATGTTCACCTACAGTTATTTTCAGATATTTTCACCAAAGCCAACAAATATTCACATATCACCATTGAATTTTGCAACATATCAAAAACACGTTTAGGCCAAATTATTTGAGGTTTCAAGACATATTCTTACGCAAAAAATTTGGACTTTCTTCGGGACCACCACCGATTCCTCTATTGTCAGATATTTTCATGGACAACTTGGAGAACACGTTATACTGATTAGCAACCTATCCAAAAAAAAACATATCATGTTCTCGTATCGGTGCATTGTTTATATTTCGGTTGGTTTTACTGGATCAAATAGACAATAAGGTACATTGAACTTCCTCAATAAAACTCATGATCATTCGAAAATTACCTTTGAAGTTTAAACTAATTAGTCCATAAATTTTCTTGACTTAACTATAACAAACGTAAACAATATCCTAGCTCATAATATCTATACAGAAGAATCGTAATATGGACTAACCAGTTCAACTCATTCTTGTAATGTCTACACCATAATAAGTTCCCAATTTTTTAGCAAATCAGCAAAGTCGTTACCCAATGATTGATTTACAACGTACCAATTTACAATGTACCAAATGATCGAACTGACGTATTACAGCGAAATACCTTGTTTCTATAATAATAACAAGTGAGCCCATCAAGATCACCTTTTATATCTAAATAGCCAATATACTACACGCCTAATATAGTGAACGCTTCATATACTAAACGCCTAATATACTTAAATCCAATTATACTGAACGCCTTATTATATTCACTTCATTATTCATAATTATACTTAATAGTTATTTATGTTATATGGAACTCTCTGATATATTAATTATACTTAATAGTTATTTATGTTATCTGGAACTCTCTGATATATTGCCCCAGTCATCTTCAGGGTAACGCAGCTTCCAGTATTGTTTTATGGATACTGACTCATCAACCACACGAATTTCAACACTATTCACTACTATCCTAATTCAAAGAGATATATTCAATTTGAAAATTTCAACTTTCTCCAATTGAGCTAGCATAAGATGAAATTAAAACATTCCAACATTGATTAAAAAAACAAATTGTTCAATCACTCTTCAGGCAAAGAAATTCAATCATCTACAATTCTAATATTAATTCACATTGTTCCACATTTTAAATTCCAAAAGTATTAAATATATACTTCAGAAAGATCGATATATGCAGATCTATAGTTTCAAATTTTTAATTTTTACTCTACAGTTCTGATTCGTATTAGATCAGATAAGAATCTAATAAGATTCATGAATTATAATGAACAACAAATATGAACTTAAAACAGCAAGATGGAAGAATTACTTCTCAAGTATATTAATAAAATAGAAAATAAAAGTTCTTCTCAATTAAAACTTCTTGAGAGTACCCCAAAGACAAAAGCGTGTAATTAGTAATTTAATAAAGGAACACTACTGAATACATAGAGATTTCACCTTGTGTGATTGCCCTATACGTAACTATTCTGTATAAACTCAAATTGACTAAAATTCATACAATTTGCTTACCAGAAAGAACAAACATCTTCTGAATTGAAGTGTTCTTGTGGAAAACAGGAATGAGATCCACAAATTTGTAAATTACATTATGGACCCTCACATACGATACTATATATCAGTTTCAGTGAAACTGTTTCTTGTAACTGTTAATTTCCTAAATCCTTAACTGTTGAGTTGGCAGTTGGTTTCGAGCAGTCAGCTTCTTATAAACTTGCTCTCTAATAATTGAAATTTTTATTCTTCAGTTTTACTTCCTTTCAATTCATTTTCTTGTGAAACTTCATAAATATACTATGAAATAAAAAAAGAAATTGCATTAAGGCAACTTAATATTTCCATATTACGTGATGAACTTACCCATTTTACACAATTATATAAAATACCTATAGTACAACAACATATAAAAAAATTGTCGAATTGCATAGCATTCTCCAAGTAGTAGTTGAATGCAGCGGCATGTTTCCTGTGTCTTTCATAAATTTTGATTGAAAGTTGTAACTGAATTTTCATATGCAACTTCTACATATTTGAACATGTTTCCCACTACCAGACACCTCTAACAGAGAAACATTCAACTTCAAATGAATGAGGAATTCATGTCATTCATTCAACATTTTGATAAAATTTCATGACAAACAGTAGCTATCAGTTATAAATTGGAAGGAACTCACAATAATTACCTTTTATGCAAATGAGAGATATCATTTTCTTTGGTTCAAACATTGTCAAATACATTGAATTTCATTTACTTTTAAATTTGGATAATTGTAGATTAGAAAGGTACTTCCTCTTGAATAAACAGTAATGAAAATTCAATTTGAAATGGCACGGTCCTATAGACATCCAGTTTGAAATATCTTAATACAGATATAGCCTTTAGTGGATAGCTTTCAATATTCATATGATATATACTTCAAATGACCTAACGAAAACTATAGAGTTCCTTCCAGAAAAATATTATTATACGAAAGGGCTCAATACCTATTAATAGCAACTCAAAGGATATCCCATCATTTTGTAAGATCCCCGAATTGATTCGTTAAAAAGTCCTAGTAATTCCAGGACATTTTTCAACGTATAGAGGATAAAATAACTATGAAAGAAAAATGAAATATGTGAATTCTGAGTTTCTCGAGCATGCTGAAAAAAATATACATTAAAATACATAAATAAACCTCAAATTACATTCACTTACCTTTCAAACATCATTGTGAGTCTCCTTAACTCCTTTCCTTATAACATTCCGTTTGAACCACATTGTTTAGGTAAGAAAACCACAAAATGTTAAATTCATGAATTTTGAAAGTTTGTTGTTTCTTTCCTCAAACAAAATATACATAAAAATGGATAAAATAAACATCAAACTACGTTCAATTCCTCTAAAAGTTTCGTCAAATTTTTCATTCAAATGAAATTCGGAATTACTTATTTTGACAGATCGAATATAAGACTAATTGTAATAAGGTTAGATTCGATTGTCACTCAGAAGAGAGTAAGCACTTTATTCTAGATGTTGGTAATACCGAAATTATGTTGGTGTAAATAAATGTTGCTAACTACTTCCATCTCGATATTTTCATTCAAAAGAGAGAGAGAGAGCACTAAATTTTACACGTTGGTAAAGCTCACTTCCGATATTGAATAGCGATCCAAGGGGCGGTAGGAGAGTGTCTGGCTCCGTATCCGTGTTTCCGTTCATTTTCTCGAAATTTTAGGTTTCAAAAATTGTCCCAAATTCGAAAATTAAGTCGTAGAGTAACGATTTCTCTTCGTGGATCCGATCTCAAGATATGTAGGAATCGTTCGACATTCGATCCATTCTCCCGGTAACTCCGTATAAGAAGGACGCATGCAAGAAAACCACTTATTTTGTCAGCTCGACGTAAGTTAATTTCTCGCCATCTGAAATATTCGGAATGAGGAAAATGGAGCGAAATTTTGCAGAAGTCCGCCGATAGCTCTTCGTTGAATGGAAGAATTTCCAGTTTTCTCTATTATTAACTATTGCAGCGCAACATGCAAAACTCGAGGCTTGCTCTTTGTCCAGGTTTTGAAACGATCGAACGCGATGGAAAAATTTGTATAGACATAAAAGTCCGACGAAAATCGGAGCCCTTCTTTATTTTCGCTTTTCGGGCTCCGTCGTTCGAGCTACGGGCTCAAAATTTGGCACGGACCTTCCTCAGACCCTTCCTCCCCGGAAAAAATAGTAGCAGGGCCCTTCGGCCCCCGATTTCTCGCCGCATCGCTTCTTCTCCGTTCGGTTCAAACTACCGTTATCCTCTCGGATTATTCCCGAAAAAGACCTTACGACTTTAATAGTATGGATAATGATAATAATATTGTTCATTTTCCTATACAATTTCGTTGAACATGCGTTGTGAAAACCAGGTTCTATGAACAGAAATTGTCAAAACGAATGATTCCTTTTTTTTTAATCATAGTATGAGAGAAATTCTTGTACTAAATGGGAAAAAATTGCACAATTCCAATAAAATAATACAATGTTCATTTGATTGTTTTAATTTGTAAAAAATGCTTTCAGAAAATAGTGCAACAAAACCTATTTTCCCTGTCGTATAATACCACCAGGTATGTAAACTTACTCACTTAAGGCACACAGGCGTTAAACTGATCTCGAAAGGTCTCCCCTCTTTTTAAATAATCTGCAAGTAGCCAAAATACTATAGGTTGCTCATTTGATATAAAAATAATTTGTTTAATTCACATTTCTCATACACTTTTGTACATAAGCTTCCAAGAACATCCAATTGAGGTATCACTCGACCCTTTGCCTTATTCAAATGCGAAAGATTGAAACACACTTTTTAGAGGGTAGCTCGTTGAATTCTCAAGAATACTTCAAAAGATGTCCTCCACATGAAATCATTCGACTTATGCTGGAAAACTTTTTCGATAAATATATGAATTGAAATGCAGTGTGTTCAAACGGAAATTTTCCACCACCTCTAAGTCAAGATTGACTGACAAATCTTCGGAAAGTGCTTTCAGCTCTCTATTTAAAAATATCAGTTTTATGAACAATTTATTGTATTGTATTCCAACGAAAATTTGCTACCCCCATAATCTCAAAATGGACTGATTTTGGTAGAAAAAGCTGGGACACCATTTTCATTTGGAGGGGTACCAGTTTTATAGTTGGTTCGGAGTTTTTAAAATCGTCCCTCTATCCTCAGAAGCGCACAAGTCGAGTGGCATATCCTTGGAAAGGTCTCCATTCGAAACAATTTTATCTTCATGAACATGAATATAAAAACAAATACTCAAAATGACCTCTTTCTGGCTCTATGCAATGATGCAAATATTCTCGAATTCCAGTACATCTTCAGATAGATGGGTGGCATATTTTCGTTCGAACACATTGTATACAGGGTGGCTTGTTTGAGATGGGACATCTGTAGTAATAAAGATATCTCATTCTAATATGGTCACTGAGGTATTAGTAGTTAAATACTCATAGAAACTTTGCTATAACATCGTTGTTGAACAGGATTTCTCATAAATAGTAATTGAAATAACTGACTAGCTTTTCATGAGACCTCATAAGTTTTTTAATATAAAGAATACGTTCAAAGAATTGACAATTTTTATATAATGTATATATCATTTTTTGAAGAGACCATATTTTTTTCGTTATCATTCGAATAATAGTTACAGCAATATCAAAAATATTCGATAAATGTATTTATAAGTAATAATATTTGAAAACTACGTCAAGCATATTTTATCGATGTGTTTGCTCCAAAGCCTTTTATGATGATTTGGATGATGAATTCATGTTAAACATTCATATGAATTTATTTTAGTATATATAGAAATGAATATCATGAAACCCAAATTGTTCGAAACGAGTGGAAATAGCTATTTGGACGAATTAATTAAAAAATTAATTGAACCGAACAATCTTTATGATCCATTTGAAAGAGATAAAAAACTTGTACAGGAAATATAACCTGGTGGTTATTAATTTATAGAATCGAAATATGTTTAGGGAAATTGCCTAACAAATCAGAAATCTTAGATGGTGGAACCTCTCATATTGACATAGCATTTTGTGAGCAATTAAATCTGTGAATCCATGATTAAGGTGGAATATGGTTGGTATACAGTAATAAATTAGGTCTTAGTATCCAATCTACAGATATGTACACAAGAATACGTTCTGGACTTACCAAGGATTGACGGAAAGATTCAAGAATTTATTCAGGATTAGCTGAAAATCGGAGACATGATAGCAACTTGGACTAAATGACAAATGGATAACTATGAAATGCCAGTTAAAATATTATTCAATGAAATATTTAAGGAGTGCTAGTGTTGAAAGTTGCAATTGAGATCAAAGTAGGTTGTAATGGTAAATTTTTGCTACACATTCTATCAAAAAGTATCGAAAATTGACCAATCGAACCAAAAATACTTGTCATCCATATTTATCTAATCTAATCATCAAAACATTTTCCAATAGCTTTTTTCAAAATCTCCATGAGCTTTATTTCTACAAATCTGGCATTTTTCAGAAAATTTGCCCTCTCAAATGACGCATAAGGCTCAGGTGATATTCTTTATTTACCATCTGACGTTCTGGCAAGAATTTTTTGTTTTCTGATCGACTTTGATGTGTTTTGATCGGTTTTGGTTCAGTTGGAAGGCGCCATTTCGAAGCTTAATGACTAGTTTGCATCTTAAACTCATTAATTCATATCTCATCATCAGTTACAATGCGTGTTATTGATGTGAGGTCAAAATTTAGCATGTATTCACTCCGAACAATTTTCGAAGAAAACCCAGGCATTTTAGAACTAGTCGAACGGACACGCGTTTCATGCCTAAGCAATCGTTAAAAAGGGTACGAATTGATTCGTGTAATTGAGAAAGTTCATGGTCCATCTCTATCGAAATTAAACGACGATTTCGATCCATATTTTCTCCACTTTATCGATGTAAACTTCAGTTGAAGATGTTGATAGCCGACCAGATCGGAGTAAATCTTCCACCATATCTTGGCCGGGTTGAATGCACTCTACCACTCATATGCAAGTGTTTTCGATGAAGGCGATCAACCGTAAGCCTTATGTTATATTTTCAGTGATTCGGCAAACGAAATTCCATTTGCAATACAAAATTTGTCTTATTTTTATCCATTTTACGAATCGCTTTGACTTGTAACACCGAAGTCTAGTCTGCGTTCATAATTATTTCATACATTAGAGGGAAGTTTGCTTTAAAATAAATTCCTCCACAGAAGTCTGACTACAACCAAAATTCTTCACATGCTGCAACCTACATTGTAACTCTAAGTGCAGCGGAGGGTGGTGAGGATCTATCTGAACCAAAGGCAAAGAATCCTCAAGCATTCTGCATTCTCTGTTGGAAAATATCAAATCAAGAAGCCTGTTATTACCATTTCTTATATTATTAAACTGATGTAGCGCAAGTGTTTCTGAAAACATTTTTAGGGTAATACCTGGAGCTCTCAACATATGAAGTGGCATAGTGACATAGTTCATAAGTCACGTTATCAGTGACGGGGGAAGCATATAAAGCAGGAACTAACAATGATCAACACACTCTGACAAAAAATTATCGCAGCATTACACCACCATCTCTGGAGTTTCCAATGGCTATAAGGTCTCTATAACTTCTGAACACCGAATAACAATTGGGAAATAGCTCTGCATTAGATACAACGTCTTGAATCCATGTTTCGGTCAATAGGACTATGTCATAATCACGACCAGATACATTACAAAACAATTCGTGGGTTCTTGAATTGAGCCTTTTCTAATATTGGTAATAAACGTTTAGGTTTTTCACTTCTGATTCCCCAGATGACAGGAGAGGAACTTCTTCATCAGCTTCACAATTGGCATTCTCTGGTACTGAGGGTCTGTCAGTATATATTTTTTCTCATTATCAATTCTTCGGATGAACAATTCACAGTTTCTATAGAATGTGTGGTGATCCGTTGGAAGATTCAGACCGAATTTTATATAATATGACTTACAGTTATAACACTCTCTATTTGTATTTTCACAGTTTGTAGAAGCGTGATCTGTACCACCACATCGTAGACATATCAGCCTGCGGTCACATTCCCTAGCCAGATAATCGAAACCACCACACTCTGATAGGAATGTGTTCAAAAACTTGATGGCTTTCATAGATTAAACAGACATACCCCTCGTGAAGTAGTGTTTTTCATGTTAAACAATCAACTTCAATTATTGCGATATACATGGCGGTCAATTTTTTTCATTGCTAATAGTTTAATTTCAGGTTCAGGGCGAAGGAAATAACTCTGATTGATCAAAAATTTTTTTGATTTATCTTCCTCTAATGGACGCTTTTAGCCCACAATTTTCACCTGTGGAAGTTTATCAAATAATTCCCGCACCTCATATCCATACCAAGCTTCTTGTTTGTCTCATCTCTGAATATTTCCCTCTCATCTTTATCTTTACACTTTATAATAATTCCTCCTTCTTTAGTTTTAACAATCTTAGAAATGGCTTCTTTCAGCTCAGCTGGCTTAATCAAATTTTCCAGGTCTTTTCTGGTTTCTGTGCTACTCTGTTTCCTATTTTTGGTTTGATGACCAAGGAATGTTCTTTCTCTGCTAATGCATTAGCATAAGTCTTAGAGGTCAGTTTCTTTTCAGACATTGTCTTTTCCTCTCCACCAGTATGCTCGTTCTGTTTCAAAACAACTTCTCTGTTCAATTGTAATTCTGTCTCTAATATTAAGAAACGATTTTCAACTTCGTGTTTTTTCAGCAAAGATAGTAGTAGCTGCACCATCAGCATATAGTTTCAACCTTTCCTCGAGCTCTTCATTAATCAGAATTAATTCAGTGTATTTGGATTTCAGGTCTTCTTATTTCTTCTCATTATCATCTTTAATTTTTTCTATACTGTTTTCTCCTTCTCTACCATATCTGCCCTAACTTGTAGCAGCGTACATTCCGTTTGTAGTTCATCGTATCTCTGTTTGAGCAATTGATAATTCTTCTTCAGTTCTTTCACTTGGTTCACCCAGTATCACCGACCTCTTTCGATTTTTCATCTAACAAATCATTTTTATCCTCCATTTTTTTGCTACTGTTCATTATACTAGGTAACTCTTCAGAGCAAATCTTACAGAAAATCTTGTTTTTTCTTTTCTGCAGAGGAATACATCTTGGTTCTGTAGCGCTAAGATCCGCACACTTCCAACAGAAATTAGAACCACAAATTTCACAGATGAATTGTGAATCCTTAGTCCGTGCTACGCGGCAAGACGCGCAATTAATTTTTAAAATGAATCAATTACCCGGGAAAAATACGCCTCTGGCTCTCTCTAATGAAACTTAATTTATGTTGAGCACCTGCTGTTTGTTTTTGTCCGTATGTTCGTTCAAATTAGACTATTATCTTATGATTTCATTAAAAAAAGTTCATTTGGCTGGAGTATAATCACGATTATTTTATGAAATGATGAAAGTTGAAATATCAACTCTACCAAGATATTCAAGCAATTTTGCTTTTGATCAAAACTTGAACATTTTTGAATAAGGAAGGTTGGTCAGTGATGACTCAAAGAAAGGTGGTATCTTTGTCTATATTGCCTTGAACGAATTTCAATTTTGATTGAAAACTGTAAGAGATACAGGGTGAGCAACTGGAAGATAGGAAGACTATTTCCTGAGACAATTTCAGTGAGGTAAAATGAAACAGATCCATGCTGATCAATGGCAGTCATCATCAAGTACCATCCTCATTTCGAATTTCAACCCCTGGAGCAGGGGTGACAACCCTTGAAAATTTGGAAGAGGGTAGATGGGTCGAGTGATAACTCGAAAGAAAGGTATTATCTTTGTCTGCTTTCTCGTGAAAGAATTTTCATTTTTGATTGAAAACTATAGAAGATACAGAGTGAGCCACTGAAAAATAGAGAAGACTATCGCCCCAAGACTATTGGAGTATTAGTGCGAAAAACTGGAACAGATTCATTTAGATCAAAGATGACAGCCTTTGATCTGGAATGAATCTGTTTCATTTTTTTGCACTAATACTTGAATAGCTCAGGGCGATAGACAGTCTCCTCTATTTTTCAGTAGCTCACTCTGTGTCTTCTACAGTTTTCAATCAAAAATGAAACTTCGTTCAAGGGGATGCAGACAAAAAAATACCTTTCTTTTGAGGTATCACTCGACCCATCTACCCTCTTCCAAATTTTCAAGGGTGGTCACCCCTGCTCTAGGAGTTGAAGTTCGAGATGAGGATGGTACTCGATGAAGACTGCCATTGATCAGCATTAATCTGTTCCCTTTTACCTCACTGAAACTTGAATAATTTCAGGGAAATAGTCTTCCCTATCTTTCAGTTTCTCACCCTGTATCTTTTACAGTTTTCAATTAAAAATTGAAAGGCGATGTAGACAAAGATACCACCTTTCTTTTCAGTCATCACTCGATCCATCTTCCTTATTCAAAATGTTCAAGGATTGCAACCCCTGCTTAGGGAGTTGATATTTCAGGCAAGTTTTGTACCCCAAAAGATGCTTAAAACAAAAATTGACCTGTTTTTGCGTTTTGATCAGAAATGAATATCTTGGAAGATAAAGCCTCTGTTTAGTTTTCGTTGAAGCACCCTGTATATTCAAAACTGATGGAGGATAGAGGAATCTGTTCAGAATAATTCTAGGATTCTAAACAAAGCATGCAAAATCCTTCAGGCAGTGAACACCACATATTGAACAGCCGGTTTGGAAGAAATATGTTTCTGCTGTTCGAATAAAAATGCTCACACATAAACATCGATCAGTGTTCGCGTAGGTGAACATTCTGATGAAACTGGAAAAAGCCAAATAAGTTAATAGAAAGTATTTATGTAAAATGTCATATGTCGTTATGAGGCATCCTCTCTTTAATCTGTAAGGATGAGGATACACAATCAATCTTTGTATGGTGGTCGTTTCGTTCACTAACAAAGGCCACAGGCAGATGTGCAGCTATGTGCTGTACGGACTCAATTCTCTACCTATCGCGAACCAATATGGGACACCCTATCGAGGAACCAAACTTGAGACAAGGTCTTATATATGTTTTGAGTATCTACGCTGCCATATCTTTGGAAGTCTTTGGAAGAACTGTTCCAAATAATAAACTTTTCTTCATAACAAGCATTTTCCATATGCGATGACCATGATAAATCCTTCGTCATGGCAATACCAAGATCACAATACTCTTCAACACTAACCACTAGGTAGCATTCCAGGTAGTATTTTTGCTAGTTGTTGTTTTCACCTAATATGTGGTTCAATGTATATGGAGCATTTAGTGAAATGAGCCATTCACTCCATTGTGAGACAATGTCAATATCTTGCTGTAACTTTTTACAAAAATGAAACAGTCCCAGTAGCGACTTGGGAACATCTCTGATCATCTGGTGACTTTCTAAGTGAGACCTCAAACCAAGTCAGAAATTGAGTAATCCATTTGATTAATTCAGAAAGAAGCAACCATCACAGGAGTTTACTACGCATCAAACCCTGTCAAGCTGAAAGCAGAACACGGAGAAATGGGCTACATTAACAGAAAAAGAAAATCCTGTTTGACCAAGACAACGAACCGTCTCACACCTGCTTGACAATTCTTTTTACCCACCAGATCTAGCTCCAAGCGACTTTTATTTGTTTCCTCATCTAAAAATTGTGTTCGGAAGACAGAAATTTTCGGTTCACCTTCGTGAACCACTATTTTGCATAGAATAACGCTGAGTACTATTTGTACTGGAAACAGATGTGGTAACAACGCTGGAAATAATGTGTACAGTTACAAGGAGACTATGTTGAAAAAAATTTTTTTCAGAAAAAATGTCTTTCTAAGATCAAAAACTTTTTGTATCATCCTCGTAAACTGAACTTCAGCAATTCAGCATAAGAATCAGTTACTTTCTAAATGTCTCATAAAACTCACCAAACAAGAAATTTCTGTTCGTCACTCACAAGATCTACGATAATAGTAATGAATTTTCTCCCCTAAACCAGACCCATATCTGACATTGACGGATGTGACTCCGAGATCCGGGACAGCTTCGGATAAATACAAATGTTTCTAATTAATTACGTTTTGAGGGGCAATATTTCATTGATTGTCTTTCGTTTCTGAACGAAACGGGGGAACTGCTAATTGAAGTCTGGAAAATTTCACGCGCCGATAATTGTTGGGGATTGTTTATTACCTTTCAATGTACTTTGCTTTCTTTGTGATTGCAAAGGATAATCGATTAAGGCGAAATCAATAATTATTATACGTATGTTTACTTGACATCCTACCCATTAAACTTTTATAGATAGTATATAGGGTGTCCCAGATTAATTCATCCAGATCATATCGCATATACAAAAAGCGGATTATATATAAGGCAGAAATGTGAAAATATGTCCAAGTCAACAAGAATATCTGTGCGGTTGAGATTCTTATAAGATGCGCGAAGAACAGAAGAGGTGGCATGTGGAGGAAGTAAGATGAAAAATACGTTCTGCAATGTAATGTCAAATAGCTATCAGGATCGGGGTGAGGCCTTTTTGAGAAAATTATCCCTCTTAGCCATGTGGCATTTCAAGGCACTAGATCAATTCAATTTCTATGAGAGAAAAGTGAGTAAAAGACTCATAACCTGTTAGACTACAGGAAATTTTTGTGGAAAGAGTTTTTCTAACTGAAGCTTCATAATAAGTACTATTGTTTCGTCTTTATAATTCAAATTTTCGAGATAGCTGGAATCTGTACAATATGATGAAACATAGTAATTGAAGGTTAATATTCAATAGGAATTGGAGGAATAGGATTAGTAACTATGTTTTTTCTGAGTTCCTAGTATCTTTGCGATACCTCGATGGGTTTATACAGAGATATCCACCGGGACCGTCCGTTAAAAACTTTTTAAGTTCCAATTATAATGTCAAGCTGAAATTTTATACGCGGCCATAACTAGCGATTTCCAATTGGAGTGAAATATATTCGAAGTGATACCATTTCCGGTTATACCGGAAGTGGGTCATCACTTTGTTATTTCAAATGGCAATCTACCTTTTTTATTATACATCTAGAACCGACATTCGAGCAAGGCATAAAATACCCAAGTTGTTGGCACTTATCTGTCAAAACTTTTGACAGATTTAATTATTTTTGTTATAAACTCGATTTTTGAGGAACATCCAAAAAAATTGTAGCTCGTAGATCTTTTGCACTACAGACACAATTTTTGCTTGGGTGGATAGAAGAAGGATCAAGGAATTTTTTAAGCAGTCTACACATGTCAAATGTTTATTGCGTTATGTATGATTTTTTCAATTTGGCCTTTTTAAAACAGCAATAACTCTATTTTTTTCAAATGGCACGTGCCAATTTTTATATCGCCATCAGATGAAGCGTCAAATTCCAGATGGAATAGTATCAGCATGTACTATACCCATCTCTTATATTTCCGAAATAATTTGGGAATAAAATGAATTTTGATGATTTTGCAAGAACTAACAGAGAATGCTTTGAAATATTTGAATCAAGTAGCTGAACTGGCTACGCCCACCTTACAGGTACCTAAAATTAATGTACTTGTGACTTCGTTCTTTCGAATTTGATAATTCAACAAGAATTGTCGTTATTTCAGATTGAAAATATCCAAAAAATACAACACATTTGGAATAAAACCACTGGTTATTCAAACGAAAATATATTTAAATTGTTTTATTTCATTTTTGAATGTTAAAAAGTAGTGGGTAGAAATTGCAGGCAATTCAATAACCAATTTCCAAATTTACCGTCTATGAGTAAAATTATGTGCTGGTGCACCATCCATTGGGTAATAGCAATCCCTCAGAACATTAAGGGGTAATCCATCTAAAAAATTTGCTAGTGTTCCTCTCAAAATTTCCAGGTATCTCTGTCCATTAAGATTTTCCTCATAAATGTGATAGGCCAACAAAGTATTCATTAAAATTGCAAAAACGTTCACGCTGAATTTATTTTGGAAATCAATGAAAATGAAATGTGGAATTTCTGTGGCCCAAAAATGTCGATTTCTCCTGTTTGTTATTCTACTTTCATTGAACTCAGCTTCATCAGACCATATAATTTTTTGCAGAATTGTCTCATCTTCTCGAAGCCGAATTAATACATTTTCACAGAAATTTAGCCGCTTGGGAAGGTCAGTAGGTTTCAATTTCTGTAGTCTGATAAAAGAATACGGGTGCATGTTATGTTTCTTAAGGATCCTTTGAATGGAAGTATAACTCAATCAAATATCCATAGATGCTGACTTAATGGACGCATGTGGATTGGCACGAAAATACGCTACCGTATTAATTTGATTGTCGTCGTCCTCGAGAATTGGTTTTCTTCTAGTTTCTATGTATTTTGTTCCTTCAAATCTAATCTAACCTCCACCACTTTTTGACATTCACCATGAATTAAAAAGAGATTAAATATATCCTCGTTTGAATAATCAGCCATTTTATTATCAATATGGTGTTTTTCAAAAACGTTCACTTCAAATTACCAACAATTCTTGTTGAAATATCAAATTCGAATGAACGAAGTGACAAGTACATTAATTTTAGGCACCTGTCAGGTGAGCGTAGCCAGTTCAGCTTGACTCAAATATTTCAGAGCATTCTCTGTTAGTTCCTGCAAAATCATCAAAATTCAATATATTCCCAAATTATTTCGGAACTATAAGAGATGGGTATAGTACATGCTGATACAATTCCATCTGAAATTTGACGCTTCATCTGATGGCGATATAAAAATTGGCACGTGCAATTTGAAAAAATTGAGTTATTGCTGTTTGAAAAAGGCCAAATTGAATAAGTCATACAAAACAACTCAATAAACATTTAACATGTGTAGACTGCTTAAAGAATTCCTTGATCCTTCTTCTATCCACTCAAGCAAAAATTGTGTCTGTAGTGCAAAAGACCTATGAGCTACAATTTTTCTGAGAAAATCCTCAAAAATCGAGTTTATAACAAAAATAATTGAATCTGTCAAAAGTTTCGATAGATAAGTGCCAACAACTTTGGTATTTTATGCCTTGCTCAAATGACGGTACTAGATGTATAATAAAAAAGGTAGATTGCCATTTGAAATAACAAAGTGATGACCCACTTCAGGTATAACCGGAAATGATATCACTTCGAAAATATTTCACTTCGATTGGAAATCGCAAGTTATGGCCGCGTATAAAATTTCAGCTTGATATTGTAATTGGAACTCAAAAAGTTTTTAAAGGACGTTCCCGGTGGATATTCCTGTATAAGATTAACGACATAACAAAGGAAAGAGGTACAATCGTATTGCGCTATCGTGAGCACGAATGATTCGGATTCACCAGGTTGTCTGTTTAATATTACAAATTCAACAGAAATGGTAAAAACTGTTCTTATTTAGATAATTTTGCAAAAAATTTAAATATCAAACACAAAATGAGTTAAATAACGAAAAATTAAAAATTTTCTTTGTCAGATAGCTCTTCATCAGAACTAGAAGATTCGGTGTTGCTGTCACTATTGTCTGCTTGCAAAGTAACTATGAAATTGTCGATAACGTCATCCAGCATAGGTTCTTGCTCTATAAAAGATTGTTCAATTTTCTGCGTATTGTCGCATAATGACTCTCACTGATCTGGTTTAAGTCAGGATGATATGGGGAAAGTCTCAGTACATCGGCTCTGTTCATTCAGGAGTTTGTTGTCAATAGCATACGTTTTCTATGTGAGTTTGTGCAATTTAATCAGATTATAGTTCTGCTTTTAGTATCCCATCTGCGAAGGCAGTATTTCGACGTTGCAGTCACTCTTTCATTTCTACTTTTCGGGAGCCATGTTCGGGTGTTTTTCTGTCTGTACATTGTGATATGGGGCGTTATCGATCACTTACACACTTTTTGGTGGTGAATTTGGAAAAAGTTTTTCTCCCATCCATTTTCGCAGTTTGCGAAATTCATATCATAGTTATAATCACCGGTTCAGCAATGGGACTTGAACGCCAGATATGGGTTTCGTACGAATCCACATTTACCACCGTCTTTCAGACTTATCAGTCTTGATTCTTTTGAAACAAATATATGTTTCGTCTATGTGAATTATTGGTCTTTTTTCTTGACGTTATCGTTTGGTTGTTCTTAAATAATCACTGGTCTACAATGGTTTTGTTGCCCTAGATATGAAAATGATTTTGGGTCTATTTATGCACACAATTCGTGAAACTATCAATGATTTTGTAGGATTTGCTCTGATTTCTTTTTAAATCTTTATTTTCATTTTACATAACAAAAATCGTAAAACAAGAAACAAAATAACAGATATATTTATAATGTCAGTTATGTTTGGAGAAATTCAGATACATAGAAGTAAATAAAGAGGGAAATGTCGAAAATATATTTCATATTTCCATAAAACGCCTTTTATGAGCTTTTCTTCTATAATTTTCAGGGACAATCTCTTTTCAAAGACCAGCAGTAATCTGCCATCATGTGACAATCCCATCGACCTTGATACCTTTCTTCCATCACTTTTAGATCTTGATGAAACCGCTCTCCTGTTCCTCACTATAATTTCCTTAATTATCTAGATGATTGCGGAGATAGTGTAACTTAATACTCATATTTGCTCCTAAAGTCTGAATGTTTGTCAGCATATTTTGCACAATTTCTTCATAATTTGCTGCTTTATGGTTACATAGGAAATTTTCGACAACCAACACAAAATTTTTCCAAGCTTTACTTTCCGGAACAGTCATAACTTTGATAAAATCTGAGTCTTTCATCAATTGCCGTATTTGAGGACCATCAAATATTCCACCTTTCAATTTTTCCATACTAAGCTTCGGAAATTTTCTGCAAATGTAATTAAAACAATTTCCGTCTTTGTTCAACGCTTTTACAAATTGCTTAATCATACCTAACTTAATATGTAATGGTGGAAGTATGATTTTGTCTCTGCTCACCAGCGGCTCCCTTATTACGTTGGCTTTAACGACAGTTAAAGAATTTCTTACAGGCCAAACATCTTGTTCCCAATGAAGTTGCTTTGCTCTACTATCCCACATACAAATAAAGCAAGGGTATTTTGTATATCCACTTTGTTGGCCAAGTAAAAAATTAACCATTTTTAAATCCACACAGATCGGGCATTGATGCTCAGAGTATTTAATTTTCTCTAAAACTAATTTTACATTTTCATATTCTTCTTTGAGTTTCGTTGAATGGGCAATTGGAATTGATGCAAATTTATTTCCATTGTGCAATAAGACGCATTTTAAACTTCTTTTGCAACTATCAATAAAAAGGCGTCATTCAGTAGATTTGTACTCTTTTAAACCCATGTCTATAAGCAGCTTCGCGATATCATTACAATACACTAATCCTTCATTTTCACTAAAAAATTGTAATAACTCTTTTTCTCGCGTTCTGTATGTTGTAATTGTTACTGTTGGTGCCAATAAGTTTTTTTCTTTCAATCTTGAGGCTAACAGTTCTGATCCTTGTTTTGATGAATTGAGATCACGTATTAAATCACTGAGTTCATTTTGAGAAAATAACTTTGGCGTAGATGTTTCACCTTCCCATTCACTTCCACTAGTAGATGGTCCCGATTTCTGTGAATTTGGTAACATCATTGTTTCTGAGGGCATGCGAATTACTTTTGAAATGTATATGAGCCGAGGGAGATTTTCACTGTGTAGAACCGGACATTTCGTAGACTGTAAGTCTAGGTATCTCCACGTTTGATTTCGATTAAAACCTTTAACATCTACTACGCAAAAGTAACAATCATCTAAATGATTCGTAGGCTCCATCCAGATCATAGGAATACCAAAGTCTAATCCAGAACGTTCACCTTTTTCCACAACCGTAAAGACTCAACACAGGACTTACAAACTTTATTAGGAACCCATGGTTTACCTAATTTGTCCATTTTGAAACCAAAATATTCAACATAAGTCTCCTTGACAAAGTCTGTGATATTTCTTTTTGTTTTTTGGTATATAAACATCGCAAATATAACAAAATAAATCACTACAATATTTACACTTTCTTCGTGACGAACTCATATTTTAGACTAGAAGACAAATATATAAGAATGGACATTCAGTAATTGAAACAAAATATTAATCCATGACACTTTATCCAGATTTACGTGTATATGTACTTCAATATTGTCAAATAACTGAGATCTCAGCTGTTCTGAAGAGCAAGGGGTCTGAGAGTGGGGATCAGGTGATGTTTGTATGCGCGAAAAAGTTGCGCAGAAGCCTAATCATGACTGGAAAATTAAATTTTATTTCTAACAAGCTTATAATTGTTCAAAATATAAGAAATGCAAAAATCATGAAAATACGAGCACATTGAGAACTTTCATGAATATATTCGTAATCTGGGCACTTGAAAACATAAAAATTTGCGATGATATCCAGGGCAACAATAAAAAAATTTTTTTTTGTAGAGCTGTGTAATTCAAACGTAGTTGCTGTATTTCAGGTTTTTCCATAAGTAGCTTTTTATTCGTTTTCGTCTTGATGCAACGGAACCCCATTCCTTTTGAAACTTTTCGAATGCTCTTTCGTGATCCTGCATATTCATTCTCATCGACGAACTTTCGATAGATTTGCTTTAGTGAAGGTACATTTTATCGACGACGAACCTACGTAGCAGAGCTCTATCAAATTCATCGAGATCTGTTTTCTTCTCTTTTTATTTGGAGGTGAAGAACTGTTGTTTTCGCAACCTTCAATCTTCTTTACTTCACTCGAAATTTTTTCCGAATTTCGCAAACGAACTGTTACGATAGCTACACGTTCTCGAACCTTTTTCAAAGAAATTACAGATTCATTCTGCATCCCGTCCCGTTTCATGAAAAAATGGCATTCGCAATAATTTCGTTGGATTGCCCACTCAATTTTCCCTTTCAAATTGGATCCTCACCAAAACTTAGAAATATTGAAGTGAAAATGGCGAAAATCTTGCGAAAGCAATTCCAAAACCAAGAGACAAGATTCTGAAGAAGAGGGTCTCTGTTGAAAACTCCATCTTTCTCTCACTCACTTCATGTGAGGAAATAAAAATTGCGATTATGTCACTAAAGAACAATAAGTCACCAGGAATAGATGGAATTAAATCAGAGGTTCTCAAAATCTTAGTCGATTACATTGCTTCACCATTGTCTTATTTGATTAATAGAATAATGCTTATGGGTATAGTGCCGAGAGCATTCAAGGTGGGATTAATAAAACCATTGCATAAATCGGGCAGCAAGGAACAAATGTCGAACTATCGACCAATAACATTAATAAGTAATATATCGAAAATTTTCGAAATGGTCTTGAAAAAGGCTTGTTGACTTTTTAGAAAAATATCAACTGATGTCTCCTAAGCAGTTCGGTTTTCAAAACATATATCGACGCAAGATGCTATCAATTATCTTATTTCAAAAATTCATGAAAGTATTGAGAAGGGTGAACGGTCCTTGGCAATCTTCCTAGACCTTGCCAAAGCCTTCGACACTGTCGATCATGAAAGATTATTAGGAATATTGCAAGACTTGGGAATACGAGGCGTTGCTGGAAAACTTTTGGCAAGTTATCTCGAAGGACGAGAACAATATGTTATGGTTGGATGCACACTGAGCTCCCAAAAGATCGTTAAATACGGAGTACCCCAAGGCACTGTTCTTGGGCCGATTCTATTTATAATTTACATGAACGAAATTTTGAAAGCTGAAACAGAGGGTACAATCATTAGTTTCGCGGATGACACGGTTTTGTTCTATACAGATAGGTCATGGGAAGCTGTTAAGAAAAAGACAGAAATGGATTTAAGTAAAATATTGAACGCATTTGATGAAATGTTATTGATTGTTAACTATGATAAAACATATTTTATGCCGTTTAGTTGCTATAGCAGTGGTTTACCCTTTTCAAAGAACTCGAAATTGAAAAAATAAAAAACTGTCAAAATTGCTACAAAAGAAACTGTGAAGTATCTTGGAGTACTATTTGATCAAAATTTAAGATGGGACTATCATATTGAAGTATTGGTTAAGTCTCTGAGGAGTTTGCTCTACTTGTTTAGATTATTTGCTAAGTTTGTCGATTTTCGTAGATTGAAGATGATTTATCACGGCCTTGTAGAATGCAGAATTAGATACGGCATCACGATATATGGTGCTGCAGCAAGCTGTTATCTGAATAAAGTGGAAATCTTACAGAAAAAAATCTTAAAATAATTTCAAAAACCACATACCTACCCTCAGATGACTTATATAAATAAACTGGTGTATTGGATGTCAGGCAGCTGTATTTCCTTGATTGTGTAACACAAATTCACAAAAGTAAAAACAAACTTCAATATGTTGATCGTGGATATGGGACCCGATCTGTTCACAGGCAAAGGTCAAAACCCTTTTCTTTTCGAGAACTATATCTCAACGTTCTTTCGATTTTAATGCCTATAGAATGTATAATTTCCTTCCACTAAACATAAGAATTGTACCCAATATAAATAGTTTCAAAAGGAAGGTCAATTGTTTTCTCAGAATGAAAGATAGAAATGACATCCATTGTTTGTTTTGATCCATATAAAAAGCTTTTGCATTTTTTTTTTTATGTTGATTTGTATTTCGTTGATCATAGCATACCTTTTGTGTTTCTCTGTTTGTAGTTGCGTACCCACGCACTGGCTTAGCCTTAGTGGGTAATCCTTGATGTGTTTTGTTCATTCGTCATGGTCATAATTTGTGTTTTTTTTTTATAGTTTGTAATGGGAGGGGGGTTTTCACATTGTGATTATGATTGAGTGAATTAAAATTATTATTATTATTATAATTTGCAAGATTTGGTCCTGTTAGCTTGGCTCTTCTCACCCCCTCAAAGGGTCATTCCGAACTGAGCTCTTGGCCACGCGACCGGCAAAGTTAACGCACAACAAGGGGAGGGGCTATTTCACCCGTTAATCTATTACCACCTATCAAGTGATTTCAATTGAAGAAAACGGTATGGCAGGTAGAAGAATTATAGTTTAACAATCATTCCTACTTACGACACAAATGTCCTAAAGAGATTTTTCAAGGTTCAGCTCTTTAGGAGATTAGATGATATTTAATGTAGGTACCAATTGTTTGATTCGCAACCCTTTGAACGACCATGATATATGGAATCTAAGTAAATGACGAAAAAATGTTAAAATATGTAATAATTACTGAAATATGATCTTGGTTCAAATTTCGTAAGAATATGTAAAAATAGGTAATTTACATATAATCCCCTCTCTACTCATTTACGAATGAAGATATGCGAACGGCCATGAAATTATAAATCTGCACCTTTCAAAATCGGGGCCGTTAAAATCCCCAGCGACTTGTTCAGAATTATGAACTTTTCCGAACTAATTTTTTCATTTCTGTTTGTTTCTTTGTTTTCCCTTTAACGTACTCTATTTCTGCCTTCTAGTATCAAAGTCTAAACTGAAATCCACTGTACTTCTAAACTTCCAAATCAATAGAGATATGATAATGCGATTGCTACGAAGTTTTACTCGATTTTGATGGAACAATAGACGCACAATCAAAAATTTCATAGCCCCCTTCATTTTTGAGATCTACTGTGATTTTCAAAAACTTCTTAAGTTTTGTTCAACGAAGAATGCATCCCACAGAATTTGGCACCGGGAATCCAGTAGTCTAGTTGTATATTTTGAAGGATATTGCCCTCAAGTTATAGACAAAACTTAAAATGTTTCAGTGGAATACTCTGTATCTTTTTACTCAACTGCATTCTCTTCATTAAGATCTATTATTATAACTTTATACAACAATTAACAGTTTAATTCTTTCGGAAGACGAAAAAAGTTATTTTGATGTAATGACTCGATTTTATCATCAATGTGGTTCTATCCGAGTTCATCCAGGATAGGGGTTGATGTTAATAACTTTAGGAAACAGGTAACTCGCAAAGTTTTCTACTTATAAGTTGTCAAAACTGCCCTGCTGATGATAGGGAGGTGCAGTCGTACGACCGCTAACAGTGCACCTACTGCCGCAGTACTGGTGTTCCTTTGAGCACCAATAACACTTTCAACATCAGTGATCTGAGTCTCTCTATTGTCAGCGTCACTGTGTGTTTCCTCCCATCGTCCACCAGACCAGCGAGGAGTGAAAAAGTGTCGGTACTATAATGGTTTTGAAGAACCACTTCAACAAGTAAGGCTTTGGCCAGCAGAAATCTTGTTAATTGATGGCTTGAGATGCTGAGCCTAGTTTAGCTTCCAATCCACTACTACACCCATTTCGTATTCTCGTATTTCATGTCGAATCTTGATCTGAAGAAAATGGTCCCCGAGCATGATGGTATTGTATGTTTTCTCGTGAAAATAACCAGTTTCGTATTTTCTGGGTTAACCCCCTGATCCACGGACGTACACCAGCGTTCCAATCTTTTCAAATTCACCTTCAGTATATTCATGTGTTCATGTATATTCTTTCCTTTGCTAAGATTGACTAATGGTCCACTTGAGCGTGAACATGTACCATCTTTCAGTCCAGTGCTCGTAAACGACCATCCACTAGTCTGTGCCAAACAGTAGGTGACACAACGGCGTTTTGTGGAAAACCTCGCCTCACTACTTCTATCACGGTGTGGCTTCCGATCATCGAGTTGATTCTCGTACCTCTTAAAAGCTCCATGAGCCATTCCGTCGAGACATTTATTCCCTCGCACATACAGAAACGTATGAAAATTCCCTGAATTGTTGATCAGGTTGCAAAAAAGGACTGCTAAATACCTCATCCTGAAAAACCCATCAACCAGCATAACCAGAGCTTGGAGTATGAATTACTTCAAGCTGAAGATAGACCTAAACTTCCCAACCGACGTATGGTTTGGTCTCCCAATTTTAGTATAAACACTACCCACTACTAGCACACGTGATTTTGTATCATAGTATTATCTTCAATAGGATCGAAAGTAACACACCCATACCCTTCTGAAAATGAGTCAGGGTTTTCCGCCAAAATTCGATATAGCCTGACTTCTTCCGCATATTCCTCAAGTCCTTCACCGGAACCTTTTCAGCTCTTCTTCTTTTTATTGATGATGCGGTTGCTGTATTGACTTTGCAACTCTTTGTGCATCTACTAGCCCATCCTCTTCCAGTATTGCTGGCTCTGTTGAATGCCCTTTGCACTTCCTGGCTCATTTTCTGGAGTTCTCAGCTTTTACAGTTGCGTTCAATTGAATTATCAACTGAAATTGGCAGATCAAACTTGCTTTGTAGGAACGCTTTGGATCAGAAACGTTTCCTTCAGAATGAAAGTTTATCTGGATGAAATTCTCGAAGATGTTATAGCTGATTATCTAATCGAAAAAACATGTTTAGATTCTGTCAAAAAAGTAACAGGAATTGGTGAATGTAACACAAAATTTTTATTTTTTTATCCAAATTCATTGTAAGGTACAGGAGGGTAATAAGGCCCTTCGGAAAATAAAGCTCATCTTAAATTTCCCGCTTGGAATGAGAGGAGTGCGATTAGTATCATTGTACCCAGCCCCGAATTCAGTTGAGAGTCGCTTGTTCACATGTGCTCACGGTCTCTAAGTTTATTGACTTATTATTGCATAGTGTAAGGCATTAAGAGTGATTTTGTAAGATATATATATATATATATATATATATATATATATATATATATATATATATATATATATATATATATATATATATATATATATATATATATATATATATATATATATATATATATATATATAGGTAAGTTTATTATGTTACACTTTTCGAGCAAAATTTATTAGTTTCAACCATTTCATTTTGTAATGTCTTTATCTGGTCGAATATTTACCTCTTCCAAATGTGAGGTTATGTTTTTATTTTCTAGTGGTTATGATTTGAGTTGGATACGAACACTACCGAAAAAAAAGCCCGGGCCTTATATCCGGAAATTTTTACAGGCTTTCTTTTCTACTTTCAGCATGCATTATTTCTTGTTGTATTCAAGATGGCTAAATATAAATGCCGAAGATTGAGAGCCAATTGAAATAGTGAGATGATGGGAAAAGCGTTAAGGCTTTTACGACAAAGACAGATAGGTAGAACAACAAACAGGTATCATTCGACGCACATTAAGAAACCATTTAAAAAAATAACAAAACCTCAAGAAGCCTAGGTCTGAAACCAATTTCAACGGCAGATCAAGAGTTAGATCTAGAAAATAGAATAATTCTCAAACTTAAATTACGATCTTCAATTAGAGTTTCCTTCACTTTATCGATGTTAAGTTTAGTTGAAAATGTTGATGGCCGATCAGAGCGAGGTAAATCTTCAACTTCCTCTGAACCGCTGTTGAATATACTGTATCACTCATATGCACGTGTTCTTGATAAAATCGATTCACCGTGAGCCTTCTATTATAATTTCAGCGATTTGGCACACGAAGTTCCTAACGCAATACAAATTTGAGACAGATTCTTTGTTCGATATTGTCCTTCATTGAAAAGATCATAAAACACACTTGTGAGAACTAACAAAATCGGGCGCTGTAACAAACTGAATGGCAGATTGCGTTTAAACTCCTCGCTGGTATAAAAAACAGTTAGCAACAATAAAAACTTTGAAAATCGTTCCAAATAGATTTTTTAAATAATCAATTTCCGGTAATTTTTTGACAGAATGTATGTCGTTTGATGTTCGACATCAGGTTGCACAACTTTGCTAGTAGTAGAACCAAAAAAAGTATTCAGTCGAATAACGATTATCAACTAACACATTCGTGATTTTCAACAAATGCACAAACCAACTTATACTCATCAAATTCTGATTTAATTAGTAGAATTCGAATTAACTGGATATTTGAGTCAAAAACGAGAATGCACCGTGTCCGAACTTTTCACCTAATTCGACGCAATTCCTGCAATTCCTCAGTTTGCGACAATGCTGATTTACACAGTTTTAATTAACTTCGTATCAAAATTTGTTTCGGTAAAATATAGAACGAAATTAATTAAAACTTCAAAACGTTGTGTATGTTTCCGCTAGCGTATGTACGTGTGAGCTGTGTGTTGGAAAACGTAATTTTGCTCTTCTTGTTATTTCTAGAACCAGGAATTCCACACACCGGATAATATCTTATTGGTTCATGCAACAATATTCTGTCGGCTGAGTCCTTCTAGAAAATAATTCTTGAATTAGTAAAAAATCACACTTTCTTTGATATTTTCGTAATTTGAAGCCATTAAACTGTGCCGAATAATGAATGCACAATTTCAATATTTCAAATTTCGTTTTTGATAGGCAATATACTATTAACTCATGTTTCTTGTCAGGTATTTCCAAACATATGCCAACAAAATTGATGTTTTTACTTAGCGCACATGATTCTCTCATGAAAAGTGAATTGAAAGAAATAATTTGAATTGTGGAGGCCGGTACTTGATGTAGATCTATGATATAAATGAGATAAAAAACACAAGGTTTAACTTCAATCTGCACTTTATTTGAAAAAATTCGACGACGTTTCGCTGACACAGCAGCTTTATCAAGAATGACAAACAGAATGAAGAGTATGGTATTATAAACAAATCGCAGAACAAGATGGATGAATAGCAGGAAAATCCACACGGAGCCATTGTACAGTTAGGATGAAAGGTAATAAAACTAATTAAACAAGTTGAGTAGGGTGAATAATTCATATCTACCTGCTCATTCAAAAGCTTGCCCGAATGTTTGTTTCTATTATTATTATCGTGGACTTATGCACTATCTCAGCTAGTAGCTGGATATAATTTACCTTTCCCAGATTAAGCAATCAAAGGGAATAGGCTCGATTACAATATACTTGACATAAATTTCCTAACTATCCTACATGTGTTAAGAATTACAGCTTTTCGCATTTCTCTATAGGTATTCTTAAGCAATTCTAATTTCTTAAGGCTATCATGCAAAGTTTTGGGTATTAAACCAGCCGAGGATACGATGACAGGAACAATATCTATTTTATCGAGGTGCCATATCTGCTTGATCTCAATAGCAAGGTCTGTGTATTTGGACTTTTTCTCCTGGAACTTGTTCAGCACGTTGTTATTATTCAGTATGGCGACATCCACCAGCATTGCTGTTCTGGCTCTCTTATCATACACCACTATGTCCGGCCTATTATTCGTCACCATTCTGTCAGTGATAACAGGCCTATCGTAGTATAATCTGATAGAGTCATTTCCCAATACGGGCGCCGGCTGATACTTGTAATATGGCGGGAAGGTGTTCAGAAGTCCGTACTTGTGTGCAAGTTTCTGGTGGATAATGTTGCACACTTGATTATGCCTGTGAGGATACTCCGTGTTGGCCAGTTGTTCGCATCCGGACGTAATATGCTGTAGAGTCTCCGATCTTATATGGCATTTTCTGCACTTATCTGTTTGTAATGTTCCGTCCTTCATTATAAATTTTTTGTAATTGTTTGTAGCGATCACTAGGTCTTGGATGGCCATAAGGAATCCCTCTGTTTCTGCGAATAACTCTCCTTTCATCAACCATTTGTTGGAGGCTTCTTTGTCGATGTGTGGTTGATTAATCTCATGATGATGTCGTCCATGCAATTCATTTCTTGACCATTGCTCTTGTTTTTCAGTATATTCAGGAACGGTAGAATCAGCAGGTCATCTCTGGTAGCAAGATTCAGAGGTGTATACCCCTTATCAGCCAACGGTACTACTCTATGGAGGTCAGAAGTGAGAGCTTTTGCTGAGAAGAATTCTCTGAGATTTCTTATCTGTTCGGTGTGTAAATTGACAACATCTATTAATCCGCGTCCTCCTTCTCTCCGCTTCAAAGTTGTTCGTATCACAGACGATTTTGGATGATGATTGTTGTACTTTGTCAGCATCGTTCGGGTCTGCCTTTGAATATCATCCAGCTCTGTCTTAGTCCATCTGATTATTCCAAATGAGTAAAGCAACACTGGAATGGCGTAGGTCTTAATTGCCTTGACTAGATTCCCCGAGTTCAACATCGATTTCAGCACAGACTTCAGACGCTGACTGTATTCTGAACGAATCTTCTCCTTTGATTGTTTTTGGTCTAACAATCTGGCTTGTTGGTATCCCAGATATTTGTATGTTTCGCCATCTATTATTATTATTATTATTAAATAGATACAAACATTCGGACAAGGTTTTGAATGAGCAGGTAGATGTGAATTGTTCACCCTACTTAACTTGTTTAATTAGTTTTATTACCTTTCATACTAACTGTACAATGGCTCGGTGTGGATTTTCCTGTTATTCATCCAACTTGTTCTACGATTTGTTTATAATACCATACTCTTCATTCTGTTTGTCATTCTTGATAAAGCTGCTGTGTCAGCGAAACGTAGTCGAATTTTTTCGAATAAAGTGTAGATTAAAGTTAAACCTTGTGTTTTCATCTCATTTGAAAGAAACAAATTGAGATATTATTATTATAAATTTAATTGAGAAGAATTTTCGATTGTAAAACTCTTTTGTCATTCAAAAGATTTTCGTAGCCATTTAAGAGCAAAAATTACGATTTTAGGATTGGAAACTGTTCTAATTTTCACAGAAACTAGGAAAAGGCAGTGTCATTTAATAAGAATTCCTGTATCTTTTTGGGTACTTTCAGGTAAAACCTAATCTTTCTGGTATCTACAGTTATATAAAGGAGAGTTGTTATAATTGAAGTTAATTTGTGGCAATAATACAGAGTTTTCAGTGTCTTGAAAAGCGAAAATGGAGTACACCACAACAGTCAAGCGTGGACTAAAGAAAAGCTTCTAGGGTTGATAGGCATAGCTACCAAGAAAAGATTTCTATCAATGTATGGGGCCAGGGATTCTTCCTAATAGATTGAAATCCTTAGCATACCTTGTCTTCCTACAGAACACGGAGTCCTGCCTGAGGCCCCAAATTAATACTTCAGAAATCTTGTGTGATTATAAATACTCAGTGTTTAGAAGGGATATGTGCGACACAAAGAGTTCGAAATCTGACGGTGGTGGTGTTCTTGTGGCGGTATCGAGAGATATCCATGCAGAGATGCTTAACAACTGGATTAACACTTCGACGGTGGAGGATTAAGAATTCGAATGGTAAATTCCTTTATTTATGTGTTTGTTATTTTGCACCTGATACGAATAAAGAAAATTATTTGTATTATTTCGATCGTATAACTTCCTTGATGAAAAGTCATCCTGATGATACATTTATTGTAGTAGGCGATTTCAATTTAACATCATTCACGTGGTCATACGATGAAATTCGGGGTATTTGGGGAATGATATCATTCAGAATGATGTATATACTGGGTTCGGTGACTTCTGCTCATAAAACTCAGTGTCTCAGTTTAATGGTATTCTTAATAAAAACGGCATAATTCTAGATTTGATCATTGCAAATGATTGTGACAATGTTGTTTTGCGATGTTCCTTACCTTTCGTTTCTGAAGACTCGCATTACCCATCGTTGGAATGTTATATTAAGTTAAATTTAGATAGGAAAAATAAAATAAGTCACGATCCACTTATAAATTTCTCAATGATTATGAATCCATAAAAGATGAGGTCGATAATATTAATTGGGAATTAGCTTTAGCTAACGACAGTGTAAATGATTTTGTGGAAAAATTTTACTCTATATTGAATGGTATGTACCTCGACGTGATGTTGGTTGCAATAAATATCCACCTTGGTTTTCCGAAAGCACAATTAAGCTGATCTCAGAAAAGGCTAGATATCACTCACGATTGAAAAAATTATGAAATCCATTCGACTACGAAAATTTTGTTCAACTACGAAAAGAGTGTGAAATCGCAATTCAAAAAAATCGTGATGATAATATTTCATCGTTTGAGAACAGCATTATAGATAACCCTAAATTATTCTGGTCATACGTTTCAGAATGTAGATAGAGTGAGAATATACCCCTGCGATGCTTTTGGGCAATAGCAAATTTGAAGGAAATGACTCAATTGCTAATGCTTTCGGGAAATACTTCTCCAGTGTTTTTGAAGATCCAAAGAAACCAGTAATTTATGAAAAAAAGATCAATTCATTCTCATCGTTCTCAATGAATCGTGTGGAGGAAACTGATATTGTGAAAGAGATCTCCAAACTGAATCCATCCAAACGCGTAGGTCCTGACACAATTCCCTTAATCTTTATAAAATCATGTGGACAATCACTGTCAATTCTTCTTCAAATTATTTTTAACAAATCACTGCAATTAGGCATATTTTCGGATAAATGGAAACTAGCAAAAATTTTTCCTGTCTTCCAAAATAGTAAAAAATGTTTAATAAGAAATTACAGACCTATTTCCATTCCCAGCCATTTTGGTAAAATGTTTGAATCAATTTTGACGAAACGACTTTTTCACCTCTGTAGTACTAGACTGTCCAAATATCAGCATGGCCTCTTTAAGGGAAGATCACCTTTGACGAACCTAGCCCCATATGTCAATTTTTTATCAAAGTGCTTTGATGAAGGCGTTCAAGTGGACACAATATACACTGATATGGCGAAGACTTTTGATAAGGTGCATCACGATACATTAGTACAGATACTGTCTGACCTTGGTTTCATCGAATCGCTCACGAAATTAATGGATTCGTATTTAAATAATAGGTTGCAAACTGTCGTAGTGAAGGAATTTCTTCAATCGTCTTCAAAGTTACTTCTGGAGTACCGCAGGGGTCTCGCCTTGGACCACTCCTCTTTTAAGTCTATATAAATGATATCTCTGAGTGCTTTTAGAATACCGATCACGAGTTATATGCCGACGATCTCAAAATATACAGACGTGTGGAATCTTTTTCTGCTATAGATGCATTTCAAAGTGACTTAGATCGATTGTTTACGTTCTGCACCTCCAGATATTTCAAACTTAATATTGACAAATGTCAGCATATTACTTTTACCAAGAATATTAACAGCATACGAAAACATTCACTCTCGGAGGCTTAGATATAGCAAGAACAAATTGCATCAAAGATCTTGGCATAATGCTTGATGAAAACTCTTATTCTGTGTTCACGTTGATTATGTGGTCTCGAAAGCTTTCAAAATGCTCGGTTTCATGTTGAGGATAATGAAGAACTTCAAAAGCGAGAATTTACTTAAAAAATTGTATTTCACACTAGTAAGAAGCAACTTGGAGTGTACAACCCCCATTTGGTCTCCCCATTTTATATTTATATAGATAGAATAGAGAAAGTACAATACAAATCTTAACTTTTGATTCAATCGATGTGGACCGGCAAGTGATTATAATGTATCTTTAAAACACCTTAATATCTTGAGTCTGGAGCATAAAGGGCTGCTTTTCGATGGAATATTTTTGTACCCATCTATAAACTGTCATTTCAATTATCCTCTCATCAACTTTTTTCTTTTCAACGTTCCCCAGTATGATAATCGTCGAATTTTAATTTTCGTTTTCATTTTATTTATAAGCTTGAATAGAGGTAACATGTTTTCGAGGACAACTCGTTAAAAATTGTATTATTGTTGTTTCTACTTAGAGAAACCCTGTAATTGGGATCACCTGTTGGGGTTCCTGTTCAATTAAATAAAAAAAAACACTCTGGTTGACTTTCTGGATGATATGCCTTGTGCGAATAGTGAAGAATGTAGTTTATGCATGATGATGTTCCCCCCATTTTGGACTTAAAGGGAGGAATCTTTTGAACCAAGCAAATCAAAATAGATAGATTGGTAGGGACCGTTTTCTAGCTCAGCCTTCATGATCCCCAGATCTGAATCCCTTTGACGATATCGCCTGTGGGCAGTTGAACGGCCCAGTATACTCACAACCTGTTGCTACCATATAGGAATTGCATGAATGTGAGAGAATAAGAAATACCAAAGTCATTTTTGTTCGAGAAATGAGTGGTAGCTATTTCGAACACTTAAATCAGTTTATTAGTTTGAAAAAAAGTTTATCGTTTATTGATTCTAATTTCGTTATATCCGTCATCCATCAGTATTCTTCCATTTCGTAATAGGCATATGTATTGCTTTCATTTCCTCACACGATTAAGTTACAGCTTTCATTTTAGATTTTTTGGATTGCCAAAGGATGAAAGAATACAACAATTGTCATTAAATTTCATTTTCAGTACAATCCAAAATGGCCGATAGGTTCAAATGTACCCTACATTTTCAATTAGCTAGAATTTTGTTACTTTTGGAGGGGCGGCCGTTTTGAATTGAATTTTAGGACGATATTCGTATGTTATAAATTTTTCTACTCCCGATTGAGTCTAGAAGAGGTGGAACAACAATTCTAGTTTGCGTTTTTCATACAAAACTCGAATTCTTCGCTTTACAGTTTCATAATTTTTTTATTGATTTTCATATTTGATCCCCACAATAATCAACAAGATCTGAGTTTTGAATTTGAATTGTGGAGGCCGTTACTTGATGTAGATTCATGATATAATGAGATAAAAACACAAGGTTTAACTTTAATCTATACTTTATTTGAAAAAATTCGACGACGTTTCGCTGACAGCAGCTTTATCAAGAATGATTCTTGATAAAGATGTTGTGTCAGCGAAACGTCGTCGAATTTTTTCAAATAAAGTGTAGATTAAAGTTAAACCTTGTGTTTTTATCTCATTTAAGATCTGAGTTTTTGATTTCATGCATCATATTCAATATTCCATGAAAAAAAATGTATTGAACATTTGAGCCTGTCGGCCATTTTGAGTTGTACTGTGAATGAAATTTGATGGTAATTCTTGTATTCCATCATCCTTGGCATTCCAAGGAATTTAAAATGAAGGCTCTAATTCAATAATTGAGGAATTTATGGGTTATGAAAGCAGTTCCAATTTTTCGTCGACCACTCTAGAATTTCTTATAACACATTCCTGGCTTGAATATGATTGCGCAAAAAAATTTATTTCCACTGAGTAAAGATACTACTGAACACATCATAATTTTCAAGACGACTGTCGAAATTCTTTCGCAAATTTTTCTATAAATTATTCAAGATCCACGGAGAAATAGTAAATGGGCGATGTCAACCCAAATTATTAGGTTCATAATGATTCTAGAACATCTAAAGATCATAATCGGCATCATTTAGAAGACCGATCCTCGCCATCAGGGCTCTCTCGGTCGAACAGAGAGGGAATTGATTTATTGAGTTTTGAATATTTTTCCAATGATAAATGCGGTTATACTTCAAAATTGGCAAGCAAGAACAGGGAAGTGATTATGTTTCAGGAGACTAACACTGCGACGGAAGAACATCTCCGCGAAAAAGGAAATATCGCAGGTTATGTACTTTTTGATTATCTTCTTAGTCCTATTTATGACCTTGCTTGCTATGTAAAATCTTCATTCATTATATTCAAGTGGGTATAGTCATATAAGAGTTATGTATATTTGATGAAATATATTTCTGCTGGTTTTTTTTTCCATTGTTACATACAAAAATAAATAATGATGGCCGAAAACTGTGTAGTGAGAGAGAAGTCTTATTGTGTGAGTGAAACAGGAGACCGGCTTCAGTCTTATCCCTACTCCGTGCTGTTTATTTAGAAGGGTCACCAGTATAGTGTGGCATTTCACTCACCAGTAAAGGCACGGCAAATTTTAAGAATCTAAGATTGGTAACACTAAGTATATATCAGGATTAAACTTTAATAATAAAAATAATTGTTTATTTTCATTGAAAAAATTTCAGATTTGCCATAAGCTAAGGGAAACTTCAATCGAAGTACAGTTAAAAACACTAATCAGTCATCGAGCGGGATGCAATATAGTTAAATTACTATAAGAGCTTTAAAAAATTGGAGTTGGTGATAAAATTAAAATTATAAAGATTTAGGGTCTTATGTATTTTTAATTCCACATTATGAATAATAAAAATAAAAATTTCGTTCGAAAATAAAAAAAATTTAAGGGTGAACAACCTTTGTCATTTAGGGGTATGACACTCATGTTCATGAGCAATTTTTCAAGTTAAACGATGAGGAATCTGCTGTAGAAACTCATGAGTGCTAACCTGAAACATCATGTACAATCGGAATAAAGGTATTTACTCTTTCCCGGAATTCCAAACAGTTAGTTATTTTCCGCCACAGAAGAAAACCCATCTACTTACAATCAATCATAACGTACTTTTTCACTACTAACTACGAATTCTTTAATGAGTATCGCGTAATATATAGTTTGGTGATCTTGATTCAATATGCTCTCATTCCAAGGCATCTGCAATATCTGAAGCCCTTGTCAATGAATTCTCAATTTAATTTAGCCAGCCGTACGATTCGCATCTGATGCTGCCATAGATCGCGAAATCGAGTTCGCGTTAACAGCAAATGGCCCAAAAGGGGACAATAATTTCAGTCCCGACAGTTGCACTAAGACACATTGCTATTGATTCACATTACTCTCCTGCCAGAGTAAGGTTCGAATGAAAATGTTGCCGCACTTAGTCCTATCGAAATGAAAATATCATGAGATGTGTTATTGATATATATTAGTTCCAATCAAGAATGCTGGCTATTTTCTCTAGAAAATAATGGAGAATCTTCGAACGATGGTGCTACAGGATGTGAATGATATTTAATGATAAAAGGTGATTGGAAAAAAGTGCAAAAAATTTGATCGAAGAATTGTGGAAGGAAATTGGTGTCAAAAAACTCTGGACCATTTAAACTTAACCAGAAACATTCACAACATTATCAGTGGTTCCAAAGGAAAGAAAAACCGACAAAAGCCATCCGTAGCCGAAGTGTCTTCAAAAATATAGTTGAAACGTTTGTTTTACAAACTGGTCAAGTAACAACCATTCCTTCACAAGATTAAGGAAATATTATAGCCGGTTACCCCAAGACATTTGTAAGTTTCAAAAAATTAACCCCGATGGACTAATCATTCTTCACTAAGACAATTCAAGTTAGCACACAGCCAGAAAACAAATTAATATTTTACACAAGAAGACATCGAAAAGTCCCAGTGAGTTTATACCTCTTCCGAAATCAAGAACGGACTGCTTGATCGAAGGGTCTTTAGAAGAAGCTGTTGATGCCTTCCAGAAGGCCATTTTGAATGAAGCAGTTTAATTCGTTTTGATATTTTTATAATTTGACTTTGAACATTAGACAGCAACTGCAGTTTCGCATTTCTCTTTCTTTTAATTTATCAATTACCCAATGATAAAAGAACAGATTGCTTATGCTCTGGGAACTGTCTATGCACGTGCAGAAATATATGCTGACTCTGTCAGCTTAAGGTAGGTATGTAAAATTCGTTCTTTCACCATAACTTGAAAACTTGAAATTTCAGTTTCACATGGCGAATATAATGAATTGAAAAAAAATGGGTTATAATTCCAAAGCACTTAGTTTTCGATTGAGATATATCAAATTTTTCGAGGAGCAAAAAATCGATAATTTTCGATTGAAAGTAGAATATTTCTTGAAAGAAATAAGCTTGACTTATGTGTTAGGTGTTTTTGTAATTGGAATAACAACTGTTATCGAACCAATCATCAATATACAGGTTGTTCCATAGTGAATAACAAAGTTGGTGCCATTGAGGTAAAAATATTTCACCTGGTTTCGAACCAGGTGAATCAACTGTAAAAATTTCAGGATGATAGCACTTTTAGTTCTCCATGAACGTCTGATAGGCCACTCAACTTTGGATACCCTGTATTTGTAAAACTTAAGAGACACCCCTAGTATGGACATAAATGGAAAAGTCGTGGGATAAAAACACGGTTCTGCAGAAAAACAAGCCGAGGCAAGCTTGGTCGTCCAGATCTTGTTTATTTCAGGAATGATATTTCCATCAACGGTTTTGTCTCACTGATCAGAAATGTTATATTTTCTGGGTCTAACAAAATTGACATAATGTATCTAATGTTCAGAATGCACGTCAATATTTCAATCAGTAACTTCGTTTCGAAAACATCGACCGTCAAAAACAATCCTCTGGGGTTTATCGCTTCAATGAGTTGGAATAATGCATGTCGACATAAGTAAATCCGATTGTTAAATTAGGCTGGTTCATTGCTCTAATACACTGGCACAACCTGAATTATGAATGAGCAGTTGGTGTCGTATACGTGGGTTATTATGGGGTGTAAGACAATTACACGACTCAGAGGAAGGAACTCAATAATTCATACCATGTCTCGAGCATTGTGCCTAAGTATGGGTACTTAAACTCGTAGGATGACAAAGTTGCCGTTATGTCGTCCTTACGGCGATAATGCTCCATGAATTACTAGGGTATATTGCGTTAAAGTTTAATTCTGTTTTAATTTAGCCTATTTCGCTGTTTGCGCGGAACGTTATCACAGTTTCCATCGATACTATCGCGTATATACAATGAGTATTTCTCATTTAGCAAACGAATTTGTATGGGGTAGTGGTGCATTGTAGCTTTGCATTAAAGTCATCACTGTTTGATAAGAATACAAATTGAATTGAAATATTTAAACCATTAAAGATCTCATTTCTTCAATGAAATATTTGAACAAGTTGATATCATTTCCACCCTTCTGAAATATATAAACTGAATGAAATTAAACCACTTCGTGAAAGTTTCACAAAAATATAGGATGCGCCATAGACAATTTTTTTTCCGTTATAACTTTCGCAATTTTAGAACAAGTACATCCGTTCTTGTTTCATTAGAAAGCCAAAGGACTTAGTTTTTCAGAAATTGTATAGATATTTCACTTCCGGTGAAATATAATATTGCTAACTCATTCAAAAATTTCCAATATTTTAAGATACCAGGAACGTTTTTTTTCCACTAAAAAATTCGAATGGGGCATTCAGTCGATAACACAGCTCTACAAAAAAAAATTTTTTTTATTGTTGCCCTGGATATCATCGCAAATTTTTATGTTTTCAAGTGCCCAGATTACGAATATATTCATGAAAGTTCTCAATGTGCTCGTATTTTCATGATTTTTGCATTTCTTATATTTTGAACAATTATAAGCTTGTTAGAAATAAAATTTAATTTTCCAGTCATGATTAGGCTTCTGCGCAACTTTTTCGCGCATACAAACATTACCTGATCCCCACTCTCAGACCCTTTGCTCCACAGAACAGCTGAGATATCAGTTATTTGACAATATTGAAGTACATATACACGTAAATCTGGATAAAGTGTCATGGATTAATATTTTGTTTCAATTACTGAATGTCCATTCTTATATATTTGTCCTCTAGTCTAAAATATGAGTTCGTCACGAAGAAAGTGTAAATATTGTAGTGATTCATTTTGTTATATTTGCGGTGTTTATATACCGCAAAAACAAAAAAGAAATATCACAGACTTTGTCAAGTAGACTTATGTTGAATATTTAGGTTTCAAAATGGACAAATTAGGTAATCCATGGGTTCCTAATAAAGTTTGTAAGTCCTGTGTTGAGTCTTTACGGTTGTGGAAAAAAGGTGAACGTTCTGGATTAGATTTTGGTATTCCTATGGTCTGGATGGAGCCTACGAATCATTTAGATGATTGTTACTTTTGCGTAGTAGATGTTAAAGGTTTTTTATCGAAATCAAACGTGGAGATACCCAGACTTACAGTCTACGAAATGTCCGGTTCTACACAGTGAAAATCTCCCTCAGCCCATATACATTTCAAAAGAAATTCGCATGCCCTCAGAAACAATGATGTTACCAAATTCACAGAAATCGGGACCATCTACTAGTGGAAGTGAATGGGCAGGTGAAACATCTACGCCACAGTTATTTTCTCTAAATGAACTCAGTGATTTAATACGTGATCTCAATTTATCAAAACAAGGATCAGAACTGTTAGCCTCAAGATTGAAAGAAAAAAATTTATTGGCACCAACAGTAACAATTACAACATACAGAATGCGAGAAAAAGAGTTATTACAATTTTTTAGTGAAAATGAAGGATAAGTGTATTGTAATGATATCGCGAAGCTGCTTATAGACATGGGTTTAAAAGAGTACAAATCTACTGAAAGGCGCCTTTTTATTGATAGTTGCGAAAGAAGTTTAAAATGCGTCTTATTGCACAATGGAAATAAATTTGCATCAATTCCGATTGCCCATTCAACGAAACTCAAAGAAGAATATGAAAATGTAAAATTGGTTTTAGAGAAAATTAAATATTCTGAGCATCAATAGCCGATCTGTGTGGATTTAAAAATGGTTAATTTTTGACTTGGCCAACAAAGTGGATATACAAAATACCCTTGTTTTATTTGTATGTGGGATAGTAGAGCAAAGCAACTTCATGTTTGGCCTGTAAGAAATTCTTTAACTGTCAGTAAAGCCAACGTAATAAGGGAGCCGCTGGTGAGCAGAGACAAAACCATACTTCCACCATTACATATTAAGTTAGGTATGATTAAGCAATTTGTAAAAGCGTTGAACGAAGACTGAAATTGTTTTAATTACATTTGCAGATAATTTCCGAAGCTTAGTATGGAAAAATTGAAAGGTGGAATATTTGATGGTCCTCAAATACGGCAATTCATGAAAGACTCAGATTTTATCAAAGTTATAACTGTTCCGGAAAGTAAAGCTTGGAAAAGTTTTGTGTTGGTTGTCGAAAATTTCCTAGGTAACCATAAAGCAGCAAATTATGAAGAAATTTTGCAAAATATGCTGACAAACTTTCAGACTTTAGGAGCAAATATGAGTATTAAGTTACACTATCTCCGCAATCATCTAGATAAATTTCCGGATAATTTAGGAAATTATAGTGAGGAACAGGGAGAGCGGTTTCATCAAGATCTAAAAGTGATGGAAGAAAGGTATCAAGGTCGATGGGATTGTCACATGATGGCAGATTACTGCTGGTCTTTGAAAAGAGATTGTCCCCTGAAAAATTATAGAAGAAAAGCTCATAAAAGGCGTTTTATGGAAATATGAAATATATTTTCGACATTTTCCTCTTCATTTACTTCGATGTATCCGAATTTCTCAAAACATAACTGACAATATAAATATATCTGTAATTTTGTTTCTTGTTTTACGATTTTTGTTATATAAAATGAAAATAAAGATTAAAAAGAAATCAGAGCAAATCCTACAAAATCATTGACATTTTCACGAATTGTGTGACCAGTGTAATTCAATCTTTCCTGAAAAATTTGACAGATTAATCTTAAAACTATTCCAAGAATTGGTAAAAAGTAGCGTGAAGAATTTTTCTTATTCTGATTCTCAGCTGAAATCGAAATAATTTTTCCACCTCATGGCGTTGGAACTCCTGAAGTTGTTGTGTTTTTCATGGATGTTCTAGGAAGACAAAAAACCATTCTTTACTAAAACCAATCAAAAATTTGATTTCCGTTCGAATTCAAAATGGCCGAATTCCTCAAATACTAACAATTGATCCTTATTCATCATTTTGAGGAGCCGAACTCGAATATTGATTCATAATTGTGCCAATTCTCGTCAATAATGTTTCTCTTTTCCACCATCATATGCACCTCCCGTTGTCAAATCACTGAACATAGACTGCGTGCATTAACTCTATGATAACCAAAAACTAATGAAATGTCATCGAGTTTTAGACGACATCTGGTTTGAGCTCGAATTTTATCTTGGTGTTGCTTGTTTTTGACGTTTGAAATTGTTAACAATGGTTTTAACAAATGAGATTAAGCATTACCTTTAATGTTCATTTGTGCGTGACTATTCTGCTAGGCAAGTATTACGCCAATTTCCAGCCCCTAATTACAAAAGAAGTACAATCTATGATCTTGAGGAATGATTTCGGACAACAAGGTCATTAGGAAGAAGACCAGGTGCAGCTAAAACTGTGAGAACACAGGTACTCGCCTTTTCCATAATCTGTTTCAAGCATAAAATCTACATTCTCTGTATTACAATCTCAATTGACAATTTCAAGATAACATTCAGCGAATTTATGCATTAGCAGTCAGCCCTATAAGAACTTCAGGAACCAGCTCGACTGTTTCCCAAATGTCTCAGATATGCCAAATCTAAAAAAACCTCTGTGAGAAGAATAATAAGTATTTTCGGAGGCACTTTAATTTTCAATTGACTCAAGCTGTCAAAGAGCGCAGATTCGAGCAATGCAGAAATTTATTAAATAGAATTAGAATACGTAGACAAATTGAAAATATCTGGTTCACAGACGAAAAAATTTTCAGCTAGAGTGACAGAATTTATGTTTCGAATAATGAAATCATGAGGAATGTGCCTTTCATTCGTTTGCAGAGGAAAAGACAGAAATTTTCCAGGCATGAAATTATCTCTGCCGGTATTTCGAGGAACTTTAAATCAAATATTATTTTTATAGAACAAGACATAAGATTAGATTTGGAAAATTATTGTCACATGATTCTCGATCATATGTTACCAACTATTGAGGCGTCAACTCCTGAATTCACTTTCATGTTGGTGAATGATTGCTGTTTTTGTATGACATGAATAAGTACAGTTGCCACCAGCTGAAAATGAACAGTTGAGAAATTGAGTAGCTTTTTGGATAATTTTATTGGTTTAAATCTACTTTGGAATTCTACAATTTTTGCCATATTCTTCTGACAACGTTTTTCAAAGAAATTAACAACCAGTACTATATCACAAAAAACGCTACTTACTCTCAACTGGCCGTCAGTGTATAGGGTGTCCCAAATTACATGTATCTAAACAAAATCTCTTTAAATTGATTTTAGGATGGATGTCATTATATTATGGATTACACCGGTCTACAATGGTTTTGTTGCCCTAGATATGAAAATGATTTTGGGTCTATTTATGCACACAATTCGTGAAACTATCAATGATTTTGTAGGATTTGCTCTGATTTCTTTTTAAATCTTTATTTTCATTTTACATAACAAAAATCGTAAAACAAGAAACAAAATAACAGATATATTTATAATGTCAGTTATGTTTTGAGAAATTTGGATACATCGAAGTAAATGAAGAGGAAATGTCGAAAATATATTTCATATTTCCATAAACGCCTTTTATGAGCTTTTCTTCTATAATTTTTCAGGGACATTCTCTTTTCAAAGACCAGCAGTAATCTGTCATCATGTGACAATCCCATGGACCTTGATACCTTTCTTCCATCACTTTTAGATCTTGATGAAACCGCTCTCCTTGTTCTTCACTATAATTTCCTAAATTATCCGGAAATTTATCTAGATGATTGCGGAGATAGTGTAACTTAATGCTCATATTTGCTTTTAAAATATGAAAGTTTGTCAGCATATTTTGCACAATTTCTTCATAATTTGCTGCTTTATGGTTACCTAGGAAATTTTCGACAACCAACACAAAACTTTTCCAAGCTTTACTTTCCGGAACAGTCATAACTTTGATAAAATCTGAGTCTTTCATGAATTGCCGTATTTGAGGACCATCAAATATTCCACCTTTCAATTTTTCCATACTAAGCTTCGGAAATTTTCTGCAAATGTAATTAAAACAATTTCCGTCTTTGTTCAACGCTTTTACAAATTGCTTAATCATACCTAACTTAATATGTAATGGTGGAAGTATGATTTTGTCTCTGCTCACCAGCGGCTCCCTTATTACGTTGGCTTTACCGACAGTTAAAGAATTTATTACAGGCCAAACATCTTGTTCCCAATGAAATTGCTTTGCTCTACTATCCCACCTACAAATAAAGCAAGGTATTTTGTATATCCACTTTGTTCGCCAAGTAAAAATTAACTATTTTTAAATCCACACAGATCGGCCATTGATGCTCAGAGTATTTAATTTTCTCTAAAACTAATTCTACATTTTCATATTTTTCTTTGAGTTTCGTTGAATGGGCAATTGGAATTGATGCAAATTTATTTCCATTGTGCAATAAGACGCATTTTAAACTTCTTTTGCAACTATCAATAAAAAGGCGCCATTCAGTAGATTTGTACTCTTTTAAACCCATGTCTATAAGCAGCTTCGCGATATCATTACAATACACTAATCCTTCATTTTCACTAAAAAATTGTAATTACTCTTTTTCTCGCGTTCTGTATGTTGAGATCACGTATTTAATCACTGAGTTCATTTTGAGAAAATAACTTTGGCGTAGATGTTTCACCTTCCCATTCACTTCCACTAGTAGATGGTCCCGATTTCTGTGAATTTGGTATTATCATTGTTTCTGAGGGCATGCGAATTACTTTTGAAATGTATATGGCCGAGGAGATTTTCACTGAGTAAAACCGGACATTTCGTAGACTGTAAGTCTGGGTATCTCCACGTTTGATTTCGATTAAAACCTTTAACATCTACTACGCAAAAGTAACAATCATCTAAATGATTCGTAGGCTCCATCCAGATCATAGGAATACCAAAGTCTAATCCAGAACGTTCACCTTTTTTCCACAACCGTAAAGACTCAACACAGGACTTACAAACTTTATTAGGAACCCATGGTTTACCTAATTTGTCCATTTTGAAACCAAAATATTCAACATAAGTCTCCTTGACAAAGTCTGTGATATTTCTTTTTGTTTTTTGGTATATAAACACCGCAAATATAACAAAATAAATCACTACAATATTTACACTTTCTTCGTGACGAACTCATATTTTAGACTAGAAGACAAATATATATGAATGGACATTCAGTAATTGAAACAAAATATTAATCCATGACACTTTATCCAGATTTAGGGTATATGTACTTCAATATTGTCAAATAACTGAGATCTCAGCTGTTCTGTGGAGCAAGGGGTCTGAGAGTGGGGATCAGGTGATGTTTGTATGTGCGAAAAAGTTGCAGAAGCCTAATCATGACTGGAAAATTAAATTTTATTTCTAACAAGCTTATAATTGTTCAAAATATAAGAAATGCAAAAATCATGAAAATACGAGCACATTGAGAACTTTCATGAATATATTCGTAATCTGGGCAATTGAAAACATAAAAATTTGCGATGATATCCAGGGCAACAATAAAAAAATTTTTTGTAGAGCTGTGTTATGTAAAACAACGCGTAGACGATATCATCGAACCAGAACAATGGCGCCGAAATAGTCTCGATTTTAAACCATGCGATTTTTTTCTGTGGAATCATTTGGAAGAAATTGTGTATAATTGTGAGGAGCTGAGGCAAAAATTCAAGAATGTTGGAACAATTTTGATCAAGAAGTAATTTCGAGATCCATAGAAATCTGGAGAAGACGGGTGCAGAAGGTTGTGGGCATAATGGAGGTCATATTCCATTCTGACTACTTGATTCTTTTTGTTGAATGTTTTTACTCATGTAATTTGTTAAAGAAAATCATATCATATTATCATTCTTCTCGCAGATGTTTTAAACAGTTGACATCTCTGAGATATTTGGGAGACAGTCATCCTGATCTTCTTCCTAATGAACTTGTTTTCCGAAATTTTCCTCAAGATCATGGATTGTACTCCTTTTGTAATTCGGGGCTGGAAATTGCCGTAATATTAGCCTAGCAGTAAAGTCAAGCACAAATAAACATTCAATGAAACGCTTAACCTCATTTGTTAAAACCATTGTTAACAATTTCAAACGTCGAAAACAAGCAACACCAAGATAAAATTCGAGTTCAAACCAGATGTCGTCTAAAAGTCGATGACATTTCATAATTTTTGGTTTATCATACAGTTAATGCATGCAGTCTATGTTAAGAGATTTCACAACGGGGGGTGCATATGATGGTGAAGAAGAGAAACATCATTGAGACAATTGGCATAATTCTGAATCAATATTCGAGTTCGACCCCTCAAAATGATGGGAAAAGTTCAATTCAGTGATTGAATTACGCAGTTGATTCATTACGACAGCGAAAAATTTTTTAATGCATGGACAACATCGTTACTATTTGAGGAAGTCGGCCATTTTGAATTCGAACGGATATCAAATTTTAGGTTAGTTTTAGTAAAATATGGTTCTTCGTCTTCTTAGGACATTCATGAAAAACACCACAACTTCAGGAGTGCCAACGCCATGAGGTGAAACATATATTTCGATTTCAGTTGAAAATTAGAATGGAAAAAATTCTTCACGCTACTTTTTTACCAATTTTTGGAATATTTTCAGGATCAATATATTAAAATGTTCAGAAAAGACTGAATTATTGACTGAATGCTCCGTTCGAATCTTTTAGTGAAAAAAAAATTCCATCTATCTAAAAATAGCTCTCCTCTATAACTTTTAGAAAAACGAATAGTGCACAGAACTCCTCTATTGTAGGATGCTACGTGTCTGCAACACGCATAGGAGTATGAATTTGTTTGGTGTCACATTGGCCTCTTTGAAGGAAACATTACGCTTGCTCTTTACTGACTAACATCAAATTCATTCAAGTGTTCGTTTTTGTAATACTCATTTTGTATTTCATTTTTTCATTCTTTCTCTGAATACAACTCACTTTTATATAATACTTTTATTTAGAGTACTAGATTCTATGTCTTGGGTGAGGTTAGCAGCCTACCCAAGGTAAAAATCACTTCCGCTCACAGAACTGAAGCAATAGCCTCGGATCAAGGACTGTCAAAACGGATAAGGACCCATGCAAGGAAAAAGGACCGACGATTCATGAAGCGGAAAATAACAAGACTGGCATGCTGGAACATCACATCATGGAATGGCAGAGGAAATCACAATCGAAATGAAGAAGCACAGACTCGACACATGTGGAGTATCAGAAACAAGGAAAATCACCACAACTTCAGGAGTGCCAACGCCATCAGGTGAAACATATATTTCGATTTCAGCTGAAAATTAGAATGGAAAAAATTCTTTACGCTACTTTTTTACCAATTCTTGGAATATTTTCAGGATCAATATATCAAAATGTTCAGAAAAGACTGAATTATCGACTGAATGCCCCATTCGAATTTTTTAGTGAAAAAAAAATTTCAGCTATCTTGAAATATTGGTCATTTTCGAATGAGTCAGCCATAGTTAAATTTCGATACAATTTCTAAAAACCTAGTGCTTTCGCTTTCAATGAAGCAAGAACAAATGATCTAGCTCTAAAATAGCGAAAGTTATTACGGTAAAAAAATTTTCCTGTTTTCTCTGGCGCACCCTATATATTAGAATACTCGAAATATAATTACTTAAAAAATCTGCTCATGACGATTGTCAAAATTTTTGTTGGCACAACTTTTTTCCATACTGACTCAGAGTTATATGCGATCTGTTGATTTCGTTTGTTTACAGTGCTCGATTTTGTCAGTCACAAGTGTGTTCTGCGATTTTCATAGTGGATAAAAATATCGAACGAAAAATTTGTCTCAAATTATGTATTCCAAATGAAGTTTTGAATGCCTAATCGCTGAAAATGTTACAGAATGCTTATGGTGAATCGACTTTATCAAAAACTCGTACATATGAAAGGTTAATTTTGAACAATCCACTGTTGTGAAAATGTTCTGTCAAATACTTCATGTTGGAGTTAATGCTGTATTCAGTTTTTGGTTTGAATAAAACGCAATTGTATTTTATTTTCACTAAATCCTAATAGTCAAGTGAATATTTTACAGTTCATACGCAGATATGTTGGGCAATATTGTATATGTTCCTGTAAGTCAGCAGCGTAGTCGTAGTGTAACTGTTAAAAACTGCAATAATGATGTACTATCAAATATTCACATTGAAGAGGAAGAGGTTCGAGAGGTTCTCTTATCCCTTCACGTGTCGAAGGGTTCAGGTCCAGACAGCATTCCACCAATTTTTCTCAAAAATTGCGCTCATAAATTGAGTAAACCACTGCATATTTTGTTCAATCAGTCTCTGAATAATGGTGTATTTCCAAAAAAGTGGAAGGAGTCCGCCGTTGTCCCAATTTTCAAAAGTGGAGATAAAAATGATATTTCTAAATATAGACCTATTAACAAGCTTTCGATCATTGCTAAAGTATTTGAACGTATAATTTATAAGTATCTTTTCTCTCATGTGAAAAATTTCATTATCCCACAACAGCACGGATTTTTTAAGGTAGGACTCTGGAAACTAATTTGATCGTTTATAGTGAGTATCTGCAGAGTGCAATGGATTCTTAAATTCAGACTGATGCTACTTACACAGATTTTTCTAAAGCCTTCGACAAAATAAGTTTCGATATTCTCATTTTTAGACTAGCCGAAGCAGATGTAAGTGGTGGGTTGCTTGAATGGATCCAATCGTATCTTCTGAATAGGTCAAATTTCTTTAGTTTAAATTGTTTTGAATCTGATTCTTTCATTAGTACTTCTGGGGTACCGCAGGAACTCATCTCGGTCCTCTCCGTTTCTTAATTTACATAAATGATATAGATAAATGTTTCCGGCATTCCAGATTCTTGCTCTATGCAGACGATCTGAAAGTTTTTAGATCTATCAGATACTTAAGGGACTGCTTTGATCGTCAACTAGATTTGAATAACTGAGTACTGTAGAGAAAACCAATTATTTTTGAATTTAACAAAATATTTCACGGTAACTTTTACTAGAAACCATTCCCCTATCACTTTTCAGTACTCAATTGGAAATTCATTGTTGCGACGTGTGTCCACGGCTTTTGATCTGGGTGTCACTTTTGATTCGAAGTTGCTCTTCGATGCACACATAGATCGCATAGCAAATAGTTCAAGTCAAATGATGGGTTATATTTTCAGGAAAATTAAGGAATTTAAATTGTAAAATCACTTATGACTTTGTATTATCCTTACATCTACAGTAAATTAAATTTTGCCTCATGTATTTGGAACCCTCGTTATGATTGTTATTCCAACCGACTTGAATGCATTCAGAACAGATTCATACGGTTCATATGCTTCAAAACTAACTTTGTTATCCTGAATAATACTACGCTCCTGCCCGTAAATATTTCCATTTATTATCACTGGAAAATCGTAGAACTATATCTGATATTTTGTTTTTGTTTAAAATATTGAACTGCGTACTTCAGGTACCTGAGATCTTGCACATGGTTACTTTTAATGTTCCTATGAAATCTTTGAGGCACCACAACCTCTTCTCTATAAGTTTCAGAAAAACGAATAGTGCACAGAACTCCCCTATCTATAGGATGCTACGTGTCTGCAACACGCATAGGAGTATCAATTTGTTTGGGGTCACATTGGCCTCTTTCAAGAGAACATTACGCTTGCTCTTTACTGACTAACATCAAATTCATTCAATCGTTCGTTTTTGTAATCTTCATTTTGTATTTCTCCTTTCATTCTTTCTCTGAATACAACTCACTATTAGTGCCCTATATAATACTTTTTCTAGAGTACTAGGTTCTATGTAACTAATATTAATCTAGTGAATGTCATTTTGGCTTCGGCTGTGGACATTCCTTACATTGTACTTAAATAAATGAATGAAAAGATGAATAAATGAATGAATAAATAAATAAATAAATAGATAAATGAATAAATAAATAAATAAATAAATAAATAAATAAATAAATAAATAAATAAATAAATAAATAAATAAATAAATAAATAAATAAATAAATAAATGAATAAATGAAAAAATAAATAAATAAATAAATAAATAAATAAATAATTAATTAAATAAATAAATAAATAAATAAATAAATAAATAAATAAATAAATAAATAAATAAATAAATAAATAAATAAATAAATAAATAAATAAATAAATAAATAAATAAATAAATAAATAAATAAATAAATAAATAAATAAATAAATAAATAAATAAATAAATAAATAAATAAATAAATAAATAAATAAATGAATAAATAAATAAATAAATAAATGAATAAATGAATAAATAAATAAATAAATAAATGAATAAATAAATAAAAATAAAAAATAAATGAAAAGTAACTGTAGTGTATGATGGTTTCACAGAATCTACAAAAAATATTGAAGCCACAGAATGACGTCGCCATATGGCAAAAACATCGGCATTTTGAGATATTCTTTTTGACCAATTTATAACGCCTTCAACAGCAATTTCTGTCAAAAATTCATAACGGGTCTCTGTTTATTAGAATGCTAGAAGAAAAAAATTCACAGCTAAACATATTTCAGTCAAGCAAGTTGACACTGGCGCGTAAAATTAAAGAAATTTTTAAATTGATAAATACATTATTGTCAATTTTTTGATTATCAAGGGCGCACTGATGAAAAGTTTGGGAACTAGAAGAACACGTTGCTCCAAAGAAAAACATTCTGTAGATTTTCATGGTGCTCTAACAATATGGACCTTCAAGAACTCCCTTATAAAAATTTGAACCAAATGTCTCACAGACTTTAGATGCCTGAAATGTCCTGAAAATGCTAACATAACGTGATTATTGAAACTTTTCATCACAAAATGACTTCATGAATCACCCCTTAATTTTTCTGACACTAACTTATGAAACCGTGCCATTACAAGAAATAAAAGTCAAGATAAATTTCAATCGCATTAACTAATATTGTTCATGTACGGCCGTTCCTGTCAATTTCAGGTAGAACATCGCAAAATCCAACATTTTATCCAGCGACAAGGTGGTGGCTTTAATAAAACCTAGATTGAATCTACCCGCAGCTTGATTCAGAAGAAAATTGAAATTCACGAAGGAATAAGAAGTTTTAAAATGCACCACGTAACCCACCAATCTCTGTTCCTTCACGGTCGACTTCGTGATTCCCAATTGTAAGTGGTTCTGGATTTGTTTTCTCATTATTAAGCTTGCTCTGAGAGAACTGTGAAACACTTCATCGTGTGAAATTAGATTAGGAATTTGGGCCTCCCTTAAACATTTTCTATTGTTTGAAATTCTTTTCGGCAGTTGAATTGAAATCGAATGTGTTGAATTGCGTCGTAACATGGGAAATTGTTGAATAGAGTAGTTGGGGGAGACTATTTCCGGTTGTCCTGAAGTACACTGCGCCAAGAAATTAGTGAACAGAATCGAAAATTCAAATTTAATCAGAAGAAGTTTAGATATTTTGAAGAATTATTTTTCCAGTATTTCACCAGCAATGAAGAAAGCTTGAGAACAATCGACACGAAAATGGTACTCAAAGAAATTGACAAAAAGAGTTGTAGGATTTTTTGAGAAATCAAAGTGTTCAGAAACCTGATAATATCAGCTATTTTCACCTTTAGCGAGAATTACTGCATCACATCTACGATTCATTGAAAAAATAAATTACTTTATATCATTCTGATCCATTTGGAACAACGACACCAATCCTCAAACCAAATTTCTGGAGATGTTGTCGTATCGTTACAATGCTATTTCGCTCTCCAATGTTCTATCGAAGCTGCATTTGAAGGTACCTAGCAGTGAATTACCCTTATCTCAAAGAGGAAATTCTCAAATAACGATCTAGGATTGCCCTTGTTGCTCGAGGACATCCATCCCTAGGTCTCCTTTCATGACTATCACTCTTTCTGTATCTGCGGCTCATTCTGGAAATACAAATCATCAACCAAACCAGTAACTATATCCACTTATGGTTTCTTTTTTTTTTGCCTTTATTTAAAGTCGCATCTACATCGAGGTCATTAGCGACTGCTCATTCAACAGTATCACAATGGTTTATTCATACAGTAATAGGATAATAAATACTTAAGCAATTTCTTGTAGACTGTTTTAAATAAGTGTGTATAATCCTATGGATTTGAGAAACTGTATCGTCTTTAGGCACTGCTGTTGTTTTTTCAGGTTGTCCTTGAAGTTGTTGGTCAAAATTGGTTACGCTGATTATAATACTTGAGGCATGTTGATAATACGTGTTTCACCGTCAGTGGTTCTCTACAGACGTCGCAGATTGGTGGTTCTTCGTTTAACAATAGGTGTAAATGTGTTATGTTTGTATGTCCTATTCGGAGTCTCTGGATGATTGTTTGGTGCCTGCGGATTTCCAGATGTGGAAAAGCTTCGTGACATTGCTTCTAACTTCAGATATTCTACTCGGCATGCCTTCACCCCATTTTCTGTTCCATAATTCATTAATTTCAGTTTCAACTATTTTTGTAGCTCTTGTATTGTCCTATCTACCCCTGCCCTTGTCCCATGTGTTCCACTTATGGTTTCTTGTCCTTCAATAATCTATTGAATTTGAAATTTCTGGTTTTTGAGGACGGTCAAGAGAAGCAAACAAACTATTCCATTAATTATTGGCCAACGTTTCGCCAAACTTCATTAGCTTTCTCAAGGCTACAAGATAAAGAAAAAACAATGAGAGTACAAAGAACGAAAACGGATCAGAATCAGCTTAACTCTAATTAACAGTCAAAATTGAAATTTTATACACATTTTAAAAACATGGGATGAGTTTATCCCAGAAGTCACTAGAGAAAACTATTTGAATCTTTGAGCTACGGATTAGTTGTTATTATAATTCTGAAGGCAACTGAAATAGGTAGTAGTATTGAAGAATGCATTTGTTAGCGAAAAAATCTCACGCGCATCTGTAGGTTGATAAATTGACATAAAAACACACAAAAACATGGAACAAATAACGGAGTCAATTTTTACTCATCTTCGATTGGGAGGAAACCTGATATTTATTTTATCAATGATATTGGTTGGCAGAAAGACCCTGGTGTAAACCTTCGAGTTTACGCAATTCGATCGTAATCAAATTCATCGTTATACCTCACAGAGTGTAAAACAGTGGCTATTGGTTTTAGGTTTTTCTTCAGGTCACAATCCTAATGACCTTTCATTCTATTTTGAAGTAACTGTTTCGTCTGCTCTACATAACGAGCTGAACAATTTTGTATTCAATCTTGTAGACACAATTTGGAGTCAAGTTATCTGATTGTTTTTCCTTCACCCTACTGATAGTACAATATTTCACCACTTGACAAGCTATTGATCAGAACTCATTATTTCAATGTATGCCTTGTTTTTCATCTTCGTGAGTATTCCACAGTTTTGCAGGAGTTTCAATGTAATTTTTAAAATTGAATATCACTCAGCTGTAGATGGCAGATGTGAAAAGGTGAATTTTGAATCTATTTCATCCTCATTCTTTTGTCTTGACTACTCACAGAGGAAAAACGAAATTTCCGCGCATCTGTAGGTTGATAAATTGACATAAAAACCACACAAAAACATGGAACAAATAACGGAGTCTTTTCAATTCGTCATCTTCGATTGGGAGGAAACCTGATATTTATTTTATCAATGATATTGCTGTAGATGGCAGAAAGACCCTTGGTGTGAACCTTCGAGTTTTCGCAATTCTGTATTTTGTTGATAACAATCATTTCTTTAAAGAATCGTCCATTGAGGTTAGGCCCTAATGCAAAAACCTTTGGATTTTCGTAATCAAATTCATGGTTATACCTCAAAGAGTGTAAAACAGTGGCTATTGGTATTTAGCTTTTGTTTTTCTTCACCAAGTCACAATCCGATTTATGACCTTTCATTCTATTTTGAAGTAACTGTTTCGTCTGCTCTACATAACGAGCTGAACAATTTTTGTATTCAATCTTGTAGACACAATTTGGAGTCAAGTTATCTGATTGTTTTTCCTTCACCCTACTGAATAAACTCTGACCAGTCTTGGTACAATATTTCACCACTCTTGTGTCCTCATCCTTCAGAATATATGACAAGCTATCGGTGAGTCCGGGTATGTAGGGAAGCTTTAGAATTGATCTGAACTCATTATTTCAACGTATGCCTTGTTTTTCATCTCCGTGAGTATTCACAGTTTTTGCAGGAGTTTCGGAGGATATCCATATTTTCTGAACTTATCTATGAACCATATGTAATTTTTAAATTTGAATGAGAGATCACTCAGCTTAAAAATTCTATATACGCATGACTTTGCTATCGATATTTTCTGGGTGAAGCTATTTAGAGAATTGAAATGTAATAACCTACCAGACGATGTTTTCTTAGCCGAATCAGTAATCAGTCTGTTTTCTTTTCTTACAATTACCAGATCTGAAAAGGTGAATTTTGAATCTATTTCATCCTCATTCTTTTTGTCTCGACTATCCCACTCACAGAGGAAAAAACAAAATTTCGTATATTCGAACTTTAGACGTAGCAAAATAGCAATTACTTTCAAATCTCCACATATTTTCCAGGAATATTGATTATATTCAATATGATCTAGCAGTGATTTCATATTTTCATATAATTCTTTCATTTCAGTAGCATGAGCGACAGGTACGGAAGGGTATTTATTACCATTATGTAACAGAACAGCTTTCAAACTAACCTTTGGGAAATCTATAAACATCCGCCAGTCATATGTTTAAGATTCAAACATCAACTCCGTCATCATTGAGGGAATGTCACTGCAAAACACTATATTGCCATATTGAGGAAAAAATTTGAGAAGTGCGTATGTCGAGTTCTGTATACGGATATTCTGGTATTTTTTTCCAGTAAATGAATTCAGGACGTGAACAGTTCTGCCTGTCTTTTACTGAGATCCAAATCACGTTCCAAGTCATTGAGATCGTTTTGAGTTATAAAATGAGGTTCTCTGTTAGTATTGGGCTCAAAATTCGGATCGAAATCTGAACTCTCGGATACATTTTCTTCGGTCACTTCATGTTTACTGGAGGCTGAGGAACAGGTAAATAGGTAAATCATCACTGTGTGGGATAGGTCTTTGAGCAGATTGTAGATTTGGATAGTTCACAGAGTGCCTAGATTTGTGATTGATACCTTTTATAGAAGTTTGGCAGAAATAACAATCTGTCTTTGGGGTCGGCCCATATCATTGGAACTGGGAACAGTATATGACGACATCCTTTAGCCCATGATGTTAATAAAGTGACACACTGTGCACAGCAAACACTGGGAGTCCAGGTTACATCCAATTTTTGCGCTGGGAAATCAAAATAATTAAAATAACAGTTTTCAACAAATGTTGTCAAACTACGAAGTTATCAGGATGGTTTACACACACTCTCAAGCAGCATTTGAAAGTACCTAGCAGTGAATTACCCTTATCTCAAGGAAGAAATTCTCAAATAACGGTCTAGGATTGCCCTTGTTGCTCGAGGTCACCCATCCCTAGGTCTCCTTTCATGACTATCACTCTTTCTGTATCTGCGGTTCATTCTGGAAATACGAATCATCAATCAAATCAGTAACTATATCCAATTATGGTTTCTTGTCCATTAATAATCTATTGTTTTTGAAATTTTGGTTTTCAAGGACAGTCAAGAGAAGCAAACAAACTATTCCATTAATTATTGGCCAACGTTTCGCCAAACTTCATTTGCTTTCTCAAGGCTACAAGATGAAGAAAAAACAATGAAAGTACAAAGAACGAAAACGGATCAGAATCAGCTTAACTCTAATTAACAGTCAAAATTGAAATTTTATACACATTTTAGAAACATGGGATGAGTTTATCCCAGAAGTCACTAGAGAAAACTATTTGAATCTTTGAGCTACGGATTAGTTGTTATTATAATTCTGAAGGCAACTGAAATAGGTAGTAGTATTGAAGAATGCATTTGTTAGCGAAAAAATCTCACGCGCATCTGTAGGTTGATAAATTGACATAAAAACCACACAAAAAACATGGAACAAATAACGGAGTCTTTTCAATTCGGGGTTTACTCATCTTCGATCGGGAGGAAACCTGATATTTATTATATCAATGATATTGCTGTAGATGGCAGAAAGACCCCTGGTGTAAACCTTCGAGTTTACGCAATTCTGTATTTTGTTGATAAAAATCATTTCTTTGAGGAATCGTCCATTGAGGTTAGGCTCTAATGCAAAAACTTTTGGATTTTCGTAATCAAATTCATAGTTATACCTCAAAGAGAGTAAAACAGTGGCTATTGGTATTTAGCTTTTGTTTTTCTTCATCAAGTCACAATCCAATTTATGACCTTTCATTCTATTTTGAAGTAACTGTTTCGTCTGCTCTACATAACGAGCTGAACAATTTTTGTATTCAATCTTGTAGACACAATTTGGAGTCAAGTTATCTGATTGTTTTTCCTTCACCCTACTGAATAAACTCTGACCAGTCATGGTACAATATTTCACCACTCTTGAGTCCTCATCCTTTAGAATATGTGACAAGCTATCGGTGAGTCCGGGTATGTAGGAAGCTTTAGAATTGATATGAACTCATTATTTCGACGTATGCTTTGCTTTTCATCTCCGTGAGTATTCCACAGTTTCTGCAGGAGTTTCGGAGGATATATATATATATATATATATATATATATATATATATATATATATATATATATATATATATATATATATATATATATATATATATATATATATATATATATATATATATATATATATATATATATATATTTAGTTTTTAGCCGAATCAGTAAACAGTCTGCTTTCTTTTCTCACAATAATCAGATCTGAAAAGATGAATTTTGAATCTATTTCATCCTCATTCTTTTGTCTCGACTATCCCACTCACAGAGGAAACAACAAAATTTCGTATATTCAAACTTAAGACGTAGCAAAATAGCAATTACTTTCAAATCTCCACATATTTTCCAGGAATATTGATTGTATTTAATATGATCTAGCAGTGGTTTCATATGAAAATATATATAAGCTTGAAATTTCAATAATTTGTAGGAATGTGTCAGGTATTGTAAGTAGGTATATTACATAAAAATTGAAAATTAACGGTAGATAATAAAACACAAGAATCTAGACTCCAAGTCAAAAACTCATTGATACAATAAATAGACTTTTGTGTCAAAAACATCTTCAGCTCAGATTTGAAAATCTTAACACTAGTAGAATTCTTCTTCTTTAAATAGGACGAGGTCCTGTTTTTCTGTTACAGCCCCTGCTGCGAACCGGAGCTCCAGCACCCATGCCATCGGCCTTCCTATGGGTCTTCTAGTGTTGGATTTTTGTGTTTTTGCCCACTTCGCCATACGTTCGGGGCCCATTCTGTCTACGTGATCTCTCCATAGGCGTCGACTTGCTCTTGTCCACCTCACCACATCCTGGACACCTAGCTCCCTTAGCGTATCCTCATTCCTTATTCTATCTCTGCGTGTAATACCTCTTATAGCTCTTAGTGTTTTCATCTCTGTTGTCCTCATTAGTTGTTTTGTTTTTGTTGTCTCAGCTCTTGTCTCAACCGCATATGTCATCACGGGTCTCACACAGGTTTTATAGATTCGGACTTTGATTTCTTTGCTTATGTACTTATTCCGACAGATTACATTTCTCAGGAAGCCAGATATTCTCGATGCTTTCATTGTCTGCTGTTTCGCTTCTTGTAATAGTTGCCTATCGCTCGATACTTCTACTCCTAGGTATTTAAAGTGTGAAACTTGGTCTATTATATGGTCGTTCACTAATAGTTTGCATCTAATTGGATATTTCGCTATTACCATCGATTGGGTTTTCTGTGTTGATATTACCATTTTATATTTTTCTGCTGTTACTTTGAACTTTTGTAGTAGGCGTTGTAGGTCGTCCTCATTCTAGGCTATTAGTAAAGCATCATCTGCGTAGCACAGTATTCTCATAGTTTTGTTACCCATCCTATAGCCTTGGTTCATTTGGTTAACACCTGCTATTATTTCATCCATGATTAAATTAAATAGACATGGGCTGAGGCTGTCACCTTGTCTAATGCCTGCGTTAATTTTGATCTCGCTTGTAAGTCCCTGTGTAGTTTTTACTTTCGTCTTATTAGAGTTATTTAGTTCTTTGATTATGTTTATGTATTTATTGCTTAAGTTTTTATTTCTGAGGATAGTGATCACATCGTTCATTCGAATTCTGTCGAATGCCTTTTCCAAATCTATAAAACATATAAACATCTGTTTGTCAAACTCTATGGACTTCTCCACTAGTTGCCGCAATATAAAAATTGCATCCGTTGTTGATCTATTTGGTCGGAATCCCTGTTGTTCTTCAGACACACCTACTTTGTCATATATCTTTTGCGATAGAATTTTAGTGAGTAGTTTCGATGCAGAGTTAAGGAGTGTGATGCCTCTATAATTTGCTGGGTTTGTTTTCACGCCTTTTTTGTATATGGGTATTGTTATGCTCTTTCTCCATTCTTCTGGTATCTCCTTGTTGTTTTCAATTTTTTGGAATAGTTTTGTTATTTCTGCTCCCCCATATTTAATTAGTTCGTTATTTATGTTGTCCGGACCGGGTGATTTTCTATTTTTTAATTTATGGATTACTTGTTGTACTTCTTCTAGGCTGATAATGTCATTTTCTGTTTCTTCGTAGAGTGTGTTTTGTTGTTCGATTTCTCGTTCCTCATTGTTACCGTTATCATTATCTCCCAGGTATAAGTTCTGGAAATATTTCACCCACTCTTCTGGTTTTATTACATTGATCTGCAGTTCTTCGGTGATTGGTTTTTTCCTGTTTCTCAACATGTTCCATACCTTTTTCTGTGCTCCTCGTAAGTCGTGTTCCATGTCATTTGTAAATAAAAAAAATCAGTAGAATTCCTAGTAGATAAAGGCAATTTGATAAAAAGTCTAGGGCTGTAAAACTTAGTGGACCTACCAGTCACATTCAGGCGATAACGAGAGATAATAAGGTCCCCCTGCCTCGGATGTCATGGGCGTGCACTGAAGAGTTTCGAGAAAAATTATGACAATTGTCATATACATGGGCACACGTCCAAAATGTCAGTTTGCTAGCTACCTCGGCGCGATAGAGGTTCAACTACTGATTAATGATCAAAATATGGCGCAAGGATCGAAACTGGTAGCAAATTTTATTGAGTTTCATACATAAATCTACGCAATGAGGCTTCCAGGACAGAAATTGGCCTACCGTGATGCCCAGGAATTTCACGGAATCTGTCACATCTAATCCAGAATGATCAACCGTCGAAGAAATGAGTCCTAATTCACGTTTCTGAGGCATCTGAAACAGGACAGCCTGAGATTTGTTCGTATTCAAATGTAGATCATCAGAGTAGAACCAGTAAAATAGGTTAGATAGGACCTCACCGCATCGTCTCTTTACAGCTTCGATAGAATTATAAGAAACAAGAGCAGAGATGTCGCAAAGTGCGTATTTGGTAGTACATTAGCTAAATCATTGACGTATAATAAAAACAGACCCAGTCGGAGGGCCGATCCCTGTGGCACGCCCGTCTTGACCTCAGCATGAGTGGACGACACCCTCCTCCTGCTATTAGAATGAAAACTATCCACCGTAACATACTGCTTGCGATCATTGGTAAATGAATTCAACCAATCGAGAGGGACACCCCGTATGCCACAGTCATAAAGCTTCCCGAAGAGAACTTGCAAATTAATGCAGTCAAACACCCTACTGAGAACAATAAAGATCCCAACAGGGCACTCGCCCGCCTCAACCGCCACCAACAGCGCCTCGTAGAACTCCAACAAAGAGCTATCAGTCGATTTTCCCGCCAAAAAGCCGTGTTGATTTTTGGCCAAAATACTGAAGATACGGCCACAGGTCTTGAATTATCCTTTTTGAAAATGGAAACCAGTCTATTGATTTTGAGGTCAGTTAGAAATTTTTCTGAAGAAATAATTAAGTTTACTAGATAAACTACAGGTTTAACAATATATCTTCCTATTTTGTTTTATTAAACAGACCGAAATCTCGTGATAGTCAGAATTCTAATTGTTTTTCAGTTTATTCCTTATGATATTCACAAGTTCATCGTCCGACAGAGCAGACAAAAAAAAAACTATCTCCGGATTTCTTCGTATAATACGATGTACCCAACTTTTTATGATCGCTCTACTGAAAAACTCATTGAAACTTTCAGAAATCAATCTGGGATCAGTTTTCACATCATCTACCACAATTGAAATATTCTTCAACCGACCGGAAAGCTCAGCTACAGTCTTCCAAGCCTCCTTAGAAGGATTATCCGAGGAAACATTTTATTTTGACAGTAAGATTTTTTGGTGTTTCGTTCTTTATTGATGTGCGACCGCTTCGCCTTCATGTATTCAAATAATTACTCCTCTCAGTCTGTTAATTGCTTACCTGAAATCATCTTTTTCCAAATGCAGATAACTAATTTTTTGTATATACTTCAGGTCACTTTGTACATGGTTTTCATACTATCAAATGATGAAAGATAATCTGAAATCGCGGTAAGAGTTATCTATTACTTTAATTCATTTGTTTGTAGTAAAACAGTAAAAATTCCAGTTGCTTTTTAAATAAAGAATATCTCAGAATGAAGGATGTGAAAGATTTACACGGAAAAACTGCTACCTTTTTGAAAATTTTATATTCATGAGATAAAAACACAATGTTTAAATTTAATCTACACTTCATTTGAAAAATTCGACGACGTTTCGCTGACACAGCAGCTTTGTCAAGAATGACAAACAGAATGAAGAGTATGGTATTATAAACAAATTGTAGAACAAGTTGGATGAATAACAGAAAAAACCCACACCGAGCCATTGTATAGTTAGTATGAAAGGTAATTAAAAACTAATTAAACAAGTTAAGTAGGGGTGAATAATTCACATCTACCTGCTCATCCGAAAGCTTGTCCGAATGTTTGTATCCATTTATTTCTAATGCTTCTAGGAGATCTAATTTTAAACTTTTTTATTTTATATGTAATATGTCAAAGTTTTTATTGAATGAATGGTTTTCTTTTATTAAGTGGTTTGAATAATTTGAATCAGACTTATCTTTATCGAAGCTACGTTTATATTCAGATGTTCTTATGCCAAAACTCCTATAGGTCCTACCGATATAAATTTTATCACAAGAACCGCAATTGAGTTTATAGATTCCTAATTTACTTGATTGTTCAACAAGAGATTTATTATTTTTAATATGTTTACCTAAGTTATTAGAAGTTTTGAAAGTTATATTAAGATTTTGTTTGACGAAAAGGATTTAATATTTGTACTTGCAGAACCGCAGAATGTTAAACTGTTGAATATTTTATAGTCTTTATGCATAGGATATACTTCATTTATTGCTTTCTGATACAGTTTTTACGAATGATTAGATCTATCATATCCGGATTATATGAATTATTAATGGCTATCTGTTTGATGATGTTTAACTCTTTATTATAATCTTCTACTGATAAAGGTAAATAGAGTAACCGATGTACCATGCTGTTTAAAGCTGCAACTTTGTGTTGAATTGGATGTATTGAGTAGTTATGTATAATTGTATCAGTATGTGTTGATATTGAAGACCGAAAAACATGATTATTATTTCGTTTAGTGATTTTCAAGTCCAAAAATTAATGGAATCGTCCTGTTCAATTTCTATCGTGAATTTAATGTTCAACTGGATGGAATTAATGAAATTAAGAAATAAGTCTAATTGACGAGTAGTTCCAATGAAACATACTAAGATGTCGTTAACATATCTATACCAATAAAGAAATTTGGAAATGAGTGGATGTGTATGAATTTTCTGTTCAATGATATTCATAAAAATCTCTGCTAAAAGTGGACTTAAAGGGTTTCCCATGATCAAACCATTTTCACTACTGTAATAGATGTTGTTGAAAGAAAAATAATTTTGTTCAATGCAAACGTCCAACAGATTCAATATTTCTGATTTAATTATGTGGTTAACATGATTCGAATTCAACTTGTTTTCGATAAATATTTTGACATCACCTGGAGGAACACTTGGGTATAAATTCTCAACATCAAACGAAATAAGTTTTGCGTTAGGTGGTAGGTTAACGTTTTTATGTTATTTATCAATTCGAAAGAATTTTTATAGAAATTTTATATTCTATATAACCAGACTTTGTTTATTGAAATTACTATACAAAATTAGCTGCTATACGCTTTGAAATTCGAGAATCCTTATCGAAAAATTCTTTGTATACTCCCAATATTTAACAAATTTCAAATATCTTCCAGAAGTAAATGACTCGGAGCAAATTCATGAAAAATTTAGAACATCATAAATCTATTATGTTATGATGTAAGCTGTTTTTCACGATGTACCCTCGGTCGAATGGTCTCCTAAAATCCAGCTTATCCAAAGATAAACAAAATTTAAAATTTATTGCTTGCTAAACTCAACCATTTAAACTGAAATGCGTAGGTTTTATCGAAATTATCGAATAAATATCTTTTCAGTAACCAACATCCGGGTTATTGGAGTTCCACTTTCGCGTTCTGGAAATTTTATTAGTCAGCTAATAAACATCAAAGTGTTCCGGTATGTTCGGTATGCGTGATGTATTTATCCAAAAACAGTTGGAAATTGAGATGTTCATGTCAATTTTAGCATTTATCAAATAAACAATCAATTGAGTAGAAAATATTAGGCTGAAGTTACTCAAAATAAATTGAATAAAACGTGTCATTCAAACCTAAGAAACAGATGAGGAAATCAAGCAGGTCGTTAGTTTGGTTGTTTGTTTGTTATTCCTTTAACGTGCTCTATTTCCGCCTTTCGGCCAATGACACGCCGGGGAATTCTGTCACCTCACTAACCCGGGAATTTTGCCGAACCCTCTCGTGTCGAGGGAAGGGATCTTTAATGTCCAACACATCTCTGTTACACAGGACCGACGGCTTTACATATCCTCCGAAAGATGGATACTCAAGCGAATCCCAGAATCCGAAAAATCGCACCGACTTTGTGGGGATTGAACCCAGGTAACTCTGCGCTGGAGACGAGCATCGTATCCCATACGCCACCGAGACGGCTAAACTAAAGGTTTTAGAAGGTACATGCGACAATTTTTTATTATGCTAGCCAACAACTCAGTCAAACCTTCGACTATTCAAAACCTCGAAGTTTAAGTCAAGCTTTTGGAAAAATTTTCAAGCTGATTGACTTGATGAAACCCTTGTCATAGGTACGTATTTGAAAAATTGCCACATTATCAACAGTCCAATTATCACAACTATTATGATTATATGTATTCAGCAGGGCAATATTATCTTGCTTCGATATAAACTTAATTTAAATCTCATGACGATTCGATTCAGCGATACACCGCCTCTGGTGCTGAGACAAATTTCCTGTGTTTCCGTTCTGCCACGCGCGGCCCTCTCGATTTGATTGAAAACAGTAATCTGTATCGAATGAATAAATCGCATTTTCTCGCACTCGAAACTTCTATACACCTACCGCTGAGAGTTGCATTATTCGTTCAAATCGAATTCTATTCCGAGGTGCGGGAAGAATCTTTATTATTGATATCGGGGAAATTCGCAGTCATCTTCGGGGAAAAGATAGTCGCGACTGGCAAAGTGGAGCTTTGACAATCTCGTTGAATTACGTTTTAAATAAATCGTGCTTGGTGGTAATGCAGATAATACTTTTATATTATTCCTCGATATTATTCATCATTTCAATCGAGGAAAAGTTTGAAATGAAAATGGATTTCGTAAATTTTCTAAGATATCACCGCGGGAGATTGCGAATTGGAACTGAGTATTCAGGTCGATGCAAATGAAATGTCGGATTTTTAGTATTTTCATTTCGTTGTGGCCTTTAGTAATACTTGTTTTATATACAGGATGTATGCGCAAAAGGGTCTATTAGAAGAAACTGGGGAACGGATTTATTGACCAATTTCAAATTTTGGCATTATAGTAGATATATAATAATCTACGATTTGCAATTGATTTGAGAGCAGTACTGCTTCCGGTTTTACATGATATCGACTACAACTTACACAGGTCTACAAAAAAAAATTCGTTCGGTGTCGCTAATTCTCTGTTATAATTTGATTTATTAGCCCGCAAGACGTCGCGCGAAGCTGCTAAAATCTTGAAGCTACGTTCAGGTTTTCACCGATCGAGCATAACCTAAAAAATTTATTAATTTCTTTCTTCAATCAATAATATCAATATGCCGTAGTCAAAATTGTGTTGTGTTAATGATCCGAATACATTTTGTTATAAATGAGATAAAAAACACAAGGTTTAACTTTAATCTACACTTTATTTGAAAAAATTCGACGACGTTTCGCTGACACAGCAGCTTTATCAAGAATGAAAAACAGAATGAAGCGTATGGTATTATAAACAAATCGAGTAAAGAACAAAATATTTTAAAGGCCATCAAACAAAAATCTCAACTAAATGAAGTTATTTTTACAAAAGCAGATAAGGGTAATACTGTTATTGCGTTAAATAAAAATGACTACCTATTTAAAACTCTAAATTTCATTTCGTCCGGAAACTATACAATTTTAAACAAAGATCCAACTATTAAATTCCAGAAAAATATTAAAATTGCAATAAATGACGCAAAATCTTTAATTAAAGCAATAGATAAATACAAATTAATTTTACCAAACCCTCAACCACCTCAACTGTATTCACTCATTAAATTGCATAAAGTAAATAACCCTGTTAGACCAGTCGTATCTTACGTTACAGCCCCAGCCGTGAAATTGTCGCACTACCTTATAGATATCATTAAAATTATTGTTCATTCAAATCAAAATTTTTATAAAAAATACTTTCGAATTGATAAATAACATAAAAACGTTAACCTACCACCTAACGCAAAACTTATTTCGTTTGATGTTGAGAATTTATACCCAAGTGTTCCTCCAGGTGATGTCAAAATATTAATCGAAAACATGTTGAATTCGAATCATGTGAATCACATAATTAAATCAGAAATATTGAATCTGTTGGACGTTTGCATTGAACAAAATTATTTTTCTTTCAACATCTATTACAGTAGTGAAAACGGTTTGATCATGGAAAATCCTTTGAGTCCACTTTTAGCAGAGATTTTTATGAATAATATTGAACAGAAAATTCATACACATCCACTCATTTCCAAATTTCTTTATTGGTATAGATATGTTGACGACATCTTAGTATGTTTCATTGGAACTACTCGTCAATTAGACTTATTTCTTAATTTCATTAATTCCATCCATTTGAACATTAAATTCACGATAGAAATTGAACAGAACGATTCCATTAATTTTTGGACTTAAAATCACTAAACAAAATAATAATCATGTTTTTCGGCCTTTCGTAAACCAACACATACTGATACAATTATACATAACTACTCATTACATCCAATTCAACACAAAGTTGCAGCTTTAAATAGCATGGTACATCGGTTACTCAATTTACCTTTATCAGTAGAAGATTATAATAAAGAGTTAAACATCATCAGATAGCAACAGATAGCCATTAATAATTCATATTATAGTATATCCTATTCATAAAGACTATAAAATATTCAACAGTTTAACATTCTGAGGTTCTGCAAGTACAAATATTAAATCCTTTCTCGTCAAACAAAATCTTAATAAAACTTTCAAAACTTCTAATAACTTAGGTAAACATATTAAAAATAATAAATCTCGTGTTGAAAAATCAAGTAAATCAGGAATCTATAAACTCAATTGCGGTTCTTGTGATAAAATTTATATCGGTAGGACCTGTAGGAGGTTTGGCATAAGAACATCTGAACATAAACGTAGCTTCGATAAAAATAAATCTGATTCAAATTATTCAAACCACCTAATAAAAGAAAACCATTCATTCAATAAAAACTTTGACATATTACATATAAAATCAAAAAGTTCAAAATTAGATCTCCTAGAAGCATTAGAAATAAATAGATACAAACATTCGGACAAGCTTTTGAATGAACAGGTAGATGTGAATTACTCACCCCTACTTAACTTGTTTAATTAGTTTTTATTACCTTTCATACTAACTGTACAATGGCTCGGTGTGGATTTTCCTGTTATTCATCCAACTTGTTCTACGATTTGTTTATGATACCATACTCTTCATTCTGTTTTTCATTCTTGATAAAGCTGCTGTGTCAGCGAAACGTCGTCGAATTTTTTCAAATAAAGTGTAGATTAAAGTTAAACCTTGTGTTTTTTATCTCATTTATATCATGGATCTACATCAAGTAACGGCCCCCACAATTCAAACATTTTGTTATATTTGTGGCGAATATGTAGTGAAAAATGTTTAAAAAAACCTTTAACAGTGTAATGGGTCGGGTTTCAATCAGTTAAATTCTCTTTTTTTTCATGCGCGCTTCCCAGAAATAGGCGAACCTGTTACACCACATGAGTGGACGCCTACAAAGAATTGAGGTGTCTGTTTACTCGCTTCTTGAAGAGGGTCAAAATGTAGGATGTTGAGAAGATGTTGGAAGGAAGCGAGTTCCTCAGCATACTGGTCCTGCAAACAAAGGAATTCTTGTAGAGAGAGGTTGGAGGTGTCGTTAAATGTGTCTCTATATAATGAGAACTGCTTGCCAGACTAGTGTTGGGGCAAATCATGAGTTTCCTTGAAACAAGATCTTACAGCTCCTTGGAGCATCTTCCGTGGAGTATCTGTAAAACAGAGAAAGGTCAGCAACTTGTCTTCTGAGAGCCAGCGGTTGGAGATCGCGGGTGATCTCCGTGTGATCGATGAGGCGCACAGCCCATTTTGCACACTACCTAACATCCGCAACTAATGTTTGGGTACAGATCCCCATATATGGAAACAATATTCCAAAGCAGGTCGAATCTGCGCCTGATATAAAAGCAACTGCTGAGATGAGGTGAAGTATTGCTTGGCTTTGAAAAGAAAACTAATTTTAGCCGATGCCGCCTCAGTTATTGCTGATACATGTTCATGCCAGCATGACTTGACCGTTATGAAGCTCACCAGGTTCAACTGACCCCAACCAGATATCCTCTGTAAGTCAGAGTTATTAATTTGTTGACATTCCTGACGCTGAGATTCCGCAGCTGTAATCAGCTACAGATTACTGAAAGACGAAACCAGTGTACAATCCTTTGCAAAACCGAAATTTTTGTTCTGTGTAAATTACAGAAGATCGTTTATCTGCAACAGGAACATAGTTGGCGAAAGAATGAATCCCTGCTTGCAACTGGAAACAATAAAATGTTAAACCGTCGACCACAACTTGTATTGATCTATTTGAAAGAAAGCTACTTATTCAACCCCGCAATTTTTCGGGAAGCCCACATACAGCAAGATTATTCAACAAGGCTTCAGAGATGTCGAGGGCTATTGCTCTAGATTCTCAATACTTTTCCATCGTTGATGTAGAAACATGAGTGACGTAGGCGATAAGATCTTCTGTCGATCTTTGCCTGCGAAAACCATTGATAATTCCCTGCAACTCAAGATATTTGATGAGTTCATCAATTATCACTCTCTCCATCACTTCGGACATAATGGAAATAAGTGCAACAGGGCAGTATATCTGGGGCGAGGACTTCTTTCCTTTCCTTGGGATCGGTTGAATTCTTGCTATTTTCCAGCTGCTGGCTTCCATAGGAAATCTGAAACAGACGGTTGAGAACGGGTGCCAGTTCGGGAGCACAATTTTTAAGGACGATGGGGGGTATTTCGTCTAGATCAACTGCCTTCTTGCCGTTCAGCTGCTCCAGAGCCCGACTCACAGTGCAAACTCTGAACTTGATTTCTGCCACGGAAGAATTTGTAGGTGAAATTTTTGGTGGTATTGCGTTAGATGAATCTAGCTTAGAATTCTTTGAGAACAGAAGAGCAAAGAGATCGGCTTTCTCTTTCGGAGATGATGCTATTCTTGCGTCTTCTCTAACAAGAGGCGGAAACGCAGATTTGCAGAAATAGGCAGTCTTCGCCATAGACCAAAATTGTCTAGTCCCGCTGACCTGTTCAAGAAGTTTATTAGTTACCCCTAGTTGAAATTGGCCTTTGCTCTTGCAGTTGTCAGGTTGCATACGTTCCGTATTCGTACGAAGGTTGTTCTTGTTTCCTCTGTTGGATTTATCGTCCATGACTTGTGAGCTTTGCTCTTAGAGGCTCTTTCGCAGTCTTTGTTGAACTAAGGCTTTTGTGTTGTTCTTCTTTTCATGGAATGAGGGATGTAGAGAACCATTCCTGCATGAATGATATCTGTAACAGATTCAGTGCACGCACTGATGTCAGGATTTCGAAGGCAAACATCACTGAATGGAAACCACGAAATTTATTCACGCAGCTCTTTCCAATTAGCACGGTTATAGTACTAAATACGTCAGGGTGGTTATTGGCTTAGCGATAGCACAATGGTTCCAGAAGCAGATATAACGCGATGATCTGAGTTTTCTAGCGGTGCTGAGACCTCCACTCCAGAATCATCTGGATCTGAATTCAAAAAGAGATCCAAACTGTTCGGGAAGTCAGTTGGGTGATCAGGTATTCTTGTCAATTCGTCGACTAAGGTCGACTATCTGCGTTAGATTATGGCTGATAGCGGAAGTTTCAGCCTGTCTTCCCGCTTCATCTGTTCTATTGGAGTGGAGGAGCCAGTTGGTGTTGTGAACGTTGAAGTCACGCAGTACAATGACCTCAGCTGCCAGATGATGCGTCTGAATCCAATCCACCTTATCACCTAGATACTGAAACAGTGAAGGGAAGTAAATATCGTTTGGCGAGCGAAATTGACAGCATAAGAACATTGTTTCATCCTGCAAACAGATTTTAAACCACGCAAGGTCGAAAGCGTCTTTCTCCATCGAGTCCTCTCTCTGGCATGCAACATCCAATCTGGTGAAAACAAAGAGGCCCCTTTAAACCTAAGTCTCGTATGTAACTCATACTCATTAAAACGTAAATACGTTGTGTCGGTTGTTTGACTTATTTGGGTTTCGGTTAGGGCCAGCACATGGGTCAATATTCACGTTGTTATACCCCAGTCCTCGGATATTGCAGAACTCTATCACGAGTTTGCTTTCTTTTCTAGAACGTGAATAAATTGGTGAATTCGCCGGAGGAGAGCTCGACTTACCCGAATCATGAACCCCTCGAGGCAGTCCAACCCATAGATCCGAATGGGAGACTATTTTAACTCCGGATGATTTTGTTCCAAAAGAGCGCATCATGCTTCGTTGCCAATTCTTCTCACCCTGGAAACCGGACCATCTGTCAGATCCCAAAACTTAGTCACACAGGTGACCAATTCACGGGACCTAAAGCTGGATGCGGTGGTATCACACCGGGAGACGGGGATGAGGCCGCCTGCCCTTGAAATGTTTAAAATATGCAAACAGGTACATTAATTCTCACTCTACACTACTTTTGGTCACAGAAGAATATGTATATTTGTAAATCGTTGTTATGACAACTAGCATGGACTTGAACTGAACTTGTACAATGAATGTTGAAAGAATGAGAACTTAATGAATTATTTGTAACTGTCATCTACATATACCACTGACTGAATTGACCTGAACGAAGTATCTTTTGAAATACATATGGTTCTCGCAAAGTGTGGGGTCAATGGAGCCACATAATTCATGGTTGAGTTGACAAGGAATCTGAAGAATTTTCTAGTTTTTGAAATTTCTGGATTTTATGTTTCTCCTTATTCTAAGAAGTGACCATTAAAATATTATGAGTGGCTCGATTTTACATGTTATTCCATGTAATATGATAACCTGGACAAATTCAATGAAAGAAAGATTCTTTTTCATTACATAGTAGATAGGTGGTCCAAGTCCAAAGTGATAATGTAGATTTGATTTTTGTTTGATTCCTATAGCAAATCATAGGCGTAACATAGAATTGAAAAAGTGATAGGTGGTGTATACAGAGTACAGATACATTAAAACAGATTCAGTGAGGAAGACATACGTTGATTATTTTAATAAAGAAATGACAGCTCTGAACAAACCGTGAGTTCCAAACATTGCGTGTAAGTTGTGTAATGAACACTTAAGACAGCGGGCAAACGGTAAACGTGTAGTAGAATAACACGGTATAAACAAAAGCAAAATGACATATCCTGATTTACCGTCCGCTAAAAGATCTCAACTGTATTCAGATGACGTATCGTCTTCTATGAGTCAAGATCTTTCAGATCTATCAGATTTGTCGGACACAGAGATGGTGGATATTTTCTCTGATGAACGTGACAGTGATTTTGAAGTTTCAACAACGCCTTCACTCTTTCTCAAGATGCTTTAAGTGATTTTATTAGAGATCTTGACCTTTCAATAGAGCGATCTGAGGTACTATCATCTAGGCTTAAAGAAAGAACTTTATTATCTCGAGGTACAAAAATAACGTTTTGTCGTGATCGGGAAAAAGAATTTCTTCCAACTTTCAGCTCTGAAAATAATATATTGTAATATTATTGGTGTACTTTTAATGAAACTGGGTCTCTCAAGATACAAAGCTGAAGATTGGAGACTCTATCGACAGTTGTAAGCAAAGTATAAAATGCGTTTTATTAGATACTGGTAGTGATCATGCAGCTGTGCCTATTGCTCACTCAACGAAATTAAAAGAAGAATATCACAACGTAGATCTTGTCTCAGAGAACTTAAGGACTCGGAGTACCGATGTGTTGATGTGTTGATATAAAAACGGTCAACTTTTTAGTAGGTCAACAAAGTGGGTACACTAAATTTCCATACTGCATAGGTTTATGGGACAGCAGAGCAAAAAAAGACCACTGAATCAAGAAAGATTGGCCTTTGAGAAATAACATGATGGTTAGCAAACGAAATACTATATCCCCGAGTTTAGTTTCTAGATATACGATTATATATATATTATATATATATATATATATATATATATATATATATATATATATATATATATATATATATATATATATATATATATATATATATATATATTTGAAAAGAAAGGATTTAAAAAATTCGAATAATTGTATTTACAATAAATGCTTATATCTATAATTTTGGTGTGTGTCAGAAAAACACAATCGTAAAAAAAACAAGCGAATAAATAGAATACCAGCGGAAAAACAGACCATGCCTGTTCCTCAATCTGGCATCTAAACTCGCATCATGCCTCCTACGATTGGCCGTAAAGTGTCAGCACAGGAAATGTAACAGGGGAACCATACTATCTTGCGTATGATTCAGTAAACGAGTGAAAAAACCTGTGGAAAAAACTCGTTTCCCTGTCACTTTTGCACTAGCAATAGCTTGTCTGTTTATGTTGTGTTAGTGTCGTGTGTACAAAAAGAGTACCAAAAATTTTTCTGCTTAGCAGCTTCATTCTCTCAATGTCATCTTGCACTCCATGATTTCCAGGACTTCTTCACGAAGACAAGGGTGAAAAGGAAGGGGAATTGGGACTAGAAAAATCTGTAACAATGGAAAGAAAACCAGCAGAAAAACATTTCATCAAAACATACCTAACTCTTATATGTCTAAACTGAACTAATGCTCCTCTGTTTTTCAACAGGGAATATCTCATACACCTTTTAGGAATGAAGCCCTACATGGGTGTAGCCCTTGCCTTATCTTTTATCTTGTCTTTTCCTATGGTGTATTGTAGGAAAGAAAACACTAAGGGGGAGCAAAAACTAATCTCCTAAATAGACTTAAAGTTCTCTACCCAGCTGATAAAATTATCTGAAACTGAATGAATTTCTTGAAAACCACCCGTGAAATGGTAAATAGGACAATCGGGGATTAAATGTCTTATTGTTTCTTCAGCTGCGCCACATTCACATGCCAGACTTTCTACAGTATACCATTTGAACAACATACTATTATTACGACCATGTCCTGTTTTGAGGCCATTTAATGTTAACCAATTTTTCCTACTTATTCCGAAACCTGCAACCCTTTTGGATAGATCCTCTATGAGAACTTCATTAAAAACATCAACTTCCTGCCATTCAGTTTACCAAAGATCAACAGCCTTCACCCGTGTACGCAAAAAGCAATCGACCAAATAGGTTTCCTAGATTTCAATCTCAGGTTGGGTGGATTTAGAAGATCGTGCATTATCGGAAAAACTTCTGGAAATGAGTGATACTTATCCCAAGACGATTTAAGAGCTTTTTCCTGCGAATATGAAGGAACTATATTACAAATAACCGGAAGCCATGGGGTAGCAGTTGAACTGATACATCCACTTAAAACTTTCATAGAAGAGTTCAACTGAGAATCAATCTTATTGACATGAGCACTATTCAACCACATCTGACAGCAATATTCTGCTGCTGAATATACTAAAGCTAAAGCAGTAGTTCGCAAAGTAGAGACTCCGGCGCCCCAAGTAGATTCAGCTAGTTTATGTAATATATTGTTTCTTTTTTTCAACTTCTGACATAATTTATCAATATGAAATTTGAAAGTCAAAGAACGATCAAGCTTTACACCAAGATATGATATTGATACTGCACATCAAATTAGGACTTATGAAGCAATTTGTTATGGCATTAGATAAAACTGGTCTGTGTTTTATATATCTTTCAAGAAAATGGCCCACAGATTGAGACTTTTATGAAAGAAAATGATTTCATACATTCGGTGAACAGTTTAGAAGCAGCGGCGTGGGAATCTTTTGATGTTGTTTTAAAATATATTTTAGGAAACGAAAAAGCTGAAAATCACAAAGAATTAGTTCAAAGCCTCTCAATTACATTTAGAAGTCTATCTCGACAATCATTTAAAGAAGTTCCCTGAAAATTTTGAAGCATATAGGGAAAAACAAGGGGAACGTTTCCATCAAAAATTAATGGTGATGAAAGATAAATAGCAAGGTCGCTGCGATGAGCATATGATGACAGAATACTGTTGGAGTATTACACGGGAATGTCCAGAAGAAATCCACCGAAGAAAATCTAAAACGGAAAGCTCTTAACCTGTAAAATAATGTGTAATAAAATGTAATTACACGTTTTGAATTAAACGGTCTTTCGTTTTTCAATGAATTAATTGATTGCTTTTCAATTTATTTAACGAAATCTCGAAAACCAGACGTAGCTTTAAAAAAGTTTCCGATATATATCAAAACTTAGTGTTATTTTTCGAGGTCTGAAAAGTGAATCTGTTTATAATTTCTCTCTCTATTTTGAATTTAATTATGGAATGAATGCTATTGATGTAAGTTAAAAATTGATCTAGGTGATGAGGTGAGGTTGTAGAGATAACAATAATAAATTCTATCAATTCATCATTGAGCCCTTTACTAGCTGACATATTCATAGCATATATTGAAGATATCATACTCAATTCCTTTAGATTATAATTGGAACATTTTTGGTATAGATATGTATACGATATACTATATATAGGAACCGCTTTACAATTAGAACAATTTTAAACTGATATCAATAGCACTCATCCCAAAATTAAATTCAAAATAAAGAAAAAAATCTGATATAACCTAACCTAAAATATCACACTAAGTTTTGTTATATATCGAAAACCCACCCTTACTGATATTTGCATCCTCTATAATTCAACACACCCAAAATTTCCTGAATACTCTGCGTTTCATTCCATGATTGATAGGGATTTCTCTCAGCCATTATACAAAGGAAATATGTCCAGGGAAGAGGCAAATATTAAAGTTTTAGATAAGAATAATGGTTATTCCTCGAATATAATAAACAGAATTATCAAAAAGAAATAAACACAAAAAGCATATCATAATATTTACTCCGTATAGAATCAACTAACACAAATAAATATATTTCACTTGCATATTTTGACCCTATCAGCGAAAAGATTGCATTTCAATACAGCATAAAAAAGTATCTTTCAAGACCCACATGAAACAATCCCAGGAGTTTTTTAATAGTAAAGATAAATCTGAAAGGTTATCCTGAATGGATTGTGAAGGCGTCTTATAGGTCAGAAAGGTCTTTCATTCAAAACTAGATACAAAGAGCGTCAGTCAACTTACAATAACCAGAGAAACAACGAATAGACTATCGATTTACATTGTATCGAAAATGGCCATCATTTTCCACCCTTAGGTCAACTTCAAATTATTCACAGAATACCTGAAGGACGAAATTTAGATTTCGTAGAATCCATCAAAATTTTCAATCTTCAACAAATCCTCCATAGAGATAATCTTCTGAAGAACCAGGAGTGCCCTGCGTTTTCGTCCTTATTCGATATCTTTGAATAATAACTACTTTTATCATACTTATTTTATCATTTCTTGTTTGCATCCTTATTCATTTGGTATCTACCTGTTTATGTATGTATTTAGTTCGATACTAGTTGTCAGCTGACGATGGTCGATAGACCAAAATTGAAGTATTGATTTGCAATGAATCCCTTGTGATAATATAATACATAGTTAAGTTTCTTATTATCATCATTTTTATGTGGAGAAATATATGAAATTTCTTTGAGATTCGAACATGACAACGTTTGTCATATTAGCCAGTTATGTAATGAAAAGCTATTTAACATTAACATCAAAATTTACAGTAGAATCCTACCGCTGTTCCACTGATTTGGCTGAATCATGGAACTCAGAAAGCATATTTCAAGTAGGCTTATTCGGAAACAAATGAAAGTTAAACTTTATACGAGTTCAAGCAATATTGACAAAAATGTTTTCAGATGAGATGAACATATACAAAGGAATTCAATTAAATGGATGGTTCTGTGAAAATATTGCCAGGATGATTTTAGTTCGAGCGAAAATTTTTATATTCTGGAATTTTTAAATGAGAAAAACGCTCAGTCTATTGGATCACTCGTAAAATTCTCAATTTTGAAATATAATTTTGTTACTTTGACGATGTATATTTTTCATTATATTACATGTTCTCCGGTTCATGCTCCTTACTTTTATCTGGAATACTTTCGTCTTTAATGAGCAATTCTTTCCTGAATAAGTTGATATCAAATTCAGGTGGTTTACGTTTATTGTGAACAAATAGGAAATGTGAGGTGTTTTTCTAAGATTTGGCTTGGAAGAAAAATAAAACTCAACAAATAACGATTGGAATAAATTGTGAGTACTTTGACAAACTATCAAGTAATAGTATTTTTAGAACTTCTATTCGGGTGTAAACATAAAGATCAACGCTGCAAGGGCTATAATTGCAAAGATAAAATTTCTGAGAGTTTAAATCATCAAACAGGTGTTGATATATCAGATCAAGCAATACAGCTTCTCCTAGTGACAGTATTGTGGTTTGTTAAAATACAGCTTCTTCCAAAACAGTATTTATGTTCGTTAAAATACAGCTTCTCCCAAAAAAAAGTATTTTGTTCGTTGAAATACAGCTTTTACCGAAAAGTATTCATGTTTGTCAAATTACAGCTTCTGCCAAAAAGTATTTATGTTCGTTAAAATACAGCTTCTCCCAGAAAGAGTATTTTGTTTCTTTGAAATACAACTTCTCCGAAAAAGTATTTATGTTCTTTAAAATACAGCTTCTCCCAAAAATTATTTATGTTCCTTGAAACACAGCTTCTCCCAAAAAGAGTATTCTGGTTCGTTAAAATACAGCTTCTCCCAAAATGTATTTCTGTTCGTTAAAATACAGCTTCTCCCTGTAAGAGTATTGGGGTTTGTTAAAATACAGCTTTTCGCAAAAAAGTATTTATGTTTGTTAGAATACAGCTTCTCCCAAAAATTATTTATGTTCCTTGAAACACAGCTTCTCCCAAAAAGAGTATTCTGGTTCGTTAAAATACAGCTTCTCCCTGTGAGAGTATTGGGGTTTGTTAAAATACAGCTTCTCCCAAAAAAGTTTTTATGTTCGTTAAAATACAGCTTCTCCCAAAAAGTATTAATATTCGCAAAAATACAGCTTCTTCCAGTAAGAGTATTTTGGTTAGTTGTAACTTAGCTTCTCCCAAAATGAATTTATATTCGTTAAAATGATGCTTTTTCCAAAAAAGGGTATTTTGGTTCGTTAAAAAAAAACAACTTCTCGCAGAAAGTATTTATGTTCGTTAGAATACAGCTTCTCCCAAAAAGTATTTATGTTCGTTCAAATACAGCTTCTCCCAAAAAGTATTTATATTCGTAAAAATATAGCTTCTCCCAGTAAGAGTATTTTGATGAGTTGAAACCCAGCTTCTCCCAAAAAGAATTTATGTTCGTTAAAATAGAGCTTTTCCAAGAAAGAGTATTTTGGTACGTTAAAATACAAATTCTCCCAAAAAAGTATTTATGTTCGTTAAATTACAGCTTCTCCCAAAAAGAGTATTTTGTTTCTTTAAAATACAGCTTCTCCCAAATATTATTTATGTTCGTTAAGATACAGCTTCTCCCAAAAAATCTTCATATTCGTAAAAATGCAGCTTCTCCCAGTAAGAGTATTTTGGTTAGTTAAAATACAGCTTCTCCCGAAAAGAATTCATGTTCGTTAAAATACACCTTCCCCCAGAAAGTATTTATGTTCGTTAAAATACAGATTCTCCCAAAACGTACTTATGTTTGTTTAAATACATCTTCTCCCAAAAAGTGTTTATCTCAGTTAAAATAAAGCTTCTCCCAAAAAGAGTATATTGGTTCGTTAAAATACAGCTTCTCCCACTAAGAGTATTTTCGTTTGTCAAAATACAGCTTCTCCCAAAATGTATTTATGTTCGTTGAAATATAGCTTTTCCCAAAAGTATTTATTATCGTTAAAATACAGCTTCTCCCAAAAGGTTTTTGTCAGTTAAAATAAAACTCCTCCCAAAAAGAGTATATTGGCTTGTTAAAATACAGCTTTTCCCAAAAAGTATTAATGTTTGTTAAAATACAGCTTCCCCCAAAAAGTATTTATGTTCATCAAAATACAGCTTCTCCCACAAAAAGTATTTTGGTTGGTTGAAAAACAGCTTCCCCCAAAAAGTATTTATGTTCATTAAAATACAGCTTCTCCCACAGAAAGTATTTTGGTTGGTTGAAAAACATCTTCTCTCAACAAGTATTTATGTCAGTTGAAATAAAACACCTCCCAAAAAGAGCATATTGGCTCGTTAAAATACAGCTTTTCCCAAAAAGTATTAATGTTTGTTAAAATACAGCTTCCCCCAAAAAGTATTTATGTTCATTAGAATACAGCTTCTCCCAAAAAAGTATTTATGATCGTTAAAATACAGCTTCTCCCAAAAAGTATTAATATTCGCAAAAATACAGCTTCTCCCAAAAATTATTTATTTTACCAACGGTATAAAACTAAAAATATTCGCAGGATAGCAAGTTGTAGTTGAAAGGCAGCAACCAGAAATGAAATCTGTGTCCAGCCGTTCCGAAATCAAAGAATCTATACCATGCGCAGGAGGGACACGGAGCACAAGACCATAAGAACTACTGTTAGTAAACAGAATAATAAGTGGCGACTCACACCCCAGGTAATACCAGTTTCACACGGTCCGAATGGCATGCTCAAATGCGAAATGGTAAAGCGCAGCGTGTTGAATCGAAAGTAACATTTTGCACGCTATAGCAGTGTAATAAATTCCTTCGACCCAGTACAGAAATTATTATGTGTTATAGGCAAGAACATCCATTCCTTCGAATTGGTGTCTTTCAACAATAAAAATAAGTATGTAAATGCTCCAGGTGATGAAAGTCTTCACGTTGTTGAGAACATCCTTGACAATACTAACAGAAATCCATTAGTTTTCTCAGAAATTCTAATCTCTTCGAAACTTGTCCCGAACAAAGCACTTGAAAATGAAGTAATATCTCTAGTCTAATTTAACCTAAACAATAAATAGTGAAAATTTGGAAAAATATAGTACATCATTTACTCATTACAGAAAATTATTATTATTATATTGTCTTTTCGTTCCACAACTCTCTGATCAGTCCTCGTAAACATAGCTCCAACTCAAAATTCCAATAACGATGATTTCGATTCAGTTATCATGCAGGAATTTATCAATTAAGACAAAAAATATTCTTCCCAATAAATCAACGCTGAAATAATTTTTGTCCGACTATTTCAAATGTTATTTATAAGTCTGGAAGTTTTTTCTATCCCTACGATGAAATTCGGCTTAGACTCGTGAAAATATATCTTAGGAATGGCCGCTTTCGCAATGAAAATTATACGAAGTCGTCGCTCGGTTGTCGTTATTTATTACAACATTCTTGGACGAAATATTGTACTGGTATTATGAAAGGCTGAATTTGTTTTTCATGCTGTACGGCGTCTGAAATTCTGGAAGAAAGGTTTCGTATAGTGGGAAATGCAAAACAAACTAGGAGGAAATTCCTTTAATGTATTGTGAAAGTCAAAGCTTTCAAGGTCGATTAAATCATCTCCCTTGTACAAGAGATCCCATAATACGGTATCATTGACTGGGAATACGATAGTTCTCATTACTACTTTATATCAATTTCTTCATGCAATCCTCGTAGCACAGATATTTCCCCCCAAAGTTGGGGAAAAAAGTTGATTTCATTCGATAGAATTTTCTTTAGGTTCACACAAAAGCCCGTTGTGGTAAACGTAAATGGAGAATCAAATGAAACATGTCGTTCGCTGGTCGACAACGGCAGCTTGGCAATATGGCGGACGGCGTGGGTTGTCTGTAGAATCGACTCGTGGAACGCGTGTTGCAGGTGATCTACAGAAACGATGTGATCTCGTTGAAGTTAGCGGAGAAAAAGACTGGGAGTCTAAGAAATGCCTGAATACTTAAATCCTCGGCCAGGTAGAGAAACAGCGCGTTCTGTGCTCAGCTTGGTTGGGATTAGAGTGATCTAGGATTAGAAATCATAGTAAACACTGTAACACGGCCCCTCTCTAAAGATCGCGGTTGGGCACCTCAATATTATCACACTGGTTAATGAAACCTTGTTGAATCTTTATTAACGCTGATATGCCTGGCGTCTATATGTGGGACCTCATTCAAATTTGGCGTTCACGAATGCGTGCACATGAGAGAAGTGGTGAGAACCTAACCTCTATATCAATGTTTATCTAGTCTCATCTCTGAGTTGCTTTAGAGTCTTGTGAAAGTGAGCAAAATTCCGGTAATGAATGTGGATGAAAGTTATAAGGATAATGGTATTTCCTTTGCGCGGTAAGTTTTTAATAACTCTATTCAATACTCGAAAATACGTTATGAAATTGTTAATGAAAGAATTGTAACAACATTAATGCATATTAGTTTGTTTAGTTTGTAGAAATGATGATTAAAACCTCGACGTCTTAAATGTAGAACGTTTGAAATATATACTGCTATGACTAACCAATCATTACATATTTTATTTTATGGGTTTGAATCTGTATGACATTTTGGCTCTTCTTGAAGAAGGAAACAGTGATGACTCGAACCAAACTTCTCACGAAGATGTTATTATGATACAAATGTTGAAGTAACGGATGAGGTTTCTGGGATATCAAGATCAGCATCGTCCTTCTAAGTTACCTGGCTCGCAACTATCAGCATCTACAGAAATTTATTCAGATAATCGAATTCGGGATGATGACTTCGATTCAAAAGATGATATTTCTTCAGCGGAACTGCCAAGAAAATTGAAGACCGAAAGAAAATAAAAATTATCATTGGACAAATGGCGACCTCGTTCCTCAGCCAATGGAATGGCCATCTTTCATAAGTGTTCAAGATGAATCCCCAATAATTTTGTTTGCTAAGTTCTTTCCTGACTCTTCGATAAATGTCATTGTATCTGACACGAACCGCTATGCTTCTTTTCACAATAGGAACGGAGATGTAAGTTTCAAAGAAATGAAAGCATTTTTAGTCGTTCTCATTTTGAGCGCTTATCTATCTTTACCACGACGTCGAATGTACTGGAACAAAGAATCGGATACGCATTCAACTTTGGTATCTAACGCGATTTCAAGAGATAGATTTAAGTATATTATGTCCAATTTTAACATAATGTACAACTCCAATATCAACACGCAAGACACGCGAAAGTTCGTCCATTATTTCAACATTTGAATTAAATATTTATGGATATGAAGCTATGGTACCCACTTTCGGTAGACATGGGTACAAGCAGTATATACGTGGTGAGCCTATAAGATATGGGTACAAAATATGGATGGGTACATCCAGTTTTATCTGGCTCTCCTAGTTCTATTTAAATCTTATACGACCATGTGTGTAGTGCTCCTTTAGCTGTCTTACTATCTTATTCACCATTTGGCATAAATGCGATTATGATGAAAGAAACCACAGGATTCCTTGTCTCACGTAAGTCAGTCGTATGGTCTAGCTACTTAAGGTGAGAGTAGGGTGCTCTGTTTAACTCTAAGTAATGTATAATAACAAAACCTGAAAGGTAGGATGTGAAACGCATTCACTTGTATCTTGATTTGTCTTTTATATAAGACTTAGAGATAAAAAATGCCTTCAAGGGAAAAAATTGCCTAGCTTAAGACGTGCTCATGCGTTGGAGAGCTGCGACTGCGAGCAGATTCATTAGCGCACTGGTTATGTTGAAACACTATACCTACACACTCGTTTCCGCATTCAGAATGTCCAGACATCTTGATGATGTTGCTGCAGGGGTGTTTCGGGTACCACTTGTTGTTGTCTTTGGTCTAAGAACCGAATGCTTCATGGCTGCTGCTGTGGTGAATTCTGCAGTCGCTGATTCAGACGGGTATTTTAGATGTGGAGTTTGGAACCTTTACCTTCCAAATCGACTAATGTGTTATGCCCAGCGTTCGGGGCTATTTTGTAGGGGCCTTTCCTTCATGCTGCGATGGTTCAACGCTTATCTGCAAGTGCTTTGATTAGAATTATGCTTCCCACCTCATATCGGATCAGGGCTAGCCGGTCCATATGATATCTTTGCTCTTGGTAGCGGTGGTGATTTTGATTCTTGTGGAAATTACGACACGATTTCCCGAGACATTCGGTCATCTAATCGAGGAAGATTGTAGCCCAGTAACCATTTCGACGGCATGAATCCAGTGACGGCGATCTGGCGACCTCGTAGAGCGAGAAACACCTTCTCGATATATTTGTTCCATATGCTTTCGGCACGTTCCCGAAGTTGGATGCGCAGGACGGTCTTTGAATCCTGATTCTGGCGATCGGTGGGGTTTTAAGGATCACGGTGGATCAACGTTCAGCCTTCTATCGTCGGAGAGTGCAGTTCCATGGGATGCCTTGGAATCATGGCCCATCGTCACTCAGTACGGCTCGTTGATAGCCAAAACAGAATAACCAATCTTTCTACGCTGGTATTCCATTGTCCGCGTGGGTATTTAGGACTGCCACTGCTTCAATTCATCGTGTAAACAGGTTCGTGGTGACGATGATGAAGCAGTTTCTGCTGGGCGTCTTCTCGTGTAGCCGCATAATATCGATCGCCACCGTGTCCCATTGTTTCTTTAGGATGTATGATCGGAGTGGCGAATGCTGGAAGTTAGAGCCTCGCTTGGTAGATGCACGAATCATACACTTTCGAACATATTCACTGACCATCTGTTCGACGTTAATCCAGTGATTCTTCTGATGGACAGCTCGAAGAGTTTCATTCCCATCTGTATGATTGGCCAATGGGTGGTCGTGATATATATATATATATATATATATATATATATATATATATATATATATATATATATATATATATATATAAAAGGTTTTTTATCCTCTATTCTGAAATATTATCTTTGTCAACATTTAATATCAAACAGACAGTTCAACACAAAATACCAAATATCAATACCAACGCTTAAAAGAATTTCTGTTATCAAAAGTCTGCTATCCGGAGAAGGTTCTTCTCTGCAAATTTTTTAGGTTGTGTAGCATAAACTTTCGATTCTAGATGATTTTCTAAGAAGAAATCTACAGGACTTAAATCAAATGACCTGGCTGGTGACTCAACTGTTCCTCTTCTGCTAATCCACCGAACTGGAGAATTTGCATCCAAATATTGTCTCACATTAACATTAAACTGAGCTGAAAGTTTCATTATTTTTTGAAATTTCTGTGAGCCTGAGATTTATTAATCCTTTCAACGAGTGCAACTTATTATCTCCATTGGTATTTTCTTCGATGGAGAAACGTCCTACAATATGGTTTGCATAAATTTCAACCCAAACATTCTACCTCTCAGTCATTTATGTGTGTAGCTGTGTGACAGAAAGAGTATTCTGGATATCCCATTATGGACACCTAGCTACCTATTTAATTCACCAAATTATTCTCAACGTCAGTAAGTAGGTATTAAACTGAAAACATGGATTATCGTTAATATTTTCACCTTGAATTTCACAGAATTGTTAGCAGTGTTCAGGACCATTTTCGTTTATGTCTTGAGCTACTGTCAGTTTAGACGGGTTAAATTGATGATAATTCACTATCCTGTAGACCAGGGGTGCTCAAACGGTCCATCGCTAGTGCTATTTGAGTAGATCTCGAAAAGATGAAACATTTTAATAAGTAAGTAACTGACGTACAAAAATTTTCTACGTGATAAAATAACACTCTGCTAGCGGCAAAAGGCGGCTTTATCAAAGAAACGCGTGGTACTTGTCAAAGAATAGCCGCGTGTTTTATTCTTGCCGCTTTTCTATTTCGGGCGGCACGTTTCAGAAGAACATTGGAGATTTTCGTTCACGTCAATATAAATGTTGCACCTGCAGGAATTAGAGACTCCCAGAATTGAAACTTGAAGGCAATTCTACGTCGATACAAAGTTTATTATTGAATAGTACAAAATGAGTGCAGCGAAGAAATCTTAAACGTATCATTTTAATAACGATTGGGATGAAGACTTTTTCTTTTGTATGGTGAAGGATAAGTGCATTTGTTTTAATTGTCGTTAGTCAGTTGCAATAACTAAGCGTGGTAACTTAGAGAGGCATCATAAAACGGTTTATAAAAACAATGAAAAGGATTTTCCGTCACAGAGGACAAGTTATGTTCACGAGACCAGCCAAACAATCAAAAACTTCTACGATCGCGTCATTTAAAATATCTCATATATTGGCGAAACACAAGAAACCATTCGAAGATGGATCGGTTGTGAAGGAAGCATTATTGAAGCGGGTGAGAGTTTATTTGGAGTTTCTAAAAATAAAACAGAAACGATATCTGCTATTAGAGAACTTCTGTTATCTCTTCCGACTGTCACAAAGCGTATTGAAGTCATGAGTCAGATCATGGCAGATAAACTAAGACATGATATCATGAGATGTACATACTTTTCTTTGATATATATATATATATATATATATATATATATATATATATATATATATATATATATATATATATATATATATATATATATATATATATATATATATATATATATATATATATATATATATATATATATATATATATATATATATATATATAAATGAACAGCTCGACGAATCCACCTATATTTCCTTCATTTTTTTTGATGACTGTTTTCAAAATTTCATTTCATTTATATATATATATATATATATATATATATATATATATATATATATATATATATATATATATATATATATATATATATATATATATATATATATATATATATATATATATATATATATATATATATATATATATATATATATATATATATATATATACATATTCTGCCCAGCTGTGTTTTTATTCGGATGGTATTCGATGACAAGTTGGCTAATGAAGAAATGAATTTTGCGGCATTGTGTCGAGCTAATGGGGATTTCCTTCATTTTTTTTATATATATATATATATATATATATATATATATATATATATATATATATATATATATATATATATATATATATATATATATATATATATATATATATATATATATATATATATATATATATATATATATATATATATATATATATATATATATATATATATATATATATATATATATATATATACCCTGAATCACACTTATATTGCAGCCTCTCAGAGTCGATCGTAAGTAGTCTAAACATATTGGGGTAGATCGCCAGCAATTCAAGTTTGAGCACCCCTACTGTAGAATTTTTTAACTGATACACCAGACACGTGTGAAAATTCCTGATGGAAGTAGTGTTTTCCATTAACAAGATGCCCACATTTGCTGTAGTTTACATTTAATTCATCAAATATAAAACATAGTGGTGACATATCTATTTTTCGGGAAGGTTTAAATTGGAAATATTAGCTGTTTCTCTGTCACAACTATAATTTCGATAATGAATTGAAATAATTTATATCCCCTAATCAGTGAAGTTTTGCATTTCCTACAAAATATTTGATGATCAGAAATATCCCAATATCTCAGCACTCATAAGTGCTGAGGACAAGAATCGTCACTTGAGAATGGATAGCAGGCAATTGTATCATTTAATGGATGTCGGATATGGCCATTTAGAGAAGTTAATTTAATTTTAAGCATTGTCAAATTTTCATTGGAGAACTAACTTTTGTTGTGTTTGGACTATTTGTATGATATTATACGTTCATAAAGATAAAATTTTTGAATGAAAGATTGAAAGAGCTTTATGAAGATATAATAATAATTTCTTTACTTCAATCACTCTACAGCATACGTATCAATAATATTCTAGTATGTTTACATAGAGTATGGAACAACTAATACAATGAAACAAAGACGTAAAATTGAACTTAATATTATTCTTTATACCTAATTAAGCAATAGAAAACCATTGAAGGTAGCCCTTGCGCATGGTTTTATATGCGGTAAGTATTTAACAAAGAAGCCTTAGTAAAAGAAATACAAAAGAAAAATTCGACCAATACAGAACACGAAAAAAGAAAAAACAACCATTCCCAGTGAAAACAATACAATTTCTTTTTTGTAGGAGGTTGGTTTTGATTGATCTATCTGATCGGAGCATTTTTAATGTCGACCATAGATAACATCAATGAGCGTGGATTCGAAAGTAGCCCTTTTTTAACTTTTTTCTTGAACAAATTTATAGAGACTAAATTTCTTAACTTTAAAGGTAGCATATTAAAAGCTCTGGGCGCCAGAAATGTGAAACATCTCTGACCCACTGTTTTAGCCATTCTAGGAAGCAAATAACTTCCTGTTGCATATCGGGTCCGAAAACCATGAGAAATTAAATGATCCTCACTTTTATTGCTTACAAAATACACAAGCATTCTACTACAAAAAAGCTGCCTCAAATCCAGTAGCTCAGCTTCATGAAATAATTCGTCTGAGGGGTAAGTAATATTTCTTCCCAATATACATTTAATGACTCTTTTATGTAATACTTCTAATTTCTTTAGGTAGCAAGTATCTACACCAGCCCATACAAGGATGCCATAAACCAACAAAGACTGAACCAATGCCGAGTAGAGGACCTTCAATTGAGTCACATCACAGAATTCCTACAGTATTTGAACAAAGGTAAGAGACCTCGTACTTTCCTTGACACTAACAATACGTGAGAGTCCCATCGAAGATGAGAATCCAACACCACCCCGAGGTACTTGACTGATCTTGTCTGTCTTATTTGAATAATATCATTCTCCACTTGAATATTTAAATGATTGTAATCTGGCAATGAGGTTATATAACTCGCAAAAGGTACATATACAGTCTTTTCAGGATTATAAGTGAGACCCTTCTCCCTCAGAAAACTCAAGATCAATTCAAAATCAACTTCACACTTCTCCTTGAGAGATTTCCAAGAAATATCTTGGTAAAGGATAGCTGTATCATCAGCAAAAGATATTATTTCCCCAGAAGTATTCAAGGCAAAGAGGTCATTAACAAAAATACAAAACAATATTGGTCCTAAAACTGTCCCTGAGGGACTCCACATTGAACTATTGTCTCAGAGCTTCTGACACCGTCTATCTCTACAACTTGCTCTCTTTTACTCAAATAATTTCTCATTAACTTATGAGAGTTACCTCTAAATCCAATATTTTCTAGTGTTTTAAGCAAATCACAATGACAGACGGTGTCAAAAGCCTTCGATAGGTCAACAAATATACATAAGACTGGGACGCCTCCATCCATTCCTCATAAATTTTGATAATAGGAGTACCATTGCATCCTCGGTCGATTTTTCAATTCTGAAACCGAATTGTCTAGATGAAAGTACCTTAAATTTTTCCAAAAAACTATTAATTCGTTCCTTGAGAACTCTTTCAAAAATCTTTCCAAACATTGAGATAACCGAAAGTGGCCTGTAATTACATGGAAGCGTCCCATCACCTCCTTTCAAAGGACACTCTATTTACTTTTCCAATTGTGAATTTCAGCTTAGAAGCTACCTGCGGTAGAGTGTTGATTCCACATGCTCCATATCAGCTCAGAAATTGGTCCCCCTTCAATCAGAAATTGACGTGTCTCAAGTTTTTCCAATACAATCAGTCTTTCTTGACTTAGAAGGGGTTGCAAATTTTCGTTGGAAAGCAAACGTGCGTTTTGCTTGCACTTACTTGAATGTTCATACTACTTTTAAATGGAGAATTAAAGGCCTTTCCATAGATGTGTCATTCGACCCTCTTCCCCTATAATGAATTTTGTTTTTGATGCTGAGGGTACGGGGTAAGAACACTCTATATACCTCATTTTTCATCATCTAGGTTGAGTTTTCATTGAATATTTCACCCAAAAGTAGTATACTGATACAGAAAGAAAGAATTGTTCTAAAGGTTTTCTAAATTCAACGAAGAAATCTATCCTTACAGATAAAATACGGACCTGGTTTTCGAACATTCTAAAATTGAAAACGAAGGGCTTATGTGTCATTGAAAGTGATCGCACAGAGACAGGCGGAATGTCCTGCCAAAGCTATCGAGAATGTGGTTTGACGCCCAAGCTTGACAGCGAAGAGGACGTGAACAAAAATCTGATAATCTCAGCTCTATGCGCCGAGCTTTCTCCAATATAGGAGACATTGTTTTCTTTTATGAAAATAAAGACTTGCATGATGGAGGAAATTTTATATATTGCAAGATCCAGAGGCGAATGAAGACTCTGACTATAAATTTTGTTGATTCTAGGTTTCAGTTTAGTTTATCAAATTTCAATTTTCTTCATTCAATTTATAGAGGGAAATTAGATAATTATTGGTAATGGATAACAAAATTTTTATGTTAACTAGTGTTTCGTTTTTGATGATTTACTATGGCTGCTATGTAAAATACTGCTGATACATGGTAACCATTATCCCTCATCGACTTATGAGGAAAATTCATTGGTGAGTACAAATCCCATTTATCTTCTCATGATTTCGAATTGAGATGAGTAGGTTACGGCATAGCCTTGTGTTACGAATGGGTAAACAATGCTGACGAGGTCAAACGAGACCGAAACTGCAGTCCATTGTTCCTATTCGTGACATCTGACCGTGCTGTACCACTTCCCTGTGGCCCCGATTAACGGTGATTATGAAGAGTAGATCGGAAAACTAGCTCCTTCAAGGGAGGATATTTAACATTTTACGGAAGGTTGAATATTGTCCCTTGAAAAATAATTTTCTTCGATGTGTCTACACATTGCGAAATCTCGCATATAGTAACTTTTTGTTTTGAGATTCACGGTAAGCGATTGGAATATTTAAACTTGGTAAAATACCTAAACAAATTGCCACATTTCTGAAAATCTAAGCAATCGAAAAGAATATACCGGCCACTGTTTCCGCCGTACTTCAGCGACAACGTTAGTAAATGCAGTTGCGACTATTATAACACTAAAAAGACATGAAGGCTGGAAGTCCTCTCAAGTATCAGAAGGATATATGGAAAATTCTGTGCAAAATCGAATAAAAATGGCAAATCTGTAAGATGGTGCTAAATCGGCAGCAACTGTCCCTTCATCTTCCAGTTCTTCATATTCAATCTACCTCAAATAATTAGTTTTTAATTAGAAATGTATTCAATGCACCAGTTTCACTTTCAATAATTGTTCAAATACTATAAATATTAATAGAACTAAAATGTATATACTTGTATTGTTTTTCAGATTTCATTTATTTGTTTTTGATTCATACTTTGCGGTCGTGTAGAAAATGCAGTCTGCTCCATGGTAAGACAGAAAAAATTCTATACGAGGTATGTCAATTAAGATCGCTGAAGTTGGCAATGCTGCGGCAATTGGTAACTCTGCAGCGTTCGAATTGGTTTCATTCGAAACAGAGTTTCTGCGTCAGCCTGTGTAAGTTTTGTGTTGATCGGTTGTACTTCGGGTTTTATTGTCCTCTGAACATCGTTCTGTTTTGAAACACCGTCTTGAAGATGAGTGATGAAATAACTCAGCGAAGAATAGTAATTGAATTTTTGAAAAACGTGAACAGATGAAACAGTAAACTGACATGTATAAGGAAGATTGTCTGACAAAATCAGCTGTCAACGATTCAGAAGCGGTAGAGAGTCAGTCAGAGGATGATCTGCGTGAGGAGCTCCTCCACCTCTCTAAACGCAAAAAACCTCGATCGGCTGAGCTCGCGAGTGTTCAGAACCATCGGGTAAGCCTCAGAATGTTGAAAGACAAGTTGGGCATCTCTTTGATAATCAACAAGGAGACGTTCGTAAAGTGCTTACAGTTGAGCAGAAAGAGCGCCGAATGTCCGTCTGTCAAGACGCAATTTCTCGAATTGACGAATGTTATCACTGGTGACGAGTCGTGGTTGTTCGACTACGACCCTGAGACCAAAAAGCAGAGCATGCAGTGGGTAGGAAGGGGGGTAAGTGCCCCACGAAAGCAAGAATGTCAAAATCGAATCGCATTTTTGGATATTAATGAAGTTGTACACCACAAATACGTTCTAGCTTTGTACGGATGTTATTATTGGTCAAGATATTATGAAGAATCATGAAAGTGTTGAAGTATTATTTGGAGAATCTAGAAATTCATTGAATATTTGCTGAGATATCTGCAGCTTAGCTCTAGCTAACGTAAGTCCAGTTGCTCTTTTTCTAAATCTTTCTCCCGACTGTAAGCCAATTGCTTAATCAAATCAAGAGAGCAAGTTTCAATGGCATCCATGTCTCTTCATTCGACTACTGCTGGGCAGTGTTTTGTAAATCTGACTATTTGTGATCACCAATATAACCAAGCTCGCCTTTGCGTTCTTCCAAAGCTTTGTACGGATGTAATTATTGGTCAAGATATTATGAAGAATCATGAAAGTGTTGAAGTGGTATTTGGAGAATCTAGAAATTCATTGAATATTTGCTGAGATATCTGCAGCTTAGCTCTAGCTAACGTAAGTCCAGTTGCTCTTTTTCAAAATCTTTCTCCCGACTGTAAGCCAATTGCTTAATCAAATCAAGAGAGCAAGTTTCAATGGCATCCATGTCTCTTCATTCGACTACTGCTGGGCAGTGTTTTGTAAATCTGACTATTTGTGATCACCAATGTAACCAAGCTCGCCTTTGCGTTCTTCCAAAGCTTTGTACGGATGTAATTATTGGTCAAGATATTATAAAGAATCATGAAAGTGTTGAAGTATCATTTGGAGAATCTAGAAATTCATTGAATATTTGCTGAGATATCTGCAGCTTAGCTCTAGCTAACGTAAGTCCAGTTGCTCTTTTTCAAAATCTTTCTCCCGACTGTAAACCAATTGCTTAATCAAATCAAGAGAGCAAGTTTCAATGGCATCCATGTCTCTTCATTCGACTACTACTGGACAGTGTTTTGTAAATCTGACTATTTGTGATCACAAATATAACCAAGCTTGCCTTTGCGTTCTTCCAAAGCTTTGTACGGATGTAATTATTGGTCAAGATATTATGAAGAATCATGAAAGTGTTGAAGTAGTATTTGGAGAATCTAGAAATTCATTGAATATTTGCTGAGATATCTGCAGCTTAGCTCTAGCTAACGTTAGTCCAGTTGCTGTTTTTCAAAGTCTTCCTCCCGACTGTAAGCCAATTGCTTAATCAAATCAAGAGGGCAAGTTTCAATGACATCCATGTCTCTTCATTTGACTACTGCTGGTCAGTGTTTTGTAAATCTGACTATTTGTGATCACCGATATAACCAAGCTCGCCTTTGCGTTCTTCCAGAGCTCTGTACGGATGTAATTATTGGTCAAGATATTATGAAGAATCATGAAAGTGTTGAAGTAGTGGTTGGAGAATCTAGAAATTCATTGAATATTTGCTGAGATATCTGCAGCTTAGCTCTAGCTAACGTAAGTCCAGTTGCTCTTCTTCAAAATCCTTCTCCCGACTGTAATTGCTTAATCAAATCAAGAGAGCAAGTTTCAATGACATCCATGTCTCTTCATTCGACTACTACTGGACAGTGTTTTGTAAATCTGACTATTTGTGATCACAAATATAACCAAGCTTGCCTTTGCGTTCTTTCAAAGCTTTGTACGGATGTAATTATTGGTCAAGATATTAATAAGAATCATGAAAGTGTTGAAGTAGTATTTGGAGAATCTAGAAATTTATTGAATATTTGCTGAGATATCTGCAGCTTAGCTCTAGCTAACGTTAGTCCAGTTGCTCTTTTTTCAAAGTCTTCCTCCCGACTGTAAGCCAATTGCTTAATCAAATCAAGAGGGCAAGTTTCAATGACATCCATGTCTCTTCATTCGACTACTGCTGGGCAGTATTTTGTGAATCTGACTATTTGTGATCACCAATATAACCAAGCTCGCCTTTGCGTTCTTCCAGAGCTCTGTACGGATGTAATTATTGGTCAAGATATTATGAAGAATCATGAAAGTGTTGAAGTAGTGGTTGGAGAATCTAGAAATTCATTGAATATTTGCTGAGATATCTGCAGCTTAGCTCTAGCTAACGTAAGTCCAGTTGCCCTTTTTGAAAATCTTTCTCCCGACTATAAGCCAATTGCTATAAAATCCCGAAGACAAACAGATAGTGACGCGAAATTTATAGAAGCAGAAATTGGACGACTACTGTATGAAGATATTATGGAAACAAGTAATTCACCTTGGAGGGCCCAAATACTGAATACTTCTTCGACAATATCTTCAGATAGTAGTCGTTCCATTTAAATGTACTATCGCTCGAAAAGAACGAGCGTACATTTAAACGTTGCGATTAAATAACTTTTGTCAGAATGACAACTAAGAAACAATATTAAAGTGGAATCTGGATTGACAATATCTAATTCACCACAAACGTTGAGGTCAATTCAATGATTTTGAACCAAATCCTCATTACTGGTACTCAATTCCATTTACTTCAAATCGTCAGTATCTATTACAAACTAATATCTCATCTCCCTTTACAGTATCCTGCAATCAAATATTGAGCTCTACCTTGAGTTTACACATGTTCACTTTCGAATTTCTCAACTCGATTTCACAGAACCATCAATCTGATTTAAAATCTGCACATAAAAAATATATATTCGTGAGTTCCCCATGACTTCGTATGCCATAACTTGTTATGTTTGTAGTTTCAGGTAAAAAGTAGGTTCTGAATGAAAGCCAAAGATCCACCTTTCGTTCCGCCAGATTTTCTCGTATGAAAACTTTCCCAATACGGATACGATCTGGATGTGTTCGTATAAAAAATTTAAGTGTGTCGTATATTTGGAAAGTAACAACCCGGAGTTTCAGGGTGAAGCGCTGTAATCTGCAAAAGTGATGTTATTGGCCCAAGTTACAGGATCTTTTGGATAACCGGGAGGTCTGATGGGCCCCTCCTCAATAGTTCCGAGTTTTACAACCCCAGAGCTCATGAAACGCGGCCGGCTACTGGACAGCTGTCTTATCTTAGAAAGGGCTTACCGACATCCGTGAGGGGAAATCTAATTATTGACTTACACGATCCGGCTCTTGTCAAGATTTCTTTTTCAGATAAAACATCGTTTTATAAGGGGAATCTGCTTTTCATTTGTGATAGTTCATATTCAATTTTTCCATTTATGATATGAAATTCTTTCAGGTTCTATATACAAAGTGTCTACTATAAAAGGTGCCAAAGTTTAGGAAGTGATAGTACAAGTTATTTGCAACTAAAACTGTCTTATAACATGCTTTTCGAAACGCCGATGATTATCGAGTTATTTAACACTGTATGATTATACGAAGCTTTTTGCATCTCTTCATAAAAACAAGAATACCTCAGTTACTCTTACAGGTACATCAAATGTGACCATACCATCGGAAAGAGCATTGAATTGGCTATAACATAGGTAAGTATTTATGGTAAAAAAAATCTTGTATACCGGGTGTTGTTGAAGGCTAAGTGAAGAGATTGTGTAATGGAAAAAATTAGTGGTATTTTCTTGTTAGCTATACCACTAAAAACTGTTCGATAAGTAGCTTTTTTTTGGTAAAAACAACTACATATGAGGTAACTATTTTGTTTTCAGAAATATCATGGGTAAGAGTAATAAGAACAAATAATTCGAAAACGCAAGTAGCTCATAAACACCTCAAAAAAGTTTAAGGAACACTTGTGAATATCGATATATCGTATCCAGAACGATCAATATGGATGATTTTTTTCAAGAAATGAACACCTGCATCAATTTCGCACCAAATTATGTAGAGTGCCGCAACAGATTTCAGTTTTTTTTATAAAATACCATTCGACCATGGAAAGACGACATTTGACTAGAGGAGAGATGTTACGAGCCGTTGACATGCTCCTAGCTGAGAGCTCACAACGGGAAGTATTCAGGGTTTTGGGAAGTAGCCCAAGTGTCATAAACCGTTTATGGTCACGTTTCAATGAAACAGGTAGCGTAGAAGAACGCCATACAGGTCGTTTCAGGATCACTTCAGTCGCCCAAGACCGATTTTTGGTTTTACAAGCCAGAAGAGATCGTACTACCACAGCATCTCAATTAGCTGAAGAGCTATCACGAGTTCATAATGTACAAATTTCCAACCAAACTGTGAGAAATCGACTACACGAAGGTCAACTCCACTCCAGACGTCTTTTAAGAGTTCCACAACTGACCCATAGAAATCGCGCTGCTCGTTTAGCTTAGTGCCAAGAACACGTAAACTGGGATTAAGAGAGGTGGACCACAGTTCTCTTCAGTGATGAATCTAGATTTAGTTATTTTCCAGATTCGGGAAGAATTCGAATATGGAGGGAATCTGGAAAGCAAAACCGTCTCCAGCATGCTCGAGAAGTTGTTAGACAGGGAGGCGGATCAATGATGTTTTGGGGAGGTATACGCCTTGGTGGAAGAACTGACCTCGTTTTCATACAGAACAACCTCACGGCAAATTCTTAAGCAAATGAGATAGATTTACTTGTAGTGGTATCTCCAAACAATGGGTTAAAATCCACTCTTTCAACAAAAAAACGCCCCTCCTCATCGTGCAAGAATTGTCTTGAACCTTCTTGAAGAGAATGATATAGATCTTCTACCGTGGCCATCCTGCTTCCCAAATCTCAATCCCATCGAGCATGTGTGGGACACCCTAAAAAGAAATCTCCTGCGTCAATACGTCTTTCATCATGAACAGGAGTTTCAATTAGCAATTAGCGATTTTATTTTCCCTTTTCTATATGAATAAGTAGGGGAGACTGGGGTTGAAAGTCACATTTTTTCCATGTTCTCAGTTCATCAAAAACATTAACATATTAATTAATAGTGTATTTATTCTAGTTTCAAGAACAATTTTTTGAGCTAACATCATCCTTGGAAAAATTATAGCAATATTTCTAAAGAAAGAAAAGTGTGATTTTTAACCCCATTTCAGGGAAGGTTGTCAGAGTGTCTGGGGTCGGTAGTCACATATTAATTTGAGAGATAAAATGAGTACAATCATTTTTTAATTCATCTAAATTAAATGATTAATTTTATTAGTGACAGAATATTATACGTGACTAATTGTATATAAGTAATCAAGGAGAATTGTCGTACTAATAATGAATTCCCATTATGTGAACAGAATTTACATAAATCAATGTTACTCGTATACCATCCACATGTAACTGAAACTAGGGGCACCCCTGTAACTTTCTTACTATTCGGAATATTACCATGAAATTTGAGAATCAGATAGAAGATAACATTCTAAATTTAATGACATTAACAGGTTTGACATTTTGTATGCGGTTATGCCGGAAACGATACCAACTATCGATTTTCAAATGGGACACCCTGTATTTCTTGATCCTTTTAATTGTTCATCTTATTCCATGACCTTTTGTCATTACTTGAAAAAAAAACAAAACACAATCTTTTCATTTGCATTTTTATTTTTCGTTTAAGAACGCCATGTACAGTGACAATTGGCTTCGACCAACATATCCTATAACGAATGTACAAGATTGTATCTGAAAATTCAATTAATCATTTCTCACGGGGTGTCAGTTTTAAATTTTAGTTTCTCCTCAAAAAGTGGGTTTTCTTCTGAAACAACCATTTCGGGTCACCCGGTATATTTTTTCTTTACCACTCAGGTCACTCTTTACCTAAACACAAGAATTATACAACCATTTGAGACAGGCTTCTGCAGGCATTACAGTGCAACAGTTAAATTATATTGTGTGCGATGTAGAGAATGGTGGTATTTTTGAACATTTATTATAATTATTTCATTTTCGCTGTTCGCTCTTTTGCTTTTAACTTTGACACCCCCTAGAAAAAGGCAATTAAATTTTTTGATGCAATCTTTTATTTTCGTGATAGAAGATGTTTAGCTAAGCCAATTGTCACTGTTCATTGCCTTCTAAAACGTAAGATGAAATTGCAAAGAAAAAAATAGAAATAAACAAACCTTTATGTAGCAACACTCCAATAAGCTAATAAAGCTTGGGGTTGATTGTTACATAAGTTCATATGCGATTTGTTTATTCATCCAGATCACGTGCCAGCCCCTGTCGAAGGCCATTAAGATATCAATAACGCTTGAATCGCCATGCTTTTTGATTGCTGACATTCGCAAATGAAAGGAGGTCAACAGTTGATCGTTGTCTGCGTAAATCTTATTGCCGATCACTGATGTACCCTGTAGCTCCAAATATTTTATGAGTTCATTGCTTCTTACTCTTTCTCTTGTACTCTCATAGCTTTTCAACACTCCCAAAACGCCCGGCACTCATACGAAATCTGACACGATTGATTTAGAACTCTGGAGCACATTTATTCAATACCTTTGGGGTTTTCCCTTAAGACTCACTGCTTTCTTACAGTTAAGTTGTTGAAGAACGAAGGGTCGTTCTTCAACAACTGTATGCCTTCTAAACTTCACTTCAGGTCTATTTATCTCTGATTAAAGGTGGGAAGGATGAACTGCTAAAGTTGTTGCTGATTGCCTTAGCCATAGACCATAACTGAAAAGTTCCACTGGTCTATTCCAAAAGTCTATCCTCAACTCTTTCATGGGAGTAGGTATTCGTTCTATCAACTGTTGGGTTACAAATGTTCCTGAAATATACATATTCAGCTTCAGTTTCATCTGTCGGATTTTTCTTCCAGTTCTTATAAGCGCTGTTTCTAGCTGCGTTAGCATTTTGATAGTTTTTCGTGAACCAAGTTATTTGTGAGTATGATTTATATGGACTGTGGAAAATAGAGGTCCATGCCAGCAAGACTAGCTTGAGTGACGGTTTCTGACTATATTTATTGTATTTCTTTTATTTGCAACCTTTGGCGTCTTAAAATTAACTAACTGGTATACTAGATCATTTATGTACAGGCCCAATTGGCCCTCACCCATATTATGAGTGCAAGCTGGCCCTCAAAGGATTTTGGTGATATGACAATGTTGTGAAATAATAAATAATGATGTCTGACATCTGGGGCGAGTGGACTGGACCACTGCGAATTATCGAAATTAAACCGGGAAATTCTTACCGTTTGTGAGTTTGTGAGGAATCAATATATTTTAAATTTTGTGAATACGTGCAAGTACTACGAGAGTTGCCTCAAGCAATCATGTGAATATCTCGGCCACTGAGGACTGAGTGGACTGGACCACTACAAGCCTCAAGCGTAAGTCGATCATATTCTTTACTCGTAATGAGAACGGGTATGACCTCCTAGTCAGATCGATTTTGGCTTCCGCAGGCGAATGGACTGGACCTCTGCAATCCTAAGAAGTAAAAATCGCTCCGGAGGACATCGATACTCCGCAATCACAAATGCTGTCTTTGTGCGAGTGGACCTAACCTACGTGCATTTTATTTACAGGAACAGAACAGGTCATTGCCGCTGGCTTGACAACTTGACATATTTTACAGGGTAAATTCACTCAGCCTGAAAACTGAATAATCTTGACGTCTTGATCGAGTCCTTCTTGTATGCGATGTCTACAAGTCCTTACACCCGTACTCCTTTTTATTTTTGATTCTTCATTACAAGATACATAATGCGCTTTCGAGGCGTGTTAGTTCGTTGTGACGCAGGGATGGTTGTACATAGAATTACTAGAAGGTGTCTCCTGTCGTGGAGGCGAAAAGATGTTTGACAATTATCGTTAATGACATCAAACTTTGTTTGTGCTCGATTTCTTATCTGAAGTTGGCTGCATTCCATCGACACAATTTGGATGATTTTTAGCTGCAAAAATACGTAATATTTCATTGAGATTTTGAAATTGAATAATTTAATGATGCTGGCAAATGACGGTCTTTTCTCTGTAATTTTGAATTCAGATGAAATATGTGAAATATTTTACAGATAGATATACACGATACATCATTCACAATTGATATAAAATTCAAGTGGATCAAAATTTAAGTAATAATGGATTATTTTGTTGAACAAAAAAAAAGACCCGCGTTCTGGTCAATCGACAATAGTTTCCACGCATTGCAAGTGTGTTACGACTTGGATATCTGTTGTTTGTATTGAAAGCAAGTGAACTAACACTGAGCCTTGAGGAGCACTAGAGTATCAATGCACCTGGATTTACCTGGAAAACAATTCTAATTGTCTTGGTCTTCATGGCTCTTCAATCCATTTTTTTCTGTTCCCTCGACATATGATTCTGGCAATCCTACCCTAAAGCGAATTTATTCTGAGATAATGGATAGATCAATTAATTTTCGGAAATCCTGTATGCTGGAACGATCGCCTAACCCCCAGCACAGAGTTCAAAAGAATAATATAATAATAAAGCCGAAATTACGTTTCCTTGAAACGTTCGCAACCACAGAATTTTTTCAATTCCACCATTCAGTTATTTTCCTAAGTTCTTCACACACAAAAGCCGTATCGATGTATTAAAGACCGATACTATTTCGGAACAATCTTAAAAGCACAATAAAAAGGCAACTCCGAGGCGGCTGAATTAAATTTGTAGTCCGAGAAAGAAAAGAAATGCTTTCAACCGACTCTTCATCGGGAACCCCAATCCATTATGTCTTTTCCCTTTAGGGGCGCCTAGAACGTGCGCATTGTCATTGATCGGCCATAACTTCGCTATTGTCGCAACCAGGGAGGTGAATAAGACTCCCTTCTTTATAGGGATTCGACGAGAAATTTTTAGTTTAGAGTTTTTAGCAAAGTTACATCCACTGAGAAAACCCACGTCCCATGTTCCGATGGAATATTAGCACTGTTGTGTTAGGCAGTGTAATGAAATCTAACCCTATCGAATGCATTTTCGAAATCAGTATCCACTGAGGAGTCATACTCAATAAAAGAACTAACATGGTTAGTAAAGTAAAAAAAACGTGGGATAAGAGTAATTCAGATAGAATTCCATCGAAAACTTGCATCATAAGAAATGTAACACTAAAATATAAGCAGTCAAAATAGCAGAAACAACCTGGACAACAGAAAGAGATAAATTTCGTTTTATCAAACGGGAAGTCAAACATTATTATATTGAGGTTTGAATTTGGGAGGCTTTTACTTGGTAGAATTCCATCATCGAGAATATGAACAAGTAATGTTTTTTGAGGAATTTTACTGAATAATTGTGATTCGTAACGCGTTTCACTACACCGTAGCTTCTTCAGACGAATGAATGTACATAAATTATGGCAACTATATATAGATACAACTGAGAATATAAATACAAATGTTCTTGAGTAATTAAAAGCTTACGGAGTTGCTTTTTCTTAAGTGATTATTGATGACAGGTATATCCAATAAAATTAAGGAAGAGATTGCTTCCTGAAGTAGATTCAATAGAGGTGCAGGGCTTAAATCGACTCGTTCATTAATGAGTCTACCTGAGTGTTTGTGTTTGTTGATTTCTAAAGCTTCCTTACTATCTTTGGAGTTTCCGAAAATGATTTCGGAGTCAATACCTTACTGTTCATAATTTGTTTTAGTATGTTTTGGATGTAAATTATGTAATAATCTTTTTTTGTATAGATTTAAATTAAATTAGTATATCTGTTAGAAAATTTATGGTCTGAAAATTTATCAGAGGAAGGTTTGGGTAGAGAAGTTTTCAACTTACGTGAATTTAACTTTTTCTGTTGCTGCTGAAACTTTTTATGAAACAAAATTTCTACATCGTATCTGGATTCAGAGTCTAAAATATCAAACTTTAGAGGGTGCAATCTAAACAATAATTCTGCATGGGTTACCTTCAAATGTATGTAGGCAACTGGAAACCTCAAGAATCAACAAACACGAACACTCAGGTAGACTCATTAATGAACAACTCGATACAAGCCCTTCGCCTCTATTGAATCTCTTCAGGGAGCATTTTATTCCTTAATTTTATTGGATATACCTTTCATCAATAACCACTTAAGAAGAAGCAACTCCATAAGCTTTCAATTACTTAAGAACATTTGTATCTATATTCTCAGTTGTATCTATACATAGTTGTCATAATTACTGTACATTCATTCGTTTGAAGAAGCTACGGTGAAGTGTAACGCGTTACGAATCACAATTATTCAGTAAAATTCCTCAAAAAATATGACTTAATTTTATTATTTATATAAAGGTAATTCCTTCACAGTTAACTTTCAAACTCCATCCAGTAGAATTCGATTTGTATGATGACAAGGTGCGAAATGATATTAGCAAAACTATTCACGAAAAATTAAAAAATCAATCCAAGAAATTAAAAACCGTAGAAGCACAAAATTCACGTTTTACGAAGAATTCATATAATATTCAGTATACCGCAATCCTAAGATCATTCAGTAGTAGAGTAATATTCATTCGGATGATGATTTATCAACTTCTGAACGTAGTTTTTAGAGAGTGGGCATAAATTCAACCCCAAAATCTCATTCAAAAACATGAAAGAAATCTTGGCCGTAGAATCCACAATAGCACTAAAACAAATTGATGAGCCTCATTTAATATCATTCAGAATTGTCGATCTTCTAACAAAAATTATAAAAAAAATCGACTAAGCACTGACACTGTAACAAATTCAAAACACAAAATTCAAAGCAGCGATTAAGTTTCAACCAAAGCAGACAAATCAAACGCAATTTGCATTTACCGAAATCATTATAAATATCAAAAATCACAGGCTTTTTTCAAAAAGAGATCTTAAGTGAAACACACAAAGATGGAACCATAGATATCCAAAAAACATTAAGAACAGCTAAAAGAAATTTCACCGATAACACTAATAAAACCAGTCAATTCTTCCATAAATATGAATACACGACCCCCAAAACTTTACGGCCCTATAAATTATCACACAAACAATGTTCCAATACCTCCAGTAGTATCATTTATGAACAGCCCAGTATATAAATTGGCAAAAAATTGAATCTTTTATTGAAAAATTCAACGAATTTCACATTTAAATATTTCATAAAAAACTCAATTCAATTAACACAAAAATTAAAACAGGTTCAAACCCCAATCAAATCATATTTGGGTGTAGTTAACATGGTTTCCAACATCCTTGGAGAAAAATGCCTCACATTGGTCTCAGACATCTGGAAGAAATCACACATTAATTTGGTTCCACAAAATGATTCAATGTTTTCGCCGAAGTTGTGCCTATAACAGAATTATTTCAATTCAATAGTAAATTCTATGAATAACCTCACGGTCTACCGATGGGATCACCATTGAGCCCTTCACTAGCTGATATTTTCCTGACGTATATTGTAGAAATCATATTCAATTCTTCAAAATTAAAATTAGTACAACTAGATCAATTTTTTAACTTACATCAATAGCATTCATCCCAAAATTAAATTATATATATATATATATATATATATATATATATATATATATATATATATATATATATATATATATAGGTGCTCCAACGAAAACTAAACTGAGGCTATATCCACCAAGATATTCATTTAAAATCAAAACGGGGGTGCACCCTCATTAATTTTGTGCCTACCCTTTAATATATATATTTAACCCTTAGAGCAGGGGTTGAAAATTTGGAAGAGGGTAGATGGGTCAAGTGATACCTCGAAAGAAATGTTTTATATTCATCTGCATCCCCGTGAACAAATTTTCATTTCTGATTGAAAACTGTTTTCATTGCGAGACTTGAATTTTTGTACATTTTATGTTTTTGGTGGGATCTCATCTCTTTTTGTAAATAATCATTGGCTACCTTCACGAAGGATGAACATGATCAAGAACTTTTCATATGGTTTTCAAAATTGATGACAACAGAACAAAGATTAAGCAGATAATTTTCTATCTGAAAAAACTGGTTGAAACATTTTTGACAGCATTTGATCTGTGATTTTTTTAGTCATAGAATTGTACGATTCAATCTATGCGCCACACACCGTGCCGCTACCACTATTCGATGTAATATATTTATATTCAATTTTAATATATTCATTTTCAATTATAGTTATTTTGAATTCAAGAAAGCCTATGTCGTGGATACATTATCTACAATATAGATATTTCCCCCAAATTAGGACGCCAAAGTAAGCCGCACAGGAAATGGTCTCTTGTTGCGTATTATTGGTTGCCTAAAGAAGTGTTTCTTAAGGGGTGCAGCGGTTCAACTCTTTTTCCCACAGAGGCCGCCTCAGACGTTCAATAATATTGTCAATATTTTGCGATATTGAAAATATTATTGATCGTGCATGGATGAAATATTGATGGATTGATGTCAATATTTTTGACATAAATATTGACAATATTATCGACAATCTGAGGCGCCCTTTTAGAATTCTTTTTATGGCGTAGGAATGAACGGACTTCTGTTTATGATCTGACTGGCGGAGGAATACACTTTTAGAGAAGTTAGGTGAGGTTAAATCAGAATTGCGATTAGAATGAAAAGTGCTAAGTTTTATGTAATTTATGTGCAAGTTATAACTCTTCAAGTTAATAGAATTTATTCTCACTATGTGGGATAAATAATGAGAAAATCCGAAATTTGAAGTATGTATATATGCTAGAAGTTCTCAAACAATGTGATGATCAGTGAGTCAGTTATTATAGAAAGAGGTAAAAATGGAGAAGTTCGACAGTTTGTAGTTTTCATAATATAGGTTATATGAGCCAGAAAATTTGTAAAACGGGTAATTTTGGTAGTATCCTTTGAGTAATGAAGTCACAGCTAGTTTGCTTTATCCACAACAAAGTTATAGAAGGTCGAAAATGCTCTGAAACGGTTCCTGGAAAGGATGGTACGGCCGTGCGTTTATGTTTTGTTCGTTTACTTTTCACGATAATTATGTAATTCTGCTTTTTACTCGACTTGGCGAGATCTGAATCCACAACACTTCCCGACAAGAAATAAAATATATTAACATAAAAAACATACGCCCCTCGTATGTTAAACCAATGTTAACAATAATTTTAATAGATATGGAAACATGCTTTGTATTACATATTTTCGAACCAGGCGAAATGTAAATTCAAATATCATTGAACAATTTTTTCCTCGGATGTTTGTGAATTCAATTATGTCAAGTATCTCACATGAGTTGATTTGAATCATATTATGAAAATTTCATGTTTCCATATGACAGTTGATGTAATTTTCATATAATATATTATCGAAATACCATGAGTATTTCAATAATTTATAATGCCCCGGTTGCAGATTTTGAGAGGTATAGAAATGGAAATTACATATTAAATATTCATTATAGTAGGTACTTTAAATATTCTATATGTTATGTGGTTGATTCTGTTAAGTGGTGAAAAATACAAATAGAAGAATTTGAATGAGGATTTTTCAAAAGGAATTTACCTTAAACTTTTCCATGAATACGAGAAATTTATTCACCTATAATTTTTATAGTTTACATTTAGATTGTTCCGAAAGTTTCATGTTTTTTGTACGTCAAACTAGAAAAGAGATAACTTCTGAACACTACTATTTCGGGAGAAGATAACGGCTTTACCTAATAATACACAAATTCCCACACACACATTTCAACACAGGCTATTATTGGTAAATAAGTTCACTCTTCACCACGGTTTTAAGCACTTATCTATCATCATAGCGGTCAAATTATCAGGCAAAACCACTTCGAATGTGAAAGGGAATCAGGAAATCTGGGAAATCAAGAGGGAGCCCTTCTGTCATGTCAACCGTACAACCAGTGAGTCTCTCGAAGTACACAAGGCCAGTGCGTAAATCACTCACCGACACTTTCAAGATCAAGAGATCATGTTGGACCCGATAAGGGCGAAAAATGACCATCCCCGAAGAATATGAAAACTGCTTCCTGGGACGCTGCAAAGACAGAGCTCCAAATCACTGCGAACCAGTCTTAAGCAACAGACTCTACAGAGATCATGTCCAGTCCAGCGATCGTGCCTCTTCTTAAGTGTTATATTGTATCATCTTACGTTTCACGAATTCCATTTCAGCCACTATAAGGTCAATTAAGGGGAAATTCACTACCACCTGGCGGCCTCCACCGATACGGTGTGATATGGTGACGCAACTCAGGAAAGAGCCTTTCCTGGCACCGAAATCAATTGCTCCAGTTGCTTTTTTTATTTAGGGTCCATAATGGGACCGTAAATAATGATATAATGTGGTTTACTCCATATAGATTGTTTTCTATATCATTTTGATTTTCAACAAGTTTCAACTATTATTGGGAAAGAGTGTTTCTTTCCTATTCTGTCTTGACGTGTCTCAAATCCATATTGTGATCACTGGACTGAATAAATATTTTAATATCTTGAATATCTTAAAAGTATAAGCCTCTTTGATTATTGAGTACTTCTTAAACTTGGGGTCTGTTTCTCAATTGCCTCCTCGTTTTTTTTTCGTACCATCGATCGTTATCTTCAAACGATCCACATTCTAGGATCGTTTCACCACAAAGATATCTGCTCCTGAAGTGCGATGACAAGGTCTCTCCTCTAAATTCACTTCGCCGCTATTTCTGTTGAGTTTTATCCTAGTTTCAAACTTTCATTCTTCATCCTGCACTATATTGAGAAGTGAGTGCGGCAATCTCAATACGCCATCATACACTGTGCTCTAAAGGCTATAACCGTTGATCTATGAAATACCTCTCTATCCTTAATGTACGTCGATACATGCTCTGATCATGATTAAGGTACGACTAAACACATACTCACTGATACCTGCTTCGCAATGTCATTGAGAGGTCTGTCTGATTTCAAGTGTTGTATGTTCCTAAACATCCTGGTTAGAATCAGATCTATTTTTGATACCCCTTCATTTCACGTTAACACATTCAAAGAAGTCTAATGGCCAAATATTCGATAAACTGGTCGACTTCTTTTTTCCTCTTCTTCCAATCCACTTCACTTCACGTAGCACTTTTGACGCTTAGTGCATAGGTGCCCCATTCTGTTGAAATCCAATTTCATTGTCTAGTCTGTCGTTATCTATCTCATCCGGAAATCAAGTGACTAAATTTAATCTTCTCGTAGAAAAATAAAGAGCTCTTCCCAATAAGCAGTTCTTCTTTTTTATTCTCAACTCTTGAAATGGAACTGCCAGTCATGTAACAGCAGTGGCTACTCAAGATGATTCAATGTGTGTATTCACTCGCTTCTTGCAGGAATAAGTTATCGGAAACGAAATCCACAGCACACTAGCCCTGTAAACAAAAATGTTTTATATTGAAAGGTACGTGGTTGTGTTAGTTGGATCTCCGCTAAGAGTTTTCGGCAAGTCTAGATTTTCGTTGGAATTGGAATTCATTTTCTTTTAGTAACATTATCTCCCTCATAACCCTTGACGCTTTCTCCTACTTGCGTTCGTTCCGCCTCATCTCTTCAATAATCCCCGAGTACTCCAGATGTTGGCCAAAAATCCGCCGAAACACCAGTTTTTGAACATTCCATCGACTGCAGCTGGTGATCATATGCTCAACTGTGTCTTCAACTGCACATGAACTACAGCTGCTAGATTTTGTAGTCCCCATTCTTTTCCTAAACACTCCAAAAGAAACGTGTTGGGTAAGTATTTGAGTCCTCCAGTAATCTATTCTTCGGTGACCGCATTTTCGCCAAACTGTCAGATCGGGAATAAGCTGTCTCGTCCAGTTTGCATCTTCTTCGGACTCTTTTCATCTTCTCTGCCATATTCCTACCATCCTTTTGCTACATTGTCTCTTCACACCCGGATGATGTCCCTGCCGATGGGGATACTGTGCGATATTCGGAGCAATCACAAAGTAACACCTGACTCTGCGCTCTTACGAGCTGGTTCACGTATTTCTTGACCTTGAGTGTTCCGGCTCATATAAGGGCATTGTACAAGCCGGTGATATGGCCTACCGATCTGAAGAGGTGTCTCCTCTCCTGCCTCGCCTCCGACGTTCAGCATAAGTCTGGCAACGGCCAGAAGTCTTCCTTGCCATATTGGCTGCGGCATTGTTGTCTACTTTAGCCTACTTCCACGCTAACTTTCTCCAAAAGTTTGGAATGATTCTCCATAATTCAAAGCGAAAAGCTCTCATTGTTAGCTAATGCTTAGTGTCGTCATCAACAATGGATTATCTTCTTCTAGGTACATGCCTCACATTGCCTAATTTCCGGTTATGTCTGTAGTAACCTCACTAACCCTAGTTGAACCTAAATTCGTTCAATCTCTTGAAACGGTTCCTCTTTTCAAGGATTTGGGTGTTTATCTCAACACAAAATTGTATTTTACCCCTTATTTCGATTCAATAATTGCTCGAGCAAACAAGTTACTTGGTTTTGGAACGACTAAATGATTTTCTAGTGTATGTTCTCTTGTGGTTTTCTATGTCTTTATTGTTCGTCCAATTCTTGAGTATTGTTGTGTTGTATGGTCACCCACATATGCTACCCATATATGTATAATAGAGCGAGTGCAGAGGGAATTTATTAAGCTAATATACTTTAAGAGTGGAATTGCATTCCATGAAGTCACTTATGAACATCTTTGGACTCACTTTGATTCGGCACACCTTTTATCTCGTAGAGTCTATTTTGATGTAATGTTCTTTTTTCTTTGCACATTGCATGTAGTATTGTCAGACGCAGCAATTTGCTGCATGTCAACTTCTATCAAACAAATTATGGTGAATACATCCTACTGACGAAAATATTCATTAGGGTGAATTCAGTAGTTGATGGTATTGATCTTTTTGCTTATAGACTTTCTAATTTTGAAACTACACTCAAGTTGTATGAATCATTAGTCGTCAATATAATATTGGGATATCACTTAATTAATTTTATATTATTGCTATTATAATATTGAGTTTTATTATTTATATATTTGTTATTATTTATATATTTTGTTATTTAGGTGTATACTATTATTTTTCTTCAGTATTTTCAAAAGCCTATTCCGTTAGTAAGGTATTTCTTTATTTATTTACAATGTAGGTCAAACTATTCATTTCATCAATATTCGAGTAAACTAGCATAGAAAACAACACTTCATAATGATTGATTGTTTCAACAATGGTTGTTGTGATCCTTCCTCGTACATTCAAATCCTCAAAACTTATTATGCAGAAGAACACAAATATTTCGGCAAATTGTAATAGTTGCGATAGTTTCTTGCAGTATTGTATCAGTTTTGTTTTATAGAAAATATCCGTTATTGTGAATGGCAAACGCAGTTTTCGACGATGAATGCATGAGTCAGGAATTCACTGGAATTCGTTCTCTTCCGAACTGAATGTAATTGCATTTACTGAAAATCTGCAAAGATGGAAATCGGTGAATCGTTCGCAAATGGGCTCAATTTAATGATTTCAAGAATGTGAATCATTTCGATTTGCGGAAGTTCTCGCAACGACCTGTCGAAATTGTTAGATTTCCAGAATTCTCTAGGTTATCTCCGGGAATTTAAGATACATTACCTTTTCCAACGATGTTATTGATCCATTATTTGATACAGGGCTGGATACAGGCTTTTAGTTGAGGTAAGATCATAATAAATAAACAAGGTGATAGATATGGTATCGAATCTTAATTTCATGGATATAGTCATGTAACCAACATAAGAATTTAGTCTCGAATTTCTTATTCTTGTATAGAGCAATTTTTTCCTCAACGGTACATCAAATTGCCGATGTTAGTCCAAAAAAAAACGCATTAGATTCAAGAAATTCCCTTCCAATCACATCAAAATATTTATATACAGGGTAGTCCAACGAAAACTGAACACCTCCATTTTCCGGTTTTGAAATGAAAATATGGAGAATTGCTCGGACCTGTCGATATCTGTTTCGAGGGGGAACAATTTTTCAAATTTTTTGATCCCCGTAACTTCAATTCCTTAACGGAGGTGAGCACAACCCCCTGATTTTGAAAAAGGATGAGGGTTGTTGCGTTACCTCGTTTTGGAGATCTTATTGAATACTATCTGAACCTAAACTTTCGCTTCAAAATTTTTATCGTTAACGAAATGGCAGCTAAAAAAGTGGAAGATAACTAACCCTTGTGAGTAGTTTATTAAGTGCTGAAAATGGGCACCATTCACTTCCATGCAATAAAGAACGCTGGTGTATGGCTAGCTTATGTTGAATTTACCTCGAGGTATGCAAAGCATTTATTTATTTGTTCGAAAAAGTAGACAGCCTATGTGTTTGATTTACCTTATTCTCTCGTTAGTCTATCGTGAATTTTCAGGAACGTTGAAACTGTGCCAAAGCCATTAAATTTGTAGTAGGATTAAAATGGTGTGTTCCGTAGAAGAAGAGTGGAAATGATGAAATTATTTTTTACAAATAACGACACTGCGCGATTAACAGAGGCGCATTCTGACAATCAACTTTCCCAACAAACAACGGACTTCTCATAAATAAAACAACGAATATATCTTTAAGCATCTAATTTTCTTTTTCCTTTAAGACATTCCAACGTTTCGACACCAGATATGTGTCTACCTCAGGGAACTACAAATAAATTTACATTTGGAAGGGGACAAACCGAAAGTGGGACGAATAACATACAAATATTGCTCATATTGGGTACTCACATTGATAAGAACTTTAGAATACAACTTCAAGTTAAAATTATGAAAATCTTTCGCTCAAAAAGAAAAAATAGAAAACCACATGTAGGTAACGAAACTTCTAGTTTAAATTATTAAAAATATTTCGCTCAACACAGAATATAAAAACTACATGTAGGTAATAAAACTTTAAGTTAAAAACATAAAATATCTCTCGTTCACAAGTGACTATCACAACAGGCTAACACAAAAGCAAATGATCGAGCAAAGAATATCTGTTTTACAAAAAACCCCATGTTAATTGACATAATATCTGTCATATAAATTTCAAAATACACTGTTTCATACAAATTCTATGTCGATACAAAGTTCGTACGCAAGAAAAAAAAGAAAAATCTATGCATAAAACGTGACCTCAAACACTATCTAACCTATACAATTACGATGCGTCAAGCAAAATATAAACAAAACAATCATAAAATTAAGGAGACCAGCCTCCTTATGAGACTTATGAGAAGTCCGTTGTTTGTTGGGAAAGTTGGTTGTTGGATATTGGTGGACTTAGAACTGATTACATAATAACATTATGAAAAAATGTATCCGCTGCTTACGTTGTGCAACTGGTTGTCAAATCTGACGCTACTGGTTCAGTGTGCAACAAAAAAGGGGTGTATGTACGAGACGAAGCAAGGTCTATCTTAGGTCACGTAGCAATGGATCAAACCCTTAGTTCTAGGAAATTCTCCAATGTGTCTGGTGTTTCACGCACAACAATCATGAGATTTTAAGAAAACATAAATTTCATCCTTGTAAGATTGGTTCAGGAACTGAATGAGGATGATTTTGATCGCCGACTCATGTTCTGTGAAGTGGTCAGTGAAATTATTAACAATAATCCAAACTATGTTCAATATCTGTTTTTCGGATTAGTAATGATTGTACCTTAACGACACTGTAAACAGGCATAACTGTCGGTACGGGTCAGATGAAAATCCGAGATTATTTCGAGAGGAGCATACTCAGCATCCCCAAAAGTTAAATGTTTGGTCTGGTATTTATGGAAATCACATCATCGCCCTTTTTCATACCCGGTAATATCACTGGTCAAATTCATTTAGAACTATTACAGAACGCTATTTATCCAGCCCTCTTGCAAGTATTCGAGAGTGAAAAAGTCCATGAAACGATCTTTTCTCAACAAGATGGCGCACCACTCGTTTTGTTCAACCTGTGCGTCAGTTCCTAGATGAAAATTTTCCTAAGGACTGGATTGGAAGAAGGGGACATATTAAGTGGCTAACCAGATTACCTGATTTGAAACCACTGGACTTTTTTCTTTGGGGTCACTCACAAATCTAAGATTTGCGCTACCCAACCTGTCACTGGATGATTTTCGAATTCAGATCATTATTGAATGCCGTCAAATTGGACCAAAAATGTTGAGTGATGTGCGTAAATGGCTTAGGCATAACTTATTTTACTTCATGGAGGTGAATGGTGCCCATTTTCAGTACGTTATAAACTAATCACAAAAGTAAGTAGTCTTCCACTGATTTAGCTGCCATTTTGTTAACGATTGAAATTATAGAGTGAAAATTAAGGGTCAGATAGTACTCACTGGGATCTTCGTAATGAGGTATCGCAACACCCCTCATCCCTATTCAAAGTCATGGGTTGTGATCACCCCCAGTAGGGGAGTAACAGGGATGAAAAAATCGGAAAAGTTGTTCCCCCTCGAATCAGAAATCGACGGTTCCAAGCAATTCTCCATATTTTCATTTTATAACAGGAAAACCGAGGCGTTAAGTTTTTGTTGGACCACCCTGTGTATGGCCTGGCATATTGAAGACAGAATTTCTCTGAAAGAAATCTCACGGGAAAATACTCATTAGAAACGAATTGAGTGTCAACTACAGTTAAAGAGGATACTACAGACATTACCGGAATTAGGCAATGAGAGGCATGTACGTAAAAGAAGATAATCCATTGTTGATGACGTCACTAAGCATTGGTTCGCAACGAGAGCTTTTTGCTTTGAATTATGGAGACTCCTTCCCAACTTTCGGAGAAAGTTAGCGTGGAAGCAGGCTTAAGTAAACAACAACGCCGCAGCCAATATGGCAAGGAAGACTGCTGCCGTGGCCAGACTTATACTAAACATAGGGGGCCGAGGCATGAGAGGAGACACCTGTTCAGATCTGTGGCTCATAACACAGGCTTGTACACTGTCCTTGTATGAGCCTGACCAATCAAAGTCAAGAAATACGTGAACCAGCTAGTTAGAGCGCAGAGACAGGTGTTACTGCGTGTTTGCTCCGCATATCTCACGGTGTCCGCAAGGGCAGTCCAATTAATTTCAGGGACGCTTCCCATTGACCTGATGGTGAAGGTAAAGAGGAGATTGTGGCAGCATCGGCAGGGAAATCAGCCGGGTGTGAAGAGACAATGTCGCAAGAGGATGGTAGGAATATAGCAGAGAAGATAGGAGGAGTGAACTGGACGAGACAGCTTATTCCCGATCTGACAGTTTGGCTAGAATGAGGTCACCGAAGAGTAGATTACTGGATAACTCAAATACTTACCCAACACGGTTCTTTTGAGGTATTTAGGAAAAAAAAAGGGATGACAGAATTCATCAGCTGTCGTTCATGTGCAGTCGAAGTCACAGTTGAGCATAGGATTACAAGCTGCAGTCGATCGAATGTTCAAAGACGGTATTTTTGGTCAACATCTGGATTGCGCGGGGATGATTAAAGAGATGATGCGGAACAAGTGCAAATAGGAGGAAGTGTCAAGGTTATGAGGGAGATCATGGAACTAAAAGAAAAATGAAGATCCTAGGTACCAGCAGGCAAACGCCGGACAATAATTGGAAAGTGAGCTGTGCAATGAAATGGCAGTTGAGTTCCATTTCATTAGCTCCAAAACAACAGGGGGGGTTTAGTGGAAGCACCATCCAGGAAAATTAGCGTGGAAGTAGGCTAAGTAGGCTTAACAGCCAGCAACATTTGCAAGTCATCCTTCATACCTTCGATTATAGATGACGATTCTATCGCATCATCACCTCAAGCAAAATGCTCTCTTAGATACAACGAACGCAGTGCCATTAAGCAATGGAATATATCTGAATTGAAGTTCAGAGTACGTACAGTAGGACACGTTCTTCATTAACTGAACTGAAAGAAACATTGGTATACCACAAACTGTTTTGAAGAAATGTGCTCCAGAGTTAGCACTCGTTCTAAGTCTTCTGTTTCAGATTTTCCTTTTCGACAGATACTTCCATGGTAAATGCTCTAGAGAACTGAAAGTCTTGCTCCCGGAAAAAATACAATTCCAACGAAAATCTAGATTTGCCGAAAACTCTCATCAACAGAGATCCATCTAACACAACCACGTATCTCTCTCTATAAAAACCCTTTTGTTTGCAGGGCTAGTGTGCTGTGGAATTCGTTTACGATAACTTACAGTATTGCCTTCTTCAAGAAGCTAGTGAATACACACATTGAATTATCTTGAGTGGCCACTGCTGTTGCATGACTGGCAGTTCCATTCCAAGAATTGAATATAAAAAAGAAGAACAGCTCATTGGCGAGAGATCCTCATTTTTCCACAGGAAGATTCAATTTACCCACTTGGTTTCCGACGAAGACATACTCAACCATGAAATTGGGTTTCAACAGAATGGAGCACCTCTGCACTAAGTGTCGAAAGTACAACGTACGGTGAAGTGGATTGAAAGGAGAGGAACAAAGAAGTCGCCCAGTTTATTTAGCCGTTAGACTGTTTCTATGTGTAAACGTGAAATAAAGGGGTATTGAAAGTATATCTGTTTCTATCCAGGATTGAAATCAGGAAGACCTCTCAAAGATATGACGAAGTGTAAGAAATGGTTTTTTTCATCAGATAATGTACTGCAAGAGCAGTTAAAGTCTTCATTTAACGTCACACATTTTCGGCGAACTTTGCGAAGCAAGTATTAGTGAATATGTGTTTATAATCGTACCTTTATCATGATCATAGTAGGAATCAACGTACATTAAGAATGGAGAGGTATTCCATAGATCGAATGTTATAGCCTGTGGAGTACAGTGTATGATGGTGTGTTGAGATTGCCGCACTCACTTTTCAATATAGTGAAGGAATAAAAATGACAGTTCGAAACTAGGATAGAACTCAACAGAAATGGTGGCGAATAGAATGGGGAGGAGAAACCATGCTTTCGCACCTCAAGAGCAGACATCCTCGTGGTCAAGGGACCCTAGAATGTGAATGGTTCGAAGATCAGGATCAATGGTACCCAAAAAAAGGCGGCAATTGGAAAACGGACCCCAAATTTGAGAGGTACTCAATCAAAGAGGCTTATGCTATATACAGTAAACCACATTATACCATTATTTACGGTGCCATTATGGACCCTAAATAGGAAAAGCAACTGTAGCAATTGATCTCGGTGCAAAGAACGGTCTTCCTCGAATTGCGTGAGCATATCGCATCATGTCGGTGGAAGCTGCTCAGGTGGTAGTGAATTTCTCACCAATTGACCTCATAGTGGCGGAAAGACGATTTGTGAAACGTAAGATGATACAAGATAACACTTAAGAAGACACGATCGCTGGAAAAACAGCAGCAGAGGAATCGGCAGTACGATCGTCTCGTGTAAGACATCCCATCCAGGATGGAATGTGAATACCGATTTTCAAGTTACAATTTTACCTGATTCTTGGCAGGACACGGATCCTTAGGCATATATTTCAAATGAATAAATCAAACTGCAAAGAGTCTGTGCAGATTTTGAAGATGCACAGGCACATCACATTCGAAAGAAGGCAAGAAGGGGGAATCTAGATGTAAACACAGCTTAGCCACTTTTCTAGCATAACTGACCTCATTCCCAGAATGCTACGAACATCCAAAACATCTCATATCAATATCTGTCCATAAGGAAGGAAGAAGAGAAAGATCCGAAAATGTTAAGATGAAAAGAGGGTACTGCATAAGTCCCGATAGTACTTATGAACCTCCGAAATATGCCATTATGCATCATGCATTATGAACGGATTGAAGAAGATGTGTTAAGTGGGTGAAAATCAGACACTACTCAGACAATGCAATGACCAGCGCCAGAGAGTCAGCTGTCACAAATTTCCCCCTTCGTCTTTCAGCAAAAATAAGGAAGAGCTAGAAGGAAATGCGTCCAATATCGAGCTTTTTGTACATTAATTTAAATATCTTTTCATTTGAAAATTTGAAATACTGTTGAAAAGTAATGTCAAATAAATAGTCCATTACATTTGCCTTGAAGAAACAAGACAAAACACGATCAAGCTATTTGAAGGAAGAAAGTTGAGTTTTCTACACCCTCTTTATAACCGACTATATGATAAATTGATTGACACAACACACAAGTTGATTCCAAAATCTTAAACTCATGCAGAAATAAATGAATAATTTAGAAACGCAACGTTCTGAAACTATGATGTTTTATTTTAGGTTTGAGGCTAATTTCAACTTCCCAAAAAAGTCCATTGAAAGTATGAGATCGTGACTCGGATACCAGAGTAACTGTTAGACCGATAATATTTATACCTGATGTTCCTTAGCTTCGTTCGGCGCAACGATCGATTTTTTCACTAATTCAGTTCCGCATCGAACGAATGAGATTTGAATATCAAGTACTTGAGTTAGATTTTCAGGCTGGGAAAGAGTATTTCCTTCAGAAAAAAATTATTGGAGGATTTCAGTTTATGGAGAAGTATGTGAATTCCAAATCGAAGCTGCTTGTAGAATTTTTTCTCATAACTGAGTATGTTAGTTATGTATCCTTCTTACTAACACAGTTCAGCCATTGACTTAAATTTCAAGGAATTTTTTGAACATCAAAAATAAATTTTTGAGCTGAAACTTCTTATGGCGCGTGAGATTATATTTATGTTTTGTTAAAATCTCAATTCGCTTGTACGTAGCTATCCAAGGCTATGTATTGAGTATCCCATTTTAACATCTAAATGACGCCTCTGATCTAACAAATATTAAAATGCTTTATTTATAGAATAGATAAATAAGATCTGCGTAGACCTATTTGATTTTGAAATACAGAGTGACTGAATATTTTCCATATGAGAAATCCTTTCCCATATCTTTGTTCAATGAAACCTTATTTATTTGCTCATTAGTAGTAAAACCATAAATTAACTATAATAAAAGGTGTCTCATAACACAAGTAATAATTTATAGTTATTCAAATCATGATATTACAAGGATCAGTGAGCTCTGATAGAAACAAAAGGATGATACAGTGAAGAAAATAAAAATGATGATATGTATGATGTTACTATTACATTTCAAGGAGATATTTTTTCACAAACACTTCAAAACTTTTAAGGTCTTTAATTTTTTCAAGTAGGCTGTTAAATAAGATGATATCTTGATAAACAGGTGTTTGTCTTCCCTTCTCCGTCCTGATCTTTCTGTGTGTTAGGTTATTTGCGGCTCTTATATTATAATGATGTACTTCACAGATTGTCCTTGGTATGGTTCTCAATTTTACCAGTTTGTTTCTCAGTTTAAAGGCTAATTTTGAGCCCTCAAGTATATTTAATTTTTTCAGTGGTAACCTAACCTAACCTTAACTTTTTCGTAGAGTTCTGACGTCGGAGTTTCATTCGACAAATAACTGCTAATGTGTTTTATTCCTCCAATTAACGAACTTACAGTTCCTATAACTCTATCAATATGAAAGTCCAATCCAGTTTTTCGTTCAAAGTTATTCCAAAGTATTTATATGCATGAACTCTTTTCAGATTCTTATTCTTTATTATAATTTTGAGTGGATGCTCGATTTTCTTGTTTTTCTGTGTCACGCACATAAATACGCTTCTGTTTTCATTCAGTACGAGCCCATTTTCCTTGAGGCATTTGTTGAATTTTGACAAGTCCCTGTTTACTTTTTCATTTAATTCCTTAAGATCATTCCCTGAGTAGATAAATGCCGTGTAGTCAGAGGACATGTAGGTTTTACCTTCCAAGTTAGCCAGTTTTATATTCTCTACATACAGCAAGTACAGTAATGGGCCCAACACGGACCCCTGTACCACTCCCTCACTTAATCCCTGGTACAGACTTCTGGTATCCTCAAACATTGTGCATAATTCCCTATCTTCCAAGAATTCAGCAGTTGGAAGGCAGGCCCCCAATTCCTTTTTTTTCAACCTCCTCATTAAGGCCTTATGTGGAACAGTATCAAAAGCCTTCTGTAAGTCAATAAATACAACGGTGATATATTTCCTATCTTTAAGATCATAGCCAATGTTTCGGACGAAATCCAGGACAGCTGTCTCTGTAGAAGACTGCTTGAAACCTGTATTGGCACTCTGAAATATCTATGAATTCAACTAATCGCTTCTTTAGAAATTTTTCTAAGACTTTGTAGAATATAGATGTTAGCGCGATCGGTCTGTAGTTGCCAGGATCCTGTCTACAACCTCCTTTGAATATTGGGATAATTTTTGATTTTTTATAATTGTCAGGGAACTTTCCGGTTCTTAATGCTGCATTAATTTCATTCAAAAGGGTGGTTTTGATAGTTCTGTAAATTTGTTTTATATCTCTTGCACTTGAGCCATCAGTATCCTCAGCCGTAGAATTTTTTAGTGAAACAATTATGGCGTAAAGTTCTTTTTCATCACATTTTCGAAGGTATAGACTTTTGTCGCTTTCATATTTTTGATGATGGTGTCTGAATAGTTATTCTTTAAATGAACAGATTTAGCAATTGTTGCGCAGAAGTTGTTCAAGCACTGGACTATCTCAATTTTGGTTGTGTAGATTTCATTTCAAATTTTTATTTTTGTCTCATTCTTTTTCTTCCCTTCCAAGATATTTTTTTATATTGTGCCATGTTTTTCTCTTATTCTCATATCCATTTTATGAATAGAATGAAACATTATTGTTTGATTTCTCCAATGTTTAATTTCAAAGCGACCAGTTTCGATCTTCTAGAAGTATCAGTTATATTTTTCGTTTATTTTAGACTATGAGAAGAAAACTTTCGAAGAAGATGCACACCGGTAATGAAGCCAGTGGATTTTCACCGGATAAAATACTCTTCTTGGCGTTCCACCTCATGGGTTATAGTTTCCAAGTATAGCGAAAAGTATTAGTAAATGGGGAGATTGACCTAAGTCAAATAAGCTTTGGCAGACGAACGACCTTATCAATTAGCAGGGAACACGGTCCTCTGATGATAACGTAACGTTTCGATTCGTGATGAAAATATCATATGAGAATATTGTCAAATATGGAAACCAAAACGAATCTTTGAATATAATTTCTTTTTCAAATTAATAAAATTCTCGTAAGCCTAAAATGTCCTATTCATAAAATATACACTATTCAAAATCATTTCAAATTATAATCTGTCGATAAGGGTTCAAGCGGAAATCATTCGACACCTATTTTCCCTGCAGCATTTCGATTCAACATCTTTAGTTCTGACGTTCTCACGCTGCGAAAATTGTAGCAGTAAAAAAAATCGACAAGTGAATTTTCATAAATAATAAGTTTGTAAGATTTCAAAGATCTACGTTGATCCATGGGAATCGATAAAACTGAAGCTAATGCACTTTTCGCATCAGAAAAGCAGAGCAAGAAAGTTTGCCGAGAAGATAAAACGGCCTGTTCCGTCTGAGGAACGGAATTAGTGAATTAATTAATTATAATAATTAATTAATAATTAATTAATGAATTTATCAGTAACCAACATAGTTTTTTCAGTTGTATCATTTAATTAAGTTAAGGCAGTCATCAGTATGGTTTAGTGTTTTTTAGTGTACCGGAAATAATGAAGGCCTCAAATCTATTGAGGTAATTTATTTGATTTCATTCCTAACATAGCTGTTATTATTTATATTCATATTCATTTCACCTCTTTTTGTCATGATCAATTTTTTCTTGTGAGTTGTGAGAAACAATTTCATTGTTTTTCCCTGACTCCTTCATTATTTAGTTCTCAGTAGAGCTACCCCCTAAAATATGACCTCCATAGTTTTAGTCCTCACTAATACGGTGTTGACAATATACTACGGAAAACTGCATTAAAGACAAGAAGCTTGGTCATGGGAAACACTTTCGTACTCCTGAAGGAAAGTTGAAGCTGGGGAAGGCAGCTCGGGCTTTATTTGGGAGAGCGGATATTTGCTTGTTTCTATTGTTGTTTGGAAAGTAATTCCGTTTTTTTTTGTGAAAATTAGAGACAGTTCTTTTATAATAAACAAACACTTCATTAAATTATATATTGGCCGTTCTGGTCCAACCCTATCGCCATCTTTCTGGTAGTAGCATAATTCCACGCTCATAAAATTTTTGGTCCTCATTTGAGGTAAAGCTTTTATCGTCTGAACAATTTTGGAGTGACTGAAACAAATAAAAATCCAGTGTTGCCAGATCTGGAAAATATGGTGGGTGTGACATTGTATTCTATTCAAGCTGTAAGAGCTTTTGGCGAGTGACCAAACTTGTGAAAGGTCTCACGTTGCCTTGGTAAAACACTACACATTTTCTGTTGATTAGTTCTGGCCTTTTTTCGTTGAAGTGAATCATTCAGTTTGTCCAGCTGATGACAGTAGACTTCCGATTTGATCGCTGTTTGATGCTGTAAAACCTCATAAACGATTCCTTCAAAATCCCACCTCACCGACAACATCACCTTTTTTCGGTAAATATCGGTCATGGAATAGGTTTGAGCCGGTTAATCTTTTTTGCTCCATGAACTCCTGCATTCGACATTGTTGTTTATAACCCATTTCCGTCCCCAGTGAAGATGAGCTTCAAAAACGGATCATTGTCGTGACGTTTGAGAAGCGAATCGCAGTCGTCAATGCGGCGACACAGATTTATCTCTGTGAGAACATGTGAAACCCATACATCGAGCTTCGAGGATAATCCCAGCCTTTCAAGTGGTCATAAATTGTTGAATTGGTAAATTCAATGTCAATCCGATCTCACGTGCTATTAGTCGCCGATTCGCATAAACGAATGTCTTTATCAGCTTCAACCATCCTTTCCGAACGTGGTGCATCTTCGACATCTAAATTGCCAGATCGAAATTCAGTGAACCAGTTCTGGAACTGACGTACTGTCAACACACTTTCTCGATACACATCGGTCAATTTCCTTCTGGCTTGAACAGTATTTTTATCTGTTCTGTAGTAAAACAGTAAGATCATCATCATCATCATCATCATATCAGCTCCCTGTCATTCACTGCTGATTGTAAGCCTCTCCCAACCTTTTTCGTTCCTCCCTGTCCTGTGCGCGGTGATACAGTTGGAGCCTGCGTGTTGTCTGATGTTATTTACCTATCGTTTTTGTGGTTTTCCAATGCCCCCCTTGCTTGTTCTAGGTCTCCAGTGCACTTGCTATTTTGCCATTAATCTTCTGTTTTGCTGGCTACATGCCCTGCACAATTCGATTTCAATTTACTAGTTCTTTCCATTATATCTGCAACACAGGTTCTTCTCCTTATCTCTACGTTCTGGATTCTGTCTCTAAAAGTCACTCCCAGCATGCTCTTATCTATATGTCTTTGGGTAACATTTCTGCGCTCTTCTCAGTTAGTGTTACAGTCTCTAGGTCATAGGTCATGACAGGAAGAACGTAGGAGTCGAACACCTACTTGCGTAAGGAGATGGGAACATTTCTGTTCCTCAAAATGTTACTCATTTTTCCAAACGCTGTCCATCCAAGTCGGGTTCTTCTTTTCACTTCAGCCACCTTGGTTTGTTTCCCTAGTTTTATAACATGACCCAGATAAATGTTATCTTCAAATTTTTTCTATCAGCTGATTACCTATTCTCACCGGATTTTCGGTGTTGCTTAAGAGTTTTGTTTTGCTAAATTTCATATGAAGGCCTACCTCCTTGGATGCCTCGTTCAGTTTAGTTAACATAGTTCCCAAATTCTTCTTGTTTGAAATGATCAAGGCCATCATCGGCGAACCGGAGATGATTCAGGCGTTTTCCATCCTCATTGATACCCTTTTCGTCCTATTCGAGTTTTTTGAAGATGTTTTCTAGAGCAAGAGTTTGGGAGATATTGTATCCCCTTGTCCCACTCACCTCTGAACTAGAATATCTTTCGTCTGCGTCTCTTCGTCGACCCTCACTCTCAATGTGGCGCTTTTGTAGAGTTTCCCCAAGAGGGTGGTGTATCTGGAGTCTACAAAAGCAAGATGTAGGTTAATATACGGCGATACGGTTTCAATGTGTGGTGAAATTTGTTAGATAATCATTTGTCAAACTATTTCTGACGATAATCTTAATGGCAAAATTTACCGTCGTATTGTAGATGAGAATAAAGTGGAAGCATATTTAGATGAATTGCCATTAGGGCAAAGAAGAAATACACCGGGTCTTTAAAAGAGACACGGCAAAAAAAAAGCGATTGATGATAAAGAACCTTCTATTCGTACCTTTGTGGACCTGGCCAAAGCATTTGATATAGTTCGTCATGCAGACCTTCTACAGTATTGAGAAGGCATTGGTTTTAGAGGGGTATCTTTCAGTCTAGTGGAGAGTTATCTAAGTAAAAGAAAGCAAGCGGTAAGAATCGGAGATTAACTGAGTGAATTCAAAGAAATAAGTTTCGGTGTTCCACAAGGAACTGTGCTGGGACCATTGTTGTTTATAATGATGACACTGCTGTAATTCATAATGTTGACTAGCCTTGTTCAGAACTTACCTGCTTTCGAAAGACTGAACATCACAACACATTCGCAAATTAACATATCCGCAACCAGGTCAGTGAAGTACTTAGGAATTCATATTGATAGTCACTTCCAATGAAATGAGCAATCATCGAAATTGACGCAGAAATTGAGGGCGCTATTTCCTAAATTCAAAAGGTGTGCTTCATTTTGTAGTATGGAGTAATTGAGAATTTTGTACCTTGCGCTAGTGCGGTCCCACCTAACCTACGGAAATATAGCTTGGGGCGGATTACTAAAAACTAAAGCGAAAAAAATTGAAGTAGTACAAAAGTGAATTATGAAAATCATAAACAAAAAGCACTGTCGGTACCCAACAAGTCAACTATTTGCAGAAAGTGGTATTTACGATCTAAATCAACTTTATTGTCGATCTCTCCTCGTTTTGCAACACAAACTAGGGAATCTCGTTTGAGAATTGATCACAGTCACCCAACTAGATATAGGGAAAATGCGTCTGCTCTACCACGCATGAATGAAACTATTGGCCAAAGTAGCCATATATATCTCTTTATATCTCAGTCCTAGAGTCTTCAACGAATTGCCTGATAGACTTTAGTTCATTGTTAATGAAACACCCACGCACGGAGTTTATTCTATGTTTATTTTATGTGAACTCAATTGCTTGTGTTATCAGTGTATGATATGTTATATTGAATGGTCTGAATAAACATAATTATTATTATTGTTTATTATTATTAATTTTGAGGAGATGGTTGCTGAAATCATTTCATGAAAAAGTTCAAATAAACATAGGTTCGCAAAAACTTCATTACCGATTTGCAATATGTTAAAGTTTTATCGAAGGACGCCGTTGAATTTTAATTTTTCATGAACCCTGTTATACTGGAAAAAAATTAATCTTACATATCATTCGAGTAATATATCTCATCAGCTCTGATGGATAATTGATATAATGAATGTTTCTGCAGTTTTGAAATCACTGTTCAATCCATACCCTTGTCAGCATATTTCTGGCAGCTCTTTCGAGTGGTTTATCCCTTGTCAACTTCGATAAGACGAAACATTCTGTTGGCAGGATATCATAGAGAACTTCTTCATTGTCTGCTGCCAATTTCAAGAATCGACAACGCATGTTCATTCCATGCATTTGAATATTGCCATTAGTTCAGCAAATTCACCCCTTCCTAAATATTTTCACTGATATCATCTGAATTGTAATTAATATGGACAGCTCAGGAGTTGATCTGACGTTTTGATTAATTGAATTGATTTATAGTAACGAAATTTCATTGTGCTCATTGAAAATGTATACAGGTTGAGACAACAATGAGCTTTGCTAGAAAAGAAGACATTTATTTATCACTAGTGAGCTCATTAAGATCGCCTTTTTATAACTAAACAGTTAATAACTTAACTCCTAATATACACAACCGCCTGATAAACTAAACGCCTTTTCATATCCCACTCTTTCCATACTAAACGCCCCTTTATATTCACTGATATTCATACTTAATAGTTGTCTTATGTTATATGGAACTCTCTAATATATTGCCTCATACATCCTTATTATAAATTTCAACACTATTCACTACTATTTCAATTCAAAGAGATAAATTCAATATGAAACTGTCAACTTTCTCCAATTGAGCTAGCATAAAATATAATTGAAGAAATCAAATATGGATTAAAAAAACAAATTGTTCAATCACCCTTTAGGCATAAAAATTCAGTAATAAAGAATTAATGTGTTAATTAATATAAATTGAATATATATTAATATAAATTGAATATATATTAATATCCCAAATTTCTAGTTTTTTCAGAGAGATATACAGATCTATAGTTTCAAATATTTAATTTCGACTTAACTGATTAGAATAAGTTCGGATTAGAATCAAATAAGATTCATGAATTAGAATAAACAACAAATATTAGCTTAAAACAGCAAGATGGAAGAATAACTCTTCAAGTATATTAATGAGATGGAAAATAATAGTTCTTTTCATATTGAAATTACTCAAGAGTGTCCAGAAGACAAAGGCGAGAAATTTATAATGAAATAAACGAACACTACTGAATACATAGAAATCTCACCTTATGTGATTGCCTTTCACATATTTTTTTCGTAAGGAGTTAAATTGACCAAAATTCACACAATTTAATTACCAGAAAGAACAAAATATCTTCTGAATTGAAGTGTTCTTATGGAAAGCAGAAATGAGATTCAAGCATCTACAAATTTATAAAAAGCGTTATATAGATATACAATCATATACAATTTATACAATGATGTTAACTAATAGCAGCCTCAGTAAAACTGTTTCAGGTAATTGTTGATTTCCTAGATCCTAAACCCTCATTTGGTCACTAAAATTTTCACTCAATTTTTATTTGCTTGCATATGATTTTTGAGAGTTTGGTCAGAAGTATTTCTCATTTAGAAATTTTTTCTCTACTATTTCATCCTTAATTTCGTCATTTTAACAAAACCTTCCACTTCATAGAACTATCTCTGTCTAATATTCCACACATCTCTGCCACTGTGCTCACTACTTTTCCTTTGAATTTTAGATATATACCTTGCATATCTTTGTCTTCCAATGCCTTGCCTATCTCTCTAGTGATCATATTCTACATCAGAGAAATATCAAAATGTATGGACTGAGTATTTAAAATCTGTGTAAACATGCCCTTATAATTGAATTTAATATTCTTCAATTTTACTATTCTTCAATTTATGTTCTTGTGAAACCTTATATTATACTCTGAAACGAAAATAAAAGGAAAAATTGCATTAAAACAACTTCATTTTTCCATATTGCGTGAACAACGTACACATTTTACACAATTATAATAAATATCTAAGTCAAACTGAATCTGAAACTATAAATAACCTAAAACCAAAATTGTAAAAGATACATAGCATTCTTCAAGTAGTAGTTGAATTTTCTCCAAAATACGGCTCCCATAAGCAGGAGCATGTTTCTTGTCATTTTCATAAATCTTTGATTGAAAGTTGTGGTTGCACAAAATAAAACTTCGTATGTAACTTCTTCAGATTTGAACATCATGTTTACCTCTATCAGACACCTATCAAAGAGAATATTTCAACTACAAATCAATGAGGAATACCTGTAATTCATTCAACAGCCTCGATAACATTTCTCGAGAAACAATAACAATGTGTTATGAATAGAAGGAACTCGCGATAATTGCTTTTTGTGCTAATTGAGATGACACAGAAGAATATCGGAGTATTCAAAAGTCAATTAAGTTTTGATGCCAACTATGAAAACAATAGTTCCAGAAATAAATGTATATGGTGTGAATAGCAGACGAATTTCAAAACCTCTACTCCATCTTTTTCCTACGGAGATGTATAATATTTACCTGTAACTTTTCTGTTATTACTGAATATTTATTTGCCTATTTTCATGATTGTATTATTAAGTGGTCCTATACAATAGGTTGAATATTATTTTTCATTTTATTTCCCAACCTCTTCACAGAGAATTTATTTTATATTTCCTCTTCATCAAGTGGATTGTAACCTAAAAATGAGTATTTCAGAAATAATCACCACTAAATTTGCATTGGAAGCGAAAGCTCACCTCAAAACCCCTGAAAAAATGATAATTCCACTGAAAGATACATTAATCACACTTTAAATGCATCTCATCCATATTTTCCAAATATGTTTATTGGCAAGCTTTCATAGATTCATAACCAGAGAAAATGAAATCTTACTTTCTTTGGTTCAAACTTAAACATTTTCAAACACAAACAGTCTCAATAGTCTTCAATAATTGTAGAATAGAAACTTACATCCTCTTGAATAAACTAAAATATATTTAATTTGAAATGGGTACAGTCTTACTGACACTCAGTTTGAAATATCTTAATACGGAGATGGCCTTTTGCGAATAGCTTTCAATATTCATATCATGAATGATTTGAATGACTTACAAAAGCTTAATCGAGTTCCTTCAGAAAAAATATTATTATACAAAAAAATTCAATACTTATTTATAGCAAGGAAGGATATTCCATCATTTTGTTAGATAATTTCAATTGATTCGTTAAAGTATCCTAGTAATTTCAGGAACTCTTTCAATGCATAGAGGTAAAATTACCAATAATAAAATATGAAATATTCCAGGATGCTGAATTATTACAAGTACTTACCTTTTAAACATTATAAGTCTCTTAGCTTATTTTCATTATAAAACTCCGTTCGAATCACATTACTTGGATTACAATAATCTCAAAATATTAAATTTATGAATTTTGGAAGTTAGTTGTCTCTTTCCTCGAACAAAATATACATGAAAATGGCAAAATAATCATCAAACTACGTTCACTTACTTCAAAAGTTTATCTCAAGTTTCGTAAAAGTTTTCTTTGAAATAAATTCAGGAATTATTCGATCTGACAAATCGAATATAAGACTGATTGAAATAACTTCTGTTCACATATATATTTAATCCCGTCTCATATTGTCATTCAGAAGACAGAAGAAGAGAGCACTATATTCTGGAAGTTGGTAGTACAGAAGCTATGTTGATGAAAATAAAAGTCACTAACTATTTCCATTCCAATATTTTCATTCAGAAGAATGGGAGCATTAAATTTTACACGTTGGTGAAACCGACTTCCAGAATACAAACTCCAAGGAAATAAGCAGCTGTGCTGGCGACATCGGCTTCGGCACGTTTATTAGGTTGACTGCCAACTGAACTTGAATAGCAATCGTAGGGACGGTACGACAGGTGACTGGCCTCACCCCTGTGTTTCCGGTTTTTTTTCTCTAAAATCTAGGTCTCAAAAATTTTCCCAAATTCGAAAATTTAGTCGTAGAGTAACGATTTCTCTTCGCGGACCGGATCTCTAGATATGTAGGAATCGTTCGACACCCGACCCTTCCTTCCAGTAACCCCATATAAGTAGGACGAATGATAGAAAAACCGTTATTTTGACAGCTAGACGTTTATTGACTTCTGGCTGCCAGAGATTCTTGGAATGAGGAAAATAGAGCGATAGCCCTTCGTTGAATCGAAGTTTTTCCGGTTTTCCAGGGATTCTATGGAAATGAAACTATTGCGGCGCAATATGCGAAACTTTAGGTTTGCTTTTTGTCCAGGTTTTGAAATGATCGAAATCTATGGAAAAATTTGTATAGACATAAAAGTCTGATGCAATTTTATGCTCCATTCACTAATAATCGGAGACCTTTTCTATTTTCGCTTTTCGGTATTTGTTTTGGAAATTTTCGCTCGATCGATCGTTCTGATCTCCTTCAGAAAGACCGAAGTTTCCAATTTCGAAAAAATCTCATCGTTTCGACTTTCCATTCGCTCTCGGCGAAATTTTTCGAAAAATCCTCAGGGCTCCGTCGTTCGAGCTAGGGGCTCCAAATTTGGCACGGACCCTCCTCCGAACCTTAATATTTGATAAAATACAGTTTTGTGCGCCTGTTCTCCTCCGCCTGGTTCAAACTACCTTCATCCCCTCATCATTATTTCCGAAAAAGGCCTTACGACTTCAATATTATATATTAAGACAGTTGGTTTAAAGATGGAATGAACATGCAAGATTTATTTGCTTCATGCCAGCTGAAAAGACAATTGTCATAGCACAGTTATGGAAACGTTTATTTTATTCCGATTGAAAGAAAACCTATTGGAATGATAAAAGTATCTGTTAGGCAGTTAATAACCGGAAATGAATGAGTCTCAATATCTGTTGTACCTCAAGAAATGATATGAATTGATATGAAATGAATATTTAATGCAACAAAACATCGAAATACTGCGTACCTTCCGAATAGAACTCCCAACCATTACCTTACTTTCCCAAAACCAAAAACGGACAGCGTATTCAGAAGAAGGTGTTGGTTCTTTCCAAAAGGCTAGTTTGAATATAGCAGCAAAAAATTGGAGTAATTGCTTCCAGAATTAGTTCGAATTAATGCAATTCGTTAATCTTCACTGGGAATACTTCGAGATACAATAAAGTTTTAAAGAGATCTCAATCGTTTTATTCTAGCGCTATATGCAAAACTTAATAGACATTCCTTGTAAGCCACCATTTCCCAGAGTTCTCCCCAATACCCCTGTTTATATTTAAATTTATTGTGAAGAAAAATTGGATTTTCAAAGTTCAAGAGTGAAACATTTTTCCCAGAAGGCAGCGGCGATCATAATTCACCTGAGCGTTGGTTTTGAAATTATTTTCGTCAAAATAATAAAAAAAAGCTCATTATATATTACACTATTTGTCTTTCTCGGGGTTTTGAATATTATTACTTTATTCTCGTTCATTTGCTTGAAACGAAATTGAAAGCAAGGCAACTCCTTTAATTGAGATGCTTTATCATTCAAATTGATCGAGTTTTTTCCGCAGCAATAACTCTTAGAAATAATTTCAACATTTCCATCAAGTTGTTTTAAAAGCAGCAGATTATAATGATTAATTTGAAACATTAGTGAGGTTTATTTTATGAACTGTCATTATTCATGAAGATTGAATTGCTATGAAATTGGAAAAATCTATTTTATTTCTAATTAATTTATACACACAACCATATTTTTATAAAATCACTCGGTATTACATATTATTGACAAATGTTGAATTATCACCACATGTTCGGGATTTGTACTCAGTCGTCACTGAGATTTAAAACTGTGAATTTCAAAATTTAAAAACCTATAATCATAATTGAAAATGCCTTAAGTTGGATGGTCCGATATGCAGAGGGGTCGAATAATTGCTCTCGTTGAAGAAGAGGTGACACAGAAGGATATAGCGGCCAGAATGGGAGTATCACAGGGGGTGATTTAAAAATCTTACGCCCGAAATGTGCAGCTACAGCTCTGCAAAATAGGCCTAGAAGAAGTCGTAGGAAGATTACTTCTGAAGAACAAGACCACTTTTTGTGCCAAATTGCAAGAAAGGACCCTAGTGCGTCGCTACCCATGCTACAAAGGCAATTTCTGGAAGCCACAGCCATCAGTGTATAAGTCGAAACGATACATCAAAGACGTTCAAGGGATTGGTAATGCAGAAGACCCTTAAGAATTCCAGAGCTAACCAGAAAACAAGAAATTAACCGACTCAATTGGTGTATCGAGCACCAACATTGGAATATTGAGAATTGGCGAAATGTCCTTTTTTCGGATGGGATCCGAATTGGTGATCGATCAGATGATCATCAGTCGTGAAACATCATTCTAGACTCCGAGCAGCAAGACAACTTCCGAAGTACCAAGGCAGTGTAATATTTCGGGGTGGCATTATATTGGGAGGCAAGAAAAAATTGATTTCGTTTCCTGCGAGTGTACCGTCTAGAAATTACGTGAAATGAGTGCTGGAGCCCAAAGTGAGACTCTGGCGAGGTAACTACGGTGAGAATTTCACTTTCTTCGCAAGATAATGCTCCTCCGCATACCAGCAACCTTGCGCGACATTATCTTGAAACAGAGGGATCGCTATTTTGGACTGGTCAACTTACTCTCCATTCTTAAATCTTGATGAACATTTATGGGCTAATCTCAAAAGGAAGATTAGATCGCGCCTGGATAATCCAAGAACCCCACAACAGCTCATCCAATCCGCCACAGAAGAGTGGCAGAATATCACCACAGAGGAGGTCGAAAATCTAACCCAAAATATGCTTAGATGGATTCAAGCCTGTATGAGGGCAAGAGGAGTTATTACAAGCTACTGAGGTCGAGGAAAAAACACCTACTCTGTGTGAAAATATTTTTCAATTATTTTACTGCATGCAGAAATAGTCTCTCATTTTGATTTATTTGTTTCTTTCTTAAAATAAACCTTAATTTATTTCTTTTTCAATTGAAATATCTGCAGAAGGATCAATTCTAACAATACTTCGAAATTTCCAAAATCCCGGAGGTGATATTCAAAATATTGGGTGATTCTTTATGAATTTGGTAGTATATACAAGGATATCCACGGGGACCGTCTGCTAAAAACTTTTTGTGTTCCAATTATAATATCAAGCTGGAATTTTATACGCGGACATAACTAGCGACTTCCGATTGGAGTAAAATATTTTTGAAGTGATACCATTCCCGGTTATACCGGAAGTGGGTCATCACTTCGTTATTTAAAATGGCAATATACCTTTTTTATTATACATCTAGAACCGACATTTGAGCAAGGCATAAAATACCCAAGTTGTTGGCACTTATCTGTCTAAACTTTTGACAGATTTAATTATTTTTCTTATAAACTCGATTTTTGAGGAACATTTAAAAAAAAATGTAGCTCGTAGATCTTTTGCACTACAGACACAATTAATGCTTGGGTGGATAGAAGAAGGATAAAGGAATTTTTTAGGCAATCTACACATGTCAAATGTTTATTACGTTGTTTTGTATGATTTTTTCAATTCGGCCTTTTTCAAACAGCAATAACTCAATTTTTTTAAATTGCACGTGCCAATTTTTTTACCGCCATCAGATGAAGCGTCGAATTTCAGATGGAATTTTATCAGCCTGTACTATACCCATATCTTATAGTTCCGAAATAATTTGGGAATAAATTGAATTGTGATGATTTTGCAAGAACTAACAGAGAATGCTCTGAAATATTTGAATCAAGTAGCTGAACTGGCTACGCTCACCTGACAGGTGCCTAAAAGTAATGTACTTGTCACTTCGTTCATTCGTGTTTGATATTTCAACAAGAATTCTCGTTAATTTAGATTGAGAATATACAAAAAATACAATACATTTGGAATAAAACCACTGGTTATTCAAACGAAAATATATTTAATCTTTTTTTAATTCATTTCAGAATGTCGAAAAGTAGTCGGGAGAAATTGCAGGCAATTCAATAACCCATTTCTAAATCTAAAAAAAATAAAATTTCGAAGCATTAGAAGCAATTTTCTACAATTCCGATGAATAAAAATTGCAGGAACTAAGCGAAAACAAATCATCGAAGATAATTACATTAAAACGAATAAATGATAGCAAACATCATGAGAGAAAACTAATTCACGATCTGAATAAATGTTCAATATGGGCCCCATTTTGCTCGATACACTTGACAGCTCGTATACAAACATGATGAGTTGCCCTCCTAGTTTCCACAGGATCAATATTACGAAAAGCATCATGAATGCGCTCAAGTAATTCTTCTTTTCTTTCTAACAGGAATAAGATACACTTCACTCTTGATTTTGCCCCATAAATGAAAATCAAGGGGCGTCAGGTCCAGAGAACTCGGAGGCCATAAATTTGGTCCTTGATTACCGCACCATCTATCCTCGAACACATCTGTTAGCTGCCGATTTACAGCTCGTGTTTTATGTGCTGGTGCACCATCCATTTGGTAATAGTAATCCCTCAGAATGTTAAGGGGTCATCTATCTGAAAAAAATTTGTTTATGTTTCTCTCAAAATTTCTAGTTATCTTTGTCCATTAGGATTATCCTCATAAATGTTATAAGCCAACAAATCATTCATTAAAATTGCAAAAACGTTCACGCTGAATACATTTTGGAAATCAATAACCTCAATGAAATGTGGATTTTCTGTGGGGCAAAATGTCGATTTCTCCTGTTGGTTATTCCACTTTCATTGAACTTGGCTTCATCAGACCATATAATTTTTCGCAGAATTGTCTCATCTTCTTGAAGCCGAATTAATATAATTTCATAGAAATCAAGCCGCTTGGGAAGATCAGTTGGTTTCAATTTTTGTAGTCTGATAAAAGAATACGTGTGCATGCTATGTTTCTTAAGGATCCTTTGAATGGAAGTATAACTCAATCCAATATCCATTGATGCTGTCTCAATGGACGCATTTGGATTAGCACGAAAATACGCTAGCGTATTAATTTGATTGTCGTCGTCCTCGAGAATTGGCTTTCTTCTAGTTTCTGCAATTGTCTGCAAGTTCTATCCACCTTTTCTTGACATTCGCCATGAATTGAAAAGAGATTAAATAAATCCTCGTTTGAATAATCAACCATTTCATTATCAATTTGGTGGCACCTGTCAGGTGAGCGTAGCTAGTTCAGCTACTTGATTCAAATATTTCAAAACATTCTCTGTTAGTTCTTGCAAAATCATCAAGATTCTATATATTCCCAAATTATTTCGGAACTATAAGAGATGGGTATAGTACATGCTGATACAATTTCATCTGAAATTTGACGCTCCATCTGATGGCGATATAGAAATTTGCACGTGCCATTTGAAAAAATTGAGTTGTTGCTGTTTGAAAAAGGCCAAATTGAAAAAATTCATACAAAACAACGCAATGAACATTCGACATGTGTAGACTGCTTAAAAAATTCCTTGATTCTTCTTCTATCCACCCAAGCAAAAATTGTGTCTGTAGTGCAAAAGATCTACGAGCTACAATTTTTTTAAATGTTCCTCAAGAATCGAGTTGATAACAAAAATAATTAAATCTGTCAAAAGTTTTGACAGATAAGTGCCAACAACTTGGGTATTTTATGCCTTGCTCAAATGTCGGTTCTAGATGTATAATAAAAAAGGTAGATTGCCATTTGAAATAACAAAGTGATGACCCACTTCCGGTTTAACCGGAAAAGGTATCCCACACGCTGATATCTTCTCCAAGTCTGAACTCGGTAACGTGCTATGTTAGTAGCTTTGTCGGTGTGACTCCCCAGCAGTTATAGGACGTTGACTAGAAAATAAGGACATCAGAGTACAGTCGTCTGCTAAGCCAAAGATTTTGTTTCTGGGTGGAGTGGAGTCAAAAACTGTTCTGCAATAGTGAAAGAGTTGGCACGAGTATGGAACCCTGGGGAATTCCAGCATTAGCCTGCGAGGATTCATTCGTTACACTATCAACTACCATTTGAATTGATCTACTGCAGAGAAGGCTATTAATCTAACCACGCAAAGTCCATATGCGATTAGTTTATTCAGCAAGATTGCGTGCCAAAACCTGTCCGAGGTCTTTGAGGTAACAAGAGGAATCCATTAAGACCTACTGCTTTCTTACCGTCCAGTTGTTAAAGAATCGACGCACTCTAATCTTCACTTCAGACATATTCGATTGAACATGTCGGATGCTTGGTGACACTGAGTTCGATGTATTTAAGACAGAAATTTGCGAATACAGTTTTGCATATCTGCTTTAGGTGACAATGCGATAGAACCGTCATCTTTAAGCAAAGGTGATAATTATGACTCGCAAAAGTTGTTGCCCACGACTGACGAGTTCCACTGTCCTGGTCCAAGAGTTTATTCTTAATACTTCTCTAAAAGTAGGTTTTCACTCGATCAATTGTTAATGTATAAATATTCCTGAACCATGTTCACATATTCAGCTTTAGTTTCACCTGTAAGATTGTTCTTCCAGTTCTCATCAGCTCAGTTTTCAACTGTGACAGATATTTGACAGTTTTTTAAGAAACAAGGCTAGTGCAAAAGTTTTTTTTCCGTAGAATTTGGAATGTAGAGGATCACGCCAGCAAGAGTAATTTCAGTGACGGATTCGGAGCAGACATTGTGTAAGGATCTGAGAAACAGTCGCAATTGCAGGAAAAGGACAAGAAAAATTCGCGCAGATCTTTTCAGCTGGCTCGGTTGTGAAGCTTCTTCCCCATGGAAGGCGTAAGATCTTTATTACGTGGCTGTCCGAAATTAACAGTAGCAGAAACAAAGTTGTGATCAGAGTTCTGAAATCTAAACTAAGGATGCTGACATCTTTAAACGGAAATCATCTGGATCTTGAACAAAAAAGAGATCAGGAGTATTGGGAAAAATTGATTGTATACTCAAGAATTCTTGTCGACTCATCCACAAGTTGAGTCAAGGGATCGCTCATCGAAAAGGCCTCAACTTGCCATCTTGCTTCTTCGATCCTATGTTAGTGTTAGATTCAGTTATTCTTGTGGACGTTGAAGTCTCCAGAATGATCACCTCAGCTGACAGGTGCTGTATGTGTATTGTAAATAGTGTCCAGCTATTCGCTCAGGTACTGAAACAGTCAAGGGTAGTTGTTATCGTGAGGAAATCTGTACATTCAACAGAAAAACATGATTTTGTTATATGAACAAATTTTAAGCCACACCAGATCCAAAGCGTCATCCTGTATTTTCTATTCGAAATGCGACGTCCAATCTAGCAAGAACACAAAGCCCTCTCTTGAACCGAAGCTTTAAGTGCAAGTTTCAGCTAATGAAACAGATGTAGATGCTGGCTGTCATCAGGCCAGACTGCTATATACTCGTCTGAATTCAGTGGAGCGTAACAAAACATGTAAATGTACCGGTGAACCATGATAACCAGTAAATCATGATAACAAAGGGCAGATAAACAGAAAACTTCAAGAAGTCACGCTAGTTCGATTATTTACCGCTACGCTACACACTGCGTCAGCAAGGAAGCGATCTGTCGAAAGACTAACGCTCCTTATTCATATCTGGTTGTCAACCAGGCATACAGTACAACAACTTGCGAATTCATCGTTATATGCGAAAGAGTGGCCTCTGTCTCTTTTCGATGGGGCCGCAATAACATTTACTGCAGTCTATTGCTCCTATTTATGACATCCCACCGACCTGGTCCGTTGCTGTGTGGCCCTGGTTGACGGTAATTATGAAGGGTGGATCAGAAAACCAGCTCCTTCTGGAAAGAATATTCAACATTCCACGAAAGGATATTATTCATTGAATGAAAAATCCTCAAAGTTACGACTAGTTGAATCGCGGTACACCACCCAAGTTAAGGTGAAAGGTTAAAACGCGCCGAGAACTGTATGGCATTAGGGTGGATAAAATGATATGTCGTTAGCGTTTTCCTCAAGACTCAGGCGCATCTTGTTGTACATAGCCTTGCCCTTTATTGGACCTCTGGGGTCGACCGTTTAAATGTCCATTACTCGTGGGATCAAAATGGTAGAAAAATTTAAAAATACAAACATAAATAAAACAGAAACTGCAACACAACGTAAACGAAGGCTTCAAAAGCGAAAGAAAAGTATCAAGCAAAACGAGCTAAAGAAAGTGAAGGTGATAGAGAAAGTCGATTACAGAAACGACGGGAACAATTAGCGTCAAAAACACCTGAGCAATATGAGGCCAGGTTAAAAAGCAACGTCAGCGATATACACAAATGACGGCGTCAGAAACGCCTGAAGAATATGAAGCCATGTTAACAAAACAACGCGAGCGATATACACAGATGGTAGCGTCAGAAACGCCTGAAGTATTTTATATTATGTATATTTATTCAAATATATCAACCTTAGAAAGACATGCGTTCATTTCTGTCATGCTTTGTGTCTACACACGACAATTTGGAAAAATTTAATTTTTGAGATTGTAGTCGTAATTTTCTTGAAGTAGTGTTGCAACATTCACGGTAATCGGAAACATACTTGATATAAAATAAAGGTCGTCAATTTTGTCCTTGTTGATAAGCTCTATACAAACATTAATTTGAAGCTTTTCGAAGTCGAAAAACATTCAATTGATTACCGAAATGGACAAAATATGTGCTCAAAGATTATGTCAAGTCTGGGTTCCATTAAGAGCACTTTATATCGTCTAACCAGTGGCGACAAAGATATATTTCAATGTCCCCAGTGGCCTGTTCAAACTTTTTATACAGCCTTAAGCGTTATTCCCGCCCTTGTTCCACGAAGAATGTTTAGAACGACATTACGTTGATATATCTCAGGGACATTTTGTATATTACTCGGCTTGGGTTACACTTCACGGCTATGAATCACTTTGTTTTGTCTTCCCGTCGAGATTTTTATATCCCAGCGCATTGTCCAATTTTCCATTGAAAAAAATGTTTTCCACTTTGAATCATTCCAGTCTAGTGTTTCCGGGAAATTAAAACACCCGTGATATATCATGAGTGGCAGAACGGAAGTGGGGTAAGGTAAAATTAACGGAAGCAGTTTTGGATCGCATCGTCTGAATTATTTGAGTTGTATAAATCTGTATATGGGTGAAAATGATGGAATATATGGAATATCACTTAATCTTTATCCTTTGCATCAATACGAGAGTACCGGATATCTTTTTTAGGTTTTAGTTAATGAAACCAAATGTTCTTACAACCGAAAACAATCTGTAATTTCAGTACCTTACTAAAAACTTAATGAAGCATTCAATGTTGCAGTTAAATAAAAAAAAATTTGGTAAATTTAAAAAAAATTGTTTTTGATTGCCTATACGTTATTATATGCGAGAGGTACCGTGGTACCTATATGTATTTCACTGCGAAATACGCGTTTTCTACAGGCTTGATCATGCAGTAGGAGAAAGGTACATACTCGAGTGTCCTGCAGAGAAAAGTTCCATTAAGAAGGCCGAGCTACCGACCAAAACATTCAACACCCCCACACGACCCCTCACCTGTCTATCTAGTCCCCCATAATACATATAGATGGAACTAATTTAACCACGTCGAGTGTCAAACTCTGTCAATTAAACTTCAATCGCCGATAAATGAATTGTCTAATTTCTGTCAATGTCAATGAATTTCAGTTTCAGGATCATTTTCCACATCAATTTCATCAGGAATCTCTATTTGTTCTTCTAAATTGTCTTCTGATTCCCAATCATCTTTTTCACTAATTTCATACTCATTACCACTGTCAATTTTTTAAATTATTTTACGTAGTTCTCTGTACGTCAAAGATTTAAGTGCCATGTTAATCTCATGAAGGTAGCACTAATTTAACCATGTCAAGTGTCAAACTCTGTCGATCAAACTTCAATCGCCGATATATGAATTGTTAAATGTCTGTCGATGTCAAAGTTTTCAGTTTTCCGCTAAACACTTTTATTTTTGCGGTTTGTGCCATTGTGTCCGGAAAAAAATAATTCCATATATCGAACATCGTTTTCAGACATTTAGTCGAACTTCGTGTACCAGGCAACTGTGTTAAAAGATTTTCCGATCGAGTTTTCATAGTCTGTGTCGGTTCATGTTTCAGTCACATTGTCTTGCCATCTTTGCCTATAAGCTTTGGACCTTCATTCTTAGCTGCATTACATTCTATTTCATCGAGCTTCTTTTCATCATCAGAATCATCATAGGTTTCACCCTCATCGTCGTCGTATAAAAAAGACTCATCTAGCAAACGCTGCAATCTTTCCTGTTCCTTTTCGTAAGAATAATTCATTGCAGGATCAAACACGAATAGCCGTAAAATATAAAAACAAACATTCTTCTTTTATAATATTTGTAACACTTGTAGTCGAGCTCGGACTCTCATTCCGCAAAAATTTCTGTAGCCTCCACTTATAAAACTCAGACTCAGTACTAGGATAATACACGTAATTCTAGGAAGGTAAATTAATCGGTATGACTTCAAGTGGGTGGGGGTGCAAAGATATCCAAGAATTTGCATCGGTGCGGATCGAAGGTCGCGCGCGGCCACTGCAGGGTTCAGTACGTTTCGACGACACAGCTCCTTCAACAGACAGATAGAAAACTATACTTAAGTACCACAATTCCTACAGGGAGTTTCATAATAGAATGCCGTAAATTTTTTTTTATTTGTTCACGCTTCGACACCTAGGTCATTAGCGTTATTGGTCATAACAGTATGTATTACAATTTACCATGAGTATATATAATAATTTTGTACATTTCATTTGTGGACTATTGAAATATGAGTAGTACTTATTAAATTTGTCTTTCATGAAAGCCAGTGTTTTCGAGAATTGTGCCTGATTCATGCTGAGGGCGTCTGCCAACTTGTTACAGACGTTATGATAAAGTCTCTGCTGTTCGTACACTCTACATAGTTTGATGATGTGCTCCACTCAGATTTGACAATTGCAGGTATTGCACCATGGCATTTCTTCTTGCTCCAGAATGTAACCATGTGTTGCTGCGATGTGGCCGTAAATGAAGGAGATGATTCCTTGAGTGATGTGAAAAAAAATAAATTTTATAAACATGGGTCGAGAAATGCTTCGATTCCGAGATATATGGTGTTCAATTTTTGAGAAGTTTTCAGTACTTTCTTTATTAAAACTGCAGTTCTTTGAATTTTCAACCGAAAATTGACGCCAAAGTAATTTCTCAGTTATATAGATCTTTGAACATATGTATGTCGATGATTGTACTCATATCGAGAGAATTATTTCAGTTATTACGAGACTCTAGCGAAACATAACCTGTAAAAGTTAGTCCGTGAGTGAACCGACGAGTAATCAGAACCATTCTGTCAGGTTAAATCCAAGCCACACATCTGAGTGAAGTAACACTGAATTCAATAATTGTCGAGTTGATAATTCACAGAGTCCAAAACTCCATTCTCATATGAAACAGTTCACAAAGCAGGACAACCAATTAGATCAGTTTTGACATATGTTTCATCTACGACTGCAAAACTTTCCTAGTTTCTCTAGATATCATTTGAAACTTCCATAGTTTAATAGAGAAAATTGAACGTTGAATTTCCACATAATGTAAAACTTGTTTATGGCGTTTTGTCAAACTGAAATCTATGATTTCAAGTTAACATTCCGTCGAAATTGATTAACCCTACTTCGACACTGAATAACGTCTATCCATTCAAATATCAGAAGCTATCATGAGAAATTCAATATGCTCACGCTGGACGAAATACTGCTACTTATTTTACGAGATTACCATCGTTTATGAATTGTTTTATAACTTATGTGTTTAAAAAAATGTAAATGGATATTTTTTCCGATATACAGGGTGAAGCACGAGTTAAGGGATGGTTTTTTTCATAATGTTTTCTAACAAGCGAAAATATACATTCACTTCAACCTGGTTCATACCTTGACATCGAGCCATTGATACTCCTTCAGATTTTCTTAAAACTATGTCGGGATTTCTGCGAAGGAACATTTGTAACCAATCAAAACCAGCCTTCTGTTTTGATTTGTTGAACCTTTGTTGAATTTTTTTTGTTCAGCAAACTGGAAAGCTATCTTCCTCAAATCCGTCAATGTCAATTGGAAACCACTTTCTTGCACCTATTGGTCCTCTTTTATCATTATTATTTCTGTATCGTCTTTTAGGAGTTTTTCGAGGTATACTTTGGATGATGGAAGCTTTGTAAACTGACATTTCTCCATTTTTATAGCAGTTAATGGCGCTTTTTAGTTATTCCTCACTTCAATTGCCATGACTAGCAAAAGCCTTCCTTTGGTATTTATTTGGCATCTATACCAATCAAACAAACAATTATAATAAAAGATTTGAATTGTGGAGGCCGTTACTTGATGTAGATCAATGATATAAATGAGATAAAAAACACAAGGTTTAACTTTAATCTACACTTTATTTAAAAAAATTCGACGACGTTTCGCTGACACAGCAGCTTTATCAAGAATGACAAACAGAATGAAGAGTATGGTATTATAAACAAATCGTAGAACAAGTTGGATGAATAACAGGAAAATCCACACCGAGCCATTGTACAGTTAGTATGAAAGGTAATAAAAACTAATTAAACAAGTTAAGTAGGGGTGAATAATTCACATCTACCTGCTCATTCAAAAGCTTGTCCGAATGTTTGTATCTATTTATTTCTAATGCTTCTAGGAGATCTAATTTTAAACTTTTTGATTTTATATGTAATATCTCAAAATTTTATTGAATGAATGGTTTTCTTTTATTAAGTGGTTTGAATAATTTGAATCAGATTTATTTTTATCGAAGGTACGTTTATGTTCAGATGTTCTTATGCCAAAACTCCTATAGGTCCCACCGATATAAAGTTTTCACAAGAACCGCAATTGAGTTTATAGATTCCTGATTTACTCGATTTTTCAACACGAGATTCATTATTTTTAATATGTTTACCTAAGTTATTAGAAGTTTTGAAAGTTATATTAAGATTTTGTTTGACGAGAAAGGATTTAATATTTGTACTTGCAGAACCGCAGAATGTTGAACTGTTGAATAATTTATAGTCTTTATGAATAGGATATACTTCATTTATTGCTTTCTGATACAGTTTTTTTTTGTTTTCATTTTTTTGATTTGTATCAGAAAGCAATAAATGAAGTATATCCTATTCATAAAGACTATAAATTATTCAACAGTTTAATATTCTGCGGTTCTGCAAGTACAAATATTAAATCCTTTCTCGTCAAACAAAATCTTAATATAACTTTCAAAACTTCTAATAACTCAGGTAAACATATTAAAATAATAAATCTCGTGTTGAAAAACAAGTAAATCAGGAATCTATAAACTCAATTGCGGTTCTTGTGATAAAATTTATATCGGTAGGACCTATAGGAGTTTTGGCATAAGAACATCTGAACATAAACGTAGCTTCGATAAAATAAATCTGATTCAAATTATTCAAACCACTCAATGAAAGAAAACCATTCATTCAATAAAAATTTTGACATATAACATATAAAATCGAAAAGTTTAAAATAAGATCTCCTAGAAGCATTAGAAATAAATAGATACAAACATTCGGACAAGCTTTTGAATGAGCAGGTAGATGTGAATTATTCACCCCTACTTAACTTGTTTAATTAGTTTTTATTACTTTTCATACTAACTGTACAATGGCTCAGTGTGGATTTTCCTGTTATTCATCCAATTTGTTCTACGATTTGTTCTTAATACCATACTCTTCATTCTGTTTGTCATTCTTGATAAAGCTGCTGTGTCAGCGAAACGTCGTCGAATTTTTTCAAATAAAGTGTAGATTAAACTTAAACCTTGTGTTTTTTATCTCATTTATATCAAGGATCTACATCAAGTAACGGCCTCCACAATTCAAATCTTTTATTATAATTGTCTGTTTGATTGGTATAGATGCCAAATAAATACCAAAGATACGCTGATCAGTGGCATACTGCAAAAAAGTTTGAAAGGGCATAAGGAGACATGGCTTCGGGAAAGAAAACACCTTGTGAATTTCAGTTGGAATCTAGGACGTATAAAGATGGAGGCTCTGAGAAATTGCTTGCATTCCAAATTTGGGCTAAATATGTCAGAATCTGAAGGAATTTTGAAGAAAAATTCAAGTTTTTCCGGAAATTTCAACACCCTATAGCTCCGTTACAAAGCTTTTGCAGACCTATGTTTATCTAAAAATTTTTTTTTACATTGCTCGTAGATTTTCTTCTTTAAGTTGTTACTATTATGTGACACCCTGTATACTAATTCCGTATTTTGGACACAAACAACGCCATGGACCGATTTATCACCAAATGGACACTTGGTATATGATATTAATATTTTTATTTATATCCTGAGATCACAAACTCGCCGTTTCGTTACAATACTTCAAATCATTAAAAAGAAACTGCGTCAAGATTTCCCAGGCTCTGTTACTAATTTAGAGCAGATGATGAAGTATATCGTTCGAATATTGAAATAAATTAATTAGTATGCCCTAACCTTTTCAACCGCTTTCTAAAAGCTGCCTCTGCAGAAATCTCTACACCCCAAGTAACCAGCTTCTACTCAAAAGTTGATTCATCTTTTTAAATCTATCCGAGTTCAAAATACTTCACAAACTCCATTGAAATTTAATCAATTCACTCTTCTCTTGCAGAACACGTAAAATGCTTAATGAGAAAATCCATCGGCGCTAGTGGGTCTATTTGGAACTCGGCGGGTGTAAACTTGTCTACCCTCATCAAAGCAGCGCATTTTCGCGAATTGATGTTTTTTTGGAGAAAGCTGAATACGAAATAGATCTAAATGTTGGCATTAATTTATTTCTCTGACAGTTTTTCCATTACATATCCGAAAATTTCAGATATTCCATTGACAGCTGGAGGTGGAAATTATATATCCAAAAGCGATCAATATCGCTTCGCGGAAATTGATAAGTGTGGACTGAATGGTTCACAAGTTGTAACTCAGGAAATAGTTTTCCTAAAAATATGAACAACTGGCAAATATTTCCATATTTGAAAATGCTAGTTTTCGAGAGACAGGGTGTGTTAGTTTTTGGAAACATACCTTTCCTGTAAAACCTTTTTTACCATCACGAACAAATGATCAAAAACATCAAAGTCTGCATTGAGTCAATCATTAAAATTATTCTTACATGCATGGATCTCTACATACCACACTCCACAAACAAAAAGCTGCCGCAGTTGAAAATAGATCTTATAATAAAAGGAAGAAAAATCTAACAGATGGAAATATAAAGGAATATATGCGTTTCAAAACATTTGTAACTCAACAATTGATAAAGTTAAAACCAATATCTGTGAAAGAGTTTCGAATAGAATCATGAAGCAGACCAGTGGGACTTATCAGTTCTGGCCCATGGCGAATGCAGTCAGCAACTTTTACAAGTCATCCTTCCTGTTTAGATACATCTAATGCAGCGCTGCCAAGCATCCCACATGTTCAATCGACTATGTCTGAAGTAAAGATACCTACGGTATCTTCTGAAACGAAAGTTAGCTACAGCTGTGCGACTTGATCTGTTTCTTCTTCTTCTCTGCTTGTATTCCCCACCACCACTGGAACTATAAAAGATAAAGGTGGCAATGAGATGCTGTCTTCTCGGAATTTGAGTAATCTGACATTGACAGCAATAACAAATACTTCAGAAGATAATGAAGACGGTAACTGGAAAGTTTCAAAACTCAAAAAACAGAGGAGAAAAACATGGAATATAACTAGAGCTTATGAAAATAGTATCATTAAAGCAGCTTGTAAAAAAAGTACAGTTGTTTGTATCGAGAATTAGTCCGAATGCCTCCTTAGAAGATTTTACAGCAATGTTGAGAAAAAAGAGAGACGAAATTATACATAAACACCCGCTTAGTAAACATTTCCTATATTGGTATCGATATGTCGATCACATTATTGTGTGTTTCACAGGAACAAACAGACAGTTCACTGTATTCGAAAATTTCATCAACAACTTGCACCCAGAAATAAAATTCACTTCTGAAATAGAAAAAAACAATTCGATCAATAGACTAAACAATAACAAGATCAAATAATAAACACCAGTTTTCAATTTATCATAATCCTTCTCATACAGATATCACATTCCATTATGCATCGGTACATCCTTACCAACATAAAGTTGCAGTATTTAACAGCTATATACATAGACTCTTGAACACACCGATGCCTAATGATAATTATTTCGAAGAATTGAATTTGATAAAACAGATCGCAATGAATAATGGTTATAATGCAAATTTAGTTATCAGTATATTATATAATAAAAAAAAAAATTAGCTTTACAACATATATATCCAATCGGTGAACACCAAGACAAGAAATTCAATAGTTTAACATATATAGGCAATATTAGCAATAATGTGAAATCCTTCCTAAAAACTCAAATTTAAATATAGCGTTCAAAACATCAACAAATTTAGGTTCATTAATCTGGAATTATAAATCTCCAATTAATAAAGAAAATAAATCAGGTGTTCATAGATTGGATTGTGAAGATTGCAATTGTTTTTATATAGGTAGAACAGGAAGAAATTTTAATGTTAGAATCTCTGAACATAAACGCAGTATCATCAATGGAAAAACCGACTCGAATAATTCAAATCATCTTAGAGAAAATGGTCACTCTTTCAATTTAGAATTCAAAATCCTACATTCTGAGAATAGAGGTATAAAACTTAACCTTTTGGAAGTATTTGAGATTAACAGATTTAGGTATTCACCGAAAATTCTTAATGATCAGGTAGACATAAATAACATAAATTACCCTTATTTAATTTATTTCCTAAACATTAGTTCAAGTACGGATAGCTCTGAGTGGATTGCCTCTTTAGTATATATAAAAATTTGTTAGTAAGATATATTTATAGTATTTATTCGCTCTTGACAGAGATACTGTGTATCGAAACCCGTCGAGCATTTAATAATATATTTTAGTAGAAATCATCGTTAACTTGTATTTATGGAGATGGTTAACCTACCAGCAGCAGAATGTGACAATATGATGTCAAAATATCCAAAAAATTATTCATCTTTCAAAGTAACCATTAATTACGCCATTTTCGAGACAGCCTAGACGGATACTGTGTGGCCCCAGAGTGCTTTTGTGTCCAAGTTTTTTCAGAGGTCTCTCACAACCAAGACTCCAACATGAACAATAAACCATCAGTCAATGCTAAGGTAACACATTTCCCTTTACTACTCTTGAACATACAAGGTCTTAGTGATGAATCCAATTCGTTGAAACTATTTTTGAAAGATAGTAACTATCCTTATGTTGTGTGCCTTAGTGAACACTTTAAAATCTTACCTTTGTGATAAAATATCAATTGATGGATGTTTCACAACTACTTTATATGGTCGATCCTCTCTTCGGCAAGGAGCAGTTGCTGTTTCATGAAAAGACAACAATTTCCTCGTTTTGGAATAAATTGATTCATATTTATTTGAGTTGCATTGCGAACTTTCAGCTGTACTTTTGAAAAATTTCAACATATTTGTAATATGTCTTTATCGATCACCAGATGGTGATTTTAATGTGTTTTTACAAATTCTTGAGGAGGATTTAAAAAGATTCAATGTTTCTACTAAAGTTACTTTATGTGGTGATTTCAATGTTCGTTTTAATGATATTGCGGATAAGAATGTTGGTGCATTGTGCGATTTACTGAACTCCGTTAGATACCATCCATCAATTTATGAACCAACTAGGGGTCCAAATTGTCCAAATCTTTTAGATCACAGGGCACAGACTGCTAGCTTTGACATTCCAGTGTACGCTAGGACGATACAAGTTCATGCCACTCACAGAAAAAGTTTCAATAATTTTCATTCCAAATTAAAGAACCTGAACTGGGACTTCATACGTGATGATCAGATCAGTATTAACGATGCTTTTCATGCACTTCATGATGAATTTGTTGAATCATATAAACAGTCCTTTCCTGAGAAGGAGGTTATGTGCATCGAGGGCAATTCCGGATCAAATTGGTACACACTGGAACTGAGGGATATTCGTGATTAGCTGAATTCGATTTCAGAGCTTTTTGACAAATATAAAACATATCATCTTAACATCAAAAGTTGAATATAATGATAATAAAATTCTCAATTCTTCCAACAAAGCTAAAACAATGTGGAATTTAATTAATTCTGAAAGAAATATTCCCAAGATAAAAACAAAATCTAGTAACAGAGCTAATGAGTACAACAGCTATTGTACATCTATACCACATGAAATTGTAAACTAAATTGCCCCAAACAACCTGAGTCGTTGTGATCTGTTTTCAAAAGAAATTATCATTAATACAAAGTTCCAATTCAGAGACGTAAGCTTTAATACTGTGAGAGATATAATTAGATGTTTGAAAAATACTGAGTCAAAAGATTACTATGATCTATCTACCATTTTAGTTAAAAAAAGGATAAATTACATAATATAACCACTCATAGTGTTGATGAACAGATGTGTTGCACAGGGAGTTCTGCCTGAATACCTGAAGATTTCGAAGACAGTTCCTCAACACAAAAAAGGTGACATAAATGATGTTGCCAATTACAGGCCTATATTTTCAAAAATTTTAGAGAAAATTATGTTCATTTAGATTCTGGAGTATTTTCAGATCAATAGTCCAATGTACAGTATGGTTTTAGGAAGAAGCGGGTTGATTGTTTTTAGAAGGGGTTATACTCGCTGTCCCTGTTTCTGGATTTGCCCAAGGCGTACGACTGTGTCTCTCATTCAGATCTTTCGTGGAAGCTGGGTCACTATGGTTTTGATGATAACAGTGGGAAACTTGCACATTTTTTTTCATCAAAGAGGTTACAGGTAGTGTTCACGAATGGCAGTTGGTCGGATAGAGAGCTTGTTACCATCGGGGTACCTCAAGGTTAGGTTATGGGGCCTCTTTTATTTGTAATATTTATCAATGATTTTTTTTCCTCGTTATCTGGCCAATTGTTTGTGTGTGCTATTTGCTGATGACACCACTGTATCTATTGGCTGTGGCGACCTTGGGGAAGCGGAGGAGATGTTTGGGACAATATATTCGAGCGCCTTGAAGTGGTTTTCGGGAAATGGCTTGCGCATAAATGACAACAGGACTGAGCATATGATTTTTGGACTGATGCATGGTTTTGAAAACACAAGTGTTTCATTTCTGAGTATTTACTTGGATAAAAGCTTACCTGGGATCTTCACTTTGATCAGTTTGCCAAGAAGCTCAGTGGAAATATCTTTGTCTTGAGAAACCTTGCCACCTCTGTAATCAATCATATTTTAAAGGTAGCTTATCATGGTCTATGCGAATCTCACTTGAAGTACTGCTCAATAGCGTCGAGAAACTGTTGCGAATTTTCCAGAATATTCAGAATCTCAAATATAGAGAATGTTATAAGAATTCTCTTGTCAAGTTGGGAGTTATGACTCTCCTTGTCTCTTTATTTTTGAGTGCCTCGTATATGAACATCAAACGAATAGTGATCATCATAATCATTTAGACAAAATCAGACATTCCCTTTTCTCAGATAGGATAAGTCGCAGAATGGACCAAACTACTTGTCACTTAAATTTTATAATAATTTGCCTTCAAGCTTTAGAAATTTGCCTTTAGAAAATTTTAAGATTGAAATACGAAAAGTTTTATTGAAACATCCTTATTATGATGCTAACGATTTTTTAAATGTGACTTGTCTAGTGTTTATACTATAGGTCTGTGATTTTTAACTAGTTTCCTGAATTCAAGAATATTTGAGACGACTTCTTTGTAATTTCCTACTAACAATGAGGTGAGCACGTACATACATTGTACTTTGTCACTAAAATAAATATTCTATTCTAAGTTCAGAAAGTGTGCGGTAAAGGGCGATCTTCAAACACTGAACTGTAAGACAACAGTGGATCTTGATGAAATTGTTAGAGTTAGATATCACATTTATAATCATTCGCAGAAATTTTATCAACCCACAATATTAATCTATCAATAACTAACGACCAGCTTGTTTTCCTTCTGTCTCTACTTCTTTCATCATTTCATCAGAACGTTAGAGGTCTGGGAACTAAACTGAAAGATTTCAATCTTAGGACTTAGGCAAATGACTTCGATATACTCCTTATCACCGAATCATGGCTTGATGGCAACGTGAAGTCATTGATTTGAATCAATATGATCTATTTCGCAGGGACCGAGAATCAACAGTTTCTCTCTTGCCTGAGGGTGGTTTTCTCATCGCCGTTCGAACACAACTCAAGGCCTCCCTAGTGCGTGAGTTTCTTAGTAATATGTAGGTTTTCTTTGGGAAACTCAAAGTCAGTTATACTCAGTTCTGTTCATTTGCCTCCGGGCTCCGAGGACGCCCTTGTAACGTTTGTTTCGAAGCTGAACAGGATTAGTCAGCAGGTATGTGACTGCCATATTTTTCTTCGTGGAGTTTTCAACTATACAGGATAGTTCTGGGCAGACGATAATTTCAACTGGTGCAGCTGGTGATAAACGGTCAACTATGCTCCCCGATACTTTGCCTTTCTGTAAGCTGTTCCAGTTTAATTCTTTGATAATTTTTTGGACAATACGCTTAACATAATATTGAATAATAATAGAGATGGTGTGGTGTTTCTATCTGTCCTTCCGTCGAGTTTTCCGTTGTTTTTGATTCAATTGAACCTGTGTGTGTTCCGAACCATAAATTTCCAAACTTTCACAGAGCTGAGTATAATTTAATAAACCAAAATTTTAGCAATACCCCTAGGTATATCATACTTCAAAATAAAAATACTCAATACTCACATAGAAACATTTTACAAATTTATGAATAATGAAATATCTGAAAACGAAACCTCAGAGATTCCGCAATTATAAATATACTGTTTACTTCACAAGCTCCACTATTGAAGGAAAAAATGAACTCCATAAAAAGTGGAAAATATATGGTAACATACATAATATAAACACTTTCTGGTTACTAAGGAGTCGCTCAAAGACACTCATAAGAGAAGACTATAAGAATTACCTGCAGCACATTGAGGCTGAGATTCCTAATAACAGTAAAAAGTTCTGGCATTTTGTATTTTCAAAAAATCCTACGAATATTCCATCTAATGTGACCTTCCAGGATGTCAACGCTTTCGACACACATGGCATATGTAATCTCTTTGCCGACTATTTTAAAAGTGTATATCAACCTAAAAGTACTTCTGTATTCTGCGATCCACCTGATGGTACTGCAACTTTTAATACATTAAATTCAACTGAGAAAGAGGTATTTGATGTCTTATGTTCACTCGACCCTAGGAAGGGTGCTGCACCTGATGGTATCTCTACTCTTCTTATCAAAAGATGTGCTTCGATTCTTTCGCCTCCACTTTGCTTGCTATTCTACCAATCTCTTCGTGTTGGCATTTTTCCTGATCTGTAGAAGAAGGCAACATTCGTCCTAATACATAGTTCTGGTCATAAAAGTGACGTTAAAAATTATCGACCAATCAGTAACTTAAATATATTCGGAAAAATATTCAAAAAACTCATCTATAAATACCTTTTTTTCACTATTGAAGATATTACTGACACAAGGCAACACGGCTTCTTCCCTAATCGGTCCATAGACTCTAATCTGAATGTGGAATATATTCTCAAAAGTATGACTCCGTTTACACCGACTTTGGTAAGGCCTTTGACAACATAGATCACAATCTGCTCTTGATTAGGTTGTCTGAGGTCGTGGTGGTTGGTGTCGTTCTGGACTGGTTCAGATCTTACTTATCGGATCGAGAATATAAGGTTGCTGTAGCAGGTTGTACCTCTGAATCCTTTATAGCAACTTCCGGAATCCCCCAAGGGAGTCACTTGTGGCCGTTTTCGTTTATCATATACATGGATAAAGTTATGCACTGCTTCAATCACTCAAAATAATTATTTTACGCCGACGACCTGAAAATTTCCAGAAAAATTCGAACTTTTGGAGATTGTCTGCTGCTGCTGTCGGACCTTGTCAGATTTGAGGAATTTTGTGAGCTAAATAGATTATTCATTAATGCCGATAAATGTTTTATTATCACTTTAACAAGAAATCGTAATGGATTCCAATTCCGAACGCGAAGACCAAGCTAAGGACCTCGGAGTTATCATTGATGGTAAACTACTCTTTAACTGTCACATCGAGAGTATTGTCGGTTCAGCATTTCGAATGTTGGGGTTTCTGAACAGGAAATATAAAAGTTTCCAGAATAATAATACATTACTCTCTTTATACTATGCTTATGTATTCGGTCGTTTGAACTTTGCCTCATCAGTATGGAACCTGTAGTACAATATTTATAGGACCTTGAGTCAATTCAAAATAAGTTTTTGAAACGTTTGGCTTTCAAGAATAATGTGTTGTTTGCAAGAGTTTATCAACTTCTTGCGCTCACATTTTAACGTCTTTTCTCTCGAAGATTGTAGAGTCGCTACAGATATTACTATCTTATATAAAATTCTTAATGCAAGAAAAGATTCTCCTGATTTACTGTCTCTAATTGCTTTCAGTGTTCCGCAGAGGAGTTTGAGACATTTTACCTATTGAATACACCTTTCTCCAACACAAATAGCTCCTCGAACAATCCTATGTATAGAATGTTCAGATCGAGTAATAGTTATTGTGAGAATATTGAATGTAGTATCATTGTACTCCTTGAAAAGATTTCTGAAAAACACTCCAAGAAATAACCATTATTAGATTTCTTGTTGTTTGTTTTTTTTCGATATAAAGAATTAGTTATAGTACGATATAAAGAATTAGTTATACTATAAGCAATTAATGTAATTTATGTTTATGAAACGTGGACACTTTGCTGGGGTTTCCTGTTTGTGACCCAAAAATAAATATAATATTTCGCTTAAGGATCGTTCAGTTTCAAAAGGTATCTTTTAAGTACTGATAAATGAGCATAATTATGATTTCAATTCAACCAGAGAAATATATCAAACAACATATGTTTTGGGTTATCAGCTCATTATCAAGAGTAATATAATACCCAATACCCCAATGTTAATGCAAGAGTAGATTCTCCCAATTTACTGTCTCTAGTTGCTTTCAGTCTTCCGCAGAGGAGTTTGAGACATTTCATCCCATTCAATACACCCTTTTCCAACACAAATAGCTCCTCGAACTCTCCTTTGTCTAGAATGTTCAGATCGAGTAATAATTAAAGTGAAAATATTCATTTCTTTGTGGTATCATTGTACTCCTTGAAAAGATTTCTGAAAAACACTCCAAGGAATATCCATCATTAGTTTTCTTGTTGTTTGTTTTTTTTTCGATATAACGAATTAGTTATAGTATGAGCAATTAATGTACTTTATGTTTTCGAAACGTGGACACTTTGCTGGGGTTTCCTGTTTGTGTCCCAAAAATAAATAAATAAATCTGTTAATTAGGTAAAAATGACATTTTAATATTTCAATTTTATCTTAGTGTTTGAAAGTGGAATAAAACCGGAAACTTATCTCAGATATATTTTACTCCTTATATTTCTTGAAACATAAGCCTAGTGGCTTTCTCTAATCGTTTATTTATTTAGTATATTGTTAAATTCATTCTTCTTTCAGTTATTATAAGTAAATTTGAATTTAACAGATCTTAGTTTACTAATTACAATACTTTTCATTAATCAATTTCGTATAATTGGTTAAGTGTTATTTTTTACAATTATTGACTTATTTAGTGAAAATATATTACCGAGTGATTAGAGAGGCTTCGATAACTATCATCAATTGATATACTTGATGCGCCACTAAAAGTTATATTTCCAACAACATCAAATAAATGATAAGAAGAACGGTTTTGATTCGATTACACTTATCAAAAAAATTGACAACCAGCCTATTTGGGGCATAATATTTCGTTTGAAGATCGTTCAAATTACTTAAATGAGCATAGTCTTGATTTAAGTTCAAACAGAGAAATATATCAAACAACATGTTGCGGGTTATCAGCTCATTATCAAGAGTAATACAATACCCAAAGATAAAATGAGTAATCTTACTTGAAAACTAGTTCATTCGTTGAGGTTGTAATTATATTTTCAACCTACTACCTACTAACTACTAAACGGCCTATATACGAAAAGCCAGGTTTACTGAATGCTTTATTATATTTGCTATCATTCATATTAGATAGATCTTTATGTCATTTTGAACCCACTCATATATAAACTCGTACATTGTTATGTGAAAGAAACTGCAAGTATAATTCTACAGACTTCGGCTGATTTATCATACATATACAGATTTTAAGACTATTCACTATTTCTAATACAAAGAAATACATTCAATTTAAAATTTCTACTCTCTCTCATTCAACTACCATGAGATGAGATTGAAAAGCGTTTTAGCATATATTTGAGAATCAAATCATTCCATATCACTCTAGGCATAGAAATTCAATAGAACTCAGATAATAATTCAAAGCAACTCCCAAATATTCCGCCAGTTGTCAGCAGCCAATTCTGTCAAATAAGTAGTACAAATAATCTAGAAGGAAGAGATTAATTCCAAATTCGAGTTCGACGATGTCAAATCAGGAGTTTTAATCTTTTTGATCTCCCTCTTTACTTAACTGTCGTGATTCAAATAAGAACCACGAATTTTAATTTTCCACCCCAAGTAAAGAACATAAAGAGAATAAAAACTGCGAGATGAAAGCGTTTATTCCAACAAATTTTTGTGAAACTAAATCTCTGGCATTCCTGATAATTTTTTTTTAGAAGTTACTAATTTGGGATCCTCGAATTATTTGGAACACTGGGTTTTCCCAAAGGCGAGCGTAATTTTCATCTCTAAAATGTCCATCTTCTTCTCGTTGTTATCTGAATGTATAAGACCAATTCTGAATGTATCGGGAGAAATATTGAAGGATATGAAGGATCCATTTTTCGACGAAAACTCTACTCGTTTTGTGACCAGCGTGTCTAACAAAATTTTCTCACTGATTTCGGAAAAATCGTACTTTATCCAGGAAATAGAGGGAAGAAAATGGATGTTGCATGATAAAAAAACGCCGGATTTTAGAAAAAACCTGCCAATTTATAAGGATCAAACAGATCTTTCTCTTGTTGCGGATAACGTTATGTTTAAGTAAAACCAACCATTTTGTATTTCTGCGTTGTATTACTCTTGAAGATGGGCTGATAACCCAAAACATGCAGATCATTCCAATATACTTTGTTATTTGTGTTATTATTATTATTATTATTTTTTTTTCTTTCTGATTACTGAAACACGACTTTTACATAAGAAAAGTACAATAAGTAAAACGAAATGAGACACTTTTGTCACTTTCACACAATTTAAATAATAATCACGACCGGTTTCGATGATACGGTCATCTTCCAGTGAATAACAATATAACGGATGAGTTGGTTCGATAGGTTAGTACAAGTACAGAGTGAATGTTGTTCTGGATATCGAAATCCTTCAATTTTTCTTATCAACTAGATAACAACTCTTTAATGAAAGTGTCACAAATTCGAGATCTTGGAGTCATTCCGGATTCAAAGTTGGTTTTCGATTAATACATTGATTGCATAGTCAGCTCTTCAAGTAGAAAGTTGGGATACACTCTACGCTAGTGTCGTATATTTAAAAATTCTAGTTCTATTCTCAGTGGTAATTATGCCTAAGCATTCAGTAAACTCAACTTTGCCTCCGTTATATGGAATCCTCAGTATTAAGTTTACATCTCGCGAATTGAAAAAATTCAGAATAAAGTGTTAACATATCTGGCTTATTTGTGTAATTTCACGGTGGCGGAGGGGGTTGACTTCTATGAGGAAGCAAGCAAGAAGACAATTTCACTTGGTTTCACTTGAGGACAGAAGGAAGATGAATGACATCCTAACTCTTCAGAAGGTATTGGCTGGGGAGGTTAGTGCACCAACTATTCTGGAAAATATATTCTTCAACTCTACTAATTTTCACTTGAGGAAGCATGAGTTGTTCTACATTCCAAATTTTTCCAAATAACATCGTTAGATCTAAAAAATTCTAGAAGACTTGTTCTTGATGTAGTTTCTTCTTTTGTACATTTTTTTTTCAATTATTCATTTTTCTATTTCTATTTACTTAATACCTTTTTTTTTAGATTGTACTTAGTAAATACTGTTTTATTGGTTTGAACCTGTTTGTATTCTCGAAACAATAAACAATAAACAATAAAAATAGATTATTGAGTAGTGGGGATGCATTAAGCTCTAGATAGCTGTTGAGAGTAGTAAATTGTGGGTTTTCACATACTTTCTTAATCTTCAAATTCTTCAAAAAAGTCATCTCTCTCCCCTTGTTACATTTATGAAAGATTTCAAGATTGTTTAATGGTATCAAGTGGTTGGTTGATTTTATGTGTTCAAATATAGGTTAGATTGAATCTAGCTTCAAAACTTGTTCCTCTTTGTCTAACATAGGCTACCTGACATTCATTGCATTTGATTTGATAAATTCCTGATTGCTTGAATATATCGTTCGTTCCTTCAGCATAGAATAATAATCTGGGTGAGTTGGGGCAGCTTGAGAATGAGGTAGTTATGTTGAATTTGGAGAAATAAAAACTGATTTTACTGGAAGAGATCTGATTTCATTGAAAATTGGAAAGTGAGACATATTTTTGTTCTAATTTGATGAAACATGCAGAAATGATCAGTTAACACTTAGTTGAATTTCCAGATACATTAATTCAGAGAAAATAATCCTAACTCTTGAGCTTTCATATTTGAATCAAGCATTTTCCTCAGTCTCAATTGTACAGATAGTTAAAATTAGTGGTGTTGCAAAAACGTTAATGAACTATGTAATGAATATCTCTATAATATATTCTCCATTACATGTATGCAGAAATGATCAGTTAACACTTAGTTAAATTTCCAGATACATTAATTCAGAGAAATTAATCCTAACTCTTGAGCTTTCATATTTGAACCAAGCATTTTCCTTAGTCTCAATTGTACAGATAGTTAAAATTAGTGGTGTTGCAAAAACGTTAATGAACTATATAATGAAAATCTCTATAATATATTCTCCATTACATCTGATAATGCAAAAATCCATTTATTATGAAGTATGGAACCGCTCACGCACCCTCTCTATTGTATTCAAAAGAACAAACTATTCACCCCCCGCTAAAATAGCTGTTAGCTGATGATATGAAATCGAATCAGCTTTTAAAGCATCAATGCTTTTATTCCTTAAATGGAATACTGATGTCACAAATACAGTAAGAGGGGTGACTTTAACTTTTTAGGAGTGTGCGTCTGTTGATATATGCCGTTATCCTATGAAGGGTGATTTTGAAGTCATTGCTAACCAAAGCCTTATATTATGAACCAGAGAATAAAAGATGAATTAAAACAAAGGTTCCAGAAAAGTATACCGAAAAATGGACATATGTTTAGGGTTATCAACCCATTGAATGAGTAAGAAGTTTACTTACTTGCATATAACGTTATTCACAATAGGAGATAGATAGTCTGTTTGCTTATTACAAATTATCAGGTTTTTTTCAATGAGAGGACGTGATTTCCATCATTAAATATCCATTTTCTTCCATTCGTTACCTTGAAAGTATAATTTTCTTGAAATCTATGAAATGATTTTTATATATACCAATGATCAGAAAGCCAGTAAAATTTCGATTTTGAAAATGAATTCTTCATGCCCTTCAATTTTCTTCTCATTACATATATTCAGAATTAAACTTAAATATCTAGGTGAAACATAGAAGAACATGGATATTTAAGACATGAAAATTACGCTCCATTGTGAAAAAAACGTATTTTCAAACAATTCGAGGATTTCAAATCATATACTTTGAAAAAAATATAAGGAATGTCATAAATTAGGTTCAGTAATTTGTTGGAATGAATGCTTTCATCTCGCGGATTTTATCTGTTTTTTTACTTGGGGTGGAAAATTAAAATTCGTGATTCTTATATGAATCAGGGCAGTTAAGTACGGAGGGAAGTCAAAAAGATTGAAACTCTTGATTTGACATCGTCAAACTCAAATTTGGAATTAAGCTTCTCGGTTATTTGTATTACTTACTTCACTGGCTTTCATCTAGCAGTTTTCATCCTTTTTATGTTTTTGCTTGTTCAAGTTCAATTCTCTCGAAATTTATGAAATGATTTTGGTATTAACAATGGTCATGAAAAGCAGTAGTATTTTTTTTGTCCAAATTCTTTACTGGAGGTAGCTCTAGAACCAAACGTCCGGAAGAGTCAAATCTGGGGAATAGGCTGGTCACCAAAACAATTGTTCGGCCAGTTGTCATTCAAAGCTGCTTTTTGAGGGGCAGCATTATTTTGTAGGAAGTAGATTTTTTTTCGTACTTCCGAAGAAAGATCATTGAGGAAATCTTGTAATCTTCGAATGTGAATTTCATTAAAAATAATCTGTTGAGTTTACTTCAATGGAAAGTATTCCTATCAAGTGATTCGAACAAATTGTGCACCAGTTCCACCGAATATGTTATATGGTGAAAATTATTATTCATAATATAGGGTAGTCCACGGAAAACCGGAATTATAACCTACCACTTCCACAATTATTAATTTAGAGCTTTCATTTCAGAATCTTTGGAATGCCAAAGAATGATGGAATACAAGAATTGTTATAAATTTTAATTCTTGGTAAAATTCAAAATGGCCGACAGATACACTACAATTTCAATCAGCTGGATTTTTTTCATGATAGGGCGGCCATTTTGAATTGAATTAAAAATCCACGATATTCGTATGTTCCAACTTTTCTACTCACGATAAAGTCAAACAGGGAGAAATCACTCTGGGGTGTTGGAAGTTAAGAGGTGAAACAAATATTCCAATTTGCGCTTCGCATACCAAACTGAAACTTTCTTCGCTTCACAGTTTCATCAATAGTTTTTGCATTTTCATGTTTAATCCCTCATAATAATCGAAAAGAATTGATTTTAATCTTATGGATCATATTCAACATTCAATGAAAAACAAAAATTCCAGCGAATTGAAATGTACTGTACCTTTAGGGCTGTCGGCTATTTTGAATTTTATCGAAAATGAAATTTGATGACAGTTCTTGTATTTCATCATCCATTGGAATTCCTAAGACTCTGCAATGAAAGATCTAACTTGATAATTGTGGAAGTTATAGGTTATGAAAGAAATTCCGGTTTTTCGTTGGCCACCTATATATATATATATATATATATATATATATATATATATATATATATATATATATATATATATATATATATATATATATATATATATATATATATATCGACTAAAACACTTGGCAAAAGTTCCACAAAAATATACTCGACATATGTATTGTGTTTTCAGAACACTGTAAAGAGTGATATAGTACTGAAAGACTTAATTAAGCAATTTAATTGCTTAATAAAACCCCATTTACTTCAGGAGATAGATCGAAGTCTATTTGCTCATTACAAATTGGCTGGTTTTCTCTAGAAGTTGACGTTATCTTTTCTCTAAAATATCCAACTTCTCTCCTTCATTATCTGAATGCTTAAGTTCAATTCTCTCCAAATCCATGAAATGATTTTTATTTATACCATGCTCAGAAAAGCCAGTAGAATTTTCGATTCAAATAATGGATCTCATGTTCTTCAATTATCTTCTCGATACATCCTTCGGTCTGGACTATATAGAAAATCCGAGTATCAATCTTCTTCTGTTAAACGTTTGCCAAACGTTTTAATCAATTATTTATTTATTATGTTTTCAAGTGTTAAGCGAGAAATATTTTGGTCAATATATCATACGGCTTCTGCTGGCTCCAATCCCTAAAATTATTTCTGTTGAATTTTAAATTGCTATAAAACTGCAGAATGTGGCTGATACACTTTCTAGAATCCCTGTAGATACCGTATTTTCACTTTGGAATTTGTCACAGTTGAATGTGTAACGTGCATAACTGCACTTTACATGTTGCTTCTATCGTTCTTCAATTCCTACCTCTCATTCTTTGCTCCGATCATACTTAAGCGTGATCTCATATTCGATTTCGTTGTCTTTTCCCTCTGCATAATTTTCCTAGTATTCTATATTCCTGTATCCCTTCCAAGTTCCGATGATTCTCAATTTAATTGATTCATTTTTCATTCCAATATTACCTCATGGTGGTAGTTGATGATTTTTGTGAAAATAAGAAATTGAAGGGGTTTCGAAAAATATCTTCCACCTTCCATGTTTTTTAGATAGGTTTTATTTCTCTTTTTTGTATGTCAATTGAGAATAACCACCTTGTAGGTACATATTTAGTATATATAGTGGCAATTAAAATCAAAAGTGTTTGAATTTTGACTGAGTATTCATAGATAGATACTCGTCAATATTTCAGGGTACTGTAGAGAGCAGACTTATCATAAAAATTTATATATTGTAATAAGCTGATGGGAAATCGTCGCTGATATCCCGGTTTCTGCAAACATTTGTAGGATATGGGTTCCATTCTAAACTCACCAAGAGATGCAATTCCATTTTTCTGTTAAAAGTTTTCGTTTTTTCAAATGATTGGTGTCTTTGTGAGTTTTTTCTTCGAGTCTGGAAAACATAAAGCGCTCTGGTTGATCACGATCTGGAAATCGTTTCCAAAAGTGTCAAAATGTGGGACCACTATTTTTGTTATATGAGAAACAGGTATGATATGAAATTTTGTGAGTTATCCGAACTGAAAGAGCGATCAAAACAGTTTCTTGGACAGAAAAATTCTGTGAGTAACTTGAGCAGTTGCCCATTCTTCAAATAACATTAATGAATTGAAAGTATCAGTTTCCTTTCGAAATTGTTGATAATTTATTTTTCTCCGGAAGAAACATCATTTACAGGGATAGTTTATTCGCAAGGGGTACTTAAAATTGAATAACGGTTCGAGAAAAAATTGAAATATAGGGTTACCATAAAAAATTCCAAGTTACGTTCAACTTTAGGTACCTTCAGAATGCAACAATTATAGTTTGGAGCGTTTTTCATCCGATATAGCACAATAAATTACATCTTTCCCGTGTCATGTGCCTTTGAGCTAAATATTGGTCAGACAGGACAACATAGAGACACTTTGAAATCCCTAAAACTGGAATTAAGAGAATATTGAAATTCCCTATACTGTGATAAGACTAGGAGTCAATCTAAAGTTTTTCTGTTTATTGTTGAAATATATCTTTGGAATCCCATTTCTCACTTAACTAAGAACACAAGAGAAAACAGATTTATCGAGTAGCAGACATGATCCAGATTAAATTGGATAATTCCACTAATTGGTTGCTCTGGAAAAAACACATTTCAGCTATCTCGTTAGTAAGCAATAAAACATCGTATGCTTGTGATTTGATATACAGGCTGTTCCAGAATAAGGTTTTAATATTTTGGGATTTAATAGATCCAATCAAAGTGAATCAAAAGATTCATATAAGTTTCTTTCTTAGGATCCAATCCAGCTGAGATATTCTCCCCCAAAATAGAGAAAAACAATTGTTTCTGCATCGAAAATCCAGCAACAGTTTACATTCAACGTTGAGGTCTATCAAGTCATTCTTGTTTCGTAAAGTTGATAATTCTGGAATGGAAAACAGGGATCCTACGATATGATTCTCTTAAAAAATACTAGATTTCTACGGTTCGAATCAATAAATGAAAACAATGTCTCATTTTGATGTCAGGTGAAACGTTTATTTTTAATCTTCTCCAGATCTGATGAATTCAGTTGCTTCTGGTTATTTATTAACACAGGTGAATTGCGTCGGTTAAATGTTAAAGTTAAAACGTATTTCAGCTATCATTCTTAGTTTTGAAGTTTTTCGAATTCTGGATTTTCGAAATTTTGACACATATTTTCATATTCTCTAGGCCCTTCTTCGAATATAATGCAGGAACGTATTCGAAAAACTTTTTAGCCGATCGGTTTCTGAGTTGTGAAGTAAACTTGTATTTATTCAAATACGAACTATTGATAATTTTGGTATCAATAGAGAGAACTATCTATTTTCTTTCCAAATATATATTTTTAAAAAGATCGAAAATTCATATGTATCCACTCGGAACACAGATATTCACAATTATGTGGAAGAAGAAATTCGTTTGTGGGCGTCAAAGGTCCCATTTATTGAATTCTGTGTTAACTTCTCAGAACATAGATTTTTTGGTTGAAAAAAATTCAATTTTGTACTAAAGAAAATATGACAAAAAGTAACAACACATTCTTCAAACAAATTTCAAAATTTGGCTCAGCTCATCTATGTTATTGACTGTCACAAAAAGCAATTTGGAGAGTACTTAAGCTGAGAGGAGTACCTGAGGAAATATTAAACCTGATAAAATGTCTCGACGCAAAATGCTGCGTCGCTCAACAACGGTACAAGTACTGACAAGTTGGATCTCTTGTCAGGAGTGAGACAGGGCTGTGTGCTCTCCCCCCTCCTATTTAATATCATGCACCATTATGTCCTTGGAAAAACTAACGTTGGCATGCGTGGAGTTAAATGGACACTTACTGACCACCTGAACGACCTCGAGTATGCTGACGATGTGTGTATTGTTGGTCAAGCATTTTAAGATACCGCGCGACAACTATAAATCCATGAGGCTGAACACCAACTGCAGCAGTGCCTTTCATGTAGGGGACGATAACATAAAGGACGTCAACTTATCTTGGGAGCACAATCACCAGTAATGGAGGAGCCGAAGACGATATAAGACACCGACTACGTAAAGCCTAGCACGCCTTCAGCATTCTCAGATTAGTGTGGAATTCCAGCCAGTATTCTACACCAACCAAATTACGTCCATATCAGTCTAACGTAAAGTCTGTACTGTTGTATGGTTGCGAATTTTGGAAGGTAGTGAAAACTACTACTACTACTGAAGGGGTGTAAGGGGCGAAGGTAAAGAATATATATTCAGCAATGCCAGCCCAAATGTCAACTTCACCTGCTCGTGTGATAACAAACGTTATCCGGTGCACCCTGCTAGATAACTAACGAGGCTCTGACGACCGAATGATCGCCGAAATAAGCGATCCACCTCCAGCTTGTCAACGGCTACGGGCGGATGAACAAGTGGAGGAAAGGGCACTCTTTTGTCTTGAGGTTGAGAAATTGGCCTCGAAGGCAGAGGAATTACCAATAAAAAATCAACGGCATAAGAATACAGAAGGCAACGGGAAACCACTGTATTAAAGATCATAAGATATATATATATATATATATATATATATATATATATATATATATATATATATAATTACATATGCTCATGGAACAAAAAACAATGGCCCTAAGTCCCGGGCACCTCTTAAATGATTAGAGGGTGCGAAGAATCCCCAGTTAAAAACTAAAAGAATTGGAACATGGAATGTGAGAAGCATGTACGAAGCAGGTAAGGCTGCAAATTTGATCAAGGAGATGGAGAGGCTTAAGTTAGATGTTCTTGGTTGCAGCGAGGTAAGGTGGCCACATGCAGGTACTTATACGATAGGTAACTATACACTGTACTACTACGGAGATGAAACGACACAAAAAAGAATGGTGTTGCTATACTTACATCCAATGAAACTGCGAAGTCAGTTACTGGGTTTCTTCCAGTGTCAGATACAATAATGCTAATAAAGATAGACAGCAGACCAGTCAATATGAATATTATACAGATATATGCCCCAACAAGTCAAAGTACAGAGGAGGAAGTAGAATAATTCTACGAAGACTTAAGTAAAACTTTATTCCAAACAAAGAAACATGAAACCAACATAATTCTCGGAGACTTCAACGCTAAGATTGGAAAGGGAAGAGAAGATGACACGATGAGTGAGTTTGGCCTCGGTATAAGAAATGACAGGGGAGACAGATTAATACAATTTTGTAAAGAAAACCAGTATAGTATAATGAACAGTTTTTTCAAGTTACCACCACGAAGACTATATACATGGAAGTCACCAGCAGATGGAGTAGACGGACGCATCACAAGAAACCAAATTGATTACATAATTGTTAACAGAAGGTACAAAAATGCAGTAAAATCATGCAAGACATACCCCGAATCCCACCGGTCACAATCTTCTTCTAGCAAGGATAAAGGTAGAAGTTAAAAGAACCAAAGGAAATAAGAAAGCAACTATTATTAACACCGATAAATTGAAAGAAGAATCTACGTACAATAAAATAAAGGAAGAAATACATAGATATATAAACGAAAAACCATTAAAGCCGACGCAAATTTCTGTAGAAGACTGGCAAAAGATTAAAACAACACTGAAAAATGTTACAGAGGAGCACCTTAAGCAGGAGACCAGGAAAAGAATCAATCTTGGATGAAAGAAGAAATCTTGGACATGATGGAAGAGAGAAGAAAATTCAGAAATAAAAACAAACAAGATATAAACAAATACATAAAAATATCAAAATAAGAATCAAAGAAGCTAAAGTTACCTGGCTAAACGAAAGATGTGAAGAAATTGAGAAACTAGAACAAAAACATGATACTTTCAACTTACACAAAAAAATAAAAGAAGGATCTGGAATGTGGAAGCAATCCTCTTCATCTTTCGTCGAAAAAACATGGGAAACCCCTACTGAATATAAAAGATCAAATAATTAGGTGGAAAGAACACATAGAAGACATGTTTCAAAACCAGGAAAGACAAAGCATAGATGTACAGAAAGTAGCGTCTGGACCCTACATCACAAAGGAGGAAATTATTAAAGCAACAAAACAACTAGAAAACAAAAAGCTGTTGGAGAAGATAATATCCCAATTGAAATTATAAGGATAATTTCAGACGAACACATCGAAGTTATGGAGAACTTATTTAATAAAATATACGAAACTGGAATAATACCAAAAGACTGGCTGACATCGGTGTTTATACCACTACCAAAGAAGAAGAACTCCAGGAAATGTGAAGAATATGGGATCATTTGTCTAATGAATCATATACTGAAATTGTTCCTCCGAATAATACACAATAGAATTTATTACAAATTGGATGAGAAAGGATTGAGAACTTGTGCAGATAATAAAAGAATGAAAGAGGCAATATTTCGGTCACATTATGAGAAACCAAAAGTACGAACTGCTTCAACTTATCATCGAAGGAAAAATCAATGGCAAGAGGGGACCGGGAAGAAGACGCAACTCCTGGCTTAAGAACTTACGTCAATGGACTAATATGAGCTCTATAGAATTGTTCAGAGCTGCAACAAGTAAAATAAGATGGGCAAATGTAATCGCCAACGTCCTTAAGGATAAGGCACCGTAAGAAGAAGAAGTCAAAACTCTAACGGATCGGCTACAGGTTTTCGCACATAAATGTCTTAGAATTTTACTCAGAATTTCCTGCCCACAGACAATTAGAAACGAGGATTTCCTCCACCTGATCAATCAGAATAAAATAGAGAAGGAAATCAAATTACGGAAATGAGGTTGGATCGGACACACCCTTCGCAAGGATGACAATTGTATTGCTATGACAGCACTGAACTGGAACCCACAGGGCAGAAAAAATTAGGAAGGCAAGCGCAGATATGAAGGAGGTCAATTATGGATGAATTGAAGAAGGTGGGAAAGACATAGAGAGAGGCCAAAGTTACGTCGAGAAATTACTTACTGAAGCTCTATGCTCCGCGTATGAGTTGAAATATCCTATATGTCATCTATGTTATTCGTTTAATTTTATGAATGAAATATGTATTAACTCTTCTTTAATGGTAATTCATCCAAATTTCTTTCCATCATATTCTTATTTATAATAAGATGGTAAATTTTCCCATTTAGGTGAAAAATAGTGTACAATACCCAATTATATAACAAACTGCACCACCATACCAACCGTGTGGAATATTCAACCGTCGATGGGGATGGACATCCGACTAATAGTGCTCATTTTGCCTTTTGAAAATTTCGTCACTTGTTATGCGAACTTCATCGTCTTTAAAATCATGGGGTTTTCCAGTTTTCTGAAGGTATCATTAACTGAAATTAAGTCGTCGTTCGTCATCCTGTAGGTTCTCACTTTATTCTCCTTTATTATTGTGGGAGTCTTTGACTTCGAAATGCCAGTTTCAATTGCTATTTGACAGCTTCAGGTTCTTCAGGTTGAGCTGCAACTATTCCTGAAATGTCGAAGACAACATAGTCTCAATCTTCAATTTTATATATTGTGCTCCGTTATGCTTTGAAAGAAGCTCAGCAATTAAATTGTTCTTCAATCTTTCCAAAATACTTATGAAATTGTCTCCTCTGAGAGAACATATTAAAATAAGATTCTTCTGCAGCATCCGAATCAATATGACATTTGTCATATTTTTCGAACGACTGTCAAATTTTTTTTCGCAAATTTTTATTTAAATTAAACAAGTTCCACGAAGCAATATTTTATGGGCGATGTCAACCCAAATTTTTGGGTCCATAATGATTCTAAAACATCTATAGATCATAATCGACATCACTTGGAAGACTGAACCACGCCATCGGGGCTCTCTCGGTCAAAAAGAGAAGAAGTTTGAGGAAATATCGCAGGTTATGTATTTTTCTTTTCATTATCTCCTTAGTCCTTTTTATGACTTTGCTTGCTATGTAAAATCTTTTCTTAGATCTGTTTAGACATATAAGAAGTATGATTGTTGAAATATTTTTCTGCTGGTTTTATTTTTCCATTGTAACAGATTCCTGTCCCAAACCCCCTTCCTTTCACTCTTGTTTTCGTTTGGCAATCATATAGTGCAAGAAAGAATGGAGCGGCTAAGCAGAAAAATCTTTGGTACTCTTTATGTACACACGACACTAAAACAACATAAACAGACAAGCCATTGCTATTTCAATAGCGACAGGGAAACTAGTTTCTTCCTCAGGTTTTTTCACTCGTTTATTGAATCATATGAAAGATAATATGGTTTCCTTGTTTCATTTCGTGTTTTTCCGACACATACCAAAATTATAGATATAAGGATTTATTGTAAATTCAATTATTCAAATTTCTGTAAATCCTCTCTTATATTTGTCCCAGTATATATATATATATATATATATATATATATATATATATATATATATATATATATATATATATATATATATATATATATATATATATATATATAAATTTTTTTTTTTCACCGACAGTTGCGGGTAACTCCAATAACTACCGGGCTTTGTGGCCAAGGTAGACATCTTAACATCTCGTGGCTCATTCATTGTTGAGAAAGCCGCGTACAATTCTGGTGGTGCTGAGAACAACTTCTCGCTGCGATCTAGTGACAACTGCTCTATCGAGACGCAATCTTTGGATGTTTTGCAATAGGTACCCCTCCACGAGGCCGTTGACGGATATAATCATAGGCATAATTACAGTGGAGCTCAGCTCGTGAATTTGCTTCATTTCAATGGCCAGATCTCTGTACTTATCGATCTTCTCCGAATACGCCCTCGGTATATTATCATCAGCCGGTATCGTCACATCCAAGAGTACAGCTTTTTTCTTTTGCTTATAGAATACAACGATATCCGGCCTATTGTGCGATATTGGCCGATCACAGATTATAGTATTATTCCAGTATACTTTGTGCTCCTCATCTTCAAGGACAGTTTCAGGCGTATATTTGTAATTCGGTACTCTGTCCTTCAGAAGTCCGAGCTTCAACGCTATCTCCTGGTGGTATATTTTGGCCATGCTGTTGTGCCTGTTGAGGTAATCCTTGGGGGCCAAGATCGGGCATGTGGACGTGACATGCTGGATTAATTCCAGGCCCCTGGAGCAGCGGCGACATTGGTCTGAAGGGGTATTAATTTTAGCGATATGCTTATTATAGGCCCATGTTGGCACAACCTGATCTTGTATGGCCAGCAGCCTGCCTTCAGTTTCCGGTGTAAATATCCTGCCATAAGAAAGTTCACGGACTCACATCATCTATATATATATATATATATATATATATATATATATATATATATATATATATATATATATATATATATATATATATATATATATATATATATATATATATATATATATATATATATATATATATATATATATATATATATATATATATATATATATATATATATATATATATATATATATTAAATGCTACTAGCTTGTCAACGTTATCACTCTCAAGGACCCTGGGATAGCGGCCATGTAATTTCATCGCCTTCCACTCATTCATCCTTCCTTTCTTCAGGAGTGCGGCTTCCTTGTGCTACTTCGGCCCTCATCAGTGGAGTCAAATTACATGATATTGTTGTTGCATCTTATATATATATATATATATATATATATATATATATATATATATATATATATATATATATATATATATATATATATATATATATATATATATTATATATATATATAATGCCGTCGCTAATATTATTCACTTCAATCTAGGAATTAAACATGACCTAATTCCCAAAAGAAAAAAATTTCAAAATATGAACCTGAGATTATTTGTGAAAATGACAAATATAAACTTTATTTTGATAAAACAATTCTGTGCAACAGAGCTGTAAAACACAATAGACCAGATATCGTTCTTAATGATAAACAGAATCAAATAACATATATAATTGATATTGCTATACCCGACACACATAATATACAAAATAAATACAATGAAAAAATTTCTAAATATATGATGCTTGGCGACGAGATTAAAAAATGTGGAAAATGAAGAAAGTATTTATTCTACAGATTATTATTTCTACAACAGGCGTTATTCCTAGAAATCTTCACAAAAGCTGGGAGTTTATACTGCTCAGAATCTCATTTCATATTTTATTTATTTGTTTATATAAATGTAATATAATTAACTGAAATATCTTCCGCGATAAGCGATAAACTTTGCGAGGAGTTTACAGATGTAAACTTGAGACAAGAAGAATTACTCAAAAATCCGTAGATCAATGAATAATCCTTCCTGACAAGAGCTAGTTCCCAAATCAGCCTGCCATGCACGCAGCCCCCAAGAGCCACCATAGTGCCACTAAGCAGGATGCCGCGAAACGAAGCGGCAGAGTGCAGTTCCGCTCTTATTAGGAGCTCATCAGTGACGCGGTGTACGTATGTACGAGGTGCGTCCTTTCTGGAATCGAAAGGCTACCCCGATGTAGCTTGATAGGATGCTGAGAAGCAATATGCGACACTGAGGAGCTCCTAGTAAGGGCGAAACTGCAGTCTGCCGCTTCGTTTCTCGGCATCCTGCTTAGTAGTACGATTGTGGCTCTAGGGAGCCGCGTGCAGCTGTGGTTTGATCACCGAAATAATGTTATCCAGGAAAAAAGGATTTCATGATTGTCGGCATTCCGACTATCTTAACGGAGTGTATACCTTTATCTGAATATAATGTTATGTATCAACATGATAAAGCTCCGCCCCATTATAGTGCTGATGTGTTTTCTGGGTCGTTGGCTAGCTAGATGAGGCACAATAGAATGGCCGCCTAGATCATCCGATGTAACACCTTTCGATTTTTTTTGTTCGGCTCAAGTCCGTTACACCAACCGAATCGTAGAAAGAACTAGGAGAGAGCATCGATTAAGCTTGTTAGCTGATAACACTACAAATATTGCAAAATATTGAGCATTCATTCGAAACTGTTTCCGACTAATCAAAACTCGATATGTCTCAGGAATTCCCCAGAAATATCCATCTTATCGAGTTATTCAGAGTGGTAAGTTTACTTTGGAACGCACTGTATAAAACTTCGCCTATCAACTATTGACGATAAGCGAATTCGATCTGCTTAAAATATTCAATTCAGATTCAGACTTCTAATGTTGACAAGAGTTTCATTCCAATCAAAAATCAAACACCAATCGTAATCCCCCTGAAAACATTCGAATGTTTCACCTCGTCCAGAATCGATTATCTGATGAGAGCATATAAAAAAATTATTCCAAAATGTACCAATTCTCGTTTCAGCGGACGTATATCGACAAAAATTGGACACTGCAGAGTTCAATTTTCACCACGGTTAGCATATTTACAATTCAGATCTGACCAATTCGACTCAATTTCCATGGAAATTGAATTAAATCCCTAATTGAAAACACAGGGAGCGACCGAAATCAATACGTTTCATTCTCGGCCGTGATCCAAAATGCCTTTTCCTTAGGAAAGTGAGGTTAAGTCACTTTTAAATTGGTTTCAGAAAGAAAATAAATAACCAACAGCAATATTGATGAAGCTTATTACGGCCGTACTGTTTGTGGCAAGCTGATAGTAGAACTCTCCACCCTAATACCTTCTACTAAAATACCCTTTGGACGAGATCACTGAATCGATTTGTATGTCATACACATTATTAACAGGTAGCGACCAATAAAATCAAAATGATAATGATCAAATGATGAGGTTAATGAAGTGATTATTGTAGTATAATATTACGTTCTAATCAATCGCCATTCAGTAGATTTGTACTCTTTTAAACCCATGTCTATAGCAGCATATCATTACAATACACTAATCCTTCATTTTCACTAAAAATTGTAATAACTATGTTGTATTTGTTACAGCTAACAGTTCTGATCCTTGTTTTGATAAATTGGGATCACGTATTAAATCACTGAGTTCATTTTGAGAAAATAACTTTGGCGTAGATGTTTCATCTTCCCATTCACTTCCACTAGTAGATGGTCCCGAATTCTGTGAATTTGTTAACATCATTGTTTCCGAGGGCATGCGAATTACTTTTGAAATGTATATGGGCCGAGGAGATTTTCACTGTGTAGAACCGGACATTTCGTAGACTGTAAGTCTGGGTATCTCCACGTTTGATTTCGATTAAAACCTTTAACATCTACTACGCAAAAGTAACAATCATCTAAATGATTCGTAGGCTCCATCCAGATCATAGGAATACCAAAGTCTAATCCAGAACGTTCACCTTTTTTCCACAACTGTAAAGACTCAACACAGGACTTACAAACTTTATTAGGAACCCATGGTTTACCTAATTTGTCCATTTTGAAACCAAAATATTCAACATAAGTCTCCTTGACAAAGTCTGTGATATTTATTTTTGTTTTTTTTGGTATAAAAACACCGCAAATATAACAAAATAAATCACTACAATATTTTCACTTTCTTCGCGACGAACACATATTTTAGACTAGAAGACAAATATATAAGAATGGACATTCAGTAATTGAAACGAAATATTAATCCATGACACTTTATCCAGATTTACGTATATGTACTTCAATATTGTCAAATAGCTGAGATCTCAGCTGTTCTGTGGAGCAAGCGGTCTGAGAGTCAGGTGATGTTTGTATGCGCGAAAACGTTGCGCAGAAGCCTAATCATGACTGGAAAATTAAATTTTATTTCTAACAAGCTTATAATTGTTCAAAATATAAGAAATGCAAAAATCATGAAAATACGAGTACATTGAGAACTTTCATGAATATATTCGTAATCTGGGTACTTGAAAACATAAAAATTTGTGATGATATCCAGTGATCTTAATATCTTAAAGTAGTTCTGAAGGTGAGTCCGCGGATTGTGGAAACGGTCTAAAGGAGTTTTATCATTTGTTGGTTATTTTTTCAAATCTTCTTTCTATGTCTCTTCGTCATCGAAGATTGGCGATCATCATACCAATCAGAACCTTGGAGACTGCTCTTCTGAACAGGGAGCGCGTACTCTTGCCGAAACACTGTCGAAGGATCTTCAGGCTGGACGTCCTTCTCCCTCCAGGTTCACGCTTCCCTTAGTTTTTGCCTTGGATAATTAGTTGTAGGAGCTTTTACTTTTCATTTCGCATAACATACCAAAGTACTGGAATTTCCATTTTTTGATTTCTGTGAGTAGCTGAACGTCCGATCTTGCGAAGGACTACTACGTTAGTTACTTTTCCAAGTGATTCTAAGCATTCTCCAGTATATTCATATTTCGAAGGCTTCAATTTTCTTCTCTAGGTACTGAGTCAGCGTCCAGCCTTCTATATCATACAGCACTACTGGGAAAACATAACAACGGACCATTCGCAACATTAGATCCAAACTCAGGTTTCTACTAGTGCATCTCAATGAAAACTGCTGGAGCCTGTTCAATTTTACTCTGTCTTTCTGATCTCATTTTCCATCTACTATTGACTAGGCAGTCGTGGTATTCAAATTGCGTGCAGCGTTCGATTTGCTGACTCCTCATTTTTAGAGCCGCAGGAATGTCTTCATTTTTGCTGATTACCATGAGTTTGGTCTCCTTAATATTCATTTTAAAGCCATACTTTTCGCTGTCCGTGTACTTGGTCTAGCAGTAATTTCAGTACCTCAGCTGTTTTCGGTATAAGGACCGTATCATCCGCGTATCGGTTATTTATCAGTTCCTCATTCACAAAGATGCCTTCCTCAACTCCTTCTAAACCTTCAGCCATTATTCTTTCCGAATACAGATTGAAGAGCATCGGCGAGAGGATACAGCCTTGCCTCACCAACGTTTTATTCAAATATTCTTCGTTTCTTCATGCTCAATCAGCACTAATGCCACTTGACTCCAGTACGAAATTACAATCGGATTTATTTTCCAATCATCTATCCTGACATTTTCTAGAATTTGGATGAGTGAGACATGTCTTACCCTCTGAAATACCTTCTCAAAGTCAATTAAGCAGGCAAATACGTCGTCATTCAGGTCCCGCTTCTTTAAACTAATACCTGCAGACTGAAGAGTGCATTCCTTGTGCCAAACCCATTACGGTATCCAAATTGCTCGTTTGACATGTTCATCACATTTACGATAAATTCTCCTCAGTATCCCCTTTATATATACTGTGAGAACGTGGCGTATGAGACTTGTGATGCATAGTGCGGTGATCTCTGCAATTCTTAGCATTTGGTTTCTTTGGTAGGGTGATGAAATGCGACCTTAGCCAATCTTCTGAAATGTATTGTCGTCGAAAAGCTCGAGAACTTCTGCTGTCATCTGGGTCTGCAGCCTTCCCGTTGTTGAGTTGTCTGATTGCGTAATGCACTTCATCTTCAATTATATCGGGGCCCGTGTTTGCTTCCCATGGTCTTCACCTCTCAAATCCTGATAAAACTGCTAGATATATTCCTCCCACAATCTCTTCTTGTCCTGTATATCAGCTGCAGGATTACCATCATTGTCTTTGAGAGTTTGTATATCTCGCCCTCGTCTTTTCCTAAGATTTTCGCGTATTCTCTTGTGAAGGATGAATGAGTCGTAAAGCTCTTGCAACTGTTCTCTGCAGTCATCTTCTTCCCTTGTCCGCTGTCCTCCAACACTTACCTTTGGAAAATTCTGTGATACACACGATACTGCACTTGGTCATTCGGGTTTCTCTGTCTCAGCTCCATTAGATGAGGAATTTCGGGTGCCATCCATTCCTTATGTACTTGATCGGTTGATTTCAAGTGTCTCTTACTAGTTGAGGTGATTATGTGCTTAAAATTTTTCCAAATTCTCTTCAGCGTCTCGTTTTTATGGCCTCCTACATCGATGAAGCCTGACTAAGATCTCGTATCACTCTACTTTTCGAATCCTCCTCATACACATAGCGAGCCTCGATGGTTGGTCTTCTGATCCGTTTCTTCACCTTCTTCAGTCCCAGACATACTTTAGCTATAATTGGATAGTGGTCCGTGCCAAAATCTGCACCTGGATACGTTTTAGCTAACACTACAGAATTATTAAATCTTCAGTTGATTGATAAAAATCAATTTGATCTCAGATTAAATGTTCTTCCTGGTCCGTAGGTGATCTCTAGGTATAGAGCCGCCTCTTTGGTAATTGGATGAGAGTTTTTGTTAGCACCAATTCCTCAGTTCAATCAGTCATTCACCTCTTGCGTTCCTCTCACCCAGACGATATTTATCCTTATCTTCCGTTCATAATGTTTTGAATCTACCGTACCCTCCTGAAATGCAACATAAATTAATTATCATTCTGGTTTCAAGGGTTGTTCCGGGATATCAGTTTTTGTGTTTGAAGTTCATTACAGCTCCTAGTTCCTGGACTGATTATTTGGTGCTAGATATCTATAACAGTTGATTGTTTCTGGATATCATATTTTATGGTAGAGGATCATCACTGTTTGTAATATTGGAATCGAGCAACCCCGAGGTGCTGCTCAACGCCATCTTGCTGATATAGGCGTGCCCCTGGACTAAACAGGAATCTTGAGGATAAGGTCGTATAAGTCAAAACATACTTCAGTTAGCTAATACATAGCTAAAAAGAATAGTTGAAGGTGTCGAATTCAGTTTACTCTCATTTACTATTAGCACCTTACAGGTGCAATCAAATAACCATTAGTATATAAGTAACTATCATAAGTAAAAGTTTTCAAGAAATATCTGCATCGAAGATAGCGCTATTTGGGGTACCAAATAGTCTATTATGTGAAAACAATACAAATTCTCAAGATTTCATTATTAACTTAATGATTGTGTGCTGAGTGCATTTTTTAGAAACACTATGCGACTTTTCTAACGATTTTAATATTTGCATCAGCACATTGGGACCGCTGAGCAAAGCAGAATGATAATTCATATTGTTATGGGTTTGCAAAGTAGTACTTTTTGTTGAAGAGGGTAACAATACAGGAGGAGATATTGATAAGTATTATAACTCGCTTTTTACCATCAAGAAAAACTAGCTGTTTTGTCAACTGAAAACAGGCAATAATACAGAAAAATTCAAAACAGAAAACAGTACACAATATGAATAAAGAATAGTAATCCAATATTACACAAAAGTATAGTTTAACAATTACAACACGATTAAAAATCATCACATATCAATGTATGTAAGATAATATAAATGTAAACTTATCAACAGCAGAATTTAGACCACTTAGTCACTCAAAAATTTTGATCCAAGTAAAGACTCCCACTTCCAACAGATGTTGGTTCTTCGCTCTGAACACCTTTTAGGACAAACACTTCAAATCTCCAAGCAGCTTGTTATACAGGGTGTATATGAATAAGTGCGAAATATTTCATGAGGTATTTTCTCTAGCCATTTTGGTCGCAATCGTTTCGTTACCGAAATACAGGGTGTTCACATCTTCAAATTATTTTAGATTTCTTCTTATAATTACTACGGTTTCTCAGATACTCAGCTCAAATTCGGCACATAGGAGTCATTTTAAAATCTATTGAATCAGATTACAGTTATGAAATCTACAGGGTGGTATTTTTCTGAGGTCACGTGTTTTTCTATGTCTATAACTTTTTCAGCAACCTCCGGGCAGATTTATTAAATTTTTTAGAATTTGCTATTAAGTTTGAATATTCTTCATCAGCTGCATTTTTTCGTATCTGCCGCAGTTTCAGTGTTGAAAAATTGATCAATTTTATGTGTTTTATGAAAATATAGTGTAAAGGAAACGATCATAACAAGTGCTGAAAATGGCCTCCAGGGATTTAGATACATAGATCTTCGTATCCGATAGAAGATTCTCGGGTTTGTCGAGTCTTCTTCGTATTGTAGAGGACTGATGCAAAATAACGTTTTAAAAAAAACAGGTGAATGAGCTGACCAAAATTGGGTTCCACTTCGTCCAATCCAGCGATCTGTATATGCTTCGTGTTCGCCACTAAAACTGTGGCAGATACCGAATTAAAATATCAGATATAAAATGATTGAACATAAATTTTAAATTTATATATGAGATTTTAAATTGCCCCATGTGTACTGAAACAGAGGTCTGTGGGAAGAAGTGACACGGGAACTCTGAAAGTACCACCCTTTAGATTGCCATAATTGTACCTGTAGAAAGCATACGACAAAAAGTGTTTGCGGAATATTGTTGATGGGAACGTTTTGTCATGAAATGGGTTGAGAGATCACCTCGTGAAATCTTTCGCACTTATTCATTTATACCCTGTATAGTCACGCAGGATAATAGTTGCTTAACTTATTAGAGAGAGGACCTGCGTAGTTGAAACTATTTCTCTCTACAATACCGTGAGTACCTATTTCAAATTAAAAAATCAGGAGTCAGGCAGACAGGTGGGATTTTCGAAACCAGATTCAAAGGACATTTTTATCGTCTGGCAATCATTCTCCAATATGTGAACATATGAAAATCACAAAACATTCAATAACATTAGAAAATATGAAAATTTTCCATAATTGCGACAAATAAAAGAAAATGAATATATTGAAAAGTTATGAACTAAATAAACCTTGTGAAGATCCAAGTGAAATCTTCTTGAATATCAGTTTTAAAATTTTACTGTATGCTTGAATTTTCTCAGATTTTTCAGCGATCAAAATCATCCTGATGTTGGGGAAGGGCGCGGAGAGAGGGATAAAATTACGATGAATCTTCCTTTCGAACACCCAAATGATGTTATCCAGGAAAAAGGATTTCATGATTATGGGCATTCCAACTATCTTATCAGTTTTAAAATTTTACTGTATGCTGAATTTTCTCAGATTTTTCAACGATCAAAATCATCCTGATGTTGGGGAAGAGGCGCGGAGAGAGGGATAAAATTACGATGAATCTTCCTTTCGAACACACAAATGATGTTATCCAGGAAAAAGGATTTCATGATTATGGGCATTCCAACTATCTTAACGGGATGTACCCTTTATCTGAACATTATGATATATATATACATGAAGCATCACCTCATTAGGGTGTTGCTGTGATGGACAATCTGGACAATAGATTTTCAAGTCGTTGGATAGTTGGATGACGCGCAATAGAATGACCTCCTGGATCGTCCGATCAAACGCCTTTTCGATTTCTACTTGTGGGGTTATCTCAAGTCTGAAGTCTATGTTATACCATCCGGTAAAGAGGATAACAATACGGGAAGAGGTATTGATTGGTATCATTATTCGCTTATTATTACTGAGAAAAACTTTATGTCATGTCAATTGAAAACAGCAAATGAAACAGGAAAAATTAAAAACAGGAAGCTATACACAATTCGAAGTAATAATAGTAACCCAATATCATATCATATCAATGTATGTAAGATAATATAAACTTAAACTCATCAACAGCAGAATCTAGACATCTTAGTAACCCAAAAACTTTTGTTTCAAGTAAAGGCCTCTACTTGCAACAGATGTTGGTTCTTCGCTCTGAACACCTTTTCAGACAAACACTTCAAATATCCAGGCAGCTGGTTATACAGGGTGAATACGAGTAAGTGCAAAAGATTTCATGAGATGATTTCTCAAGCCATTTTATGATGAAAATTTCCGAATGATATATGTTCGCAATCGTTTCGTTAACGAAATACAGGGTGTTGAAATCTTCAGTTTTTTTCAGTTTTCTTCTTATGATTACTACAGTTTCTTAGATACTCTGTTCAAATTCGGTACATAGGTACCATTTTGAAATATACATAATCAGATCACAGTTATGAAAATCTACAGACTGGTACTTTTTCTGAGGTTTTTTCCTCTAGAACTTTTTCTGCAACCCCAATCAGTTTGAAAAAGTTTTTATGAATTTTCTAGTAATTTTAAGCCACTCCATTTGCTGCAGTAATTGTTTTAATCTCAACAAAATGAGGCGGGCATGAGTTCAATGCTCAATACCAAACATAATCACCGTTTTTTGCAATATAACGATCCTTGAAAACTTCGATTTCCTACCCGAAACAGCAATGCGTGTAGGAAAATTCTCCTGATATAGGCGAATTATGCTGTCTTGGTCATCTGGAAACTGCTATTTCAGCCTGTATAGGATTTTGGAGTTTTCTACTAGTGAAGACTATGTGTGATGCTCCGTTCAGTATATGATCAACAATTATTTCCAGGATTTTGACAGCTTGAAGTCCAAGTTTCCATTTGAATTCAGGAGCTTCAGTTCTGCCCGTGTACTAGTTGGGTGAGTTTTCTAATAACCTCTCTTTCAAGGAAATTTCCTTTTCATTTAATGAGTCATGTTCAATTTTGGAACTTATAGTTATCTAAATATTATCGCAATACAGGCAAAGATTTGAATTCAATGTCGTTTATGTTCATTATGAGGAAAATGCGATAATTTCGAATAGTAACATGCAATCGTTAATTCAAAATGGAAAATCATCGAGATATTCTTTTATATGGAATTAAATGTAAAAGGTGTTGACATTATTCTGTATCAATAATTTACATGGTCTCAGGATACTCCGATACATATTGGACATTTGAATATTGGTAACCCAAGCAAACTAATCCTTAAATTTGGCTCCAACTTTTTCATATTTCGAATAGCTCCTCTATAAAACAGATCGTCGATATATCTTGAAAGAAAAAAGTAGAGCCGTGGCAAATCTGAAGAACGAGTCGGCCATCTTACTGATTTCCAATTCAATGATCTTTTAATTCTTAAATTTTGGAAAGAGTGTGTTTGTGCACTCGATTCTTGAAGTGGGCCCGATTTTAGGTTCTAAAGGTGTTCGATGGGACCGAGTTCCACAGCATACTACCCCTGTAAACAAAAGAATTGCTATAGAGAGTAGTACGTGGCTGTGAGATGAATGTTGTTCTTTGAAACTAGATTCTTCCCGGAATCAAGCCTTTTAGTTCTTCGAAGCGTTTATCATGGAAGTACTTGTTGAAAATGAAAAATCAGCAACCTGCTTCTTCCGAGCGATAGGCTGCAGATCAGGCCTGATATCTGGGTGATCAATGAGGCGTACTTATCTCTACAGAACACTATTCAATGATGTGATGAATGTCTTGATACATGGACACAGTATTCCAGACTATTTCGCACATGTGCTTAGTATAAAATGATTGCCAAAATTTGAGTCAAGTGAAAGAGTAACGGCCATAGTTCGATGAGAAGGAGCTCCATCATATTAAAAATTGATCAGCAAGAAACAGTTCTCCAACGTTTCCATCGATATTGTTGCTATCTACATATTCATGATATATTTCACGAAGATTCTCATCAAAATTTACATACGCTAATATGCGATCATTTCACAATCAACATCATAAATTGAACCCATGTCGGCCTTGACTCGGAGTATTCATATGGCAATGAGGGTTTACACCCGATCATCAATGTCCATTTTGCCGATAAAATATTTCATCACTACTGATGTGAACTTAATCGGTCTGAATTATTTCTCGGAAAAGCTGCGGAAAGCTTGAGATTTCTACAGAATCGACGTTAAAAATCTTCTGACTGCAATAATACTCCTGTCCCAAAATCGCATGAATCTACCTATTATATGAAGTGTTGCATCGTCTCCATCTACCATATAATTGACTTTTTACCATGGATAGTGAGGTTTTCTATAAATTTATCGAATACACTTTCACGAGGATGTCGTCTTCCTGGAAAACGATCCAAATAAGCAGCTGCTGCAGCATCCGCGACATAATTATTTAATCAATAACATACGGAATTCTCTTAAATTAGTCGTCATGACCGTTTCATTATTACAAACGACACTATATTGACACAACAGTTATAACATGTCGAGAGAATATTGAACAGTTCATCTCAAAAGTCATTTCAAGAACTAATGCTTGAACTGCCATAATGAGCGCACAGAACATACTTAAGCTTTACTAGATGAAGAAGTATACAATTTTCGGTTTTCATAAAAATACGTCCTAGATGGAATATTCAGTGCACATGTGATTTATTTTCGAAAAGGACAAACCACTCTTCCATTCGAGGAAATCAAAGTTACCTTTCTTTCATAAAAAAACGAAAGTTTGCATTATCACTCAAAAACCGTTGAAAATAGTTTCCGTACGTGATTCAATTTTCTTCGAAAAAGTGCCTATAGAATATCAAGTAATCCTCCCCATCTACAGCGAGTGGTTCCATCCCATTCAGACTTATAATAGCAGCGCGGAAAATTCAGCTGCGTAGCTTTCGAAACGCAGAAGATCGAATGGTACATTTTTTCCGTCTAAAAGTTGACTTGTAAGGATGACAGGTGTATCCACATTATTATAGAAACAACCAAGCAATTTATCTAGAAGATTCTGTTTTATATTTACCCAGTAGAAATACATTAAACCAAATAGTTTTCATCAATTTTGCAATAACATCTTCATGAGAAATGAATATTTTCTATGCTTTCTTTAACATTTGAATTTGGGAGGCTTTTACTTGGAAAAATTCCATTATCAATAATAAAAACAAGTACTGTGCTTTAAGGAATTTTACTTAATAATTGCGATTCGTAACGCGTTTCACTACACCGTAGCTTCTTCAGACGAATGAATATACAGAAAAATATAAATGAGAATATAACTATAAATGTTCTTGAGTAATTAAAAGCTTATTGGGTTGCTTCTTCTTAAGTGGTTATTTTTGACAGGTATATCCAATAAAATTAAGGAATAGATTGCTCCCCGAAAAGATTCAATAGAGGTGAAGGGCTTAAATCGACTTGTTCATTGATGAGTCTACCTGAGTGTTTGTATTTATTGATTTCTAAAGTTTCCCAAAGATCTATTTGCCAATATTTATTATCTGTATGCAAAATTTCAAACTGTGGGTCGAAAGAATTTTTCTAAGAGATGATTCGCGTAATTTGAATCTGATTTTTATTTGAACAACTGCGTTTATGTTCCGATATTCTAATATTAAAATTTCTATGTGTTCTACCAATGTAGAAATTATCACAGTCATTGCAATTGAGTCTATAAACACCTGATTTATTGTTTTTACCTGGTTTGGTTTTATTATTTTTATATATTTGCCTAAATTATTATTAGTTTGGAAAGCTATGTTGAAATTATTGCTACTTAAGAATGATTTCAGTTTCTCACTTGTAATGCCAACGTAGGTTAAGGTGTTGAATTTTGTTTCAATTTATCGACAGGGTAAACTTCATTCAATGCGATTCTACTTTGTTTTTATTTAAAATATTATTTAATAGTTTGGGATTGTAACCATTATTTTTGGCTAATTGTTTAATCAAATTAAATTCTTTGTTGAAATTTTCTGGTGATAACGGGATGTTAATCAATCTATGAATAAAACTATTGAATGCTGACATTTTATGTTGATATGGATCACACGACGAGTTATGTATTATAATATCTGTATGTGACGGCTTATGGTAAATTGCGAAAACATGTTTTCCATTTTCATTCGAAATTGTTACGTCTAAGAAATTTATCGAATTATTGATATCTATTTCGGTTGTGAATGCAATTTTTGGATGTAATGAATATATATGATTTTCGAAAATTTTCAACTGTCTATCTGTTCCTGTGAAGCAAATAATGATATCGTCTACATAGCGATACCAGTATAAACAATATTTACTGAGTGGATGATTATGAATTAATTTCTCTAAGTTATTCATGAAAATTTCTGCTAACAAAGGACTTAACGGATTGCCCATAATCAAGCCGTCTTCAATAGTATAATATTTGTAATTGAAATGAAAATAATTTTGATCTAAACAAATTTTTAATAATGAAAGAATATCTGATTTAATGATAGTATTGACATGATTCTTTATATATTAATTAATATTACAAATTTGTTTAGATCAAAATTATTTCCATTTCAATAACAAATATTATACTATTGAAGACGGCTTGATTATGGGCAATCCGTTAAGTCCTTTGTTAGCAGGAATATTCATGAATAACTTAGAGAAATTAATTCATAATCATCCACTCAGTAAATATTGCTTGAAAATTTGAAAATTTTCGAAAATCATATAAATTCATTACATCCAAAATTGCATTCACAACCGAAATAGAAATCAATAATTCGATAAATTTCTTAGACGTAACAATTTCGAATGAAAATGGAAAACATGTTTTCGCAATTTACCATAAGCTGTCACATACAGATATTATAATACATAACTCGTCGTGTGATCCATATCATCATAAAATGTCAGCATTCAATAGTTTTATTCGTAGATTGATTAACATCACCAGAAAATTTCAACAAAGAACTTAATTTGATTAAACAATTAGGCAAAATGATGGTTACAATCCCAAACTAATAAATAATATTTTAAATAAAAACAAAGTAGAATCGCATTGAATGAAGTTTACCCTGTCGATAAATTGAAACAAAAATTCAACACCTTAACCTACGTTGGCATTACAAGTGAGAAACTGAAATCATTCTTAAGTAGCAATAATTTCAACATAGCTTTCCAAACTAATAATAATTTAGGCGAATATATAAAAATAATAAAACTAAACCAGGTAAAAACAATAAATCAGGTGTTTATAGACTCAATTGCAATGACTGTGATAATTTCTACATTGGTAGAACACATAGAAATTTTAATATTAGAATATCGGAACATAAACGCAGTTTTTCAAATGAAAAATCAGATTCAAATTACGCGAATCATCTCTTAGAAAATAATCATTCTTTCGACCCACAGTTTGAAATCTTGCATACAGATAATAAATATTGGCAAATAGATCTTTGGGAAACTTTAGAAATCAATAAATACGGGGAGCAATCTATACCTTAATTTTATTGGATATACCTGTCAAAATAACCACTTAAGAAGAAGCAACCCAATAAGCTTTTAATTACTCAAGAACATTTATAGTTATATTCTCATTTATATTTTCTGTATATTCATTCGTCTGAAGAAGCTACGGTGTAGTGAAACGCGTTACGAATCGCAATTATTAAGTAAAATTCTTAAGACACACTACTTGTTTTCTCATTATGCTTCCTTTGCTTGATTTGAATCAACCATAATTAATTTTAATGGTTTTTCGAGCAGAGTGTTTATATTTATTTAAGCTTGAATACTAAGAAAGATATAATATCAATATAGTACAATTATACGCCCCGATTTAAACTTGTGAAGACGAAAAACTCGAATCATTTTACAACGACGTTATTGAGGCACTGGACGAACAACGCACACATTACACTCTTCTGATGGGTGATTTCAATGCCAAACTGGGTAGGCAGAAAGATGAGCCAGGAACAGCAATAGGAAAATATGGTTACGAGAAAAGAAATGAGCGAGGAAATATACTGTTGAACTTTCTACAGCTCAATGGTCTGTATGCGATGAACACTTTTTTGCAATAAGAAACCACAAAGAAAATGGACTTGGATAAGCCCCAATGGACAGCATAAAAATGAAATCGATTTCATTAGCAAAGACAAAAAGTACATTAACCAGGATATCACAGTTTTGAATAAGTTTTCAATGGCAGTGACTAACGATTGATCAGAACGAAAGTAGCCATCAATATAAAGAAAGAACGAACAAAACAAATATTGAAAACCAGAGGGAAAGGATGGATAGAATCTCAAAACCAGACACAGTTCCAGAATGAGAGAGAAAGACATCTAGATTGAGAGGAATATTTACCAAACAACGTTGTTGACACCAAAAAGCTCAATATGTGTATCATCAAGGGAATCAAAGAGATTGAACGAAAAGACTGTGATAAGAGATCTGCAAGGGAGAAGAAATTGATCGAAAACACGAAACAGAAGAAAGAGGAGAGAAGAAATTTAAAAGATAAATATGGTGGAAATGAAAGACTGGATGAGCTGACCAAGATCATTTCCATAGAAGTCAGAAAGGATGTTAAAGCGTACAATTCAAACATGATCACTAAGGTGATTGAAGATAATAAAAATCAAAAGGATACGTTTGATACGATCAATCAACACAAGATGCTTGAGGTCCTAGCAGACTGTAGAATAGACTATCGGTACACCACAATCATGAAGTATATTTATGAAAATGCAACTGCAAGTGTCAAACTTCATGAAAATACAACAAAGATTCCAGTTGGAAGAAGTGTACGCCAAGGCGATACTATCTCTCCAAAATTGTTTGCCACGCTTCTTGAATATGCTCTCGAAGACTTTGGTATAAATATTAACGGCGAGAAACTGACTCATCGCAGGTTTGCAAACAATGTGGTTTTATTTGCTGATTGCATTAAAAAGGTTAAGAAAATTCTCGAAAGACTAAACGAGGCTTCCAACAAGTAGAGCTAAATATAAATGTTTCGAAAACTCAACTGATGACAAATCTTGTTCTAAGAAAAAACATGAAATTTTGTGGCATCCCAATATAAATGACAATATCTTATAAATACTTAGGTCAAGAAATACGGTTAGGTAAAGACAATCAGACATGTGAACTTCAAAGGAGAGATGGGTTAACATGGGCAGCCTTCGGAAACCTAAGACATAAACACCTCAAAAAAGTCTAGGGAACACTTCTGAATATCGATATATCGTATCCAGAACGATCAATATGGATGATTTTTTTTTAAATGAACACCTGTATCAATATCTCGCCAAATTATGTAGAGTGCCGCAGCAGATTTCAGTTTTTCTTTATAAAAAACTAAAAATGCAGCAGATGCGAAGCTGCTTTATAATCATTTCATGTATTCAGTGTTTGAAATCAGTTAGTTGGCACTTTGTTTCTGTTGTAAGTACAAATAAAAGATTCAAGTTTTGTGATTCGACCATGGAAGACGACATTTGACTAGAGAAGAGATGTTACGAGCCGTTGGCATGCTCCAAGCTGGGAGCTCACAACGGGAAGTATCCAGGGTTCTGGGAAGTAGCCCAAGTGTCATAAACCGTTTATGGTCGCGTTTCAATGAAACAGGTAGCGTAGAGGAACGCTATACAGGTCGTTTCAGGATTACTACAGTCGCCCAAGACCGATTTTTGGTTTTACAAGCCAGAAGAGATCGTACTACCACAGCATCTCAATCAGCTCAAGAGCTATCATAATGTACAAATTTCCCACCAAACTGTGAAAAATCGACTGCACGAAGGTCAACTCCACTCCAGACGTCCTTTAAGAGTTCGACAACTGACCCATGGAAATCGCGTTGCTCGTTTAGCTTGGTGCCAAGAACACGTAAACTGGGATCAAGAGAGGTGGGCCACAGTTCTCTTCAGTGATGAATCTCGATTTAGTTATTATCCCGATTCGGGAAGAATTCGAATATGGAGGGAATCTGGAAGGCAAAACCGTCTCCAGCATGCTCGAGAAGTTGTTAGACAGAGAGGCGGATCAGTGATGTTTTGGGGAGGTATACGCCTTGGTGGAAGAACTGACCTTGTTTTCATACAGAACAACCTCACAAGAAATTCTTACGCAAATGAGATAGCTTTACCTGTATTGGTACCATATATTTCCAAACAATGGGTCAAAATCCACTCTTCCAACAAGATAATGCCCCTCCTCATCATGCAAGAGTTGTCTTGAACGTTCTTGAAGAGAATGATATCGATCTTCTACCGTGGCCATCCTGCTCCCCAGATCTGAATCCCATCGAGCATGTGTGGGACACCTCAAAAAGAAATCTCCTGCGTCAAAACGTCTTCCGTCATGAACTGGATCTTCGATTAGCAGTTCAGGGGCTTGGAATGACTTAGGCAAGAATTTAATAGACAATTTAATATTGAGCATGCCGTGACGATTCCAAAGTGTAATTTATAACAGAGGTACTTCTGGGTACTGAAAAATATAAGTGCTTCCATGTCGTTTTCGAATTTCAAATTTTTTCTATAATAGGTGCTTTGGGAAAGTCAAATATTATTTTGTTTTCTTGAGAATACATTATATACAATACATCCTAACAAAAACCGAAAGATTTCTATAAATTCGAATTATCAAATTCATATTTCAAAGATATTGGTAAGTGTTCCCTAGACTTTTTTGAGGTGTTTATTTTCGAATCTCACCTTCCAATATGCCTGAAAGCAATAACTTACAACCAATATGTTCTCCCCTTTCTCACGTATGGTGCAAAGACATTAACTTCAACCAAGAAATCTGTGAATAAAATAAGAACTACACAGCGTGCAATGGAAAGATCGATGCTAGGTTTATCGCTTAGGGATAAAATTTTCAATATAGAAATCCGCAGAAGAACTGAAGTGATAGATGCCATTGAGAGGATCGCAACTTTGAAGTAATATTGGGCGGGGTACGTTGCCAGAATGGGCGATAATAGATGGACAAAACGGCTCATAGAGTGGACGCCTAGGCAGGAACGTTGAGAAACCGGGGCAGAACACCAGCCAGATGGGCTGACGACCTGCGACGAATTCAAACTAACTGGATTCAGAGTACGCAGGATAAACAGTTTTGGAAGCATTCATTGAAGACCTACGTCCAGCAGTAGACAAACTTATAGGCTAATGATGATGATGATGACTACGACAGATGTGATGGTACACAGAAAATGCCATTTGTCAAATAACACTACTGAATATTAAATTCCAATTTTCGTTAATCTGAAGCGAATGTTTTATTACAATTTCTGTGTTTTTTTAACTCTTTTCACCTTAGTGAGGATTGTACTGTTTTAGGTAGTAAAGCACCTCATTAGTATATAATTTCTCATCGGTGTGGAGAACTCAAACTTCTTTCCTTCAATCCACTAAAAATTATGGTAATTCTGGTTCTCCAAAATCGATGGTGATTCAGGAAAAGAGTTTATAGTATGCGCAGAATCATAATCGACGATTGACATAATGAAATATCCCGAGATTGACTAATTGTTGAGTGTTATGAATACATATATCTGTAAAATTTGCATAAGGAAGTGTGTGCAAAATATTAGTTTCCTGTTGGATACTGTATCAATTACTTAAGGAAACAATATTGAAGGCATCTGAGGTGAATTGGTATAGGCACATTCTTTACTTCTTCAATGTTGGAAATGGGTATGACACCATTATTTTGAAGGTTTGTGGGACCCTCTAAGTAAGCATTATTTGGGTATATCAAGAAACAGAAAATAGCTGATCGAATGCATCGAAATCTAAGCTAGCCTTGATTCTTTTTGAAGAGTGACCAGCCACAAAACTTTATATTTAACGTAATGTCAATTGTTCGCAAACAATTCAGTAAGAGAGAATAACAGTAACAACAATTATATTCATAGATGTGAGCTACTTTCCAAAACGAAAAACTGTAAGGATTGTTGAAATTATCATTTTGCAATAGTTGAACCTCTTGATTGAATAACCGGAAATATTTATTTTGAGTTTGGTTTGGCTGATATAAAGCTATATGTCTCACTAAAACTGCAAGTAATACTTAGTGAAAATATATTATTTATATCAAGTCAGATCAAGCATGACAAGAACCAAAACCATTCTTATTTCCAAATGTTTGTGGGTGAGGTGAAAAGTATCCGATCTCACAAGAAAGAGAATGGGAGATGAACGTATAAAAATCCTGAGCATATTTTGTATTGATTTCAGAGAACGACAATGAGCAGAAAAGTTTCCTACTTCCATATATTCAATTTCGAAAGGATATATTTATGGTTTTCTCAAAAGAAACAATCCGTTTCACATGTACAGTCCATAACAAAACCGTAGAGCAGGTGATGAGATTAAACTACCCACGCGTAGACATATTTAGAAATAGAAACTAAATCACAGTCTGGGAACAGGAAAAGAAATCGAGCAAATACTTGAGGGGAGGAAAAACACCTGATAACTGACAGTAGAGTCCAATTATACTAGATTTATATGATAGAAGACGACCTGATAGCAAAGCTCAATTCGAGTAAACCCAAAACACAGGTACTCATATCAATACTCCAATCAGCCATAGAAATAAGAATGAATGCGCAACTATCAGAAGGGATTTTGAGATCCGGAATATGGTGAAATGGATCAGATTCAGACGTCAAGAATGAAGAGACTATGTGGATCAAATGACACCTCCAACTAGCAAATTGAGTCGAATAGGAGAAACCCAAGCTACTATTGGGGGAGTCCCCTCGTCTTTCCATCAAATTTAAGAAGGAAAATAACAGTACGATGTATTACCATAAATAGAGGAAGAAAAAGAGAAGGCCCTTAGGTGTTCCATGAGTAGAAGTGGTGATAAGTTTTAAATGCAACGAACGTACCTCGCAATAACAAACGTGTATTGAGTTATGGACTTGAAAGTTGATGAACTTGTAGGTCGAGGACTATATGTCAATATTAAGAGGAAGGTGAATGAACTTGCCGTTGGAGTTCAGTTGAAAAAAACTTGAATGATTCTGGTATATATATGGTAATAAAATCTGTTTTCTCGAAGAAGTTTGATAGTGCATGTTTTATTCAGCAATTTTTTGAACGTTGAACAATCTGTTGAGTTTTAAAGTGTTTTCAGTCATTCTTCAAATCAAACCTCAATGAATACAAGTTATTAATTAATGAAACCATTCTGAAATCGAAACTGCACGGTTTTCTAGAGAGAAACAGGTCTTGTCGCTACCCTATAAATTGCCTTATTTCGACCTAGTTGTTTTTCCCTTTTCCTCAGTGGGCTTTCAGCCTAACCGCAATCTAGTATGTACCTCCTGTGTTCGACGCAATTTGCAAGGCAGCTGCTATTTTCATTAAACAACATCCTGCCTGGAGGTTTCTGGCATATTATCGAAAATTTTATCGCTGGAGGAAATAATTTCAACGAATAGTGTAGGAAAGCAGCATTTCTCATTTCGTTTTGTGTTCTGTTTTATAGCAAATGTCGTAATTCTGTACTGGATGAGTGAAAAGGAGGGAAACATATGAAGTTTCGTTGACTGTTTTTTGTGCAATCAGCATTATATTTCCACCAATAAATCTGAATAGTTATGACATAAGTGCTGAAGAATATGCTAGGCCATTCGGTCAGACTTGTCAATAGTATACAATGTGTAGTGAAAAGTTGTACTAATCATAAGAGTGAGACAGTCCTGAAGATTTATATGTCTCGAGGTCCTTTCTTCAATGCCGAACGATTTCATAATCAATTAACTTCAATTCTTTATTTACCAAATATGAAATTTTAGTCTCTCATAATACTATTCTTAGGAAGATGCAAAACAAATAATGATATTACCACGTTTTCCTTCTATCGGCAATTCACAATGAGTGCGTATTCATAATTTATTTCACAATTACTCTCAAGGGATTTGATCATTGATATTCTTTGTACATGGTGTTTCAATTATGCATCATTAATTGTTATGAGAGATTCCTGTTCAAAAAAACATGAAAAACATTTGCCCTACAAAGCAAAAACCAAGTAACTCTAAATTTCCAACTTTTCAGCAGAGTTATTTTGATGATGCAAATAAAAGAGATTAGGCTTAATCGAAAATTGTTCTAACCAGAAGCTTCCAACTTGAACATTTACTACTTCTCAATTCTAGAAATTCACTGAGTGTACTAAACTCAAAATTTTTCGCACCAAATTCAAAATGGACGCTCACTTTTAGTTACTTGACTTCAGATTATCACGTCTGCACGAAGCTTATACAAAACATAAAACAAGTCGAAAAATTCAAGACAAAATTCACGTAAGTCAATTTACATTTGAATATTTTATTGCGGGAACACGTAACAAAGAACTAATTTTTCAGTTATCAAACAGACAACAAAATTAATAAATATTGAACATCAAATGAACTTTCAAGTAAACACAGAAATAGGTGAAAAGATTATAGAAACTTTGTAACTATAGATCGCCCTCTTCAATTTGAGTTTCTTCCCCACAGTGGGCCAAGTCGTCCATGTCAGATACTGGCAGGAGAGATTTCCAGAAAAACTGTTTCTTAGCGGGCATATGGGCAGTTAGTTCATTGAAAATATTTTCTTTTTTCTCCTTGTTCAGAACCTGGCATGATAATTTGTTAACTGGCAACTAAAGTATGAATTTTGGTTTCAAAAAATTTGAATTCTGAAACTCCGGACTATCTTCTTCGGTTTTGAAGTACAGTGATCTCGAATTTTTTCTAAATTGTCGCACCTTCATGGAGAAAAGGTACAGCAGTGTTACCATTCTTTACTGCTCCTATTTAGGCAACCGATTTCGAAACGAATCGACTGAATAATCGAAATCTAATATCTCCTTCGACTCAGTCAACTTTTTTCTGACCAGCCCATGTACCGAGTCAGCTTTCATAAATAAATAGCCAGCTTCGAAAAACTTGAAAGTAATAGTTTCTGGTCCCCAATATTCATTAACTAGAATACAACATGCGGTAAAGGGTCCAGTCTCATTTTGTGCGGCATAATTGTCAGCCCAAAATTCAATATTTTTACATTTTTGCCAAGAGACACACAACATCGGAGCAAGTTTCATAATAGCCTCAGGCCATAATTCATGGAGAAAAGGTACAGCAGTGTTACCATTCTTTACTGCTCCTATTTAGGCAACCGATTTCGAAACGAATCGACTGAATAATCGAAATCTAATATCTCCTTCGACTCAGTCAACTTTTTCTGACCAGCCCATGTACCGAGTCAGCTTTCATAAATAAATAGCCAGCTTCGAAAAACTTGAAAGTAATAGTTTCTGGTCCCCAATATTCATTAACTAGAATACAACATGCGGTAAAGTGTCCAGTCTCATTTTGTGCGGCATAATTGTCAGCCCAAAATTCAATATTTTTACATTTTTGCCAAGAGACACACAACATCGGAGCAAGTTTCATAATAGCCTCAGGCCATAAAACACACACATTCTGTCCATGATTCCTCAAGCTCTAATATGTTTCATTGAAACATATTAGACGACTTATAAAAAAGGAATTCTCAGTCACGATTTTCGGAATTAATCATATCTTCTGCATATCAACTGCGAAAACTTTTTTGTCTTCCGGTTATTCTTCGGAACAATCTGCTTCATATGCTTTTCTTGTTTCAGTATACCTTCTCTTGTGTATTTCATAGTTTCGACAAATTTCACAGTTCGCATCATCTTCTTCATTTACGTTTTGATGGTGGACATGATTCTTGTGCAATGAACATGATGGACATCCATCTTGTGATGGTTTAGTGAAGCCAATATTCTCCTGATGAAAAACCCTTCTGTAGGTTTCATATGAAACATTCTTTTCATGAGTTCTCTCATTCAAATCTTTCCACATCTTATACACCGAGATGTCGCTTGTAAGATACCGTCTGTTGGGAGCATGTTTCATGTTATAATGTGAAACTACTGGATGATAACTCTCAATATCAACTTCGATGTTTTTATAGTTTTCTTCTGAAATTTCTTTCATCTTTTCACCACGTTTAAGTCCTGTAATCTGTAACACACTGAAACTACGGATTTTGGGAAACTCTGTTACCATAGCATCAGATAATTGTTCAATTTTGTGCATAAACATTGGTTTGCATACGGTTTGTGTTTTATTTGTTTTCAAGTCTTTCCTTCAACATTGATTGCTGAATTCAAATAGATAGATTTTTCGTCCATTTCTTCATTTGAATTTGTGATTTCTTCAGTATTCTCTCTATTTCTGTCTATTCCCACTTGATCTATAACTTCATTATGCTCTGTGTCTGTCTGCTCCTAGGTGTCTTTCTGCACAATATCATTCTGTTCTGCTGTGATTGGTTTTAAAGGTAAATTATAAACTACAGAGCACTTCTTGTGGCCAACGGTGTCACATATAGATCTTGACAGGCATTTTCTTGAGTTATTTTCCAATGAAAAGTCTTCTCTCTCAAAGTTGAGTGAGTTGAAGTAACTAAAAATAATTCTTCTTTGCTCTTCTAAGATATTTTGGGAGCAGTTTTTTCTACAACTGTCTGGACATGGTGGAAGTAAAATCTTTGTTTTCGTTCCATTTTTCTTTTGCTTAGTTCGAGGTAACTCTATCTCTGTTACAGTGTTAGGTTGTACATTTTCTGTCTCTACTTGATCTTCTTCACCTTTGATTTCTATTTCTGGTACAGATTCAAGTACATCTTCTGGTGGTACCTTTTTTCTTCTTCAACTTCGATTTCCATTATCTTCTCTGAAATATTAGGTTCATTTTCGTCAGTACTGTTAATTCTTATTAAATTAATCCCCATCAGTATTTTCTAATGAATCACGGCATTCCAAACTTTCTTTCACTGATGTAGTGTTTCATTTTTCATTCTTTTTAAAAATGAGCTGTGTTGGTTTCCACCAGATATTACCATCATTTAAACACAAACGGCTTTTTTTGGGGCTTTCGGCATTTGTTTCAGGAGGAACTGCTAAAAAATCAACAAGTTTTCTCTTCCGTCTTCCGTTTGATGGACTATAATTTGGGTCCGCATCCGCATTGGCGGAACAGGTGACAGACTACTATGATTTAAGTACGTGAAATAAGAGTTCAAGTGATTTAACTCTGCATTCTGATTGTTGTTGGTTTTTCAATTCAGAGCGTTAGACGTTATACTTTTTTGGAGGATTTGTCTATTTATTGCCAGTAAGTTGACTTACTAAGTTTTTGTTTTGTAGTTATTGAATATCTCACTCGCGGGTATCTACCTACACCAGCATCATCCTGTTCAAGTAGAGTAAGTAAACATACTAGGTTCTATGTTTGAAAATATCAAGATCTTCTGAGAAGTATGTAATATTGATATATTTTAACTATGAAATGAAAAAGTTACTTGGTTTTTCGATTGAGATTCTATAATTTATAATCAAAAAGCATTTCCTGCTAAAAAGTAACTGTTCATAAATTCTCAACGGATTGATATATTTCAAATTTGAAAGAAGCATTTTGCAATCTCGAAAACCAAGTATGTTCACTTGGTTTTTGTTGTCAGTAAATATGGGGTTTAAGGAATTAGTGTGGAAGAAAAGACAGAGAGGAAATACCAGTAACAACAATTACATTCATATATGTGTGATTTTTGATTTGTCTTCTGGTGATTTCTTGTTGAAATCTCGGCAATTTCGAATGATATTAACTGAGGCTCATCAAGCTGTTTAGTACAATTACGGATTCCGTGGCCAAGGTTTTTCTATGTTTATGGATGAGATGTTGGGGTTGAATTTGCGCCATTCTTCGACAAACTACGTTCAGAAAATGATAAATCAAAATCTGAATAGTATATAACTTTACTACTGAATGATCTAACGGATGCGAGATTCTGAATGTAATGTAAGTTTTCGAAAAACTTGACTTTTGTGCTTCAAGGGTTTTAATTTCTTGAATTGATTTCTAAATTTTTGTGAATAAGTTTGTTTATATCATTTCGCACCTTGTCGTCATACAAATCGAATTCTATGTTATGAAGTTTGATAGTTAATCGTGAATGAATTATCTTTATATAATGTTGAATGACATCTCGTTTGGTGGACAGAAATTTGGCCTCTTCATTTGATCATGTGGTTTTTGCTATTTTGTCTGCTTTCTTCTTCTAAGATATTATAATGGATTTTATTCTGATGTTGACGTATTTTTGGATTACATCTCTTCTGGTGTACTCTTGATTAAACTATATATTTTGACTGCACACACTATATTTAGTTCTCAACTTTCAATAAAGGGCAGTTTGTTTTGCTATACTACTACACTTATAATAGTTAATTGATTCTGCTGTCACTACGTAATAGTTAATCATGACAATTATAAGAAATGAAACTATCTATTATATTATCACAAGCGCTTTATTGAAAATCAGGTTTGTAATTTTGGTCTCTCAACCATCTTCAGCTGATAATAAATACTGAACTGCCGGCTCGGTGGCGTATAGGATATGATGCTCGTCTCCTACGCAGGGTTACCTGGGTTCAATCCGCACAAAGTCGGTGCCATTTTTCCGATTCTGGGAATCGCTTGAGTGTCTATCGTTCGGAGGAGATGTAAAGCTGTCGGTCCTGTCTAACGGAGATGTGTTGGACATTAAAGATCCCTTCCCTCGACACGAGAGGAGTTCGGCAAAATTCCCGGGTTAGTGAGGTGACAGAATTAACCGGCGTGTCATTAGCCGAAAGGCAGAATTAGAGCACGTTAAAGGAAAAACAAACAAACAGATACTGAACTAAGGTTGAAAAACATAAATCCATAAACAGGTAGAAACAAAATTAATAAGGAGCAAACAAGAGGTAATAAATGGATTATGATAAAAGTAGGTACCATTTAAACTGGTCGTTCTGAAGGTTATCTCTATGGAGAGTCTGTTGGATTTTGAGAAGTTCGATGATTTCAAAGAAATCCAACTCCCGCCTGTTAGTTATTATATGAATAATCTGAACTTGATCTATGGGTGGATAATATTAGCCATTTTTCATAAAATGTGAGGCGAAAGTGGATTCCTCGGTTCTTTGGTAATTGTTATCTGATTGATGCTCTTTGTATCTAGGTTTGAATGAACGACCAGTATGACCTTCATAGACGCCTTCACAATTCATACAGGATAACTTGTAAACACCAGTATTGTCAAATATATCATTTCTATCTTGACTTTTGAAAAATTCTTGGGAGAGTTTCATTTGGGATCTGGAATCTACCGATACAAATGACATTTGCAAACTTTTCGCTGATAGGGCAAGAACATATTAACGAAATGTATTTATCTGTACTAGCAACTGCAGTCGTGATTTTCAATAAATATCTAGTGATGGTATAATACATATTGTAATTTCTTTTCATTATACAAAATATACGCCAAAATATGTCCCCACACATATTCATTCGACGCGTTTTGAAAATTTTCTCAATCAAATATACAGGGTGACTCGTTTGAGTTGAAACATTCTGTAAATTTCATATATAATGGTGATCGCTGAAACCGTTTATTATTCATAAATCGAAATAAGAATCATTGTAATAGTGATTGTTACACAAACGAGAGACGCAGATATAATGGCTGTAGCGGCAAATTTGTTGAATGAAATAATTTTTTCGTTTATGTGTAAATCAAGTCTACGTCATATTTCCTCTCAACATGTCAGAAAAGGTCTTTCCTTTGAATTTATTTCATTACTGGAGGCAACGAATGTGTGAAAGAGAGTGGATTCTAATAAAATTTGAAGATGTTTTATAACAATTTCTTGATATAAATTGGTACATAAAAATCTCAGTCCTTCACTGTATTATTTGTCGAGTCGATATTGGTGCTCCCGAAAACGAGATCTAAGCCTGACACGACCTCTAAAACTGGTGACAGTACACTTTATTAATACAAATATTTGATGAAATTTGAGAGTTGATCGATTTTGTCGTGAGACTGAACCTCAGAGGAGTTCGTCAATAGCCTTGGAACAATAAAGGAGAAGACATTTTCCATTTGTTTGTTTTAATATGATGGAAGATGTCGATGTAAATTGAGCGGAAAAAGACCAAGTGGTCGGTTTTACTGGGCTTCAATCATGGTATTACAGTTTCTTAATGGAATATCATAATGAAGCTTTTTCAGAAAATAATATTTGAAGTAAATGAAGGTTAGTATTGAATATTAGCAATGTGAAAATGCATAATTTATATTTTCGATCAATTTTTCATTCGTGAAAGATCGAGAAATTCAGTACCTCAATTTTTTTATTAGAGCTATAGAACCCTTTGAGGGTTATTAAGCTTAACTTCATTAAGTACAGCAATAAATTACATTTTATTCCTATGGTAAGTGTGACAATTTTAAAACTACATGTATTCACAAGTGTATATTATACTTATCTAAGAAATGAAAGACAATTCTCATATCTACGATATTAGGTTCAAACAATAAACACTTGATGTCTGAAGGTAAAAACAGCGCTATGTCCAACAATTTTCTGATAACATTGTTCCTTTTATTATCGCGAAGTGAACTTTGGAATACTTTATGATTCAAAGTTTGAAACTCGTGTCCACAATTACACATGGGACTTTCTATGACATTTTCGAAAATAAAGATTTATTCAAATTAATGTGTCCTGAACGGCATCGGTTTATCTTCTTCTTCTTCTTTTTCAGCCCTTCTCTGTCCCCTCCTGAACATAGGCCTCCCCTTCTAGCTTCCATCTCTCTCTGTCCTGTGCTATATTATACCATCCTCTTCCTACTTTTTCCTTTATGTCATCCAGCCACCTTCACTGGGGGCGTCCGACTCCCTTTTTGTATAAGCGTGGTCTCCATTGAGTTATTCGCTTAGTCCATTTTACATCCTGTTGTCTTGCTACATGTCCAACCCATCTCCACTTCAATGCAGCTATTCTCGTGATTACGTCCTCTACGCCTGTTCTCCTTCTTATTTCTTCATTACGTATGTGGTCCCGCAGGCTCACTCCAAGCATAGTTCTTTCAATTGCGCGTTGTGTGGTTCTAAGTTTGTTAGCAGATCTTATTGTGAGAGTCATGGTTTCCATGCCATACGTTAACACTGGGAGAACGCACATATTAAAAACTTTCCTTTTGAGGTTAATGGGGATTTGTTTGTTTTTCAAGACAAATCCTAGTTTTCCAAAAGCAGCCCAAGTCATTCTTATTCTTCTTGACAATTCTGCAGTTTGATTGTCTTTACCTATCTTTATAGTGTGTCCAAGGTATAGATATTCATTCACTTTCTCTATAACATTTCCGTCGACTTCCAATATTGCGTCCTCCGTTGTCATTATTTTAGTTTTTGTCAGATTCATTTCCAATCCTACTTCTTCCGATGTTCTTTTGAGTTCTAGCATCATTTCGTGGAGTTGTTCTGGGTAATCGCTTATTAGAACTATATCATCTGCAAACCGGAGATGGTTCAGGAATTGTCTATCCACATTTATACCTTTTCTATCCCATTACAACTTCTTAAACACGTCCTCCATTGCAAGTGTGAACAATTTTTGGCCATATCACATCACCTTGTCTCACGCCCCTATTTATCGGGATTTTTTTGGTTTGCCTGTCATCGTCTAGTCTCACCTGAATAGTCACTCGTTCATATATATTCTGTAGGATGTTTCTATATCTCGAATCTATTCTAGCATTATAGAGGGCTTGAAATATTGCCCACAGTTCTATAGAATCGAAGGCTTTGTTATAGTCTACAAAGGCTGGGTGTATTAGCACTTTGTATTCGTGACATTTTTCAATAAGTGTACGAAGAATTTGTAGGTGTTCTGTTGTGCTATATCCTCTGCGAAACCCTGCTTGTTCTGCCGGTTGATAGCTGTCAAATTTGTTTGTCAATCTGTTTGTGATAATTTTTGATAACAATTTATAAGGGTGTGGTAAAAGGCTAATAGGTCGGTGATTATCTATCTTAAATTTGTCACCTTTTTTGTACAACAACACAACGTGTGCATTGTTCCATCCGGAACACTACCTTCTGTTAGGCATTTATTTAGTAATATCGGTTTATCACGATAATTATATTCCTTTCTAGGCTCTCCCTGAAAAACCATGGATTTTTTCAACTTTAAAAAAATTTTTGAAATAAAATTTTCCCTCATTCCTCGTTCTCAATTTAATTATTGAATTGGATGTTCCTACGTATGCAGTATGCCTGAAACTTTCTCTCAGATCTTGATAGGGAATGAGGTATATGTCGTTGCTGGGTAGTTCAGTAGCTTTTTTTGGAAGTTGATCCACTTTCTCATTATTAATTATTCCCCTATCTGATAGAATCCATACAATCTCTATTATTCTTTCGAAAACATTGTTTTCAGAATGCTCAAAAAGCTTTTCTTTAATTTTTAAAATGTAGCCCCTTAGGGTGTAAGGGGCGAAGGTAAAGAATATATATTCAGCAATGCCAGCCCAAATGTCAACCTCACCTGCTCGTGTGATAACAAACGTTATCCGGTGCACCCTGCTAGATAACTAACGAGGCTCTGATGACCGAATGATCGCCGGAATAAGCAATCCATCTCCAGCTTGTCAACGGCTACGGGCGGATGAAAAAGTGGAGGAAAGAGCACTCTTTTGTCCTGAGGTTGAGAAATTGGCCTCGAAGGCGGAAGAATTACCAATAAGTAATCAACGGCATAAGAATACAGAAGGCAACGGGAAACCACTGTATTAAAGATCATAAGATATCCCCAGGAAAATTATGCTCATGGAACAAAAAACAATGGCCCTCAGTCCCAGGCACCTCTTAAATGAGGAGAGGGTGCGAAGAATCCCCCGGTTAAAAACTAAAAGAATTGGAACATGGAATGTGAGAAGCATGTACGAAGCAGGTAAGGCTGCAAATTTGATTAAGGAGATGGAGAGACTCGAAATAGATGTTCTTGGTTGCAGCGAGGTAGAGTGGCCACATGCAGGTACTTATACGATAGGTAACTATACACTGTACTACTCCGGAGATGAAACGTTACAAAACAAGAATGGTGTTGCTAAACTTACATCCAAACTGCGAAGTCAGTTACTGGGTTTCTTCCAGTGTCAGATAGAATAATGCTAATAAAGATAGACAGCAGACCAGTCAATATGAATATTATACAGATATATGCCCCAACAAGTCAAAGTACAGAGGAGGAAGTAGAACAATTCTACGAAGATTTAAGTAAAACTTTACTCCAAACAAAGAAACATGAAACCAACATAATTCTCGGAGACTTCAACGCCAAGATTGGAAAGGGAAGAGAAGATGACACGATGGGTGAGTTTGGTCTCGGTATAAGAAATGACAGGGGAGACAGATTAATACAATTTTGTAAAGAAAACCAATATAGTGTAATGAACAGTTTTTTCAAGTTACCACCACGAAGACTGTATACATTGAAGTCACCAGCAGATGGAGTAGACGGACGCATCACAAGAAACAAATTGATTACATAATTGTTAACAGAAGGTACAAAAATGCAGTATAATCATGCAAGACATACCCCGGAGCTGACATTCCTTCCGATCACAATCTTCTTCTAGCAAGGATAAAGGTAGAATTTAAAAGAACCAAAGGAAATGAGAAAGCAACTATTATTAACACCGATAAATTGAAAGAAGAATCTACGTACAATAAAATAAAGGAAGAAATACATAGATATATATATACGAAAAACCATTAAAGCCGACGCAAACTTCTGAAGAAGACTGGCAAAAGATTAAAACAACACTAAAAAATGTTTTCAGAGAAGCACCTTAAGCAGGAGACCAGGAAAAAGAATCAATCTTGGATGACAGAAGAAATCTTGGACTTTATGGAAGAGAGAAGAAAATTCAGAAATAAAAACGAAACAAGATATAAACAAATACATAAAAATATCAAAATAAAAATTAAAGAAGCTAAGGTTACCTGGCTAAACGAAAGATGTGAAGAAATTGAGAAACTAGAACAAAAACATGATACTTTCAACTTACACAAAAAAATAAAAGAAGGAGCTGGAATGTGGAAGCAATCCTCTTCATCTTTCGTCGAAGATAAACATGGGAAACCCCTACTGAATATAAAAGATCAAATAAACAGGTGGAAAGAATACATAGAAGACATGTTTCAAGACCAGGAGAGACAAAGCATAGATGTACAGAAAGTAGCGTCTGGACCCTATATCACAAAGGAGGAAATTATTAAAGCAACAAAACAACTAAAAAACAAAAAAGCTGTTGGAGAAGATAATATCCCAATTGAAATTATATGGATAATTTCAGACGAACACATCGATGTATTGAGAACTTATTTAATAAAATATACGAAACTGGAATAATACCAAAAGACTGGCTGACATCGGTGTTTATACCACTACCAAAGAAGAAGAACTCCAGGAAATGTGAAGAATATAGGATAATTAGTCTAATGAATCATATACTGAAATTGTTCCTCCGAATAATACACAATAGAATTTATAACAAATTGGACGAACACACGGGACGAACACAATTTGGCTTCAAGAATGGCTTTGGAACAAGAGAGGCACTTTTTTCAATACGTGTGCTTGTTGAAAGATGTAGGGATGTAGGCTCTGATGTATATCTGTGTTTCATAGACTTTCAAAAGCTTTTCGACCTGGTGAAACACGATAAACTAATAGAAATTCTCAGGTCTTGTAACATAGACGACAAAGACTTGAGAATCATATCAAACCTTTACCAAGACCAAAAGGCTAAAATTAGAATCAATGGAGAGACATCTGAAGACATTAACATCGAGAAAGGAGTAAGGCAAGGACGTGTTCTTTCCACGTTGTTGTTTAACGTTTTTTCGGAAGAGTTATTTAAGAAGGCACTACAGGATACCTCGGATGGCATAATAATAAATGGACAATGCATTAACAACTTGCGATCCGCAGATGACACGGTTATTCTAGCATATAGCGCTGAAGCACTACAACGCCTAATGAACCGAGTGATGATAACATGTAAAGAATTTGGAATGAAACTAAATACAAAGAAAACAAAAACGATGGCTATCAGCAAACACCAAAACAGAAAGGTCGGAATTAGGGTCAACGGAACAGAATTAGAACAAGTAACAAAAATAACATACCTAGAAAGTAGCCTTGATGAAACTTGGGATCACTCACTAGAGATAAAAACACGCCTGGAAAAAGCACGAGCTATATTTTATAATATGCAAAAAATACTATGCAACTGCAAACTGAATATCTCATTAAGAGTTCGAATACTGAAATGCTACGTTTTCTCCACCGTGCTATATGGCGTTGAATCATGGACAATGACGGAAAAAACACAAAAAAGAATAGAATCGTTCGAACTTTGGTGCTACCGTAGAATGCTCAGAATATCTTACATGAGTCATACGACAAACGTAGAAGTTATGCAGAGGATGAGAAAGGATCGAGAACTTGTGCAGATAATAAAAGAAAGAAAGACGCAATATTTCGATCTTATGGTGAGAAACCAAAAATACGAACTGCTTCAACTTATCATCGAAGGCAAAATCAATGGCAAAAGGGGACCGGGAAGAAGACGCAATTCCTGGCCTAAGAACTTACTTCAATGGACTAATATGAGCTCTATAGAATTGTTCAGAGCTGCAACAGATAAAATAAGATGGGCAAATGTAATCGCAAACGTCCTTAAGGATAAGGCACCGAAAGAAGAAGAAGCAATTAACATTTAATCGAAAATGTTGCAGACTTTTCCAACACACTTAGGGAATCTGTGAAAACGATTTGATTTATTCTGTGTAGCGATTTCACAAGCATCTAGAATAACGATACATTCTGCTGTGAAAATTGGGGTATACGAAAGAAGACTTCTACTCCTACTTATATCTAATTCAGGATAGATACAAGCTGTACCAACTGATCTGGAATTTTTAATTTTACTACCATCTGTGTAGATATGACTTTTATACAAACCTGAAAATTTGTGAGTAAATAAATTATTTATTTCGACTCCTTTTATAAGACTCTGTCCAAACTTGGTGTCAATGATAACTGAATTGATTAAGGCTCGGTAACCGAAGTTGAATATGTTACAACCGTTTTGACGTAAAACCCGATTTTCAAAACTCATTATGTGTTTGATACAAGAGTGAAGAAATAAGAATTAGTTTTTTGGTTTCTCATATGTTTTGTGAGCGGTATTACCCGTTTCGATGAATTAAATTAGAAGTTTTTCAAAACATCTTGCATCAGATGCCTCTTATCAGGAAACCTTTGTGCATAAACTCTATTTGCCAACAAAGAATTTTTATCACACTCACCCAGAATAAAAATCATATCAACCATTTCTTCTTTGGAGAACTTCATGACAGTCAATTGAGAAAATTGTGTTCAAACCTCACTTTAACAATGTACATTTTATACAGGAGTGACTCAAAAAATTATTGAATATTGTAATTTTGAAAATATATCAAAATTCAATATATGATATTTTCAAAATTACAATATTCAATAATTTTTTGAGTCACTCCTGTATAAAATAAGGATAATCTAATTCAATTCATCAATAGAGCTGTCCTTGGGCAATAAGACAACGAGAGCAAAAAAATATCCATCCTCTCTGGCCGAAGGAGCATGCGATGATGTGAGAGCCTATTTTCATGAATTTTTACGGAAAAAAAATATTGTGACGAAACTATTCACCAAAAAAACTTATTACTTCAAGACATCATAGCAGCGTTTAGGACGCTTTTGAATCTTCAACAAAAAAGTGGTCATCCAATGTGAAAAAATGTGAAAAAACCTCCCAAGATTTTTTATAGAAAATTGGGACACCCTGTTTACTTTGTAATAAATTGTTGCAGTAGATTTTTACTTCCTGAATACAATATCGTTCGAAAAAACTGAAATCTTTAAGAATGTACGAGCTACAGAGCACAGCGCCACTGGTGATTTACCCAGTATATCATGTGTTTTGGTAAATTATTGGAATATTCCAAAGGAATTTTTCATCAATAAGATAAGAATTCAAACAAACTGTAAATGGACTGATGAAAATTTTGATTTTTTCGTCTAAACAGAACAAAATTGCCTGTCTATAGTCAGGTGTTGGCGTAACCGTCACACTCGACTGAGATTCATTTTTATACGAATGCAATGAAAATGTTCAACACTTTCTGCTTTCGTTGTTCTGGAGAAATTCCTATTCGGCTATTGACGAAAAAATAATCAGAGAAAACGAAATTCATGGGAACATTCTAGAATAAGTTATAGTAAATGTACAACTTTTTCTTTGCTTAAACAAAACAGTGGTGTCAAATTTTCAGAATATCGATAAATTTATAAGTCGTCTTGATTTTTTTCACCACACTGAAGATTCATCACGAATCATTCAAGCTGGTAACAATAGAGGGAAAATTCAGCGTCGCTTTTTTTAATAACTGAAATGTACAGGTAACGACAACGAATTCAGCTTTAGTTAACTATTAAACAAAATTATGGAAATTCTGTATCTAATTCATCTAAAAAACTAATACCTCCAAAAGCTCAACCAATCTCGACTTATGATCAAATTGACCTCAGTATGAAAGAAACGCAAACGAAAACTCCGGTAAGAATCTTTGTAAAGCTTATGGATGGACATATCTTGAAGCATAACAGAACAATAACTGTTATAAGCAATAATTTGAATTGGAGGCCGTTACTTGATGTAGATCCATAATATAATGATATAAAAAACACAAGGTTTAACTTTAATCTACACTTTATTAAATAAAGTGTAGATTTAAGTTAAACTGTTTTGAAAAATAAGAAAATAATTATTTGTTTCGTGTAACTATATAAGATATCACGATGGAATCGAAAAGGTTGATTTGATTTTATTGTGATAAAATTTTTTTTAATTTCTAAAATAAGAATTATTACATAAATCTTGCTTGATTCAGCTTCTCTAACGCACAAGCCGGCCCTGAAGGGTGCCTATCATGGTTTCTACGAGAATATTGTCTTTCCATTATTGATCATCTCGAAGGAATCTTACTCACACCGATATATTTGTCGATCTGTTGATTTTATTCAGAATATTGAATTTCAAAGTGCCAAATATTCCAACAAATCTCTATTGCCATCTCTTGAAAAAATCAAACATCATTGATCTGTCAAGCACCTGAACTCATTTTCTTCAGCGTCTACGTGGGAAAATCTATCGCTTTCCCGAGCGCGTAGGGCCGGAAAACCACTCCATCCTAATGTACACAATGAGGAATTATCTAAGGTACTGGCGTTAAGTGGCGAAATGGGATTTACACCCTATTTGGGTTCACGCAGAGTTAGAACTATATTAAAATTTATGTGTTTCCACGCGGACATTCCATTAGAAGAAAGAAGTTATTGCGTTTTCCAGCTAGGCGGCGCCTGTTTTCAGACGGCATAGGAGAATGCCAATTATTTTTTTCTGAAATAAGTGAAATCTTGGTTTAAAAAAGAGGCGGAACTGAAAATTTATCATAAAACTGAACTACTGAATGTTTTTGTTTATATTGAGTAATTTAAGAAATCCTGAAGTATATTTCAAGGAATATTGAAAAACACTGAAGCTAAATATTGTTGATATTTAATTTATATTTAAAGTTAAAATGTGGTCAGGATGGAAATTTTGAATGTGTCGGAACGGTAGCTTCTATAAGTACGAGAAAATGACTCAAATCTCATATTTGAATTTAATGGAAAATTAATTGTTGAAAACAGATGGCAGCTATATTCCTTTGGAATAATAAAAATAATTACTGTGTTTTAAGGAATTTCACTTAATAATTGCGATTCGTTACGCGTTTCACTACATCGTAGCTTCTTCAGACGAATGAATGTACAGAAAATATAAATATAAATGTTCTTGACTAATTAAAAGCTTATTGGGTTGCTTCTTCTTAACTGGTTATTTATGACAGGTATATCCAATAAAATTAAGGAATAGATTGCTCCCCGATTCAATAGAGGTGAAGGGCTTAAATCGACTTGTTCATTGATGAGGCTACCTGAGTGTTTGTATTTATTGATTTATAAAGTTTCCCAAAGATCTACCTTCCAATATTTATTATCTGTTGCAGAATTTCAAACTGTGGGTCGAAAGAGTGATTATTTTCTAAGAGATGATTCGCGTAATTTGAATCTGATTTTTATTTGAAAAACTGCGTTTATGTTCCGATATTCTAATATTAAAATTTGTATGTATTCTATCAATGTAGAAATTATCACAGTCATTGGAATTCAATCTATAAACACCTGATTCATTGTTTTTACCTGGTTTGGTTTTATTATTTTTATATATTTGCCTAAATTATTATTAGTTTGGAAAGCTATGTTGAAATTATTGCTACTCAAGAATGATTTCAGTTTAAACTGAATCTCTTCGGGGAGCAATCTATTCCTCAATTTTATTGGATATACCTGTCATAAATAACCACTTAAGAAGAAGCAACCCAATAAGCTTTGATTAGTCAAGAACATTTATATTTATATTTTCTGTACATTCATTCGTCTGAAGAAGCAACGATGTAGTGAAACGCGTTACGAATCGCAATTATCAAGTAAAATTCCTTGAAACACTACTTGTTTTTATTATTGATAATGGAATTTTACCAAGTAAAAGCCTCCCAAATTCAAATATTCCTTTGGTTCTAGCTATTCCAGATTTTCCGATTTTCCAAGATCACGATATATTTCAGTATCATGGTTAGTAATAATAATAATACTAAGTTCTTCATTTCTTACAGTTAAAACCCAATTACAGGAAATAGTATACATATTGGCAAAATTATGAAAATAAAAATGAAATCAAAATAACGATTTCAAGCACAGCAAGAAAAATACTTAATGATAAGAGAAGAAAGAAAAACTAATAGGTAAATTGCAGAATTTTAGAGTTAACTGTTCAAATACTCAAAGAGGAAAACTCAGCAAAGCTTATATCACATAAAACAGAAATGAAAGTATAGGTTCTATATATGAGCGAAATTGGAGATGGCATGAATACATTCGTCCAAGGAATACTAAGAGCAAACTTTTGTTCATTCCTCAAGAAAAACCTCAGTATGAATCCATATATTCTGGATGCAGATGAAAAAGATAGTTGATGTGTGGTGAAAAGTGAATTTTTGATCTTTAGCTTCATTGGATATATATATATATATATATATATATATATATATATATATATATATATATATATATATATATATATATATATATATATATATAATTTCATAATCGAACAGTTGAATCATCTTCTTTCGAGTGAAGCTCACCACACTACACTTAGATCCATCCAAGTCGAGACAATTACTCCGACACCAGTCAGATATAAAAACAATAACCTTCTGTAATCTCTCACAGTCACGTTGCGTTTTGATTCTTGAAAGATCTTCAAATCGTTAGTATACATTAGCTTCGAAATATCTATTACATCCAGGAGATCATCTATGAACATAATGAACAATAAAGGGCCCAGATTCGAAACCTGCGGAACACCGGAAGAACCCTCAAATTCGAAAGAGTGGAAACCTTCAAGTTGAACGAATTGTGACTAGAGAAGACTGCAAGAGAGCGATTTAGGCATCCTAGAGTCTGAATCTGGTATGTAGCAGTATTCGATGATTTATTTTATTATTTTATCAAATGTTTTCTGAAAATCCGTATAAATGACGTCAACCTGGCCGGCACGATCCAAAACCTCAATGAAATGCTGAGAGAAAACGACAAATTAATTAGGATTAGGAGATGACTTGAAATTTTGAAATTCTATCGGCACTTTTTCAAGTATAGTAAAGGGACGTATTCGAATATTTTCTTTCTTAGATGGATTTCGAACCATAACGTAAACTTTATTTTTTAAACGATAACCATAAGTGAATTTCACATATTGTTTTCATCATGACCAAATCATCGTGATGAAGGTTTGACCGCAAAATAATCTGTTTATTTTTCTTTGGTTTATACTGAAAAAGGGTCGTGTCTTCTGTGGAAGCAAACATGCTTGATTCTTCAGGACTCCTGATGAGGAATTCATTAGAAATTTATCTTAAATTCATTCGTAAAGTATCGACAATGGTCAATTGATGATACTTCAGTAAAGTGTGAGTAATTTCGACAGAGGTAAACCAATTGTCCTTGGTAACATTTCGTCTAAAGTGCGATAAGGCATAGCCTTTCTACAACATCAGACTCCAGGTTAGTATAGCTAGCCTAGAATATATCAGCTGGCTGTTTTTCAGCATAAATTTCGATATTGTAAGTGCAAAATGATAGACTGTCTGCTTAAGAAACACTTTGATCTAATATCGTGCAGACTCAATTTGTATACACTCGAAATGTACAGAGTCCTCTAAATGACATGAGCATCTCAACGAGTGCTGCATATTTATATACAGTGTAATATTTCTGACAATTTCTCACTACTTCTTCGAAAATCTCCCTCACTGGTGCTAAATTGTCTTGAGCTTTGCGTTCTTCCACCGCAATAGAAGCCCAGATCGTCTCAATGCCATTGTAGCACGAAATATGTCTAATCCCGTCTCATTACTGGACCAAAATTCATAAACAGAAATTCTGCCAGGACGATATAAGCCCGAGATGTAACGTAAGCCAACAAGTGGTTTCAATTCCGATATGTTTGTGGGTCATGTAACAGAACAGCGGGTAGATATACTCTCAATATGAATATTAGTATTGCGTATCAATTTTTTCATTACAAAATCGTCGAAAAAAGTTGACAACATTCTTTTGGAGATGAAGCGTTTCTAGCAATACCAATTGATCCAGGAAGTTTTACGATTAGGTCTCTGCTTCTTGTTCTTATATTTTTGATTCAACATTGTTTATTCCATCTTTTCATGTGAAAAACAAATGACCAGGTTCTCAAACTTTTGGTGGAACAGATTTTTGCACAGATATTTCTTCACCTGATATATCTTGTTCGCTCTTAGAATGAAGGTCACTGAATTCCTCCATTTCAGCGATCGATTAAGATTCACAATCTATAATGTGTTGTTTCGGTGTGTATACTTCCACCGGAGTACCTATAGAAAGCGGTATCAATTCCCTCTATAAGACTACAGAAAAGAGGGACTCAAAATGTTCAATTTCTGAGGCTGGGATTCTATATCTCTAAAATGGTTAGCTTCTAGATCGAGGCCTTTCAACTGAAACTCATCATACGAAAGTACCAAACTTATTCAAGCTAATATTTACTCTACAGCCACAATTAAACTAGCAAAATTTAATACTATAAATAATAAATTAGATAAGAAAACTCAAGACAGGGTAATTTTAAAATTGACTAAATTTGACGTGAAGCAAAATATCAAATACAGTGACGTTTGACAAGTAGACATCTACATACACAAAATTGACTAATCTATCTATCTATGATCAAGCGAGACAAATGAATAAATAAATTAAAATACAATGATTGGTGAAAGACGTTCTTCAAACAGGCAAAACAATTGAAAATCTATATTACAATTATAGCTGAGAACGATCTCTAGACTTCAATTCTTTTTCCATACAACATTGAATTCTTTACCAAACTCTTGAGAAAAAAAAACTAGCTAACTTCTGAAATTCTAAGGAACAATTAATTCTCTTATGGTTAGGAAATTAATTTTGAGCTGAATAGAATTGAGACTCAGCGGAAAATGGAATCGATTGAAATGACCAAGGTACTTATCTTGACATTTTTGTCTTCAGGTAAAGATGGTTCCCAACGTATGTCTCAAAGATGACGGTAGAGTTTGCTAGTACTGTGGGCGAGGTCAGTACGTTACAGGTGGATCGGTTCTATTGTTTAAACTGTTGCTGCTGAAGGTGGGTAAGAGGTGAGGTAAAAACAAAACGGTTCATTGTGGTCGGTTTCTCCAGTTCCAAAATTCACAAATTCTATACTCTGTAGCATAGACTATCCTGACAAGCAGATTTAAACTAACGTCGGCTTACAGCCTGAATTGTTCGTTAAACCAAAGAAATATTTCACAATTATTGAACATTTCACTCAGGCTGTAGCTACCAAGTACTTACCGGAACACGAGTTGTGAGCCTTACAAGATGGTTGAAATGGAAATAGGACGTTTCTCATTTGCCAAGAAATATATAGATTTCATTGTTCATAAAAACCTTATTCGAATTCGACCGGATGCACGAATGACGAACTTTTAATCTCAATCAAACGTCAAAAGCAAACAGCTGAACGGACTTCTGAAAGAATTTAATGGGCTGAAATCAATGAAGCCAAAAGTATGAAAGTGGTGCCAAAAAAAATTATAAGGGGTTAATTTTGAATTTAGTGAATACTTGAAAAGTGTTTATGGGTATTTAGCAAAACTCAATTGGAATAATTCTTGAACTAAGTTGGAAAATTATTCATGTGACCACTGGAACCTCCAGCACGTTACTTCGTAGTTCCTTTGTCAGTTTGTTGAAGAGAACTGAGAAAGACAACCTAGAACTACCGCTATCAAGGTAAACAAATTGTCACCACCAAGAACTCAAATAATCTTACTTTATTGTTCTGAATATTTGTCAATGAGTCGACAGGCATACCGACATACGGTCTGAAAAACTTCAATTTTCGAATAGAATGACGTGGAAGAAAGGTAAGGATTATCACGATAGGTTTTACTATTGATTAGTCACTTGAGTTCATTCGTTTTAGGTGCAGTGAATGAGGAAATCAAATTTGAAAGAGCTATGGACCAGGAATGACTATGTAGTGCATTGAAGTTACTTTCGAATGATCAGTTATATGTGAATGAAATCATTGAAAAAGATTATTAGATGTGTATACCAAACTAAAAAGATTGAATTTTTCTGTATTATACCTGAATGAATGGTTGTGACATGAGAGAACTGAAAATTTACTTTTGAAACATGAGCTATATTTTCGCTCAAATTAAAAGGACTGTGATTGTGAAAAATCGAAATGAAACAAATCAGAATCTGATATATTTTCGCCATTACTGGGAATTTTTCCGTATAATATCCTCAGTATCTCTAATTCCTTTTTCCTAAGGATCGTTCAAATTTGGCATTTTTTTGAGCGACCTATTGGAAATATCGATAAAAAAACTTTCGTTAAGGGACGTGTTGGGTCTAGGAGACCGAATTGGGCTATAAAATCGCAGCTCTTTACTTCACTGCCACGAAATGACTGTCATGAAATGCTTACTCTTTTATTAGAAGGACAGTTTCGTACTCCAATCCTTTCAGAGCCGATCACACGAATGAGTACCGATTGTTTCTATGAGTCCCAACGCGTCCACTGGTTGTCTCTTATCGAAATGTTCGGCTACTTTTGAAACGGAGAGTGCTGGCTTGCGAGATTGTCCCCTGTAAGGGAAACGAACACAGTTAAATTTTAAAGCAGCATCAGAACCGTACACATTCTGAACGTAGCATTCTGACATATTGAATTTTTCCAAGTTTTCAAATTCGAAAAGCATAGCAAATCAAGAGACATTACTCGTGATGTCTCAAAGTTCTTTGATTAAGTTGGTATGCAACGTTGATGAATGAACTGATTGCGTATGGCTTTCCCAAAAATTGCGTGATTGGATAAGTAGCTATTTCTTCATAATATCGATTCAGACGATAGTTGATGGTTAGATTAATGCAGGAGGACCAAGGGTTCTTTACTCTCGCTTATTGTTTTCATGTTGCCGATTAATGATCTGTTTTCTTCCCAGGACTAGCCAGTACTTTACGCTATCTCTGCGTTCATACCATGCAGAGATGTGTCCTTTTCGTTTGAGGTTCCGGAACCAAACATTCATTTCATCTATTTGGTTGTGTCCAGAAGATAGCCTCTCGCTCAAAGGCGGCAGGTTGCTGCTCTTCCTCTATCTCAAAGCTATACTTCAATTGTAAATGTTGTGAAGGACTAAAAGGCTTGCTCCGGGAAGACTCCTGCTTCGAAGGAAAACCAGGTTTGCGGAAATTTATCATCAGCGAATGCTTCAACAACCAACTCCGCGTACACATATCTTTAAAAATTATTGTGCTTACAGTGCTGGTATACTGTAGAACATCTTTTCAATAACATATAATTGTGCCCTCTTCAAGAAGCCAGTGAACATGCATATTAAATCATCTTGGGTGACCACAGTTGTGCCATCACAAGCATTTTCTCTTCCCAAGAATTGAGAATGGAAAAGTTTTCGATCTATGTTAAAAACTATCAAGTTAATTTCACGTTTCAATAAAACAACATATAAAGGGTGCACCAGAGAAAACCAGACAATTTTTCTCCGTTACAACTTTCGCAATTTTAGAGGTAGATCATTCGCACTTGCTTCATAGGATAGCTAAAAGACTAGGTTTTTCAGAACATGTATCGACATTTCATACCCGGTGAAATCCAATAAAGCTGACTAATTCAAAAATGAGCAATATTTCAAGATTGCTGGAACATTTTTTTTTCACTAAAATATACGAATGGGACTTTTCTGAACAATTTGACATATTGATCTTGAAAATATTCTAAGAATTGGTGAAAAAGTAGCATGAAGAATATTTTTCATTCTGATTCTCAGCTGAAATAGAAATAATTTTTTCACCTCATGGCGTTGGCATTCCTTAAGTTGTTGGGTTTTTCCTGGATGCTAAGATTCTGGATTCTAAGAAGACAAAGAACCACATTTTACTAAAAATAATATAAAATTTGATTGCCGTTCGAATTCAGAATGGCAAACCTCCTTAAATATTAACAATTTTCCCTGCTCATTTAACAATTCAATCACTAGATTGAACCTTTCCCATCATTTTGTGGGGTCGAACTCGAATATTGATTCAAAATTGTGCCAATTGTCGTCAATAATGTTTTTCTTCTTCACCATCATATGCACCTCCCGTTGTGGAACCTCTGAAAATAGACTGCATGCATTAACTCTATGATAAACAGAAAATAATGAAATGTCATCTGGTTTGAACTCGAATTTTATCTTGGTGTTACTTGTTTTTGACGTTTGAAATTGTTAACAATGGTTTTAACAAATGAGCATAAGCGTTTCATTGAATGTTTATTTGTACGTGGCTATACTATTAGGCAAATATTACGCCAATTTCCAGCCCGTAATTACAAAAGAAATACAATCTATGATCTTGATGAAAAATTTCGGACAACAGAGATGCCAACTGTTAAAAACATCTGCTACAATAATAATACGACATGATTTGTTTGACGAATTACATGAGTCTTCTTCAGCTCTCTATGGATATCGAAAGTACTTCTTGATGAATTTTGTTCCATCGTTCTTGAATCATTTGCCTCAACTTCTCACAATTAATGGTAATAATACCATTTTTATACAACATTTATTCCAAATGACCCCACACCAAATAGTCGCACTGATTAAGATCGGGAATATTTTTGGGGGAGGGGTCCTGTAGGTTATTGTTCTGGTTCGATGATATCGCCCACGCGTTGTCTTGCATAATCCATAGTATAGTAACAGGTATGACATCTGGCTCCATCTTAAAATCGTTTGAAATAGATTTCATTTAGATACATCTAATTTGGGACACCCTGTACACTAACGGCCAGTTGAGAGTAAGTAGCGTTTTTTGTGATATAGTACTGGTTGTTCATTTCTTTGACAAACGTTGTCAGAAGACTATGGAAAAAATTGTGGAAGAATTGTGGAGAAGATTTGAACGATTAAAAATCATTCTAAAAGGTACTCAATTTCTCAACCGTTCATTTTCAGCTGGTGGCAACTGTACTCATTCATGTCATACAAAAAACAGCAAAATGAACTGAGGAGTTGACGCATCAAACGTTGGTAACATATGAGTGAGAATGATGTCACAATAATTTTCCGAATATAATCTTATGCCATGTTCTATAAAAATGATATTTGATTTAAAATTCCTCGAAATACCGGCAGAGACCATTACATGCTTGGAAAATGTTTGTCTTTCTCTCTGCAAACGAATTAACGGTACATTCCTTTTGACTTCATTCGTCGGAACACAAATTCTGTCATTCTGTCTGTTTTTTGGTGGGGTAACACAGAGAATCTTTTCGTCTGATAATTTTTATTATATATATTATATATAGATTTTAAATTGGTCGACGTGTTCTAAATCTATTTGATGAATATTGTATCGCTCGAATCTGCGCTCTTTGACAGCTTGAGTCAATTGAAAATTATAGTAGCTCCTCACAGAGGATTTTGAGATTTGGCATCTCTAAGACATTTGGGAAACAGTCAAGCTGGTTCTCGGAGTTCTGATAGGGCTGACTGCTAATGCAGAAATTCGCTGTATGTTATCTTGAAATTGTCAATTGATTTTGTAATACAATCAACGTAGAGTTGATGCTAGAAACAGATTGAATAGATTGTACTTCTTTTGTAATAAGGGACTGGAAAAAAGCGTAATATTTGCCTAGCAGTATAGCTGAGCACAAACAGACATTCAATGAAACGCTTATCATCATTTGTTTGAACCATTGTTACCAATTTCAAACGTCAAAAACCAGCAACACCAAGATAAAATTGTAGTCCAAACCATGAGGTGAAAAAATTTTTCCGATCTCATCTGAAAATCAGAATGAATAAATCTTCACGCTATTTTTTCACCAATTCTTGGAATATTTTTAAGATCAATATGTAAAATTGTTCAGAAAAGACTGAATTATCGACTGAATTCCCCATTCGAATTAGTGAAAAAAGAACGTTCTTGAAATATTGCTCATTTTCGAATGAGTCGCCCATATTGGATTTCACCGAAAGTGAAATTTCGAAACAATTTATGAAAACCTAGTCCTTTCGCTTTTCAACGAAGCAGGAACGAATGATCTAGTTCCAAAATTGCGAAAGTTATAACGGAAAAAAAATTGTCCGATTTTCTATGGAGCACCCTATAGATATGGTACACCTGTGAGCAGTATTCGTAATAAAATTTTTTGAATTTGCATTTCTCCTACCAAATATAAATATCTGTTGTATCTCATTTAATAGCACTAAAAATATCTCTATTCCTCTAATCATCAAGCCATTTTTTCTAGTAATTATAAGTCCAATATTTCAGCAGCTGTTCAAATCCCACCTTCACAAAACTGCTGATAAACTTTATCTGTCTGAGAATAAAGTGGAACATAAAACAAAGGACTCTCCGAAACTCACTTGAAAGCGAAATTTCGGAGCAGATTCATAAATATGTTTATTAAGACTTTGTAATTGGAAAACTTGATCAAATTCAATTCCATTTCTCCTCGCCTTCCGTTCGAATATAGCGGTTAATCTTTTACCATCAAAAGATTAGATTTTCCCCAGATTGTTGTTATCCGGGCCAAAGAACAACGGCGGTTGGTACGTGAGCGATTTTGAGTCGGTTCGTTTTCTTGAAACAATAATGTTCATTCTTTGGTGTTCCTTTCTTGAAACATTCTCTTGTTAGAGATGGAATGTGTGGCTTCAAAAAAATATAGAATAATATTTTAGTGGGGCGTTAAAAACATTAAATTATCGAACAAGACCTATAGTGAATAAAATTCAAAAATTTAAAATAGAATGTTTAACTACTGAAAGATACCGTGTGTCCAGGCGGGATGGGAAAATTAAGAGTATATAGAGAAAGGAATGACCGATTGGAGATTTTTTATTTTGTTGTATTTAATGTTATTCGAACTAAGTTCCGAAAATATTCTTAATACTGTCGCAGTTCCGGTTACACTGGAAGTTGAAACCTTCTTTGTTATTCAAAAATTTCAAAAAGCATAATGTAAGCTTCTAATTTCTGGATTGTAGAATATCAAATTCTGAACAATTTTTTCTGATTTTTTTATGCGCGCTTTCCTGGAATAGGCGAACATGTAACACCACATGAGTGGACGCCTACGACGCACCTGGGAAGAATTGATATGCCTGTTTACTCGCTTCTTGAAGAGAGCTAAATTGTAGGATGCTGGAAAGATGTTGGACAGAAGCGAGTTGCACAGCTAGCCGGCCCAGTAAACGAAGGAATTCTTATAGAGAGAGGTTCGAAGGTTCGTTAAATGTACCGCCATATGATTGCCAGCATAGTGTTGCGGCAAAACATGCGTTTTTTCCTGAATCGGGACATCTTCCGTGGAAGTATCAGTAAAATAGAGAAAGGTGAGCAACTTGTCTTCTGAGAGCCAGCGGTTGGAGAAGAGGTGGTCGATGAGGCACACAGCCCGTTTTTGCACACTATCCAACATCCGCAACGAATGTTTCGGCGCAGATCCCTATACATGGGAACAATATTCCAGAGAAGGTCCAATCTGCGTCTTATATAGAGGTAACAGCTGAGATGACATGAAGTATCACTTGGCTCTGAAAAGAAGACTAAGTTTAGCTGATGCCGCAGCTATTGCTGATACATGTTCATGCATGCAAAACCTGAAATTAATCGTTATTCCGAGAAGGTGCATCGAATATTTGGATGCAATTAGTTGGCCTTGCATCTTTAGAGGAGGTTCTCCAGCGGGGACCTTTCTAGAAAACGTAGTTGCTTGCGTCTTGCTCGCGTTGATGCTCAACAGGTTCAACTGATCCCACTCAGATATCCTCTGTAAGTCAGAGTGTAAGTTGTTGATTTGTTGATATTTCTGACGCTGAGATTCAGCTGTAATCAGCTGCAGACCACTGAAGGATGAAACCAGTGTACAATCGTCTGCACAACCAAAGATCTTGTTCTCTATAGATGAAAAAGGATCTTTTATCTACAACAGAAACAAGGTTGGCTAAATAATGGATCCCTGAGGTACTTCTGCTTGCAACTGGAAACAATCAGATGTTATACCGTCGATCACAACTTGTATTGATCTATTTTAAAGAAAGCTGCTCATCCAACCCCGCAATTATTCAGGAAGCCTATATGCAGCAAGTTTATTCAGAAAGACTGCATGCCAAACCCTATCGAAGGCCTTAGAGATGTCGAGAGCTATTGCTCTAGATTCCCCATGCTTTTCCATCGTTGATGTTCAAACATGAGTTACGTAGGCGAAAACCATACTGACTGTCATCAATAATTCACTGTATTTCAATTTACTGGTGTCAAGTACACATTTGTGTTTACACAGGTTAGAGTAAATACTGTCTACAATCGTTCACTTGCAATTTAAAATACGTACTTCTCAGAAATACGAAATATTGCAACAATTATTATCACAATAAAAGAACATCTAATATTCAAAGAACTCGGTATAACTGAAAGACCCTCTCAATCAAAAATACCTTCATTGCTCGTTCGAAGCAGGCTTGATTCAATTTTTGGATATTTTCAGGAATTTTATTATAAATTTCGGACCAAAGTGTTAAATACTTTTTTGAAATTTGGATTTCGGAATCTCAAATTATCTATATTGCGTATAAAGTTCGTGCTCAACCGCATTTGATAGAAACTTTTCCAAATTCTGTTTGGTATATCTGAGGAGCTCAAATATGTACAAAAAAGGTTACGTTAAGATACCAAGCTCCACAAACTTATGCCTGCAATCCTCCCTATACTTTAAGCCTCCAAATATTCTGACAGCCCTCCTCTCTCTCTTCATTCTTTATCCTCTTCTGAAGATGTAGCGACTAATGAAATGTCATCAATGAAAGTTTTCCATTCCTTTCTATCCTGTGCCATTACAACTAGAGAATGCATGGGTCGGCCTGTTGTTTCTGTAATTTGATCCATCCATCGTGTTGGGGACCTTCCTCTTCCTCTCTTTCCATCTACTTTCCCCTGAATAATGATTTTTTCCAAATTCTCTGGTCCTCTTCTCATGATGTCTCCGAAGTATCTGAATATTTTGAGTGGAATTGCACTCGAAAGTCTTTGTTTTATGCGGAGTTGCTTTAGAATCGATGTATTCGTTCGGCGTTGTGTCCATGGGATGTTAAGCATCTTTCTCCAACACATCATTTCTGTCGCGTCGATTTTTCTTCTTTCGCTCATTCGAAGGATCAAGATTCGCAGCCGTATGTGAGAATTGGAAAGATGAGGCACTTCATAAGCCTGGTTTTAGTGGAAATAGCGATATTTCGATCGGCCCAAATTTTATTCATTTTTTTCGTAGCTACCTTGGTTAGTTCGCATCTACGTTTAACCTCTCGTTCTACGTTTCCTACGTTTGTTATCAAGGATCCCAGATAAAGATATTCCCTCCTCTAGAGTCTGAAAATTCTAGGCCACTCAGCTGCCTGACCCCAAACCAGGATGCATATGACAACAAAGAATAACATAGAGAAAAATACACACTCCTCACACAACCTAACGAGAGCAAATATGATAGAAACCTTAACAAAAAAATATTTTTTTAAATTTTACTGGCAAGAGCTCCGTATGCTTATGCCACTTTAACTGATCGTCAACATAAACACTCGAAAACTTCGTATGGTCAACGAATTCATCCGTTGCAACACTTTCCCGTGGCCTCAAAGTAAGAAATAATTGCGCTGTTCTTTCGTTATTTAATGTGAGGCCATTAGCCACAAACCAATCGCCAGCTCTATGCGCTGCAAGACCTCTCAACAGCATCTTCCTCATTTGGATTATTTACTGTCATTGTGGTATCATCAGCGAATAATATATGTTAAGCAGAATCATTAGACTCTGGTAAATCATTTATACAGATCAGGAAGAGCAGTCCAAGGATGGATCCTTGGGGTACACCACTCTCTATCAACTGTTTATTTGATAATTTATTCTCTACTTTTACTGTTTGATATCTCCCACTCAAGTAGGAACCTATCATTTCTATTGAATTATTTGAGAAGTTCTTATATTTAAGTTTTATCAGAAGCAAGTCATGCAGCACACAATCGTATGCCTTTGACACAGCACAGCCACCAAATACTCCTTACTCTCAAAAGCATCGACAATTTCCTCCAGAAAATCAAGTACAGCCATGGAGGTATTACGCCCCTTTCTAAAACCATATTGGCCGTTGGAAAACAGATTATTACTTTTAAAAAACTCAGCACTCTGCTGAGACAAAATCTTTTTGAAGATCTTAGAGATGGCCGGAAGCAAGGATATTCGACGGTATTTACTAATGTTCTCATGATCCTCTTTTTTGAAAACTGGGACCACCAATGCCTCGTTAAGCACATCCGGGAAAGTATTGCTAATTATACATCTATTGATAAGTTCTGTAAGAGGACGAATAATTAAGTTTTTCATCGATTTTATAACCCTCATGTTCAAACCAAATATATCATTATTACTTGTAACTCGTAAGTTGTCTATTACGTCTCTAACCTGAACGTAGGATACCGTTCTAAATGTTAGTATGCCAAGCATGCCAGCTATTACGTCTGCATTTATAGCCACAGCACTACCTAAGTCATGAATGAGCTTTTTAGCGATTCCAACAAAGAAATCATTGAATTTGTAGGGCGAAATATCACTGGATCTCTTGTCAGGAACTGTTTGCCTTCTGTCATTTACAATGCTCCCATAGCACTTTGACTAGAATTTGAATTTTCATTATATTTTCATTGCATTTAATCTTTGCTGTTTTGATAGCATGCTTATATTTAGTTTTCAGGACTTTTCGTTTCACCTTAAACTGGTCATTGTCAGGATGAGATTTCACAAGAACATCATTCAAGTTTTCTGTTATTAATTTTAATTCATCATTAAATCAAGTCAACTTATATGAGCTATCTTTTACATTGTAAGTTTTAATTAGAAAAGAAATTTCAAGATTCGTTTTCAATATTTGCATGAATCTGCCAGATCTTATATTTACATCTCAAGCATCATCCCTAACGAAATCCCATGACACTTCTGACAACCGACCAAAGTAATTGAATAATCCTTCTGGTGTTATAGGACGACAAAATTTTTTTTATGACTTATATGGTCCAGCAAAGGAATTTTAACTTTCAACGTAACAGCTGAGTGATCAGATTCAGCTGTACTCAAAGAATTTGCTTCAGTTATCACATAGGCAAAGTTGATAAATATGTTATCGATGCAGTTCTTTCCGCGTGTTGGTACACTTATCATCTTCTTCAGACTAAAAGCTTCCAATAGGTCGTATATGTGCTATCTCTGTCACCAGACCCAAAGTGGACATTGAAACCTCCAGTCACTACTATTCGAGCCATTGAATATTTACAGAACAGATAATCTAACATACGCTTGAAGATATCTAAAAAACAAGAATTATCGCCAGATGGTGATCTTACAGTTTAAGACTATTACACTCAGTTCATTTAGGTAAGCACAGCATATTTCACAATTTTTTTTCTAGTTCCAGCTCATTTATATAATCCGCCGGTATACTACACTCGGAGGCAAAATTAGCGGAACACTCGAAAATTTAACCAAATTCGAAGTCCGATATTTTTCCTAATTCTCAACCTATTTCGATGATTTTTTCGGCAAGTTATAGATCAACTCTTCTGCTTTGTAGAAATTATAAGAGTAAACAAAAAATTTGAAAAATATTTTATACGGGGCAAAACTAAAAGTTTTTTTTGTCAAAATTCGTAACACCCTGTGGAATTTCGTGGTCTGAGTTGAAACGTACAATATCATCGTCTGTCAAGATACATCTTCCTACAGTAACGCCCTTCTTGTTTTATGCATTTATCTCTATTTTTACAAGAGATATCCAATTTGAAGCGAAAAGTGACAAATTTCAAGAATTTATTTTTAATCTTGCGTAGGTGCATAACATCGGAGGTTAGCCAAAAAAAATCAAAACTAGAGAAGCGGAAATCTAACGAAATGAATATTTCTGAAATTCACTGGCCAATTTCACGCTCCGGGAGAACTCGAAGTACACTGGAAAAATCGTTGATTTTGCACATTTATTTTGAATTTTTTGTGTGACACTCAATAATAATTATCATTCCTGTCCAAAATTGAGAGCAGGTGTGTATCCAAGCGATACACTCGTGAAATGAAATGAACATGTTGAGAAAAATGTTCATGATGACCCACAAAAAAAAACATTTGATTTTAGTAGCGAGTATGACCCTCCGAGCTCTTATTACAGCGCGCATACGATTTCGCATTCTCCCAATGATGTTGTCTATCATCTGTTGAGGTATGATGTCCCACTCTTCCACCAAAGCAAATGTCAGCTCTTCAACGTTGCCTGGATTCCGTTGTCGAACCCTTCTTCCAAGAATGTCCCAAACGTGTTCGATCGGGTTTAAATCCGGTGACTGCGACGACCAGTCCATTCGTGTGATCCTAACTTCATTGCGATGTTCTATCACTATGAGGGCGCGCGTTATCGTGCATAAAATAGAAATTTTCCCCTATGTAAGGAGCAAAAGGCACAACATGGGGCTCCAAGATTTCTGTTATATACCGATGGGCATTAAGTGATCCATTGCCAATAATCTCCAGTTCTGTTCGTACTCCCAAGCATATGCCACCCCATATCATAACTGACCCTCCACCGTATTGCTCAGTTCCTGCGAAGTTCGCTTGATTGTACCGTTCCCCTCGATGCCTCCATATTCTATCTCTACCATCCACGAAATTCACACAATATCGGCTCTCATCACTAAATAAAACTCGTCTCCACTGATCGATTGTCCATGCTACATGCTCCCTAGAAAACGCCTATCTTGCTACCCGATGGGCTCTATCGAGTCTTGGTGATCTTGCTTGCGCGTATGATCTCAGACCAACTTCATTTAATCGTCTTCTGACTGTCCTCACACTGACGTTAATGTTATCCACTGCTTGTAAAGGTTACATGCCTGAACAGCAGTAAGACGAGGATTTCTTGTGGTTTGGTTGACGATGAAATGGTCATGTATAGCGCGGGTTGCCCGATTTCTTCCTTGTCCTCGCCTCCTCACGTACAATCACGTTTCCTGTAACGTCGGTAGATTCGATGGATAACCGACGTCGAGACGCCCAACATGGTACCGACTGAGTGGTAGGTGCGCCCTTCCTCGATCAATGTAACTGCTCTTGCTACTGAGGTTGGTGGTAAATCTCTCATTCTGAATGAAAATACCGTTTCGAATCGTAAACAGTAAAAGAATCACAAAACACCGCAACCGATCGAATTTGTATCAAATCAAAGAATGGAAAACTCTCATTCTTTAAACAAGTGCAAATGTGGTCATATACAAAAACGTGTGTTGTATTTCATATTTGATAAAAAAGGTCTGCACATGTGTAAATGAAAAGTTTTATCAATGGTCCCAGAATTCGGTTGTGTATTTTAATACCTACCGACTGTTATCTCCTATGAATTCCTAATTTTCACCAAACTAACCAAATTGTCATCAATAACTAATGCAATTCAAACATAAAAGTCGCAAACGATAATTTCGACACGCCTGAGTGATAATAAGAAAATTCCAAATTGATAGACGAATTTCAATGACAATTTCTTGATTCAATAGAATTTCTCCAAAATGGTGATTTTCCACTTGAAATTAAATAAATTTTGCAAAATAGAGATAAACGCATGAAACAAGAAGGGCGTTACTGTAGGAAGATGTGTCTTGACAGACCATGATATTGTACGTTTCAACTCGGACCACGAAATTCCACAGGGTGTTACGAATTTTTGACAAAAAAACACTTTTAGTTTTGCCCCCGTATAAAATTTTTTCAAATTTTTTTTGTTTTCTCTTATAATTTCTACAAAGCAGAAGAGTTGATCTATAACTTGCCGAACAAATCATCTAAATCGGTTGAGAATTAGGAAAAATATCGAACTTCGAATTTGGTTAAATTTTCGAGTGTTCCGCTAATTTTGCCTCCGAGTGTAGTATAGATGGTTTTAGTGAAATCAGTGAGCCACCACCAGATGCTTTTGTTCCTGAGAAGGATGATGCCAAGCAGAAGTTACTGAGTTTTAAAACATCTACCTCCCAAGCCCTTAAGTAGTTTTCATTAACACAGACAATATCCTAATCATTATGACCTCAATATACTTGATGATTTCATCCTTTATGACTCTCACTTTGGACATAATAGGAAGAAGTACAAGAGGGCTGGGTAGTTTTGGGGTAAGGACTTCTTTCTTTTCTTTGGGATCGGTTGAATTCTCACTATTTTCCAGGTGCTCGCAGTTTGGCTTTCATAAGAAATCTGAAACAGAGAGTTTGAAACGGGTGCTAGTTCAGGAGCACACTTTCTCAGGACGATTGGCGGTATTTCCTCTAGACCAACTGCCTTCTTGCATTTCAGCTGCTCGAGAGCCTGTCTCACAGTGCGGACTCTGAGCTAGATTTCTTCCATTGAAGAATTTCTAGGTGGAATGTTCGGTGGTACTGAGTTAGATGAATCTAGCCAGAACTCTATGAAAACAAGAGAGCAAAGAGATCGGCTTTCTCTTCCGGAGATGATGTCATACTTCCGTCTTCTCTAACAAGAGGCAGAAATGCATATTTGCAGAAATTGGCGCTGGAAATGCAATATCAGGATTCAGGGTAGCAGGAGTTTCCCCATTAAATCTAGGAGCCATTTCAGAGCATGTCTTCAGTGAGAACTTTGAGCAACCAGTTGAAGGAAACATCGAACGCAGCGCAGGTTCAATTTGCTGCAGATCAAGTTCATCATTTTAAACGGTGGACCTACCAACACCAACTACTTACTGAACAAAGTATCTCCACTGCTTGTAAAACTAAACGATGTTCGGAAGCGAACCAAACGAGTAAATATTCCCTTGACATCTGAAGATAATATTGAAAATCGAAAAATGAAAGAAAATGAAAAAACAAAAAGGAAAAAAAGTCAAAAAACCAAAAATAATGAAAAAGGCAGACTGATAGACCTAATAAAATAAATACTGTTGAGAAACTTAAGGCAATTCGTAGGTTGTCTGATACCAGTAGCGAAGAAATTCCCATCGTTTTCAATGATACCTCTGAAAGTGAATCTGAAGAGAGGGCAAGAAGTTTTGGTAAGAATTATTACAGGACACAGTTAGCTGAAGATTGGAAATATTTCCATATTTGCAATCTCTGGGTGCATGAAATATACACCAAACTTGAAGACATGTGTTTTAATTGCGGTAATGAGAAAAAAAGGAGTTGAAAGATCTTAAAGACGAAGGAACGGGCAAAGAAAGTACTGGCCATCTCCCCCTGACCACTATGGCCATCACCGGATACTCTGGAAGAGATGGCCAGTCCTAGTATTTTTTTAATAGTTAAAAATTACATTGTTCGTGTTGATTGGTCATTAATATTTGAAAAAAGTAACTATTTGAGTTCATGTTCTGTATTAATTCATTGTTTCATTCATGATAATTCCTTTGCGACAGAGTCTTAAAATACTAGAGCCATCTACCCCGAAATTACCCTACACGAAAATGTTCACTGCTCCAGTTTTCATTTCGTTTGTCAAGTTTGACAGTTAGTTTTATTTAAAACGCACCACGCATTGAACTAAAATTTTCGATGTTTCTTTGTTCGTTCCTTAAACGTGCTCTATTTTTGCCTTTCGACCAATGGCACGCCGGAGAATTCTGTCACCTCACTAACCCCTCTTGTGTTGAGGGAACGGATCTTTAATGTTCAACACATCATGTTATACAGGACCGACGGTTTTACATCTCCTCCGAAAGATGGATACTCAAGCGATTCATAGAATCCGAAAAACCGCACAGACTTTGTGGGATTGAACCCAGGTAACGCTATGCAGGAGACGAGCATCATATCCCATACGCCACCGAGCCTAAAATTTTTGATTCATAGTAATAAATCATAGAGGTTCATTTTCAGTACTGTCAGTTGCTTAATAACATCTTCTTTGTATGTATCTGTATGCAATACATAAGATTAGGAGTTTCGCTTCTTCTAATAATGTGTTGCAATGTTCGTAACTTGAAGAGAATAGTTTATATTTCACAGATATAATTCAAGTGCAACAAATCTAATTGATAGAAATTTATAACAACGTCATTGGCATGAAGCACCAGACTTTTCAAAACGTTTTGTTGAAATTCATTGAAATTTAACAATTGATTTATTTTATAACGGAATTATAGAAGCAAAAACTTTGACTTTTTAATTCATCTCAGTGACATACCATAAAAGAGAAGCTAAAATAAATGAAGCTCAAGTCTGTATTAGTTTAGATGAATGCTGAATCCTTTGCTCGATTAGAAATCATTTAAGTTTATAATATCGAAATTTTAGGAAAAAAACACAATATTTTAACAATTATTTATTTAGCCTGGGTCTTACAATGAGTAACAAATATTACTTACATTTTACAACAATATAGTTTTTCGTGTAATACATTCAACAGGATACTCTTTTCATGTACAGATAATTTGAACAAACAGAATAGAAAATTATTTCCAATACGCCATTTTCGAATTAGTGAATGTTAGAAAAACATTTAGGAAAAAGAGGATATTGATGTGAGATATCCAAATTTGATTGTGATAATTGAACAACTCGTTAATTCTTTGTTTGTTTAATGGTGAAAATATATAACGACAAATAGTTTTCTCTAATTTATTCAATGAATGGATCAATAATTTTTCAAGCCTTTTAATAATTGATTGGGTGAACGTTAAATTTTTACTGTATGTTAAATCTGTCAATTTTTCATTTCAGCCTTCACTTTATCTACTATTTTGGTGCATTCAAACTTGAAAGTAAACTGTCAATCATAAATATATTATTACAATATTATAAGAATTTTCAAATTTTTTCGAATCTTCCGTTAGTAAAATTTGGATTATGTTAATTGTGTTCCAGAAAAATTGATAAAGTTAACTTTACCATCTATTTGAAGTAGGTCTTACAGTCTCTGCAGCTAATTCTACCAACATTCGAAAAACGATTTTATTAAGGCTTTGTCTTTAGACTTCTCAATTAGTATTCTTCCTCAGTTAGTAAACTTGGTATTTTATTCTCTGTAAATTTCGAGGAAAAGGACAAGTAGGGAAAGTACGTACGAAATGACATAAACGGAAAAATTACACAGGCATCATATTTCAAATTCTGCCGCTTCTAGCTCACCGTAACAACTATGTCACGTGACTCACCTAACCTGTCAAATCGTGAAATCACCTTTGTCTTCAGTTTGGATGTCATGGCCGACGACAAATATTGATAAGTTACGAATGTTTTCTTCATTGCAGGAGTTTTTTGTATTTACATTATATTTTACATGTTATTGCCGTGCATATACGTTAACTTCACTCCTTAAGTATTAATCCTTGTATAAGACTAACTTTAACTGTAAATTTCATTAATATTGCATTTGTTGGTGAATTTTAATTTTATAACGCTTCATGCATAAAATCACACACATAGGTAGCGTACACAAACATATGGTCATTTTGTACATTATGTAGTACTCACCTATCATTTAGATTTCCACTACATGTTTACCTTTATTTGAAGATGTTTGTTCATTCACAGATATTTCAAAATGCCGCGTTATTATAAGCGCAGGACAGATCGCCAATCCTGAAATGAGGAATCAATGCGTAAAGCAGTTCACAACAATAAAATGGGCTGGTTTTAGGTATCTAAAACATTTGTAGTACCACAAGTATCTCTCCAAATATATGCTTCGAATAATTATAAAACTTTGGAGTCTGGTTAGATTAGGATGTGGGAAGTGGGAAGAAAACAGGTGGTGCATTAGAAATTACTCGAATCTGGTTTGTTTACCATTGAAAATTACTTGAATCTGGTTTGTTTGGACTGACGTGAGCTCCTGTTCAGGAATTAGCTTTCGTGATATCTGAAAGAAATCAGAAAGTCGAATGGTTAGTTTTGCAAACCACAAGCTACTTCTGTCGTTTGTGCCCAGACTTTCAATCGGTCTCAAGTTATAAATTTTTTTGGGACGAACGGAAATCTGTAATAATTTGAGAATATTGGTACACACCAAACTTATAATATTAACGAATCGAGCCTCTCTTCTGTACAAACACCCAAAAGATTGTGAGCTACTGCTGGAAAGAAGCAAGTTGGCGTAATAACTAGCTCAGAACGTAGAACCTAGACCACTGTTGTTTGTTGTGTTAATGCTGTTGGTACGTTTGTTTAACAGATAGGAGAAAAAATACAAGAAATGAAGCTCCTTTTGGAGTTTTGGTTGTAGCTCAACCATCAGGATGATGATAATGTCTTCAGCACTTTCAAAGTTTTGCTAAATAATCTATAAACGATAAAGTTATATTAATCGGGGGACATGCAGGTGAGAAAGAGATTGAATCATTTGAATATAAAAATAATTATGCTTTGTTCAGCTCCACTTTGCACGCATCTCATGCAGCCTCTGGATGTATTAATTCTTCCACCCCTAAAGACTTATTTCGACTAAGAAACGTCCGAATAGCTGAAACACCTTCCAGGACGTGTCGTTACCGAGTTTCAGATTACTAGCCTAGTCAAGGTATCATATGGTGAGACAGCTATAGTGAAAATTGATGTAACGGATTTGAAAGCACCAGCATTTGGCCTCTCATTCTTGAAATATTTCCTGATTACATGTACGAACCTGCAAGGACTACGAACATCCCTCACATCAAGCTTTCAATGTCAGCGTCAACTAGCTTCGAATCCAGTTCATATAGACCTTCTACACAGCAACTAGATAATTCAATTTTACTCCCAGTTCACCAAGTTTTTGACACAACAGAAGCTTTTTATCTGCTTCAAACACCTAATAGAAATGAAATGTTTAGAGCAACTGCCTCCAGTGAACACGCTGGCAATTAAACAGCGAACACTGGTCAATTCCTCAATTTTACTGTTTCTCAATAGATAGAATATTACTATGATGATCGTCCTTCATGCTATACTCTAGCAGTGCCAGTAAGTCGAAGAAACGATAAACCACTTTGATTTTGACTATCACTCGAAAAATGCATGAAATTGAGTCAAAAAGAAGTCTAAACCTCCTCAAAAAACATTTCCGGAACCTTATTCAAAGTCGACATTAAAGAATAAAGTTCGCCAAGCTATTCTCAAAATGAGAATTGCGCTTGCATATTTTGCAACGGTCTTTTTTCCCGCTCAAAGCCTGAAGAAGACTACTATTTGCCATGTAGATCTCATTAGGCTCACTCTTCTTGAAGCTTATTTCATAACTTTTGTCGTATATGTAATCTATACCATTTAGTATGCCATTTAACATAGAGCCTATGGACATAATGGATTTCAGTTAATGTGATTCGAACTAAAGTTTTAGTTGTTCTTCGTTTTGTTTTTCTTCTAAATGTTCCTTAGAATTCATAGGTATAAAACCATACATTACTGGTGTATAATATGAATGTGCTATGATTAACTTAGGAAAAGTTATGAATAAAAATAAAGTTTTATGTCATTTTGTACGTATGTTTCCTACTATTTTTTTTCATGTTTTTCATATGACAGAACACGAAAGTGAAATGAACTTGAGTGAATTTGTGATTATTATTATTAACGTTTTGAAATTTGAGTGTTAGCAAACTCATTTTCTTATAGTACAAGACCGAAAATATCAACATCATTTTATGTTCTTCACCTAGGTTAGTAACAAATATACTGACACTTGTTGAATGTGATGAGACCGTTAACCAAATCAACGAAAAGTTGAAATATATTCATTTTTCGAAAGTCATATGACATTCTAGAATTACTCAAATTTTGGAAATCTCAATCAATACTCCTATCAAATTGAAATGAATGAATTTCTCAGCAATATCCATATAAACTTCATTCAGAATATGTTTATTTTCTAAATTGAGTTCATTTTCAGGTTTAGTTAGAAATGTACATTAATTACTTCCTATAAGTTTCAGAAAATCAAAGATCTTTCAGTCCTACATAAAATTCTTAAAATTTATTTAAGATTGAAAGAAACTCAACTATTTTACTCTACCTACATTCAATCCAACATCTTCGGATCCAATATTTACAAGTTTTTCATTTTATCACAATAGCTTACCCTTCTCTTATATCATCTTTAATTTTGCTACAAGTTTTGAATATATTATAGACCATGATTTTATTACAATAATTACTCTTTATCGAGGTACAAAACAATTCACATCTAGTATTCTAGAATTTACTTGGAATATTTACAGCTCTCTTCGCTATATACAACATATGATTGTGTTTTCATTTTTCTTTTTTCTCTACAGTCTTATTGTTACCGCAGTCTTGCGAAAATGATGAATATTACTAAAGAGGTATGCAGCTTGATGTTTGCAACAGGAATATCTGAAACAAGAAACAAGTTTGAGTAATTAGGTCTCAATTCATTTCATTCAAATAAAGTAAATATTTGGTGATGTGTAAATTTCGATTTGTTTTGTAATATTCAGTGGGTTGCGTGTTTCGTATTGAGTATTATTGATAATATCGCTATCCATCACAGTTTGAAATAGGAAATGAAGTATTAGCAATAAGGAATTTACAAATTACATATGTACTAATAAGAAGGTGTCAGGTTCTTTTGTGAACCAATCGTCAAATGGACTAATATAAAAGAACAATGAACCTTATTTTCACTACGACTGATTTTTTTTTAATTTTTCGACTTTTCCTTTGACATAAGCCGCTTTCGACGAGGTCGGTGTTTTTGAAAATGTAAACAAACAAAATATTTAAGTAACGCAAGCTTATTACTCAATGCAGAAATTATACAGGATATCCTAAGTTGAGTGACCTATTAAAAAAATTATTTCATGGAGAACTAATAATGCTTGCGTTTTGAAATTTTGGTACTTGATACAGTTAGTCCAAAACTGTATCGGAATTTTTTTTACCTCAATGGCACTTACAATTATACCGAAAATTCATAACCTCTTTGTTATTTACTATAGAACACCCTGTATATTGATAACTGGTTGAATAACACTTATCATTTCAATTACATTTAACACATAAGTCTAGCTCATTTCGTTCATAAAATGTCTCTAGAACGGCATGAGCTACAAAAAGAATTGAAATTAATTTACGACCAATAATGAGTTCTTCAGTTGAATGAGTGGATATCAGGTCGAATGACTAAAACCAGATCCGTTAATCGGCGACGTTTCGATTGGTTTGGGAATGGCCAATTGTCTCGCTCCCTTAATTTCTGATAGAATTACAAAATAATTGCCTTAGCCAGTTGTCATTTTCCGTTTCATTTTTCCGAAGGTATGTCGATGATATTTGTACTTCAGTTCCGTCAGACAAAATTGATGAACTGCTCTATGTATTTAATCAATTTCATCGTCGACTTCAAAATGCTGTTGAAATAGAGGTAAGAAATAAATTACCATTCTTAGATGTTCTCCTCATTGAAAACGAAAACAAAATTGATATAGATTGGTATCACAAACCCACTTTTTCGGAAAGATTTTTAAATTATTATTCTGGACATTCCATATCACAGAAACTAAATATTATTCAAAATTTGAAACAAAGGGCTTCAAAACTTGTCTGACAGATTAAAGAGAATTATGAAGAGTAGGAATGAGAGTGTTGTTGTGACCTCAAAAGCAGAAAGTTTTATTCTAAATTGAAATCAATCGATCCAAAAAATCAACAAAGCAATGTTATTTATGAGATTCCATGTACTAATTGCAATAAACTTTATATTGGTCAGATGGGACGCTATCTAGGTACACGAACACATCAAGAACATCCCTCTGATGTCAGACAGATGTTTTTAATGTTCACAATCATGTGAAACGAAAACTGAATAACACCGCTCTGGCAGAACATGCCTTGATAGAGTTACATACTTTCATTTTCGACGATGTGAAAGTACTAGGTAGACAGAACATTTTACAGAAAAGGTTGGTTCATGAAATAATTAAAATTAACAATTAAGAACAATTTCTCAACAAAAAATCAGATATTGATAACCTAAATACTTCTTATTTTAATCTTATTCGAAAAATTAAAAGGTTTAATAGTTGTTAATCCTCGATTAGAGTCTGAAATTAATTGGTATTGTCACGTTTTTATTTTATCATTGATTGTCTTGTCGACGCGATACGTAGCCATCCCCTGCAGAGGGGCGGCATGATAATTCAGTCTCTATCATGCCGTGCCGTACTAGATATTAAGTGCGCCGTTCGTTCTTTTATTATTAATGGTGACTCATAAAAACAACTTGTTATGTAAGTAACTCTGCTTTTCAAATCTTTATAATTAGTAAATGTCCTCGTCAATCATAAATGTTTTTACTGGATTTTTATTTATACATCTATCAGTCATTTTTATGTATGATTTACATGGTTTTTAGACTGTTCTCTGGCTCTCTTGAAAGTTTCCAAGAAAATTATTTTTTTCAAATATTTTTTAAGAATTCAATATCCTTCACATTGCTTATATTCTTCATATTGTTTCGCGATGTACAATTTTTATTTTTTTTATGAATGTTTTTTCATTCTTCAAGCCTTGGAGAAGATTTCAAATGAATCGAAACGTCGGCGAAAAACTGATATGGTTTTAGTAATTCCACCTGATATCCACTCATTCACCTGAAGTACAAAAATGATGAAAGGTTTTCTGCAAACAAAAAACCATGCGGGCCAGAAATAATATCCTACTGAATCTCAGTTAGTACACAGTGCCTTTTTTTCGCCCCACTTATCGAAACGAGGAAACATCGAAAACTACGTTTCTCCAAATTGTAACCCATATTTGTTTTCGAAACATTAGTTTCTCTGTAAAAAACATACATACCCTGTACCTGAGATTTCAAGTTTTCAAGTCGAAAAATGGCGAATAAACAAATTTTACGTATCTACCTAAAGTTGGAAAGGCGGCTTAGATACCTGTACGTGCATAGACATATCTCAAAGCATAGACAAGCTCCTGGGCATAGATAACAAATTATTATAGTTCTAACCGTCAGTCGAATTGATTCAAACAGAATGGCTAGTTATGCAAATGAGCAAATACTTAATTTAATTTTCATTCATGGACATGAGAAGCGAAATGTGAGTAGAACTTGTATGAGATTAAACGAATTATATCCGAATATGCCAGCTATGTCAGCTAAAAAATTCAGGAGATACGTTACAAATTTTTTTTTGACTGGAACGATCCAGAATATGACATCATTTTCATCGCCTGTATTCACAATGGAGACAACGTAATTGCCGTTCTAGCTTATTTTGATGTTAATCCACGTGCATCATTGGCAATAGCAGAGCATTATCTGAATTCACCTCAGAGTTGTATTCATAGAATTCTAAAAAAAAAGACATAAACTGTACCTTTATAAAATCATTGGTCCAAATTCTACAAGCTGGCGATCAACAGCTTCGAATAGAACTGTGTGAGAGACTTTTTCTCAGAACACAAGATTTTCTGAAAATAATTATCTGGACGGATGAGACTAAATTTTTTTAATGATGGTGTATTTTGTGCATTGAAAACTCAAATGGAGATTTTGAGGACCGTAATAAGTTGTTGGCACCAACTCGATAGAGCGCCAGCTTATCGTTCAAATGAAAATTATCGAATTTTAACTGCTATTTTTGAAGATAGATGGATTGTGGCCTTCAAAGTCACCTGTCCTAACGCCTATCGATTTATATCTTTCGGGATTGCCGAAAGATGAAACTTATTTTGAACCTGTGACTTCAAGATATGATTTTCATAATAGAGTGCAAAATGCTTTCATGCAGTTGGATGTGGCGGCGAGAAGTGAAGGGTTATCACTTTGAATAGTTATCATGAAATTTAGGAAGAAAGATATTTATTCGTTTTGATATCTTTTAATTTGACTTTGGAAATTCGATAAAAATTGCAGACACCTCCAGGCACATATGAATCGAAAATACTGAAAGATATCCACGTTATACAATAGAACGATAATTACTTTAGTGACTATTTCTTCGAATTCTATTGGAGTAGACTCATTGTCAGGTGTCATGCAAATATTAGTTTATATAGAACATCTATACGAGGTAAAAAATGGTATTTTCCTCTGGTTGCTTACTGCATCAACCTGAGCGTTCACAATGGTTGGCACATTCATAAAATCAATCAATGTAAATTGCATCATTTAGAATTCAAACGTCAGATTGCATTTCATCTGCTTCAGGATAACAAAGAAGAGAGCAATTTCGCAATAGCAATACCGAGAAAGGATGAAAACCTAAGTATTCGCTATGATAACATTGGTCATTTGGTAGGTCCCGAAGTAAAGCCGACCAAATGTCGAAAATGTCATTCAAAAATTACCACCAGACGTCTCAAATGTGACGTTGGGTTACATGTCAAATGTTTTTTCATGTTTCACACAAAACCATGGTCGTATTACCACATTTTCCTAACGACCTATACACGGTGTTACATAAAAGTATGCATGTTGGGGAAGGGGTGGTAGATCTACGTGCAATTTTAAGAGAAAAAGTTTATATGAATATGGGTCCGCAAAAGCTTCGTTACGCGGATACAGGGTGTTGAAATTTTTGATATCTCCCGTGTTTTATTGATACTCATCATGAGTTATATGCTGACAACCTTGAAATATACAGACGAGTCGAATAGTTTCCCGATGTAGATGCATTTTAAAGAGACTTGAATCGCTTCTTTTCCTTTTGTATTTCTAGATACTTCAGTCTTAATGTTAAAAAATGTCAACACATCACTTTCACCAAAACTATAAACAGCATACAAACGTTATTCGCACTTGGAGGTGTAGATATCACAAAAACAAATTTTGCTAAAGATCTTGGTATTATTCTTCATGAGACACTTTCGTTTTCCCTTCGCGTAGATCATGTGGTGTGTGTGTGTGTGTGGTTTCATGTTGAGAATAACAAGAGAATTCAAAAATGAAATTTCATTGAAAAGGTTGTATTTTGCACTGGTGAGGAATCATTTGGAGTATTCCACTCCCATTTGGTCTCCTTTTTATTACATTTATATGGATAGAATAGAAAGAGTGCAGGTAAAGTTCATAAAAAACCTTAACTTCAGATTCCATGGATGTATGCTGTGAAGTGATTATAATGTATCTTTAAGGCACCAAACAACTTTGAGTTTCGATCAGAGAAGAATGTTTTTCGACGGAATATTTCTATATCGTATTCTAAACAATTGTTATACAGGGTGCTTCAAAGAAAACTAAACAGAGGCTATTTCTACCAAGATATTCATTTTTGATCAAAATGCAAAAACAGGTCAATTTTTGTTCCAAGGGGGACATCTTTAGGGGTACAAAATTTGCCTGAAATATCAACCCTGTAAGCGGGGGTTGCAAACCTTGAACATTTTGAATAGGGAAGATGAGTCAAGTGATGACTCAAAAGAAAGGTGGTATCTTTGTATACATCGCCTTGAAAGAATTTCCATTTTTAATTGCAAACGATGAAAGATACAGGGTGAGCAACTGAAAGATATGGAAGACTATTCCCCTGCGACTATCCAAGTTTCAGTAAAGTAAAATGGAACAGATCCATTCTGATCAATAGCAGTCATCATCAAGTACCATCCTCATCTCGAATTTAAACCCCTAGGGCAGGGGTGACCACCCTTCAAAATTGGGAAGAGGGTAGATGGGTCGAATGATACCTCGAAAGAAAGGTATTATCTTTGTCTGCATCCCTGTGAACGAATTTTCATTTTTGATTGAAAACTGTAGAAGATACAGAGTGAGCTACAGAAAAATAGGGGAGACTATCTATATCGCCCTGAGCTATTCAAGTATTAGTGCAGAAAAATGGAACAGATTTATTCCAGATCAAAGGCTGTCATCTTCCGAAACGCTATTCACATCTCAAATTTCAACCGTTCCATTCTTTTGCATCAATACTTGAATAGCTCAGGGCGCTAGATAGTCTCCTCTATTCTTCAGTAGCTCACTCTGTATCTTCCTATCATTCAACGTTTCTCAATATAATGATCGTCGAAATGCACTTTCTTTGTTCCAAAAGCTCGTACTGTCCTGTATTTCGACTCTATATTTTTGAGAACTATGCGTTTTTCCAATTTCCACCTAAATGGTATAGATATGTTTTCAGTGTTCAAAAAAACTTCGTTCACCTACTTAAGGGATAATATTCAATTCAAAAATCAATTTTGTGGAAGTTCATCTCGATATTATTTTTGTTTTGAGGAATTTGTTTTCTTTTGTTTCAGTTTTCAGTTGACCTGTTTGTGAGGACAACTAGTAGAAATTGTACTTCTTAATTATATTTGGCAAACCCCTGTAATTGGGATTTCCTTTAGAAGATCCTATTTAGTACACAATAAATAAATGAATAAATGAATAAATAAATTAAATGAATGAAATACATCTCTATCACTCGGACCTTGGATTTTGAAGAGTTTTAATTTGAAGTATTTTTCAAAAATTAGCAAATGGTCGAAAAACATGGATGAAAAAATATTTTTATTTCAAGTGTACGCCATTTTATGAATTTTTTTTCGGTCAAGGTCTAAGAGATAGCGACATTTTTACTTATTAAGAATTTTTTTTGTTTGTTCGATTTAGATCACTACAAGGGTTGAAATCATCTCAACCAGGAAGCACCGTTTGACTGGCAACCCCCACTTCACCGGCCTGTCACTGGATGAGTTCTCGACTCGTCTTAAATTTTTTTTTGTATACTTTAAAAATCAAAAATGAATACTAAAAATGTATCTAATTTTTCTTATTCTAGTTTGAAAAATACCCAAAAAGTAGGGCTCTAGACCAGAATACCCCCATGTAAGCCATAAATCCATAATTTAGTGATAACCGAAACATCTCTTTTCCGAATACTTTTAGTGTTCCTTATTCGGCGGCCACCTCATGTATTCCAATCACAATGAAAATTGGGAACGTAGATAATAAAATTCATATTCAAGACTACGCTTTTACATATGCTAAAGCAGTTCGATGCTCCCACCGGCAAAAGACTAACACTTCAAAAGAAGTGCAGTGCACATTTCAATGAAATAAATCTCCCTTCAAGTATGGGTTTGCCGTACCAAGGAATCAAGGATATTTCATTAGATGGTATTCATGTCGAACGAATTGAAACGCTTTATACATTTCGAGTTCAAAATTGCTCGCAGAAGACAAAAATGGAAATGATTTCCCTTGAGACGTGTTTCGATACTCGAAGCTCGAAAGCTCCTATGTAGGAACGGGATACATCCGACTATGTTTGGTGGGGGCAAAAAGGCGCATCGTCGAGATACTCGGACTTTTATATTCACTGGTTGAAGCTTCGTGAATGCATATATTGCAGTAAATACAAATTTGTATCCTTATGAGGAATTCCTATTAAATATCGATTAGGTTAATAATGAATCTCTATCCATATCGGATTATATTTCTATTGCGATGTTATTTTTTTGAATGATGCTCATTTATAGATCAGATAGAAATGCATATTAACGAGCAAACTTATTCCCGAGCAAACAATGCAAGAAATAAATCTTCTTCTTCTCGTTATCAGACATCTTGCGCCCAAATTTGAGCATAGGCCTTCCTCCCCTCTTTCCAATCTTTCCTATTTTGTGCTGTCGCTATCCAGTTCAGTCCTGCCCCCCTTTTTATATCATCATACCACAGCATAATTGGTCTTCCTCTTCCTCTCTTTCCTATCCATTGTCTCCATTCAATGATCTCACTGTTCCATCTTTCATCTCTGATTCTCTCAACATGGCCGGCGCAGTCCCATTTAAGATTTGAAATAGTGTAAAACTATATCTTTTACTTTTTTCTCTGTCTTATCCACTCGTTTCGCTTTTTACCCTTCCAAGAGATGCCCAGCATTGATCTATCCATTGGTCTTTAAGTTACTTTCAGCTTGTTTATTGACTGTCTCGTGAGGGTCCACGTTTGTGCCCCGTATGTGAGAACCGGGAGCACACACTGGTCAAATATTTCGCTGGTCAAATATTGGGGGATTCTTTTTGACTCCTTCTCTAATTCTGTGAGCATCTTCCGTAAGTCTTCTTCATTTCCAGCGAATAGAACGCTGTCGTCCGCAAATCTCAAATGTGACAATCTTTCACCGTTTATGTTTATGCCCAAAACCTCCCACTCCAACCCTTTGAAGATTCCTTCCAAGGCTAGAGTGAAAAGTTTGGGCGATATTGTATCCCTCTGTCGTATGCATCGTTCGATCATTATTTTTCGGAATCTTCGTATAGTCGGATTGCTACTGTAGCCCGACGCTATACGTTTTCATTGAAATGTTGTATCGATACGTGCTTTGTCTAGTTTCTTCATGATTGCCGAGTGTTCGATACAGTCAAAGGCTTTTTCAAAGTCTACGAATGCCATGTGTAATGGGAGATTATATTCTGTGTTTTTTTATCAGTATCTTCAGAGTCAGTAAGTAATCCCACGTACTGAGACTTTTCCTGTATGCCGCCTGTTCAACTGGTTGGTAGTATTCTAATTTTTTTCTCTATTCTATTTGCTATGACCCGTGTAAAATATTTGTAAATCTGAGACAATAAACTGATTGGTATATAATTCTTCAGAATTTGTTAATGGCGTTATTTCAGTTGTCTGGTATAGTTTGTTGTTCTAGACATTCGTTGAATAGATTCTTCAGTTCTGGTACGATTATATCATGAGCTTCCTCATTTCAGCAAAAATATTATCCTCTTCTGGCGATTTATTGTTTTTCAGTGTTTCAAGCCGACTGGGATCCCTTCTTTATTAATTTCTGGAGTGTATTCTGATCCAACGTTTAGTACTTTAGTGTCTGTTGATGTTCGGGGTTGCTCGATTTGTGTGTTGTATAGATTTTCATAATATTGTTTTGTCACCTCTATTATTTCATTCATATTTCTTATCTTCCTGCCACTTTCATCTTTTAGAGCTACTATTTGCTGCTTTCCTTCCTTTCTTCTGAGACATTTGAGGTTTTTGTTCTTTTCTTTTACGTTTTCTGCAAATTTTCTGTAATGTTCTTCGAGATCTCTTCTCGTTCATGCTTCTTTTCCCGTTTGACTGTATCTGTCTGTTGCATACTGACCTAATCTGTATAGTTGTTTCTTTTCCTGTATTTTCTTCTTCGTTTTGTCTGAAATTTTATTCTTTCTTTTTCCTTTATTTCTTGCAATTTCTTCTGATGCTTTCATTGGTGTTGTTGTGATGTTTTGCGACATTTGGTTTACGTCAGAAATTTCCTCAGAATCATTTATGTATCGTATAATTTTTTCGTGGTATAAAATTCTATTTTCACTCAATGATTCTATATCTATTGAGATCTTTTTGGATTTTCTGTATTAAGCTCGATTGGATATTTTCTTCGTTATTAAGTTCTCTCGGACAAGTCGGTGGTCACTTTCTGGATTGCACGAGTTCAGAGCTGTTACATTAGTAATAAGTTGTTTAGGAGAAGATAGTATGAGATCGATTTTTTTCGTTTTTCCATCAGAGCTGATCCATGTTCACTTTCTCTGTGGTTTTTTTCGAATAATGTATATTTATATTATTTTTATTCATGGTATATAGTTTATGTTGCTCTACAACGTTGGTAAGCATATTTCCTCTCTCGTTTCTGTCTCCAAGTCCATGCTTTCCAATATATTCTCCATTTTCCTTTTTGTCGTCCTATCATTGAAGTCTCCTATTAATAAATATTCTTGACATTTAATTTCTTTTCTAGCTTTGGAAATTTCATCGTACATAATCTCAACTTCTTCGTCGTCATGAGTGGATGCTGGCATATACACTTGAATCAGTTTGATTCTTTGTTCATCTGATATTTTCAGGGAAGTACTTTTCTGTTGATGAGGAAGCCTACTCCTTCTGACTGCTTGTATCATTACCTATGTGGAATAGGGCATATCCTGATTGCAAAATTGATAGTCCTTCTTTTGGTCTTCTCACTTCGGAAAGGCCTATGATGTCCCATTTGATATTGCTTGTCTCATTCTCGAGATCGAAGGGTTGTGCATCGTGTCTAAAAGTTCTGCAATTTTAAGTAGCGATTTTTAAATTCTTGTATTGTTTTGCCAATTTTTTGCCTCCCCCAGAATTCTTGAGGCAGACTGACTTTTGGTCATTGCGGGATTGTGAGCTGTTGTCTCTAATCGCCTAGGTCCATTCGTTATTGTTATTGAACTTGGCATTTTTGAAGAGGGATGTTTGGCATTGAAACGCCACGCTTGCCGTTGCGTGTTGTCAAGTTGCAGTATCACAACCTATTTATTTAACCATAGTTTGGTTATTGCCTGCAACTGTCTCGTGTAGAGACTTCAAAGAAGTAATATTCGATAGCCTCAACCCAGTAGTGATGCAGCTGCTGTTCTGCATCCAGTTTTTGCCTACCCAAAGTACACTGGCCTCACAAATAGGTCTACTTTCATTTGAATGCAAGCGTGGATAGCATAACCACGAGATCAGAGGTGACTGTTGCAGAATCTATGGAACTGTTCAAAGTGCAATACTTATGGGCGGTGAGGGGAGTCACATCCTCAAAGAATCCATAAACAACGGAATTTTATTCAAGAATTTTATCGAGGGAACATTATTTTACGTTCCGTAGATTGTTTAAATATCCCTCTCTGAAGGATCTGGTTTTTCAATCCACTCTTCATAATCATCATCATCCAGGGCCACATAGTTGTGGTAAAATCTGTCATATGCCACGAATAGCAGCAATATGTTGCAGTTTCGACTTCGTTTGACCTCCTCAGTGTTGCACATCCATTCATAACTGACTGCCCCCAGTGCTTGTCTGGCTATTAAGCAGGTGTACATCATATATCAATAAAGATACCATGTGAAATTCATCGCTACATGTGTAACACATTGGCAACTTTTATTCATTGGAGTAGAAAACCAGCTTTTTCATAGAAAAATATCACATCTCCTGGCAATGATTATTTTGAGTGAGAAAAAAAAGGTTTGAAAAGGAGGCATTTCGCTTGCGGTGTAGGCTTCACCGTTAACTATTTGGTAGATTGTCTTTTTTAGGAGGGAAACTCATATCGCGCACAAAGTCCTACAGGGACAAAATGTGTCAATCGACTTTGAATAGAAGTAACTTTTTTCTTAGAGTGTGTTGAGTTTTTCAGAATTGATATTTATGATAGCATAGACTAACCTCAAAGTCGAAGAGGTGTTTTTAACCTCCAATCATCGAAGCTTGTGTTCTTTACTTCGAAATTGAAATTTCAAAGTAAAAATCTACAAGAACAGTATCAAAAACATTTAAATAACAAGATTCGTATAGATATTACAGTTAATTTATTTTTGAGATGGCACTTTCAGGGAGCTGATATTCTATTTCGATTTGAAGATTAACTCTGTTTAAAGTATAGCAGCTACCTATGAGGCACCCTGTATTGATATTCGTTAACTGGGTAGGATAGTAAAAGAAATATATCGAATATGGCTTACATCCTTCAACTGTAATCTGAATTCCGATATATCGAGAAATTGCCTGGCGCATTCGCCATATTGTAATTATTCATACAGAGAATATGTTGAGATCTACTTTTCCTTCAACAAAAATACGAAAAATCTACAGCGGAACACGCAACCGTTTGAAAAGAATCCAATAGAGCATTCTCAGTGAAGTATTAAATATATGGTGGGACTCTATAGAAACAATTCTGGATTGAAAATGTACAAAGTGTGTTCATATTTATATCGATAATAAAGTATGAGATGCAGTGTAAATATTAAAGAATACCCCCAAACATTTTTCTGGAATCAGTAACATTTTGACAAAAATATTGATCGCTGAAAATATTATATCTTTTTGCAGATTTTCAATTCACTTTAATTATTGACAACTTCATATATGAACATGAAATAGAAATTAGTGAAACATTATAATTTTGAATTTATCACTTGTCCCCGCCCTACACAAAATATCAATTATCCATATTACTATTGTGTTTTCGATGCGATACTTCATGTAGGTAACAATACGGTAATTCAAACTATTTACTTGCGAGTACCTAGTTGATCAGCATCGTTAAATATACTCTCATCGGCAGAAATTTGGTCAAGCAGAAAATGTTCCTAAGTTTGAAACTCCATAACTCTCTGACTTATCGTTCGATATGTTTGAATTTTGGATATGTAGCAAAATATTTATGGAAGAATAACAATTGACCATGTTGTTTTGTGAAAGCGCATTTCGAATAGCAATATATGAGGGTAAGCCAAACAGTTTTCTTTGTTCACTAATTTTGAATCGTTTTTCATAATATCTGTGCTGAATTTTGTTAGGAAGCTATATTTCATTAGAATGCTTTATTCATTCCCTATGACCTGGTGTTTATTCATGGTGTAACTTGATTTTTTGCAAAAGATGCAGTATGTTAATCTGCATTGTCAAGTAGATATAGCAAAATATTTTATTTACGTAAATGTGAAACAGAATTCAACATGAAATTATTAAATAAATAAAATTACGGATGTACCCCCGAACCATTCTTGACCACTCTTATTGTAGGGACTGACATAATTGATTCCGGCTCTGCAGAGTAGGGAGGTTCTTTCTTAACTTTCTTTTGATACATGCTCAATCGTATTGAGATCAGGACTTCTTGCCGGCTTGTCTATTTTCAATACAACAATCCCATAGAGGCAAACACTACTATTGCGGTATGCGATGTGGCATTATTATGCATTAGCATGAAGTTTCAACCCACATTATGAGTGAAAGAGACAATGAGAGGACCTTAAACTTGCTGCGGGTGCCTCTTAGCAGTCCTGGACTCCCTATCAGGGCTCCTTGCTGGTCAGTCTATTCTCAGTAGATGATTATTGCAGCAAAATTGTCTTGATTGAAATACTACCCAGTTAGCAAATGAGTTCTGAGAAATCCATTTGCAGAGCTAGAACCACTTTTAAAATATATGTTCCAAAATATAAGGCCTCTTGAAAGTCTAAATAAATTTCGATCACCAGTTATGTGGAGATGAAGATTGTCCAAAAATTACTTTTGTACAGAAGTAAAGAAAATATTATTCGCGAGACAATAACAAAAGCAACAAGGCTTTGCAAATTTATCTGAAGTATTTTCAGATGTCATAATTGAGTACCTTCCGAAAAATACAACAGCTCTGATCCAACCACAGGTGCAGTATGCAATAGCCAGATTTTCCAAAACATTTTGGAAAAACTTTAACATCAAGAATGCTGTTGTTCATATCACTGAATCATAGAAGCAGTTAAAACTCATAACGATGAACCAAATTTGGAAAAAAACATGACCAGAATTTGTGAAAAGTACTGATGTAGATGTTCAATCTTTCTGAAATTAGAAAAAATATTTTGGATCTCGAATATGATCTCGGCTCGAAGTTTTGAAGGAACGTGATAAATTTGGTCTAGCTTAAGCTGATGAGGAACCCCTTTCATATAAAAAACTCATTAAATTGCAATCAGAACAGGCACATGATGAAGAGACAGATGTTGTTGGATCCAAACAGATAAAAACAGAACATTTTTGAGAGATTTTTCCTATTTCGAACAGTAATGAAGTGAAGTATTTTCTGTACTTTCCATAATTTTTTTCTCACAAACACGACCGGTTTCGACCCTCATGTCAGTTTCAAGTGCTCAACTACAGGATACGAACTCGGGTTTTAGTATTCCAACAGATTCATCTCCTTTTCTTCGTAGCAATTATGAAGAATTTTGATAGTATCTAATGTTTTTGTGGTTTATTTACGTTCACATGTTGGGGAATTATTGTCAGAGGATGAATATTCTTCAAATCAGGTTTCGAAATACCTACCTGTCTGTCCAACATTAGCTATCGTACACTATTTGCAAGAAATTTCATAAACTATTGATATTTTGAATTTGTCTGGTTTTTGTTTAGTTTGATTGGTAATTTGCACAAGTTCAGAATACTTGAGGAAGAGATGGTTATTTCAAATTTAGAAGAATAATTGGTCAACTTAATCGAGAGAAGATCAGCGGAGTTGAAACATGTGAACTTTCTAAGGAAGTATATTCTGTTGAAAATAGCACATGTGTTATTTATTGTTTTTATTAACGATGGATCATTTCGTCTATAAAATCCGGAGGATGTTTGTTATATGAGGCAATTTTGCTGATAGTATTCAGTATTCGATTACAGTAAAATAGAAAAGGCCATATGGATTGTTGAAATAAAAGCTGTTAGTTTGTGATTTAGGTGAATTAATGAGTTCTTGGTTGTAGTTGAGTGTGTGAAGGTTTTTTTTCTGTAGATTTCTACGAATGAAATTGTTTGTTGATTTTGTTATTGTCAAATCTAAAATATTTATTGAGTTATTAATTTCTATTTCCGCTGTAAACGTAATGTTGGTACAAACTTCATTCAGAAAATTTAGAAATTCATCAATTTACCTACCAAAATGTGATCTACGTATCCGTACCATAACATTATTTGTTTTTTTCGCTGAGTGGCTTTTTGGTATTGCTTTTCTTCTACTGTTCTATTACTGTTATTTCTAAGTTATCCATGAATATATCTGCTAAAGAGGACTAATAGTTGGATCCTATGGGAAGTTCTGATATTTTTAGGTAAAATTTTGGTGTCCATTGAAATGTTACATGAGCTTTGCATATTTTAGAGGACGCAATTTCATTTTTGGGACATATGGGGGTCGATAGAAGCTGAACTCCAAGTTTGTGGGGTTTTCGCTCTTGTCCCCCGGCCGCCATCTTGGAAAAAGTGCTGCAAATACCTTGTTCACTAACTTGTACGTCTCGTGAACTCCTTCTTAGCCAATTATGGAATCGTAGGTGTTTCTGTTTTGCTGACACTTATGGTATATTTCGTGAGGGAAAAAACACAATAGGTCGGTGACATTATGACGCGAGAGACGTAAGTGTCTGAGACTCGCGGAGTATGCGACTGTTTTTGCGTACACTTGAAAAGATTGTTGAACACTTTAATATATTTTAATTTATTTAAATAATACAAAATACTGGCTATACAGAAATTTGGTAAATGTGAATACATTGACTTTCCAAAGACTGGGAAGGTATTTTTAAATGCAAATCATTGGCCATTATCCAAAAGTTGGGGGTGGTGAAAACATCTCATTGATCGGCGAGAATTGTTGAAATTTCTCTAGTTTTCAGAAGTTCTGGTTTTGCTCCAAAATTCAGATAGGGACTTTTCCAAGAAATTAACAATGAATACATTTTAAAAGGGCTCTTTTTCCCATTTTATGCGATGTAACGTAATAACCCAGATAAATTCAAATGAAAGACCGATTTCTTTCGAATACATAGTACATCATAGTACCATGTTGAGAGGGTAAGTTTTGATAGGCTAATGAACAATTATGAAGGATTTATCTTATTCATCACTCAATATTCGGATTCATAGAAATTATTGAACAGATTGGTAAATACATTAATAAATGGAGTTACCAGAATTGCAATGAATCAGGTGTGCTATCATTGAGATATTCGTGAGATGATGTACAGGGTGTACTTAAATAATAAATAATTTTCAATACTCTGTACTGGATATACCTTTTTGCGATATCTCCGAAACTATCCTCTTTACAGAAAATTTATAAGAATTTGATTGAGGAGGTCGTTACTTGCCGAAAATCGATATACATATTTACAATGGAATAAAACTAAAGTATTTAGATTTTCACTATATTATCAAAACTATGACCGGTTTCACCACACTGTGGCTTCATCAGATAGATACAAACTAATGAACAGAGCTTTTCCTCATATATTAGTCTCATTTCCTACTTAATATTACAATAGGTACAAGAGGTATGTTGGAAAACCCATCGGAGTTGCTTACTTTATAAATTGAAAAGATTAAATAGAGGAGAAGGATTTAGATCTATTCAACTATTAAGTAACCTACCTGAATTCTTTTCTTTGTTGATCTCTAAAATTTCCAACAGATTAAGTTTTTGTCTGTTATTTTCATTGTGTAAAATTTTGAAATTATCATTAAAGTTATGGTTTTCTTCCAGTAAGTGATTAGAATAATGGGAATCTAATTTATGATAATTAAAACTACGTTTGTGCTCGGATAATCTAACTTTGAAATTTCTGAAAGTTCTACCAATATAAATTTTATAACAAACCGCGCAAGACAGTTTATGAACACCGGATTTATTAATTTTATGAATTTTAGATTTGCCGTTTTTGATATGTCGGCCTAAAAATTATCAGTTCGGAATGCTACATTGAAATTATAATGCGAGAGGAATGATTTCAATTTTAGACTAGGATTACCAATTTAAGTTAAGCTGTTGTATTTTGTGTTAGAACTTTTTATACTTGGAAATACTTCTTGGACTGCTTTTTAGAATTTTGCGTGAAATCATGTTCTCAATCATAGTTGGACTGTAACGGTTTTTGACTGCTATTTGTTTAATTGTAATTAGCTTTTTCATGAAGTTATTTCGTGACATTGGAATATTAATGGGTCTTTGTACCATATTATTGTAAGCTGCTAATTTATGTGGATAAGGATGTGTAGATAGACTCATTAATATGTACGTTGACTCATTATTATCACAAAATAATTTCATAGAAGAGCTAAATATAATACAACAAATAGCAGTCAATAACGGTTACAGTCCAACTATGATTAAGAACATGATTTCACACAAACATTTTCAAAAAGCAATCCAGGAAGTATTTCCAAGTATAAAAGTTCTAACACAAAATACAACAGCTCAACTTATATTGGTAATCCTAGTCTAAAATTCTAATCATTCCTCTCGCATTATAATTTCAATAGAGCATTCCGAGCTGATAGTTTTTCTAAAATTGATAAATATATTAAATCCGGTGTTTATAAACTGTCAGAAATTTCAAAGTTAGATTATCCGAGCACAAACGTAGTTTTAATCATCATGAATCAGATTCCCATTATTCGAATCACTTACTCGAAGAAAACCGTAACTTTAATGATAATTTCAAAATTTTACACAATGAAAATAACAGACAAAAACTCAACCTATTGGTAATTTTAGAGATCAACAAAGAAAATAATTCAGGTAGATTACTTAATAATCAATTAGATCTAAATCTGAATTCATAAAGTAAGCAACTGCGATGGGTTTTCCAACATACCTCTTATACCTATTGTAATATAAAGTAGCAAATAAGACTAATATATAAGGAATATGTTCAATAGTTTGTATCTATCTGATGAAGCAACAGTGTGGTGAAACCGGTCATAGTCTTTTAATATAGTGAAAATCTAAATACTTCAGTTTTATTTCATTGAAAATAAATTTATAAGAACATAATTTGTAGCAAATAGCTCTGCCTACTAATATGCTCATACCACTTTTTTCCCTTAATTTAAAATTAAAGAAGTAATCAGCAAAAAATGAGAAATTTTATATAAAAATATCCTCTTTTGCTTTATTACTATTTTTAACATTTCACTGAAAATTACCTGAGATCAATCTTGTAGATGATCTTGTCAGGAAAATTTCTCTCTTCAATTCTTTTTGAATGTCATTCATTTAAAGTGCTGTTAGAGCGCCCCAAAGAGACCGGGTAAGTCAATGCCCATGAGAATCCGGCAAAAACAAAATGTTCCTGAATTTAATGATCTTTTATTTTATGGTAAGGTAACTACATTCACAAAATTTCTAAATCCTACCTACAACATTACTTATACATTGCTAACTCTTTTGCCGCCACCTATGAGGTTGAGTCTGTAGGCGCGTTTTTTTACGTGGTATCCTCAAGTGGCCTACTCCACAGGCATCTTGTTGATGACTTTATCATATTTTTAATCAGTTATTATCTAGCTATTCTATTCTAATATTCTTCGATGGTCCAGTAGTGGCTCAGAATATAATTCAACGTCGAATGTTAAGGTCATAGTTGGAAGTTTATCTTCGAATTCATTTTCTTCCATTAACTTTGATATTTCCACGATGATGCTGCATGCTTCGCTAGAAAAGGAGGCATACTGTAGAGCATTCGAGGCCTGCTTTTTGCTACCACAATGCTTTCAGAATTTCCCTTTGCTTCTGCAGAAAATTATTGCTGAAGGCTTGCAAGTTTGTATTAGCATTTGAATGTTCATCTTCAATCTTGAGGAGTTTGATATCTTTCGAGCCACAACTGGACCTGGGATATACTCGGAAACTGTGAAAACGAGCTGCATATTGGGTGGAAGGTAGCGATAATAAACCAAATAAATTTTTAGTCACTGTCTTGGCAAATCGTTTGTTTCGCATGTCGCACTGAGGAATAGCGTAGTACCACCAGTTAATTCAGAATGTTCCTTCATAATTTTGATAAATTTTAGTATCCCCATATTATAGGCTGACGTTGTTGTACAACACCCTGAAAAAGCTTGAAGAAACAGCAAATTCTGTTCTATAAGAGTACAGTTGCCATCGCAGCTAGATTGGGAGGAAGTATCAGTCGTTACATGGCACCCGAGTAATTAATGGACAACTGAAGAATCGAAAAGAGATGAGCAGTAGTATTAAATCTGCAAATGATATTTATAGTCTCAATAAAGAAGAACTTATTGAAGAAGCAAAATTACGTGGATTGAGTCAATAAAAGAAAAGGCAGATGAATTAGGAAGCAGATTGTCAAATTATATACGAGCGCAAGGAGAGAATATCGAATTAAGTAAAGAAGAGCCAGACAAAGTAGCTAATATCGAGACAGAAATGGATCTACATTTTGAGAGCCAAAGATATGCTGTACCTATTTTGGAGCGATTGGAAGAACTTAAAACATACTACCAATTCCCAGATTCCCATATGATCAAAACACTTCCAGAGATTCTGAGAGGAAAAGCATTAATGTGGTATCGTAATAACCAAAAGAGCTGGAAAACATGGACTGACTTTATGCAGGAGTTCTCATCATTCTATCTACCACCAAATTAAGAAACAAAATTCATGGCCGATATTCTGGGAAAAACGCAGAAGAAAAATGAATAGTTTAAAGAACTTTTAATTGAAGTTCAAACAATGATGAGAAGACAAGGTAGTTTCACGATAAATAAATATATATATATATATATATATATATATATATATATATATATATATATATATATATATATATATATATATATATATATATATATATATATATATATATATATATATATATATATATATATATATATATATATATATATATATATATATATATATATATATATATATATATATATATATATATATATATATATATATATATATATATATATATATATATATATATATATATATATATATATATATATATATATATATATATATATATATATATATATATATATATATATATATATATATATATATATATATATATATATATATATATATATATATATATATATATATATATATATATATATATATATATATATAATTATATATATAGTATGTAAATCTGAGACAAGACGAATTATTCAAAATCCGTAGATGTCTCCCAAATGTTTGGAATTTTTAATGTTTCCACATCTGTTTGTTACTGTCCGTATCGTTCTCGAAGTCCGGTAGCGGGTTCGCCGTGTCGGTCCATAGAGGGCGACTCTCGTACGTATGTACGAGGTGCGTCCTTTCTGGAATTGATAGGGTAACCCGATGTAGCTTGGTAGGATGCTGAGAAGCGATATGCGACACTGATGAGCTCCTAATAAGGGCGAAACTGCAGTCTGCCGCTTCGTTTCTCGGCATCCTGCTTGGTTGCACTATTGTGGCGCTTGGGGGCTGCGTGCATGGCGGGCAGATTTGAAACTAGCTCTTGTCAGGAGGATTATTCATTGATCTACGGATTTTTGAATAACTTTTCTTGTCTCAGATTTACATATATATATATATATATATATATATATATATATATATATATATATATATATATATATATATATATATATATATATATATATATATATATATATATATCAATATGTATTTACAAAAATTTGAATAATTGTATAATTGTATTTACAATAAATGCTTATATCTATAATTTTGGGTATCAGAAAAACACAGGTGTGAGCTCAAGAAATGTAACAGGGGAACCATACTATCCTGCATATAATTCAATAAACAAGTGAAAAACCTGAGGAAAAACTCGTTTCCTGTCGCTATTGCACTAGCAATAGCTTGTCTGTTTATGTTGTGTTAGTGTCGTGCGTACATAAAGAGTACCAAAGATTTTCTACTTAGCCGCTTCATTCTCTCTTGCATTCCATGATTTCCAAACGAAGACAAGGGTGAAAGGAATGGGGTTTGGGACAGGAATCTGTAACAATGGAAAAAGAAAACCAGCAGAAAAATATTTCAACAATCATACTTCTCATATATTTGAACAAATCTAAGGAAAGATTTTACATAGCAAGCAAGGTCATGAAAAGACTAAGGAGATGATAGAAAAATACATAACCTGCGATATTTCCTCAAATTCCTTCTCTGTTTGACCGAGAGAGCCCCAATGGCCTGGTTCAGTCTTCCAAGTGATGCCGATTATGATCTATAGATGTACTAGAATCATTATGGACCCAATAATTTGAGTTGACATCGCCCATATATTATTTCTTCGTGGAACTTGTTTAATTGAAAGGAAAAATTTTGACAGTCGTTCGAAAAATATGACAAATGTCATATTTCATCATAAGTCAAGAGTTGGAACAAATTTACACTAACATACCACCTGCATATAGGAACTACATTGAAAGAAGGGATATCAGTTCACTGAAAGAGCTGACGGAATTAGCAGAGGAATTTGAAGTTCTTCATAATGATTCAAAGACATATGAATTTAAAGAATGTAAATAGAAATATGAGAGACATTCGAGTTTAGGAAGGTATCAATGAACGCCAGAACAAAATCACAAAATTTTACAGTACGACCGCAGAACTTTTTGTTGGAGGTGAGGAAAAAGGAGCCATAGGCGTACCGAATGCTTAGAAAATTACAAAAATTCTGCTCTCACTGTGGGAAATTAAACATAATAAGCAATGAATGCTCATGTCATAAGGAATGTCAAGAGGGAAACGGAAACAGCGCTCGAGATTAGGAAGGGGGAGATTAGCGGAAACTAAACCCTTCATACAAACGTTCGACAACCCTCGTGAATACGACTCATTACTATTTGTGATGACAAAGGTAGAAAAAATTGAAGATTTACAAGCATTAGTACACTCAGGGTCGAACTGCTCACGCATAAGTTCCAAGGTGAAAAATTCATGCAATAAACTGAAAATCCATCCAAATCAAGTATATATTCAGGCAAAGATGGCAGATGGGAGAAATGTAGTGATTACAGAGGAATAAAACATAACTATAATGATAGATGAACAAAAGCGAAAACCTCTTTCCAATACTTAGACCGACTCACATCAGACATTTTGATTGGAATGAATTTACTGAAGGAATGGAAAGCAAAAATAGACTTTGACAAACTCAAAATGTCCTTGGATCAGCAGTTGACGTTGTACGACAAAATAATATAGATATAGGTAAAAAAACCCGAGTCAGAAGGAATACTTGAAAAAGATTTTATCAGAAGAAATGCTTGAATTTAGCAAAGTAGAGGGTCGTACATCGTATATTGAACACAAAAGACGGTTGTAAGATGAGACAGCAATTGAGCAGAGATATACTTTTGGAATCCACCGATGTAGGCAATAATAAACGAAGAAGTCGATAAAATGACAGCGGAAGACATATTTGAAAAGTCTAACAGCCCAAGAAGTTCTCCAGTGGTTATAGTTAAAAAGAAGAACGGGGAAAATAGGTTTTGCATTGACTTCAGAAAACTAAATAACTCCAGTATAAAAGATGCATATCCGCTACCCTTCATTAATGCCACATTGGAAATTCATATTAACACTGAATCTTAAACATGGGTATTGGCAAATTCCGTTGACCGAAAACAGCAGACCTTTGACAGCGTTCACAATTTTACCAATTCAAAGTTATGCCATTCGGACTTTATCCTGGGCCTGCGACGATGCAACGACTATTGGACACAATCCTAGATCCAGAAATGGAAAATAAAGCATATGCCTATTATATGATATAATAATTTTAGGAAGAACTTATGAAGAACATATTCAAAATATACGTGATGTCTTCAAACGTTTCAGAAAGGCAGGTTTAATAATAAATAAAGATAAATGTGCCTTCTGTAAAACCGAATTGAAGTTCCTGGGTCATATTATAAATCAAGAAGGAGTAAAAACCGACAACGAAAAAGTCAAAGCGATATTGGATTTTCAAACACCGAAAAACGTAAAGGATTTACGTAGATTTCTAGGCGTAGCCTCATGATACCGCCGTTATATAAAGAACTTTTCAACCATCACCGCTCCACTCAATAATTTGCTACGGAAAAATCATAGATATAAATGGCCCGAAATACACAGAGAAGCGTTCGAAAAACCCATGAAATTATTGATCCAAGCACCAGTCCTCGTTTCTCCAGATTCTTCGAAAAAATTCGGTCAGGATAGAGTGGTAGCTTATGGGTCAAGAACTCTGAATAAAGCCGAGCAGAACTATTCAGTGTCGGAAAAAGAAATTAATGTTTCCTTATACGGATTGTTGCGTATTTCAGAAAACGACTAAGTGTTTCATGCAACAATTTTTCTAAAGTGTTCTGAAGAAGCCATTGAATACTGCTCTGATATGAATCAAAGTATTCATGATTAAAAGCATTTCAATTATTAGAATTTCCTTGTCTGAAAGGAAAATATAAATCGAAAATACATTGGAACAAATCATTCTCCATGAAAGATATTAATCAGTGCTATTCGCAGGCCGTAATTTTTCAATATTTACGTTTCCAGTGGTGAAGATCCAATGGCGCCAATTCATCAAATAACCAACACGCCAACCTGGTAAATAGCCCGAAAGTCGTCTGGATTCGATCGGAGAAATCCACGGAAAATATTTCATTTCAAATGGCTGACAGATAATATCGTGAATATAGATGAGCCCGAGTTATCGAAGAGCCCAAAATGGATGTCGGTTCAAACGAGGGACTTATTTCCATGATAAAGGCGAGCTGACCATTTGCCGACTTTTTCTAAATATTTAATATTCTCTTCCATACTTTTCCGCCCGAGTTCCAGCCTTTGACCGCCACGCCGCGCCGTTTCACTATCGGAATAATATATGTGGAAACGATGCCATTGATCAGGAAGTTGCTCCGATTTTTCACGGAATATACAAATTTTTTTGTGGAAAATATTGATATTCAGCAGACGTCTTCGGTCAATACATACCGTGAGAAGAAATTCGCTCTTTTGATATTGAAAAAATTTTTTAGTGCAGCTTCACGCCTAGAAAATAGAAATGAAACAATGAAAACATAGTTCAATTTCCACTATTTCACTGGTTGATTGATTTCTATCAATGCAGGGTATATATATATATATATATATATATATATATATATATATATATATATATATATATATATATATATATATATATATATATATATATATATATATGAAATTTAAAGTTGTTTTTGAATTTTGATCAATATTAAATAAGGCTCATCAAGTTGTTTAAGTGCAATCTCGGATTCTTTCATGTTTTTGGCTAAGACGTTGGGGTAGAATTTGTCACCCTTCTCCAACAAAGTATATTCAGAACAGTTATAAACTATCCAGATGTAGATTTGTCAATCTTCTGAAGAACCAGTGTAGCCCTGGTTTATTTGTCTACTGATATATTCAAATAATACCTGCTTTTATCATAATTAGTTGACTACCCCTTGTTGGCACCTTTTCAACCGAAATTGCAATCGTGATTTCAATAAATCTCTTGTGTTATTGTATTACATAGTTAAATTCCTTATTATCATCACGATTAACTATCACCTAGTAACGGCGGAAAACAGATACAATATTTGTCTGGACAATTTTTCTAGTAAACATAAGAAAACAACAATTAGTTGCAACCATTATCAAATTATTCATGAATGCGTGCCTAGGTATTGATATTTCCTTATGTCTAGAAAACATTCGAATTGTACAAATGTATATCACTTCAATCATTGAGCAGTACTAAAATAGAGTTATGTGAAAGGAGATTAGGGTTATCCAGACGAGGTTTCCTTAATCCACTCGAATATCTCTGTCTGAAAACAGCGAAGTAAGGTAACCATATGAAAGAGGACCACAGACAAGGTCTACAGTTCCATTAATTCTTCAAAAACTTGACAGATAATTCCTTGAAACAAAAGGTTAAACGGCTGCACTAATCCATTTCGGTCCTGTTTTCAGAATCAAGCGAGGGAAAATATTAATCTTAATGAAGCAATCGTGTCAACGGTCAGCTGTTGGTTGTTGTTGATTGCATTAGAGACCAACATAGAAGGATTAACCGCTACCCAGGGATCTTGATGGAATATGTAACGAGAGGTGACAAATGGGCTGGTTCATTTCAGGGCGTTCGTACAATGTTGAGTATAATAGCTGAATTTTCTACAGAAATTGTTTCTCGTCCACGCGAAAGTGATTTCGTTTTTAATTGCCTTGTATAATTAGACGTATACTGGTACAGTGGAATTGTTTTTGATTCAATCCAAGGGTTTTGATAAAGGGGGTTTTTTTATATGTTCTACACGAAATATATTCTTTCGATATTTGACAAAAATTGATTCGGTATTATTTTTATGTATCATGTTCTATCTCAAATGAACAGCTTGTTATACAGGGTTGATTAGATGTAAAAAATCCACATTCTATATATCAGCGACACACCCATCTTTTAAGTTTAGTGATGTGACCGTATGTGACTCCAATTCTTGGTCAATAATCCTTTCTGGAATTTTCGGTAATTTTCACTGGTTTCTCGTTATTTCGTTATTATCTTTCTTGGAATGTTAAGTTTTGACGTTTATTTGGAAAATTTCTTTGTTTGGGAATATGAGATTGCTCCTTTCTTTGAATCATATCGTATAATATTAAGTATAAAAACATACCTAACTATCGAGCAGTAAAATGGATTTTATTTAGGTGCAGTTTTCAAGAATCTCTAGAAACTTTGTAAACTTATCTAATCATGAAGAAATCCCCTTAAGAATGCGAAACGATCAGATATACTACGCCGGAAATGATGGTCAGTGGAAGGCAGTTGGTTTTATTGTGAGAAATGCTGTCAACTCGGCTGCAATAAATTTCATACCCCATTCAGATAGAATATGTATGTTTTCAGTAGATGGGTAGGTGAAAATGAACCTGATACAGGTGTATGCGCCCACATCAGATAGCCCAGATGAAGAACGATTTTATAAGGATGTAAGGAGTCTGATGCGGCTTACTAAAAGAGAGGATGTACATATTGTTAAAGGTGACTTCAACGCAAAAAGTGTTGGCGTAGAAACGCCAAGTATCACTGGTAAATATAGTCTGGGTGGTAACAAACACACTTCTTCAAATACTAAAGAGACGGCTCTATACCTGAAGATCTCACAGGGACCAGAAAGAATACGTAATCAGAAACCAAATTGATTTTATATCAACAGAAGATTTAAGAATTCAGTATTGTCAGCTAAAACGTTTCCAGGTGCAGATATTGGCACGGACCACTGTCTAATTGTAGCTAAAGTATGTGTGGGACTACAGAAGGTGAAGAAACGCATGAGAAGACCGACCATCGAGGCTCGCCAAGTGTATGAGAAGTAGAGTGATACGAGATATCAGTCAGGGCTTGATCGATGTAGGAGCCATGAAAACAAAGCGCTAGGTGGAATGTGAAAAATTTTAAGCACATGATCACCTCAATCAGTAAGAAACACTTGAAATCAACCGATAAAGTACATGGAATGGATGACACTCAAAATTCTTCATCTAATGGAGTTGAGACAGAGAGGCCTGGACCGAGTGCAGTATCGTGTGTATCACAGAAGTATCCAAAGGAAAGTAATGGAGGCAAAGCAAGCAAGGAAAGAAGAGGAATGCAGGAAGCTGAAACAGTTGCAAGAGCGTCAAGACTCCTTCAATCTCCAGAACAGAATACGCAAAAATTTTAGAAAAGGACGAGGGCGAGAAAAACGAGTGTTTCAAGAGAATGATGGTAATCCTGCAGCTGATATAAAGGACAAGAAGAGATTGTGGGAGGAATATGTCCAGCAGCTGTATCAGTATGTGAGGGATCAAGACCATGGATTGGAGGAAGCAAACACCCCGATAAAATTGAAGATGAGGTGCACTTCGCAATCAGACAACTCAACAATGGAAAGACTGCAGGCCCAGATGACATTCATAGAGATGTGCTCAAGCTTTTGGACTACAATGCGGTCACATACCTTACGAGGCTGCTTAATAGAGCTTACTAGAAGGGCAGGCTGCAACAAGATTGGCATGAGTCGCATTTCATCATCCTACCAGAGAAGCCAAATGCAAAGGAGTGCGAAGATCAGCAACTATAGGTCTATGAGCCAGGTTCTCAAAGTTTATCTAAAAGTGATAATGACGAGAATTTATTGTCAGTGTGATGAACATGTGTCAAACGAGCAATTTGGATACCATGATGTGTTCGGCACAAGGAATGCACCCTTCAGTCTGCATGATTCAAAGAAGCGTAGACAAGAATGTAGACGTGTTTGCCTGCTTCAAAGACTTTGAGAAGGCATTTGATTATGTGAAACATGTTCCACTCAACGAATTTCTAAAAGATGTTGGGATAGATGATTAAGATGTGAATGCAATTGCAAGTTTGTACTGGAATCATATGGCGTCAGTGTTAGTTAAGCATGAGGAAATGAAGAACATTCGAATGAAACTCGGGGTGAGGCAGGGCAGTGTCCTCTGGGCGATGCTCTTTGATCTGTATTCGGAAAGGAAAATTGCTGAAGCTTTAGAAGGAGTCGAGGAAGGCATCTTTTATAATGGGTAACTAAAAAATAGCCTCCGATACGCGGACGATACGGTGCTTATAGCAACAACAGCTGAGGGACTGCAATGCTAGATCAAGTAAACGCGGCTAGCGAAAAGTATAGCATAAAAATAAATATTAAGAAGACCAAACTCATGGTAATCAGTAAAAACGAAGACATTCCTGCCGCTATACAACTGAGGGGTCAGCAAAACGAACGCTGCACGCAATCTATATACCTCGGCTGCCTAGTCAACAGCAAATGAGAAATGAAACTTGAGAAACAGAGTATAAATGAACAGGCTCGAGCAGTTTTCATGAGGATGCAAAAGTTGCTAACTAGTAGAAACCTGAGTTTGGATCTAAGGTTGCGAATGGTCCGTAATTGTGTCTTTCCAGTAGTGTTGTATGGTATAGGACGCTGACTCAGTGCCCAGACGAGTAAATTGAAGCATTCAAAATGTGGAAATAACGGAGAATGCTCAAAATCTCTTGGAGAATACCACGTATCTAAGGTAGAAGACTTCGCAAGATCGAACGTGGTATTCAGCTACTAACAAAAATCAAAAAACGAAAACTCCAGTACTTTGGTCATGTTATCTGAATTGAGAAGAACAAGCTCCTACAACTAGTTATCATAGGCAACATCTAAGGGATGTATGCACTTGGAGAGAGAGGAACGTCTTGACTAGAAAACCTTCGACAGTGGCTCGACAGGAGTACGCGGTCCCTGTTAAGACCGGCAGTCAAATAGCTACGATGATCGCCTATCTTTGTTGACGAAGAAGCCTAGTAAGAAGAATATAGATTCAGCAGGTCATCCCTGTTAGAAAGAGTCAAAGGATGATATTTCTCATCAGCCAATGATACGCCTCTGTGGAGGTCAGCATTAGCAGAAATAATCCTGTGAGATTTTTAATTTCTTGGTATGTAAGTTGTTAACATCCATCATTCCGCGACCTCCATCTTTCCTCTTCAAAGTTGTTCTTATCACAGACGGTTTTGGATGATGATTGTTGTATTTTGTCAGCATTTTTCGGGTCTGCCTTTGAATATCATCCAGTTCTGTCTGAGTCCATCTGATTATTAGAAATGGGTAAAGCAACACTGGAATGGCGTAGGTGTTAATTGCTTCAGCACAGTCTTCAGACATTGACTGTACTCTGAACGAATTTTCTTCTTCAACTGTTTGGTCTATCAATTTGGCTTATTGTTATTTCAGATATTTCTAAGTTTTGCTATCCCTAATACACTGCATAATATCACCATTTGGAAGTTGTGTTTCACCATCAAGCCATAGATGGTGAAACACAACTTCCAAATGGTGATATTATGCAGTGTATGAGGATAGCAAAACGTAGAAATATCTTTGAATATTCAGGGTCTCACATTTTCAATCTCGAATTCTAGGCCAAATTTTGAAACAGAATACAGGGTAATACTTTTTCATGGGCCATGTTCCATTTTTACAATCGGAACTTTTTTTGGTACGCCACTGGCACTAACAAAAATAAAATCGAATAGATCATTCAATTTGAATTTTTTTGACTCCTGCATTTTGATCGTTACTATCACCTTTTCTGAGATATTAATTATTGAAAATAATCCAATAGTTTTCCCATATCGAAGCCATGGAGATATTATCTTAATAACTGATGCAATTTTTCAGGAATTGAGCTAAAATTTACATCAGATATCTCCTTATTGTATGTTTATAACAAAATGAGGCAGAAATTCCTGACAGTATACAGGGTGTTATTTTTTCACGTGCATTTTCCTCTTTTTGCCCCCTGAACTTTTTTGTGGTGCGCTACTGGTATATTCTGAAAACAGAATCAAACAGATTATTCAAAGTGAAAACTTTTCTGTTCCTTGTATTTTTCCGTATCTGCCTTCATTTTCGAGATATTAATCAAGAAAAGTAATCGTATAGTCCCTTCCGTATTGAAAGCTTGAAGATATTTTTCATGTTATTTCGGCAATTTGTGAAGACCTTGAGCTCGAATTTCAAACGAAGTTCACATTTTAAGATCTGCACCACTAGATTGGTAGGATTTATGAGAAAGTATAAAGGGTGATATCATTTCCCTGATCATTGAATTCGAATTCAAAAATGTGTTTTATATTGAGTGTATAAATCGGAAGTAAATGAATAAACAACATAAATAATTGCGAATGATTTCAATAACAAAAACTCATAATGATGAAAACAAAAATTGAACAAACCGAACAAATCAAAGAAGATGTTGAAAATGTCCTCCACCTGAAAGAATACATGCTTCTGCTCGTCTCCGCATATTAGTGCGCACCCTCTGAAATATTCCTGGGGTATTTCTAATGACGTCACATGATGCTGTAATTCTATTCCTCAATTCTTCAAGTGTATTCACGGGAGAGCTATAAACCAAAGTTTTCAGATGTCCCCAAAGAAAAAAATCCAAACTGTTTAAATCTGGCGACCTTGGAGGCCAAGCTTCTGGTCCACCACGCCCTATCCAGCGGTTATTGAATGTCATATTCAGATATTCTCTAGCTTCCATGCTGAAGTGCGGTGGTGCTCCGTCATGCATAAACCACATTCTATTTCTAGTTTGCAGCGGCACATCTTCTAGCAACACAGGTAAAATCTCTTCTAGAAAGTGGCGATATAAGGCTCCATTCAGCCTGTCTGGCAACAAAAATGGCCCGATCAGGAAATCCCCAATTATTCCAACCCAGACATTAACCGAAAATTGTTCTTGATGGTGACATTCCTCAATCATATGGGGATTTTCTTCAGTCCAATAGTGATTGTTATGAAAGTTCCTGATTGCATTTCTCCAGAAGGACGCCTCATCTGTGAAGATGATTTCGCTATCGAAAAGGGGATTATGAGCAATGTTATGAAGGAACCATCGGCAGAAATTGAGTCGCAGAGGAAAATCGCGGGGTAGTAGAGCTTGGACGCGTTGAATATGGTATGGGTAAAGCAAGAAATCATGGAGAATTTTCCAGACCAATACAAATGAGATATTCAACTCTCTTCCAATTTTTCATGTACTCAGCTGAGGATCCTCATCTATACAATTTAGGACTGCCTCTTCGATTTCCGGGGTCCTTATTGTCCGATTTGCCCCTTTCAAGTCATGATTCGGTTTGAATGTACCCTGTTCTCTCAATCTTCTGTGGATGTCAGAAAACGTACGCCTATCAGGATTGATTCGATTAGGAAGCGTTCTTGATACAAACGCCTTGCGTGCACTGCGTTTCCTTCAGCCACACCGTACATGAAATGTATATCGGCCATTTCTGCATTAGTGAAAACCATTTCAAAGATTATTGGTTACTACTTACAGCTGTTTCAAATGTAGGCACAACAAACTGAATGACAAAACTTACAATCATTGAAGTGTCAAGTTTTTTTTCTATGATTTCATTTGCAAAATTGTATCAGAGCCTACTAAGCCTTTTGAAATCACCAACGTGTTCTGATATGAGGAAGACACGATAAATTCTGATGATTTTCAATTCAAAACGGTGAAAGACATGAGGATCAAGATGAGCACAAAATTATCCGAATTGAATGAAAAATCCGTTTCTGATTACGAAAAACGTCAGTTATGCACCGAAAAAATATACGGAGGCAAAGGGGTAGCCTGTTCGGGCGTTGTTGATTAATTTTTCGAAAATGGTGGCAGATACGGAAAAATACAAGGAACAGAAAAGTTTTCACTTTGAATAATCTGTTTGATTCTGTTTTCAGAATATACCAGTAGCGCACCACAAAAAGTTCAGGGGCAAAAGAGGAAAATGCACGTGAAAAATAACACCCTGTATACTGTCAGGAATTTCTGCCTCATTTTGTTATAAACATACAATAAGGAGATATCTGATGTAAATTTCAGCTCAATTCCTGAAAAATTGCATCAGTTATTAAGATAATATCTCCATGGCTTCGATATGGGAAAACTATTGGATTATTTTCAATAATTAATATCTCAGAAACGGTGATAGTTACGATCAAAATGCAAAAGTTAAAAAATATCAAATTGAATGATATATTCGATTTTATTTTTATTAGTGCCAGTGGTGTACCAAAAAAAGTTCCGAGGGTAAAAATGGAACATGGCCCATGAAAAGTATCACCCTGTATACTGTTTCAAAATTTGGCCTCACCTGGTGATTCAGATTGTGTTTAATAGCTCATGTGGAAAATTTGAGCCCGAAATCTTGAGAAGTCTAGGTTTTATCGAGAGAAAATCGAAAAATTTTCTCAATTTTAACACCCTGTATCTCGGCAACGAAGCATTTTTTGACCATTGGTTCTTCGAACTTTCTTGCTCAAATCATTCAGGGATTCGCATCCTTCATTTATGACATCTTATTCGGAAACACCCTGTATATGTGTTGGTTAAAATGAAATGGATTGGTGCTTACTACGTGATCCTTCAGTTCCAGTTGGAATAATGTAAGGCTGCCTACTTCAGGGCGAGAGTAGTCAGTGCTTCATGATTTTATAGATGTAGTGTACTCTATATAACTCCTAAGATATTATAACCAACAAGAAAATATGTTTACCCAAGTGAACGATTTTTTCATACAAGAAAGGCTTGGATATTTTTTCTAAAAAACATATGCAGATGTCATATTTCCTCACCCACTCACAATGAGTGTCGCTAACGACTCAACTAACATTGTAATTGATCTGCTCGTTTTGAAACAGCTACATGAGATTTCGTGTCCCATTTGCTCTAACAGACTCGTAAAGATGGTCGAAAGTGTTTGCATCTGACGCACCCCAATGCGTAAATCATATCCGCTCAGTGAACCAAGCAGTCACGAATGTTATTAGACAATTCATGATTTGCATTACTCCAAGATTATTATAGTATGCTTAATCTCTGTAACAATTGATGAGACAAGTATCTAAACACTGAAACTGGAATATGATTCAAAATGAATATTATGATGAAATTTTCTATATGCGGTTAATATGTGCACTAGTAAATCGTACTAACAATGTGTATATTGTTAAGGTTATCGAAAAAGTTTCATAACACGCCATCAGTCATACATGAATTTGAAATGACCCAGAGGTGCGATGTTCGATCCCAATTTTTTTGTTATTTTCATGATCGAATAGAGGGACTGATAAGTTTTGTCTGCATGTTTTTATAATTTATTTTGGAGGCTAAATATACTGAACGTTATGTTTGTTTAGGTTTTTCTGAAATATTTTCATGAGAGAGAGTTGATTTAACAAAATAACATATCTTTGATGCTACAACTTAAACATATACTCAAAATAATTTCCTCTATTTACATGCTGAAAAACATTTTTAAATGTTTACTTCATAGTCCACTTTTGAAATTACAAAAGTTTATTTTCTTAATTAAATAAATGTCCTTATATTTTATGCAATGATAATTATGAATAATATGAAAAAGTAAATTTTGCACATACAATATCTACAGGGTGTTCTCAAATTAGTCACCTTGAAGTTCTGGTTTTTGTCAAGATTGAGAAAAGAGGAAAAAAACAATTTTGATTCTTATTGACGTGTGCACTAATCAGTAAATTCACTCACCTTGAAGATTTGAATAAGAAATGTAGGTTTTGACGTAATGCTCTTTGGAAGCCCCTTTTATTCCTTATACTATGTAAAAATGGAAGAAAAATAAATGACAACATTTGTTTATATCAGTTTCTGTTCTCTAAAGTGAGGTTGTCATCTGAAAATCCGTTTTTCCGAGCTTATGAGGGAATGTTTATCCATAATTGAGCTAATATGTATAGAAACGTATTGAACTGGTAGGTCTTCATTACCAAAATCAAAATTGTGTCAAAGAAACGTGTTGAATCGGTAAGCCTTTATTAACAAAGTCATATTTGTTCCCAAATAACTGCAAAAATATTGAACCAAAACTATCTTGAACGTAACGTTTGTATGTAAAAGAATTGATATCAAAATTCATTGAGATGGATTCAATAATGGATGAGAAATGGGAGCCTGTATTGTATTGGCAAATGACTAAACAGCAGCTGTGCCAATATCGAGACATGTCCAACTCACTGCTCGATAAATGTCTCTAGTGTTAGCCAGTCTAACTTATTTAGAATTATATATAAATACAAGTTCCATCCGTACAAAACTAAATCAATTCATGAATTAAATAATACGAAAGTTTGGCCGAGCGTATAAAAATTAACCTGCACTTTTTCAACAATGGTTGCCTTTCTGACAAATTTTTCTTCAGCCATAGAATAACAAACTAAATATCTGGTAAAGCTAATTGCCTCAGTAACAATTGTTGATACCACTCAATTGGATATTTCCTTATTCCTAGGAATTTTAGCGGCGAAATTCATCTCGATTTGCTGGAAATGCGAGTGATCCATTGATAACAGAAGAACTAGAAAACAACCCCCTACTACTGGAACATTTGAATATCCAACAAGATGGAGCTTTTGTTTGTCAACACCTTCGTTTGTAATATTAAGGTAGTTGGATTGAGAAAAGAGGTTTTATGGAGCGGCCAGCTATATCTCATGCCCCAAACCCTTTCGAATTTTGCTTGTAAGGACATCTTGAGTCTAAAATTGTTATGACTTAGCCTGATAATTTGGACAATACAAGCCTGTAAATTGTAGATAAGTGTCTTGAAATAACTATAAATTATATGTCGGTTGCTAATTAAAAATTTGTCTAAATGTGCTGCTACAAAGAAGATTTGGGAGTGATGAAGTCTTCATTTTCGATATATTATGAAGCCACACTAATTTTCTCCATAGAAGCATTTGTTTACTAGTGCGATGAAGCCAGTAGGCGAGAATTCTGCGGAATGAATTTGGTTCCAGTTCAAGAAGATTTAAGATTTTCAAATAACTTCACGTGGTCAGACGACCTGAAATTTTCAGCAAAAGTTCAACTTCAACGTTTTTTATTTATTGTATTGACCTAGGTCGTTATATGATACATGGCGATCATTCAAGTGGCACAAAATATCTGCCAAACTTTGAAACGTTCGTCACTGGGTTTGCCGAAACAGTTACCCTTAAGAGCATTTTAATCTTGCTCGTAGCAATTGGAAAGTGCTCTGGACAATTGCGATGTCGAGGTCTCCGTCAGCTGAAAGGTCGATTCGGCCAGCAAAATCTTCAGATCTGATACCACATGATAAGTGGTATAACTTAGTTCAAACATTCCTTCGCCTCAATCCAAACAAAATTAAAAATGCTACAAGGTTACAAGACAAGGAGTACATCTCCATTCAGACAAAATGGAAGAAGAGTTGAACATCTTGTTTGACATCCATTTAAAACATATATGGATTTTTTCTGTACAATATTCGATGTAACTTCTAAGCTTCCATATATCCTTCTACAATTTGAGAAGATTTCCAGCCTACATGTATCTTTACTGTTGTAATATACGCACCTGCATCTGCGTCAAATTACCTTTTCGTCATTGTTCGAACTTTGTTGATATTCAATCCTGAATTATTTATATAGAGGACTAATCTATATTTTATACTCTATTAGAAAAGCTCTATTGTATTATTTTCTAACGGTTGCACAGTTAGATGTCCGTATTTCCACTAATTCCAAAATGAGGAGGTGGATTTCAACATATTCCTCTTATTCTGTTTCTCCTTCGCTTCTATTCATTTTATCAACGCCTACGTTACAAAAAATAAACTGTTTTTCCACGTCTTACGTTGTGTATATGTTAGCCACTGGTCTAGTCTATACGGATTGATACAATATGGCGAATGCGCCAGGAAGTTTCTCGATTTATATCAATTATTGTCTGAATTAGGATGTTCTTCAACGAATGTAATCTAGGTGAATGACGAAAATAAGTAAAATTATGAAACAATAATCATTCCATTCTATCGAGGAAAATTTTTCGACCTATATTTGGAACATTCAAGCTCTTTCGTTTGGAAGAATAATTATATCAATAGGACGATATCTACCTGTGATTCTATTGGCTATGTTAGAAATAATAAATACTCTATTACTTAACTGGTGCTCTTTTACCCAATTTGTATATCGAGAGAACTCTAATACTTAATTGGTGTATCGAGCACCAGACTCGTAATATTGAGAATTGGCGAAATGTTCTTTTTTCGGATGAGACCAGAATTGGTATTGAATCAGATGACCGCTGGATTCAGGTTTCAAGGGGTCGTGGAAGAGTAGCAAGTGGCAAGGTTCTCACGGGAGAATCACTTTTATGCAATATAATGCTCCTCCGTATACCAGCAACCTCGTGCGACAATATCCTGAAACAGAAGCAATCACTATTTTGGACTGGCCAGCTTGCTCTCCCGAACTAAATCCTATTGGAGATTTATGGGATAATCTCAAAAGGAAAATGAGATCGCGCCAGGATAATCCAAGGACCCCACACCAGCTCATCCAAGCCGCCACAAAAAAGTTGCAGAATATCAACCAAGAGGAGGTCGAAAACCTAATCTAAAGCATGCTTAGATGTATTTAGGCTTGTATCAGGGCAAGAGATCGTAATACAAGCTACTGAACTTAAGAAAAATACCTACTTCGTGAGAAAACTATTTTGATTTTTTACTACATGGGGAAAGAGCTCCTTATTTTCTTTTATTTGTTTCTCCTTTAAATTACCCTTAATTTATTTCTTTTTCAATTGGAATATCTCTAGAAAGATCAATTCAAACAATCCTTTGAAATTTTCAAAACCCTGAGCTAATATGCAAAATATTGGGTAATTTCATAGAAATTTGGTTGTGGATTTATGTACACATTTTCACATTTCGGCCTAACATATTATTCGCGCTTTAGTAACAAGAGAACCGTTAAATTTATGTCAGAAATATGGCTCTAAGACTTTATCCGCCACGATGCAGGAGATCGTACATTCAATGTAGATTCTTCTAATCAAAAATGTTAAATTTTGACGATTCACATCTCTCTTCAGGGTGAAGGTAGCTCCATGAGATTAAAAAATCTGAAGAACAATATTCAATTCTGAGGTCCGATTTTCACCATTGATTTTACTCTGATCGAAACGATCTTCATTCAGTTCAATTTTACCAGCTCTGGATTGAATTATTCCAAACACATTCTGCTAGCTGCTGAACAAAACATAAACTTCTTTCTGGCAACAGTGTTTATCACTACAAATTCTCCATACATTCTTCATTTTCAATATAAAGAATGAAAACGTACATATTATCATTTGAAATGATGAAGATCGTGCTTTTCTTTGGTATAACCGAAGTGTCAAAGCGTTGAGAATATATATGGAATTTAATTAAAACGAGTGAGCCCATTGAGATCAAATCTTATATCAAAACAGCTAATATACTAGACGCTTGATATACCAAAACGCCTGATAAAGTAATTTTCTAATATACTATACGCCTAATATACTAAACGCCAAATATACTAAACGCCAAATATACTGAACTCCTTTTCATATCCAACTCTATATATACGAAACGCCACATTTTATTCAATGATATTCACACATAATCGTTCTTTATGTTATATGAAACTCTCTCGCATATTTCCTCTCACATCCTTATGGTTAAACAGCTTTCAGTATTGTTTTATGAATATTGACTATCCCAATTCAAGGAGATACATTCAATTTGAAAAACTCAACTCACTCCAATTGCTAGCCTGAGATAAAATCAAAAGAGTTCAAACATTTATTCGAGAAAACGAACAGTTCAATCCCCCTTTAGGTATAGAAATTCAATTATCAAGAACTCAAACAATAATTCAGAAAATCACAAATTATATACTTCAGAAAGATCGATATGTACTTTACTGTCCTGATTCGAATAAGATTGACTGTTAGTCGAATAAGAACATGAATTATAATAAACAACGAACATGAGCTCAAAACAGCGAGATGGAAGAATTACTTCTCAAGTATATTAACGAAATAGAAAGAAAAAGTTCTTCTCAAATTAAAATTACTCGAGAGTATCCAGAAGACAAAGGCGAGAAATTAATAATGAAATAATGAAACACCACTGAATATACAGAAATGTTCTCATTCTCCCGTGAGCACCATGTATTTAGGTGTTTCAGGCATACCTTTTTTCTGTCTACTCTAAATTATCACAAGCATTCCCTAAGGCATATTTAAAACGAATTCAGTCCTATAAAGATTGAAGTTATTCAAAATCTTTCATATTAAATCAAATATTCATTATGTCTGGAAAATATATTTTAGGCATGAAAAAATTTCTCGTTATACACATACCTCATATCTGATTAAATATGTTCATTCTATCCTTGATGATACCGACTGAACGAGCGATGTAATTTAAATAAAGAACTTTTTCTTTATTGCGTGCCCTTGTAGGCGTAGAGTTAAATTTGATAACTTTATCGTTAAGTAATAACAAGAGAAACTACACAGACTTTGTGACTTCATAAAATACCGAGAAAAAGTTTTCATTATTACTTGAATATTAAAAATTCAATTTAAAGAGACACCGGCAAAATTCATGTCAACATTCATTATTTCTCCGTTCGGGGAAGCTGGAGTTAAATTCACTTCGTTTACAAGTACGTGTCTGGAATTGTAAGGGAAATATTACACTGCGAACGAGTTCAACCATTCTTTTTTCCTTTTTTGATGGTCAAAATGGGAATGTTGCGATATTTTCAATTTAAATCAAGTTAATTTTGAATAGGTCTGTCATATAATGACATAACGAGAATCATTATATAGAATAATTAAAAGAAAAATGGCCTGACCTTAAGCTCAAACAAACTTCTACTTGTCAATATGAGTAGTGTGGAAGATAATCAAATCAGTAGCTGCAAAAGTTACTCCAAATGTTTAACAGGACATAATATTCTTCATATTTGAAGATCTCGTGACATTGAGAACAACTGTTGCTGTGCAAATGTAATGAAATCTGGCATTTTTGAATTATGTATTCTAAACTAGTATGTATTAAAAGATCTGTAGATTCATATCTATTCTATATGGATCAGTGCTAAAAAACATTCAATAAAAACGTTAAGTAAAAACTTATATTATATATTTTAATCATTTTAGAATGTTGTTATAGTATTATATACCGCAAAAATACAATTACTTGAAGAAGAATGAGTTCAAATTCACTCAATGGTAAAATATTCGATCCTGCAGAAGTTATTTTCAAGTTTAAAACTCCATAACTTTCTGATTTCTTATTTGATGTCATTGAATTTTGATATATCACATATTATTCAACGCTCATTGGTGATTAACATATCCAGGCTGTTCCATAATAGTAGGTCACAACTTGAGTGGGTAAATCGACATAAACTTTCAAGAAAAACAGTTCATATAAACATAGGTTCGCAAAAGCTTCGTTGCGGAACTACAGGGTGTTGAAATTTCAGTTTTTGAGATATTCAAACCAAATTTGGAATGCAAACTATTTTTACAGCTTTCATCATTACACGTCCTAAACTTCAACTAGAATCTACAAGGTGTTTTCTTCTCCAGAGCCATGTCTTATTTTGTCCTTTCAAAGTTTTTTGCAGTACGACACTTATCAGTGTACAATCAATTTTCGTAATTTTCTTTTAATTTAGAAACTTTTTTGACACCTTTAATTTTTTCGTATCTCCGACCGTTCTCGAGCTAACAATTATTGAACAATTGTATGCATTCGCTGAATTGAAAGCACTTCTAACTGAAAAAATGACAAATAGGCTTTGATTTTTTTCATTTATTTATTTATTTCGACAATTGCTGAAGTTGAACCAGTGTCTGCTCGAATTATTTATTACATTAACGATTAGTTTTGAGACTTTTGAAGTTATTGCTGTAAGAAAAAATTGCTAATTTTAATAAAGCCAAATTGGCTGATATTCATTCCATGTACGGTCTAACTGACGGAAACAACAGAAGCTAGGCGATTATATCAGGTGCGCTTTCCAAATCGAGTAACACCAAACAGGCGAAAATTTTCAAATATCCACAGAAGGTTGAGGAAACTGGTACTTTTACTGCAAATAATCATTCAAAAGGTGCAACTCAAACTATGAGAACTCCAGATATTGAGGAAGCAGTTTTGAATTGTATTGATTTGAATCCTCATATGAGTACAAGAAAAATTGAAAATCAGTTGCAGTTTTGAGGATTCCCCACGACTTTTTATCGTACCCGTTTCATATTCAACGCCTTCAAAATCTACTTCCTCGAGATTTTCCTTCAAGAATGAATTTCTGCCGATGGTTCAGATAAAATAAGAGAAAATGCTTAATTTGATAGTGAAATAATGTTCACAGACGAAGCTAACTTTTCAAGAACTTTTATCACAAATTTCCACAATAATCATTATTGGGCTGAGGAAAACACCATTTGATTGAAGAATCTCATCATCAAAAACAATTTTCACTAATTATCTGGTTTTATTCTGTGATGCTTTATTAGTTCGAGTACCTTACCCGCCGTGTGTAACATGAAGAGTGAGCGGTCAGATGATGGCTCTACCATTTTGGAAAGATCCTTCTTTGAGACAAGAATCGCAGGTCTCTAAGAATAACGTTGGTGCTGCTTCAATAAATGTTTTAAGAGCAATATTAGGGATTACATCCAATCCTGGCGCCTTGTTGTTCTCTACACTGTTACAAGCCTCCATTAGGTCATCTTGTGTAACAATTGGAATATCTTCTGGATCAAGCTGCTCTGGCCGATAGGTGACTTCACGTTTTCGAGGAGACATCGTGAAAACAATCTTCTGTAGAAGCTGTGGACACGTAGGTGACAGCATTGGCAGGCTTGTCAGCTTGAGCATGCCCACTTTGTACGGTCTGCCCCATATATCCTTCTCTACCTCTTCGACAAGTTCTTTCCAGCAGCGTTTCTTGCTATTTTTGATGACCTCATTCAGTTCTCGTCCGGCCTTTTTGTATTCTGCCACCAGCTCTGCAGAGTTAAATCGACGAAAGCCACGCTGTGATATTCTTCTTCTTTTAAGGCACTCTGTGAGAAGAGCGCTTATATCATCATTTCTCCAGCGCACCGAGGGTCTTCGATTTATGACACGTTTTCGGCGCATAAAAGCGTCGCAGGCCTGGGTCACTGTCTTCATTAACTGTGTGTGCGTGTGTGTGTTTGTGTGTGTGTTTGTGTGTGTGTGTGTGTGTGTGTGTGTGTGTGTGTGTGTGTGAGTGTGTGTGTATAAGATTCGTCACCACAGAGAATTTAGTGAACGCTTATGGTCTAGCTGTTAAATCTAATGTTCATCATTTATCAATATCAAATAACATGCTAAATTCACAACAGTAGTTCTCAACTTGTTTACACATACAACGATATGGTTCGCATGTGCGATGATGTGCATCTGATTTTATTGTCAATCAAGTAATATGTAATTTGCATAAAATAGAAAGAGTACCTTTTACCTTATTGATATGCCCTACAAATCCTTTCGAAAAGTAGAATTTCTCCAGCAATGAAAATGCTGTGGTTTCATCGAGTATGCTGGTGTGATTTTACTCTAAGAATCGCAAATGTTTTCATTCTATGGTTATATCAATGAAACCCACTAACAAAAAGAACAAACAGAAGTTATTTATTGCTTAAGAGTAAGGAAATAGCAAAAATAAAAAGTACAAGAAAAATAAATGAAAACTAAAATAATATCTAAAGTAAGCAAATTTATTTCTATGATTATATAAACAACTTGCATGCTTTTTGAACTTGAATACACTGTAGCTGAATTGAAAATTTTTTTCAACTCATTCATTTCACTATGATTTTGCTATGTATTGAATTGATATAACACCAGACAAAAAATCCGACAGGCTCAAATCTGGTAAGGGAAGTTGCGATATCATGCTTCATTCAGTTATCACCGTAATGTTGCCTTAAAAATTCTGAGACATTTCTTGTCTGGTATGTAGGCGCACCGATACGTTGGAAATGTACTAAATTTCTTCGACTGTGTTATCATTCATTATATCATTGTTAAAGTTCCCCACGAATATTTTCGGCGAAAATGACGAATGGCAAAACACGGGTTCTTAACGTGTTGTACATTCACTTCCCAATAGGGATTAATATTAGACCAGTAGTGTGCATCACTCACTTCATCAGTATACTGGCAGAATCCGATATTTTTCCTTGACTTTTTCTGATGCCACCGGCAAAATTTTAGACTCCGTCCATAATCCTCTGACTTTACAAACTGAGGTATAGTGCTTTGAAGGAATCAGTGTTTATTAGATTCTAATTCAATCTTTGGAATATAAATTTGTGAGGTTGCTTTCAATCAGGAAAATGAACAGAATAATTTTCTGAAGAAGCTGCATAAGATTCACGAACATTCTGAACTTAGTAATATAATATATCCAATTGTTCGAAATTCACGAATAATGTTCAATCGAAAAATTTTCATCGTTTTCATTGGGAATCAACAGTATGGATTGAATAATGAATTAGTTTTGACATACTACTGTGCCCAAAAAGTAAGGTAACATTTGATTTCAAACTGTGTGGGCAAATGGATTTGGGGCAGTGATCTTATCTTTATGTGCCTTATTATATGTGCCATGGTTCTTATCAAATATTCATAAGTGTTTGAGAGACACTTCGTTTTGTAAGCTTCTGGAAGTAAAAGTTTAGATTTTTTATAATTTCTGCATTTGTTGAGCAAAGAATTTGCATTAAATTTTATTCGTGGAATGAATTTTCTGCTACTGATTCATTGGGGCTGTTGCAGAAAGCCTTTGGAGATGAGGCTTTTTCGAAACGAAATTCTCACAAGTAATATAAAGACCTCGACCGATGGAGCTCACGTCCTAAAAATCAAAGATTTGTGAGTCATGAGAATGTTTGATTAACGATTTTGCTGACTATGCTGGCATTTCAAAAGAATCAGACAATACCATTTTGAAGGGTGTTTTAGTCCTCAGCCGCGTCAAGCCTCGATTGGTACGGAAAATACTAAATTTTCTGGAATATATCATCGTGTTGAAGCATGTTAAACAATGTTGTTTGTCTAAGAGGACAACGTATTAATACAGGAGCTGAGTCGTTGATTTATGCTGATAACCCAGAAACAACCGATCAATCAAGTGCTGAAAGTGAGACCAAAATTGATCCAAAATCAAGATCATGTTGACTGCTTTCTTCGATTATCACTATGCTGCACATTTTGAGTTCTTTCGACGGGTCAAACCGTCAACAAAGAATATTATTAGAGCTGTATGCGTCGTTTGCATGAAGCTATTCGCCTAAAGACGCCAAACTTGTGGCGCGACAAATTAGCATCACAATAATGCATCGTCTCACACTGTATTGATGCTTCGTAACCATCATGCCAAAAAAGCCACAACCGCCGTATTCGCCTCACTTGGCACCATGTGACTTTGGTTTATTCAGAAAACTCAAAAAACACCGTTTTGAGTCAGTAGAAGACTTACTAGCCGCATCGAGAGATGAAGGCTATCCAGGAAATCGACTTTAACAACTGTTTTGAAGACTGGAAAATCCTTTGGCATATTTACATTGTATTAGAGGGGATTACTTTGAAAGCAATAAAATTGATTTGGAAGAAAAATGAAAATATTTCAAAATAAATACGGAGTCACTTTACTTTTTGGACAGTGTTGCATATTGTTGTGTGCATAGAATTGAATACATTTGGGATATTTCGCGAAGATTCGCAGCTGCTTAATAGATGACACCACGGATAGTTCAAAGAATTTTCCTTTCAATAAAAGTTTTCATTTTGAACGAAAACCTTCAGGCGTGTTCTATATCGTCGAAAAGAGTAAAAAGAACATTTTTAAATTATTAAACACAATTTTATGAAAAAATTCGAGAACCATTCGAAAATTAAATGATAACGTTCCTATATTTCACTGAAATCTCGTGGAATATCAAAATAGTTTATAACCAGCTTTGAGAAAAACCGAGATGCTGTCGTGATCGGGTCACACACGAAGAAAACGTTGATGGTTCACTCAAGCAATCGTAAACGGAAATTTAAAATTAAATGAAACACGTGGTGTGGCAATATGGCAGACGGCGTGGGTTGTCTGTAGAAACTACTCGTGGCAACGCGATATTGAAACATACAGCCCGGTAGGCAAAGAGCACATTCGGTTCTCATCCTGGTCGGGGGGCTAGATCGGTCTTTATTTGGAAAGCATAGTAAAGATCTGTTTTTTTCGAAAATCGAGAACGAAGATGGAGGTGATTGTTCCCCATTTGAAGTATTTCACATTTTTGCTGAGAGTAAGATGTTGTTTATTATTCCTCGATGACTCAAATCATGAGATCCCATCATTATAGAAACCTGGATCAAAAATACTATTTGTGGCAATCTGTGCTCTAAGAATACTATGACAAAATGTGTATATAACCCTTCTGATTTCTTTGACTCCTAAAAATATTCGCAAAACTCCTCAAGTTGGAGTTTTAGGATATTTCAAATTGTTGTTTTTCTAAAAAATTAGGACGAACGAGTAACTTCTAATCATGAAAATTTGAGAAAGTGAAAGTGACCACAAGTAAAAAGTTCATCACAATGGTGGCTCTGAAACGAAGTGAATAACTGGTAGGTCAGAGCGTTCTTTCCACCCCTGTACTGTATTTAATATCTCAAGCACGTGGCTTTGGTTTAATTCGGAATTTACATAGCGTAGATTCCGGCCGCTCGCTTGCATATTTCTTCGAACTAACTTCCGCTTCCGTTTTTGAGATTGGCGAAAATTCGAGCATGAGGCACTGATATTGGCCATGTAATATCGTCATGCACGTTGGCATCATGTGTGAGGAATTTGGCATTATAATGGGATTACTTTTTTAGGATTTTCGCATTCTGTGAGGTTATCGATAGTAATCGATTTATTCTGGATGATTACATTTCCAAACGGGAGATTGATGCAAAGCGAAAACCCAGAAATTTTCCCGGCCGTGCAAAAATCTAACAATAAATACACTGCAACTATAAATAAACGCACATGATGGAAAATTCAAATTCGTCCATAAGAAGTTTAGATATGTTGGAGAATTATTTTTCCCCTAATCCACCAGCATAACGGAATGCTTGAGAACAATACAAATAAAAATGGTATTCATGGAAATTAAAATAAAACTATGGTATAATTGGTGAAAACATAGAGTAATGAAATCTCATTAAGTATGCAAATCCCTTAAAAATGTGCTACGTGGGCAACTTCAAAAATAAATATAGTTTATATAATTTTATCTTGGAGCAGGCACCAATTTATTGCCGGATCTTTTAGAGAAACCCTAGTACAAATATCCAGGAAGAACCCATTTACCTGACTACGATCTTCTCTGTCTTTTTTTTGTTACTTGCAAATATTGCTGTCCTTGTTTCACAAAAAATGATTACTTATTACGTTTGAAATTTGTATACAGTAACGTAGACAAATATGCTCTTCGAAAATAAAATTGAATCAATTAAACACTAATTTTTTCAAACACGATAATAATTTAATGTGAATATCTAGATTGTTACGTTTACCAAAACTAATTATTTCAGGAATTTTATGTATACTCAACTTACGGTTAATTCTATATGTTAAAATTTAAAATAATTATATAATGTTTATGACATTTCAGATAACTCAATAATTTTAGTAGATTATGGGAATGTACATTTATTTTATATTATAGTAGACATAAGCTTAACTTTTCTCACAACCTACCAGAATGTTAAACAATGTTAATAAATAATTTCAAGAATTTATAAAACGTCTAGCTCTGAATTCAATTTCTTTCTACATTTAAAAATAATTAAAACCAAAATAATGCTTGTCAAAATGCTCATATATACACACAACCAAATTTATATGAAATCACTCGAAATTTCACATTATTGATTGTTTTTAACAATGGATCTATGACTACTTGTGTAGAATTAAGTTTTTTGTTGCAAAAAAACTGGATAGTATGATAAGAAATGTTGAATTATCACAACATGTTCGGGATATTGTACTCAGTCGTCGAATAATTGCTCTCGTTGAAGAAGGGGTGACAAAGAGGAATATAGCGGCCACAATGAAGGTATCACAGGAGGTGATCTCTTAAACCTACGCCCGATACGTGAAACAACAATCTCTGATAAATAGGACTTGAAGAAGTCGTAGGAAGATCACTTCTAAAGAACGAGACCGCTTTTTTGCTAAATTGCAAAAAGAGACCCGTGCGCGCGTCGCGTCCCACACTCCAAAGGCAATTTCTGGAAGCAACAGACATCAGTGTGTCAGTCGAAGCGATACGTCAAAGACTTCGTTCAAGGGGTTTATACAGCACAAAGCCCTTAAGAGTTCCAGAGCTAACCAGGCAACAAAAATCAACAGACTCAATTGGTGTTTCGAGCACCAAAATTGGAATATTGAGAATTGGCGAAATGTTGTTTTTTAGAATGACACCAGAATTGGTGTTCGATCAGATGACCGCCGGATTAGGGTTTTAAGACAAGCTAGACTCCGAGCAGCAAGACCAATTCCGAAATACCAAGGGGCAGTATGATGTTTTGGGGTGGCATTATGCTGGGAGGCATAACAGATTTAATTTCGTTTCTTGCAAGTGTAACGACTGGAAATTACATGGTTCTAGTGCTGGAGCCCATAGTGAGACTCTGACGAGGTGCCCACGGTGAGAATTTAACTTTTGTGCAAGATAATGCTCCTTCGCATATGTAAGCCACTGGTCTAGTCTATATGGATTGATACAATATGGCGAATGCGCCAGGAAGTTTCTCGATTTATATCAATTATTGTCTGAATTAGGATGTTTTTCAACGAATGTAATGTAGGTGAATGACGAAAATAAGTGAAATTATGAAACAATAATCATTCCATTCTATCGAGGAAAATTTTTCGACCTATATTTGGAACATTAAAGCTCTTTCGTTTGGAAGAATAATTATATCAATAGGACGACATCTACCTGTGATTCTATTGGCTATGTTAGAAATAATAAATACTCTATTACTTAATTGGTGCTCTATTACCCAATTGGCGTATCGAGAGAACTCTAATACTTAATTGGTGTATCGAGCAGCAGACTCGTAATATTGAGAATTGGCGAAATGTTCTTTTTCGGATGAGACCAGAATTAGTCTTGAATCAGATGACCACTGGATTCAGGTTTCAAGGGGTCGTGGAAGACAAGCTAGACTCTGAGTAGCAAGTGGCGAGGTGCCCACGGGAGAATCACTGTTATGCAATATAATGCTCCTCCGTATACCAGCAACCTCGTGCGACAATATCTTGAAACAGAGGGAATCGCTATTTTGGACTGGTCAGCTTGTTCTCCATACCTAAATCCTATTGAAAATTTATGAGATAATCTTTAAAGGACAGGTCAATCACGCCAGAAAATCCAAGAACCCCACAACAGCTCATCCAACCGCCACAGAAGAGTGGCAGAATATCACCCTAGAGGAGGTCGAAAACCTAATTCAAAGCATGCCTAGACGGATTCAGACTTGTATCAGGGAAAGAGGAGGTAATACAAGCTACAGTGGTCGAGAAAAGTTAACCTACTCCGTGATAATTTTTTTACTAAATGCAGAAAGTCTCTTAATTTCTTTTATTTGTTTCTTCCTCAAAATAAACCTTCATTTATTTATTTTTTCGATTGCAATATCTCGAAAAGGATCAATTCTGACAATCCTTCGGAATTTTCGAAATTCCTCAGGTAATATTCAAAATATCGAGTGATTCCATAAAAATTTGTTTGTGTGTTCTTCACGCTGCAATATTTTCGTAACATATTTACAGTTCATCTTCTTATGATGTATCTTCTTCTTTTGTTCTTTTCTGGCATTACAGCCCTTGGTAGGTCATCAGTACGCATCTCCAGTCGTCCCTATCCAACGCCCTGCGTCGCCAACCTCTCACTCCCAACTCCTTAGTATCCGCTTCGACGTTGTCCAGAAACCAGATCTTAGGTCGTTCTCGTTTACGCTTCCCAACTGATCTACTCAATAGTGCCGCTTGGGTTGGATCGGGTTCAGCCATTCTCAGCACGTGACCCGTTCATCTCAACCTACCGATTTGAACCACCTTGACGATATCTGATTCCCGGTATATTTCGTAATTTCGTGGTCGCCAATCGCCGTTGTCTTCCACTGCTCCATAGATTCGCCTCAGAACTTTTCTCTCAAAGCTTCCAAACGCTTGCTGATCTCTTCTGGTGACAGTCCACGTCTCTGGCCCGTAAGTTAATACAGGCCCAATGAGTGTGTTATACAGCTTGCATTTGGTCGGCCTCGAAATGTTCCGAGATCTCAGTTGTGGCATAAGAGAGATGTAGCATCTAGAGCTAAGATAAAATTCTACGTTTCATTTCAGCCGAAGTGTTGTTATCGCTTGTAAAAAAGGAACCAAGATAAGCGAATTCCTCTACGCTTTCAATCCTATCCATATCTATATTTATATTTATATTCTGTAATCCACGAGGTCTAGGGGTAGGAGCTTCAACCATATATCTGGTTTTTTCAGTATTCATTTGCAGACCCATTGTTAGGGCAGCACTGTTGTCCTCGAAAATATGTTAACGCTATTCAAGCTTATAAATAAAAGGAAAAAGAAAATTAAAATTCTCTACATGAAACACTACTAAGTCGTTGAAATTCGGCACGTAACATATCCTAATTGTAATTTCTCAAGTAAGTAAATGAAGTTTTTTTGAAATTGTAAAGGCTTACTGAAAACAAGACTACATTATTCAAAGCATTTTTAACGGACGGTCCTGGTGGATATCCCTATATTGTGTATCACATATAATTTGTTGTACCTTAGTTTAGTTTTCATTTTGTATCTAATTGATGAAGGAGCTGTAATTTCGAAACGCGTTTCAACTAAACTGAAGGAGTGTAAATCAAAATTTCCTTTATTCATCATATAACAACCTCTACAAAGAAACTAGTAGATTATGTTGTCATAAAAATATTCAAATACACATATCATCAAGCAAAACTGAAAATTTATCCATAATTGCATATACTCCTGATATTTTCCTACGAATGAATCTCGGCAAAAAAAGATCAACGAAACAAAACATAAAGCATTTATTTTCGGTAAAATACTGAAAGCAAGAGAACTAGAGAAATATTCTGAATAATTCAAGCAAGACCCGCCTGAAAGAGAAACGGGACTTCATGAAGATTTGATATCAAGTCCCTCCATCAGAAAGATAGTAACTTGGATTGAAGCTATACAATTGGCCTTTTAAAGCGAGACGAAAAGCTGCAATATAACACAGAGATTCCGAGATCGCATTTGAAATTCAGCAACCGCTAAATAAGTGTAAAACATGCATTTCAGACATCATCAATCTTTGCTGTGAATGGATGGTTCTAGGAACGCTCCAGAAAAGCGTTTTGCTTGTGTTGTGTTTCTGTTTTAGAAGCCCGACGAAACAAGAAGAAATAGACGAGGTGGCTCGGGATGATGGCATACGACAGGCGATATTAATGCATCGTTAATGCTGCTGTGTTAACCTCACTCGTGATTCAATTTTGTTTTATTGCATCTCATCAGATGAGATTATATTCCGTCAGCATTATGGAGCTCATGTAAACATGTTGCTCTTTCCAATGAAATTCAACAGATTTACAAAAAAAACAGGAAAGGTTTATTTGCTATATTACTCGATGGAAATGAACTCTTAAAATGTGTCTTAGCAGAAATTTCTACAGGTACAGGTTTCGCAGAAATATATAAATATACTCGATATATGTTTTGAGTTATCAACCCATTAACGAGAGTAATACAAAACGACAAAATGAGTGCCATTAAAATATAAGATTGGTCAAAGTGTGTTTGCTTATGACAAACTGGCTGTTTTTTCCTACGAGTGGGCGAGATTTCTATCATCTCCAAAATCTTCAAATTCTTCTATATATTTCCTGGATGTATAAGTTCAATTCTCTTGAAATCTATGAAATGCTTTTTACCTAAAGAAAGGCTAAAAAACCAAATTTTTGTTTCGAATAATGCATCTGTTATGTCCAACAATTCTCTTCTCGATATATCTTCCAGCTTGACCTATGGAGAAAGTCTCTTATTCACTGCACTTTTATATACTCGTTTTCTCGGGAAAACTGAATGGCAGGAAGTTGATGTTTTTATTAACGTTCTCATAGAGGATCCTTCCAAAAAGGTTGCAGGTTTCGATATAAGTAGGAAAAACTGTACATTGAATCGTCTCAGGACAGGACATGGTCGTAATAATAGTATGTTGTTCAAATGGAATACTGTAGAAAGTCCAGAATGTGAATGTGGCGCAGCAGAAGAAACAATAAGACCTTTAGTCCTCGATTGTCCTATTTACCATTTTACGGCTGGTTTTCAAGAAATTCATTCCGTTTCAGATAGTTTCATTAACTGGTTTGAGAACTTTGAGTCTATTTAGGAGATTAGTTTTTGCTCCCCTTAGTGCTTTTTATTCCCATGGTGTATGTTGATAAGGCAAGGGCTACACCCATGTAGGACTTCATTCCCAAAAGGTGTATGAGATGTTCCTTGTTGAAAAACAGAGGAGCATTAGTTTAGTTCTTAGATTCAAGTGAGTTTAGACATATAAGAGTTAGGTATGTTTTGATGAAATATTTTTCTGCTGGTTTTCTTTTTCCATTGTTACAGATTTTTCCTGTCCCAATCCCCCTTCTTTTTCACCCTTGTCTTCGTGAAGAAGCCCTGGAAATCATGGAGTGCAAGATGACAATGAGAGAATGAAACTGCTAAGCACAAACATTTTATGGTACTCTTTTTGTATACACGACACTAACACAACATAAACAGACAAGCTATTGCTAGTGCAATAGCTACAGAGAAACGAGATTTTTCCACAGGTTTTTTCACTCGTTTACTGAATCAAACGCAAGATAGTATGGTTCCCCTGTTAAATTTCCTGTGCTCACACTTTAGGGGCAACCGTAGTAGGCATGTGTTTTCTGACACACACCAAAATCATAGCTATAAGCATTTATTGTAAATAAATTTATTCGAATTTTGTAAATCCTCTCTTTTCAAAATAATATATATATATATATATATATATATATATATATATATATATATATATATATATATATATATATATATATATATATATATATATATATATATATATATATATATATATATATATATATATATATATATATATATATAAATCTCTTTTCAAAATATATATATATATATATATATATATATATATATATATATATATATATATATATATATATATATATATATATATATATATATCCGTCTCAATATAGACCAATTACTTGCCTTCCGACAATATATAAAATTCTAACTGCATGTGTTACCCAAAAATTTATACACATTTGGAGAATTATAATATTCTTTCCGAAAAACAAAAGGATGTAGAAAAAACACCTTGGTACTAAAGAGCAGCTTGTAATTGATTCTGTTGCTTTGAATCAAGCTCAAACTAAGAAGAGAAATATTCATACAGCCTTCATTGATTACCAAAAGGCTTTTGATAGTTCTCCCCATTCATGGCTTCAAGAAATTTTGGAAATTTATAAAATTGAAAAGACACTTCGTCTTTTTCTTGAATTTGTAATGAAAAATTGGAGAACCAATCTTCATTCAAATATTTCAAAACAATTGTTAAAATCCGAAATAATTCCAATCAAAAGAGGCATTTTCAAGGTGATTCTTTAAGTGCTCTTTGGTTTTGTCTTTGCCTTAATCCATTATCTCATGAATTAAATGCTATTAGTTTCGGCTTCAAAATAAAGAGTCTATCAACTGAATTCAAATTAAGTCACTTAATTTATTTAGATGATATTAAATTATATGCCGGAACCAGATCTCGTTTAAAAAGTCTACTTGAGATTACTTTCAACTATTCCAATGATATTCATATGAAATTTGGGCTTCCAAATTGTAAAAATCTTTCTATTGAAAAAGAAAAATCACCTCTGATTATATAAAGATTTCTAATATCGAAATCAAGCCAATGCAACAAGGAGATACATATAAATATCTTGGATTTTGTCAAGAGAAGACAATTAACCTTAGCAGCACTAAAGAAAATATTAGAAGTTCATATCACAAAAGACTTAGAATTATGATCAAGAGTCATTTAACTAGTAAAAACCTTTTCAGAGCTATCAACTCCTATGCAGTTCCTATTCTTACATCTTCTTTCGGAATTATTAAATGGTCTAAAACTGATCTAAATGAATAACAATGTCAAACGAGGAAAATGCTTTGTAAATATTATAAGCACCACCCAAAGTCAGCTGTTCAGAGAGTTACACTACCTAGACATCTTGAAGTTCGTGGATTAACTGATTTGAATAATCTTCATAGTAAAGAGATTTTTTATCTACGTTCCCATTCTCATGATAAACAGACAACGTCCAAATTACATGATATTGTTGTTGCTTCAGATTATAATCATACACCTCTGAACTTGACAATGCAAAAGGTAGATTTTGATATATTTGATGATAATTCTAAAAGAGAAAGTTGGATGCAGAAGGAATTACACGGAAAGCACCCTAAAGAATTGAAAAATGATTATATTGATGAAATCGCATCGAATAAATGGTTAGTATTTAGAGAATTGTTCGCTGAAACAGAAGGCTTGGCAATTGCGATCCAGGATCAGGTTGTTTTCACGAGGAATTATAGAAAACACATCATCAAACAAAATATAGATGATTCTTGCTGTAGATGTTTCTGTTCTTCAGAAACAGTTTTTCATATATTATCATCTTGCTCAGTCCTTGCTTCAACAGATTATTTAGAAAGGCATAATGCCGTCGCTTATATTATTCATTTTAATCTAGGAATTAAACATGACCTAATTCCCAAAAGAAAAATATTTCACAAATATGAACCTGAGATCATTTGTGAAAATGACAAATATAAACTTTATTTTGATAAAACAATTCTTTGCAACAGAGCTGTAAAACACAATAGACCAGATATTATTCTTAATGATAAACAGAATCAAATAACATATATAAATTATATTGCTATACCCGACACACATAATATACAAAATAAATACAATGAAAAAATTTCTAAATATATGATGCTTGGCGACGAGATTTAAAAAATGTGGAAAATGAAAAACTATTTATTCTACCGATTATTATTTCCTCAACAGGTGTTATTCCTAGAAATCTTCACAAAAGTATTGAGATGTTGGGTCTGAAGAAAATTTGTTTGAACAGTTACAAAAGATAACAGTCATATAATCTTGTAATATTCTTGGTAGGTTTCTTTCCGAAAAAAATAATGAGGTAGAGTCAAGGTTTTCTCTTCATTTTATACTGCTCAGAATGTCATTTCATATTTTATTTATTTGTTTATATAAATGTAATATAATTTACTGACAATTTTGTCATATTTATATTCAGAGCAGTATTCTATTCGATCGTTCACCACTTCACACAAAGGAAACTATTAATGAGTAACATTCAGTGTTACTTGACTAAGGTCCGTACACTGGATTTTTGATTTTTCCGGGGAGAAAAAATATATAGGGGGTTTTACCCTGACGAGTTGCCCATATATCTGTTCATGCAATCAAACTGATTTCAAGAAAAAATATAAATCCACCACCCGGTAATTAATACCATTGCCAGGCAATGATTATAATCAAAACATATCCTGGAGTAATTATATATTAGGATAACGTTAAATGTTATGAGAATATATCAATCTACCAGAATATATACATACTATAGCATCATCAGACAATGATATCAATGTACCAACGAGTAGTGTCAGAGGCTTTCTCCCGGAAAAATCCAGTGTACGGACCTTAGTCAAGTAACACTGAATGTTACTCATTAATAGTTTCCTTTGTGTGAAGTGCTGAACGATCGAATAGAATACTGCTCTGAATATAAATATGACAAAATTTTCATTTAATTATATTACATTTATATAAACAAATAAATAAAATATGAAATGAGATTCTGAGCAGTATAAACTAAAGAGAAAACCTATGACTCTACCTCATTATTATTATTATTATTTTATATATATATATATATATATATATATATATATATATATATATATATATATATATATATATATATATATATACGTACCGTGTTGGGAGGTTTGTAAAATATTCTTATGTTATATTTCTGCAATATCCAACCAATATTGTCACCTTTCATGATTGGCAGGAAGGCTAAGCGTCTCAATTTTGTATCCCCCCTTTTTTTTTCGTCGTGGGCTTTGTGTATTGCTCTTCTGTTATATCCATTTAGTTGAAGAATATCCTTGAGCTTTTTCATTCCTTTGATGATGAACGAGTGTTTTTATAACTGAATTAAGTTGAGATGAATGTTGATGTGAGTTTCCTTTCAGAAATCGGTTGGTGTATGTAGGTTTTCTGTATACATTGCCGTTATTAGTTTTCGTTATCCAGAAATGGTATTTGGCTATTGGACTCCACTTATAGGGTGAATTTGATTTTCTCGAGTTGTTTGTTCAGATGTAGAATATTTACTTGGCTATGATCGACCAGGAACACCTTCAACTGAAGTTAATATCGCTAAAGTAAAGAAATGGTAATAGAAAATCGTCCTTTGAACTTAAGGGAAATAGGAGATAATATTATTGTATCTGACGATTGAATTCGTATCAATTTGAACAATTGTTTGTGCATGAAACTCATTGCTGCTCGAATAGTTACAAAAGATCTAAATTTTCTTCAAAAATTTATCGCGTGGACATTCTGAACGAGTCAATTCATAAAATGCATTGTAACTAGTGACGAGACATGATTTGATTTGTTTGACATCTGAACTTGTCCACTAGCTTCGAAATGGCGCCTTACAACGGAACCGAAAACGAAGAAACCACGTCAAATTCGATCAAGAGTCGAGGTAATGTTACTGTAAATAAAGAATATTGCCAGAGCGTTATGCGTCGCTGAGGGCGAATTTGTCGAAAATCGCCAAATTTGTGTGAAAAACTCATGAACTTTGCACTACGATAATGCAAATCTCACAAGGCTATCTCTGTAAATGAATTTCTGACCAAAACCCACCAAATACAATCGAACAACCTTAATTTCACTTATTTGAAAGAATGGAAAATGAAATAGATTCCGCCGTTACTATATGATATTCAAGGGGTTAGGTGTAGTCAAGTCAGACATGAAAAATCACGATTTTTAATAATTTTTCTTTCAGTAAATTATTTTATTTTATAAAAGTAACAACATAGCATCATTACATAAGGTTTCAACTTGACATAAATTTTAGGAACAAAAATATTAATCATTTTAAAAGTAATGGCTGTTTATGTTGATCCAGATGCAATCGAAGCTCCTTGCGGTGGTCATCACATCCTTGGAGCTTCATTTAAAATCAATCAGGCCAAAAAATTAGTTTTGTTGATAGATAATCTAGTGCCTGATCGAAACTTTCTTTTCTTTAAATTTTCAAAATGGCTGTCAAGAAAATTTTTTCAGACTTTCGGGAAAAACCAACAGTTAATTGTTTATAAAAATCGAAATTAAAAAAAGAAAAATTTCTCCTATCAGGCACCAGCGTTTTTTATATATTTAAAATGTTGTATAAATTTCATTGAAATCTATCGAGCGATTTTCGAGTTACAGTGGTCGCCACCAGTTCAGAAAACATAGTTTTGAGAAAAACTCATTTGAATTTTTACACTCAACATTTCGAATAACTGGAAAAGTATTTATCGGATTCATTTCAAATTTTCAGAGAATACAGTACTTCACTAGTCCGGGCAGATATCGTTCCGGCGCATGCCCGAATTTCTGAAGTGACTTGAATTTCATTCACATATCAAATTTCAACTGTTCCATTTTTTTGCACTAATACTTGAAAAGCTCAGGGTTATAGATAGTCTCCTCTATTTTCAGTAGCTCACTCTGTTTCTTCTACAGTTTTCCATCAAAAATGAAAATTCGTTCACGGGAATACAGACAAAGATAATACCTTTCTTTCGAGGTATCACTCGACCCATCTACACTCTTCCAAATTTTCAAGGGTGGTCACCCCTGCTCTAGGGGTTGAAATTCGAGATGAAGATGGTTCTTGATGATGACTGCCATTGATCAGCATGGATCTGTTCCATTTTACTTCACTGAAACTTGAATAGTCTCAGGAAATAGTCTTCCCTATCTTTTAGTTGCTCATCCTGTATCTTTTACAGTTTTCATTTAAAAATGGAAATTCGGTAAAGGCAATGTAGACAAAGATACCATCTTCAATTTGAGTCATCACTCGACCCATCTGTCCTATTCAAAATGTTCAAGGATTGCAACCCCCGCTTAGGGGGTTGATATTTCAGGCAAGTTCTGTACCCTGAAAGATGTCCCCCTTGAAACAAAAATTTACCTGATTTTGCGTTTTGATCAAAAATGAATACCTTGGTAGATATAGCTTCTTTATAGTTTTCGTTGAAGCACCCTGTATATTTTATGAAATTAAAACTGCAGACAAGCTGCAATCACGTTTCACGAGTCACTTTTGATGCTTCACGATTTTTGGGGTCAAAAAGAACTGGGATGGGAATAGTCAATCCCCATTTCACCTACGACAGGTAAAATAGCAAACCCACATTTAAAATGGAGTATATTACTATACAGAAAATCTGTGGAACCTAGGCTCTAGGAATATTAGTATTTCACTTAAATTTACTTAGTGTAGCATATTGCATACCTGACGCAGAATCCCTGGTTCCCAACACAGATGAAGGTCTAGGTCTTGGTCTTTCTTCTTCCAATATTTTCTCCGCCGACTTCTTATACAGATTAAAAACGGTCACCAGGCATTCAACCCTAGCTTTTCCACCTCGGAAAGTTTCAGTATCGATTTCGTGATCTAGAGTTGAGAAAGTTATTCGAGGTTGGCGGCGGTTATCTGTTGAGATGGCGTTCGGATCAGGAAGATGTTTCGGGAGACTCTTATTCTGAACCTGAAAGAATAGCATATTTGTTAAAGTGAACACAAGTAGAAAATATTGCTAGATCAGACAGAAAATTAACTTATTAGCTTCGACAAACTATTCGCCAATGTGTTCATGTTAAGGTAAGGAAACTATTTGAACCACTCTGCCAACGCACAACACAAAATATTAAATTAATAGAAAAAGTTTACCTTCCTTAGTCATTTTCATTACACAATGCATTCACAGTGATTGTGTAAAAAATATATTCGAACACGGAATGCCCGTTATGAATTGAAAGGGAAAATAAGAAAGCTAGAGCTCTAGTATTATTCTGTCGCCCAAGAAAAACACTTAGATAATTGATCGATCGATTTTGTCTGACAGTAAAATAGTTCATATTGCATTCAAACCAGTTAGAAAATTGTCAGGCCTGCTTTTCAACACTAAAGATAAAACCGATAAATTCGAAAAATCAGAAGTATACCAATTAACACGTTCTGAGAGCAATACATCAGAAATATAATTCAGCTTTAGCTGCACGTTGTCTGAATGAATGTCATTCTTTCCCAGAACTTCAGCAGCTAAAAATTCTTCATTCCTATGATAAATCTTATAAACTCAATTTCTTTGAATCGATAGAAATTTTCAAGGCATCTAGGATAGAAAGGGTTAAGCTCCTTAACAACCAGGTAGACTTCATTACCTACCAATCACCATTATTCAAGTTACTGTGACCTCTACTAGCATTTTATTGATGGTAATTCATGAATTGTACATGAGTATTCAGTTTTCATTAGCTTGTTGTTGATAATGGACATATGTCCGAAACCAGTCCAACCGATGTAAGATTTTGTCATTTTTTACATCAATAAATTAGTGATAGTTAAGGCATAGTATTTTGTTTTATTATTCATTAAAAAAACTAAGAGGTTCAGTTAATTAACATAAAAACTTTTCAAGAGGAATGATAAATATCGTACATAAGTAAAGTTTAGTTTTCATATACTCGGTGCTACAACTCAAATGAGCCTTCCTGTATATTTTTTATCCCTTAGTGATTGAAAAAATTTTCCGAAACTCGTTTTGTCTGAGTGACATCTCTTATCACATGTTCGAAGATTCAAACATCCTAAGAGAGGCTAAGTCGATCTGCATTCGTGTGTCGATGATACATATTGAAAGTTAAGAAAAAGCATGGAAGTTTATACCATTACTTCACCAAAACAAAATTTTAGTGTCCCTAAAGAACAAAAATTTTGTTTAACTTGGAATTGTAAGTTAGCTCCTATATACAGGGTGCTTCAACGAAATTTAAACAGAGTCTATATCTACCAAGATATTCAAGTTTCAAGGGGATATCTTTTGGGGTACAAAACTTGCCTGAAATATCAACCGCCTAAGCGGGGTTGCAATCCTTGAACATTTTGAATAGGGAAGATGGTTCGATCGGTGACTCAAAAGAAACGTGGTATTTTTCTACACGCCTTGAACGAATTTCCATTTTAATTGAAAACTGTAAAAAATACAGGGTGAGCAACTGAAATATAGGAAGACTATTTCCTGAGACTATTAAAGTATCAGTGAAGTAAAATGGAACAAATCCATGCTGATTAATGGCAGTCATCATCAAGTACCATCCCCATCTCGAATTTCAACCTCTAGAGCAGGAGTGACCACCCTTGAAAATTTGGAAGAGGGAGATGGGTCGAGTGATACCTCAAAAGAAAGGTATTATCTTTGTCTGCATCCCCGTGAACGAATTTTCATTTTGCTTGAAAACTGTAGAAGATACAGAGTAAGCTACTATAACTCCTATGAAACTCAATAAGAATAGAATCATTGCGAGCAGTCATGAAGGCAATCGAAATCCTTTACTTGAAAGGTATCACTGGATCGAAATATTATCCTGCTCTAGGGGTTGAAATTCGAGATGAGGGTAAATTCTGAAGTTAACAGCTTTTGATCTAAAATGAATCTATTCCAGTTTTCGCACTAATACTCCAATAGTCTTGGGGCGATAGTCTTATCCATTTTTCAGTGGCTCACTTTGTAACTTTTACAGTTTTCAATCGAAAATGAAAGGTCTTTCATGGGAATGCAGACAGAGGAATACCTTTCTTTCGAGTTATCACTCGACCCATCTACCCTCTTCCAAATTTTCAAGGGTGGCCACTCCTGCTCTAGAGGTTGAAATTCGAGATGAGGATGGTACTTGATGATGACTGCCATTGATCAGCATGGATCTGTTTCATTTTACTTTACTGAAACTTGAATAGTCTCAGGGAAATAGTCTTTCCTATCTTTCGGTTGCTCACCCTGTATCTTTTACAGTTTTCAATTAAAAATGTAAATTCGTTCAAGGCGATGTAGACAAAGATACCACCTTTCTTTTGAGTCATCACTGGACCCATCTTTCTTATTCAAAATGTTCAAGGATTGCAACCCCCACTTAGGGGGTTAATATTTCAGGCAAGTTTTGAACCCCAAAAGATGTTAGCCTTGAAACAAAAATTGACATATTTTTGCTTTTTGATCAGAAATGAATATCTTGGTAAATATATCCTCTGTTTTCGTTGAAGCACCCTGTATACTAAATTTAGTCAAGGCTTAAAATATAGATCTTTCGTACAATCACTAGAAAAATTCAAAGACTATTGTTCTATTCTATAGATTATCAGTTTTCCTTCCATCGGAACTTCATGACTGTTTAAATCCTTTCTTCAATTATGTACTACTTCCGATATTCATATTTCAATATTCTCAGGTTTTCTGCTTTCGGCTGACTGCACAATAGAAAATAAAACCTGAGCAATAATACGCGGGACAAAACTTTATACCTGCGAGCTTTGCGAGGTATGAAATATCGTAAACAAGAATTTCCTCAATCATTTTTCCCTGTATCATATACGGGACATGCTGTCGAAACAATACCGCAACATTCCCTGGAACTTTCGCGATATCAAGTTCCTTTCCCGAAGTCACTGCGAACATTATTCAAATTTAATTGGTTACTTTCAGGCATGTAATTTATTCTAAACTATTTTCAATTACCAAGTTTCAACGACGAAAAGTTTCGTCAATTTTTTTGCAGTCGCAAATCGTGACTCTAATAATTTCGGTGGGGAATGTTGGTGACACGAACTGGTCCCCTAATGCACATTGTTTCCAGTGTGATATTCCAGGTTAATCTCAGTCTGTCATCAGACTCTTTGATTTTTAGATTGTTAGAGAAGTGAGTCTTATAAGTTTAATTGAATTTTCTCAGATACTTTAAAAGAATTGGGTTGTGCTCACTCTGTTCAAAGATGAATATTCATTTTCTCTGTAGAATACACAATCCGTTCATAATTATACTGGTTTATAAAAAACAGTGTATGCCACTCCCTCTATGTCAAGAAAGTCGAATTGTAGCAAAAAAAGCTAAGACGCAAAAATTTTTGATTGGTGGGATACCAGTTTCAGAGTTGGTTCGGAGCTTGTGAAATCAACCTCCTACCTTCAGCAGCTCCTAAGTTGAAATGCATTAGGAGGAAAGTGGACCGAGTGACATATCTTTGGAAATACCTTTCAATTTTCTATTTGAAAATTTCTCCATCCTTATGAACGTTTGACGTCATATAAACAGTCTAGAAATAGCAAATGTTTGCTTGCCATCGAAAATCAGACTATAAATAAAATCAAAATAAGTCCTCATAATGACCTCATCCGACATCCATCCAATGATGAAAATTCTAATTTTCTGCTGTCATTGTAAAATGACGATTTTTGTCTCAGCTCTTTCAAGTTTGAGGAAATGTAATAATTTGAGATATTGATAAACATCAATGATCTGTAGGGAACGTCTTTATCACAACAATCTGATAGTGTTCCACATTTGTCTTTCATTTTGCGATACTTTTTTTGTTAAGTAACCGTAGAAAATGAGTGGGTCGAAATTGTTTCGATTTATTATATAAATAATTGTTGTGCCAGAGAACGGGCTAACATTTTCAATTTGAACCATCCAGAAAACATATTGGCACTAGTGTGTTTTATACTTGATTAATGAATTTTAACTATGGTTTGGGAGGCTAACAAAACAAGAAACATGAAGCTCGGCATCGGCTCATACAGAACAAAGCAACTGAAGTAGCCGTTTTGGTTCACTCACAAATGGAAAACACTACTTCTATTGAAAATTATCATGCGTGTCAGGTATATCAGCTTCAACAGTCTGAAGGATAGTGATACGTCATAAATTCTGATTCGATATCCTCCCGCGAATTTATTTGCGAACTATAAACTTCGTTCTTAAGATAAAAATCTAAAAGTATAAGATCTGGAGGTTTTGCAGGCCAACTACATACCTTCTCATCTGTCGTCAAACAAGCTGGTTAATTCTGTCGATACCTGAGGTGTGCAGTGGAGTGCAGCACCATCGAATTAGTGTTTATGTAACAGGAGACTGTCCAGGGAATCCGAATTAAATAAAGTTAAAATCTCTTCATATTTTACACAATTTAAATATTCTTCATATTTTGAATATTGAAAATAGATTTGTACATTAATCTGAATACACAAGAGCTAAAATGATGTTGGAAATTCCACTTCCTTGTTTGATGTGGATATTTGACGACCCAGATATGTGAATTATGCTGAATAAAAATACCTTCTCTATAATATATTGTATGATGTTTTGTGAGAAGTCTGGATTTTTGAATATGAACCATAAACATTTCGCAGAAGTTAATCTTAGTCGCCGTGGAATCTTTGGACGCGTTTTGTGCTATAGTTTCTCACATGTATATTTTTAAGAGATTATCTTGACAAAAATAAAGTGGCTCCTAAACTCATCGATGATATTGATGAGAATTCGTAAGGGTGAAAGTCTGGAACAGTAGCACGTGCAGATTGCGTATTGGCATGAAATTTACCCATTAAAGGTAACAGCATTGTCTTCATTGTTGGTAATGAAACTAACTCTACCCCTTTCCTTTGTCTGTTTTCCATGTATATATATATATATATATATATATATATATATATATATATATATATATATATATATATATATATATATATATATATATATATATATGTCCTTCACCAGTACTTGAACTGTCAGAAGATTTTCTTTCAAGGCAGCTTCACGAGCACGTTAAAAATTTTCTGACCATTCTCGTGGTCTGTAGTATCACCTCCTTCTGGGCAATAGATATAATATCAGTTTTAAGCCCAGATGTTCGGTATTTTGAGGGAGATAAGATTCCACCAGTCCGTTAGTCGACATAACGAGCGCGATAACGGTGATCGACTAGAGTTTATGGATTTCCTTCATTTCCACGGCAAGATCCTAGTACTTACTTAGCTCCTCTGCGGACGCTTAGGATAGGTTCTTGTCAGCTGGTTTCGTCACATCAATCGGCAGTGCAGATTGTTTGTGTTTCTCTACTAGAACAATACAATATCAGGTCTATTATGTGCCATATCCCAGTATAATTTGAAGGCCTCATTCTCCAGAAAGGTTCTTGGGCGGTATTTGTATGGCTCGACAGCATCCTATACCAGTTTGAAGGAAGTTGCAATTGCCTGAAGGTAAACTCTTGCCATGGAGTTATGCCTTTCGAGGTAATCTTCAGATGCCATCATTGTACAGGAAGATGTTACGTGTTGTATCGTTTCTAGGCCACGATGGCATTTGCGGCATTGATCTGATTCGATGTTCTGCTTGGCAATATTCTTCAGATAGGCCCTAGTGGAGATAACGTGATCCTGTATGGCGATCAATCTACCATTCGTTGCAGGAAAGGGATATCCCGAGCGCAGGTAAGCAAGCCATTCTACCTTATTCAAAGAGCTGTTATTCAGGTTACCTGGGTATATTCCGTACAAAGCTTTGGAGTGCCATTCCTCAGATATCAGGTCCAGGGTTCGTGATATGTTCAGTGCTTCCTTTTTGGAGAGTTGTAGCGCAGAGAGGTCTACGTCTGCTGCACATACCTCATGGTAGAAAAGTGAGCTGTTAAGCTGATCAAGAGGATGTTGTCTCACAGAAGGCTTTGTGATTTCGTTAGAAAGAGAAATTGCCATTCTTTATGTTTGGTCGATTAAATCTTGTTTTAAGTTCATCAATTTTCAAAAGTAAAGGCGATATAGGATATATCTGAAGCATGTCATATTATGTTGGGTTAGATTCTACCCTCAGAAATAATAAGAAACAAAGGAAATCGCAATTGAAAAAAACATTACTGCATTGTCTTTATTGATGGTAATGAAACTAACTCTTCCACTTTCCTCTGTCAGTTTTCCATCACTGAAAATTTTTATTATAAATTCAGATTCGTTTCACTAATTTTTCTGCAAAATTCGATATATTATTTGCTTACATTGACCATGATTGATGAATACATTTATAATATCCTCGTTTGAGTAATTATTTCCATTATACTTAACAAAAAAATTACAAAAACAGCAATTGGTTATATTGTTGCATAAGGCATTGTGGAAAATAGGAACTGTATTCGAATTTGAATTCACTGTGTGTCCTTCCATGTTCCACGGCCTAATGATTTAATTTTCCAGAGGTACTGAAGGTTTTTGATAAACTCGCTAACAAAATGGAAACGAACCATTTAAGGTATCGAGAAACCTAATACAAATCGGTGGTAATATAAAATATGTTTCTAGTGAAATAAAAAGATGAGGTACTCGCTTTCGTGTTATTTTCGAGCACCCTATATATATAACAAAATAAACATTTTATCGTTAAGCTAAAAGAGCAGTTATAATTTTTTCAAATTTGAGTCAATTTCGTTTAGCAAAGAATATGACACTATAATTACGAAGAAGAAAAAATAGCTCGAAGGTGGTTGATTATACAGGGATATCCACCGGGGCCGTCTGTTAAAAACTTTTGAGTTCCAATTACAATTTCAAACTGAAATTTTATACGCGGCCATAACTAGCGTTATCTGTAAAAACTTTTGACAGATTTAATTATTTTTGTTATAAACTCGATTTTTGAGGAACATTCAAAAAATTGTAGCTCATAGATCTTTTGCACTACAGACACAATTTTTGCTTGGGTGGATAGAAAAAGAATCAAGGAATTTTTTAAGCAGTCTACACATGTCAAATGTTTATTGCGTTGTTTTGTATGATTTTTTCAATTTGGCCATCAGATGAAGCGTCAAATATAGATGGAATTGTATCAGCGTGTACTATACCCATCTCTTATAGTTCCGAAATATTTTTGGAATATATTGAATTTTGATGATTTTGCAAGAACTAACAGAGGATGCTTTGAAATATTTGAATCAAGTAGCTGAACTGGCTACGCTCACCTGACAATTGACACATTGATAATGAAATGGCTGATTATTCAAACGAGGATATGTTTACTCTCTTTTTAATTCATGGCGAATGTCAAAAATTGGTGGATAGAACTTGCAGGCAATTCAATAACCAATTTCCAAATTTGGCACCCATGAGTAAAACAAAAATTCGAAGGATTAGAAGCAATTTTCTGCAATTTGGAGGAACAAAATACATAGAAACTAGAAGAAAACCAATTCTCGAGGACGACGACAATCAAATTAATACGCTAGCGTATTTTCGTGCCAATCCACGTGCGTCCATTAAGTCAGCATCAATGGATATTGGATTGAGTTATACTTCCATTCAAAGGATCCTTAAAAAACATAACATGCACCCGTATTCTTTTATCAGACTACAAAAATTGAAACCAACTGACCTTCCCAATCGGCTAAATTTCTGTGAAAATTTTTTAATTCGGCTTCAAGAAGATAAGACAATTGTGCAAAAAATTATATGGTCTGATGAAGCCAAGTTCAATGACAGTGGAATAACCAACAGGAGAAATCGACATTTTTGGGCCACAGAAAATTCACATTTCATAGAGGTCATTGATTTCCGAAATAAATTCAGCGTGAACGTTTTTGCAATTTTAATGAATGATTTGTTGGCTTATCACATTTATGAGGAAAATCTTAATGGACAAAGATACCTGGAAATTTTGAGAGGAACATTAGCAAATTTTTAGTTGGATTACCCTTAACATTCTGAGGAATTGCAATTACCAAATGGATGGTGCACCAGCACATAAAACACGAGTGTAGACCGGCAGCTAACAGACATGTTCGAGAATAGATGGTGGGGTAATCAAGGACCAAATTTATGGCCTCCGCGTTTTCCAGACCTGATACCCTTGTTTTTATTTATGGGAGAAATTCAAGAGTGAAGTGTATCTCATTCCTGGACGAAGTAAAGAAGAGTTACTAGAGCGCATTCATAATGCTTTTCGTAATATTGATCCTGAGGAAACTAGGAGAGCAACTCATCATGTTTGTATACGAGCTGTCAAGTATCGAGCAAAATGGAGCCCATATTGAACATTTATTCAGATCATAAATTAGTTTTCTCCTATGATGTTTGCTATCATTTTTCATATTAATGTAATTATCTTCGATGATTGGTTTTGCTCATTTCCTACAATTTTTATTCATCCGAATAGTAGGAAATTGCTTCTAATACTTCGGAATTTCATTCAACTTATAGACGGTAAATTTCGAAATTATTTATTGAAATGCCTGTAATTTCTACCCACTTCTTTTGACATTCTAAAATGAATTAAAAAAGATTAAATATAGTTTTCGTTTGAATAACCAGTGGTTTTATTCCAAATGTGTTGGAGTTTTGGATATTTTCAATCTGAAATAACGACAATTCTTGTTGAGATATCAAATTCAAATGAACGAAGTGACAAGTACATTAGTTTTAGGCACCTGTCATGTGAGCGTAGCCAGTTTAGCTACTTGATTCAAATATTTCAAAGCATTCTCTGTTAGGTTTTGCAAAATCATCAAAATTCAATATATTTCCAAATTATTTCGGAACTATAAGAGATGGGTATAGTACATGTTCATACAATTCCATCTGAAATTAGACGCTTCATCTGATGGCGATATAAAAGTTGGTACGTGAAATTTGAAAAATTGAGTTATTGCTGTGTGAAAAAGGCCAAATTGAAAAAATCATACGAAACAACGCAATAAATATTTGACATGTGTAGATTGCTTGGAAATTCTTTGATCCTTCTTCTATCCACCCAAGCAAAAATTGTGTAGTGCAAAAGATCTACGAACTACAATTTTTTAAATGTTCCTCAAAAATCGAGTTTTGACGGATAAGTGCCAACTACTTGGGTATGTTATGCCTTGCTCAAATGTCGGTTCTAGATGTATAATAAAAAGGTAGATTGCCATTTGAAATAACAAAGTGATGACCCACTTCCGATATAACCGCAAATGGTATCACTTCGAAAATACTTCACTCCAATTGTCAATCGCTAGCTATGGCCGAGTATAAAATTTCAGCTGGATATTGTAATTGGAACTTAAAAAGTTTTTAACGGACGGTCCCGGTGGATATCCCTGTAGATAGGACGAATTTTAACAAAAGAAGCTTGTAAAAAGGATGCCTTTGAATAAAAAATAATAAAAAGTACACCATGACATTTGAAATAGCAAAGTTGAAGTCGATGTCTGGTATAACCGTAAGCGGTACCGATCTGAAAACAATTGAATATTTTCCGCACCTTGTATCGTATCCGGAACATTTTTGATAATATGGCAATAGTATCCTTAACATTCTTGTCAATTATTGTATTTCTGGAAATTTATGCAAGGTTAGATGCCTGCTTTGATCAAATTATGTAGAATAAGCCATTCATTTAACATAAGGTATGCAACGAATCTAATCTGGAAAGTCTGTAATCTGCAACGATATAGCAATAGGAATGATAAACTTTACTGCAGTATAACTGATTGAAAAAACTCTGTTTTCCTACTACCTTTCAAGAAGATTTGATGTTATCGAATAACTTAGAATAAAGATGGATGGATAGGAAAAACAGTATAAAAAATATCAAAAAATAAACATGAACGACATGGGTATCATTCTCAGGAAAATTTGAATATTTTCCGCAAACAGACCATTTATTATCTCATGATGCCCCCCAAAGAAACATATCCTACTCACATAAAATCTCACTGGTCATTCAAATTGCTACTTATCCCGAATCCATTTTTCATCGAACGAAAAATAGCGGAGATTTTCCAGGCATGAATAGTGGTATAAATCTGAAATAAAACCCGTCAGAACTTGCTACGTTCATATGAAAAATCATTCTCCTCATAATGCCTTTCGAAAAAGAGTAATATCTTCGGGTCTCTATATCGCGAAAATGGATATGTTTGGTTTGAAGGAAGAACCCGGAGGGGCTAAGCAGTAAAAATAAAAGTAAAAATTCCATATATTCAGGATCGACGGGTATTACTTTTTCAGGTGAGCGAAGAGTGGAAAGTCATTCCTCCGGGAAATCGTATTATAATGTTTGAATTGACCCGTTAGCCTTTTAAGGTTGTTCGACTATATAACGTTTCTCATCACACTACTACCATTCTCTTTCTATTTGTTCTACTAACGTTAAAATTTTACATTTGTAATGTATCTGGTGAATTCTTTTTCGTTTCAAGCAACTCGCTGTATTTATAGATAAATCATTTGAAGTTCTCCCGAAAGAAGGATGAAATTTTCTCTAACAAATAATACGTGGAACTGTAAACTTCAAGCAGGGAATACGATAATCTTTTATGTAATCTCTGTGCTGGGACATAGCACTGTTAATAAACGTTTAGTACGCCTATTATTTGATGATATAAAACCAAAATTTCAGTTTTACGCGTGATGTGTATTAGCCACCATAAACTGTCGAAGTTCTGAAATTAGTTGAGAAATCGAATTGAACCGTGAGCATTTTGGCTCAATAGTTTTCAAAGATAATTATCTCAACAAAAATGTTTCAAAGATTGGTTTCTGTTTGTAGCATTGAAGTACGATTGAAGCCAACAGTTTCCCGTGGATATGGATAATATAAACGCAAAAGGGCCAGGATTTTCATCGATTCAAGGATAGGTGTATCGAAAATAGTGGTCAATCAAGAAAATGTGGATGCTGAGCGTGAGATCATCGAGGAAGATCAACATACTAAGGCATCGTTGCTAATTTCAAATGCCTCAATACAGAATATTTTGCACGAAGGATTGCGTGTGGGAAAATTAGTTTTCCTTTGTGTACTGAAGACAGAAAGTTGCGAAAGTGTATGGCTGTTAGAAACGTCTGGACCGTTTTAACTTTGGATGGTCTTGAACTGTTTACAATATTGTCAGTGGGGACTCATTTTGGGTTTGTACATACAAGCCCGATAATAGCATCTATAGATCATAATCAGCATCACTTGGAAAACTGAACCTGGCCATCGGGGCTCTCTCGGTCAAACAGAGATGGAATTTGAGGGAATATCGCAGGTAATGTATTTATTTTATTATATTCTTAGTCCCTTTCATGACCTTACTTGCTACGTAAAATCTTTTCTTAGATTTGTTTAGACATATAAGAAGTTTGATTGTTGAAATATTTTTCTGCTGGTTTTCTTTTTTCATTGTTACAGATTCATATTTTTGGAAATCATGTAATGCAAGAGAGAATGAAGCGGCTAAGCAGAACAATCTTTGGTACCCTTTAAGTACACAAACACTAACACATCATAAACAGACAAGCTATCGCTAGTTTAGACATATAAGAGTTAGGTATGTTTTGATGAAATATTTTTCTGCTGGTTTTCTTTTTCCATTGTTACAGATTTTTCCTGTCCCAATCCCCCTTCCTTTTCGCCCTTGTCTTCGTGAAGAAGCCCTAGAAATCTCGGAGTGCAAGATTTTTGGTACTCTTTTGTATACACGACACTAACACAACATGAACAGACAAGCTATTGCTAGTGCAATAGCGACAGAAAACGAGTTTTTCCTCAGGTTTTTAAATCGTTTATTGAATCATATACAAGATAGTATGGTTCCCATGTTAGAATTATAGATATAAGCACTTATTGTAAATACAATTATTCAAAATTTTGTGAATCCTCTCTTTTCAAAAGCATATATATATATATATATATATATATATATATATATATATATATATATATATATATATATATATATATATATATATATATATATATATATATATATATATTTGTTTTTTTTTGGTGTTCCGAAGGTAAACCGACAAGAGCCATTTGTTGAAAAAATGTCTCCAAAAAGATGGTCATTACGTTTATTTCAGAAATAGGTCACACGATTGGTACCCAACCACTTTTTTACCGTATGTCGTTAGTAAACTACGAGAAAGCAAGTCCGAATGGCGTTACCAAGACAGATTCGGCCACACCCCAGATAACAATTGAATATTCAACGCAAGAAAATGTTGTATTGTTACATCATCCTGTGGACAGTCTGAACCTAAGACCCATTTTTTCCAAGAGTCTTTATTTCAAAGCCGGGCAAGATGATATATAACATCGCCAAAGAGTTTAGACCAATTAGTCTCAAATATTTCCTACTCAAGACTACGGAGAGACTAGTAGAAAGATATCTTAGGGAAAACACCCTAGTGGAGAGCACCCTAGATGTCACTCAACATGCCTACGAGCAAGGAAAATCAGTCGATTCAGCACAACACTAGACAAAATCATAGCTAGGTGGGTGGAACATCTACTGTGGACTAAGCGAATCGAGACTCATCTCGGCGAGTCGACCGTCTGGGGGACTCCCAGCATGGCATGTCCTCCGGGGGGAGTACTATCCTCCCTATTCTGGAACCTCGTGCAAGTTGGGCTCCTGGCAGCTCTTGCGGATGCTCGGCACTTTGCGGTGAGTTATGCCGACGATCTCGACCTTCTTGTTCGCATAAAAAACCTCAGCACAATATGTGAAGTTGCGCAGAACGCTCTGCAAACGACCTGTCTGTTAATCCTAACAAACCAGAAATGATTCTATTCACTGGAAAAAAGAAACTACCGATTTTCAAACACGCATTCTTTTCAACGAGGAACTAACACTAGTAAGACAAGTGAAATATCTAGGACTGATGCTTGACGCAAAACTAACTTGGAACAATCACATCGGAAGACAAGCGCAGAGCACACTCTGAGCCTGCCGCAGATTATTCGGCCCCAGATGGGGACTCCAACCAAACATGATATATCGGCTAAACACGACAGTGATAGACCGCTCCTGACCTATGCTGCCATCAAATGGTGGCTTGCACTGAACGGAGGATAAAAAAGATCAAAGGGCAAGTATGTCAAGCAATCACGGGAGCATTGAGATCCACACCCATGACCTCTATGGAGTGTCTTCTGGGCATCCCTTCATTACACATTGTTCACTAAACTTGTACGTCTCGTTAACTCCTACTAGGCCAATTAAGGAATCGTAGGTGTTTCTGTTTTGTTGACACTATTGGTATATTTCGTAAAAGAAAAAACACAATAGGTCGGTGAAATTGTGACGCGAGATACGTAGGTGTCTGAGACTAGCGGAGTATGCGACTATTTTTTGCGTACACTAGATATGAATTGTAGGACTTGAAAAGATTGTTGAAACTGGTTAAATGGTTTCAAACAAAATACAGTGACTTCCCAAAGAGTGGGAAGATATTTTTAAGTACAAATTATTGGCCATTAAACAAAAGTTGGTCGGCAAGAATAGTTGATAATTCTCTACTTTTCGAAAGTTCTGGTTTTCCTCCGAATTGAGTTAGGGATTATTCCAAGAAATTAACAATAACTACATCCTGTCGGGCTCTATTTCATATTTTATGCGATGTAACGTAATAATCCAGATCAACTCAAATGAAAGACCGAATTCTTTTGAATACATAGTACAGTCCATGTTCAGAGGGTTAGTTTACGATAGGCTAAGTAAACAATCATAAAGGATTTATCTTGTTCATGACTCAAGATTTGGAATTATAGAAATTTTTGAACAGATGGGTTAATGAACCAAAATGAATGGAGTTACCAGAATTGCAATGAATCAAGTGTGCGACCATTGAGATATTCGTGAGATGATGTACAGGGGTGTACTCAAATAATGAATAATTTTCAATGAAAAACAATTTCAATACTCTGTATTGAATACACATAGTGGTGGAGGAGGCGGCCATGAGGGCCTCTTTGAGACTTCTTGACTTCTTGACAATCCATACACCTGAACAAAATAAGATAATTCCGTCCTGATCTTCTCACAAGAGATCAAATGATCAAATAAGATCAAATATTGAAGATTTAACTTCAGTGCTTCTACTTAGTAAGAATTCTGCTGGAATATCCTGTTTATTCCTTTGTAATATACTAATATATGTTGATTCATGATTTTTCAGCAGTCGGAAAACAATGTCACCAGAGTTATTTACCCTTTATCGACCTTCAGGTTGCATCCCAACATAGGGTTCCAAATTAATCGATTACGATGTTTTTTATCAACAAGACCAAACATTTTGATACCATATTTGGCAGGCTTATTTGGTATATATTGTTTGAAGCCACGTCTGCCTCTGAAAGCTAATAGTTGTTCGTCGAAGGTGAGGAACTCACTTGATGTAAAAGTGGTTTGAAAATTCACTAAATAATTTTCAACTTACCAAGCTCGCGTCTCTCGTTTCTACTTTCTATATCATCGAATCTAATACATCGTAGAAGGAACCTGAATCTATTTTCACTCATAGCTAGGTAGAAGGATTCGATTAAGCTTCCTCCAGAAGTGTCCCAAATTTTTTTCAAATTTCGCTCTAATTTTCCTACAAGTGCCAATGAGGAACAAATTTCGATGAACCCACTCATTTCTCTTTCAATAGTTTTTCTAGCGTCCCGAATCCTGCCAAATTTATTTTCAACATTTTCTATAAATACGTTAGTTGACACTGTTATAATTTGAACGATTATATCGCTTAGGAGCAATTTTAGGCACTGGATTTCTATTATTGCATACCGAGCATTATCTTTCATTCTAGGGACTTATCTCACAAGATTATGTAAACGACCTCGGTGAAGTTTTTCTCCATTTTGTTATTTTGTCTTTTCCGACGTAATAAGCAGACGAACGGCTTGAACTGGAATCATTTTCCTTATCGGAAAGTTCTTCATACTTTATCAAGTCCTGCTCTGAATCCGCGTTATGGCTGCTCTCCTCAACATCTTGTTCTGCATTTTAGTCTTTCTCGTCATTGTTTTCACCAGAGGAATTTTTAGAATCACTAGGAAGTTCACTGAACCACTATAAACAAACTTCAGGGTCTTTGCTGGACTCTGGATGTCGTCATTTGGGTTCAGACATACTTTATCTTTTCAAGGTACCAAGAAATCGAATTAGAACTGAACTGACTCGAAACAAAAAGTAAAACGTGAAGGATCGCGTGATGTACAATCGTAGACCAGTCATATTCAGAAGCAAATATCTTCAAAAACCAATTGCTAACACTGTCAAAAATATCATGATTTACTGAATACTTAAGTTTTCTACAGCTACTGAAGAGTAGGCGCGCGCAATGAAAATAGTCAACCAATGAATGTCATTCAAAATGGCGTGGTCTACAATCGTAGACCACGCGAGTAACAAGGGGTTAAAAATAATCCACTGCACCCAAAATGGCCAGTCTTTTCCTAGTACTGATACATTGAAACTTCTGTACATTGCCCAAAGAGTAGAAATCTCAATTACCTGCAATCAATTTTCAAATCAATTTTTAATGACAACTTTCAGATAATCAACGATCAGAATCATCTATGCAAATCTCAAAGTCTCGTGAGTATAACCACAAGAGCTCAGATTTGGCCGGATATTTTTCTATGCTCGTTTTCGAATACTTAAGTGCAGACAATTCAACGAGAACTGGGTGACAAAATCAAGAGAGCGTAGCTCGAGTGATTTTGTCGAGCAGGTCGAGTTAAATTACCGAAAAGTAAGTATGAGGAAACGAGATTATAAAAATATTCTGCCAAATCTTAGTTCGAGTGGTATTTGCTGAGAAAATTCAGCGAATGACAAAACGTACAAATTGAACTTTCTTGAGAAATGCACATAACCTCAACGAGAAAATCATAAAGCAATCATTACAAACATGTTTAGTTATTATTGGAATGAGCAGTTGTTGGAAATGTAATTACTATAAACAAATTTTTCACTCCGGGTCGATTTTATATGGGACGATGTCTGAGGCATTATAGAAGATTCAGCATTCGCAGAAGTTTTTCGAAGATTTTAAACAAGATTCAGATGATGCTCATTGTTCAGTTGCTGGTAGGGCTTGATAGAGCTTGCCATAGAGTGTCCGGTTAGTTTGATCAATTCTTATTCACACTTGCCTCAGATAGGTTCGAAACAGCACTGGATCTATGAGAATGATTTGTGATTTTCTTAATTCTCGTATCCAGTCCAACAATCTCTGCTGAAATTTTTGTCTATTTGGATATTTCATTTATTCCCAAAGGCATATTTTGGTACCAACACTTAGAAACAGTACTTAGAAGTACTGTTTCTCCAAAATTGATTGGGAGCCAGAAAAAATCCATCACTTGTAATATGATCGGGTCTTGTCGACAATATCTTATGAAACAACCTCAAAGGACATAAATTTGGGTTTTTCTTATTTTTTACTAGTCATTTATTATCACAGCATTTTTTTGAGCCACCTTGGCAAGTTTTCGAGAATACTGGGTTATATTCAATACGACCAGTCACTTTTCCGTTATTAAATTGTTCCTCTTTGAAAAAGAGTACCTTGCAAGTTGCTGCTTCACCGCCACGCCATGCTTATTCATAAGGAACAGTAAGGAAAAATTTTTTCAACAAACCTATCGGGGCATTTTTGTCCCAGAATAGAGACATGCTATCAATTTCAGTTCTTGTTAATGCAAAGAAACTTTCTTTCCGCTTCTCCACATCCCGTTGTAACATCTTCCTTCTAGAATTGCTAGCTTCACGAGCCTTTCTAAATGCTGAATCGTAAAGGGGTTGAAACTCATGTTGAATTTTTCGAAATACATATTCTGCATCATTTTCACAGTAGTTTCCCACATTATTTTGACAACGTATTCTTTGTAATCTTGTCCATTCATTTGTTTCATATTGAAACCCCAATCCGTAAGAATTTCTGCAATATCTTCAATAGAATGGTGTATATCCAAATCGAACGATCGTTCATTTCAGAATATACTGAATTGATTCCAAATCGAGCTGTGCGTTTTTCTTGTATTTTGGCGGAAAGAATTCTGTATAGAACTATTTATTTTAATAATATTTCAATTTATATCGGCAGAAACTTCACAACAGACACTAAAATGGCTGTTATTGACAGTTTTAAAACGTTGCTATTTGTTGTGAATGTTGTGTTGCTATGGAAACGCAAGGATTCTCTATGGGCAAATTTATTCACTAATATCCTACCTTCCTTCCTATTTCTATGCAATTGATCCGATATCAATTCTGTGTTCTTAAACGTGCATTTTGAGTGGAATTGTCGATGTAATACAATAGCTATTGACTGAATATCTAATATCGGGCTTTTGCAGATTCAGATAATGACCTATTCATATATATTTCTTAATACTTGGTATTTGTGTTTCATAATGTCCGAGAATGAATGAGAGTTCTATACCGCAGTAACAGTGATCTATTTGTTCGATTTGTTGGTAGAAAAAAATGAGGAAATTACATTCACATTTGAATCAATCTTAACTACTAAATAGTAACGGCTAAAAACATAAAGTATCAATAATAATACAATACAGGTTGCGAAATTCAGGAGAAAATTGAAACACCCTCGTCCCGTATATAAAACAAGAATTTGTAGTAACCATATAAAGAGCGATTGTTTGGCACCAGAAAAGCCATTTAAACAACATTGGACTTTTTACGGTTCTTATGAATATCTTGGCACGATATTCAAGCTGGAGAACGTACTCGGCAAGCAGATGCTAAGAGCTACAAGTGTATGGACGCAATTTAATATTCCGCAGTGTTCTCGATGGGTTTTGTTCATGGTTATATTCCTGAATATGAAATAACACTTCAGATTTACGCGGCTTCATTTTTATTTGTTTACTGATGTTAATTTCAGACAGAATTTAGCTCATATCTAAATTTCAAAATAAAATTGATCGTAATTTGGGGAAATTGAAAGTGGTATCAACAATGGAAAATAAATGGAATATAATTCACTATATCTTCTTTTAGATCTTAACAAGTGTATTTGATAACTAGCCATCTTATTATGATGTATTATGATGTTAGATGTGTTTTGGTGAAATTCACAGTCAAAATTAATTTAATTGACAAAACTAATAAGAGGAACAGATTATTACCCCGAGAACTAAATGATGTTTTCCGAATTCCGACAAAATAAAGTATGATAAAGAAATCCGTCCCTAGTATCTATCGATCGACAGCATAGTTTTGTATTCAGTTTACGTGGTGATTTCATTGAAAAATCGGTGTCCTAAGAGCGAAGTCTCATTGTTAATTAAGATTTACACATTATATTTTAATTCGAAATTAAAATTGAAGTATATTATGCCGTGTGTGAAATGGACAATTAACAAAAAGCTTAATCATAAGTTGTTAGAATTGTCAATATTATTAGAAGTTGACCCTTGCAAGGGAGTTCAAATGGGGTAGTGCATGTTCACCGCACGACGCATCCTGTGGATAGCGTCGCATAGATTCTCCTACTCAATTTCGACTAAGATCTTCAAGTGAGGAACCCTGATAGCCTGATCAAACCTGTCTATGAAGTTTGGGTAATCAAACCTAGAGGAAGGCAGGACCAGGGACTAACTAGACCGGGTCCTTCGAAAAAGGGGTTAGGCTAAGAGCTGACAACCCATTCCTTTAAAAAAATTGTTACGAAATCCAATTAATGTACTAAAAGCGGACGGAACTCAAAACGACGAATTTGCTAGCGGAATACGGACATGAGATTGGCAAACTGAAACACACGGACTCTATACAGACTGGGAGCTCTGAGGTCGGTACTGCCCATCGTCAATGAATACAGCTTAGACGTCCTGACCCTTCAAGAAATGTGCTGGGTAGGAACAGGAGTAGTCGAAAAGAACTCACACAACATATATTACAGCTGTAAAAACGATGTACATACTGAAGGTGTGGGTTTTGTGGTGAACAAAAGAGTGAGAGAACAAGTGATAGGATCTAAAGCAATAAATCATAGACTCTGTAGCATAAGAATACGGGGAAAATTTTTCAATTACTCTTTCATTAATGCTCATGCACCAACAGAAGAGAAACCAGACGAAGAAAAGACAGATTCTATGAAGAACTTGAAAGGGCTTACCATCAATGCCCCCGAAACGATATCGAAGTAATGCTGGGAGATATGAATGCAAAGGTGGGTGAAGAGCCCTTTTTCTATCCAACAATTGGAAAATATAGTGGCATGACATTTGTATCGACAACGGGGAGCGTCTAGTCAACTTCGCAGCATCCCTCAGTCTCACTGTGGCGAGCACGTGGTTCAAACATAAAAATATCCACAAGGTGACATGGACATCCCCAGACGGATTAACGCCGAACCAAATTGACCATGTATAGATAGAATTGCGACATGGAACGGATATAATAGACTGTAAAGGCTATAGAGGGGCTAATATTGACTCAGACTATTTTTTAGTGACATCTACCCTTAGAGCCCGTATATCGAATTCCAAGAACCTAAGTAAGATATAAGGGAAGAAATATAACATGAAAAGTATGGAGAACCCACAGATTTCGAAGAAAATATGAACATCAGAATAAAAAGTATCAATGAGAACACGAATACGACATCACCACATGTAAATACCTACTGGAAAGAAATCTGAGACACAATCAAGTCGGTGACGGAAGAAATAGTGGGCACGGGTAATACGAAGACAAGTACTGTGTTTTAAGGAATTTTACTTAAAATTGCGATTCGTAACGCGTTTCACTACACTATAGCTTCTTCAGACGAATGAATATGCAGAAAAATATAAATTAGAATATAGCTATAAATGTTCCTGAGTAATTAAAAGCTTATTGAGTTGCTTCTTCTTAAGTGGTTATTTATGACAGGTATATCCAATAAAATTAAGGAATAGACTCCTCCCGAATAGATTCAATAGAGGTGAAGGGCTTAAATCGACTTGTTCATTGATGAGTCTACCTGAGTGTTTGTATTTATTGATTTCTAAAGTTTCCCAAAGATCTACCTTCCAATATTTATTATCTGTATGCAAAATTTCAAACTGTGGGTCGAAAGAATGATTATTTTCTAAGAGATGATTCGCGTAATTTGAATCTGATTTTTATTTGAAAACCTGCGTTTATGTTCCGATATTCTAATATTAAAATTTGTATGTGTTCTACCAATGTAAAATTATCACAGTCATTGCAATTCAATCGATAAACACCTGATTCATTGTTTTTACCTGGTTTGGTTTTATTATTTTTATATATTTGCCTAAATTATTATTAGTTTGGAAAGCTATGTTGAAATTATTGCAACTTAAGAATGATTTCAGTTTCTCACTTGTAATGCCAACGTAGGTTAAGGTGTTGAATATTTGTTTCCATTTATCGACAGGGTAAACTTCATTCAATGCGATTCTACGTTGTTTTTATTCAAATAGTATTTATCAGTTTGGGATTGTAACCATTATTTTTGGCTATTTGTTTAATCAAATTGAGTTCTTTGTTGAAATTTTCTGGTGATAACGGGATGTTAATCAATCTATGAATAAAACTATTGAATGCTGACATTTTATGTTGATATGGATGACACGACGAGTTATGTATTATAATATCTGTATGTGACGGCTTATGATAAATTGCGAAATCGATAAATTGAAACAAAAGTTAAACACCTTAACCTACGTTGGCATTACAAGTGAGAAACTGAAATCATTCTTAAGTAGCAATGATTTCAACATAGCTTTCCAAACTAATAATAATTTAGGCTTATAATAAATTATAGATGCAAACTAGGTAAAAACAATGGATCAGGTGTTTATCGATTGAATTGTTATGACTGTGATAATTTCTACATTGGTAGAACACATAGAAATTTTAATATTAGAATATCGGAACATAAACGCAGTTTTTCAAATAAAAATCAGATTCAAATCACGCGAATCATCTCTTAGAAAATAATCATTCTTTCGACCCCAGTTTGAAATTTCGCATACAGATAATAAATATTGGAAGGTAGATCTTTGGGAAACTTTAGAAATCAATAAATACAAACACTCAGGTAGACTCATCAATGAACAAGTCGATTTAAGCCCTTCACCTCTATTGAATCTTTTCGGGGAGCAATCTATTCCTTAATTTTATTGGATATACCTGTCATAAATAACCACTTAAGAAGAAGCAACTCAATAAGCTTTTAATTACTCAGGAACATTTTAGTTATATTCTCATTTATATTTTTCTGCATATTCATTCGTCTGAAGAAGCTACGGTGTAGTGAAACGCGTTACGAATCGCAATTATTAAGTAAAATTCCTTAAAACACAGTACTTGTTTTTTATTATTGATAATGGAATTTTACCAAGTAAAAGCCTCCCAAATTCAAATAATACGAAGACAAAAAGTCAATGTTTCGACGAAGACTGCCAAATAGTAACAGAGAGAAAAAATGAGGCTTGGAAGAAGATGCAAACGCGAAAAACGAGAATAACGACTGAAAGGTATATGGACATGCGGAGAGAGGAGAAACGTGTACATAAACAGAAAAAGAGAGACCGGCTCAATAGACAATTCGATGTCATAGAAAAAACTAACAGATAGCAAGAAATTAGGACATTTTACAAAAAAGTCAATATAGCAAGAAAAAGTTATAAGCCCCAAACGAGCCAATGTAGAAACAAGAATGAAGAGTTAATCACCTCCAAAAAGGACGTCTTACAAAGATGGATTTTGAATTCTCAATGACTGTCTTCATTTTCATATCGAATTTATTAATTGGATCTCAGGATATAACTGAATAATAAGAATCATTAATGAAATCCAATGTTTCGAAAATATAATCTTGTTTATTTGTCGCTATAACTGTATTGCCTTTATCTGCATTTGTTAAAATAATGTCATTCGATGTTGATTTAACTCTTATATTTTTGATTAATATGTGATCTCTAATTGGTATTCGTGGAATTCGTTCCAAATTCACTTAATATTCAAATCTGAAGCAAAATAAGGAACTGTCATGATGATATGAAACATGAAAATTTTGAAAAGTGGATAGAAGACAAATTAATATCTAATTTATCACCCAATTCCGTGTTTATAACACAAACATACTGCCTCGTACAACATATAACGCTACAGAAAAAAATTGTGTTTTCGAATAAAAAGACCGAAATGCAGCATTGGTTGAATTCAAAAAGTATATTTTCTGAACAATCCACCAAACTAGAATTATTTAAAATAATTCAGGATCGTAAACCATGGGTTAAGACATATGTTATGGATTACCTATTGGCTGGTCATAGCCTCTCTTCTTACCCTCTTATCATCTTGAAATAAACCCAAAAGAACAAATGTGGGTATATATCAAAAACTGAGTTGCCTCAAAAAATGTCATTTTCAAGTTCGTTGATGTTAAGAATGTAGCAATTCAAAAATTTGTCGAACTGCAATGTGCAACTGTTGCCAAGTCAATATATAAAGAAGTTTAAGAAATAAAAATGTGGATCCGATAATTATTTCATTCAGATGAAGAGAGCTGTAATGAACACAGTGATGATGAGGACACCGAAGACGGCGATGATTTACATTTTTTTGCGAATTAATCACTAATAATATAGTTGTAAGGGAGCTTATATTTTAAATAATTTTCAATCTCCAAAATTGACAAATATGTATCATTGTTATATGTTTAGTTAGATAATTGAATGAATAACCTGCTTTTATTATTTTCAGGAGGTTATTCATCCTAATGATTTAATAATTATTTCCATGCAGACAATCAGGTCTTAAAATACACTTTTCTTTCATAAATAATAAATAGGATTGGAAATTTTGACTTACGTGTTGTTAAATTAATGGCATGTAAATGGTATTCAATTAAGTACTTAGCTATCAAGATAGACCAAATGATTGGGGAAAATTCCACTCATGTGTCAAAGTGCATGTTTAAGAACACAGAAATTCGAGTTCGATATCGAATAAATTGCATAGAAATAGGAATCAAGGTATGATATTAGTGGATAGATTTGCCCATAGAGAATCCTTGCGTTTCCATAGCAACGCAACATTCGCAACAAATAGCACGGTTTTATAACTGTCAAGAACAGCCATTTTAGTTTCTGCTGAGATAAATTAAAATGTCTCGTTTTGGTAGCACCAGGGAAGCAGAAATAAATAGTTCTATACAGAGTTCTATCCGAAAAAATACAAGAAAAACGCACAGCTCGATTTGGAATCAATTCAGTATTTTCTGCAAGAAACGAACGTTCGATTTGGATATACAGCATTCTATTGAAGATATTGCAGAAATTCTTATGGATTGGGGTTTCAATATGGAACAAATGAGTGGACAAGATTACAAAGAACACGTTGTCGAAACAATGTGGAACATGAGTTTCAACCCATCTACCGTTTCAGCATTTAGAAAGGCTAGTGAAGTTCTCAATTCTTAACGGAAGATGTTACAAGGGGATGTGGAAAAGCGCAAAGAAAGGTCCGTTGCATTAACAAGAACTGAAATTGATAGCGTGGCTCTGTGCTTGGACGAAAATGCCCCTATAGGTTTGTACACTTTTTCAAAGAGGAAAAATTCAATAACGGAGAAGTGACTGGTCGTATTGAATATAATCCAGTATTCTCGAAAACTTGCATTCATATCTCCCAGCATTACTTCGATATCGTTTCGGGGCATTGATGGTAAGCTCTTTCAAGTTCTTCATAGAATCTGCCTTTTCTTCGTCTGGTTTCTCTTCTATTAGTGCATGAGCAATAATAAAAGAGTAATTGAAAAATTTCCCCCGTATTCTTATGCTGCAGAATCTATGATTTATTGCTTTAGATCCTATCACTTGTTCTCTCACTCATTTGTTCACCACAAAACCCACACATTCAGCATGTACATCGTTTTTACAGCTGTAATATATGTTGTGTGAGTTCTTTTCGACTACTCCTGTTCCTACCCAGCACATTTCTTGAAGGGCCAGGACGTCCAAGCTGTATTAATTGACGATGGGCAGTAGTGACCTCAGAGCTCCCAGTCTGTATAGAGTCCGTGTGTTTGAGTTTGCCAATCTCATGTCCGTATTCCGCTTGCAAGTTCGTCGTTTTGAGTTCCGTCCGGTTTTAGTACATTAATTGGATTTCGTAACAGTTTTTTTTAAAGGAATGGGTTGTCAGCCCTTAGCCCAACCCCTTTTTCGAAGGACCCGCTCTAGTTAGTCCCTGGTCCTGCCTCCCTCTGGGTTTGATTACCGAAACTTTATAGACAGGTTTGGTCAGGCTATCAGGGTTCATCACTTGAAGATCTTAGTCGGAAATGAGTAGGAAAATCTATGAGACGCTATCCACGGGATGCGTCGTGCGGTGCGCATGCACTACCCCATTTGAACCCCCTTGCAAGGGTCAACTTCTAATAATATTGACAATTCTAACAACTTATGATTAAGCATTTTGTTAATTGTCCATTTCACACACGGCATAATATACTTCAATTTTAATTTCGAATTAAAATATAATGTGTAAATCTTAATTAACAATGAGACTTCGCTCTTAGGACACCGATTTTTCAATGAAATCACCACGTAAACTGGATACAAAACTATGCTGTCGATCGATAGATACTAGGGACGGATTTGTTCATCATACTTCATTTCGTCGGAATTAGGAAGACATCATATGGTTCTCGAGGTAATAATCTGTTTCTCTTTTAGTTTTGTCAATTAAATTAATTTTGACTGTGAATTTCACCAAAACACACCGAACATCATAATACATCATAATAAGATGGCTAGTTATCAAATACACTTGTTAAGATCTAAAAGAAGATATAGTGAATTATATTCCATTTAACTTTCTATTGTTGATACCACTTTCAATTTCCCCAAATTACAATCAATTTTATTTTGAAATTTAGATATGAGATAAATTCTGTCTGAAATTAACATCAGTAAACAAATAAAAATGTAGCCGTGTAAATCTGAAGTGTTATTTCATATTCAGGAATATAACCATGAACAAAACCCATCGAGAACACTGCGGAATATTAAATTGCGTCCATACACTTGTAGCTCTTAGCATCTGCTTGCCGAGTACGTTTTCCAGCTTGAATATCGTGCCAAGATATTCATAAGAACCGTAAAAAGTCCAATGTTGTTTAAATGGCTTTTCTGGTGCCAAACAATCGCTCTTTATATGGTTACTACAAATTCTTGTTTTATATACGGGACGAGGGTGTTTCAATTTTCTCCTGAATTTCGCAACCTGTATTGTATTATTATTGATACTTTATGATTTTAGCCATTACTATTTAGTAGTTAAGATTGATTCAAACATGAATAAAATTTCCTAATTTTTTCTACCAACAAATCGAACAAATAGATCACTGTTACTGCGGTATAGAACTCTCATTCATTCTCGGACATTATGAAACACAAATACCAAGTAATAAGGAATATATATGAATAGGTCGTTATTTGAATTTGCAAAAGCCCGATATTAGATATTCAGTCAACAGCTATTGTATTACATCGACAATTCCACTCAAAATGCACGTTTAAGAACACAGAAATTCGAGTTTGATATCGGATAAATTGCATAGAAATAGGAAGGAAGGTAGGATATTAGTGGATAAATTTGCCCATAGAGAATCCTTGCGTTTCCATAGCAGCACAACATTCACAACAAATAGCAACGTTTTAAAACTGTCAAAAACAGCCATTTTAGTGTCTGTTGTGAAGTTTCTGCCGATATAAATTAAAATATTATTAAAATGAATAGTTCTATACAGAATTCTATCCGCAAAAATACAAGAAAAACGCACAGCTCGATCTGGAATCAATTCAGTATATTCTGCAAGGAACGATCGCTCGATTTGGATATACAGCATTCTATTGAAGATATTGCAGAAACTCTTATGGATTGGGGTTCCAATATGAAACAAATGAATGGACAAGATCACAAAGAATACGATGTCAAAACAATGTGGAACCTAACTGTAAAAATGATGCAGCATATGTATTTCGAAAAATTCAACATGAATTTCAACCCTTTACCGATTCAGAATCTAGAAAGGCGCGTGAAGCTCGCAATTCTAAAAGAAAGATGTTAAAAGGGATGTGGAAAAGCGCAAAGAAAGTTCCGTTTCATTAACAAGAACTGAAATTGATAGCATGGCTCTGTACTTGGACGAAAATGGCGGTGGAGCAGCAATTTGCAGGGTACACTTTTTCAAAGAGGAAAAATTTAATAACGGTGGAACGATTGGTCGTATTGAATATAACCCAGTATTCTCGAAAACTTGCCAAAGCGACTCAAAAAATGCTATGATAGTAAATGGCTATTAAAAATAAGGAAAACAGTCCTGTCAGCTTGTTTCATAAGATATTGTCGAAAAGACCCGATCATATTTCAAGTGATTATTTCTGGCTCCCAACCAATTTTGGAAAAACAGTACTTCTGACGGTTGGTACAAAAATATGCCTTTGGGAATAAATGAAATATCCAAATGGACAAAAACTGCAGAGGAGAAAATTTGACTGGATACGAAAACTAAAAAGATCATAAATCATTCTCATAGATCCAGAGCTGTTTCGAACCTATCTGAGGCAGGTGTCAGTGAACAAGAATTGATTAAACTAACCGGACACTCTAAGGCAAACTCTATTAAGCCCTACCTGCAACTGAAAAATGTTCATCATTTAGATCTAGTTTCAAATCTTCGAAAACTTCTGCGAATGCTGAATCATTCATAATTCCTCAGGCATCGTCCCATATAGAATCTTACCCGGAGTGAAAAAATTGTATACAGTAAATGCATTTTCAATAACTGCTCATTCCAATAATAACTAAACATATTTGTAATGATTGCTTTATGATTTTCTCGTTGAGTTCATGTGCACTTCACAATAGAGTTCATTTTGTACGTTTTGTTATTCGCGGAATACCACTCTAGCTCAGATTTGGCGGGATATTTTTATAAGCTCGTTTTTTCATACTTACTTTTCGGTAATTCAACTCGACCTGCTCGAAAAAATCACGAGAGTGTAGCTCGCACAGTTCTCGTTGAATTTCCTGCACGTAAGTATTCGAAAACGAGCATAGCAAAAATATCCGGCCAAATCTGAGCCATTGTGGTATTACTTACGAGACTTTGAGAAGTGCATAGATGAGTCTGGTCGTTGATTATCTGAAAGTGGTCATTAGAAATTGATTGCAGGCAATTGAGATTTCTATTCTTTGGGCAATGTACAGAACTTTCAATGAATCAATACTAGGAAAAGATCAGCCATTCTGGATGCAGTGAATAACTAATTCCGAATCTGTTCATTTTTAACCCTTTGTTACTCGCGAGGTCTACGATCGTAGACCATGCCATTTTGAATGATGCTCATTGGTAGACTATTTTTATTTCACGCGCCTACTCTTCAGTCGCTGTAGAAAACTCAAGTTTTTGGTGAATCAGGATATTGTTGACAGTGTTAGCAATTGGTTTTTGAAGATATGTGCTTCTGAATATGACTGGTCTACGGTTGTACACAACGCGAGCTTTCACGTTTTTCTTTGTGTTTCGAGTCAGTTCAGTTCAAATTCGATTTCTTAGTGAATTGAATAGGGAGAGGTATGTCTGAGCCCAAATGACGAAGTGTAGAGTCCAGCAAAGGTCCTAAACTCTGATTAGAGTGGTTCAATGAACTTCCTAGTAATTCTGAAAATTCCTTCGATGAAAACGATGACGAGAAAGGCTATTATGTAGAACAAGATGTTACGAATAAACAAATGCATGAAACCTATTTTTCAACTAATTTTACCGCCGTCTATGGTATCTCCCGTTCTACCTGGAAGTTTGAGATACAATAGACCAGTTCAGTTCTCAAATGGTTATCATACATATCCTTTCTTTTATTGAACTGTTTTGTTTCGCTTACAAAAGATAACACTAATAAAAAACAAGTACTGTGTTTTAAGGAATTTTACTTAATAATTGCGATTTCACTACACCGTAGCTTCTTCAGACGAATGAATATACAGAAAAATATAAATGAGAATATAACTAAAAATGTTCCTGAGTAATTAAAAGCTTATTGAGTTGCTTCTTCTTAAGTGGTTATTTATGACAGGTATATCCAATAAAATTTAGGAATAGATTGCTCCCCGAAAAGATTCAATAGAGGTGAAGGGCATAAATCGACTTGTTCATTGAATAGTGTTTGTATTTATTGATTTCTAAAGTTTCCCAAAGATCTACCTTCCAATATTTATTATCTGTATGCAAAATTTCAAACTGTGGGTCGAAAGAATGATTATTTTCTAAGAGATGATTCGCGTAATTAGAATCTGATTCTTATTTGAAGAACTGCGTTTATGTTCCGATATTCTAATATTAAAATTTCTATGTGTTCTACCAATGTAGAAATTATCACAGTCATTGCAATTCAATCGATAAACACCTGATTTGTTGTTTCTACCTGGTTTGGTTTTATTATTTTTTATATATTTGCCTAAATAATTATTAGTTTGGAAAGCTATGTTGATAACACGTCCGAAATTAGAAGATTCCTGGAAAGCAATCTTGGAATTTTGTTTTCTGCTTTTCTAGAGGTTGAATACTCTTAATCAATATTGAACTTCGAGGATGATTGAAATGGCTCATTTTTAAGAGCTTGCGGACTTTAGTATTCAGCATTTGAAAATGAGCAACCGGTCGAAACCAGTCGTGCATTAACAAATAACCGCAAAAACTGACAAAGGTGTTTTTCTCCCTCACATTTTGAAATGGATTCTCACAAAATAAATATGTCATCAATATGATTGAGTACGGAGCAGTGATCTAATGTAAAATTGGATCTTTTAACCGCCATTTTAGAGATGCTCTCACTATGGAATTGTACACCTACGACCGTCATCGTTATTTTGTGGATTTCTGTATGTATTTTACGCATTCATTTCACTGTTTCGTAGCTCGTATGTATTCAAGTTTATGGAGAACTGCTCTGAACTACAGTCGAAACACGGATGGCACAGACCGTTACATGTATCGCCATCAATTCAATTTGTTCATTAATTACAGCCTACTTGAATCAGCAGCAACGAAAGCAAGTATGCAACAATTAAAACGACAAACGCAATGGCTGTCATAAATCCGAATTTAATAACGGCGGGATAAACAAGGTCCAATATATCGTTGGCACTTTAATAATAACTAATGAATTGGACGTTATGGAATTATGGAGTCGGATGTGAGCTATTTTTGGTTATAAATTCACTGCGCGGAATGATGAATGAATCAGTTGAATCTGTGTGTATTATGTGTCAAACGAAGGTTCCGAAATTACTTCAACGTCATATCTCGACGCTATGCTACGCTGCTTCTTGATTGATGATGGTGTACGCTGAATTATGAATATAAACTTCAATGGCGGATGAAAGTTACAATTTCAGTGAGCTTAGTATTTAATGGAAGCGAAAGTTTCAAATATAAGTATTTAAATTGTACATCACGTAGTGAAACAAGAAAATACCGAGAGCTTTGACTATTTTACTTCACAATTTTGATATTAATCTATATTAAAAACGATCATATGCCTTATATTGATGGAGCATCACAAGCTTATAACTCAGTGGGATGCAACTCAGGCAAACAATTTATTCTGTCAAAAAATTACTGGTAATTGTTCAATGAAACACAAAATATTTATATTTCATCAAATTTATTGCATCGCCTTCAAAGTAGATCAGTTCCGCATTAATGCATTTACGCCAACGAATAATTCAATATCAAAACATTTTTCGAACTCTTTTTCCGTTATCGACTTCAGTTCTAATTTCTTATCATCAACATGATTAACTATCACGTACTAACGGCGAAATCAATCAACTATATAAAAGAACACCTGTTGATTTTGATGGCCAACTAGAGCAAGGCCAATCTTTCGACACATCGTGGTCGCTGTTCAATTCATTAAATTCATATGCTCGTGTTTTTGAAAAAGTCGATTTTCCGTAAAACTTCCGTAAAGTTTTCAGCGATTCGACATACGAAATTCCATTTCCATTACAAAATTTGAGGCAAATTCTACATTTGATATTTTTATCCATTGTAAAAATCGCAAAACACACTTGTGAGAACAGACAAAATCGAGCAGTGTGAATAAACTAAATGGCCGATCGCGTTCAAACTCCGCGTCAGTTTAGAATATAGTTGTGCCAATTCAGTAACAACGAAAATTTTGACAATCGTTTCAAATTGATTATTTAGATAACCTATTTTTGGCACTTTTTTGACAGAATTATATCGAATAGACTCAACATCCTACTGCAAAAAAAAGAAAACCGATATAAATGAAGGAATTACCTGGCGCATTCGCCATATTGTAACAATCCACAAAATAGATATGTTGTTTACCTACCGTATACAGAGTGTTACATAATAGTATGTCACAACTTGAGCCGGTAAATCTACGTGCATCTACGCAGCTACAGGGTGTTGAAATTTCCGGAAAAAATTGGTTTCTCCTTCAAAACTCCTGTAGTTTTGAGATATTCAGCCCAAATCTGGAATGCAAGCTATTTTCTACAGCATCCATCATTACACGTCCCAAATTTTAACTAGAATCTACAAAGTGTTTTTTATTCCGGAACCATGTCTTCTTTTGGCCTATCAATTTCATTCAGTACGCCAATGATTAGCGTACAATCAATTTTCATCTTCGTTCAATTTAAATTTTTTTTTGACACTTGTATGCATTGCTGAATTGACAGCACTTCTAATTAGAAAAATGAATAGTAGGCTTTGATTCTTTTCAATTATATATTTATTTTGACCAATGCTTAAGTTGAACCAGTGTCTGCTCGAATTGTTTATTGAATTAACGATTAGTTTTAAGACTTTTGAAGTTATTGCTGTAAGAAAAAATGGCTAATTTCACTAACGCCGAATTGGCCGATATCTAATACATAACGGCTGACGGAAATACAACAGATATTAGGCGATTATATCAGGTGCGCTTTCCAAATCGAGTAACACGAGGCAGGCGAACATTTTTTCAAATATCCACAGAAGGTTGAGGGAAACTGATACTTTTACTACAAATAAAAATTTTAAAGGTGCAACTCAAACTATGAGAACTCCAGATATTGAGGAAGCATTTTTGAATTGTATTGATTTGAATCCTCATGTGAGTACAAGAAAAATTGGAAGTCAGTTGAATATTTCACATGTTCTAGTTTGGAGGATTCTCCAAATTTTTATTGTACCCGTTTCATATTCAACGCGTCCAAACTCTACTTCCTCGAGATTTTCCTTCAAGACTGAATTTCTGCCGATAGCTCCTAAATAAAATAAGAGAAAATGCTCATAGTGATAGTGAAATAATATTCTCAGATGAAGCTAACATTTCGAGAACTATTATCACAGATTTTCACAATAATCATTATTGGGCTGAGATAATCTCCCATTTGATTCAAGAATCTCATCATCTAGACCAATTCTCACTAAATGTCTGGGTGAAATAATTGAAAATTTTTTGATTTGGATATTTTTTCTGCATAACAGACTAGAGGGTTCCGCTTATCGGCAATTTCTTGAGAAATTACCTTTATTGCTCGAGGATGTACCACTTTTGGTGAAGAACATAATCTGGTACATGCATGATGGGACACCAGCACAGAGAAGCTAAGGTATTCTTGAAAAATACATTCAACAGCCGATGGATAGGTCGAAATGGGCCAGAACCATGGCCTCCTATGTCCACAGACTTAAATTGTTCAGACTTTTTCTTATGGGGATATCTCAAAGGTTTTGTTCATACCACTCCAGTGAACACTGTAGAAGAATTGAGAAATCGAAAAATAACCTCTTATGACACGATAAGAAATACTCCAAGAATATTTCAAAGAGTGCTTGATTATATGCGAAGAAGGACAGAGACCTGTATTCTTTCAGGTGCAGGACACGTCCAGCAATTCATTTAGTTTTTGATTGTTCTCTTTTTTTAGTTTGATATTGAATAAGTATAAGTGGTGTCTCAGAGGATGAGCTATCAAAATAAAAACAAATTTTTGGCAAACCTATCGAGTATTTCTATTATTTTTTCTTATTTAGCGAATAAAATACAATCAAATAATTCGAATTCAATAATTTTTCACTCGAAAACAGTTGCAGATAAGAAGAAATAACAGGTGTCAAAAGAATTTCTAAATTGATTGGAAATGTCTGAAATTGATTGATCGCTGATCAGTGGTGTACTGCAAAAAAGTTTTAAAGGGCAAAAGGCGACATGGCATCGGAAAAGAAAACACCTTGTGAATTTCAGTTGGCATCTAGGACGTGTAATGATGGAGGCTGTGAAAAAAGCTTGCATTCCAAAGTTGGTTTTGAAGGAAAAACCAATTATTTCCGAAAATTCCAACACCCTGTAGCTCCGTGACGAAGCTTTTACGAACCTATGTTCATATAAACTTTCTTTTAAAAATTGCCTGTAAGTTTAACCTCTAAATTTGTGACATACTATTATGTAACAATCTGTATGCACTCACATACATAAGCATAAATAGATATAGATATTGGCTTAGAGCAGAGGAATTTAAACTCTATACTCGAAGAAAAGATCATGAATGATAAATAATAGACTTGTTTTATGTAATCAATTCTTCATTAGCTATATAAATCTTACTCAGATAATACAAAATATCTCAAAATCGTAACAACTTGGTGGTTACTTGGTAATATTTTTATGATAATTTCCGTTTGAAAAGTAATGATAAAAAAACATATATGAACTTAAAAAAACAGGTCATAGTCTTTGACAACATTTCAAAAATCTATATGAATTAAACTCACTTCGAATCTCAGGTCTCATGAATACAACTGCGTTCAGTTTGTTTAGTTTTGAGAATTATAACATTTTTATTCTGATCTTTGCAAATAAATTGATAACAATAATTGCACTCTGTGGTAAATTTATCATATTTTTCCTGCCACATAAGTAACAGCGTCCTACTTTCAAGACGTTTTGGCTTGGACTAGCGACAATAGACGTCGACTGTAGAAACGCCGTGATAGATGCTAAGAAATTATCACTTACACCTTTCGAATCTCTTCAGTACTTAGAATACTCAGTTTATCTATTTGAGATGTGTTCATTGATGTGTTTTATGCAGACAGATTTTATGTTGTATTTTCGCTTCATCCTTTTAACAATATTTGAATTTTTCCACAACACATAGCCGTTTATAGCAATATTTAGAATACCAGCGAATACTACACTTGTGAGCTACTGAGTAATTAGTGCATTCTTTCTCTAAGGCATGCTTTCCACTTTTTGTGAAGTTATAAAATTCAATATACTCTGTTTTTATGTACGTGCATTAACGATTTCGATATCATGCATTGATTTTTTTCGTCACAAAAGAATATTATGTTATTTTAGCTGAAAATCCAGAAACAGAAGATCCTCGTTCTCTGTGATTATGTGGTTTGAATTCAGTGGCGATTTTACATTGGTTTGTTTCTGAAGTAGGTCAAATTTTTCTTTGAGTAATCAACTAATTCCACCAAACAAAACCAAGTATCTGCTGTGTTATGTTCCTGTTCGATCCAAAATTTGGAGAAACCAACTGAATTACGGATTGTGTGAGAAAAGAAGGTAGATCTCTGAAGCATTCCTGCTTTATTTTGATCATTGAATTTTTGTCGATATTAAAAAAGTTTTCGTTTTAGAATATGTAAACTAAACATACATGACTTTCATTTCACTTTTAGTATGTTAGTATTTTGAGGTGAAAAAGCATAACATATCGATGTAAATTAGGTATTATTACAAATGATTTAATTAAATCTGTTGAAATTGGAATATACTCAAATATATGATATGAAAAGAATCGTATGTAGGTACTCGTTGAACTTTGTGTTCTCAATTACTATTTAATTCTCACTTAAGAGGAACATAATGTCGCCCCATCGGTAAACGATATCTTATTAAGAAAATCTGAGTTTTCAGTTTGTATATTGAACAAAGTTCTCACTGTTTTTTTTTATGAAAATACAACTTTATTGTGAAAAATACCTACCATGTAAGAGGTGCACTCTTGATGAGATTCATTGCGACAACCCTGTGAATAAGAAGAGGCTTTCTGGCCTTAAAATTTTTGTTCAACTTCCTGAATAATTGTTTGGATTCAGTTCCGAGACTGACCTCAAGAAATGGGCGTCTGTTTTTCCTGAGCACGCCCAGAACAATCTCACTCACACAATCTCCAATGTTATTTATGTGTACAACACATAATTCCAACTCGAGATTGTGTGATATTAATTTCGACTGGTTTACCACTATCAGTAGGTATATTTGGACAATGTTCTCTGAAGTGCATCTGAGGTATTGCATACTTTTCTATTTCTCTATTTTTCGAATTTTCAGTTTAACTCACGCCATGAGTGTCTCCCTCCTATGTTATTCTATGCCATAGAATTTTTTTTTCTTGTTTTGTTCAATTTATTTTTGTCATTTTCTGTACCGAGTAGGTTTCGAATAGCTGCATGGTTTTCACTAATATTAACTCATTATTTATGATTAGGCTTTAAGTTATTGACTTGTTATATACTCATTTAAATTTTTCCTGTAATTGGGTTCTACCTGTAGGAAGTGAAGAACTTAGTATTATTATTATTATCATGCACTTTTTCAGCTGTTAGCTGGATATAATTTACCTTTCCCAGATTCAGCAATCAAATGGAATAGGCTCGATTACAATATAAACATAAATTCCTAACTAACACAAATTTCCAAACTATCCTACATGTATTAAGAACTACAGTTTTTTGCATTTTTATATAGGTATTCTTATGCAATTCTAATTTCTTAAGGCTTTCACGCAAAGTTTTGGGTATTAACCAAGTCGTGTATACGATGACAGGAACAATATCTATTTTATCGAAGTGCCATATCTGCTTGATCTCAATAGCAAGATCTGTGTATTCGGACTTTTCTCCTGGAACTTGTTCAGCACGTTGTAATTATTCGGTATGGCGACATCCACCAGCATTGCTGTTCTGGCTCTTCTATCGTACAGCACTATGTCCGGCCTATTATTCGTCTCCATTCTGTCAGTGATAACAGGCCTATCGTAGTTTAATCTGATTGAGTCATCTTCCAATACAGGCGCCGGTTGATACTTATAATATGGCGTAGTTTCTGATGGAAAATGTTGCACACTTGATTATGCCTGTGAAAATTGTCCGTATTGGATAGTTCTTCGTAGCAGGACGTAATATGCTGTATAGTCTCCGATTTTGTATGGCATTTTCTGATTGTATCTGTTTGTATCTGTTTGTAATATTTCGTCCTGAATCATAAATTTCTTGTAGTTATTTGTAGCGATGACTTGGTCTTGAATGACCATAAGGAATTCTTCCGTTTCCGCGAATAGTTCTCCTTTCATCAATTCATTTTTTGGAGCTTCTTTGTCAATGTGTGGTTGACTGATCTCATGGTGATGTCGTCCATGCAATTCCTTTCTTGAACATTGCTCTTGTTTTTCAGTATCTGATAGGAACGGTAGATTCAGCAGGTCATCTCTGGTAGCAAGATTTAGAGGTGTATATCCCTTGTCAGCCAACGATACCAGTCTGTGGAGGTCAGAAGTGCGAGCTTCTGCAGAAAAATATTCTCTGAGATTTTTGATTTGTTCGTTTTGTAAGTTGACAACATCCATTAATTAGCGTCCTCCTTCTTTCCGTTTCAAAGTTGTTCTTATCACACACGATTTTGGATGGTGATTATTGTACTTTGTCAGCATCGTTCGAATATGCCTTTGAATATCATCCAGTTCTGTCTTAGTCCATCTAATCATTCCAAATGAGTAAAGCAACACGAATGGCGTAGGTGTTAATTGCTTCGACTAGATTCCCCGAGTTCAACATTGACTTCAGCACAGTCTTCAGACGCGACTGTATTCTGAACGAATTTTCTCCTTTGACTGTTTTTGGTCTAGCAATCTGGCTTGGTGGTATCCCAGATATTTGTACGTTTCGCCTCCTCTCATACACTGTATAATATCACCATTTGGGAGTTGTGTTTCACCATTCTTGACTTTCTCTCTTTGAATGTTCAGGGCTTTACAGTTTTTAATCCCGAATTTCATATGAACATCTGCCGAAAACTTACTGACAACTCTCAGCAGATCATCCAATTGCTTTTTGTTCGAAGCATGTAATTTGATGTCATCCATACATAGCAGATGGGAGAAAGTATGATAGTTCCTTTCTGCTTTTATCCTTAATCCATATCTTGTTATATTGAGCATTGAAGACAATGGGTTCGTAGCCAATCAGAACCATAGTGGACTCAAAGAGTCTCCTTGAAAAATTCCAGGATGTATGGGTATCGCGTCGGTTTTAATTGACTTATTGTTCATGTTGACCTGCAGGTTATTATTATTATCATTATTATCATAAAACTTTAGATCCTTCTTTATGTTACAGTCACCTGTTTAGTGCTACATATTATTTGCATCCTACAGAACGATGGACATCACGATGATGAAGAAAATAAGTTACTCAAAGAAGAAACAGAAGTGTTTGATGAATGACATAAAGTTATAGCAGTTTGCATAGCCATTATAAATTAAATTTTGATGAGGCATGAATCCTCTTCGTCCTAAAATTCAAATGAAATTCTACTGCTTGTTGAAATGAAGAAGAAAAAATGATATTCTATTAAACGTATAATTTAAAAGTTCTCTATGTCGATGAAAATGAATTCAATTTTTATAAATTGTGTCAAAGCAGTGAAATATATTGTAATTTTATGGAAACTCATATTTTCTATTTAAATTGAAATGTGCTCTTATCCGTAACATAATTCAATTTTCCGTGAAACACCTCACGGAGACAATCAATAAACGTTATATAAAAATAGATTACACAGAAATTCATGACAAAGAATTACGCATGCATATTTTAACACAACGATATCATCAGTTTATTATTTGATGAACCGTAATTAATAAATGTCATTCATGGGAACGGAAATGTTCTATGAAAATATGGGCACTCTATTTGATACCGCACATATATCAAAGTTTTGTTCTTTTCCGGTACAAGTAAAACGAGTATTTTATCATTCTAATCACATTTTAACTATAGATTCGCATGTTTTAGACTTATAGCATTTTTATAACCAAGCCATGAAACTGAAGAATCAATGTGTGCTTTCGTGTTCTTTGGTAGTTTCGCGAATCCATTTGTAAACGGATATTGATTTCTGGGGGGACGTAAGGAAACGAATGTTAGTATCCAATAAAAGTTATTCACAAATAACATTGTTTGATATGGACAGGACTGAAAATTTTCGGTCCCTTTTCGTCTTGATAGAAAAATATATTAAATTTGCAAGAACTAAAAATTTGGAACAAAGTTAATTTTCTAATACACTCGGAGGCAAAATTAGCGGAACACTCGAAAATTTAACCAAATTCGAAGTCCGATATTTTTCCTAATTCTCAACCGATTTAGATGATTTTTTCGGCAAGTTATAGATCAACTCTTCTGCTTTGTAGAAATCATAAAAGGAAACAAAAAAAAAAATTGAAAGAAAATTTTATACGGGGGCAAAACTAAAAGTGTTTTTGTTGTCAAAAATTCGTAACAACCTGTGGAATTTCGTGGTCCGAGTTGAAACGTACAATATCATGGCCTGTCTAGACACATCTTCTTACAGTAACGCCCTTCTTGTTTTATGCATTTATCTCTATTTTTACAAGAAATATCCAATTTGAAGCGAAAAGTCACAAATTTCAAGAATTTATTTTTAATCTTGCATCGGAGGTTAGCCAAAAAATAAAATCAAAATCAGAGAAGCGGAAATTTAACGAAATGAAAATTTTTGAAATTCACTGGCCAACTTCACGCTCCGGGAGAACTCGAAGTACACTGGAAAAATCGTTGATTTTGCACATTTATTTTTGAATTTTTTTGTGTGACACTATAATAATTATCATTCCTGTCCAAAATTGAGAGCAGGTGTGTATCCTGGCGATACACTCGTGAAATGAAATAAACATGTTGAGAAAAATATTCTTGATGACACAAAAAAAAACATTTGATTTTAGTAGCGAGTATGACCCCCCCGAGCTCTTATTACAGCGCGCATACGATTTCGCATACTCCCAATGATGTTGTCTATCATCTGTTGAGTTATGTTGTCCCACTCTTCCACCAAAGCCAATGTCAGCTCTTCAACGTTGCCTGGATTCCGTTGTCGAACCTTTCTTCCAAGAATGTCCCAAACGTGTTCGATCAGGTTTAAATCCGGTGACCGCGACGGCCAGTCCATTCGTGTGATCCCAACTTCATTGAGATATTTTATCACTATGCGCGCAGTAAGAGGGCGCGCGTTATCGTGCATAAAAAGGAAATTTTCCCCTATGTAAGGAGCAAAAGGCACAACATGGGGCTCCAAGATTTCTGTTATATACCGATGGGCATTAAGTGATCCATTGCCAATAATCTCCAGTTCTGTTCGTACTCCCAAGCATATGCCACCCCATATCATAACTGACCCTCCACCGTATTGCTCAGTTCCTGCGAAGTTCGCTTGATTGTACCGTTCCCCTCGATGCCTCCATATTCTATCTCTACCATCCACGAAATTCACACAATATCGGCTCCCATCACTAAATAAAACTCGTCTCCACTGATTGATTGTCCATGCTACATGCTCCCTATCAAACGCCAATCTTGCTACCCGATGGGCTCTATCGAGTCTTGGTGCTCTTGCTTGCGCGTATGAGCTCAGACCAACTTCATTTAATCGTCTTCTGACTGTCCTCACACTGACGTTAATGTTATCCACTGCTTGTAAAAGGTTACGTGCCTGAACAGCAGTAAGACGAGGATTTCTTATGGTTTGATTGACGATGAAACGGTCATGTATAGCGCGGGTTGCCCGATTTCTTCCTTGTCCTCGCCTCCTCACGTACAATCCAGTTTCCCTGTAACGTCGGTAGATTCGATGGATAACCGACGTCGAGACACCCAACATGGTACCGACTGAGAGGTAGGTGCGCCCTTCCTCAATCAATGTAACTGCCCTTGCTACTGAGGTTGGTGGTAAATCTCTCATTCTGAATGAAAAATACCGTTTCAAATCGTAAACAGTAAAAGAATCACAAAACACCGCAACCGATCGAATTTGTATCAAATCAAAGAATGGAAAACTCTCATTCTTTAAACAAGTGCAAATGTGGTCATATACAAAAAAAACGTGTGTTGTATTTCATATTTGATGAAAAAAGTGTGCACATGTGTAACTGAAAAGTTTTATCAATGGTCCCAGAATTCGGTTGTGTATTTTAATACCTACCGACTGTTATCTCCTATGAATTCCTAATTTTCACCAAATTAACCAACTTGTCATCAATAACTAATGTGATTCGAACATAAAAATCGCAAACGACAATTTCGACACGCCTGAGTGATAATAAGGAAATTCCAAATTGATAGACGAATTTCAATGACAATTTCTTGATTCAATGGAATTTCTCCAAAATGGTGATTTTCCACTTGAAATTAAATATATTTTGCAAAAATAGAGATAAACGCATGAAACAAGAAGGGCATTACTGTAGGAAGATGTGTCTTGACAGACCATGATATTGTACGTTTCAACTCGGACCACGAAATTCCACAGGGTGTTACGAATTTTTGACAAAAAAAACACTTTTAGTTTTGCCCCCGTATAAAATTTTTTAATTTTTTGTTTTCCCTTATAATTTCTACAAAGCAGAAGAGTTGATCTATAACTTGCCGAAAAAATCATCAAAATCGGTTGAGAATTAGGAAGAATATCGAACTTCGAATTTGGTTAAATTTTCGCTAATTTTGCCTCCGAGTGTAGTTTTGGATGAATTGAAATTTGGATAATGATAATATGCAAAACTTATCCCCATATGTGTGGGAACAGTGAAGAGATTTCATCGAAAACCTGAAAAATCAGAAAATTAAATAATTAACATAAAAGCAGAGTGGTTTTAATTCCGATGCCAGTTTGTAGGTTCCACAAGGTTCTATAAATTTCGATCTCAGTTTGACCTTAGTGAATTATTTATTCATCATTGAATACATAATATCGATGTAGGGAGTACTTATGAAATAATGTAATAATTTTGTTGAATTGTCAGGTGTGTCACAGTAATTGTTGACCTGTTCATTTGATATCTTTCCAAAGATGTTACATGATATTTCGAGTTCTACTTGGAATTCAATATTAAGTTTTCAGGAATCTGATTCGACCTCTGACTGAATCTCAACGAATGATTACTGGAAACTCAGTCATGAGTGAAACACTCAACTCAGCAGAATAATATGGACCACGTAACATGTGTCCATGCAGGAGGAAATAATATGTTTCGCCAATAGCGGTTTCACTTAATGGGTACTCTGCGTCAGTGTGAAACAGAATCATATGCCTTTATATGTTTGGTGCAAGTTTTGCGGAATCAGTAAACATTTGCCACAGTTGTTTCCGCTATTTGAATATAAAGTGTAGCTCCACGATTGATGCGAAATAATTATACTTGCAGGACAATCGTTAATGATTTTCGACCGTGTAGCTAATTGGAATTTGTCGATATAGAATTGTATAGATTGTTCGACTGATTACTTTTTCTGTTCAATTATCTATGTGAATAGAATAGCCACAACGTGAATAATCGAGTGGTGTTATCAACACACGGCGAGAATTCGAAGTTCAAACACACAGGGTATCGTATTTCAGTGCGGCAGCTACGTGAAATACTGTGTTTCGGAGTTATTCCAAATTTTAGCTTCTCACGGATTTGGGAATATGCTTATATCACGGTTGCTATCGAATCAAATCAATGGTCGAGTAATTCGAATGCACAACATTCCAACCTAAGAATCTCGAAGCTCAAACTCAAGTCAATGACTGGACTAGAGTAAGTTATAAGAAAAATGGTCAAAACTCAGGACTGAAAAGAGCAAATTCAAATCGTCCAATACTGTATGCTGGGTTGAGTCTTGAAGGAGAGGATGAAGGAATCCAGGGTGCAGAAAAACTATATTGGTTATACGTGGGCAAATTTCAAGGCACAGAAACCAAGGAAGATAATATAAAAAACTGGCTACAAGACGTTGAGGGCTGGAATCAAATAGTGGTGGAAAAGCTAACCACAAAAGTGAACAACTCTGCTTTGAGTGTAGGGTTACTTACAGAAACAGCATACCGGAAGGTATTTGACCATTCATGTTGGCCACAAGGTGTCCTACGGAGGGAGCTCACCATTTCTCCCAAGTTTTTTCGAGAATAAAAGTAGCTCAACACATATGCACATGCAGATGAAACCATCTCACTCAATGTCGGAAATCGAATATGATTCAAGCAGTATTCTCCGGATAAGTTTTATGCATTATAATATGGAATCGGTGAGAAAAAAGAATCCCATTGTGGAAGCATTTTTATTGGAATTCTCACCTAGTAATGTTGTTTTATCTGAACATTGGCTATCGGCAGGAGAAATTAACTCTTTCACTATTCGTGATTACCTGATCAGTTCTTATAGTGCCAGATGTGAATACAGGGCGGAGGTACAATGATTCTACTAAGGAGAAGCTTAAGATTTGAATCTACTAATGTATTCGCTATAAATATTGAAAAGTGTATTGAACTATCGTGTGTGCTGTTAAAACCATATTATACAGGGATATCTACCGGGACCGTCCAATAAAAACTTTCTGAATTCCAATTACAATATCAAGCTGAAATTTTATACGCGGCCTTAACTAGTGATTTCCAATTGAAGTGAAATGTTTTCAAAGTGATACCATTTCCGGTTACACCGGAAGTGGGTGATCACTTTATTATTTCAAATGGCAATCTACCTTTTTTATTATACTTCTGGAACTGACATAAGAGCAAGGCATAAAATACCCAAGTTGTTGGCACTTACCTGTCAAAACTTTTGGCAGATTTAATTATTTTTGTGATAAACTCGATTTTTGAGGAACATTTAAAAAAATTGTAGCTCGTAGATCCTTTGCTCTACAGACACTATTCTTGCTTGGGTGGATAGAAGAAGGATCAAGAAATTTTTTGAGCATTCTACACATGTCAAATGTTTATTGCATTGTTTTGTATGATTTTTTCAATTTGGCTTTTTTTCAAATAGCAATAACTCATTTTTTTTTCAAATGGCACGTTCCAATTTTTATATCGCCATCAGATGAAGCATCAAATTTCAGATGGAATTATATAAGCATGTACTATACCCATCCCTTATTGGCAGGGAGCGGAGTATATAGTGGGGACAGCTGAATCGATCACAGCGCTCGATGTGGTCAAATTATCGTTAAATCATGCTTTTATCATAAATAAACACGTTAACATTAAATAAAAATGATCCATAATAGTTGTTGTGTTGTTGATTGCAAAATACAGCTAGAAACAGTAAAAGTAAATTTTACACATTTCCAGTGGCCAAGTGGAAATAAATGGATGGAAGAAATAAATGGATAAATGATGTTAAAAGAAAAAACAAAGTAGTGTGTAACATTATTCAGTAACAATGCAACTAGGGTAATGTATGTTCAAATTACGATTCGCAATTACATTGCCATTAATTTTTCATTTTATTTCTGAAAATCATATTAACAATCAACACTTTTGTAATTTTCATTATTGCAGTTGTCATGTATTAGATTTATTTACATTTCACAGGTTAACCCCATGGGATTCTTAAAACTCCTTTTAGTTATTTATAAACATATTTACAAGCTTTTATTTAACTTGCAATGTATGTATGTTTGTATGTTCGGGTGAAATCTTACAACTCAATTTTAAGGCACTTGATCTCAACCAACTGAGCTGAAATTTTGTATACACGTTGAGTTTGGATGACAATGCATGATTAACTATGTGACGTCATTCTAAATCCAACAAGGCGGTGGACCAATTATTCTTAATGCAAAACGAAATGGCGGATAATTTTCTTTTATTCGTTCCTACAATATGGGTACCAAATGAAAGATTGCCAAGAATAACTAAAAAATGAAATTAAGTTTAAAAAAAATTCTTTAAAACAACCTTTTATTTGAATGCGCTAAATAGAAAAAAATTAACTCTCACACTAAATCTTTTACTGCTAACTTCTAACGTCATTTCAAATTTAACACATTTGACACAATTTATATGTTATGCCTACCTGTTAATATTTCAAACTGATAAAGTAAATACGAGTACTTATATCTCGCGACAAGCTTTTATATTATAACATATAAATTTTGTCAAATGTGTTAAATTTGAAATGACGTTATGAATTAACGGTAAAAGTTTTAGTGCAAAAGTTTATTTTTTTTCTTTTTAGCGCATTTAAATAAAAGCTTGTTTTCAAAGAATTTTTCCTTAATTTTTTATACATACTTTTTCCATCGTAATGAGTTTTTCAATTTAAAAACACGATCACAGATTTTATAACACATATCTATTTTTAAATTCATTTTCTGAAACAATTCACTGTTATTTAAACGGATCTTTCACATGTCATACCATTGCCGAGCATGATTTTACGCTACCATCAGATGTCGCTTTCGTCGTGCTCCCTGCGAATAGTTCCGAAATAATTTGGCTTTGAAAAATTTGTATCAAGTAGCTGCACTTGCTAAGCCCACGTGACAGGTGCCTAAAATTGATGTACTTGTCACTTCGTTCAATCGAATTTGATATTTCAACGAGAATTGTTGATAATTTGAAGTGAAAATTTTTGAAACACACCAGATTGATAATAAAATGGCTGACTATTCAAACGAGGATATGTTTAATCTCTTTCTAATTTATGGCGAATGTCAAAAAGTGGTGGATAAAACTTGTAGGCAATTCAATAACAAATTTCCAAATTTGGCGCCTATGAGTAACACAAAATTTCGAAGGATTAGAAGCAATTTTCTGCAACTTGGAGGAACAAAATACATAGAAACTAGAGGAAAACTAATTCTCGAGGACGACGACAATCAAATTAATACGCTAGCGTATTTTCGTGCCAATCCTCATGCGTCCATTAAGTCAGCATCAATGGATATTGGATTGAGTTGTACTTCCATTCAAAGGATCCTTAAGAAACATAACATGCAGCGTATTCTTTTATCAGACTACAAAAATTGAAACCAACTGACCTTCCCAAGCGGCTAAATTTCTTTGAAAAGTTATTAATTCCAACAGGAGAAATCGACATTTTTGGGCTACAGAAAATCCACATTTCATTGAGGTTATTGATTTCCAAAACAAATTCAGCGTGAAAGTTTTTGCAATTTTAAAGAATGACTTGTTGGCTTGTCACACATATGAGGTAAATCTTAATGGACAAAGATACCTGGAAATTTTGAGAGGAACATTAGCAAATTTTTTAGATGGATTACCCCCTAACATTCTGAAGGATGGCTATTACCAAATGGATGGTACACCAGCACATAAAACACGAGCTGTAGATCGGCAGCTAACAAAAATGTTCGAGGATAGATGATGGGGTAATCAAGGACCAAATTCATGGCCTCCGCGTTCTCCGGACCTGACGCCGCTTGATTTTTAATTATGGGGGAAAATCGAGAGTGAATGTTTTTGCAATTTCAATGAATGATTTGTTGGCTTATCACATTTATGAGGAAAATCTTAATGGACAAAGATACCTGAAAATTTTGAGAGGAACATTAGGAAACTTTTTAGATTACCATCCAACTTTCTGAGGTGTTGCTATTACCAAAATGGATGGCGCACCAGCACATAAAACACGAGCTGTAGAAAGAGAAATATTCGAGGATAGATGGTGGGGTAATCAAGGACCAAATTCATGGCCTCCGCGTTCTCCGGACCTCACACCGCTTGATTTTTATTTATGGGGCAAAATCAAGAGTGAAGTGTATCTTATTCCTGTAAGAAGTAAAGAAGAGTTACTAGAGCGCATTCATAATGCTTTTCGTAATATTGATCCTGAGGAAATTAGGAGGGCAACTCATCATGTTCGTATACGAGCTGTCTTGTGTATCGAGCAAAATGGGGCCCATTTTGATCATTTATTCAGATCGTAAATTAGTTTTTTCCTAAGATGTTTGCTATCATTTCTTTGTAATTATCTTCGATGATTGGTTTTCGCTTAGTTCCTACAATTTTTATTCATCCGAATTGTAGAAAACTGCTTCTAATGCTTCGAAATTTTATTTCACTCATAGACGGTAAATTTGGAAATTGGTTATTGAATTGCCTGCAATTTCTACCCACTACTTTTTGACATTCTAAAATGAATTAAAAAGAGATTAAATATATTTACGTTTGAATAACCAGTGGTTTTATTCCAAATGTGTTTTATTTTTTGGATATTTTTAATCTGGATTAACGACAATTCTTTTTGAAATATCAAATTCGAATGACAAGTACATTAATCTTAGGCCCCTGCCAGGTGAGCGTAGCCAGTTCGGTAACTTCATTCAAATATTTCAAAGCATTGTCTGTTAGTTCTTGCAAAATCATCAAAATTCAATATATTCCCAAATTATTTCGGAACTATGAGAGATGGGTATAGTACATGCTTATACAATTCTATCTGAAATTTGACGCTTCATCTGATGGCGATATAAGAATTGGCACGTGAAATTTGAAAAAATTGAGTTATTTATGTTAGAAAAAGGCCACTTTGGACGTGGCTACTTTGGACGTGATATTATTATGGTCTATCTTACTTCTTGATTAGACCGTTTAAAAAATTACCGAATCCTATTTCGTAATACAAATGTATGTACCGATTTACTGATTAGATCATCGAATAAAGACATCTTTATCCAGGAATATAGAAATTGTGTCGTATTTTTTCAATCCGCGAATAGTAAAAACCAATGTAGGAAGGTTTGATTTGTTTGTTGGGTTGAAAAAATATAAACCTTAATGAAGAATTAAGTTTGAATACGGAGCGCGAGTAAGTGGACAAAGATTAATTAAGCAGTGTCGATTGTGTTATAAAAAGTAGTCATTTAGTTTAGTGTTATAATTGTTCAGTCTACGTGTAAATAAACTAGTTAGAGTTCTGTGACGTTGAATTGCTTGATTTGAACCCACAAATAATTTCAAGAACTAAGAAACGTTACGATATAAAAAACTCAAGGAACAGCCTTCACATTTAATAACCGTATGTCCAAAGCCAAATTCAGATTTAATGTCCTAATAAATGGTTAACGTATTATTCGGTACTGTTTTTTCTATAGAAACCTGTTAAGATTATCTTTTCACAAAATTAAATATCTGAATAAACAAGAAATTAAGAACCGTAATTAAGATCGCGAGAAAATGAGAAGTAACCAGTTTCACTCCCCAGAATCAAGATAAAGAGCTGCGGTTGGGTTGTTTAATTTTCCTCAGAAATTGTACCCTTGAAACCTTCTGCATCCTTTTATTAGTCAAGACCAAAAAAATTGAGTTTCCATTTTGGAGAGAACTTTACGATATCGTAAATATCATGAGATAATTTTTCTTTGCGAAAGAGAAAAAGCTGGAAATGTTCTGGAAATTATTTCGTAATTAAAAAAATAACGCTGTGGGTATTCATTACTTCGCATTTTTATTGTAGTAGAATAAATTATAATGGTACACTGTGCACGAAAAATCAGTAAACTTTCATTGATGCTTGTATAAAGTGTATTAGCCAAATGGAATGAATTAAAATACGTATGAATGTTCCAAAAAACGCTGGAAATATGTACTATAATCATAAGCCGGGTTTATTTAGCCGAAAAAATGGGGGTACCCAAGCGTATGTTCCTGAATAGCTGAAAATTAGCAACAAGGTTTGGTACATTATTGTGAAGGTGTTATACAGGGTGAATCCGGATGAACTTTACATACTTCTTCGGTGAATGTAGTTTGATGGGATGGATTAAGATCCGGTTATATTTCATAACATCTCTGTAAATCCTTGTTAGTGGGTCAAGGTTGTTTTTTGGAAATTTCCAAAAACTTCAAGTCCTTACTTGATGAAAATCGATATACATATTTTCAATGAAATAAAACTAAGGTATTTATATTTTCACTATATTAACAAAACTATGACCGGTTTCACCACACTGTCGCTTCAGGAGATACAACACAGGCAACGAAACAACTACAACATTTATAAAGGTAATCCATTTGAAGTTGCTTCATAGATTGCATATTAGAATTTTGACATTTTAGATTCTGTATCAAGATTTAAACTTCATTCATTAATTCAAAAAAGAATAAAATTCAGTTGCGAAAATTAAATAAACTATTGAGTAATAAACCTGAAACTTCAAAAATCAAGTTCAACTTTTCCAATCACAAATTTTATGATAGGTTCAGTAATCTTTAAGATGCTAATTTTTCGAAGATGAAGTTGCATTTCATCTTCTTTGCTTGGAACACAATTTATACTCAATTCACGCTCGTCTCCATTCAGATATGCTGGGAATTGAAACCAAAAAAGCCCAAAATTGTTCATGGCAAGCCAAACACCTAAAAGACACTTTAGCGTTGCTACTTCAAAAAGATTTCAATAGTTTCCAACCGAAGGAATTCGAATATACAACCTTAAAGTCCATTAAATCTAATCTGCATCTGAAGATATCATATTCACCAAAGCAGATAAAGGTCATACAGTCATAGCCTTAAATGAAACAGATTATTTATTGAAAACCCAAAATTTTATTGAATCAGGTTGTTATGAAACAATTGATAAAGATCCAACTAATATATTTCAATCCATAGTTAAAGAAGCTTTAGAGTATGATAAGTCAACAATACCAACCAAAAATATAAACTTTCCATGGATAACCCGCAACCACCAAAACTTTACTCCCTCGTCAAACTCCATAAAACAGGGCATCCCATTAGACCAGTAGTTTCATATTTTCAAGGTCCAGCTGCAAAACTTTCAGGCTTTCTCATAGACATCAATTAACAGTACTCTAATTTTGAACCTTGATTCCCAATGAAAAACTCTTCAATCCTAATAAATAAAATTCAGCACACGATACTACCACTACAACTTCTGTCATGGGATGTAGTAAATTTTTCTCTAGTGTTCCACCTAGTGATTCAGTGAAACACATCAACAAGTCTCTTCTTCTTCACCGTGTAGAAGGCGTAGCGCCTGTTCAGTTCCGGTTTCCCTGCAGCAGTTCTTGTGAAGTTGATTGCCAACTGTCCCGCCATCGTTTTGGTGATCGTCCAACGGGTCTTCTTCCGTGTGGTATGTTGTTATATACGATTTTGGCTATTCTATCTGTGGTCATTCTGTTTACATGCTGGTTCCATTCTCTTTTTCTTTTCTTACCCATCTTACAATATCGTCTGTTTCACATTTTTCCCTTATGTCGGTATTTCTTTGTCTGTCATTCAATGTGTAACCGGTTATAGTTCTTAGCGTTTTCATTTCTGTTGTTCTTAGTATCCTCTTGTTACCGACGTTTCCGCTCTTGTTTCTGCCCCGTATGTCATAATTGGTCGCACACATGTTTTGTAGATTCTGGATTTGCATGGTATACTGAGGTGTTTATTTCTCCAAATTGGTTGTTTAAGATGTCCCGATACTGCAGCTGCTTTGTTCACTTGTCTCCTCACTTCATCTTCAAGGTATCCTGTGCTTGTTATTTTGAATCCTAAGTATTCGAATGACATGACTTGGTCTATAGTGGCGTTGTCTATTGTTAACTTGCAGCGCAGAGGTTCCTTAGCTATGGTCATGCATTTTGTCTTACTTGTTGAGATTTCCATATTGAAATTTTTTGCGCGTTTGCTAAAGGCGTATAACATTCTTTGTAGGTCGTCTTCTGATTCTGCAATGAGTACGGCGTCATCGGCATAGCATAAGATGTTAATTTTGTAGGTTCCCATGCGGTATCCTAGTCCCAAGTTTTTAACGGTCTCTACAAGTTGGTCCATAACAGTATTAAATAGTAGAGGGCTAAGACTATCACCTTGGCGGATGCCCGACGTTGTTCCGAAATGTTGCGTTAGGGTGTGGTTTGTTCGTATTTGCGTTGTTGTATTAGTGTTCAGATCTTTTATGAGTCTTATATATTTTTTGGTTACCTCTTTGTTTCCCAGTATCTTGATTACATCCTTCAGTTGGACTCTGTCGAAGGCCTTCGTTAAGTCTATGAAACAAAGATATGCTGGAGTGTTATATTCAAGAGACTTTTCTACTAATTGCCTTGTTATAAATAGTGCATAGACCGTGGACCGGTTTTTCGAAAGCCTTGTTGCTCTTCGCTGATTGGCATTTTGACATTATGTCAAATTAATAAAAACAATCCGGTAATTCAATCAGAAAGCTTACATCATTCAGAAATTTGTTTAGAAGAAACTTATTTTTACTTCAATGGAGTAATATATAATAGTAAAAAGGTTTACTCATAGGTAATCCTCTGAGCCTCTACTCGCTGAACTTCTCATGGATAATATTGAAAAACTATACAAGAACATCCGTTATTCAAATACTTCATCTATTGAATTAGATATGTCGACGATCTCATTTGTTGTTTCACTGGCATGAACAGACAATTAGAGTTATTCAAAAGATTCATTAATAAAATTCACGATAATATTAAATTCACGTTAGAGGTAGAAACAGAAAACTCCATTAACTTTCTGGATTCAACTATTACTAAAATTAACGACAAACTGTATTTTTCTACTTTTCATAATCCTTCGTACAGATATTACTATTCACAGCTCATCTACACATCCTTGTCCGCGTAAATAAGCTGCTTACAATAGTATGGTACATAGACGCATTAATATCCCAATGTCAAAAATAATTATATAAAAGAGCAAAATATAATTAAACAAATAGCACTCAATAATAGTCCTAGTTTGATTGAGAACATGATTTCACGCAAAAATTCAAAAAGAATTCAGGAAGTATTTTCCAGGATAAAAGTTCTAACACAAAATACAACAGCTTAACTTATATTAGTAACGCTAGTCTGAAGTTAAAATCATTACTCTTGCATTATAACTTCAATTTAGCATTCCGAACTGATAATTCTTGAGCCGACATATCAAAAACTGCAAATCTAAAATTGATAAAGGTAATAAATCCGGTAAACTCTCTTGCGATGATTGTAATAACATTTATATTGGTAGAATTTTAGAAATTTCAAAGTTAGATTATCGGAACACAAACGATTATCAAAAATTAGATTTGCATTATTCTAATCACTGACCATAACTTAAATGATAATTTCTAAATTTTACACAATGAAAATAATAGACAATTACTCAATCTATGGGAAATTCTAGAGATTCACAAAGAAAAGAATTCAGGTAGGTTACTTAATAGTCAATTATTCAATTCATAAAGTAAGCAACTCCGATGGGTCTTTCACCATACCCTTTGTACTTGTACCTAATGTAATATTAAGTAGGAAATAAGAATATTATATAAGGAGTAACTCTGTTCGTTAGTTTGTATCTATCTGATGAAGCAAAGTGTGGTGAAACCGGTCATAGTTTCGTTAATATAGTGAAAATCTAAATACCTTAGTTTTATTTCATTAAAATAAATAACTTCAAGTCCCTCCAAAATTCTAAATAATTAATGTAATAAAACGAATTTAAAGACATTATTGACATTAATCGCATCAAAAATATTGCCAACAGAAAATTGAAAATTTCAGGACAATACTGAAACATCCTCATTTTTAGTGTTCAGGAAGGAATATCATCCTGTTCATTGAATTTTCAACACATACTAATTTTTCTAGAAAAGCACATGAAGAAGTTCAAGAATCAGTAATATCGCAAACATAAACATTTCTTTTTCATCGGGAGTTGTTTTTTCATAAACGCTTCAGTTTTCGTCCGAAAATTAGAGAATATTTCTTGAATCGAGTAAAAACAGAAAAGCACATCTTCAGTCAACGTTTTTCAACACTGTACTGATGCTGATGTATTGAATTCCTCATCATAATCGACTAGAAATATTCAGGGTCGGACTCACATTTTCTGAAAATCTGCTGTCTAACTATAAGGAAGTTTTTTTTCTACTTTTCGGCTATCGCACGCATTTGAAAAAAATTAATAGTTTGACGTTCATTTCGTTTAAAATTTACATTTATTTCAATTTCCACTTCAAAAATGAGACAATGGGTCGCCTACTAGGTGGCGAAATAATCGAAGGAGAAATCGAGATCACTTCCGTGTTTTAATTTATATTCACGAGACAAATGAAATTCTGGTTAAACTCTGAATATTATGTGATAATACAGAATAGGAACACAGTAAATTGTCGAGAGAAACAGAAGAAAATGTAAATGATGGTGAACACATTGAAAAAATTTAATCCTAACTCAAACAAATTATGCTTACGTAGATGATTCAAACCAGTGTGAAAAATTACAATAATCTTCAAATTTCACAATAAATGTTCAATATGTTCTCTATCTGAATCAACACATATTCTGGCCCGAATCAAGAGGTGGCCAATAAATTTCCTCACAACTTCAGTCCGATTTCGGAGCTCATCGCAAATTTCATGAATTCTGGCATCAAATTGCTGACTCTTTAAACTTAACCCCCCCTAAAAAATAATTCAGTGTTCAGATTTGGAGACGTGGTTGACCGAGATATCGGACCTCCTCTGCCAATCCAATGATTTGGGAATATTTCATTCAGAAGATTTATTTCAGGTAAGGCATAGTGAGGTGTTGCACCATCCAGCTGAAGATAAACTCTCCTATCCTTAATATTCTCCATGGGTATGGGTGAATCATTTCGAAGGAAATTCAAGAAAATTTCCCAGGTTAGAGTACCTCCGAAGAAATGAAGACCGATCAATTTGTTCCTATACAGGATATCTCAAGTTGAGTGGCCTATTATGGAGAACTTATAACGATATCATCCTGAAATTTTGGGAGTTGATTCAGTTGGTCTGAAACTCTATTTCTGATATATTTTCACCTCAATGGCTCGGTTATACTACTTTGTTCTTTAATATATAACACCCTGAATATTGATAAATAGTTCGATAACACTTGTTATTCCAATTGAAGAAACATCTAACACATAAGTCTAGCATGTTCATGAAATATCCTAGTATCACTCAAAATTATCGATTTTTTGCTTTTTTCGAAATTGAAAGAATGAAAGAAGTTTTGCGAACGAAAAACCATGCGGGACATAACTCACATCCGACTGAATCTCAGTCAGTATACAGAGCGCTTTTTCGTTCGCCTCACATTTCGAAACGAAGAAACTTCGAAAACTACGATTTTTCAAATTTTAACCCATATTTTTTTCAATTCGTTAGATTCACCGTAAAAACTTAAAAAATTAAGTTCCCCATACATATCATGTACCTGAGATATCAAGTTTTCAAGTTATGTATTTACTTGACGTTGGCAAAGGAGGCTTAGATTTCAGATACGTGCATATATATATCCCAGATCATAGTATAGTATATATATTTTCTCCAACAAAATACAAGGAATGTCACAAAATTGTCCATACATATGTATACATACATAACAACTAAAAACAAATAGGCACATACACAAATGCTGTCATGAAAGGAGTACAAGAGATTACTCAATATAATTTAAAAATTCTTCAGTACTGTCAAACACATTTTCTAACAGAAATTTTAACGGCATTCTTGAATTGCTTCTGGTGCATGCTCTGATAACCACTTGGAAGCTTATTATACATATATCTTTGTTCCAATGAAGTTGAAAGACCTTTGTGTTTAACTGAAACGATATTTAGGTACTACAAATCTTCTTCGACCACGAGTAGAATAGTGATGAGTGTATCCATGTTCATTGCGTTCATTTTTTGTTTTATGAAAATGACAGAGAGCTGCAAACATGAAGCACGATGAAACGGTAAGTATTCTATATTGTCTGAAAATATCTCTTCAGCTCGTTGTCGGTGATACCCCAGCCAATATTCTTATTGCCTTTTTTGTTGTAGGAAGACTCTCTCCGCCTCCACAGTGGATCCCCAAAGAACAATGCCATATGTACAAGTACTATGGAAGTGTGCGTGGTAAGTTGACAAAGCGGCCTTCTCATCGACAATATGTCTTATTCTCCTTATCGTGAAGCACGCAGTTGACAGTCTTTTGCATAATGAATCGATGTGAGGAATCCAACTGAATGAGCTGTCCAAGAAAAACCCCAGCAGCTTCAGAGAGGATGCTTCTACGGATTTGGTGGTGTGTATTAATATTTGCGTTTTATTTAAATTTAGTGCTAGTGCATTCAGATGAAACCGAGTTTTCGCTTTCGCAATTGATTACTCATCTTTCTCTTGAAGAATTTCTCTTTTTTTGCTTTATTCGTTACCGTTGTGTCGTCTACGAAAACTTTGGCGTGGTTACATGGTGCATTTTCAAGAAAATCGTTTATGCAAATAATGAAGAGAATTGGTACAAATATGAAACCTTGCGGAACTCCTCTAGTGAACTCTTTACTAACGGACCTCTGTCCTTTCCACCGTACTATCTGACACCTCTTTTGCCGGTATGGCCTGAAAAGATCCAATACAGGTCCCATTGCCCCACTGTATTCTCGTTTTTCCAGCATTTTGTCATGATTTATGCGGTCGAAAATCATGGATGACTGAAGACATATTACAGTTAATGTAATAAATCAGAAGGTCGTATAAGAATAGAGATGAAATGCATACAAGACCATACGGAAAGAAATTAGAAGAAAAATACGGAACGCCAAAGAAAAATGGAACGAAGGAAAATGCATAGAAATAAAGGTACTCCAAGCAATACATGATGACTTCAATCTCCAAAAAAGATTCAAGAACTAGTGGGCATTAAAAGAACAAACAAAAGCAATATTCTACTAGATAAAAACGGTAAGGTAATTCCAGACACCAAAGGGAAACCAGAAAGATGGAAGGAGTACATTGAAGAATTGTTCAAAGATGAGAGACAACAGGAAACAATAGGTGGAGACACAGATAAGGGCCCAAATATAACAAAAGTAGAAGTTATGAATGTCGTTAAAACAGCTAAAAACAATAAAGCTCCAGGACCTGATGAAACACTAACAGAAATTATCAAATTAATTGCAGAAGATCAAATTGGAGTACTGGTAGATCTGTACAACACTGTATATAACACCGAAGTCATGCCTAGAGAATGCCTCAAATCAACATTTATTACTCTGCCAAAAAAATCGAACGCTAAGGAATGCAAGGATCACCGGACGATCAGCCTAATGAGCCACGCCCTTAAGATATTCCTCAAAATTATATATCGAAGAATTTTAGAAAGATTGAGCAAGATATTAGCGAAACACAATTTGGTTTCAGAAATGCAATGGGTACTAGGGAGGCGTTGTTTGCTTTTAATGTGTTGTCTCAAAGACTCATGAACGTCAATCAGCCAATTTATGTAGCCTTCCTCGATTATAACAAAGCTTTCGACAAAGTCCGCCATAATCATCTCATAAAACGCGTGAGGGATGAAAACATTGACAGGAATGATATCAGAATAATAACATATCTCTATTTTAACCAGACTGCCAAAGTTTCTGTGCAAAATGAACTTTCAGAAGAGATAGAAATAAAACGTGGGGTGAGACAAGGATGCGCGCTTTCACAATTACTCTTCAATTTGTATTCAGAAGATATAGTACAAGAAGCACTGCAAAATCAAAAAACAACGGGAGTGAAAGTTAATGGGAGGCTTATAAACAACATTAGATACGCGTATGACACAGTACTAACAGCAGAAACCCTGGAAGAACTTCAAGGGCTAATAAATCTAGTAGTACAGATCAGCGAAGAAAGGAGGCTCACACTTAACACCAAAAAGACTAAATTTATGACAATCACAAAACACCAACAACAACGAGAAATATTATGGATCAACGGGGAGCCAGTGGAGAAAGTCTTCAAATACAAGTACTTGGGAACAATTGTAAATGACAATAAAGATTATTCACAAGAAATGAGATAAAGAATCAGAAAGGCTAGAACAGTGTTTAATGAGATGAGGAATGTATTAACCAGAACAGATCTTAGTCTACATCTTAAAAATCAGAATGCTCAAATGCTACGTATTTCCAGTACTATTATATGGAATGGAAGCCTGGACGCTTGAGAAGTGCGACACTGACCGGCTGGAAGCATTCGAGATATGGGCATATCGAAGAATCCTCAGAATAAACTGGGTGAGCAGAACAACGAACGAGGAGGTATTGAGAAGAATGGGAAAAGAGAAAGAAATAATCAACACAATTAAAATCAGAAAGTTGCAATATGTGGGTCACGTGATGAGGGGAAAGATATACACTGTTGCAAACTATTATACAGGGAAAATTACAGGGTAAAAGAAGTAGACGCATCTCCTGGTTGAACAACCTAAGACAGTGGTACAACAGTAGCTCTGTTGATTTGTTCAGATCCGCAACTTCAAAGATAAAAATCGCCATGATGATAGCCAACCTTCTCAAAGGAGACGGCACGTTAAGAAGATGCGGTCGAAAGCCTTGCTGAGATCCAGACACGCGAGAATCATCGAAAGATTCTAGAACAAACTCAACTACTTCCATTAATGCAGTTGTTGTTGATTTTCTTTCCTGGAATCCATGTTGGTTATCGTTATAGATTTTTCGAAAGTTTATATAGCTGACTAATCGGTGCATCATGGCAGCTTAAAAAACTTTCCATATAGCTGGTCGAAAACAAATACAGGATCCTGAGCATAGATAAAAAAGTATTATGGTTTTAACTATCAGTCGAATCAATTCGAACAGAATGGCTAGCTATACAAATGAGCAAATACTTAATATATTTTTCATTCATGGAGATGAGAGACAGAATATGAGTAGAACTTGCAGGATATTCAACGAATTATATTCACATATGCTGTCTATGACAGCTTCAGGAGATACGTTACGAATTTTCTTTCGACTGGAAGGGTGGAGGATAAGACATCATTTTCATCGCCTGTAGTCAATAATCAGGATAACGAAATGGCCGTTCTAGTTTATTTTGGTTTTAATCCACGTTCATCATTGGCAATAGCAGACCAGGATCTGAATTTACCTCATACTAGTATTCACAGAATTCTAAAAAAACATAAACTGCACTCTTATATATTTTCATTGGTCCAAACACTACAAGCTGGCGATCTACAGCTTGGAACAGAACTGTATGAGATCCTTCTTCTCAGAACACAAGGGATCCCAATTTTCTGAAAAGGATTATCTGGAAAAGGCCAAATTTTCTAATGAGGGGTTTTAAACGGAATAACTCACATCTTCGAGCCAACCAAAATCCTCATATACGAGAAATCCTCAAAATAAATTCAGTTTCAATGTGTTTGCGCCTTTGACAAGGACAAAAGATTTTCGTATTTTGTGTCTGTTGAAATATTCAATGGTGAATTTTATATAGAGATTTTGAGTAAGTTGACATTTAATCAGTAGCTGAACAAAGGCGTTGTTGGAACAAACTCGATGGAGCGTTAGCTCATCGCACAAATGACCTGATATATTTGAAGATAGATGGATTGGAACGAACGATCCGTCTTAGTAGCCTTCAAGGTCACTTGACCTAACGTCTATGGATTTTCATTTTTGGGGAACGCTGAAAGATAAAATTCATTCTGAACATGTGACATCAGGATATGATTTGCATAATAGACTGCAAAATGCTTTCACGCAGTTAGATGTGGAGAAACTGAGGCGAGCCACATCACAGGGTGTTCTGCGTCGAGCAGAACTATGTCTAGAAGTGAATGTACATCACTTTGAAAAATTAATATGAAATTTAGGAAAATAGAGTTCATTATACATCTGCTCTACAACAGGCAAATCCCACGTAATATAATAAAGACTATCGAAAATATTTATACCGCGAACAAGATCCAGGCAAGATTAGACGGGGAGCTTACCACACAGATACCAGTGAGAAGTGGTATTCGTCAAGGAGATTCGTTAAGCCCCCTTCTGGTCAACATCATCATGGACGAGATAATCAAAAAAGTAAGAGGAATGAGGGGCTACAAAATGGGGGACAAAGAGATAACTATCCTGTGTTACGCCGATGACGCTGTGTTGATTACAGAAAATGAAGACGATTTACAGCGCCTCCTACACCAGTTCAACCGTACAGCCAAATCATTTAATATGATAATTTCTGCTTCTAAAACAAAACGCATGACTACATCGAAAACACCATTGAGATGCAAGATTGAGGTTGATGGTGAATCCATCCAGCAGGAAATGAAATTTAAATATCTCGGCATAGAGATTTCGGGCTACGGAGATGTCGAGGCCGAGGTAAGGGAGCAAGCAACAAAAGCAACAAGAGTAGCAGGATGTCTGAATGACACAATATGGCGCAATAAGCATATCGGAATTGAAGCCAAGGCACGAATCTACAAAGCAACTGTAAGGCCATTATGACATACACTGCAGAAACTAGACCAGAAACAACGAAAACCAGGCGACTACTAGAGACAACCGAAATGAAGGTACTTCGCAGGATAGCCGGGAAAACACTGCTCAACAGAGAGAGAAGTGAGAGTATTAGAAACATGTGCAAGGTGGACAACATTAACAACTGGGTATTGAACAGAAAACAGGAGTGGAATGACCATATAAACAGAATGGATGACAGAAGAATAGTGAAAATCGCCCGTGATAGATCTCCACTGGGGCGCAGAAGCGTTGGACGACCACGAAAAAGGTGGAGTGACAACTTGAACGTTCCGTAACAGACAAACGACCGAAGAATAAACAGGCGGTTTCGTCTAAAATAAAGTTGGAAGAAGAAGAAGAAGAAGAGTTCAATACGTTTTGTCGCCTTTGCTAACTTTAGGAGGTAGGTGAGTAAAATTCGTTTTTTCCCATAACTTGAAAACATGAAATCTCAGGTACATAGTATGTATTGGGAACTTCATTTAGTTTTAACGGCGGATCTAATCAATTGAAAAAAAATATGGGTTACAGTTTTTCGTTTCGAAAAGTGAGGTGGAAAAGAGAGAATTCGGTATACTGAATGAGATTCAGTGGTACATGAACTATATGAATCATGGAGTTATATGCAGCTAGTTTGTGACTTAAATGACTGAACGAGTCCATTGGAATCAGAGCGTCTGTGAATGTTTCTTTTCTGTAAATTTTATAAGTGGGTTAGTTATTTGAATTTGTAATGGTTAAGTCGGGGAAATTAATTGAGTTATTATTTTCCAATTCAGAAGTGAAGCTGATGCGGCAATGTATTTATTCAGGAAATTTAAAAATTGCTGAATTTGTCTGTTTGAACCACGAAAACCAACTAAAATGTCATCTACATATGTGCCAAAAAACACATCACTTTCTGGTACAGATATGTAGATGACATTTAAGTTGGTTTTCGTGGTTCAAACAGACAAATTCGACAATTTTTAAATTTCCTGAATAAAATACATTGCATCATCAGCTTCGCTTTTGAATTAGAAAATAATATCTCAATTAATTTCCTCGACTTAACCATTACAAATTCAAATAACCAACTCACTTATAAAATTTACAGAAAGCAAACATTCACAGACGCATCGATTCCAATGGACTCGTTCAATCATTTAAGTCACAAACTAGCTGCATATAGCTTACTCTGTTTCCCTTTCGAAAAAAAATTTTCAAAATGAACTTAATATCATCAGAAAAATTGTCTCAAATAACAACATACCACAACATTTTCTAAATACAATCATTAAACGCAAAGAACAACGTATTACCTTCCAATCACTATATAGCATCGTAGAAATCCCGGAAAAAAAATTCACTAGTCTCAGATACACTGGCAAACTCTCTAACAAAATCAGTAACTACTTTTCCAAATTGAACAATGAATGTAAGGTAGCCTATGTCAGTTTATCAAATCAAATGGAATGTCAGGTAGCCTATGTCGGACAAACAGGAGAAGTTTTGAAGCTAGATTCAAGAAACATATTTCCTCAGATAAAAATTCGCCAATATTTGAACACATAAAATCAACTAACCACTCGATATCATCGAACAATCTTAAAATCCTTCATAAATGTAACCAAGGGAGAGAGATGAATTTGTTGGAAAGTTTGGAGATTAACAAACTATGTAAAAACCCACAATTTATTACCCTCAACAGTCAACTAGAGCATAATGGATCCCCACTTAATATTTAGGATAAATTTAATCCTATACTTGTACTTGCCTACTCATGTATTATATTGTTATTCACTTTAAAATAACCATAGGGTCGAAACCGGTCGTGACTATTGAATAAATTGTGAAAAAGTGACAATAGTGTCTCATTTCATTTTACTTTAAAATGAATTTCCATAAAATAAATAAATCATCAATATTATCAATATAGGTTGTTCTACATTAAATAACAAATTTGGTTTGCACCTCCCGTAGAACCGAAAGTGCCATTGAAATGAAATTAATTTAGAAATAGAACCTTAGAAAATTAGAATCAATTGCCAAAATTTCAGAGCAATAGCATTATTAGTTCTCTATAAACGTGTTATAGCACACTTAACTTAGGTTACCCTGTATATTACTGTGCAAAAACGATTCAAAATGGGCAGTAGAATATACCTCATATTCCGTCACGAATGTGGTGAGCCATTTGGTATAAAATGTTATACTCTTTTATAAGAAAGAAATTCAGTTTTCATGAAAACCTATGAATTGCAATGAAAATTTCGAAATGAGTCACCCATACAATAATTCACGGCATATGTAATCTGTCTCAATTCGTGTTAACTCAAACTATTTGATTAATACAATCTCGTGTTTCAAATGAAAGAAATCTCAACACGGAAGTTCGTGTTCGAAACAATTAAATTATGATTTATCGAACTCACTTTTTCTCCGTTAATCAACCACGTGATGTTTGCTGGCGGAAAACTTGGCGGCGAAGTGCAGTTTCCACGTATGGTGTATCCAATTTCGGGTAAATCGGTCTCAACGAACATTATTGGATCTTCTTCTGGGATATCTGAAAGAAAATGGAATACATATTATGTAATAGGATTCTGGTTGTTTCCGGAATAACTATTTCGGCGAACGAAAAACTTTGAATGTTAAGAAAATATTGGAAGACAACGAATTCCCTTTGTGCGAAAAGTACACAAGGCAGAATTGAAATGGAACTTTGAAATCCAAATATTCGATTCTCAAATGGTAATAGATGTCTTACATGAACAACTCGTAAAAATTTGTTGATATATAGGGTGTTAAATAATAGTGTGTCACAACTTGGCGGGGGTAAATCTACGTGCAATTTTAAGAAAAAAAGTTCATATGAACATAGGTCTACAAAAGCTTGGTTACGGCACTACAGGGTGTTGAAATTTCAAGAAAAAATTGTTTTTTTTTTTGTGTTTTCTTCACTACTTCTGCAGTTTTGGAGACATTCAAATTTGAAACGAAGCTTTTCATTACAGTCTCCATCATTACACGTCCGAAATTTAAGTTGATATGGCCTGTTGTTTCTTGGATGTATATAAGAACACGACATTTTTCGGGATGAGAGATATCTAATATGTTGGTATAAATAATAGACAACATGCCAAATTTCTTCCAAATCGGTGACCAATATCGAAACATTTGAATTTTCACAGTTATAATATTAGAAGAATCATAATATCCCTAACTGCACCTAATGTTTCATCCTTCAAGAAACTGAAACTATATTTACTTCAAAGTATTTCCGTAGTTTTCATTGCTTACCAATAAATATATGAGGCCATCTTCTGAGAAAATTATTAGCTAATTCAGTTCGAAGGAATAGATAAATACTTCAATATTCAAGCACATATGCTTCGTTCGTGGGTGGCATGCAGGATGTATCAGAGTATGAAATATTTATTATTGTTGAGAGATATAAATTATTCAAAATGCGCACTTGGATCTTTCCGTCATGAAAACGCCAGTTTAACTTCATGCGTATAATTCAAGTTATGAACCTTTTGTCTGGTATTTATACTATGTTTCACACAAAAAGATGATCCATATTGAGAAATGTTTAAATACTAGTAATCCCCTCATTGAAGTTGATATGGCATGAAATCGAGAAGAAAACTCAAAATATTTGCAATATTTCTCACCGAAGTTTCTGTCAATCGTCGGACGTAGACACCTTGCAAAAAAAGTTTTATTTAAATAGCAAACAAGCGTCGAATTTTCAAGCGAACAGACATGACCACGGTACCAACAAGTCTCAATCTTGCCAAACATCAAGAATATATGTGGTTAGAGGTTCTACTTCTCACAGGGAGCAGTTGACCTCTTCTGAAATGCTATTCTCGAAGTAATAATATAAGAGAAATACAACTTCTGAATACAGCCGTCAAATGCACCATAATGGACACTCACCTTACTTATCGAATATATGCTTGTTCCTGCTTTTATTTTTCATATCGATTTTTGATTAATTTTCGCACACATATATTTTTTTTCAGAACTCATTTTTATGTGGTTGCGATATCAATGATTTTCTGTTAAGTTGTTGATCATGGAATATTTTTCAAGCCATTTTAACGGAGAAGATTGTTACGTAGTCTCTTCGTATAGCCACGCAATAAAGATCCAACACTTGCCAGAAAGATTGAAAAAAGCATTAGCTGGGAGTTACTTTGAGAGTTTTTCTCGTCTTTTCCTTTTGATGATGTCTGCTTTTCAGATCCTGGAAACGATGTTTGCACTGAGTCCATCACAGAAACCATCCTTGCAGACACGAATATTCACATTTCACGACAGAACAAGCCTTATTTTTTGAATTTGGGAGGCTTTTACTTGGTAAAATTCCATTATCAATAATAAAAAACAAGTACTGTGTTTTAAGGAATTTTACTTAATAATTGCGATTCGTAACGCGTTTCACTACACCGTAGCTTCTTCAGACGAATGATTATGCAGGTAAAATATAAATGAGAATATAACTATAAATGTTCCTGAGTAATTAAAAGCTTATTGAGTTGCTTCTTCTTAAGTAGTTATTTATGACAGGTATATCCAAAAAAATTAAGGAATAGATTGCTCCCCGAAAAGATTCAATAGAGGTGAAGGGCTTAAATCGACTTGTTCATTGATGAGTCTACCTGAGTGTTTGTATTTATTGATTTCTAAAGTTTCCCAAAGATCTACCTTCCAATATTTATTATCTGTATACAAAATTTCAAACTGTGGGTCGAAAGAATGATTATTTTCTAAGAGATGATTCGCGTAATTTGAATCTGATTTTTATTTGAAAAACTGCGTTTATGTTCCGATATTCTAATATTAAAATTTCTATGTGTTCTACCAATGTAGAAATTATCACAGTCATTGCAATTCAATCGATAAACACCTGATTTATTGTTTTTACCTGGTTTGGTTTTATTATATTTTATATATTTGCCTAAGTTATTATTAGTTTGGAAAGCTATGTTGAAATTATTGCTACTTAAGAATGATTTCAGTTTCTCACTTGTAATGCCAACGTAGGTTAAGGTGTTGAATTTTTGTTTCAATTTTTCGACAGGGTAAACTTCATTCATTGCGATTCTACTTTGTTTTTATTTAAAATATTATTTATTAGTTTGGGATTGTAACCATTATTTTTGGCTATTTGTTTAATCAAATTTAGTTCTGGTGAAAACGGGATGTTAATCAATCTATGAATAAAACTATTGAATGCTGACAGTTTATGTTGATATGGATGACACGACGAGTTATGTATTATAATATCTGTATGTGACGGCTTATGGTAAATTGCGAAAACATGTTTTCCATTTTCATTCGAAATTGTTACGTCCAAGAAATTTATCGAATTATTGCTTTATATTTCGGTTGTGAATGCAATTTTGGATGTAATGAATTTATATGATTTTCGAAAATTTTCAACTGTCTATCTATCTACATAGCGATACCAGTATAAACAATGTTTACTGAGTGGATGATTATGAATTAATTTCTCAAAGTTATTCATGAATATTTTTGCTAACAAAGGACTTAACGGATTGCCCATAATCAAGCCGTCTTCAATAGTATAATATTTGTTATTGAAATGGAAATACTTCTGATCTTAACAAATTTGTAATAATGAAAGAATTTTAATGATAGTATTGACATGATTCTTTTCTAATAATTCTTCAACTAAGTAATACGTATCTTTCGGAGGAATGTTGGGAAATAGATTCTTAACATCGAAAGAAATGAGTTCGGAATTAGGTGGTATAATGGTATCTTTGATATTGGCAATAAGTTCGTATGAATTTTTGACCGAAAATATAGATTTAAAATTGCAATGTTTTATTAGCAAGTCGTTGAGGAATTTTGAAAATTTGAACGAAGGTGCCGTTACATAAGAAACAGCAGGTCTAATAGGGTTATTAGGTTTATGAAGTTTTATCAACGAATATAATTCGGGGGATTGTGGATTGGAGTTAATGAATTTATATTTTTCGTGGTCTGTAATTAATGATTTTGCTGTCGAAATTATGTTTTTAACCACTTTCTGAAATTTTGCGGTAGGATCCTTAGTTGATGTTAAATAGTTTCCGGCTGTTAAGAATTCTTCAGTTTTAGAAATATAATCGGTTTTACTAATCGCGATGACGGTGTTACCTTTATCTGCTTTAGTGAATACTAAATCGTTCTTGGTACTGTTTTCACGAATTGTTTTATTATCTTATAAACGGAATTGCAATGAGGTGATAATTTTGAAAAGTCGTCTTTGATGATTTTTGCTGTATGATAATAAATAATATTTCAAATAAAAAACAAAGTAGAATCACATTGAATGAAGTTTACCCTGTCGATAAATTGAAACAAAATTCAACACCTTAACCTACGTTGGCATTACAAGTGAGAAACTGAAATCATTCTTAAGTAGCAATAATTTCAACATAGCTTTCCAAACTAATAATAATTTAGGCAAATATATAAAAATAATAAAACCAAACCAGGTAAAACAATAAATCAGGTGTTTATCGATTGAATTGCAATGACTGTGATAATTTCTACATCGGTAGAACACATAGAAATTTTAATATTAGAATATCGGAACATAAACGCAGTTTTTCAAAGAAAAAATCAGATTCAAATTACGCGAATCATCTCTTAGAAAATAATCATTCTTTCGACCCACAGTCTGGAATTTTGCATACAGATAATAAATATTGGAAGGTAGATCTTTGGGAAACTTCAGAAATCAATAAATACAAACACTCAGGTAGACTCATCAATGAACAAGTCGATTTAAGCCCATTCACCTCTATTGAATCTTTTCGGGGAGCAATCTATTCCTTAGCATTATTGGATCTACCTATCATAAATAACCACTTAGGAATAAGCTTTTAATTACTCAGGAACATTTATAGTTATATTCTCATTTATATTTTTCTGCATATTCATTCGTCTGAAGAAGCTACGGTGTAGTGAAACGCGTTAAGAATCGCAATTATTAAGTAAAATTCCTTAAAACACAGTACTTGTTTTTTAACAGAGTTTATAAGAACTGGAAGAAAAATCGATCAGTTGAAACTAAAGCTGAATTCGAGAACATTTGTAACTCTATAATTGATAAAGCAACTTCAATAAAAGGATTTCGGATTGAATCTTGGAACATACCAATGGAACTCATCAGTTTTGGTCAAAGGCGAAGACAATAAGTAACCACATTTGCATGTCATCTTTCCCACCTTTGATTAGAGATGACAAAGAAATCGCGGATCTCTTAGAAAAATGTTTTCGCTAATTCTGTTTCAGATATATGAAATGATGAATGAAAATATACCGTGCGAAAGCAGTGATACTTGATAGAATACCACCAACTGTTTTGGAGAAATGTGATCCTGCGTTAGAACCTCAATTGTCTATTTCAGATTTCAGAGCGTTCGACGGTTGCGAGAGTAGGTATAACCGATTCCAAAAAATGGGAAGAAATGCCTACCCCAAAATTACCGTCCAATCACATTGTTGCCTATTATGTCCTAAGTCATGGAAACAGTGATGAATGATAAGCTATCAAAATACCCCGAATTTTTATTTTTTCTATATTCAACATCTAGGAGGATGCGATGTCAACTGTGGTCGATCCAAATGATTTTATGTATATGTTCACTCGCTTCTTGCAGACGACCAAATTGTTAGTTATCGGAAAGATGTTCAGTGAAAGCGAGTTCCACAGCACACTAGTTCTGTAACATATTTCAATATCCATCAAGCATAGTTCTGTTAATACTCAAATGTTATGAAATGTCTAGCAGAACATAACATCCTCCGCAGATGACCTGCCACGGTATTTAAAATGACTGAAGTACAACATGCATCTCGGCTCTGCTTGAGAAGACGTCTATCAGAATGAATACGATTTAGATTCTATGAAGTGTTGAAGCAGAAGAGGTCTTTAGACGTATTAGATTATTTAACGAACGATTGCCTTAGTGCAATATTGCAGGGACTGTTCTGTTCGGAGGTGGATATAAGATGGTTTGGAGTGGCATATCTTTAAATTCTGGTACTGAACTTGGTGTGATCAATCATGCTCTTTTCACAAGGTAACATTATATGATTTTAAATTTTGAGCGAATATTTAGTGCCTTTCGTTCCTCTAATCCGTTAGGATTCTCTCTTCATTTAGAATAATGCGACACTCAAGTTGATTCGAAATTGAAGCTCGCCATTTTTTCTCTTCATGCAATCCTAATAATTCTGATGTTGGTAATGACCAAGCTCTGGCCTTACCTGTGTAGTATATATATATATATATATATATATATATATATATATATATATATATATATATATATATATATATATATATATATATATATATTAGATTTACCCCGACGAGTTGCCCATATATCTGTTCATGCAATCAAACTGATTTCATGAAAAATATAAATCCACCACCCGGTAATTAATACCATTGCCAGGCAATGATTATAATCAAAACATATCCTGGAGTAATTATATATTAGGATAACGTTAAATGTTATGAGAATATATCAATCTACCAGAATATATACATATTATAGCATCATCAGACAATAATATCAATGTACCAACGAGTAGTGTCAGAGGCTTTCTCCCGGAAAAATCCAGTGTACGGACCTTAGTCAAGTAACACTGAATGTTACTCATTAATAGTTTCCTTTGTGTGAAGTGGTGAACGATCGAATAGAATACTGCTCTGAATATAAATATGACAAAATTGTCAGTTAATTATATTATATTTATATAAACAAATAAATAAAATATGAAATGAGATTCTGAGCAGTATAAACTAAAGAAAACCTATGACTCTACCTCATTATTATTTTCGGAAAGAAACCCACGAAGAATATTACAAGATTTGATGACTGTTATCTTTTGTAACTGTTCAAACAAATTTTTCTTCAGACCCAAAATCTCAATACTTTTGTGAAGATTTCTAGGAATAACGCCTGTTGTAGAAATAATAATCGGTAGAATAAATATTTTCTTCATTTTCCACATTTTTTAATCTCGTCGCCAAGCATCATATATTTAGAAATTTTTTCATTGTATTTATTTTGTATATTATGTGTGTCGGGTATAGCAATATCAATTATATATGTTATTTGATTCTGTTTATCATTAAGAACGATATCTGGTCTATTGTGTTTTACAGCTCTGTTGCAAAGAATTGTTTTATCAAAATAAAGTTTATATTTGTCATTTTCACAAATAATCTCAGGTTCATATTTTCGAAATTTTTTCTTTTGGGAATTAGGTCATGTTTAATTCCTAGATTGAAGTGAATAATATTAGCGACGGCATAATGTCTTTCTAAATAATCTGTTGGAGCAAGGACTGAGCAAGATGATAATATATGAAAAACTGTTTCTGAAGAACAGAAACATCTACGGCAAGAATCATCTATATTTTGTTTGATGATATATTTTCTATAATTCCTCGTGAAAACAACCTGATCCTGGATCGCAATTGCCAAGCCTTCTGTTTCAGCGAACAATTCTCCAGATACTAACCATTTATTCGATGCAATTTCATCAATATAATCATTTTCAATTCTTTAGGGTGCTTTCCGTGTAATTCCTTCTGCATCCAACTTTCTCTTTTAGAATCATCATCAAATATATCAAAATCTACCTTTTGCATTGTCAAGTTCAGAGGTGTAAGATTATAATCTGAAGCAACAACAATATCATGTAATTTAGACGTTCTCTGTTTATATATATATATATATATATATATATATATATATATATATATATATATATATATATATATATATATATATATATATATATATATATATTCTTTTGAAAAGAGAGGATTTAATTTACAAAATTTGAATAATTGTATTTACAATAAATGCTTATATCTATAATTTTGATGTGTGTCAGAAAAAATACAAGTGTAGATTCTGAGAAAGATAAATGACGCTGTAGAATTCTACCAAGATCCAGAAGGCAACATGAACCTTCTGGTCAGGTAGAGAATTCAGATATATTCAGAAGAAATTGAGATATTTTGACGAATCATTCTTTCGGTAAACCACCAGCGTTGAAGAATGCTTGAGAATGGTAGGAAGGAAAATGGTACTCATAGAAATTGAAGTAAAACTGATAACGACTAATAACGTTAAACTTTTGGAATCTGCTGATACCTAGTAATTCCACGCCTGGTAAGAATCACTGCTCGACATCTATGATTTTTACTCAAAAGCAATGACTTTATGGCATTATGAGTCATATTGATCCGAATACCTATCAGTCGGTTGCAGACCTTATTCACAGTAACTGATTTTGTTGGCTTCTTCCATTGAAAATGTTTCAGTCATGTTCGATGTGATTGAGGTTTGGACAGTCTTTCATGAAGGGCAAGCTATTCAAATGATTTCGTGAATTTGAAGGATGTTCCCAACGACACGAGCCTAAAGAGCTCTGGAATACACAAATGTTTGCTGCAAATGGTACTATAATTTTTCTGAAATGTCTGTAATGTACTTCTGAGCATTCAGGTTTCCATTTTTCATGTTGACTAGATTAGTGCGAGCATTCAAAGCAATTCCTTCCCACACCATCATTGAACCTCCACTAAAATTGTAGGTAGGTAAAAAGTTGCATTCCCCTGTTCTGTCGAAGTTGCATTTGAAAAGGCTTAGCAGTAGAGAACCGTTGTATCAGTGAGGATATTCTTAAGCGATGGTGATATATCACCATTGCTGCTCAAAGTCGACCATGGCCAAGTTTCATAACTACCGGTCTCTTTGTAAAAGTACAAGGATGATTCCTTTGACCTCATTCCATTGCCTTGAAGACATATTTATATTATCAATGAGTTCCATCTAGCTATTTTTGTCTAATTCAGGTATACTTTTCTTTCCAGTTTTGGTATAGTTTAATTTGAATGAAAATTTCAAAGAATACACAGTATGTTTGAATCTCCTCAAATCCATACAGGAACAACATTTTCATCTACCTCCCCAATATATTTGCAAATAATAAAACATCCTTGAGAAACATCATTTAAAGGAAAAATATATAGATTTTGACGTAGGTAAAGAGAAACGGAGTCAGTCATACGGTTTTTCTGACTCCCATTTTACAGCGCAGTAAATGTCTGTACTCACGCCACTTATTTCTATACCGATATTTCTTATTTGATCTCGAGCTTTCTCCCCAGACTTTACGTATTATGTGTCTGAATGGATCTTAAAGATGTCTTCCTCTAACAGGGTGTATTGAATTGAGTGGAAATGTTGGCTGAATAGAATTCTCGGAAAAATATGTCTGGTTCATTCATTTCAACATAAAACGACAGATCTTGTTTTCTTCTTTCGGTCTTTTTGAAAGTTTGATTTCTTTCGTACGTTAATTACTGTCTATTATGAGGGAACAAAATGTAAACGTAAGATTATGTCTGTTGGTTAGATGAAAGAGGTCGATGCTGCTGAAAATCTTTATTTATGCTATGTTATAAAACTAATCATTGCTCTTTGGTACAGTATTTGTCAAGAAAATATCTAATCACATGCGTTTGATAAAAAGTTGATATTTTGAATGAACGATATGGATTTTGTTCATTATAGAAGCCCTGAAGGAATAACATTGGCTTTGAAATTTTTCGTTTGCTTATTTTTCCACATGCAAACATTTAAGTAGATGAAAACTCTATACATTACATTGAACGAAAAGATTTCATTAATAAACTTCTTACATTTCGTCCGATCAAGTAAAAGTTTTAATAAATATTGATTATCGAAAAATGATTGCCGTCAACATGTTTGATTAAAGAATTTTATTCAAGGAATAATAGTATTATGGTTATCATTATTCAAAGAAATAAGTGTAGTGGAATGAGTCAAATCACTCAAGAACAAATGACTAATAATCAGGTGAAACCAATAGATGTGTGCAAATTTGAAAAATAAATTAATATATAAAACTTCACGATCACGATCTGCCTATTTCAATCCACTGCTGGATGTAGGCTTTTCCCATATTGAACCATTTCTTTCTGCTAATAGCTTCTCTCATCCAAAGAAGACCCGCTGATTTTTTAATATCGTCTCTCCACCTTGTGTTTGGCCTGCCGATACTCCTATGCTCCACTCTTGGCCTCCATTCCATGAGCCTCTTGGTCCACCGATTGTCATTTCTTCGAGCTACGTGACCTGCCCATGACCACTTTAGTTGAGCTGCCCTCTCCATGACATCTGTCAGCTTGGTTTGTTCTCTTATCCAAGTATTTCTTATGCGATCTGATAGTTTAATATTTAATATCATTCTCTCGTGGGCTCTTTGAGTTTTCGACAATTTTTGGGCCAACTTCTCAGTAAGACACCATGTTTCGGCTCCATATGTAAGCACAGGAAGAATGCATTGGTTGTAGAGGTTTTTCTTGGGGTTATGGGGTATGTCTGATGTCAGGACATATTTTAATTTGCCAAATGCCGCTCACGAAAGGACACTCTTCGTGTAATCTCGTCAGTCATGTTGTCTTTTTAGTAGTTAGTTTTTGTCCCATGTATATGTAGTTTTCGACATTCTCTAGTTGTTGACCTTCTACGTGGATTACGGGGTTATTGTTTGTGTTAGTCATTATCTTCGTCTAGCTGATGTTCATTTCTAGGCCAACATTTTTGAATGGTTGTTCAAGTCTAGGATCATATCTTGTATTTCTTGGACGTTACTACTTATTAGTACAATATCGTCGGCAAAGCGTAGATGATGTAGAAGTTCGCCATCAATGTTGATTCCTTTCTTATGCCAATACATTTCTCTAAAGATTCTCTTCAAAGCTGCAATAAATAGCCCCGGTGACACTGTATCTCCTTGTCGAACACCTCGTTTTATTGAAATGTCGTTGGTTTTATTCCATAACTGGACATGTATTATGGCGGAAGAATAGATGTTTTTTATCAGGTTCGTGTATCTGCTGTCCACTCTACATGCATTAAGAGAATTAAGGACTGCCCAAATTTCTATACTGTCAAAGGCCTTTTGGTAGTCTATAAAGGCTATATAAAGATCTAAATTATACTCATTGCACTTTTCTATTAGGTGTTTAATTGCATGAATATGATCCAGCGTACTGAACCCAGATCTAAATCCAGCTTGTTCACGGGGTTGCTGAAATCTATTTTTCCCGTTAATCTTTTGATAATTATTTTGGTGAATAATTTATATAGCTGGGATAAAAGGCTTATTGGTCCATAATTATCAAGGTTTCTTATGTCGCCTTTTTTTGTGGAGGAGAATTACTTCAGCCTCAGCCATGCTTGGGGGACTTGACTTTGATCCAAGCATTCGTTGAACAATATTACCAGTTCTTGTTTTAGGCGAGGACTTCCACATTTGAGCATTTCTGGAATTATGCCATCTGGTCCAGCCGCCTTGGAATTTTTAAGATTATATAAAACTTAGGCTGAAATAATAAAAACTCAGTCACTATAAACTAAGTGGTTCAACACATTCTTGAAACTTTTTGTACTATTGCACTTAAGCATAGTCGGGGGGAGTCGGACATGTACTTTTGGGGGTATTTATGGTGAAAAGTGATCTCTGATTTACACCAAACAGACCGCGGAGAGCTCGGTATGCAATAATGAGATCCCCACGCTTCAGACTGTCTGCAAAGTTTGAGATGCTCATCAGTCGCAGTCTCTCCTTATAGCTGGGACGAAGAACACCGCACGTGTTTGACGGCAAGAGCTATTTTTTTGACCAGTTCATAGTATTGTCAGTGTCGTTCTGAATCAAGTGACCACATGTAGGAGGGTTGTTATAGATCTTAGTTTCATAGACGAGCTTGGAATATTTTGAACTGAGGGAACAGGACAGATGTACGAAAGAAACCAGGAAAGCCCAAAAGCCGAGCCTTGGGGGTACTCTACTAATTAGTTTGGGACGGACGAAGCATCACCAACATTAATTCGGATCACCCAACAGTGGCTTCATCCACAGCAGATACACCAGTTTAAGTAAATTTTTGTGCTGGACATGGTCGAATGCTCGAGAGAAGTCAGGAACTTATTTGTCAATAATCGAACTATAATCGATGACGTATCGAGCAGGTTTGTTATTGCAGAACTACCAGGCATACAACCATGTATATCTGGTATGGCACGGTTCGTCACTACTCTCAAATATCTTTGGTACAATTGGAGTCAAACTGATTGGACGGTTGCTGTTATCGGCATCCAATTTATCCCTTGCATTGAGAATTTCTGTCTCCAGACAGCCAAGTTGAAGGCGTAGAATGGGACGAGAAGGAGTTGAAAAAAATAAGAGACTAAAGTGGAGTCAGTGACGAAGCACAGTTTTTCAAAACTGCAGCTGAAATACCATCGCAATCCTGCGCGGAAAATGATTCGAGTTAACCAAGATGTTTCTCAACGTAACTGGTGAAAAATTGGATATCACTCAAATTAGGAACGGATCTGATGGTAGTTAGACTAGGAAGAATACCTGGATATTCTGTGAAGGAAGCTGCGAACGTTTCGGATACCACATTTAGTTAGTGAAATAGAGCACAGGTGAACTTGTTGGTTCTTGGAAGAGGCAAGTCTCGATTAAAACCTATCTTTACCAGCCTTAAGGGTTGTTAATAATCAGTACTGTCGATGACCAAGGTAGTCATCGTGTAGTTTTCTTTGACTATATCTCTGCCACAATAAACAACCTAGGACCACGTACTAGGATATTATCTGTATAAGAGCAACGAACTGCAGTTTCGGTCCCGTCTTTTATACCCTGCGTAACACCAAGACAGACTGGACTTAAATGACATTTATCAATGGAAATTTATTATGAAAATCCTTCAACATTTTTTATGGTTTCATTGAACAAGTTTTGGCGTTTGCCTGTTCAATGTACACCAATGGTCATACTTTAGAGAGTGTTGATGCTTCTTAGTTTATTATTCAACTGATGGAAAAATACTTCAATTTATAATTCATAGTATGAAATATATTAGTCTGTAACAATAACAATAACCGGTTACACACAAGGTACTACATATTGGTCTGAAATATCACAAACTTATGACATCTGAGAGAGTCGTGAAAGGCAGAGTTACTTACATAACAAGTTGGTTTTATAAGTCACCAATAATAATGAAAGAACGAATGAACGGTGCATTTACTCTCTTCTACCAAACACAGCATGATACAGACTGAATTATCATACCGCCCGTCTGTAGGGGATGGCTTTGTATCGCGTCGACAAGATAATCAATGATAAAATAAAAACGTGACAATAAAAGTTAATTTCAGACTCTAATCGAGGGTTAACAACTGTTCTACCTCTCAATTTTTCGAATTGGATTAAAATAAGGAGTATTTAGGTTATTAATATCTGATCTTTTGTTGAGAAAGTTTTCTTCTTTCTTGATTTCAATCATTTCATGAACCAAACTTTTCTGTTAAATGTTCTGTCTATCGAGTTCTTTCACATCGTCGAAATTAAAAGTATGTAACTCTTTCAAGTCATGTTCTGCCAGAACGGTGTTATTCAGTTTTCGTTTCACAGGACTGTGAACATTAACATCCCTCCTATGTTCTGAAATTCGTGTACCTAGATAGCGCTGCGTCTGACCAATATAAGCTTTATTGCAATTTGTACATAGAATCTCATAAATAACATTGCTTTGTTGATTTTTTGGATTGATTGATTTCAATTTAGAATGAAAATTTCCATTTTCGTTTTCTGCTCTTGAGGTCACAACAACACTCTCATTCTTACTTTGCAAAATTCTCTTTAATCTGTTAGACAAGTTATGTATATATGGTATCTTGAAATGTTTTTTATTACTGTTATTTTCAGTTCTGTCAGATAAAGTGTCATTTTCTGTTCTTGTTGATATCTCTATCGTTAATGTTCACGATCCCGTGATACGAAAACTGAATAACACCACTTTGGCAGAACATGCCTCGACAGAGTTACATACTTTCAATTTCAACGATGTGAAAGTTCTTGATAGATAGAACATTTTACAGAAAAGGTTGGTTCATGAAATGATTGAAATTAAGAAAGAAGAAAACTCTCTCAACAAAACATCAGATATTAATAACCTAAATACTTCTTATTTCAATCTAATTCGAAAAATTGAACGGTAGAATAGTTGTTAACCCTCGATGAGAGCATAAAATTAACTGTTTTAGTCACGTTTTTATTTTATCATTGATTGTCTTGTCGACGCGATACATAGCCATCCCCTACAGACGGGCGGCATGATAATTAAGTCTGTATCGTGCTGTGTTTGATAGAAGAGAGTAAATACACCGTTCGTTCGTTCTTTTTTCATTAACGGTGACTCATAAAACCAAATTGTTATGTAAGTAACTCTGCTTTTCAAATCTTTATAATTAGTAACTGTCCTCGTCAATCATATATGTTTTTACTGAATTTTTATTTATACATCTATCAGTCATTTTTATGTATGATTTACATGATTTTTGGACTGTTCTCTGGTTCTCTCGAAAGTTTTATAGAGAATTAGTGTTTTCCTTCACATTGCTTATATTATTTATTATGTTTCGAGATGTACAACTTTTGATTTTTTTTATAAATCATTTTTCATTCTTAGAGCCTTGAAGAAGATTTTGAATAAATCGAAACGTTGGCGATTAACTGATCTGGTTTTCGTCATTCGACCTGATATCCACTCATTCAATTGAAGAAGTCATTATTGGTCGTAAATCAATTTCAATAATTTTCGTCTATATCTAATATCTTCCAATGATACCTTTTTTTCGTTAATTACCTCTTATTTTTACCCTTTACGATTTCCTACCTACCTGTTTACATATGTATATGTCAACTTTAGTTCAGTACTTGTTGTTAGCTGAGTATTCACGAGAAACCGGAATTGTGATCCGTTTAATAGTATAATACATAGTTTAATTTCTTATAATCATCATGATTAGTTTTCGCGTAGTAAGGTGGATAAAAATTAACTACACTCGGAGGCAAAATTAGCGGAACACTCGAAAATTTAACCAAATTCGAAGTCCGATATTTTTCCTAATTCTCAACCGATTTAGATGATTTGTTTAACAAGTTATAGATCAACTCTTCTGCTTTGTAGAAATTATAAGAGAAAACAAAAAAAAATGAAAAAAATTTCATACGGGGGCAAAACTAAAAGTGTTTTTTTTGCCAAAAATTCGTAACACCCTGTGGAATTTCGTGTTCCGAGTTGAAACGTACAATATCACGATCTGTCGAGACACATCTTCATACAGTAACGCCCTTCTTGTTTTATGCATTTATCTCTATTTTGGCAAGAGATATCCAAGTTGAAGCGAAAAGTCACAAATTTCAAGAATTTATTTTTAATCTTGCGTAGGTGCATGACATCGGAGGTTAGCCAACAAATAAAATCAAAATTAGAGAAGCGGAAATCTAACGAAATGAAGATTTTTGAAATTCACTGGCCAATTTCACGCTCGAAGAGAACTCGAAGTACACTGGAAAAATCGTTGATTTTGCACATTTATTTTTGATTCTTTTTGTGTGACCCTCTATAATAATTATCACTCCTGTCCAAAGTTGAGAGCAGGTGTGTATCCTGGCGATACACTCGTGAAATGAAATGAACATGTTGAGAAAAATGTTCATGATGACCCACAAAAAAAACATTTGATTTTAGTAGCGAGTATGACCCCCTTGAGCTCTTATTACAGCGCGCATACGATTTCGCACACTTCCAATGATGTTGTCTATCATCTGTTGAGGTATGTTGTCCCACTCTTCCACCAAAGCCAATGTCAGCTCTTCAACGTTGCCTGGATTCCGTTGTCGAATCCTTCTTCCAAGAATGCTCCAAACGTGTTCGATCGGGTTTAAATTCGGTGACCGCGACGGCCAGTCCATTCGTGTGATGCCAACTTCATTGAGATATTCTATCACTATGCGCGCAGTATGAGGGCGCGCGTTATCGTGCATAAAAAGTAAATTTTCCCCTATGTAAGAAGCAGAAGGCACAACATGGGGCTCCAAGATTTCTGTTATATACCGATGGACATTAAGTGATCCATTCCCAATAATCTTCAGTTCTGTTCGTACTCCCAAGCATATGCCACCCATATCATAACTGACCCTTCACCGTATTGCTCAGTTCCTGCGAAGTTCGCTTGATTGTACCGTTCCCTCGATGCCTCCATATTCTATCTGCACCATCCACGAAATTCACACAATATCGGCTCTCATCACGAAATAAAACTCGTCTCCACTGATTGATTGTCCATGCTACATGCTCCCTAGCAAACGCCAATATTGCTACCCGATGGGCTCTATCGAGTCTTGGTGCTCTTGCTTGCGCGTATGATCTCAGACCAACTTCATTTAATCGTCTTCTGACTACCCTCACACTGACGTTAATTTTATCCACTGCTTGTAAAATCCTTGTCCTCGCCTCCTCACGTACAATCCAGTTTCCTGTAACGTCGGTAGATTCTATGGATAACCGACGTCGAGACACCCAACATGGTACCGACTGAGCGGTAGGTGCGCCCTTCCTCGATCAATGTAACTGCCCTTGCTACTGAGGTTGGTGGTAGATCTCTCATTCTGAATGAAAAATACCGTTTCGAATCATAAACAGTAAAATAATCACAAAACACCTCAACCGATCGAATTTGTATCAAATCAAAGAATGGAAAACTCTCATTCAAGTGCAAATGTGGTCATATACAAAGAAACGTGTGTTGTATTTCATATTTGATAAAAAAAGTTGTGCACATGTGTAAATGAAAAGTTTTATCAATGGTCCCTGAATTCGGTTGTGTATTTTAATACCTACCGACTCTTATCTCCTATGAATTCCTAATTTTCACCAAATTAACCAAATTGTCATCAATAACTAATGCAATTCGAACATGATAATAAGAAAAATCCAAATTGATAGACGAATTTTAATGACAATTTCTTGATTCAATAGAATATCTCCAAAAAGGTGATTTTCCACTTGAAATTAAATATATATTGCAAATATATAATAATAATAAATATGCGATAAATGCATGAAACAAGAAAGGCGTTACTGTAGGAAGATGTGTCTTGACAGAACATGATATTGTACGTTTCAACTCGGACCACGAAATTCCACAGGGTGTTGCGAATTTTTGACAAAAAAAACACTTTTAGTTTTGCCCCCGTATGAAATTTTCTTCAAATTTTTTTTGTTTTCTCTTATAATTTCTTCAAAGCAGATCTATAACTTGCCGAACAAATCATCTAAATCGGTTGAGAATTAGGAAAAATATCGAACTTCGAATTTGATAAAATTTTCGAGTGTTCCGCTAATTTTGCCTCCGAGTGTAGTTTCAATCTATTTATGGTATTGGATTTCTCACACAAAAAGAACACGGTTAAGTGGAAGCCACTTTCCTGTGGTCACAATATTTCACATAGAATCAGTACTAAATTGTTGAAATCTCTCCACCCTGTACACAGTACATCATATTATTCGGTTAGTGTTCTATGACCTGAACATTCAGGGTATCCTGTACCCATGTTTTTTTCAATTCATTAGATTCGCCGTAAAACTAAACGAAGTTCCTCATTCATACCCTGTACCTGAGATTTCAAGTTTTTAAGTTATGGCGAAAAATCGAAAGTTATATACCTACCTGAAGTTGTTAAAGGAGGCTTAGATTTCTGCACGTGTCTATCCCAGAACTTAGACAGGCTCCTGAGCACAGATAACCAACTACTAATGTTTTAACTGTCAGTCGAATCAATTCGAACAGAATGGCTAGCTACACAAATGAGCAAATACTTAATTCATTTTTCATACATGGACATGACAGACGGAATGTGAGCAGAATTTGTGGGAGATTTAAGGAATTAAATCCAAATATGCCGTTTGTGACAGTGCAAAAATTCAAGAGATACGTTACGAATTCTATTGTGACTGAAATGGTCCAGAATAAAACATCATTTTCATTGTCAGTAGTCAACAATGAAGACAGTGAAATTACCTTCCAGCTTATTTTGATGTTAATCCACGTACCACATCGGTAATAGCAGAGCATGATCTGAATTTACCTCATTAGTAGTATTCTAAAATAACATGAATTGCACCCTTATAAATTTTCACTGGTTCAAACTCAACTAGCTGGCGATCCACAGCTTCGAGTAGAACTGTGTGAGTTCTCTCTTCTCAGAGCACAAGAGGATACTGATTTTCTCAGAAGGATTATCTGGACGGATTAGGCCAAATTTTCTAAAAAAAGAAATCCTCAAAATAAATTTAGTTTCAATGTGTTTGCACCTTTGAAGGACAACAGATTTTCGTATTTTGTGTATGATGAAAACCTAAATGGTTAACTTTATATAGAGACAAGGACGGTAGTAAGTGCATTCGTTGACACTTTATCAGTAGCTGAATCAAGACATTGTTGGTACCAACTCGATAGAGCGTCAGCTCATAGCACAAAAAAAATTATCGAAATTTAACAGATATGTTTGAAGATAGATTGATTGGAACGAACGGTCTGTCCTTGTAGCCTCCAAGGTCACCTGATCTAACGCCTATGGATTTTTATTTTGAAGCTCACTGAAAGATCAAATTTATTTTGAACCTGTGCCTTCGAGATATGCAGGTGGATGTGGGTGAACTTAGGCGAGTCACATCACAGGGTGTTATGCTTCGAGTAGAAATATGTCTAGAAGTGAATGGTTTCCATTTGAACAATTATTATTCAATTTAGGAAAATAGATTTTAATTCGTTTTGATATTTTTTAATATGACTTAGGGAATTCGACAACAACTGCAGTTTCGCATTTTATTTTATTAATTTATCAATTATCCAATGGCAAAAGGACAGTCATTTGTTAATGCTCCGGGAACTGTCAATGTACGTGCAGGAATCCAAGCCGCCTTTGTCAGGTAGGTACGTAAAATTAATTCTTTCGCCATAACTTGAAAACTTTAAATATCAGGTACAGAGTATGTATGGGGAACTTCATTTAGTTTTTCACGGCAAATCTAATATGAATTACTTAATCGAAAGAAAATAGTTTTCGATGTCTTCGTTTCGAAATGTGAGGCGGCAAAAAGAGCACTCTGAATACTGACTGAGATTCAGTCAGATATGAGTTAAGTCCCGCATGGTTTCTTATTTCCAAAACTTCTTTCTCTATGTTGGTAGCCCAAGCCGTTCTTGAGATATAACAATTCTTCAAAAAGAAACAAATCGATAATTTTCATGAGATAAAAAACACAAGGTTTAACTTTAATCTACACTTTATTTGAAAAAATTCGACGACGTTTCGCTGACACAGCAGCTTTATCAAGAATGACAAACAGAATGAAGAGTATGGTATTATAAACAAATCGTAGAACAAGTTGGATGAATAACAGGAAAATCCACACCGAGACATTGTACAGTCAGTATGAAAGGTAATAAAAACTAATTAAACAAGTTAAGTAGGGGTGAAAAATTCACATCTACCTGCTCATTCAAAAGCTTGTCCGAATGTTTGTATCTATTTATTTCTAATGCTTCTAGGAGATCTAATTTTGAACTTTTTGATTTTATATGTAATATGTCAAAGTTTTTATTGAATGAATGGTTTTCTTTTATTAGGTGGTTTGAATAATTTAAATCAGATTTGTTTTTATCGAAGTTACGTTTATATTCAGATGTTCTTATGCCAAAACTCCTATAGGTCCTACCAATATAAATTTTTATCACAAGAACCGCAATTGAGTTTATAGATTCCTGATTTACTTGATTTTTCAACACGAGATTTATTATTTTAATACGTTTACCTAAGTTATTAGAAGTTTTGAAAGTTAAATCAACATTTTGTTTGACGAGAAAGGATTTAATATTTGTACTTGCAAAACCGCAGAATGTTAAACTGTTGAATATTTTATAGTCTTTATGAATAGGATATACTTCATTTATTGCTTTCTGATACAGTTTTTTACGAATGATTAGATCTATCATATCCGGATTATATGAATTATTAATGGCTATCTGTTTGATGATGTTTAACTCTTTACTATAATCTTCTACTCATAAAGGTAAATTGAGTAACCGATGTACCATGCTGTTTAAAGCTGCAACTTTGTGTTGAATTGGATGTAATTAGTAGTTATGTATAATTGTATCAGTATGTGTTGGTTTACGAAAGACCGAAAAACATGATTATTATTTTGTTTAGTGATTTTCAAGTCCAAAAATTAATGCAATCGTTCTGTTTAATTTCTATCGTGAATCTAATGTTCAAATGGATGGAATTAATGAAATTAAGAAATAAGTCTAATTGACGAGTTATATCATGGATCTACATCAAGTAACGGCCTCCACAATTCAAACGATAAGACTATGATATTTCATGATCGGAACAAGCTAAACTTATGTGGTGGGTGTTTTTGTATTTGAAATTACAGGTGCTACCGAATTTGTCAACAATATAACGTTATACAGCTGAATTAACTACCAAAATTTGAGAATAACAGCATTATTTGTTGTCCATAAACGTGTAATAGCTCACTCATTTTGGGATACCCTGTATAATTTGTGAAAATTAGGAAGTAACTATTAAAACCTCATTTCATTTTAATCGACTACTTTGACAGGAGCGAAAATCGGATCACAAGTTTTTCGCGGAATATATTGCGGAAAATCAGATCCGCCAGAAATATTCAGATATGCAAAATTAGGTAGACTTCTGAATCAAATTCTTATTGAGATATGCGGTCGAGGCGAAGATCGATATGGAAAGTTTTTCAGACGATAATTTCCAAACTGCGAACGAATTGGAAATAACCTTACACGATTTCCCAATTTGCCTGAATGCCTCCGAATTTCCATTTCATGCACCACATATCTCCATCTCGTTGGAAGTTTGTTCGCCAAATCCGTCACACAGAAAATAGAGGAGTTTTCGAAGTGACCAACGCTGTTTGATTTCAATCTGTGCTACGGTGAATTTGTAAAGTTAGAAGGAAATATGCGGATCTATCCAAAGGATTGTTCAACATTAATACATTTCTGTGTCTGTCTCTTGCCAATTCACTACTGGTTTTCGTGAAGTCTTAAGAGCTTTTCATTTTTCAACTTACGAGATAACCTTTAGTCGAATCCAAAATCGAACAGTTGAGTAATTATTATGCAATGATTCCATATTTCTTGATAATACGGATAGAAGCATTGCTGAACAATCAATGAAGCACTTCTACTAACTGAATAAAAAAGTGAAGACAAAACACGACACATAAAATTCACAAAATATAATGAGAAAATCATAATGTCATTTATGCCTAAGATACAGATGACAAAAGTGGGGATAAACGGAAATCAAGCTAAGCGTTATTTATTGGAAGATGCTTCTAAGCGGATGCCCTTATGAATCCTAATAAATCTTAACTTTTGTTTTTGTTACACAAATCTAAAATTTGGGATTTTTGAAATCTAAGAAATGATTCCTTAATATGACAAAATACTAGTTGTTATTTTATGATGAATTATTGATTTTTTATGCTTATGTACTCTAATATTGATAGAACGACCAGTTTGACCTATACAGGGTGTTACATAAAAGTATGTCACAACTTGAGTGGGTTAATCTATGTGCAATTTTAAGAAAAAAAGTTTTTATAAACATAGGTCTGCTAAAGCTTCGTTACAGAACTACAGGGTGTTAAAATTTCCGGCAAAAATTGTGTTTTTCTTCAAAACTCCTGCCGTTTTGCCGATATTCAGCCCAAATTTGGAATGCAAGCTATTTTTAACAGCCTCCATAATTACCCGTCCTAAATTTCAACTAGAATCTACCAGGTGTTCTCTTTTCTGGAGCCATGTCTTCTTTGCCATTTCAAATTTTTTTGCAGTACGACCAGCGTACAATCAATTTTCGTCATCATCGTTCAATTTAGAAATTTTTCTTTCACTTGTAATTTTTTCGTATCTCCAACCGTTTTCGAGTGAAAAATTGTTGAATTTCAATTATTTGAATTGTATTTTATTCACAGATTAAAAAAACATAATAGAAATACTGGATGGGTATGCCTAAAATTAGCTTTCATTTTGAAAGGTTGTCTTCTGAGAGTCAACCTATACTAAATCAATATCAAACTAAAAGAAGTGTCCTCCACCTGCAGGAATACAGGCCTCTTTTTCGCAAATTATTACGCACACTTTGAAATATAGCTGGGTTATTTGTTATCGTGTCACAAAAGGTTATTATTCGATTTCTCAATTCTTCTACAGTTTCACAGGAGTGGTATAAACTAAACTTAAGTTTTTCGTATCTCCAATCGTTCTTGAGCAAAAATTATTAAGCGATTGTATGCATTCGCTGAATTGAAAGCAATTCTAATTAAAAAAAATGACTAGAAGGCTTCGATTTTTTTCATTTATTTATTTATTTTGACGGTTGCTAAAGTTGAACCTGTGTCTGCTCGAATTGTTTATTAAATTAACGATTAGTTCCAAGACTTTTGAAATTATTGCTGTAAGAAAAAATGGCTAATTTTACTAACGCCGAATTGACTGATATCCATTACATGTACAGTCTGACTGACGGAAACACAACAGAAGCTAGGCGATTATATCAGGTGCGCTTTCCAAATCGGATAACACCAGACAGGCGAAGATTTTCAAATATCCACAAAAGGTTGAAGGAATTTAATACTTTTACTGCAAATAATCAGTTAGAAGGTGCAACTCAAACTATGTGAACTCCAGATATTGAGGAAGCAGTTTTGAATTGTATTGATTAGAATCTTAGTATGTTTCATTGGAACTACTCGTCAATCAGACTTATTTCTTAATTTCATTAATTCCATCCATTTGAACATTAAATTCACGATAGAAATTGAACAGAACAATTCCATCAATTTTATGGACTTGAAAATCACTAAACGAAATAATAATCATGTTTTTTCGGTCTTTCGTAAACCAACACATACTGATACAATTATACATAACTACTCATTACATCCAATTCAACACAAAGTTGCAGCTTTAAACAGCATGGTACATCGGTTACTCAATTTACCTTTATCAGTAGAAGATTATAATAAAGAGTTAAACATCATCAAACAGATAGCCATTAATAATTCATATAATCCGGATATGATAGATCTAATCATTCGTAAAAACTGTATCAGAAAGCAATAAATGAAGTATATCCTATTCATAAAGACTATAAAATATTCAACAGTTTAACATTCTGCGGTTTTGCAAGTACAAATATTAAATCCTTTCTCGTCAAACAAAATCTTAATATAACTTTCAAAACTTCTAATAACTTAGGTAAACATATTGAAAATAATAAATCTCGTGTTGAAAAATCAAGTAAATCAGGAATCTATAAACTCAATTGCGGTTCTTGTGATAAAATTTATATCTGTAGGACCTATAGAAGGTTTGGCATGAGAACATTTGAACATAAACGTAGCTTCAATAAAAATAAATCTGATTCAAAATATTCAAACCGCTTAATAAAAGAAAACCATTTATTCAATAAAACTTTGACATATTACATATAAAATCAAAAGTTTAAAATTAGATCTCCTAGAAGCATTAGAAATAAATAGATACAAACATTCGGACAAGCTTTTGAATGAGCAGGTAAATGTGAATTATTCATCCCTACTTAACTTGTTTAATTAGTTTTTATTACTTTTCATACTAACTGTACAATGGCTTGGTGTGGATTTTCCTGTTATTCATCCAACTTGTTCTACGATTTTTTTATAATACCATACTCTTCATTCTGTTTGTCATTCTTGATAAAGCTGCTGTGTCAGCGAAACGTCGTCGAATTTTTTCAAATAAAGTGTAGATTAAAGTTAAGCCTTGTGTTGTTTATCTCATGAATTTCAATTATTTGAATCGTATTTTGTTCGCAGAATGAAAAAACATAATAGAAATACTGGATGGGTATGCCGAAAATTAGCTTTTATTTTGAAAAGTTGTCTTCTGAGACTCAACCTATATTAAATCAATATCAAACTAAAAAAAAGTGTCCTCCACCTGCAAGAATACAGGCCTCTTTTTCGCAAATTATTACGCACACTTTGAAATATAGCTGGGGTATTTGTTATCGTGTCACAAAAGGTTATTATTCGATTTCTCAATTCCTCTACAGTGTTCACAGGAGTGGTATGAACTAAACTTAATTTTTTCGTATCTCCAATCGTTCTCGAGCAAAAATTATTAAACGATTGTATGCATCCGCTGAATTGAAAGCAATTCTAATTAAAAAAATGACAAGTAGGCTTTGATTTTTTTCATTTATTTATTTATTTTGACGGTTGCTAAAGTTGAACCTGTGTCTGCTCGAATTATTTATTAAAATAACGATTAGTTTTAAGACTTTTGAAGTTATTGCTGTAAGAAAAAATGGCTAATTTTACTAACGCCGAACTGACTGATATCATTTTTTTTCGGAAAGGAACCTACGAAGAATATTACAAGATTTGATGACTGTTATCTTTTGTAACTGTTTAAATAAATTTTTCTTCAGACCCAAAATCTCAATGCTTTTGTGAAGAATAACACCTGTTGTGGAAATAATAATCGGTAGAATAAAATTTTTCTTCATTTTCCACATTTTTTAATCTCGTCGCCAAGCATCATATATTTAAAAATTTTTTCTTTGTATTTATTTTGTATATTAGGTGTGTCGGGTATAGCAATATCAATTATATATGTTATTTGATTCTGTTTATCAGTAAGAATGATATCTGGTCTAATGTGTTTTACAGCTCTGGTGCAAAGAATTGTTTTATCAAAATTAAATTTATATTTGTCATTTTCACAAATAATCTCAGGTTCATATTTGTAAAATTTTTTGTTTTGGGAATTAGGTCATGTTTAATTCCTAGATTGAAATGAATAATATTAGCGACGGCATTATGTCTTTCTAAATAATCTGTTGAAGCAAGGACTGAGCAAGATGATAATATATGAAAAACTGTTTCTGAAGAACAGAAACATCTACGGCAAGAATTATCAATATTTTGTTTGATGATGTGTTTTCTATAATTCCTCGTGAAAACAACCTGATCCTGGATCGCAATTGCCAAGCCTTCTGTTTCAGCAAACAATTCTCCAGATACCAACTATTTATTCGATGCGATTTCATCAATATAATCATTTTTCAAATCTTTAGGGTGCTTTCCGTGTAATTCCTTTTGCATCCAACTTTCTCTTTTAGAATTATCATCGAATTTTTTTTTGTTCAGTTTGAATATTGAAGGGATTTTGAGATTATACTTCAAAATTGGCAAGCAAGAACAAGGAAGTGATTATGTTTCAGGAGACTCACACTGCGACGGAAGAACATCTCCGCGAAAGAGGAAATATCGCAGATTATGTACTTTTGATTATCTTCCTAGTCCTTTTTATGGCCTTGTTTGCTATGTGAAATCATTTCCTCAATTCAAGCGTGTTTAGACATATAAGAGTAAGGTGTGATTGTTGAAATAGTTTTTGCTGGTTTTCTTTTTCCATTGTTACAGATTCCTGTCCCAAACCCCTTCCTTTCACCCTTGTCTGCATCTGGAAATCATGGAGTGCAAGATGAGAATTGAAGCTTACCAGAAAAATCTTTGGTACTCTTTATGTACACAACACACTAACAACATAAACAGACAAATTATTGCTAGTGTTATAGCGACAGGAAACGAATTTTTCCCTCAAATTTTCTCACTAGTTTATTGTATCATAATCAAGATAGTATGGTTCTCTACATTTCCTGAGCTCACACTTGTGTTTTTCTGACACACACCAAAATTATAGATATAAGCATTTATTTTAAATACAATCATACGAAATTTTGTAAATCCTAACTTCTTCAAAATAGAACAGAATATATATATTGTTCACAAAATTTGGCTAGTCTGAAGATGCAACTTCTTTATTTTAAAGAATCCAATACCTCGAAAATTTGAGAGATATGAAGAATGAAAACATTTGCGAAACTTTTATACATTGTATATCAAAATCGAAGCATTTCTGAACATCTGTTTATTAGACAGGAAAGTCATGTTTTAGCCTGGCAAATCTATTCTAAGACTTTTGTAGCTCAAACTGAAAAAGAAACGTGCATCTCCGATAATCTGGCGTTCTGATTTATTAAGCTGATTATCCAATTACTTAGCGGGTATTATCAAACAACATTGCCATCAATTTGTATCAATATTCTGGTGGAAACAATGCGATCCCCTCAAATCTGCTTTTTCTCCATCCCCTCCTAATAAAACTGAAAATTCCAACACCCCATAAAAGGGGTAAACGCCGAAATTGAATGAGTTAGTTTCCTCAGAGCTGACATATTCATTTTTTCAACTGGGTTTTCACTCCCGATTTGCAGAGTAGTAATATGTTACAATTTCCATCTCAGTAATCCGGGATTTCGTCCTTTCAAGCCCATCTATGGTCGCTGTGGATTACAAGGGTTGGTTCGGCAACGGCGACAGACGTAAGAGAATTGGGAATTCGAATATCGGGTGTTTGTTTCTATAATTGAATTTCAGAGGGGATTTGTTCGGAACAAATTCTGTTATTATAGTGGATATTTTGATGTTTTGAAATTCTCAAGAATTCGGGATTTTGTTGCCGTTTACAGATTTTGGTTGGAATTTAGAGACCGGCTTTCATGCAGTTTATCTGTCACGTATTGTTAAATCTACGAGAATGGTTTTCGGCAAAATTCGATCTCTTTAAAGTATTGAAAGGTATCACTAGGCAGTTTGAAGATGTATAAGGAACTCGTGTTTATACAGGGTGTTTTTTGACGATTTTTATAGTAGATGAAAGACACCCTGTGGAGTTAGTACTGTGCTCGAAAAATTAGGTAAGGCCATTCTTTCCACTTTATGATTTTTGATTCAAATATTTTATTCCCCATGATTCTTGAACCTTCTGATCAAATTATGTCGAATATGATACAAGTATCAACTAGCAGGACATAAGAGTTTCACCTGATGATTAATGGAGTAGTCCAGAAAGGGACTGGAAAAATAAAGGTATTCATCAATATTAAATTGATGTATACGGATTTTCGACAATTGTTCGTTCTCGTTCAAGTCAAAACAAAAATGGTCATCTATTAACAATATTTACTAAACTATCGCACTCCATCAAAGAAAGTTATGGCAAATCGAAATACTATCGGACGAATATTGTTCCCGTTACAGACCTATCCATAGAAGATAAAATGGAAAAATAGGCTATTCTGAAACCTATTCGTGAATATTCGATATTATTGGTATGAAAGAAGTATTTATTCGTGTTTTTACTTTCATTTCGAAGAGAAACTGAGAACATCAACAGAAAATAAATCGTTGAAAGTAGAACTAAAATAAAAAAATGAGAATGAAAATCGACTTACAACATATGTTCAAAAATTCCTCCCCTTTCTTCTGAGAAAATTTTTCGGCTCCTAACCTCAATTTTCCTAATGCTTACGTATGATATCGGGTTGATATCTTATTCATTCACTGACCTCATCGATTCTATGAATCTGTGAATGATGAGAGCTATTAGTCCTTTCTATGATTGTTGTTGTTCCATATGTCATTGAGTTGGTCTGTGATATAACAAATTGGACGAGATTAGTTTAAATTTAATCTCGTAAAGATGCCTGATTTTATTACGTTGATATGTTGGTATTTTTTGGTTTTACTAACTGTAATTAGCAAGAGGCAGTAAAGAAAATCGAGGTTTATATTAACACGACAGCGTTTTTTGTCGTGTGACCTTATAATTGAGAATGCATTTGTTGTATGTGAACGCTTTTTTAACTCTCCTGCGGATGTTTTTTTCAACAACTAACCTTAAATTGTTTTGTTTACTCTTTATTTTCGAGTATGATAATATTTATTACATGTGAGATTAATTAAAATTAAGAAAAAATTAAAGTAAATATATAAGTTTTTCGATAAAATACAATAACAATAATGAATAAAAACGAAATGTTCATTTAGTGGGTATGTGTAGTAGTCAAATAAGTGATCGTAAATTACCATCAAACCGACAGGTATTGAGCTCATTTTTTTATAAATAATATTTTTGAAAAAAGTATTCGTTAAAGTTCAGTTGAGGTAAGCAATGATGTTATAAGTTCCACAAGCATAATATTAATTCAAACTCAATTTATAATTAAGAAAATAGAAAGTTATACTATAAGTGCAAAATTTGATAAAGAGCTTTCACAAAAAAATCTTCGACACATAAGCACCATGGACAGAACTCATGTCAAAAATTGTATAATTTATTCTAGAACCTAGAAGAGTAATGGATTGGTAGATCAGCCAAAGCAACTGTTGAATTTTCAAGAGAATCGAATCGATGCCTACCAGTGTCGTAGAATTTATATGTTCCAATAAGAAGTCTCCATAATTCAGATGAAGATTATGTTGTCCAAGGTGAATAATTAATTCGTTAATTTATCTTTAAAATACTGATAAAAATTTTCAATTACAGAATTGAGTAGGACAGTGTCTAACGTCAGTGTATATAGTAATAGTTTATATGATTCAAATGTTTATACGAAAAGAACCATATCCAATTATGAAGATGAAATACCTCGATACTTAAAATCCAAAACAAAAGCTAGATCTAATGACTCCGGATGTGACTTCAGACTTTAGACCCTACTAATATGAGCAGTACCTAGGTTGCTCATATAATGTGTGCATGTGCTGATGTAATGAATACTGATATTGAGAGTATCAATTGCTGTGCTAGTTCTATTCATAGACATCATAAACAATCAAGAAGTCAATTGTATCCGAATTAAAAAAATTACACATTTCTCCTTCTTTACTACACTGGGATGGCGGACTGCTCCCAGATGATTAAAAAAATATTGACTGCCAATTATTGTATCTGGAGAACGTACTGAACAAATTTTGGATAATCCAAAATTTCATATAATCAAGTATATTATACTAGTGATAAACGGCTTGATTATGGGCAATCCGTTAAGTCCTTTGTTAGCAGAAATATTCATGAATAACTTAGAAAAAATAATTTATAATCATCCACTTAGTAAATATTGTTCATACTGGTATCGTTATGTAGACGATATCATTATTCGCTTCACAAGAACAGTTAAAATTTTCGAAAATTCATTATATCCAAAAATTGAATTCACAACCAAAATAGAAAGCAATATTTCAATAAATTCCTTGGACGCAACAATTTCGAAAGAAAATGGGAGACATGTTTTCGCAATCTACCCTAATCCGTCACTACAGATATTATACACATAACTCGTCATGTCATCCTTATCAACATAAACTGTCAGCGTTCAACTGTTTTATTCATAGATTGATTAACATTCCGTTATGACCAGAAAATTTCAACAAAGAATTAAACAAATTGGTAAAATTAGTGGTTTTAATTCCAGAATAATAAATGATATTTTGTATAAAAAACAAAGTAGAAACTCATTGAATGAAGTTTATCCTGTCAATAAAATAAAACAAAAATTCAACACTTTAACCTACGTTGGCATTACAAGTGAAAAACTGAAATCATTCTTGTGTAGAAATAATTTCAACATAGCTTTTCAAACTGATGATAGCTTAGGCAAATAGTAAAAACAATAAAACCAAATCAGATGAAAATAATAAATCAGGAGTTTATAGATGGGATTGCAGTGACTGTAATAATTTTTATATTGGTAAAACACATTGAAATTTCAATATCAGAATATCGGAACATAAACGCAGTTTTTCAAATAAAAAATCAGATTCAAATTACGCGAATCATCTTCTAGAAAATAATCACTCTTTCGACCCAAAGTTTGAAAGTTTGCATACAGATAATGAATATTCGAAAGTAGATCTTTCAGAAATCAACAAACGTAGACTCGTTAATGAACAAGTCGATTTAAGCCCTTCACTTCTATTGAATCTCTTCAGAGAGCAATCTATTCCTTAATTTTATTTGATATACCTGTCGTCAATAACCACTTAAGAAGAAGCAACCTCATAAACTCTTAATTACTCAAGAACATTTGTATTTATATTCTCAGTTGTAGTTATATATAGTTATCATAATTTCTGTACATTCATTCTGAAGAAGCAACGGTGAAGTGAAACGCGTTACGAATCACAATTATTCAGTAAAATTCCCAAAAAACTTTATTATTGATGATGGAATTCTACCAAGTAAAATCCTCCCAAATTCAAAAATTTTGTAGAGAATTTAATATTCTACAAGACTATGGCAAGCAAATCATTTTAGGAAATAAAATTTGTGTAGTTATTTTAGAAATAAGAAAAGAAAATTTTACGGTGTCTTTTAAATAGAAAAATTGACTCTTTGTGCCAGCTCAATTGCTTATATATCGAGCTTTGATTTTGGGAGATATTTTTTTGTGTCGAAGAAACATTTCAGATTTATCAACTCGTACTAAATTTTTTTTGACACAATCTAATTTACACAGTGAGTCAAAATGCGAGAGCAACAATTTCAATTAGAACTCACGACTTTCGACAGCTTCTTCTAAATAACTAACTAAACTGTTATCATCTTTGGATATATTTTTTATGTTTGTAGAGCATTTGATTAATTGTTCTAAACGCTCATTTTTTAAAGAGATTCGAGACAAATATATCAGCCTTTGATGTGAATAACTGGAACGACCTATTTGTGTATGAAAACTAGTTGAAAAATCGAAAATATTCTTTCTCCAAGAATCGTGAACATTCCACCTCAAAAGGTTCACTCCCTAATCCTCTAATTAATATATGCGATTAATTCGGAAATGGGATATAAATTCAAGGTCTTAATCAGCACCGAAAGTAATTGCTTTAAAAGTCTTACGCATATTCTAATTGGAAAAATTTGGCGTTAAAAACAGATTGATTAAGATATATGCTGCTACGAAAACAGACAATCTATCAGGAGGGATGCGAAGCGATGGAGAAGGAATGACTATCAGCCCGTCAAATACGAGCAAAACCACGTTTAATGGAAGGGTTGGATTCAACTAAATAGCGGTAGGGGTTGGGTTGACATAATTGATGGCTACAAGGGATTTTTCTGTGTTTGATAAGTAAACATTTGGTATAGATGTTGACGAATTTATGATATTATTCGATCTGAATTGAATTATCCTTATAACCACTTATTGTGTTTCAAGCTACAATTTTTATTAGTGTATTATTTCAACAATTGGATCTGTTTTCGGATAATCTAACCTAACCATTTTCATAATCAAATATAACATTACTGAATTCAAAGATGCTAGGCAAAATTAATTATACTTTAGTGGGAATCAACAAAGAATGAAGGATATAGGTTGGTATATCATTAGCTATACCTACATACTTATTGAAGAACTAATATCTTACAAGTTTAGCCATTCTGGTTTGCATCTAAGATAGTTAGAATCACAATATTCATCCCATATTTGGTTTAAAAATCCAGAGATTCAGCAGGAAAATATGTCATACAACAGATGAGTTCGTGATAAGTCGTATATTTAATGTACTTTTTGTTAAGATTCTCTTTATTTGATATTGTTAGTATTTTATAGTGATATTTTATTTCATCGTTGTGCTATATGATTTTCTAGTGATATTTTATTTGTTGTGTAATATTCTTATACATTTTCGTTTTGCTTTCTTTGTACTTGGGTATTGTGCACAAAATTTTTGACATATCATTTTACTTTAATGACATCATAAAAAACATTCTGACGCAGTTAATATTCAGTGTTAATAGAACGATCACCTTGATCTGTATAAAAGGAAACACGACAACAAGTTAATTCGTACACAATTTTCCAGGTTCAGAATTTTTGTCTGAAGATTTGGAGAGTAACCCCGATAATTTTTTGTTAGTTCAAAACCAACGCTGGTACTTTTATTTATTGATACTTTGTTCAATTCATGTTAGCTAACCAATTCATCGTGTTGGTCTTTTTTTGCAGGGGCACATCATATTGACGAAGATATCTCGTACTTTCTGATCTATCAATGAATGTAAGGAAAAAAATTACTTTTCTTACTACTTCATTCACTTATAGCTTCTGATGTTAGAATTTTAGAGTAAAGTTCGAGAGTCAAAAAGTTTTTAAATTAAATTGTACCTAAGATGGGATAGACTGATTGAAAGTTGAAAAATATCATAAACAATACTTAAATAGTACCAATGTCTAAATATAAGCCAGAAAAATGTCTTTATTTCACCCGCATTCGTGAGATCACTTGAATTGATGAGAACCTTGATATTTTGGTTTGCATAAACTTTGTAGTATAATGAAACGGTACACCAAGTTTGGTTGAAATCGTTGCGATAGTGTAGAAACGGTAATTTCAAGATTTCTAATTTTCGAAGTGTTGCATGGAGAATGGTAAGTTTTCAATCATTTAAAACATAAAAGGCCATTCAAGTTTTCAAATGATTTTAAAAATACTGAATTCGTTCGACTATATCATAAGGAAAGACTTTATCGTAATTTTGGACCCCCTCCTCGTTTCCATTTTATTTTTTTCGTCTGATTATGATAGCATAGAGATTCTGAAGAAATCCCAATCACCTAAAAGGAAGTAGTTATTGTCAATTTCAATCACAACTTCAGAAAGCAGAAGGAAAAATTTGGCAAAAAAGTGAGGTAAACAGCAAAACTAACTAAACATCGTTAGAAGATAACATAGTATTAGACTATTTTCTTGTTTACCCCATTCGCAGAAGCGGGAATGTTAAGTTTTCCGCTCTAATAGGGGATGAAAAGTAAGAATAATGGCGAAGTTTAAAACTAAAATACAAAGTTAGAAATTTTTATGTAAAGGTACAGGAAATCAGTTAATAGAATAGGTAAAATACATATTAAAGATTAAAATTGCGTACTAATTTATAATTCTAAACTACTCAAAAATCCACAACCAAACTATCAAATATATTTCTCAATGCCAAAAATAACACTCGAAAATTAGATAATTCAGAGGTGTATAAACTAGCATATCCCAATTGTAATGGAATTTAACTTGGTCTAACAGTTAGGTCGTTTAGGGAACATCATTCACATTTTCGTAAAAACCAAACAGATTTCACTCTAGCACAACATTGTACAGAAAACAACCAAATTTTTCATCAATAAACAATCTGCCATATACCAAGTACGAAAAGGTATAAAACGCAATTATCTCGAATCTTTACAAATATTCAAAGCAAAACATAATACAATAAAATATAAAATATTACTCAACGACCTGATTGATTGATATTATTCCCAAATATTTGTAATTTTCTCACTTAAAGGCAAAAACTAGATTTTGGTGTTTTTGGAGGTGATTCACAATCAGGAAAAATTTGAAAATATTGAGAGAAGTCCAGTATCTGAGGAAGAAAACAAAATGTGAAAAAACAGCAGGAGCATGACAAAAGGATAAAACGGTAACGATAAAAGAATTCCTTAATTCATTTGGAAAATGGTTGTTTGATCAATTCAAGCAAATACGTAAACTAATTTTTATTCAGTGTATTTCAATGTATAAGTAAAAGAAACTATTTCTCTGAAAAAACTATTCAGTAACGTGAAACATACGGTTTATTTAGTACATATTTAAGACAAAATGTATCAATAATATGCAAACGTCATTATGATATTCTTGGTCCACAAAGTATTGAATTGAAGAAAGGTCACGATGGTTTAATTTGAATCCCCGAGTTCCATTCTTGTATTGTCAACCCCACTTTTTGCTACTTTCGAATGATATTTCGTAAAAGTCGGTTTCTTCACATTTGTCGATATCGTATGGATATGAAATTTTTTTCATCAAGGATCTCGGAATAGCGATGTCATTGGATAAAAAGATAAACCCGTATTGTTTATAGATAATGGGTAAATGCCGTTAGATTTCAAATGCTTATATCTCAGAAACAATATATACTGGGTGATTCACCAGTGGCGCGGTGCTCTGTAGCTCGTACACTCTTGAAGATTTCAATTTTGTTCGAACGGTATTGTATTCAGAAAGTAAAACTCTATTTCAGAAATTTATTTTGAAGTAAACAGGGTGTCCCAATTTTCTATCAAAAAATCGTGGGAGGATTTTTCAGATTGGAAGACCACTTTCTTGTTGAAGATTCAAGAGCGTCCTAAACTCTGCTATAATGTTTTCAAGTAATAAGTTTTTTTGGTGGGTAGTTTCGTCACAATATTTTTTTTCTGTAAAAATTCATGAAAATAGGCTCTCACATCATCGCATGCTCCTTCGACCAGAGAGGATGAATGCTTTTTTCCTTTCGTTTTCTTATTGCCCAAGGATAGCTTCATTGATGAATTGAAATATATTATCTTCACTTTATACAGGACTGACTCAGAAAAATTATTGAATATTGTAATTTTAAAAATATCATATCTTGATTTTTTCGAATGGAACATCCTGTATTTTATTATTCATGTCAACCCAGTAAATATTGTGCCATATTTTGCAGAAAAACTCTATCTTTATCTTCGATCATTTCCGAAATATTCGATTATTTGTACAAATTTTTGATGAAATTCTACAAACCGTATCAAACTCATCAACATGCATTATTATTCGCACAGAAGTTTTTATTTTCTGTAATAATTCAAATAGTGAGAAATGAAACCTAAACAAGATACTTCCTTTAAATAATAAAATCAAGATGATTATAACGTAAATCGAGGTATGTGTTGACATATTTTTTATTGGTCCCTTCTGTCAGGTGACCGGACATATCATATTTTGCATTTTGCATAGTGAAATTATTCCTGTTTCGTTATTAAACATTGTTAAAGTGAGGTTTGAACCCAATTTTCTAAATTGATGCTATGAAGTTCTCCAAAGAAAAAATGGTTTATATGATTTTTATTCTGGGTGAGTGTGCTATAAATTAATTTAGGTGACAAGATGGTCAGAGGTGTGCCACTCGTATAGAGGTTGAAGAGTATTATTGAGTATATTATCAGAAATTAACCCCAAGAAACGTAGTTACTACTTATTACAGGTATATATTAAGAAGAGTTCTTGAAGCAGTTTTATGGTTTAAATGCACCAGTTAGTAGTTGTTGAAATTGTTATTCTCATTTCACAAATAATGGAGAGGTTTTCTAATTTTACCGCTGTTGAACGTGATAGAAATATACCATTTTTCCAAAATGAAATTAATTATTGAATAAATATGATGCTTAAAGTCATCAAGTCTATCTATCTTCAATCGATAAAAATGCTGAAATGTGTTCTGAAATGACGGGAATTGGACAGTCTACAATATACAAGCTTAGCAAGGAAAGAAAATCTGAAAATAAATTAATAGAAAAACCTCCGAAAACTTCTTCAGGAAAGCACCGAATGGTTATTCATGAAGACTTTAGGAATACTAGTCGAAAAACTCTTCATTTTCGAAAAGAAATTCCCACTGTGGAAAAATACACGCTGTGCCCGTAGGAGATCAGGACTTTCCTTTAATATCAAAGAACAAATTGTTGCAAGTTTTGCATGGATTAAACTTCTCATGGAAAAGGCACAACATTGTTTTCATAGATAAAGAGACATCGTTTGCTGGGGAAGAAGTTATTTAGGAACAATTAAAAAATGTCGTGCTCAAAGTAGGGAAATATGGATGAAACTTGGGTTAATAAAGAGTACACAGTTCAGAAACTTGGAATGATAAAAATATAGAAGATTGTCGTTAAGATTTCCTTCAAGGATTATCTACAGTATTTCAGGCTCCGCCAGGAAGAGGACGACATATAATAATAACGCATATATGTAGTGCTGATGTAATTGTTAATGAAAGGTTATTAGCATTTCAAAGTAAAATTATTGGAGACAATCATTAGAATATAAATGTGGATGTTTTCGAAGAATATTTTGAACAATTGTTAGATTTGATTTCACTAGGATCTGTCATTGTAATGGATAACGCCAACTACCATTATCGATAGATTGAATTTACGACAGCATCTTCAATGCGTAAATCATCAAGATTGATGGATGAAAATATGGTGAAAAAAGAATTATAATCAATTGCAAAATTATATAAAAATCATACACAAAATACAAGATTGACGAAATGGCAAAAATCGGGAAGTTAGTAGGTATACTCCGCCCTTCAACTTACGACTGCGAATTGATTCCGATTGAACTAATATAGATACAAGTAAAGGGTGCAGTGACTGGAAAGAACACAAGTTTTTCAACAGTGCAATAAAAGGTTTCACATCCCAAAATTGGAAAAATTGTATAGACCACGTCACTCAAGAAAAGAAAGAATGTGGGAACTGGATTATGATCGGTCCTGTTATAGTGAATTAAGGTAATGAAGACACATCATCAGAAGATGAACTGTAAATATTTCATAAAAACATTCCATCTTAAAATATCCTTGAGCATTTTAACAGGTATCAATTTGATTTTAAAATTTTAAACTTTAGAGAAAAATTTAATTTAAAACTAGATATTTTATAAAGTCATGATATTATTTATATATATTGTTTAATATTCTGTTAGGTTATGTTAAAACTCATGTGGAAAATTTATCTTAAGCCTGCGATAATATAAAATAAATGCGCATTTCCATAATTCACAAAAATTATTGATTTATCTGAAATATCATAAACATTATTCAATTAGTATATATCTTAACGTACAGAAATAAGCGTAAGTAGAGTATGCATGATATACATGCAATAATTATGTTTGGTAAACGTAACTATGTAGATAGTTGCACTGGGTTATTATCGTTATTAATACATAAGTGTTGAATTGATTCAATTTCATTTTCGAACAGAACCCTAAAACACATTCGTCTACGATACTAACTACAAATTTTAGACTTCTGAACTAAACATTTTATTTAAAACGGGGACAGCAATATTCGCAGGCAACAAAAAAGACAGAGAAAATCTTAGCAGGTGGTTGGGTTCTTCCTGGAGATTTACGAGGTTTTCTATGAAAGATCTGGCAATAAATTGGTGCCTGTTCCAAGACAAAATCATAGAAGCTTCATTTATTTCTGAATTTGCCCACGTACATTTCTAAGGAATTTTTTATTACTCTACGTCTTTACCATATAGACCTATAACCTACTTCATTTTGGGTAAAATTTGAAAACTTTTTCCTCCAACTTTCCTGTATAATTCTCACTCCAAAGGTTAGTCCGCATACGCAGAAATTTTGTTTAATAAATTATTTCACTGGTTAAAACTCTGCTTGTTGATTGATATAAAGCGTAAAAGCGTTTGCCTCTATCCACATTTTCTCGTACCTTACAGCTCAACGAACATTCAAATGTTTCAGCTCTTTTCTTTGTGAATTAACTCAGCAACTCTTAACATACCTACTCATTTCCACCCGGATGATTATATAATACATCATTGTGAACTTCTTGCGATCTTCTTGACTGACGTTACTTTATAATTATAACTGAATGATATACCTCAGAGAGAAAACTTTTCATTCATTTTCAGAAAGCTTCGGATACACAGATACCGAACTAACTTAGCGTTGTGTTATGTTTATTCGAGTGTAAGGGTACGATAATTTCGTTCTAAGTAAATACCGTAACGACTCCGCAGATCAGACCTCAAAGTAAACGCAACAGGCCAAAGACCAGAGCTTTAGAACTAACATTTCCCAAAATGGGTATCTACTTCAAAAGGGAACGTGGCCACTGGCAATTTAATTAGTAACGGAAATCTGAAAGGTATTCAAATAAATATCCCACGTATTTGATAATCAGGAACACTCCAACTGATCATTTCATCAAACATTACCTGGACTAAATAGTACACCAGCTAGAAACTAATTTTACCGTAACAAATTCAGAAAACTGAGGTTTTCCTCGGGTATAGTGAAATGATAGATTACATACAATTAGGTTTAGACTATTCAATTATTTGTCCTATTCCATGAATAAATTCATTAAAATGTGTAGGACAAATATTTTAGTTAATGCATGAATAGGTTATTATGAAATTTGTTTTGTTACAGTTGTTGTTGAGATTAGGTTATCACAGCACACACGCAGTTTTGACGAACACGAATTAGATTCTTATTAATGAAATAGATTCGACCGTTTCTATGTGATATATTATGTATAACACTGGTCTACAATGGTTTTGTTGCCCTAGATATGAAAATGATTTTGGGTCTATTTATGCACACAATTCGTGAAACTATCAATGATTTTGTAGGATTTGCTCTGATTTCTTTTTAAATCTTTATTTACATTTTACATAACAAAATCGTAAAACAAGAAACAAAATAACAGATATATTCATAATGTCAGTTATGTTTTGAGAAATTCGGATACATCGAAGTAAATAAAGAGGAAAATGTTGAAAATATATTTCATATTTCCATAAAACGCCTTTTATGAGATTTTCTTCGATAATTTTTCAGGGACAATCTCTTTTCAAAGACCAGCAGTAATCTGCCATCATGTGACAATCCTATCGACCTTGATACCTTTCTTCCATCACTTTTAGATCTTGATGAAACCGCTCTCCTGTTCCTCACTATAATTTCCTAAATTATCCGGAAATTTATCTAGATGATTGCGGAGATAGTGTAACTTGATACTCATATTTGCTCCTAAAGTCTGAAAGTTTGTCAGCATATTTTGCACAATTTTTTCATAATTTGCTGCTTTATGGTTACCTAGGAAATTTTCGACAACCAACACAAAACTTTTCCAAGCTTTACTTTCCGGAACAGTCATAACTTTGAGAAAATCTGAATCTTTCATCAATTGCCGTATTTGAGGACCATCAAATACTCCACCTTTCAATTTTTCCATACTAAGCTTCGGAAATTTTCTGCAAATGTAATTAAAACAATTTCCGTCTTTGTTCAACGATTTTACAAATTACTTAATCATACCTAACTTAATATGTAATGGTGGAAGTATGATTTTGTCTCTGCTCACCAGCGGCTCCTTTATTACGTTGGCTTTACCGACAGTTAAAGAATTTCTTACAGGCCAAACATCTTGTTCCCAATGAAGTTGCTTTGCTCTACTATCCCACATACAAATAAAGCAAGGGTATTTTGTATATCCACTTTGTTGGCCAAGTAAAAATTAACCATTTTCAAATCCATACAGATCGGCCATTGATGCTCAGAGTATTTAATTTTCTCTGAAACTAATTTTACATTTTCATATTGTAACGGTATAGAATTCCTCTTTTAATATAAATCACTTTAACAGTTTTCCTCTTTTCATATTATGTCCATCTTCCGGTATCAATCAAAATTAATTCGAAATCAAACAGTTTTAATTCAACATTAAAGGTTAATAATTATTCATAAGGATCACAGGTGGCGAGCATTGTCCGTATGTCTCGTAATTATTGTTTTATCGGCGCAGTAGATAAGATTCGTTACAGATTTACCATAATCGATCTAGTTTTCGACCTGAAAAGGATAAGAAAATATTAGAATCAAAATTCAGAATTAGAATATTCCGTATCAAATTAATTATCGAATCTCAAAACCCTTTTGATAAAAGGTGAGTGTTTATCGAGTCTAACTCCAATTGTTTCATACGTGAAAATAAACATTTTAGGGTTTCTTCTACCGGAGGCATAGCATTTCTTTTTCTTATACATACCTGCAAGAAAAGCATTACTGTTAATGCCTAGAATTCAATCCAATCCGATCAACTGGAGTTTTGGTTATCGTTCTGAGGACAGAATTTTCGAATACGCTTACCTACATTCAGCCACTCATCATCATCACTAAAAGCTGAAGCCATTTTGTTTCAAAGTACAGTTGTTCTATAGAACCTTCTCAAATCAAGGCCAGTATCAATCTACACTGTTATATTAATCAGTTCATCTTTCAACGCTAAATAATAAAGAAGAATTTGGTGTAACTTCAATATCGTATTACCTTCTCAAACATCTCCGTTTTCTTTTTATCATCTTTAGAGTTATATTATAAGTGGATTACTAACCCCTTATTTTTCCGTATATTATAAATTGCATTTCATTACGTATATTATATTCTCATCAAAATCATATTCTTCATTTACTGTTACCTAAAAGTAACACTGATTGTTTCTTGATTTTCAATCAGTCGATTCATATTAAGTTTATATTTCATAGCTTAAATCAAGTGGCGCCCAGTTCATTTTAATTATTCTTTATTGGTACTAAGAGTTTTGTAAATTATACAACCCACTACCCAACTGTTCTCTGGCGAAAAGCTGCCAATAAGCGCAATTATGTAATACGTAAGAAATTACGTTACATAAAATTGGCGCCCAACGTGGGGCGCCGTAGTTCTATTTTTTTCTGATTACTTTGCAATATTGTATGAAATTTTTTGAATTATTGATTACTGTTATTGTATTCTATATTGATTGGATATTTTGAGTGTATTTTGTATTTTCTTATTCTTGATAGCTGTAATGCACCAAACTTTTCTCTCTTTTTAATTTGTGTGATGATTGATTATCTTGATACTGTCAACATATGTGCTAGGTATTGCGGTAGTTGTTGAATTTATAATTTTATATTTGTTGTGAATAATGGAAATCGAAATTAATCCTAATCATTTGTCGATTAATGAACTCAACTATGAATTGAGAATAAGGGCGTTGTATCATGTAGAGGACAAGATGAAAAGAGGAAAATCTTGCGTAGATTATTAGTACGTCAGAAAACTGTAAAAGACTTAGAGTTACACGATCCTGAATTTTCATTCACTACTGAACAGAACGAAATTAATACCACATTAGAGTCTATAACGCAACTTGTTATCGAGTTCGAAGGTAATAAAGAGGATTCGACTTTTAAAGAGCGAAATCACGTCTATCTCACATTTCAGAGCGAATTTCACGTTTACCTATTATCGTTGGAGATGATGAAAAAGAACGTTTGTCATTTAAAATGAAGCCTTTGCAACTTGTATCAGTTTAGAAGCTGACTTATATGATAAAATCACTGATCAAGCACCTACTGTCAATAACGCATCTAGTATATCGAATTCTTGTATACACAGTGTCTCCGGTACATCACAGTCATTACCAAATCCTCCTTACTATAAATCCATACCTGTTTATAAATGGGGTGAAACATTTTCTGGCGATAAGAGCACCTTATCTTCATTTTTAGAGAACGTAGAAGAGTTAAGAAAGGCACGACACGTAAGCAAAACAGAATTGTTCGAATCAGCTAGAGACTTATTTGTCGGTAACGCACGATGTTGGTTTCGACAGACTATAGGTAATGTTAAAGATTGGGATGCTCTTGTTGAGGCATTAAAATTAGATTTTAGGTCACCGTATCATGATGATGAGCTTTGGGAAGCTATAAAATGTAGAACTCAAATTAAGGATGAATCGGCCGTTATTTATTTTGCCAAAATGAATGAATTGTTCAATCAACTCACTCGAATCCCTGCGGAGAGCACTAGACTCAAATATATTAGAAATAATTTGATCCCTGAGTATCGTAAGGCGATAGCAATGACAGAAATTTCTTCCATTTCCGAACTTTACAAGCTAGTTAAACGTTTAGAAGACAATGATTATTTGGACATAAATATTTCGTTGCCCTCGACTAGTCGTGCTGAAACTGCGAAAGGTAATTTTTCAAATCCAAAAGGATTCCCCGTACAATAATATTTCAAAACATTATAGTCGTTCACCCAAATTATTAACGATTGATAAAAAGATAATAATATTCCTGTTAACCCCGATGAATGCTGGAATTGTCATAAGAAAGGACATTTCTATAGTGAGTGTAGAGCTAGGAAAAGTAAATTTTGCTATCGTTGTGGATTACCTAACGTTACTGTTCGTACCTGCTCACAGTGTCAAAAAACTAATTTTTGGGGCGAAACTAAAAGCCCGAGATTCGTCCCAGTCGTTTCATTTGAGGGCTTCTGAATTAAATAATTTTGAAAATTTCCAAACTTCACGACTTTTCACTAAAATGACACACGATAATAGACCATACATCGAGGTGAAAGTATTAGACAATAAAATAGTTGGTTTGTTGGACTCTGGTTCCAATATTACAATTATCGGTAAAGGTGGCGTTGATTTAATACGACGTCTTAATTTAAAATTTTTAGTCCAAGTTCGAAATTTGTACATACTGTTGATAATAAAAGGCAACATGTAACTGGTCTTGTACATTTGCCTATTGAAATTAACGAGGAGTGTCATCTTGTAGAAGCTCTGGTTGTTCCGAGCCTGAGTCATAATTTGATTTTTGGAAGTGATTTTTGCCAAAATTTGCAATTAAAATAGATTATCTTGAGGAAATTGGGAAATACAACACAATAATGTTTCCTTGGTAACGGTTACTTCAGTCGATTCAAAAATAATCTGGACCATAAAAATAATTTATCCCCAAACCAAAAGGTTGTGATCAATGAGTTGTTACAGGCGTTTGAAGAAGTTAGCGGTGTAAATCGTCTAGGTCGAACGGATAAAATCTCTTACTATAGATACTGGCGACGCAAAACCTTTTAGACTGAAACAATATCCGATGTCTCCATATATGATGAAGATACTTAACGAGGAATTAGATGACATGTTGAATTTAGGTGTTGTTGAACCATCAAATTCACCTTGGTCTAGTCCGGTTATATTAGTCAAGAAGAAGAATAATGAATATCGTTTCTGCTTTGATGGGCGTAAATTAAACGAAGTTACTAAACACGATTCGTACCTCTTCCTCGAATCGATTGCATATTAAGAAGTCTTACCGGAGCAAAATTCATTAGTACTATTGATTTAAAGAAATCGTTTTGGCAAATTCCGCTGGAACCACAATCAAGAGAAAAACCGCCTTTAGTATACCTGGAAGAGGCTTATTTCAGTTTACAGTCGTTCCTTTCGGATTGCGAAATAGTGCGCAAAGACAACAGCGTCTTGTTGACAGTCTATTTGGTCCCGAATTCGAAAATAAAATTTTGCTTACCTCGATGACATTATAATTATATCTGGTACTTTTGAAGAACACGTTTACCTTCTAAAGCAGGTTATTGATCGTCTAAAACAAGCCAATATTACTGTTAATCTAAAAATGTCAATTTTTTCGAAATTCATTAAAATATTTAGGCTATATTGTAGATGAAAATGGTTTAAGAACCGATCCTGAGAAAGTATCTTGTATGGTTAATTTTTCGCGTCCGAATACAAGTACAGAAATAAAGAGGTTCGTGGGAATGTGCTCATGGTATAGAGCGTTTATCAAAGACTTTCTACCTTACTTTCACCAATTAATGATTTACTGAAAGGCAAAAAGAAACGACAAGCTATTACGTGGACTCCTCAAGCTGAGGAAGCTTTTTTGAAAATAAAAGAGGCTCTAGTGGCATCTCCCATACTTACATGCCCTAATTTCAATATCCCTTTTACCATACAAAGCGACGCTTCTGCAACCGGTGTCGGTGGCGTACTCACACAATGTCATGACGGCGAAGAAAAAGTTATTGCGTATGCAAGCCGATCTCTCACAAGAACAGAAAGAAATTACACAGTTACTGAACGCGAGCTTTTGGCCTTAATATTCTGTTTGGAAAAATTCAGAGCCTATGTAGAAGGTGTTAAATTCACCGTCATAACTGACCATTATTCGCTTTTATGGCTAAATAAACTCACAAATCCATCTGGTAGACTTTCTCGTTGGGCAGTTAGGCTGCGACAATATGATTTTGAGCTTATACATAGAAAAGGCAAAGACAATGTGGTACCCGATTTCTTATCCCGCATTCATGAATCGCAAGAGATTAATGTAATATCCTTTTATGACGATGATTTTGACAATTGGTATGTTAGCATGCGTAATAAAGTTAAACAAAGGGCAATTCCTATCCCCAGTGGAAGGTAGAAGATGAAAAGCTCTACAAGTTCGTTCCGTCGAACATTCATGTTCAATCAAATATTTCTGAGTGGAAGGTAGTAGTTCCGAAAAGAAACGTAAGTCAATAATAGAAGCGTTCCATAACCCACCAACTTGCGGTCATCTCGGTGTTTTAAGACACTCTCCCGAATAAGTGAACTTTATTACTGGCCAAAGATGAGAGCCGATATTCTTAAATTCGTGAAAAATTGTAAAGTTTGCGGAGCTAATAAAATTTATAACCAACCAGGTTTAGGATTAATGGGGCAAGAGAAAAATGTCCGTTTTCCTTGGCAAATTATCGCGTTAGATTTAGTAGGTCCTTTTCCCAGGTCCAAACATGGAAATACGTTTTACTGGTCGTATCTGATTGGTTCACGAAATATGCCATTTTACACCCATTGCGTAAGGCTAGCGCTGAAAATGTCGTTAAATTTTGGAATCAGATGTCTTTTAAAGTTTGGTATCCCACAGTTTATAATAGCTGATAATGGAACACAGTTCGCAGGGCGCGCTTTGAGGAATCTGGCCAGAGCATATAAAGTCCAGAAGATTTGGTTCACACCGGTATATTCACCTCAGTGTGATTTTGTTGAACGAACAAATCAAACCGTTGGTACTACGATTCGTTGTTATATAAAAGAACAAAATCATTCGGAATGGGATAAAGAATTACAAAAATTGCTTTCGCTATTAATACCGCTAAACATGAAGTAACAGGATTTTCACCAACTTTTCTAAATTTCGGTAGATATGTTCCGCTTAGTGGAGATTATTACGGGGAAATAGAGTTGACTGACGATATACAATTGTTACCTGAAAAAGGGATAGTTACGCAGTTGATATCGCACCGTTGTCTGATATTTTTCGAAATATTCGGGAAAAGCTTCATAAGGCTTATAGTAGAAATGCCCGAACCTATAATTTGCGTCGACGGAACTACAATTTTGGTGTAGGAGAGAAGGTTTGGCGACGAAATAAAGTCCTTTCAAATGCTTCAAAGAAATTCTCGGCAAAACTTGCACCAAAGTATGTGTTGCGTCGAGTTTATCAAAAGTTTCTGGTCTTTGTTATAATTTAGTAAATTTAGACGGTTCACCGGACGGTAAATGGCATGTCAAAGACCTAAAACCATATTTCGGCTCAAATTCTGATGTTTCCGTTTCATAATATTTTTTGTATCGCTCAAGTATTTTAAAGTTTCACTGTCGTTGAATACCTCCTTGTCGAAGTATTCATTTCATTATTCCTCCGATCGATTAGTTTCTGAACATTATCAGGATTTGACCTATGGGTGTAGTATAGTTAGCTATAGGTTATTATTTAGGTTATAAATAGGTTAGATGAGTAGATAGATAGGTTAGATTATAACTAGATAAGTTAGTTTAGGGTTGTGGCCGCAACAAAACAAAAATTAGCTGTAAGGAATAAAAACGATGAGAAACAGCATGACGGGGTTAGTAAGGCCTTCAATAATATATGCCTATTCCATATGAACTGAATATGTATTTAAAAAAAAAAAAATTATATCAATTTTTTTTCTTTTTAGGAGAGGGTAGTGCAACGGTATAGAATTCCTCTTTTAATATAAATCACTTTAACAGTTTTCCTCTTTTCATATTATGTCCATCTTCCGGTATCAATCAAAATTAATTCGAAATCAAACAGTTTTAATTCAACATTAAAGGTTAATAATTATTCATAAGGATCACAGGTGGCGAGCATTGTCCGTATGTCTCGTAGTTATTGTTTTATCGGCGCAGTAGATAAGATTCGTTACAGATTTACCATAATCGATCTAGTTTTCGACCTGAAAAGGGATAAGAAAATATTAGAATCAAAATTCAGAATTAGAATATTCCGTATCAAATTAATTATCGAATCTCAAAACCCTTTTGATAAAAGGTGAGTGTTTATCGAGTCTAACTCCAATTGTTTCATACGTGAAAATAAACATTTTAGGGTTTCTTCTACCGGAGGCATAGCATTTCTTTTCTTATACATACCTGCAAGAAAAGCATTACTGTTAATGCCTAGAATTCAATCCAATCCGATCAACTGGAGTTTTGGTTATCGTTCTGAGGACAGAATTTTCGAATACGCTTACCTACATTCAGCCACTCATCATCATCACTAAAAGCTGAAGCCATTTTGTTTCAAAGTACAGTTGTTCTATAGAACCTTCTCAAATCAAGGCCAGTATCAATCTACACTGTTATATTAATCAGTTCATCTTTCAACGCTAAATAATAAAGAAGAATTTGGTGTAACTTCAATATCGTATTACCTTCTCAAACATCTCCGTTTTCTTTTTATCATCTTTAGAGTTATATTATAAGTGGATTACTAACCCTTATTTTTCCGTATATTATAAATTGCATTTCATTACGTATATTATATTCTCATCAAAAATCATATTCTTCATTTACTGTTACCTAAAAGTAACACTGATTGTTTCTTGATTTTCAATCAGTCGATTCATATTAAGTTTATATTTCATAGCTTAAATCAAGTGGCGCCCAGTTCATTTTAATTATTCTTTTATTGGTACTAAGAGTTTTGTAAATTATACAACCCACTACCCAACTGTTCTCTGGCGAAAAGCTGCCAATAAGCGCAATTATGTAATACGTAAGAAATTACGTTACAATATTCTTCTTTGAGTTTCGTTGAATGGGCAATTGGAATTAATGCAAATTTATTTCCATTGTGCAATAAGACGCATTTTAAACTTCTTTTGCAACTATCAATAAAAGGCGCCATTCAGTAGATTTGTACTCTTTTGAACCCATGTCTATAAGCAGCTTCGCGATATCATTACAATACACTAATCCTTCATTTTCACTAAAAATTGTAATAACTCTTTTCTCGCGTTCTGTATGTTGTAATTGTTACTGTTGGAGCCAATAAATTTTTTTCTTTTAATCTTGAGGCTAACAGTTCTGATCCTTGATTCGATAAATTGAGATCACGTATTAAATCACTGAGTTCATTTTGAGAAAATAACTTTGGCGTAGATGTTTCACCTTCCCATTCACTTCCACTAGTAGATGGTCCCGATTTCTGTGAATTTGGTAACTTCATTGTTTCTGAGGGCATGCGAATTACTTTTGAAATGTATATGGGCCGAGGAGATTTTCACTGTGTAGAACCGGACATTTCGTAGACTGTAAGTCTGGGTATCTCCACGTTTGATTTTGATTAAAACCTTTAACATCTACTACGCAAAAGTAACAATCATCTAAATGATTCGTAGGCTCCATCCAGATCATAGGAATACCAAAGTCTAATCCAGAACGTTCACCTTTTTCCACAACCGTAAAGACTCAACACAGGACTTACAAACTTTATTAGGAACCCATGGTTTACCTAATTTGTCCATTTTGAAACCAAAATATTCAACATAAGTCTCCTTGACAAAACCTGTGATATTTCTTTTTTGTTTTTTGGTATATAAACACCGCAAATGTAACAAAATAAATCACTACAATATTTACACTTTCTTCGTGACGAACTCATATTTTAGACTAGAAGACAAATATATAAGAATGGACATTCAGTAATTGAAACAAAATATTAATCCATGACACTTTATCCAGATTTACGTGTATATGTACTTCAATATTGTCAAATAACTGAGATCTCAGCTGTTCTGTGGGGCAATGGGTCTGAGAGTGGGGATCAGGTGATGTTTGTATGCGCGAAAAAGTTGCGCAGAAGCCTAATCATGACTGGAAAATTAAATTTTATTTCTAACAAGCTTATAATTGTTCAAAATATAAGAAATGCAAAAATCATGGAAATACGAGCACATTGAGAACTTCCATGAATATATTCGTAATCTGGGCACTTGAAAACATAAAAATTTGCGATGATATCCAGGGCAACAATAGAAAAAAATTCTTTTGTAGAGCTGTGTAATTGACATTATGAATATTGCGAATATTACTACGTAATATATCACTGTTTAAGATGAAAAAGTTTATCCCACGTTATAACTATTGGAACTTTCGTTCATCATCAGACACGTATGCGTTTGAAACTAAAATACAAAGTAAGCAGTTTTTTTTTATACAAGGAAACAGAGAAATCGATCAACAGAACAGATAAAATACATTTTATAGATTAACATTGGGTACTAATATACAGGGTGTATCACGTAAGGCTTTACATGGCTCGAGGGAAGATAGACGTGACTGAGGTGATTTCGAAACACCTCCTATTAACCCCCTGAGGAGCTTCGTTTCATATATACAGGCTATTATCTGAATTTCGCTTAATATTCAAAAATTCATAACTATGAACTCGGAGGCAAATTTAGCGGAACACTCGAAAATTTGACCAAATTCGAAGTTCGATATTTTTCCTAATTCTCAACCAGTTTAGATGATTTGTTCGGCAAGTTATAGATCAACTTTTCTGCTTTGTAGAAATTATAAGAGAAAACGAAAAAAAATTGAAAAAAATTTCATACGGGGGAAAAACTAAAAGGGTTTTCTTTGTCAAAAATTCGTAACACCCTGTGGAATTTCGTGGTCCGAGTTGAAACGTACAATATCATGGTCTGTCAAGACACTTTTTCCTACAGTAACGCCCTTCTTGTTTCATGCGTTTATCTCTATTTTTGCGAAATATATTTAATTTCAAGTGGAAAATCACCATTTTGGAGAAATTCCATTGAATCAAGAAATTGTCATTCAAATTCGTCTATCAATTTGGAATTTTCTTATTATCACTCAGGCGTGTCGAAATTGTCGTTTGCGATTTTTATGTTCGAATTGCATTAGTTATTGATGACAATTTGGTTAATTTGGTGAAAATTAGAATTCATAGGAGATAACAGTCGGTAGGTATTAAAATACACAACCGAACTCTGGGACCATTGATAAAACTTTTCATTTACACATGTGCACACCTTTTTTATTAAATATGAAATACAACACACGTTTTTTGTATATGACCACATTTGGACCTGTTTAAAGAATGAGAGTTTTCCATTCTTTGATTTGATACAAATTCGATCGGTTGCGGTGTTTTGTGATTCTTTTACTGTTTACGATTCGAAACGGTATTTTTCATTCAGAATGAGAGATTTACCACCAACCTCAGTAGCAAGGGCAGTTACATTGATCGAGGAAGGGCGCACCTACCGCTCAGTCGGTACCATGTTGGGTGTCTCGACATCGGTTATCCATCGAATCTACCGACGTTACAGGGAAACTGGATTGTACGTGAGGAGGCGAGGACAAGGAAGAAATCGGGCAACCCGCGCTATACATGACCGTTTCATCGTCAATCAAACCATAAGAAATCCTCGTCTTACTGCTGTTCAGGCACGTAACCTTTTACAAGCAATGGATAACATTAATGTCAGTGTCAGGACAGTCAGAAGACGATTAAATGAAGTTGGTCTGAGATCATACGCGCAAGCAAGAGCACCAAGACTCGATAGAGTCCATCGGGTAGCAAGATTGGCGTTTGCTAGGGAGCATGTAGCATGGACAATCAATCAGTGGAGACGAGTTTTATTTAGTGATGAGAGCCGATATTGTGTGAATTTCGTGGATGGTAGAGATAGAATATGAAGGCATCGAGGGGAACGGTACAATCAAGCGAACTCCGCAGGATCTGAGCAATAGGGTGGAGGGTCAGTTATGATATGGGGTGGCATATGCTTGGGAGTACGAACAGAACTGGAGATTATTGGCAATGGATCACTTAATGCCCATCGGTATATAACAGAAATCTTGGAGCCCCATGTTGTGCCTTTTGCTCCTTACATAGGGGAAAATTTCCTTTTTATGCACGATAACGCGCGCCCTCATACTGCGCGCATAGTGATAGAATATCTCAATGAAGTTGAGATCACACGAATGGACTGGCCGTCGTGGTCACCGGATTTAAACCCGATCGAACACGTTTGGGACATTCTTGGAAGAAAGGTTCGACAACGGAATCCAGGCAACGTTGAAGAGCTGACATTGGCTTTGGTGGAAGATTGGGACAACATACCTCAACAGATGATAGACAACATCATTGGGAGTATGCGAAATCGTATGCGTGCTGTAATAAGAGCTCGGGGGGTCATACTCGCTACTAAAATCAAATGTTTTTTTTGTGTGTCATCACGAACATTTTTCTCAACATGTTCATTTCATTTCACGAGTGTATCGCTAGGATACACACCTGCTCTCAATTTTGGACAGGAATGATAATTATTATAGAGTGTCACACAAAAAAATTCAAAAATAAATGTGCGAAATCAACGATTTTTCCAGTGTACTTCGAGTTTTCCCGGAGCGTGAAATTGGCCAGTGAATTTCAAAATTTTCATTTCGTTAGATTTCCGCCCTCTAATTTTGATTCTATTTTTGGCTAACCTCCGATGTTATGCACCTACGCAAGATTGAAAATAAATTCTTGAAATTTGTGACTTTTCGCTTCAAATTGGATATCTCTTGTTAAAAGAGAGATAAATGCATAAAACAAGGAGGGCGTTACTGTAGGAAGATGTGTCTTGACAGACCATGATATTGTACGTTTCAACTCGGACCACGAAATTCCATAGGGTGTTACGAATTTTGACAAAAAACACTTTTAGTTTTGCCCCCGTATAGAAGTTTTTCAAATTTTTTGTTTTCTCTTATGATTTCTACAAATCAGAAGAGTTGATCTATAACTTGCTGAAAAAATCATCTAAATCGGTTGAGAATTAGGAAAATATCGGACTTCGAATTTGGTTAAATTTTCGAGTGTTCCGCTAATTTTGCCTCCGAGTGTATTACATCGAATACCAAGAAATTTGGCACACAGAATCACCTTTGCAGGATCTGTCCAAAGCGGGACATAAATTTTGAAAGTTTCAGGAACGGACTGAATGAATGAACAAAGATGTGTTTGGTTAGGTATATTGTTTTTCAATGATTTGTTCACTGGTGCTCGAACCGCACAAACAGTGTGTACAAACTATGTAATAAAATATTTTGGCACCATTGAAATGGTCTTGAAATAAATTTTGATTTTGTTGAATGACGAAAAATCCATCTGAAAAAAATTGTGTTCGGTTTTTACAAGAAATAAACTTGTTCGAAAACTGTTTGTGAATGTATTTCAATTCTTTTCAATGTAGCATCATTTGAGACATCAGTTTTTCTTGTTTTATCTGTGTATGGTCTTCGACTCACAATACAGGTCCGGACTATTAGTGGAAAATTTTATTGCTCATATTATGAAGATTGTCGCTATCAAAATACTGGAATCATTAATAAATGAATGATAATTCCTCGGCGTTCTACCATAAATCTACCTTTTCAAGAAGAAATTTGTTATTAGGCTATGGCAGTCAGATATTTATTAGTCACCAAAGAATAGGTATTCTGTTCAATTTAAACCAAGTGATCCGTGCATGTTGAATAAACTAATGATTATTTAAAAGAATGGAACTTATGAGCAAACTGATACTAAGTGTATGAGCATCAAAACAGTTTCAGTCGTTGTTAATTTTTGAAACATGCATAACCTTTCATTCCTTATAAGAAGCATCTCAATCCATTTTTAGTTTCAAACCACTGAAGCAATCATAGGTAATCATTTCTATGGGAGCGTTCTATGCATAGATTTTCTGGCAGTAGACTTATATCAGTATGAATAATTTTAAATTTGAAAATTTCGCGATTGGACTTCTGCAATTATTATCCATCATAGAAGATCCATCGGTAAAATATTTTTTACAGACGAGTCAATGTTTTCGAGAGATGGAATATACAATTCTCGTAACAGGCATTTATGGTCCTATGAAAGTCCGAGAGCTATCTTGAAGAAAAGATCACAGTATACATTTTCAGTCAATGTTTGGTGTGCACGTCACAATAATCGACTGATAGGACCTCATGTTCAATGAAACTCTTAATGAGGAACGGTATCTCGAATTTTGAGGAACAACTTGCACAGATTAATGGCGGAAGTTGATATGAGGGGCTTATATTCCACCATGATGGGACATGTCCTCATTGCGCACTTCCAGTGGGGAATTATTTAAATCAACAGTAAACGGATCATGGATTGGCAGAGGAGGTTCTATCGCTTGGCCACCTAGGTCACCGGATCTGAATCCGATTGACTATTTCCTTTGGGGCTTTCTAAAAGATAGAGTTTACCAGGGGAAATTCACTCAAGGAAGAACTCTTAGAAAGAATCACAGAGAGTTGTGATTTCGTCAGAGAAATCCCTGAAATTATTCAGAAGGCAACCACGCATATTTTCAGACGTTCGGATATATTTAGTAATGAAGGTAGAAGCTATTCCAAGAATAAACTCTGAAATTGGGTATCGAAAATTATTAGTTTTAACGGTCAGTACTTTCCTTCTGTTATTGTGTTATTATTCTGAAATATTCACACACTAGGATTGCAATCAGTTAAAACGACATGTTATTTTGTATTCCTTATAATGTGTTTCTCTTCATTAATTTCCTTGTGCAGCAATTATTAAAAATAATTTTTCACTCGCTTACTTGTTCATAGTCTGAATTTAAAACAAACAATCAAACTGCAGTACCTTTACCAGAGTTGAATACCGAATTAACACATCGCAAGTAAAATTGGTAGTAGAGTTCTGAATAAATAATATTATTTATTCCTCAATACTCTCAACATTTTGGTAGCAACAGTCTTCATTTAAGCAATGAAATATTCCACTGATAGTCCGGACCTGTATTGTGAGTCAAAGACCATACGTAGATAAAACAGGAAAAACTGAGGTTTCAAATGATCAACATGGACTCTTAAACAGATTTCAAATACGTTTATTTCTTGTAGAACGCGATAACAATTTTTTTCAGGTGAATTTTTCTTCATTCAGCAAAATTAAAATTTTATTTCAAGTCCATTTCAATGATGCCAAAAGATTTCACTACATAATTTTTACACACTGTTTGTGCGGATCGAGTACCAGTGAACAAATCTTTGAAAAAACATTATACAGGGTGTTGTATCGCCCGAAACACAATTTTGTACATTTATTCAGTCCGGTTCTACATTTTCAAGATTTATGTCTTTGGATATATCCCGCAAAGATGATCCTGTGTGTGGATTCTTGGTATTCGGTGTAACAGTTGCATAATTGTGAATTTTTGAATACTAAGCGAAATTCAGAAAGGAGCTTGTATATCTGAAACGAAGCTCCTCAGTAGGTTAATAGGGGGTGTTTCGAAGTCACCTCAGTCACGTCTATCTTCCTTGAGCCATGTAAAGCCTTATGTGATACACCCTGTATAAATGAAAATTACTCAAAAATCCCAATTATGGGGAATAACATAAATCAGTCAGGTCGTTAAGTAATAAAAAACAAGTACTGTGTTTTAAGGAATTTTACTTAATAATGGCGATTCGTAACGCGTTTCACTACACCGTAGCTTCTTCAGACGAATGAATATACAGACAAATATAAATGAGAATATAACTATAACTGTTCCTGAGTAATTAAAAGCTTTTGGGTTGCTTCTTCTTAAGTGGTTATTTATGACAGGTATATCCAATAAAATTAAGGAATAGATTGCTACCCGAAAAGATTCAATAGAGGTGAAGGGCTTAAATCGACTTGTTCATTGATGAGTCTACCTGAGTGTTTGTATTCATTGATTTCTAAAGTTTCCCAAAGATCTACCTTCCAATATTTATTATCTGTATTATCGCGTAATTTGAACCTGATTTTTATTTGAAAAACTGCGTTTATGTTCCGATATTCTAATATTAAAATTTCTGTGTATTCTGCTAATGTAGAAATTATCACAGTCATTGCAATTCAATCGATAAACACCTGATTTATTGTTTTTACCTGGTTTGGTTTTATTATTTTTTATATATTTGCCTAAATTATTATTAGTTTGGAAAGCTTTGTTGAAATTATTGCTACTTAAGAATGATTTCAGTTTCTCACTTGTAATGCCAACGTAGGTTAAGGTGTTGAATTTTTGTTTCAATTTATCGACAGGGTAAACTTCATTCAATGCGATTCTACTTTGTTTTTTATTTAAAATATTATTTATTAGTTTGGGATTGTAACCATTATTTTTGGCTATTTGTTTAATCAAATTTAGTTCTTTGTTGAAATTTTCTGGTGATAGCGGGATGTTAATCAATCTATGAATAAAACTATTGAATGCTGACATTTTATGTTGATATGGATGACACGACGATTTATGTATTATAATATCTGTATGTGACATGTTTTCCATTTTCATTCGAAATTGTTACGTCTAAGAAATTTATCGAATTATTGCTTTCTATTTCGGTTGTGAATGCAATTTGTGGATTTGTGAATTTATATGATTTTCGAAAATTTTCAACTGTCTATCTGTTCCTGTGAAGCAAATAATGATATCGTCTACATAGCGATACCAGTATAAACAATATTTACTGAGTGGATGATTATGAATTAATTTCTCTAAGTTATTCATAAATATTTCTGCTAACAAAGGACTTAACGGATTGCCCACAATCAAGCCGTCTTCAATAGTATAATATTTGTTATTGAAATGGAAATAATTTTGATCTAAACAAATTTGTAATAATGAAAGAATATCTGATTTAATGATAGTATTGACATGATTCCTTTGTAATAATTATTCAACTAAGTAATACGTATCTTTCGGAGGAAGGTTGGGAAATAAATTCTTAACATGCAAAGAAATGTTTGGAATTAGGTGGTATAGTGGTATCTTTGATATTGGCAATCAGTTCGTATGAATTTTTGACCGAAAATTTAGATTTAAAATTGCAATGTTTTATTAGCAAGTCGTTGAGGAATTTTGAAACTTTGAACGAAGGTGCCGTTACATAAGAAACAACAGGTCTAATAGGGTAATTAGGTTTATGAAGTTTTATCAACGAATATAATTCGGGGGATTGTGGATTGGAGTTAATGAATTTATATTTTTCGTGGTCTATAATTAATGATTTTGCTGTCGAAATTATGTTTTTAACCACTTCCTGAAAATTTGCGGTAGGATCCTTAGTTGATGTTATATAGTTTCCGGCTGTTAAGAATTCTTCAGTTTTAGAAATATAATCGGTTTAACTAATCGCGATGACGGTGTTACCTTTATCTGCTCTAGTGAATACTAAATCGTTCTTGGTACTATTTTCACGAATTGTTTTTACTATCTTATAATCGGAATTGCAATGAGGTGATAATTTCGAAAAGTCTTCTTTGATGATTTTTGCTGTTTGATGTTTGGCTAAAATATTTTCTTTGGAGTTTTTGAGAATGATTTCGGAGTCTATGCCTAACTGTTCAAAATTAGTTTTATTATGTTTTGGATGTAAATTATGTTTGAATCCTTTTTCTAATAGATCTTTTGTGGTTGTGTAAAATCGGTATCAGTTAAATTAGTGAATCTGTCAAAAATTTATGGTCTGAAAATTTATCAGTTAAAGGTTTGGTGAAGAAATTTTGAATTTAAGTGAATTCAACTTTTTCTGTTGTTGCTGAAACTTTTATGAATTAAAATTTTGACATCGTATCTGGATTCAGAGTCTAAAATATCAAACTCAACAGGGTGCAATCTAAACAATAATTCCGTATGGATCACCTTCAAATATATGTTTGCAACGTCCCTCCTGTCAATCGCAATTATTAAGTAAAATTCCTTAAAACACACTTGTTTTTTATTATTGATAATGGAATTTTACCAAGTAAAAGCCTCCCAAATTCAAAGGTCGTTAAGTAATATTTGATTATTTTCTGTATTGTGTTTAGCTTTGAATATTTCTAATGGTTTCAGATAATTGAGTGTTATACCTTATTGTTTTTGGTAAAGGATGATCTATTGATGGAAAAATATGGTTCTCTTCTTTGCAATATTGTGCTAGAGTGGAATCTGTTTTGCAAACCTGTCGGATCCTGCAGACATTCCCGATTCTTCTAAAAATATGGCAGAAGTTGAATGAAAATTTATATTATTTAAGGACTAATGGATGATCCAATTAATAATAACCTAAAAACTTATTCGAGGTTAGAAAAAAGCAGTCGGATAGATCCAGAAAATCTCTTGATGTGTCAATAATTCAACTGTTCATGGACTTGGAAGAAAAAGGGTATCATCAACAGAGCTACAAACAATTGACAAGGTTATTTTGAAAGAGAATTTGAAAGAAATGATGATACATCTCAGTCCAATGAGATTTCACAAAACAGTACAAAGTAAAAATTTGTTATGATCATTTTACATGAAATCACAGTTTGAATTTCCTTATAAATTGTTCGTTTCGGAAGTACGGACAGAAAAGTTATAGTTATTCTTTCAACATTTGTCTCTTTCCCATGTAGAAATTTCAATATTCTGAAAAAGTTGTTTTCGACTATTATTTTCGTCTAGATGTTGGTTTACTGTTGTACAGTAATTACATAGGTGCACTAACTGGATAATTTTTTTCCGTTAGAACTTTCCAAATTTTAGAGCTAGATCTTTCGTTCTTACTTCATTGCATAGTCAAAGGACTAGGTTTTTCAGAAATTGTATCGAAATTTCACTTTCGGTGAAATCCAACATGGCTGATACATTCGAAAATGAGCAATTATTCAAGATCGCTGGAGCATTTTCTTTTCACTAAAAAATTCGAATTGGGCACTTAGTCGATTAGACAGTCTCTTTTGAACAATTTTACAGATTGATCTTAAAAATATTCTAGGAATTGGTAAAAAGTAGCGGGAAGAATTTTTTCATTCCAATTTTCAGATGAAATCGAAATATTTTTTTCACCTCATGGCGTTGGCACTCCTGAAGTCGTTGTTTTTCATGGATGTTCTAATAAGACAAGGAAACTTAATTTACTACAACCAAGCTATAATTTGATTTCTGTTCGATTTCAAAATGCCGACTTCCTCAATATTTAACTTCCTCAAATATTAACAATTTTCACCGCGCATTAAAAAATTTTTCGCGGTCTACATGAGACAACTGCGTAATTCAATCGCTAGATTGAACTTTTTCCATCATTTTAAGGGGTCGAACTTGAACATAGATTCGGAATTGTGCCAATTGTCGTCGATAATGTTTCTTTTCTTCACCATCATATGCACCTCTCGTTGTGGAACCTCTGAAGATGCATGCATTAACTCTATGATAAACAAAAAATAATGAAATGTCATCGAGTTTTAAACGACATCTGGTTTGAACTCGAATTTCATCTACTAACTTGTCGTCACCAGAACGATTAAACATACTGTTTCATGCAACTTAAGAGGCTTGAATCAAAGTCTTCTTCTATCAAGTACAGAGTAAAAAATATTTCAATCAAGATGTAAGTGAATGAAAAAATTATTGAAATGTCCGGGGTGAAAGCACCAAAATCCGGGGATCTTACGTTTACGGTCTTGGGAGACAGGTTTTAGAAATGGCTGCCCTATATGGGGTTTTCAGAAAATATTGAAATTTAACCTACCGTTTGAGTGAAAAATCAAAAGATCCTAGAATAAGATTTGCTTATTGCTCTCTTTTTCTAATTGGAATTATTTTTGCGTTTATATTATTAATGAGATATTATTTATTTGCGATAAATGCGATGAGCGAAATCTAGAAACTGCAATAATAGTGTACTATTTCTATTCAATGGTAGTAGAACGTTCAAATATAATCTCGTTGTTTTTACTCTCTTCATTATTCGACGACAAGTTTCCTTACTCGGGAAAGACCTCAACGTTTTCATACATTTCTAGAAGTAGTACGTCAATTTCCAAATAATTCGAATGTCAGTGGTTTTCCTCGTTTTTCCCCCAATTCATCTCAATTTGTAAAACGACAAAACGACAAATCGATCACCATCGACAGATACATAACATGTGATATTTATGTTGAAAGCGGTGGCAAATAATTCTTCGGTCGTGTTTTCCCGCTTATTTATCGCCAGGGAGTCTTCAAGTTTTTATCACGGGAGCCTACCAGCTCTGGAAACGTAAACAGATCCATCTTAACCTTCTAATATAAGGTCGATTAATGCTCCATTCACATGATTGATGCAAGATATATTTTACTTTATGGTTTTGCTCAAAATTTTATTGCTATTAATTCTTAGGACATAAAATTCCTCGAACCATAAAAGTATACTTTTCTCTCTGTTATTGATTTAGACGCATGAAAGAATTTGTTCGTGCAGAAAACACCGGAAATGACAAAATCAAATATTGCAATAAAAATGGTATTTGAAATATTCATGAATGAATGCATATTTTGAATAAAGCAATTCTGTGTAACTGAATTCTAGAAAGGGTACGGCAACGAACCTGAAATTGATTTTATAACGACTAAACTACACATTTAAAAGAAATTGACGCAAGAAATCGAAAATTTGAACTTGTTCCTAATTAGTTCAGGTTGGCTGAAGTACTAAGGAATGCAAAAATGCATTTCGTTGAAATTGAAATAAAACTAACATGGAAAAATGTAACCGAAATCCTATAAATACTGAATATTTCCAACCCTGGTGAGAATTACTTCCTGTCATCTAGAATTCAGTCAAATTCAATGACATGGTACCATTTCGTACTAATGCTGTCTTCTTAATCTTCTATTGAAAATGTTCCGGACATTTTCGATGAGATTCTGTCCTGAACTTCGTACGGGCCACTCCTTTGAAGTGATTTCGTGAACTTGAAGGTTGTAACGTTTTAAAAAAACCTTGTATAGACCTGACATTATTTATGAGCGAACCAGTTGTGATGACATCTTTTTGCAGTATATATATATATATATATATATATATATATATATATATATATATATATATATATATATATATATATATATATATATATATATATATATATATATATCATCTGTCAACCATCCTAGTCCACTGCTGAACATAGGTCTTCCTCAACGATCTCCATTCCTCGCGATTTTGGGCCCGATTTATCCAGTTCGTACACACTCGCTTGATATAGCTCTCTCCATCTCACGCTGAGCAACACATATTTCATTAGCTGATTTCTTTGTTAGGGTCAGGGTTTCTGCACCGTACGTCAAAACTGGTAAAACGCATTGATTGTATACTTTACGTTTCAAACAAATCGGTATCTCTGATTTGAACAGATCTCTCAGTTTTCCAAATGCAGCCCATGTCAGCCTTATTCGCCTTCCTATTTCTGTTGTTTGGTTTTCCTGCCTATAGTTATCTCATGCCCCAGATATTTGTATGACGTTACTTGTTCAACAATTTCACCATCGATGGAAACTGGTTGGCTTGGTAGTAAGTTGGTCATCATCTTAGTTTTCGACATATTTATCTTCAATCCAATTTCACTGGACAACCTTAGACAACTGCAAGAGCATCTCATTTGCATCATTTAATCCGTTTGCTATAATGACGATGTCGTCGGCGAAACGAAGATGACTTAATCGCTCACCATCCACATTTACTCCCTCTGATCCCATTCCAATTGCTTGAACATATATTGCAATAAGTTTGTGAACAACTTCGGGAAATAGTATCACCCTGTCTTACTCCACGTCCGATCCTGAATTTTCTGTAGAATTGTGAAGGCACACTTGTGAAGTGGCATGCTCATATATATATTTGATGAAGACAGTGTATCTATGATCTATTATACAGTGTGCCAACGCTTTAAGCATAATCGCCTGTATCACGGTATCGAAGACGAATATGAGAACCAGAGGCAAGTTGTATTCTATGCTCCTTTCAGTCAAAGTCTTGAGAGTTTAGAAATGATCATTAACACCAAATGTTGCCCGAAATCCGGCCTGCTCTCGAGGTTGGTAGGTGTCCAGTTTGTTTGTGAGGCGCTTTGTTATTATTTTGGTGAAGAGTTTGTATAAGTGCGATAGAAGGCTTATAGGACTATAGTTCGAGAGATTTGTGGGGTCTCCTTTCTTGTGCATAATTATTATTATAGCATTATGCCAAGACTCTGGTACTTTTGCTTCAGCTAAACATTTATTGAAACGTTTCGTTATTTCACGAATCAGATTTTCACCGCCTATCTTCAAAGCCTCCGCAACTACTCCATCTTCCCTGGAGCTTTGTTGTTTTTCATATCTGATAGTGCCTTCCGGAACTCATCAGCTGTTATTTCTGGGAGGTCCTACGAACCCTGATTCATAACATGAGGTATGCGATTGTCTTCCTCGTTCTCGCGATTCAGGCTTCGATACAAATTGGAGTAAAAGTCCTCGACAACCTTCACTATTTCGGCTCTATTTGTTATAATTGAACCATATGGATCCATTAGTCTGTGAATGTTACGTTTTCCCAATGAAGTCATCCGTCGTAGTACCTTCATGCTTTTATTTTGTTCTATAGTTTGAACTGCCAAGCTTTTATAGTGCTGTCGAGAGTCCTTCCTAAGTTGGCGAGATATCTCGCGGGTAAGTATTTCGATATATATATATATATATATATATATATATATATATATATATATATATATATATATATATATATATATAAATATATATATATATATATACGTATATAGAAAACCAGTAGGAAAATATTTCAACAATCATACCTCTTATATGTCTAAACAAATCTAAGAAAAGGTTTTACATAGCAAGCAAGGCCATAAAAAGGACTAAGGAGATAATCAAAAGTACATAACCTGCGATATTTCCTCTTTCGCGGAGATGTTCTTCCGTCGCAGTGTGAGTCTCCTGAAACATAATCACTTCCTTGTTCTTGCTTGCCAATTTTAAAGTATAGTCGACAAAAACCCTTCAATATTCAAACTCAACAACAATTTCCTCTCTTTTGACCGAAAGAGCAGTAGATAATAAATTATAATCATCTTATTATCCAACTAGTTCACCTTAGGAACGAACTTCGATTCTCAACACAAGATTAAGCAGCCCTTGCCAATGTTTTGTTTTGATGATTTTACAGGTTAGATAGATGTAACTGTCAAAGGAAAATCAAAATTTTGTCAACAAACTACAGGAAATTGATTCTTCGAATAATCTGATTAAAACGAATATCAAAATTTCTGTTGATTCTATTTTGGCACAACTGTTTTGTATACTGACGCGTAGTTTAAACGCGATGTATGTTTTGAGATTTTATAGATAAAAATATCAAAAAAGGAATTTGTCTCTTAATTTGTATTGCAAATGAACTTCGAGTGCCGAATCGCTCAGAATGTTACGGAAGGTTTACGGTGTATCTATTATCAAAAACTCGTGCATATGAGTGATACAGTGCTTTCTACAGCGGCAGAAATGCGGTGGAAGATATATCTCGCTCTCAACATCTTCAACTGAAATTAACATACAGGGTGGTCCAACGAAAACTTAACTACCCGATTTTCGGGGTTTGAAATAGAAATATGGAAAATCGCTCGGACCTGTCGATTTATGATTCTAGGGGTACCAACTTTTCCGATTTTTTCATCACCGCAACTTCAATTCCTTAACGGGGGTGAGCACAACCCCCTGATTTTGAAAACGGATGAGGGATGTTGCGATTGATCATTTTGAAGATCTCATCGAGTACTATCTAACCCTACATTTTCGCTTCAAAATTTTCATCGTAAACGAAATGGCAGCTAAAAGAGCGGAAGACTACATTTGTGATTACTTAATTAAGTGCTGAAAATGGGCACCATTCACGTGTATGGTTAGCCATTTGTTTGATTCATCTTAGACCCTTGTTAGTCTATCGTGAGTTGTCAGGAACGTTGAAACTGTACCAAGGCGATTGTATATTTCTAGTAGGATTAAAATGGTTTATTCTGTAGAAGAAAGGGTGGAAATGATAAAATTATATTTTAGAAATAACGATTCTGCGCGATTAACAGTAGCTTCATTTAATGAATAAAATCCTAAAACAAATGTATCCGCTGCTTACGTTGTGCAACTGGTAGCTAAATTTAACGCTACTGGCTCAGTCGGCAACAAAAAGAGGGTGTATGAAGGAGATGAAGCGAGGGATCTGACCCTTAGTAATAGGAATTTGTACAATGTGTCTGGTGTTCAAACACAACAATCATGATAATTTCAAGAAAATATAAGCTTCAACTTTTAAGATACGGTTTGTTCAGGAACTGAATGAGGATGACTTTGATCGCCGACTCATGTTCTGTGGAGTAGTCAGTGAAATTATTAAAAATAATCCAAACTACATGTTCAATATCTTTTTTTCGGATGAGTGTACATTTTACCTTAACGGCACTGTAAACAGGTATAACTGTCGGTAATGGTCAGATGAAAATCCATGAATATTTCGAGGAGACCATACTCAGCATCCTCAAAAAATGTTTGATTGGGTATTTATGGAAATCAAATCATCGGCTTTTTTTGATACCCGGTAATATCACTGGCCAAATTCATTCAGAACTATTACAGAACGCTTTTTATCCAACCCTCGTGCGAGTATTGGAGAATGAAGAAGACCATGAAACGATAATGGGTCAACAAGATGACACACCACCTCATTTCGTTCAACCTGTGCGTCAGTTCTTAAATGAAAATTTTCCTCAGGCCTGGATTGGAAGAAGGGACATATCGTCAGCAGCCACCCAGATCACCTGATCTGGCACCACTGGACTTTTTCCTATGAGATCACCTAAAGTCTGAGATCTACGCTACCCAACTTGAGTCACTGGATGATTTACGAATTCGGACCATTAATGAATACCGTCAATTTGAATCAGAAATGTTGAGTAATGTACATGAACGATTTGAGCAAAACTTATTTCACTGCCTGGAAGTGAATGGTGCCCATTTACAGCACTTTATAAATTAATCACAAAAATAAGTAGTCTTTTTAGCTGCCATTTCGTTAACGACGAAAACTTTGGAGCGAAAATTTAGGGTTAGATAGTACTCAATAAGATCTTCGAAATAAGGTATCGCAACACTCTTTATCCCTATTCAAAATCAGGGGGTTGTGCTCACCCCAATCAAGGAAGTTACGGAGATGAAAAAATCGGAATAGTTCTCCTTCGAATCAGAAATCGACGGGTCCAAGCAATTCTCTATATTTTCATTTCAAAACCGGAAAATCGAAGTGATAAGTTTTCGTTGGACCACCCTTTAGATAAAGTGAAGGAAATGTTAATTGAAAATCGATATTTGAGTTTGAGAGATAGGCAATAAAATTTATGTTTCTCACGAATCAAATCTCACCACTTTGAATGATTCTTAGGGCATGAAACGCTTTGCCACTAGACTAGTTCCAAAAGAACTGAATTATCTTCAAAAATTGAATCGCGTAAGGGTTGCTTAAGATATGCCAGAAGGAGTCAATTACATCCCCACACAATGAAACGCATTGTAACTGGTGATGAGACACTCAAGAAGATTCGGAATGCCGCCTTCTAACTGAACCGAAACCGAAAAAACCACGTCAAAGTCTATCAGAAGTCAAGTAAATGTTTACTGTTTTCTTTGATTATCAGGGTGTTGAGACCTTGAAATTCTTGCAGATGGTGAGATGGTGAATAAAGAATATGCAGCGTTGAAAAGAGCAAATTCGTGGAATACGGACAGTGATTATGAGGACATCGATGACGGCGATAATTAACTTTTTAGTGCAAATTAATCACTTATAATAAACAGGATGCTTCAACGGAAACTAAACAGAGGCTATATCTACCAAGATATTAATTTCTGATCAAAACGCAAAAACAGGTCAATTTTTGTTTCAAGGGGGACATCCTCTGGGGTACAAAACTTGCGTGAAATATGAACCGCCCAAGCAAAGGTTGCAATCCTTGAACATTTTGAATAGGGAAGATGAGTCGAGTGATGACTGAAAAGAAAGGTGGTATCTTTGTCTACATTGTCTTGAACGAATTTTCATTTTTAATTGAAAACTGTGAAAGAAACGGGGTTAGCAACTTAAAGATAGGGAAGACTATTTCCCTGAGAATATTCAAGTTTCATTGAAGTAAAACAGATCCATGCTGATCAATAGCAGTGATCATCCAGTACCATCCTCATCTCGAATTTCAACCACAAGAGCAGGGGTAACCACCCTTGAAAATGTGGAACAGGGTAGATGGGTCGAGTGATACCTCTAAAGGAATGTATTATCTTTGTCTGCATCCCCGTGAATGAATTTTCATTTTTGATTGAAAACTGTAGAAGATACAGAGTGAGCTACTGAAAAATAGAGGAGACTATCTATCACCCTGAGCTATTCAAGTATTAGTGCAAAAAAATGGAACAGATTCATTCCAGATCAAAGGCTGTCATCTTTGATCTAAATGAATCTATTCCAGTTTTTCGCACTAATGCTCCAATAGTCTTGGGGCGATAGTCTTCTCTATTTTTCAGTGGCTCACTCTGTATCTTCTACAGTTTTCAATCAAAAATAAAAATTATTTCACGGGAATGCAGACAAAGATACCACCTTTCTTTTGAGTCATCACTCAAAGAGGGTTGATATTTCAGGCAAATATTGTACCCCAGAAGATGTCCCCCTTGAAACAAAAATTGACCTGTTTTTTCATTTTGATCAGAAATGAATATCTTGGTAGATATAGTCTCTGTTTAGTTTTTCGTTGAAGCACCCTATATAGGGAAACCTAGAATATTTTTATTCATTTTCAATCACCAAAATTAACAGAAATCTATCGTTGTTATATGTTTGGTTTCTCAATTGAATAATTGACCTGTTTTCAAAATTCTCAGGAAGTTATTCATCTTAATGGTTTAACAATTATTTCCATGCAGGTAAGCAGATCTTAAAATCTATAAATTCTTATTACTTTAATGTTATATTGGATTGAGAATTTGAATTTAGGTATTGGTGAATTAATAGCATGTAAATGATCTTCAACTAAGTACCTAGCTATCAAGATATACCAACTAGTTGGAGGATCAACAAATGTATAAAACCTATTCTTGAATCTAATTTTACCCTCACCTATGGTATCTTCCCTTCTACCTGGCAGTTTGGGATACAATAGACTCGGTCAGTTCTTAAATGGTTATCTAGTATATTCTTTTTATTACTGAACTGTTTTGTTTCGCTTACAGAGGATAACACGCCTGAAATTCAAGGATTACTGGTAAGAAATATTGAAATTTAGTTTTCTGCTTTTCTAGTGGTTAAACCCTGATAATAGATATTGAACCTTAAGGTAGATTGACATGGCTCATTTTAGAACTCGCGGGCTCTAGCTAATTCACCTGCAGGTGTTCAAATACACTCAGGTCTTACTCAAACTAGCTCCTCTTTTATAAAATCAGCAATTTACTTTAACAACCTCTATTTCCATTGTTCCCAAAATGATCAAATTACTATTCAATTTCAAGCGAAAAACCACTGAATTCAAAAAGTCTGGAAATTATAGAATTCAATGAACAGCTTACGCAAAACATACTGGTCGAACTTCGGAATCCAGGTTCAAGGAACATCTCTCCTCAGATAACAGCAGTTTTTGAACATAATAGATCTAGTTATCACATAATTACGATGAGTAATTAAAAAATTCTGCACAAATCCAATAAAGGGATGACATTAAATCTGTTGGAAAGTTTGGAAATCAACAACATTTGTAAAAACCCAAAATTCAACACTCTCAATAGTCAATTAGAATTGAATAGGCTGTTTGCTCAAGACACTTGACAATGATTTAATTGCCGAAACCGATCGTGTGTAGTGAAAAAACGTATTGTAGAAACCAAACAACAGTAAATAAATCCATCGACAATATCATCAATACTTATTAATTTGATTTTGTTTGTATAAAGGCATGTTTTTTACTTGATTGGTTCGGAGTGTACACAAATAATGAAATGAATTTTATGGATTTCAAATATTATCAACTGAAACTTTTACTAAATACACTGAAGATATATTTATATTTTGAAGCTTGGCGAATTTGTAACATTCTAGAACCACAGCACAATTTATTTAGAAATTGTGAGAAAAATCACCGAGATACTTGGGTTGATCCATACTTGTTACTGGCATCATATGGAAAATGTATTTAATGGCAGCTTAACGATATTTTCTACAGAATATAAAAACATTAGCAGGTTAAAATTTGCTTTGCCATTTTAATACATCCCTCGAATAAGTACAGGACTATAGCATACTATTTTACCACAAAAAGTGCTATAGAATAATTTATGGCGTTATTTTATGTCCAAAGAGTTGAACATGAACAAGGTTAATGGTGCATCGCTATTACCCTCAGAATTTCATAAATATCTTTATTGCGAAGTTTACTGCTTTCCTGGTTGACAAAAATGAGTTCGTTAAATGAATGTCTTTGCCTGTTTCGAACAAACGGTCCATGATTCACTAGTAATGGCTTTCGTTAACAGTAGGAACTATTTGTTCGTCGTTTTTCCGACTAGTAGCGGTTTCCAGACGTGTTTCATTTTTATTTATCATTCGATTGAAAATATCGAATACCGCGAAATACTCTCTTCGCAAATCTTATGATAGATATCGTTCGAATTTAATCTATAGTTCAGACTTGAATGTTTGTATACCGAATATTTATGATGAAGAAGATATGAAATTGTGAAGCAAGAGCATCCACAGATTTTTATGTAAGCTTCTTTAAACAGCGGTTATGTACGAGACTATTGGCAGGAGCGGAGTATATAGTGGGGACAGCGGAATCGATCACAGCGCTGGATGTGGTAAAATTATCGTTAAATCATGCTTTTATCATAAATAAACACGTTAACATTAAATAAAAATGATCCATAATAGTTGTTGTGTTGTTGATTGCAAAATACAGCTAGAAACAGTAAATGTAAATTTTACACATTTCCAGTGGCCAAGTGGAAATAAATATATGGAAGAAATAAATGGATAAATGATGTTAAAAGAAAAAACAAAGTAGTGTGTAACATTATTCAGTAACAATGCAACTAGGGTAATGTATGTTCAAATTACGATTCGCAATTACATTGCCATTAATTTTCATTTTATTTCTGAAAATCATATTAACAATCAACACTTTTTGTAATTTTCATTATTGCAGTTGTCATGTATTAAATTTGTTTACATTTCACAGGTTAACCCCATGGGATTCTTAAAACTCCTTTTAGTGTTATTTATAAACATATTTACAAGCTTTTATTTAACTTGCAATGTATGTATGTTTGTATGTTCGGTGAAATCTTACAACTCAATTTTAAGGCACTTGATCTCAACCAACTCAGCTGAAATTTTGTATACACGTTGAGTTTGGATGACAATGCATGATTAACTATGTGACGTCATTCTAAATCCAACAAGGCGGTGGACCAATTATTCTTAATGCAAAACGAAATGGCGGATAATTTTCTTTTATTCGTTCCTACAATATGGGTACCAAATGAAAGATTGCCAAGAATAACTAAAAAATGAAATTAAGTTTAAAAAAAATTCTTTAAAAACAACCTTTTATTTAAATGCGCTAAATAGAAGAAAAATAACTTTCACACTAAATCTTTTACTGATAACTTATAACCTCATTTCAAATTTAACACATTTGACACAATTTATATGTTATGCCTACCTGTTAATATTTCAAACTGATAAAGTAAATACGAGTACTTATATCTCGCGACAAGCTTTTATATTATAACATATAAATTGTGTCAAATGTGTTATATTTGAAATGACGTTATGAACTAACGGTAAAAGTTTTAGTGCCAAAGTTTATTTTTTTTTTTTAGCGCATTTAAATAAAAGCTTGTTTTCAAAAATTTTTTCCTAAATTTTTATACACACTTTTTCCATCGTAATGAGTTTTTCAATTTAAAAACACGATCACAGATTTTATAACACATATTTATTTTTAAATTCATTTTTGAAAAAATTCACTGTTATTTATACGGATCTTTCACATGTCATACCATTGCCGAGCATGATTTTACGCTACCATCAGATGTCGCTTTCGTCGTGCTCCTGCGAATTACCTGAAATTATCTAGGCCAATGAGGTCAGCACTCCTTGCAAGATCCTGTTTGCAAATTATGAATTATTATATTATTGAGTTAGAAACAAGGTCGCTCCGTGGGTAACTCAGTTGGGAGATTGGCTCCAGCGCAGATGATCTGTGTTTAAATCCCCGATAAGGCATGGGTGTTATGCTCGTCCGTAATATACGGGTGATCCAGTTTCTATAGCGAAAAATTAAAAGACCAATAGAGAATCAAAAATTTGAATGAGTTTGTTAATAAACTAATTCTGAAAAATGCATAGTAAAAGAATTACAGGGTGATTAAGTTAAGTAAGAAAGAATCAAATTTATTAATTGTTGCCAAATGACTGCAGATATTTGAATAAAATTCTGTAGACACTAACAGTGGTCCAGGGAGTATATTTTGCAATGAAATATTATTTTACATATATATATATATATATATATATATATATATATATATATATATATATATATATATATATATATATATATATATATATATATATATATATATAAATATATATATATGATATTCATATGAAATTTGGGCTTCCAAAATGTAAAAATCTTTCTATTGAAAAGGAAAGATCATCTCACCTCTGATTATATAAAGATTTCCAATATCGAAATCGAGCCAATGCATCAAGGAGATACATATAAATATCTTGGATTTTGTCAAGAAAAGACAATTAACCATAGCAGCACTAAAGAAAATATTAGAAGTTCATATTACAAAAGACTTAGAGTTATCATCAAGAGTCATTTAACTAGTAAAAACCTTTTCAGAGCTATCATCTCCTATGCAGTTCCTATTCTTACATCTTCTTTTGGAATTATTAAATGGTCTAAAACTGATCTAAATGAATTACAATGTCAAACGAGGAAAATGCTCTGTAAATGTCATAAGCACCACCCAAAGTCAGCTGTTCAGAGAGTTACACTACCTAGACATCTTGGAGGTCGTGGATTAACTGATTTGAATAATCTTCATAGTATACAGATTTTTCATCTACGTTCCCATTTTCATGATAAACAGAGAACGTCTAAATTACATGATATTGTTGTTGCTTCAGATTATAATCTTACACCTCTGAACTTGACAATGCAAAAGGTAGATTTTGATATATTTGATGATAATTCTGAAAGAGAAAGTTGGATGCAGAAGGAATTACACGGAAAGCACCCTAAAGAATTGAAAAATGATTATATTGATGAAATCGCATCGAATAAATGGTTAGTATCTGGAGAATTGTTTGCTGAAACAAAAGGCTTGGCAATTGCGATCCAGGATCAGGTTGTTTTCACGAGGAATTATAGAAAACACATCATCAAACAAAATATAGATGATTCTTGCCGTAGATGTTTCTGTTCTTCAGAAACAGTTTTTCATATATTATCATCTTGCTCAGTCCTTGCTTCAACAGATTATTTAGAAATACATAATGCCGTCGCTAATATTATTCATTTTAATCTAGGAATTAAACATGATCTAATTCCCAAAGGAAAAAATTTCACAAATATGAACCTGAGATTATTTGTGAAAATGACAAATTTAAACTTTATTTTGTTAAAACAATTCTTTGCAACAGAGCTGTAAAACATAATAGACCAGATATCATTCTTAATGATAAACAGAATCAAATAACATATATAATTGATATTGCTATACCCGACACACATTATATACAAAATAAATACAATGGAAAAATTTCCAAGTATATGATGCTTGGCGACGAGATTAAAAAATGTGGAAAATGAGGAAAATATTTATTCTACCGATTATTATTTCCACAACAGGTGTTATTCCTACAAATCTTCATAAAAGTATTGAGATTTTGGGTCTGAAGAAAATTTGTTTGAACAGTTACAAAAGATAACAGTCATCAAATCTTGTAATATTCTTCGTAGGTTTCTTTCCGAAGAAAATAATGAGGTAGAAACATAGGTTTTCTCTTTAGTTTATACTGCTCAGAATCTCATTTCATATTTTATTTATTTGTTTATATAAATGTAATATAATTAACTGACAATTTTGTCATATTTATATTCAGAGCAGTATTCTATTCGATTTTTCACAGAAAGGTAACTATTAATGAGTAACATTCAGTGTTACTTGACTAAGGTCCGTACACTGGATTTTTCCGGGGAAAAGCCTCTGACACTACTCGTTGGTACATTGATATCATTGTCTGATGATGCTATAGTATGTATATATTCTGGTAGATTGATATATTCTCATAACATTTAACGTTATCCTAATATATAATTATTCCAGGATATGTTTTGATTATAATCATTGCCTGGCAATGGTATTAATTACCGGGTGGTGGATTTATATTCTTTCTTGAAATCAGTTTGATTGCATGAACAAATATATGGGCATTTCGTCGGGGTAACCCTTTATATATATATATATATATATATATATATATATATATATATATATATATATATATATATATATATATATATATATATATATATATATATATATATATATATATATATATATACAAAATCAACACTATATTCGTTTTTCATTCAGACTAATAAGGAACATTAATAGACAATTGACCATTCTTTATTCCTACTTAAGATTAGGTTATCTTTATCACTAAAGTAGGTGGCGTCCCTTCGATAATTAATTATACATCACCGTCTCATGACCCAGCTCTCCAACGAAAACCTGGTAGTCCGTTCGCAAGGTGTATCTTTTTATTAAAAAGAAGCTACATTATATAACATAACAACTAAATGAATGTAATTATTGTTTCATTTAAATGAAACCATACATTATCCTTTTACTTTATTTATATTATGCAAGTGGCACAACTCGCCCCAAAATTTTTAATTTTGCAAAAATATGCCTGCACCAAAAAATATATTGAGAAACTAACAAAAATGACTTTACTAAAACAGAGACCGACAAAGACTTTTTAATAAAATCTGATATCAAAATTGAAAACTTATCATTTTCGTCATAAAATCTCATGTTATTTGAAAATCGGAACTTTCAGCTTCGGCCACCCCAATTCTATTTGCGTGAGGAATTCATTTTCGAAAAATATTCCAGCTAAAATTTTTCGTTTTCGAATTATTTATATATCGGTTATTCAAATTCAAACACACTATGTCTCTGTATTATGAACATTCAATTCGATTTTCATAACCCTTAATAAACCTGATAATCAGTGATTATATTTAAGGGAGCAACATACATGCATAATGAGAGTTACTCCTTAGAGGTCGAAACAATCTACTGAAATTATTATGTAACAGGGATATTTTCATGCAAAATTTCCTGGATAAACAGAGCTCTTTATCTGATCGAGCATGAATAATAAAAAATCAGATGAATGCAATTTAGAAAATTTTCTGTATACAACAACGCCTTACATAATGCTGAAAGAGAACTCCGCTCTGGCGAAAGGGGTGAAATATATAAATTTTTGATGAATAATGGCACGACGGAATACAGCCAGTTCGCACAATTCTCCAGTTCCTCAGATCTGCCATTTTCTCGGAATTATCATAAAATATTCACTAGGGGAAACAGTATTATGAAAGGGATGAGTTACAGAAGAGACCCGTAACAATAAATCATTGTTTTCGGGGTTGTTTCCTGCATAAATTCTGCATGTATCGAAGGCAGAATGTGTAGGCAAATAGTTCCATCTCAATCCGTTTTCCACAGGGAATTTTTGCATGAAGAGATTAATAAATGAAGGTTACATAGGTTCGAAGTAGGCTGGGGCTACATTGTTCTTTCTTTGAATGCAAAATCATGAAACAAACTTGATTTTGCTTCTCCCCAAAAAGTATCAATAGTAATGAAGCAGACATTTTGATTTCATGCCGATTTCACAGTCGCTGAAGAAAGTTGAAGGAGATGAAGAACGTCTATCAGTCATTCTTGAACTTAGTATTGTATTACGGAGCCGTGAGGTCAACTGAAGATGAAGTTAAATATTTTCTATACTTTCCTCAACCTTAATCAAACAAACATAACCGGTTTCGACCGTCGGGTCATTTTCAAGTTGTGAACTACAGGAAATTAACTTACTTATACTGGGTGGGGCAACTAGAACGAAAAAGACTCAATAACTGCTAAACTATTCTGAACAAAGAAAAGAAACAGGACATTTTTTGTCTGAAGGGGAACTTCTTTTAACATACAGTGATTTTATTTTACATCAACCCCCTAAGCAGTGGCGTACAAAACTCAATTTGTTGAATGAGTAAGATAAGCCGAGTGATACCTCATTGGAACGCTTTTTTGATTCCCAACACAAATGTGTTATGACTTTTGAGTTTCGTTATATTCGGAAGAAGATATAATAATAAAAAACAACTACTATGTTTTAAGGAATTTTACTTAATCATTGCGATTCGTAACGCGTTTCACTACACCGTAGCTTCTTCAGACGAATGAAGTCTGAAGAAGCTACGGAGTAGTGAAACGCGTTACGAATCGCAATTATTGAGTAAAATTCCTTAAAACACAGTACTTATTTTTTATTATTGATAATGGAATTTTATCAAGTAAAAGCCTCCCAAATTCAAATGAAGAAGATACAAGCTGGTCCGTCAAAAGACGGATTGCAAAATCTGTCGAGTTTGAAATCATTCACCTAAATACTGTTGCATTTTAGAGAAAAATATCTGAAAGCAGTGGTGCTTTGACTATATTCCTTCAGACACCCCCTCAGAAGAGGATGTCAACTCCTCAAATCTTCGAATTGATCAATTAGGCCGAGTTATGGCTTATTGGATAGGTATTTAGAATTATCTGATTACAGTGAATGACTTTTCAAATCCGATTACATTTCAATGAGGATAAAGGGTGGATCATGGAGAAATTCATACACAGTATAAGAGCCTCTTCACAAAGACGCGATGATCACTCCGTGTCCTCGGTTGAATCGAAAAAAATGTTTCCTATCGATAGGTAATGGAATGCAGATATGTGAAGACAACCACTTCTAAACAAGATAATTCTTTTAACGTATGATAAAATCAAGATGATTCAAACGTAAATCGAGGTAAGTGTTAACATTTTTTCTCATTTGTGCCTTCTGTCAGATGTCGGGATATAATATTCTGCATTTTACATAGTGAACTTATCAGTGTTTCGTTATTAAACATTGTTAAACTGAGGTTTGAACCCAATTTTCCCAATAATCTGACTACCTGAACGTTCTAATCATCTTGATTTTATTGAAGATAAAGATAAGGTTACTTCTGATAAACATAGCACATTATTTTATGCGTTGACATGAATAATAAGATACAGGATGTTCCATTTGGAGAAATCAAGATATGATATTATTAACATTAGGTTTTCAATGATTTTTTCGAGTCACTCTGCAGAAAATGATGCTAATCTATTTCAATTTATCAATAAAGCTATACTTGGGCAATAAGATTTATCGAAACTTCATCCACAAGAGAAGGGCTTGCTATGATTGAGAGCCTACATTCATTATTACGGAAAAAAAAATCCAAACCTCACAAAACAAATAGATCACCAAGCATCGTAGCAGAGTTTAATGTATGAGCCTTGAACTAGAGATGGATATTTTCTAGATTGGGACACCCTTTTTACTTCACCACAATAGTGAAGAGTATTTAGATTTTATTCAAAACCCCTCATCTACAAAACTAATTTGTTGACTTGCCGATGATATCAGAACATATAACATGAGATTTGTGGTTTCAACATTTCGAATCATGTATTTCCAAACAAATGGATATGACGTCGTTGTCCAGTTAGATGGCCAGCTAGGTCTCTGGACCTTATAAGTAAAATTCTAGATTTTTTTATTGATAATGGTTATATTAGGTAATCATTCAACAAGTCTTTCTAAAACACAGTTGGATATGAGACAGAGTATAGTCGACGCCTTTCAGCCAGTTAATCCGAAAATGCTGTCAAGTGTTCAACGATCTTTCCGAGTTATAGAAGGATTGAGTTTTAGAATTATCTGAAACCGGCAATGAACATCTATTGAATGAGGATACAGGGTGGATCATGGAGAAATTCATACACAGTATAAGAGCCTCTTCACAAAGACGCGATGATCACTGCGTGTCATCGGTTGAATCGAAAAAAATGTTCACTATCGATAGGTAATGGAATGCAGACATGTGAAGACAACCACTTCTAAACAAGATAATTCTTTTAACGTATGATAAAATCAAGATGAGTCAAACGTAAATCGAGGTAAGTGTTAACATTTTTTCTTATTTGTGCCTTCTGTCAGATGTCGGGACATAATATTCTGCATTTTACATGGTGAACTTATCAGTGTTTCGTTATTAAACATTGTTAAACTGAGGTTTGAACCCAATTTTCCCAATTGAATGACTTGAAGTTCTCCAAAGAAGAGATGGTTGATATGCTATTTATTCTGGGTGCGTGTGATAGAAATTCTTTGTTGGCAAGTAGAGTTTATGCACAGAGGTTTTCTGATAAGAGGCATCCTGATGCTATATGCTTTGAATTACTTCTAATAAGATTTATCGAAACTTTCCACAAGAGTGGGTTTGCTAATTGGCACAACATTCATTATTACGCCACGGAAAATCCATACCTCATGAGACAAATAGATCACCAGCATCGTTGTTCCTTGAATGTATGAGCCGCTATAGATGGATATCTAATTGGGCCGCACTTTTTCGACGGGCACCACAATAGTGAAGAGTATTTAGATTTTCTTCAAAATCATCTACCAGTGTTACTTGCCGATGTATCAGAACATATAAGATAAGATTTGTGGTTTCAACATTTGAATCATGTATTTCCAAACAAATGGATATGACGTCGTTGTCCAGTTAGATGGCCAGCTAGGTCTCTGGACCTTATAAGTCTAGATTTTTTCTTGTGGGGTTATATTACGAGCATCATTCAACAAGTCTTTCTACAACACAGTTGGATATGAGACAGAGTATAGTCGACGCCTTTCAGCCAGTTAATCCGCAAATGTTGTCGAGTGTTCAACGGTCTTTCTTTAGAAGGATTGAGTTGAGAAAGAAACCGGCAATGAACATCTATTGAAATAGTTCAACACCTTGTAGATCATCTCACCAAAAACCAATCTATTACATGCACAACTACCTTAAAATATCTCCATTTCATTTATTTTTTTGTGCCTATTTCAATTTATTTTGCATTTTATATTTCGAATAAACATTGTTAAACTGAGGTTTGAACCCAATTTTCCCAATTGAATGACTTGAAGTTCTCCAAAGATAAGATTTATCGAAACTTTCCACAAGAGGCTTGCTAATTGGCACAACATTCATTATTACGCCACGGAAAATCCATACCTCATGAGACAAATAGATCACCAGCATCGTTGTTCCGTGAATGTATGAGCCGCTATAGATGGATATCTAATTGGATGTTCCATTTGAAAAAATCGAGATATGAAATTTTTAAAATAACAATATTCAATCATTTTTTTGAGTCACTCCTGTAGAAAAATCATATCAACCATTTCTTCTTTGGAGAATTTCCTGGCAGTCAATTGTGAAAATTGGGTTCAAACCTCACTTTAACAATGTTTAATAACGAAACACTGATAAGTTCATCATGTGAAATGCAGAATATGATATGTCCGGGCACCTGACGGAAGGCACAAATGAAAAAAATTTCAACACATACCTCGATTAACGTTTTAATCATCTTGATTTTATTGAAGATAAAGATAAGGTTACTTCTGCAAAAACATAGCACAATATTTTATGCGTTGACATGAATAGTAAGATACAGAATGTTCCATTTGGAGAAATCAAGATATGATATTTTTAACATTACAATATTCAATAATTTTTTCAAGTCACTCCTGCAGAAAATGAGGATAATCTATTTCAATTTATCAATATAGCTATCCTTGGGCAATAAGAAAACGAAAGGAAAAAGTAATTATTCTCACTGGCCGAAGGAGCATGCGATGATGTGAGAGTCTACTTTCATGAATTTTCACGGAAAAAAAATATTGTGACGAAACTACTCACAAAAAACTTATAACTTAAAGACATTATAGCAGAGTTTAAGCCGCTCCTGAATCTTGAACAAAAGAGTGGACCAAGATTTTTTTCTAGAGAATTGGGACACCCTGTTTACTTCAAAATAAATTGCTGTAGTAGATTTTTACTAAATACAATACCGTTCAAACCAAAATGAAATCTTCAAGAGTGTACGAGCTACAGAGCACTGCACTACTGGTAAATCACCCAGTGTATATAATGTTCACTTGATAATTGAAGAACTTAAAATTAAACTACAAGAATAAATCCAACATTGAATGAGAAGATGGCAAGCTCATCAGCACCAGTAATTCTGATGAGATTATTTCCCATACATATAAAAGTTGCCCTCTACTTAATATCAGCATATTACGTAATAAGAGCTGCAAGCACATAATACGTATGAATAGCGAAAGTTACCTAATTGTAGAAGTGCGTAATTGCTTCATAACTCGAGATACATGCTACCCTTTTTCTAACGAGCGCAAAGTTTCAACCTTATAGTCTGAATTAGGAGTGTTTGTTCAATTCGCCGTGCGCCCATTATAGTTATTTGATGTTCTACTACTTTAAGCTTTTAAATGTTGTGAAGATAACAAAACTTCAAGTAATAAAACAATCTTCATAATTTGTACTAATAGTTCTTGTCAGATGACACTTGTTACACCAGTAGAGGAATTATTGTATTTGAAGCGGTAGTATGTTTAAGCCATTGGTACAAGGACGAAGATCCAATTAAGTAAGGTTTGTATCTTGATAAAATTCTTAGCAAAGCATTTCAATTCAAGAGCCAAGTTTATAGTGACAATTGCTTATTCGAATTCTGAGTTCACATGAGATAATCGACGAGCAAAATGCTGAATAATTGAAGTTTGTGTTGATTATGGATTCCAATTAAGCTGCATTGTTTCATTGATAATTAGTCAATATTTTTGTTGAAATGAAGAAAATGGAATGAGTCATATATAGGGGGTTTTACCCCGACGAGTTGCCCATATATCTGTTCATGCAATCAAACTGATTTCATGAAAAAATATAAATCCACAACCCGGTAATTAATACCATTGGCAAGGCCAATGATTATAATCAAAACAAATCCTGGAGTAATTATATATAAGGATAGAGTTAAATGTTATGAGAATATATCAATCTACCAGAATATATACATACTATAGCATCATCAGACAATGATATCAATGTACCAACGAGTAGTGTCAGAGGCTTTCTCCCCGGAAAAATCCAGTGTACGGACCTTAGTCAAGTAACACTGAACGTTACTCATTAATAGTTTCCTTTGTGTGAAGTGGTGAACGATCGAATAGAATACTGCTCTGAATATAAATATGACAAAATTGTCAGTTAATTATATTACATTTATATAAACAAATAAATAAAATATGAAATGAGATTCTGAGCAGTATAAACTAAAGAGAAAACCTATGACTCTACCTCATTATTATTTTCGGAAAGAAACCTATGAAGAATATTACAAGATTTGATGACTGTTATCTTTTGTAACTGTTCAAACCAATTTTCTTCGGACCCAAAATCTCAATACTTTTGTGAAGATTTCTAGAAATAACGCCTGTTGTAGAAATAACAAACGGTAGAATAAATATTTTCTTCATTTTCCAAATTTTTTCAATCTCGTCACCAAGCATCATATATTTAGAAATTTTTTATTGTATTTATTTTGTATATTATGTGTGTCGGGTATAGCAATATCAATTATATATGTTATTTGATTCTGTTTATCATTAAGAACGATATCTGGTCTATTGTGTTTTACAGCTCTGTTACAAAGAATTGTTTTATCAAAATAAAGTTTATATTTGTCATTTTCACAAATAATCTCAGGTTCATATTTGTGAAATTTTTTTCTTTGGGAATTAGGTCATGTTAAATTCCTAGATTAAAGTGAATAATATATATATATATATATATATATATATATATATATATATATATATATATATATATCCCAAAACTCCACGATAAATCGGCACCACGAGGAAGTCGCGTATTGCGATTACAAATTTGCGCCAATTGTTGTTTGTTTCTTCCTAGTACTATATCGTCAATTTCACTCCAAAATGAAATATGAAATTCGTATTTTCGAGTCGAAAATTATACTTTCAGGTGAACTTCTACATAATTTCTCAAGCATGTGCTTAATATATATATATATATATATATTATATATATATATATATATATATATATATATATATATATATATATATATATATATATATATATAAACAGCTCAAAAAGTTTAGGAACACTTGAATATCGATATATCGATATATCGTATCCGGAACGATCAATATGGAATCAATTTCTCACCAAATTATATAGAGTGCCGCAACAGATTTCAGTTTTTTCTTCATAAAACTAAAATGCAGCAGATGCGACGCTGCTTTATAATCCTTTCATGTATTCAGTGGTTGAAATCAGTTAGTTGGCACTTTGTTGTTCTTGTAAGCACAAATAAAAGATTCAAGTTTCGTGATTCGACCATGGAAAGATTCGACCATGGAAAGACGACATTTGACTAGAGAGGAGATGTTACGAGCCGTTGGCATGCTCTAAGCTGGGAGCTCACAACGGGAAGTATCCAGGGTTGTGGGAAGTAGCCCAAGTGTCATAAACCGTTTATTGTCATACGCCATACAGGTCGTTTAAGGATTACCACAGTCGCCCAAGTCCGATTTTTGGTTTCACAAGCCTGAGGAGATCGTACTACCACTGCATCTCAATTAGCTCAAGAGCTAACACGAGTTCATAATGTACAAATTTCCGACCAAACTGTGAGAAATCGACTGCACCTTGGAAGGTCAGATATCGATTTAGGTAAATATAACAAAAGAAAATTCGAAATCTCTCCACTCTCAGTTTGAATTGGTTGTCGAGGAAATCCGGCAAAATTACCGACTACTTATAACGCCTCAGACGATTAGAATTTATCCAGAAAATCAACAGAATACTTAATTTCTAATACTGAAAATTATTCCCTCCAATCGCTACAACACAGCTCCAATAAAATTACAAACGATTCCGAAGATTTCTAAATGGAAAGAGAGCGAATCTAATGAATTCCGAACCTATATAGACTTGGTTCTATGAAAAACTATTGATTTTCAGAAAAAAAAACTAATAAATAGCGAAATTATCCTCTTCACAACATTAAAGTGGAAACGAAACATAGAATGAGTACTGCTTTCCGTTCTCCCAGAAAAACGAGAAAGCGATCTTCTTTCAAGTACTGACTTCACAATTAACCGGTGAACAACCTAGATCAATACATTGTGTTTCATTACCTGTATATTCTTGATTCGAATTTCGAACTGTTTAAATATTTAACTTGATGAAATAAGTTTGAATTATTAATGAAATTATGACAACTGAGTTTAAAAATATAAACGATTAATTCGAGAAATTGGACTGTTGCAGTGCTTTCGTGTTTCCATAGCTGTATATTCATGAAAATGGCAATATCATCTGGAAAGTATTGTTTCATCATTTCAGATTTTTGTATCACACTTTATTGATCATCATTCAAGAAATAATATTCCGAACGCTCAGCTTTAAGAACATAAATAAATTACGTCGGTTTCTCAGGATAAAACTCCATCCACTCCTCCTCAAAGGCGTTGTAAAAGTTCGCAATTTTAATTACCACTACAGCATTTTCGACAACTGCAGCTTCTTCCGAACTCGCTTGTTTTCACCTTACTTCCGCAAAAATTTCATTGCCCTAGCCTCTCAAGGATGGCCCTTTATGGAACTTCCGTGACCCAGATATATTTTGGCTACTCATGCTTCAGTTCTAATTAAAATGCATATATTTCAGAGCAGCAAGACGAATTGAGAAATGAACTTTTCTTGAACCCAAGTTCTGGGAACAGTTGAAGGGAAAAATATTGCTGCGCTTTCGAGGATACAACTCGAAATTAGAGCGATTTCTTTGAATGGAATGGGTCAGAAGTTGCCGTGAAATTCCCAGTTTCACAATGTGTCTTGCAAGTTGGATATTTCTGGAAAATAATTGGATAGCGACAACGCCTTAAGCTCTCATAATTTTGAAAGTTAACGCGTAACAAGTTGTTTCTGGAATAGCAAAAATTTTAATGTTCATGAACGGATGATTCTTAAAATCAAACATATGTGAAGGTGGACTAATTACGATCCATAATTACCACAGCGTTAATGAATATGATTGTAATGAATACATTTTCATATCATATGCAATATGTGGCAAAATTATTAGACAGTGATAATATTCATGTAATTTCAATTTCAAAATAATTGTTTCACTGCACAAGCTGCCTTCGAAAGTGTTGTACTGCTTGAACTTGAATTTGGACCATTATGTCAATACATTACTCCTCATTTGGCTATTACTAATCGAGAAGAACACTATATTGTGTTTTTCTTAAATTGACCCTTTTTTTTGTCCTTTGAAATACTTTTGATGCATATCGGGTCTTCCGAAATAACAAGACCTAGCAGGTAAGTTCCTAATCTGTCAGAATTCATGTTGATAATTGCGAATGACATCCATTATACAGGATGTCTGCGTTGAAGTGCTCATATGAAGTATCTGGGGAAATCTATAATTTGTAATTGTCTTCAAAGCGGTACCATTTTTGGTGGTACCGGACTACAAGTTTGCTAGGTCAAAAGGCATGATGTACTTTTCAATTCTTTCAACTGAAATGCATCTTTATTCAAGTAGCATCATTTGTTAACATTAGTATTGTCTAAAATGAATGACATTTGAGCTATGATTTTTCCTTATTGAATTTTCGGAATATATATATATTTATATATAAATACGTTATTATATATATATATATATATATATATATATATATATATATATATATATATATATATATATATATATATATATATATATATATATATATATATATAAATTTAGTCACTTAATTTATTTAGATGATATCAAATTATATGTCGGAACCAGATCTCACTTAAAAGTCTACTTGAGATTACTTCCAAATATTCCAATGATATTTACATGAAATTTGGGCTTCCAAAATGTAAAATCTTTTTATTGAAAGAGGAAAGATCACCTCTGATTATATAAAGATTTCCAATATCGAAATCGAGCCAATGCTTCAAGGAGATACATATAAATATCTTGGATTTTGTCAAGAGAAGACAATTAACCATAGCAGCACTAAAGGAAATATTAGAAGTTCATATTACAATAGACTTAGAATTATCATCAAGAGTCATTTAACTAGTAACAACCTTTTCAGAGCTATCAACTCCTATACAGTTCCTATTCTCACATCTTCTTTTGGAATTATTAAATGGTCTAAAACTGATCTGAAAGAATTACAATGTCAAACGAGGAAAATGCTTTATGAATATCATAACCACCACCCAAAGTCAGCTGTTCAGAGAATTACACTACCTAGACATCTTGGAGGTCGTGAATTAACTGATTTGAATAATCTTCATAGTAAACAGATTTTTCATCTACGTTCCCATTTTCATGATGAATAGAGAAAGTCTAAATTACATGATATAGTTGTTGCTTCAGATTATAATCTTACACCTCTGAACTTGACAATGCAAAAGGTAGATTTTGATATATTTGATGATAATTCTGAAAGAAAAAGTTGGATGCAGAATTACACGGGAAGCATCCTAAAGAATTGAAAAATGATTATATTGATGGAATCGCATCGAATAAATGGTTAGTATCTGGAGAATTGTTTGCTGAAACAGAAGGCTTGGTAATTGCGATCCAGGATCAGGTTGTTTTCACGAGGAATTATAGAAAACACATCATCAAACAAAATATAGATGATTCTTGCCGTAGATGTTTCTGTTCTTCAGAAACAGTTTTTCATATATTAACATCTTGCTCAGTCCTTGCTTCAACAGATTATTTAGAAAGACATAATGCCGTCGCAAATATTATTCTTTTTAATCTAGGAATTAAACATGACCTAATTCCCAAAAGAAAAATTTTTCACATTATGAACCTGAGATTATTTGTTAAAATGACAAATATAAACTTTATTTTGATAAATTAATTCTTTGCAACAGAGCTGTAAAAGACAATAGACCAGATATCATTCTTAATGATGAACAGAATCAAATAACATATATAATTGATATTGCTATACCCGACACACATAATATACAAAATAAATACAATGAAAAAATTTCTAAATATATGATGCTTGGCGACGAGATTAAAAATCTTCACAAAAGTATTGAGATTTTGGGTCTGAAGAAAAATTTGTTTGAACAGTTACAAAAGATAACAGTCATCAAATCTTCTAATATTCTTCGTATGTTTCTTTCCGATAAAAATAATGAGGTAGAGTCATAGGTTTTCTCTTTATTTTATACTGCTCAGAATCTCATTTCATATTTTATTTATTTGTTTATATAAATGTAATATAATAAACTGACAATTTTGTCATATTTATATTCAGAGCAGTATCCTATTCGATCGTTCACCACTTCACACAAAGGAAACTATTAATGAGTAACGTTCAGTGTTACTTGACTAAGGTCCGTACACTGGATTTTTTCGGGAGAGAGCCTCTGACACTACTCGTTGGTATATTGATATCATTGTCTCATGGTGCTATAGTGTGTTTATATTCTAGTAGATTGATAAATTCTCATAACATTTAACGTTATCCAAATATATAATTATTCCAGGATATGTTTGGATTATAATCATTGCCTGGCAATGGTATTAATTACAGGGTGGTGGCTTTATATTTTTGCATTAAATCAGTTTGATTGCATGAACAGATATAAGGGCAATTCGTCGGGTGAAACACCTATATATATATATATATATATATATATATATATATATATATATATATATATATATATATATAATATATGTATATATATTATACCGAAAAACCAATAAAGAAAAATTATAGCTCAATCGTCTATTGTATAACGAGTGATTCCATATCAACTCGTCGGGTGAAACCCCTATATATATATATATATATATATATATATATATATATATATATAATTCAAATCTGCTTCCTCAATATCTGGAGTTCTCATAGTTTGAGTTGCTCCTTTTAAATGATTATTTGCAGTAAGAGTACCCGGTTCCCTCAACCTTCTGTGGTTATTTGAAAATATTCGCCTGTCTGGTGTTACTCGATTTGGAAAGCGCACCTGATATAATCGCCAAGCTTCTGTTGTGTTTCCGTCAGCCAGACCGTACATGTAATGGATATCAGCCTATTTGGCGTTAATAAAATTACCCATTTTTCTTACAGCAACTTCAAAAGTCTTTAAACTAATCGTTAATTTGATAAAAATTCGTGCATACATTGGTCAAAATGAATAAATGAATGAAAAAATGAAAGCCTATCAGTCAATTTTTTAATTAGAAGTGCTTTCAATTCAGCGAATGCATCCAATCGTTTAATAAGTTTTTGCTCGAGAACGATTGGAGATACGAAAAAATTACAGGTGTCAAAAAAGTTTCTAAATTGAACGAAAATGACGAAAATTGATTGTACTCTGATCAGTGGTGTACTGGAGAAAATTTTGAGAGGGCAAAAGAAAACATGGCCTCGGAAAAGAAAATACCCTGTGGATTCTAGATAAAATTTAGGACGTTCAAGGATAGAGGCTGTAAGAAAGCGCTTGTATTCCAACTTTGGGCTGAATATCTCGAGAACTGCAGGAGTTTTGAAAAAACATTAATTTCTTCCGGAAATTTCAACACCCTGTAGCTCCGTAACGAACCTTTTGTGGACCTATGTTTATATGAACTTATTTACTCAAGATTGCACGTAGATCTACCCTCGCAAGTTGTGACATACATTTATGTAACACCCTGTACAGGATGCTCAAGATTTACTTGTCAAGTTAACAAACCTTAATTGTCGAAAAACTTTACTATAACGGTATTTAAAATAAGTATTGCTTGCTATTTGGTATCCCTAAATCTGATACGAATCGTTTTAATTTTTCTCGCGATTTTATCAAAACCTACAGTTCCTGTGAAAAATTATATCATTAGGCCGTGTAACATAGAAACAGATAGTGTGCTGAGTTAGGAAATCATTTAAAAATAGCAATAGCACTAATTTGGTTTCTGTATGATTTTGTTAGTTAACAAAATGGAAAATAGATACTCGAACGAGAATATAATCAATTCATTTACCATTTAGGTTCAATGTAAATAAACATGAAGTCGAACGTGCAGAATATTTAACGAGGAGTACCAAAATTTACGACCAAATGGTAGAAAACAACTCGAAAACTCACGATCAAATCTCATAGATATTCATTATGAAATATAGAAATCTTTATTAGCTTATTTCAAACTATAAAGATGTCGTTCTGGCGACATGGGTCATAAAAAAATTCTGACGTTTATGAAAAACAAAGAAAGCATTGAAGATTAAATCACTTCGAATGTTCAAATCGTCCACCTTTGTTTTTAGAAAAAATAGGCGTACTTCATTAATAGTTGATAGTTGCACTTGACCGGAAGAATGAAAATATTTCATACTTGTAGTTTTTTATTCTAACTTAGTTACATAATATATTTTTCTATTTGCAATAAAATTTTGAGTAATCGAGCATACAATTTCATAACAGAACATTTGGAGTAATACTCATATAACGCCTACAAAAGAACGCAATATCTAACAATTAGTATAATATCGATAATTTACTTCATATAATTATGAAATAAAACAACGACTTTTATTTTCTTATCTACGATTTTCAAGTTACATCTTTAGTACAGATTTTGACCTTTTTATGTGTATTTCGCTAGTTTTCTTTGCGTAAAAACCGGTCTCTAGTTACAAGACATTTCCTAACTTTCAACAGAATACACCATTTCGATACTCAGTGATCTAAAAATGAAAAAACAACATCCTTCATTACCCACTTTCATATTCCTTCTCCTTCCCATGAAGGCGTCCAAAAACAAACTCATATCTAACTCACAAATCGATTTGTGATGAACATTCTTCGACAACAAACTACGTAGGGCGAAATGTTTCCGATATAACTAGTTTTTTTAGACTATTTCCCTCTAGAAACTTTTCTGGAATATTCAGATCGGAGCTGGATAGCTCGAAAGGATCCATTGTGCCAGATCTACTTCCTGAACAACAAATGTCCATTTTTAGATGCGGCTAAAGTTTCAGTTTCAGCTCTTACAAAAGCTTTTATATTGAAGGGGCCGAGTGATTCTCTTTCTTTTGCTTTGTACATATTTAAGTGATTCCTTTTCTATGAAACGCATCAAAGTTTCTTTGTCTATCGTGTTTTTTGGAAATTATTATAACCCTTGATCTTTCGTTGTCTCGTGTGAAATGACTCATGGCTTTCGGTAATACGAATTCGAATACATGAACATTATTAATGGTCCAGTGATGAAGTGTTATTCAATGTTCTATTGCATTTAATTTGATAATGCTATTTTGGAGATTTCGGCTAGGAGCTTGTTGAAAAGATTCATGCAGAATTTCTACTGATATTTTACAGGGTGTATCCCACGCTTTATGATAAACTTTGAGAGGTGGTTGCTGAAGAAATTCTAAGACAAATAAGTGGGAACAGTATGACCTGATTCTTTTTCATTCGGAGACATTCAGCTTCAAGAATTTCATCTTTAAATCACAATTTTCAGTACACGACATCGATTCTGTAGTTTTACCATAGATGGAATGAAATACATATCTTATTGTACAGAACGTGTCATTTGTAATCATTCGAACTTGTTGTTTCAGTTTTTGTATTTTCAAATATTTTTCGATGTGTATTTGCCTCCTTGTTCTCCCCTACAAGAATTTGAATTTCAGTTCATGCATTCAGTGAAAATTTCCAGGATATTTTTGGCATACATTTAAAAGTGACATTTAACTTGGTGATATTGTACGTTTCCTTCTCATTTATTCTCAGGGTTACTTCAGTTCTCATGTTTTCGTCAAGTAATCAAATCATTAAATCAATGAGTTTCGAAAAATGTCAGGGAACATGCAAGAGTATTTTTTGGGGTATTTTGTCACTATATGGCGGCATAAATTCGATTACCAACTGTGAATTTTTGACAACAGTTGTAGGGTATTTCTAAGAAAGGTTTAGTTATAGATAATTATGAATGAGTGAGGGCTGCTACAAAGCCAGACCACTGTGATCCAGTGGTCTATTGCGTCTTCACTATATTTTACCCACAGGCTCCGTCACTCTTGTGAAGGATAGAAGCTTTGGGGTAAGAGCTTAATAGCCTCAGTCAGCTTCAGCTTCTAAGATCCCAGTTGCATACGTCTGACTCTGTCCCCAGCAGGAACTTGAAAACCATGTATTACATTGATTCTATTTCCTCTTCACATAGTCTACATAAAGAGTCCTCAATCAAAACTCACTTATTTAGGTGATTTTTAGACGAAATAACCCTGTATATGGCAGTTAGAATTCCCTGTAGCCTTTAAATTTTAGCTCATACCTTGGCTCTCGCAATGCAAAGTTTACTGATGGCAAGTGGAGAGTGTCTGAGACCAGTGCGACTCAACCAGTGCTCTCAAACTTTCAGATCCAACCACCGGTTATTTTCCTTCCTTGAATTCTCCAGGAGAATTCCAAGCCCAGGATCCGTTCCGGTGAATCCCAAACCTGCTCCTCCAGTGGCCAATTAGTCCGTCTTTTCATTGTCCTCAATGCCACAGTGTCCGAGTACCCACGTCAGACAGACCGTATTCCTTTCTCCCAGTTCGGCGAAGGTAAAGCGACATTCCTGCACAATAAGTGACTGCAGTTCAGCTTGGGTATCGATGAAGATTTTTAACATACTTGGTAATCCTCTGCAGACAAGAGGTTAGCACAGAGGTCAATGGCAAATATTTCTGCTAAGACAGATCGACTGCACTTCAACCATATTCACCAGTACCACTACTTGGTCAGTTCTGGAGCCGAATTTGAACCAACAGGAACCCTCAAGTAAACGGTCTTTGGAGCTGATCCATTTGTGTCTACTTGGAATGATGATCTGAAGAGGCACTTCCATGTTAGTTTCGTGTTTTGCTGTCAGAATTTCAGTCAGCCACTCGTTGTACTCGATTTCAGATTGTGAAGCGCCAGTCACGAAGCTGAACATACTTGTTCCATTTCAAAAAAGGTGATGAAATCTTTAGATAGTCATTTCAGCTACTCCTTTAATTACCAGGTGAAGAGACGTATCAATTTCATGGCCGCAGTGGGTGTGTACCGAAAAGCTCCAGTTATCATCATGCAGGCCATTCTTTGCAATTGTGAGGTGTGATTGCTTTTTATGGTTGCACTCACATTAAGTGATGCAGCCATATGTGATACATGGTCTCATTTCCATCACTTATATCTACTGAAGTTACTTTGGGGCAAGACTCCATTCCTTGCTACAGATCATTTGTCACACCCATAAGGAATATCTAGCCTTGTGTATTATGTTCATTTGGTACGTGAGATTACTGTTCAAGGTAACACTCAAATTTGTGCTTCTTCCGCAACTGGAATAAACATTCCATTCAAGATCGGGAGTAACATATATCCCTCATTTCTTGGTGTATGTTACCAAAATGGTTTTGTGGAATTTACACAAAGTTTCTCACCCTTACATACCTGGAGAGGTAAAATAGCCTCCTGAGAACTATCGGAGACATCGTCCTCAGTCAGAATAATGATGAATCCGAGTAGAATATGGTTTTACATAAAGATCCAGTGTGCCGATTATCGTCAGGAAGTCATCAAGCAGCAGGAATCTCAATAGAAGGGTTAATACTCCACTGTGAGGGCAGCTCATGTCAGCCACAAAATGACTACTTCTCTTTTAGGGAAGTACTGATCCCTCTAGCATTTAACATCAATTTGGTACTACTCTGGCTCAGTGCAACCCCGCACAGAGAACTATTGGGGTTGCATTAAATGCACCCGTTATATTTATGAAGGCTGCAGAGAACGCAACGAAGTGCCAGATCAGTTAATGCACCTACCTGAGAGGCATATTGATGTTCATTTAGAGTCTTCAGCGATAACAGCTCGGTCCTGATGAATCCATTAAACACCTCATCCAGTGTCTTCGGAACAAAAGAAATCAGACTTATCGGTCTGACCAATTTTGGTTTCAAGTCCGATTCACCGACCTTAGGGTCTTCCGCCGGTTAGTCGGGATAACATTTCAGACCACACTCGACAGGTCTAGCCTGTTGAGGTATGAAAGGGTACGTTCATTGCTTCCTGTAGCAGAGCAGGGATGATGCTTTCCTCCCCAGGAGTCTTAAATAGCTTGAATGAGCTAATCGCTCACCTTCCTGCTCCAACCTTGATAATCGTTCTTGAGTTCTTCATTTCGTTCTTTATGGCCGTATACCAAGATTCTCCAGGGCGACGGTGTCACAGCTGTAGGATTTCCTTGTATTAGATTACTGTATTTGTAAGTAATTATGATTTACGCAAAGGAAATGAAAGTATACGATCAGTAATGCTCATTAAGTGTTACATAAACAACATCATATATATCAGTATATCCCTTGATCATTTTTATACATTCAAAACGCGAAAAATTATGCATTTGGAGCCACAGTTAAATTGTACTTTTTGAATTCAAGTGTGGACATCGATTCAAAATTATTTCATGGCGAAATCATTTATGAATTGATTTCATAATATGCTAAATAATATGTGTTTCAATTATCCAAATTCAGTACCACTGTACGCCATAGAATTTGATACGTTTCCGTCATTCTACTAGCTAACTTAACGCCGGTTATTAACGTATTTATCAACAAAATAGATTTTCATGTCACATTCTTGTTGAATACATAAAACTCCTCCTACTTGAATTGCTTCTTGCTGATTGAAAAGAACAACGTAGACGGACGCTGAATAAACCGCCTTCGGCGTTTAAAAATTATGAATTAAAGTTGTTGTTCGGTAGCTACCCACAAACATACTCAGAGAATACATGCCATGATTATTAAGTATATATTTCATTTTTTCACTGTGGTATCAGCGTTACGCGTTCGAACTCAATTTTATACGAAATTCCTGCAGTTTGTTTTCCTCTATTTCTAAGTAGGTAGTCTAAGGATTATATTGCACTTATTGCCAGACTGGTGATCCGTATGTCTGTTGAAGTCATTTGAATCTGCATCGAGTGGTATACAGGGTTAGGCAGAAGTACCGGAACGGTTAATTATCTGTTATTTACCGAGCGATTTTTTGGAGAATTGGTATTCCTACATTGCTTAATATGAAGAATTCAGTGTTGATATTTTATGCTCGCTAGTGTTTCATGGGGTAGCTGAAATGACCAAAATGTGAATTTAAAATCTAACAGCCTCTATGTTTATTTATGTTTAGATTCAGAGAAAAAACTTTTTAGAAACAATCAACAAAAACTTATAAAAATTATTTCACTTAAATCAAATTACTTTATCATTAATAATCAACGGGACAGGTTGACAAATCATGTCAAGTATTTGTTGAAGTTTAGAGTTTTGCACTTCAATTCCTACTAATGATATTCAAGCTCAATGACGCAGAACGGATCGAAGTTTTGATGATGCACGGATATGGTGACAGACAACGATCTTACCAAGAAGTTCGCAGTCTGTTTAATACTGTTCACCCAGATCATCAAATTAGTAAATCTGCAGTATGCAGAACTATTCAGCGATATGAAGCAAGTCGGCAAGTTAAAGATATTCCCAGAGCAGGAAGCCCAAAGTCCGCCACTAACGAAGAAACAAAGTTGGACATTTTACTGGTAATTGAGGAAAATCCTCAGGTTTCTACAAATAAACTAACCTTGAATCATGATATTTCTCAGAGGTCAATTTGTCGGTACTGGAAACAGAAAAAATGAAACCATATAAAATCCATTTCTTCCATGAGCTTACTGAAGACGATTCTGACCGTAGAGTACAATTTTCAGATACCATCATGAAAAAAATTATGGCGAATCCAAATTTTTTTAATAGAATCGTATTCTCGGATGAAGCTACGTTCTGTCTCAACGGCACAGTAAATAGGCATAATTGCCGTATTTGATCGAGAGACGACCCACATTGGATTAGAGAGGTTCATACACAACATCCACAAAAATTTAATGATTGGGCAGTTATTATCGGGGACCACATAATTGGTCCATTTTTCATAGAAGTGAATTTAAATGGAGAGCGATATTTGGAATTATTAAGAAATGAAATTGTGCCAGCCATAACAGCATTATTTCCAAATTTAAATAATCCGTTAACCCCAGCTGATATTGTATGGTTCCAACAAGATGGAGCTTCTCCACACTTTGCGGAAGATGTTCGAAATTATCTGGATGAAGTTTTTCCAAAAGATGGATCGGTAGAAGAGGTACTATCGAGTGGCCCCGCGGTCACCTGATCTATCGCCTTTGGACTTCTTTTGAGGCCACTTGAAATGCCGAGTTAAGGCGTCGCATAACAGAAGAAATCAATTTGATACCCCACAATTTCTGCAAAATTCTCTTAGAAATTTCAGTGATCGATTAGATTAGTCAGGAGACGAATGGAACTCATTTTCAATACTTGCAATAGTTTCTATAAAAAATTACTCTCGTTCGTGCAAAAACTATAAACTTAAGCAAATACTTGACAATAATTGTCAACCTTTCACGTTGATTATGAATTCGAGAGTAACTTGATTTAGGTCAGAATAATTATTGTCATTTCGATTTTTTATGAACACGACATTGCAGGAAAAGCATTTTTCTGGATTGTTTCCAAGGTAGTTGCTCCCCTGAATCTAAAAATAAATAAACATTTTGGGTGTTATATTTGAAATTCTCATATTGTGGCCATTTTCGGTTACAGCGGAAACACTATTGAGCAGTTAATGTTAACACTGAATTCTCTATGCATCACAATGAAGGAATACCAATTTTCAAAAGAATCGCTCGTTAAATAACTGAGATAATTAGCCGTTACGTTACTTTTGCCTAACCCTGTATATTATACAGATGAGATTATTATGGAATATGGTCCCAGTTGATGCAATCCTTCCATTTTAAAAATTCTGGATTAGGAGAATATGGTTCTACTCAAGGAAAGTTATTTCCTCAGGAATTTTTTTGCCTAATGTTAATTTTGGTATAGATATATATTCTTTTGAAAAGACTGAAAAAATCTGTCATATTGGAAAGAGGAAACCAGTAGAAAAAAATTCATCAACACATTCCTAACTCTTATATGTCTAAACTCACTTGAATCTAAGAACTTAACTAATGCTCCTCTGTTTTTCAACAGGGTACGTCTCATACACCTTTTGGGAATGAAGCCCTACATGGGTGTAGCCCTTGCCTTATAAACATACACCATGGAAAAAAACACTAAGGGGGAGCAGAAACTAATCTCCTAAATAGACTTAAAGTTCTCTACTCAGTTGATGAAATTATCTGAAACGGAATGAATTTCTTCAAGACCACCCGTAAAATTGTAAATAGGACAATCGAGGACTAAATGTCTTATTGTTTCTTCAGCTGCGCCACATTCACATGCCGGACTTTCTACAGTATTCCATTTGAACAACATACTATTATTACGACCATGTTCTGTCCTGAGACGATTTAATGTACACCAATTTTTTCTATTTATATCGAAACCTGCAACCCTTTTGGAAGGATCCTCTATGAGAACTTTATTAAAAACATCAACTTCCTGCCATTCAGTTTTCGGAAGATCAACAGCCTTTACCCGTGTACGCAAAGAGTCAATCGACCAAATAGGTTTCCTAGATTTCAATATCAGCTAAGGTGGATTTTGAAGATCGTGTATTATCGGAAGAACTTCTGGAAATGAGTGATACTTATCCCAAGACGATTTAAAAGCTGATTTCTTGCGAATATGGGAAGGAACTATATTACACATAACCGGAAGCCATGGGGTAGCAGTTGAACTGATACATCCACTTATAACTCTCATAGAACAGTTCAACTGAGAATCAATCTTATTGACATGAGTACTATTCAACCACACCTGATAGAAATTTTCTGCTGCTGAATATACTGAAGCTGAAGCAGTAGTTCGCAAAGTAGAGACTCCGGAGCCGCAATTAGATCCAGCTAGTTTATGTAGTACATTGTTTCTTGTTTTCAACTTCTGATATAATTTATCAATATGAAATTTGAAAGTCAAAGAACAATCAAGCTTTACACCAAGACATGTTGGAGTGAAATTATGAATTAATAGTGACTGATTGAAAATACTTTTAGTTGCCTATCCTTCTCATGATTATTCAGATGAAAACAAGAAACCTCAATTTCTCAAGGATTTGGACATAAACGCCATTTTTGAAGGAAATGTTTCTAAATCAGAAGTCAGTGTTTGTCCAATTGTTTCGATTTCATAGTGTCGAAAAACCAAAGTAATATCATCTGTATAAATAAACTTTGTAGACGAGGTTTCAGGGATGTCAGATATATATAATAATAATAATAATGATAGGATAATAGATACCTCCATAGAGTGGTATCGTTGGCTGATAAGGATATACACCTCTAAATTTTGCTACCAGAGATGACCTTCTGAATCTACCATTCCTATCAGATACTGAAAATCAAGAGCAATGGTCAAGAAAGGAATTGCATGGACGACATCACCATAAGATTAATCAACCACACATCGACAAAGAAGCCTCCAACAAATGGTTGATGAAAAGAGAATTATTCGCAGATACAGAAGGATTCCTTGTGGCCATCCAAAACCAAGTGATCGCTACAAACAATTACAAAAAATTTATTATGAAGGACGGATCATTACAAACAGATAAGTGCAGAAAATGCCATATAAGATCGGAGACTATCCAGCATATTACGTCCGGATGCGAACAACTGGCCAATACGGAGTATCTTCACAGGCATAATCAAGTGTGCAACATTATCCACCAGAAACTTGCACACAAGTACGGACTTCTGAACACCTTCCAGCTATATTACAAGTATCAGCCGGCGCCCGTATTGGAAAATGACTCTATCAGATTATACTACGATAGGCCTGTTATCACTGACAGAATGGTGAAGAATAATAGGCCGGACGTAGTGGTGTATGATAAGAGAGCCAGAACAGCAATGCTGGTGGATGTCGCCATACCGAATAATAACAACGTACTGAACAAGTTCCAGGAGAAAAAGTCCAAATACACAGACCTTGCTATTGAGATCAAGCAGATGTGGCACCTCGAGAAAATAGATATTGTTCCTGTCATCGTATCCTCGACTGGTTTAATACCCAAAACTTTGCATGATAGCCTTAAGAAATTAGGATTGCATAAAAATACCTATATAGACATGCAAAAAGCTGTAATTCTTGATACATGTAGGATAGTTAGGAAATTTATGTCAAGTATATTGTAATCGAGCCTATTCCTTTGATTGCTTAATCTGGAGAAGGTAAATTATATCCAGCTAACAGCTGAGATAGTGCATAGGTCCACGATAATAAAATAGCATTTCATTGGCATCTTGTACAGAAATAATAATTATAGCTATCAATTACATTAAAGGCCTTAAACTTATTATGAGTGAACTTCACAATTTTTCCACATTGAACTAAAACTTATAAACAAAGAGTTTATAAACTAAACCATCCTTCCAAACTGGGTCATATGCCGAAGAGAGATTTACAAATACAGCGCCTATTTTAAGTTTACTCTGAAATCATGTCTCAATGAAAGTCGATTAACCTAAGACCTGATCAGAACAATTCCAGTCTTTTCGAAAACCTCCCTGAGAAGTGGACAGAGCTCTGTCAATGATTGCTTCTAGCCCCTGATAAAGAAGTCTTTCTAAAATTTTGAAAGAATCAAAAAGTAAGCTGATAGGTCGATAACTACTAGGGAGTTCTGGATTTTTTCCAGGTTTGAGAATGGCAATAACTATAGCCTTTCTAAATTCAACGGGAATACTACCTGAGCTGAGTATGTCATTGTAAAAGGATAGTAACCACTTTTTAGCGTTATTTCCTAGATGTTTAAAAAATTCAGCGAAAATGCCATCAAATCCTAGAGCTTTACGAACTTTAGTAGATTTTATTGCAGATTTGAGCTCTTCTTCCTCAAAAGGATTCAATACATCCTCAACCGTGATAGCATCTCTCCTCTTTTTATGTAAGATTCGTTTCATTCTATTCCTGTCATATCTACTAATCTTCACACTTTTAGAGACACTAAAAAGCCTAGATGCTACAGAATTCGGATTATACATATTCATAATTTGGGTAAATCGACTTGATGCAGTTTTTCTTATTTTTGAATTCTGTTATAAGGAATGCGATATTTCTTGCCTATTTTTCTCATTGTACCGCCGTCACCGATACGCTGCACAGCTGCTCACAATTGTTCTGACGTCCAATTGTCCTTATTAGTGCTTCTAGTTTTTAGCTCGACATCTTAAAGGTCAAATATTTGTTTTATTGATTAATGGGTAAATATAAATCAATTGTTGTAGAATAGAATACCCGTCTCATTTCACCCTTTATGAAGTTTATTTAATTCATTCAATTTCTGATTCCAAATGCAAGCATACAATTTAGATGTAAAAAAATGTTCACTCACCGATTACATAGAGATAGCTGGAAACCATCAGAGTATAAAAGTTTGGTGCATCAGAAGAAACTTCACACTTGTATCTACCGGTGACATCAGGCTGGACATGTCGCAGCACAACCTCATTCGAATTCGATTTGCTAAGCTGAAATCAGGAAAGAACAGATTAATTTGACGTTCGAAATGAAAAATGATAATGTTACTTCTTTCCTCGAATGCTTCATTGAAATCATATCCTTCAATGATATATCAATCAAAGAAAACATTCAATATGAACAACATCAACTGAAATTCAATGATTTCTTGCAATTTTTGATAATTCAAATATTTTTTTTTGGCTTCAACAAAACTTCCCATTCTTGTTGATATTCTCCGAATAAGCACACTGTGACAAAAAAGGTTCCCAGAAATTTGAAATAAAACGTAAAAAACTTAATCCACTTCAAAATTTATTGAATCTCCTTCCAAATATTCTCCATTTGAAGCGATACATAACCGGATGGATCAATAATTCGCGAGACTAACCCAGAGATAGCGCTCGTAGTAAACCGGTAACCACGAAGAATCTAGAGTACTAACCTTTGCTTGAAACGTGTCAAAATTTTGAGTCGATCGGACCAGAAACAGCTGAGTTATCGAGGTTAGAGTAAAGTCGTTTTGTAGTTTGTTTAAAAAATGGAAAAACCGAGTTTCGTGTTCTGATAAAACATTGTTTTTCAATGGGTAAAAACACCGTGCAAGCAAAACAATGGATTGAAAAATGTTACCCGGACTCTTGTCCATCAAAAGCAACGATTTGTCGGTGGTTTGCCGAGTTTAAACGTGGTCGTACCGACACAAATGACGCGGAACGCTCGGGTAGACCTGTGGAAGCCGTTACACCGGAAAATGTGATTGAAGTGACAAAAATTATAATGGAAGATCGTAAAGTGAAGCTTCGTGAGATTGCTGAGATGACACAGATATCATATGGAAGTGTATTTACTATCCTTCATGAAAAATTGAGCATGAAAAGGTGTTTTCCAAGTGCGAGCCACGATGGAACAAAAACAGCAACGAATGGATGATTCAGAAAGCTGTTTATCGCTATTTACTCGCAATAAAAAAGATCTCTTGCATCGTTACGTGACCATGGACGAAACATGGATACATCACTATACTCCAGAGTCGAAACGGCAGTCAACTGAGTGGCGCACAGCTGGCGAAAGCCGTCCAAAACGTCCGAAAACGCAGCAGTCAGCTGGCAAAATCATGGCGTCAGTTTTTTTGGATACACATGGCGTGATTTTCATTGACTACCTCGAAAAGGTAAATCGATCAACAGTGATAATTATATTTACTAACTGGTGCGTTTGACGCAAAAACGACCGAACATGCAGAGAAAAAATCATTTTCACCAAGACAATGCACATTGCCACAAGTCGATGAAAACAATGGCAAAATTGAACGAATTGGGCTTTGATCTGTTTCCCCAACCCCATACTCGCCAGATTTAGGCCCCAGTGACTACTGGCTCTTCGCTGGTCTTAAAAAAATGCTCCAGGGAAGAAAATTTGGCTCAAATGAGGAGGTCATCGCTGAAACTGAAGCTTATTTTGAAAGATAAATTTTTTTATAAACATGGTATTGAAAAATTGGAAAAGCGTTGGAACCATTATATTACCCTAAAAGGTAATTATGTTGATGAATAAAAAAAATTTTGCAAAAAAAATGTTGTTTTCATTGTTAGTCTCGGGACTTATTGATCCATATATGCCAATGTTTTTTCCAATCATCGAAACTTTTTTTTTATAGGCACTTTCAGGGATGGTCTCCAGCTTCTTCTGCAAATTTTCCCTTATGAAGCCTATGGAATCAAATATGGTTTGCCGGAGCGGCAATTTCAGTCTGGAGAAAAGAACAAAGTCACACGGAGCTAGATCAGGCGAATGTGGTAGCTGCTTGATGTTATTTATGGAGTGTTTGGACTTAAAGCCGTTAATAACCGTAACTCGATGAAATGGTGCGTTTAGGTCATTGAAAATCCACGAAATGTTTCGCCACAAATTTAGGGCTAATATTTTTACGTGAATGTCTCAAAACGGAACGAATTTATGATGGACCACACCACGAATATCGAAGGAAACAATCAGAATCGTCTTGATTTTCGAACGACTTTGGCGAGGTTTTTTCAGATTTGGCTTTTTTATTCCCCACCCACTCTGATGATTGTTGGCTCGTTAGTGTGTCGTATTCATAGACCCATTTCTCGTCACCACTTATGATCTATCCCATGAACGTGGGATCAGAATTCGCACGATACAGTATGTCTGCACAAACCTATATTGGGTACTGTTTTTGAAAAAAATTCAGCTCTGTCAGAACATGTCAATTGGCTCTCCAAAATCAACCGAGCGATTTTTCGAGATATGTTGAGATCACAAGCTATCTGGCATGACGATTTTCGTGAACCATTATCTTGATTATTTGAACGTGATCGTCGGTTGAAGAGGACGAAGGTCGTCCGGAACGAGGCAAATCTTCTTCGATCTCTGACCGTCTTTAGAGGGTTTGTACCACTCGTATACTTAGCTTTTCGATAAAACAGAGTCTCCATAAGCCTTTTTCAGCATTCGCAATGATGCAGTATACGGAATTTAGTTCAAAACACAAAATTTGAGACAAACTTTTTGTTCAATATTTCTTCCATTGTGAAATTCGCACTGTACCACTTATGTTGACTGATATCAACAGCTCTCGTTGACAGATCGTGCTCATGTTCGGCATAGTAATTGAGGACAGTCCTCTAGTATCTAACCTGACCTAATTTCCGTAATTCTTTCTTGACATCAATCTGTGGGAGAGAATTAATTGAATTATTCAGGGAGAAAAACGATAAATACCCAATGCTGAATATCATTAACATCATCAGTAAAAATGTTTAGTGGAATGCCACACTGCAAAAGGCTCATTTTTTAAGCATTTCTTGCTGATTTAGATCGTCTACAGTTCTCGAAAAGTCATGTACAGGATGTTTGTTTAGTTATTTCGAGAGAAAAACTAATTCTTTCAGTCCAACTCTGGAATTTAATTATCGCCTACAAACACTTTTGTAAATTTGATCAATGTTATTTGTGGTACGAAATATCAAGGTAATTGCTCTATGCCAAGGGTGGTCAAACTCGGACTGCTGACGACCTACCTCAATATTTTTATTCGAATTTTACTTGGTAGAATTCCATTATCAATAATAAAAACAAGTTATGGGTTTTTAAGGAATTTTGGTAAATAATTGTGATTCGCAACGCGGGTTGTGGAACGCGTTACGAATCACAATTATTAAGTAAAATTCCTAAAGACACATTACTTGTTTTTATTATCAATATTTTTAGACAACTTACGATCGATCCTGAGAGGCTGCAAGTATTTGTGATGCAGGGTTGACGTACATACACCCTACATACCTACCTACCTAGGTAGGGTGTACCGTAGCATATATAGATATTAGCTTTCCGCACAATTATACATATACATTATTTTAGTAAAGGTTTGGGTTAGGTTTAGTTAGTTTCTTCTCTTGCCAGTTGATTGTTTGTTATAAAACAAAAGAGCTACATATGGTGTTAAACTCAACTAAAGAGTGACTTTGGATGTTGAAGCGTGACACTGCATCTCCTCAGCATACATTTCATAAGATGATACGTAACCACTGAGTGCTAATCGCAAGCATGATGACATATGATCGTCAGTTAGTCGATTGCGATATTTTGACCTATTATCTTTGTTTCAGAAAATGCACACTCGACAAGTAAGTTCACCCAAAAATTGCCGTTAGTAAAAGGGCGATCTGCCTTAGATATTAATCTTCAGATATACAACACCAGAATTTTGTATCAGATGATGTAGTTTTGAGATGTATATTTGATAAAATCAGCACCAAGTCATTTTCAGCAGAACATGAGTTCATAATAAAGTGAGTCGCTATTTCAGTAGCCAATTCCTCAATTTTTTTACATGAAGAAGGATAACTCATAAATGATGCTATATTTGCCAATTTACTGCAATAATACAAACGCAAAATATTTGATAATTCAGCCTCATACGTATCATAATTCGACTGAGAAATCCTTGCTTTCAAAGACGGAAAATGTTTCAGATCCTTTATTTTCAGTTGATCTATCATAAGTTGCAATTTACCTTTGAATGCGTTTACTGCGCTAATCATCTCGATAATAGTTTTTCCTTTACCTTGAAGCTTCAAGCTAATGGTGTTTAAGTGCATGATGTCAGTTCAAAATGCCAAATCAGTCAGTCATTTTTCGTTTTTCAACAACTGAGTGTCTTCACCTTTTTCGTCTAGAAAAGCTGTCATTTCTGGCAATAATTCGTGAAACCTTCCTAGGAATTTTCCGTGACACAACAACCTGACGTGCGTGTGAAGAACTAAATCAGTGTGTTCAGCTGAGTCCTTATCTTCCAACTGCAACTCAAAGAGCCGCCGTTGCAAACTACGTGTACGAATAGAATTCACAATTTTTGTTGCAATGCTCATAATATCCTCCGTGCTTAAAACTTTTGAACACAAAACTTGTTGATGTATAATGCAATGATATGAAAAAAATTAAGGAAAATCATCAGTAGCTCGACACAATGCCACAAAACCGTTTTTGTTTCCTGTCATCTCTGGTGCTCCAACGGTTGTAATGCACACTCATTTATATAGTGGTAGCATGTAGTTTTTATAAAATTGAAGAAAACGTAATATATATCTTCGCCACGGGTATTCCCCTTCACAGGAATGATTCCCAAAAATTGTACCTTAGCGAACATCTCATTGAATATCATCCGAATGAATATACACAGCTGGGCAGACTCTGTATTATCACTGGATTCGTCGAACTGTAAAGAAAAGTATGTACATTTCATGATATCATGTTTTAGTTTATCTGCCATGTCCTGACTCATGACTTCAATACGCCTTGTGACAGTCGGACGAGATAACTGAAGTTCTTTAATAGCAGACATGATTTCTGTTTTATTTTTAAAATCTACAAGTGAATTCTCATCCACTTCAATAAATGCTTTCTTCACAACCTATCCATCTTCTAAAGGTTTTTTGTGTTTCGCCAATAAATGAGATATTTTAAATGAAGCGATCTTAGCAAGTTTTGATTATTTGGCTGGTTTTGTGAACATGGTTTGTTCCTTTTTAATACAAGATATCAAATCACGTACTTTTCTTAATTCACTTTTTGAGGGAAAATCCTTTTCATTGTTTTTATGAACCGTTTTATGATGCCTCTATAAGTTATCACGCTTAGGTATTGCAACAGACGCATGATGAATAGAACAGATGAATTTATCCTTCACCATACAAAAGAAAAATTAGTACTGCGCGTTTCTTTGATGAAGCCGCCTTTTGCCGCTAGCAGAGTATTATTTTATTACGTAATGAATTTTTGTAGTTCAGTTACCTACTTATTAAATTTTTTCTCTTCTCGAGACTGGTCGATCGCGATCTACCGTTTGAGCACCCCTGGCTTATGCCTTCAAGAGTTACTGCGATTCAAATTCATAAAACAGGCTGTATATCTAAAACTAATACCGTTACCTCGTATTCCAATTTGCCAATTCGAATTCTCCTAAATGTGCTATAACTATTGTTGAGCTATGTACCATCACTCGTGAATCACCCTGTATCAGTGGCATACTCATGCATATTATGACCTTCACAACATTTCTTACGTGTTGAATCTTTTTATCTTATACTCCCTGACTCTTAGAAGAAATCTATGTCGGCATTTTTATAGAAAATTAACTGATCTAAAAGTTTTGTTAATTTTCTTCCAGGTACCCGAACGATGAGGGCTTTTTAAATTTCATTTGTGATGGTATTTTGAACAATCATATCAAATTCGTGCGGGGTGTGAATTTTCAGATCTTAATTATTCGTTTTTGGTTCAATTTGACCAAAGTAATATAGCTTTGAAAGTGTCCCAATATAATTCTTCAAAATCATGACACAGTCACGATATATACACCAAAATATTAAAATGCCTGTTTTGTAAAATATATATTCGTACTTACATCAACGTCAATTCCTGGCAAAGGAAATACTTGAGTGTTCGGCAGCTCTTTCGGAATAAATCTAAAGAATTCTTTCGCCCCTTTGTACCATTTCACCGTATAAAGCTGCTCGCCCTCTAAATCATACCGGCATTGAAGTGTTACTGTATCCATAATACGAGCTGCTTGAGGGATGGTTACTTTGACATCTCGTAGGGCTTCCGTGAAACCTGCAACGAAAAAATTATAGACTTCAATAAGAAATAGAGAAATGTTTCATTCACAGAACAGCATTTCAATAAAATATCTATGTTATACGGGAGATTATCACGAAGCAGGTTATAAAATGAATCAATCTTTATCTCTGGGGTTTAAAGATATTTTTTCGTTCATGTTCAATCGTCATCAAAATAAACATCACTTCAGGAATAATCTTCGTCGTAGTCAGGAACGCGAAAGAAATTATTTCTCAAGTTCTCGAGCGGACATGCAACTGTAAGCGTTATAGTATTCAGAGATAACATTGTTCCCAAGTTTCACAATTTAAACTTCACACAGAACGTTTCATAGTTGTCACCACACGCGAACTTAAGTGAAGTTTGTAGGAAGCATCTTCAAACTGTAATCACTTTCTATTCTAGCATCAACCGTTTATGTCGCTGGCGTGCCTGTTATCAATTTGACTGAAAATAGAATCCTCAAGGCGATGTTGGTTTCTTTGAGATAGCAACAAATTATAGAAGAAACCAAGTTCGGAAATTTCGGTTTCAATCTACAAAACATATGTCAGTTAGTAGTTTTGTCATATTCATTTTCGTTCAGTATTATTCACGATTTTGAAACCAATGGCGTTTACGGAATACAATTTAGCGAAAAGTTTTCCAAGCATTTGTAGTCAGAAGTTATTTTGAATTGTATCTAAACGAGTGAGGAAGTGGGATTGAAATATTGGATGACATAATATTCAATGTTTCTTTGACAATTCCAGATTTGCGTCGGAAGGACATCTGGAAGAGAAAAAAAGCATACCAGGACCACAAATCGTATAACTCAGGGAAATTCTGTGTAAAATTGAAGTATAAAAATGGTTAAGATTTAATGTGCAGGATGAACACATTTTGACGTTTTAGAACTGCTGCAATGTGAAACAAAGGAAAGAGGAAATGACCCACGCTTTCCTTACTTATTGAGGCTTTTGAATCAAACTCGCTCAAATATTCTTTCAGTGATTCCTCCTGTATCTTCATGAGACGGTGGATGAATTCGAAATCACTTTAACAGACACTCAGTACTTCAAAGCAGATTTTCATTGAGGTACCACTCGACTGCTAAGCACCCTTGATGTGATAGGGATTATAGATAAGCATCTCCTACTAGAAGATGTCCCTCCCAAATTAAAAACAACCTGTTTTTGCGATTTGTCCGGAAATAAGTAGTTTCGTCCTTATTGACACTTCTTTGTGTTTGTTGCCTCACTTACACTGTATATCAGAATTTAGAAAATTTTGAAATTTATATTTTTCGACCAAGCCTCATCACCAAAGACTTTTTGCACCATCCTCAGTGAATCAGCAGCAGAAAATTCATTACGTTAACGAAACTCAATGCAAAACTTTTGCACAACAAATGCAGACATTATACTAATCTAAAGAGTCACTTCTAGGAGCTTACGAAGCGTATTTCGAACACAAATGAATAATTAGATGTGAATCTTGGCACAGATATCCCAGACAGTTCTACCAACCTAAAAATAAGAGCACCGCCCTGAATCCATTTGTGCGCGCAATTCAAATTCAAATGTAACCATATATTTTGAAATAGTAGTAGTCCGCACAGGAAACAAATAATACAGACTAATTTCAATTTGAAAATGGGTATTATTTGGAAAAGAGATCTCATCAAATATAATGCTATAATGTAGGTGTGTTCCTTGGATCTTTGAAACGGAAAGACAAGTTGGCTAATATTTCCTGAGAGGTTGTCCAAATTATATTATGACTATTCAATCGCATCCGACATCTTTATCCACTGATTTGGAAAATTATGTTAAGAAATCATCTATTGCAAAATAATTGAGGCTTTTGAACTGATGTGGCTTGATTGTAATTTTCAAAATAAATGTGAAAGTCTTTAAGTTACTGAATCTTTCAAGTCTTTCGATGATTCATTCGACTGTAATCAAGTTCAATAATTCTTTCACAGACTCTCAGATCTCCGGAGAAGCCTTTTAATGAGGTATGACTCGACCTAATTTCTAAGTTGACCTCTGCTATGAGTGTTGATGTTATAGATATGCATCTCCTGCTAACAGATGTTCCTCTCCATAAAAAATCGACCTATTCTTGCAATTCGTCCGGAAATAACTAGTTTTCTGTTAATGACACTGCTTTGTTTTTATTGTTTCACTTACACTGTATATCTAAATTTATAGAATTTGAAAATTTTATCTCACTCTTAGAATTGTTTTCGAAATTGTGAAACTTGAGTCATTTTACATGTCATAAGGAATGTCTAGCTTTGCTTCCTCCATAACTGGAAGAAACATTTCACTCGAGCTCTATCCCGAGTGAGAGTGAGAAAAACGCTAGAGAGTATTGAACAGGAATGAAGAACTACAGGAAAGAGCGGAAGTAATTGGCGAAACGACAGGGCGGAAGAATATGCAAATTCTCGGTGAAAAAATTCTTTCGTAGAGGCAAACGGAATGTAAAAAAGATATTCCAGGTAATGAGAGACTTTGAAGAGGAAAGAAATACAGAGAATGAATAGGGAAGAACAGTTCTTCAGAGAAGTGTGAGGAAGGAACAGAAGATAGAGGCGGAAAATGATCTAGAAAGATGAGAAGTGCAATAATAATTTACTAGGAAGAATAACGAAGAGGGAAAGAGTGAAAATCAAGGAAAGAATTGACGGTAAGCAAGATCTAAGGATAGCATAAATATTGAAACGAGAGACCAAAGCTCAAGCGTAAAAAGTGCTGTATGATAGAGACGTAAGTGTTTAGATCTGTGCGATAGCACATTGTTAGAGTAAGTGCAAGAAATGTGCAAGAGGAGAATGTGAATGGTGAGAGCCTTGGGAAAATCTCATGAAAGCGTTTCAGAGAAATAACCCGATCAATAAAATGATACAATAATGCCAAATGAGAGTTTGGGAGGACGTGGTCTGCTTGAAATATGATACGTAAATGTGGCAGAAGTACAGCAGTAAGTTAACGAGGAAAATTAAGAGCTTGGCCCAGTGAAAGTAGTGAGTAAGTGAAATGTGAGAAAAAAGCTAGAGACTATTGAACAGGAATAAAGAACTACATGAAAGAGCGCAAGTAATTGGCAAAACGACGAGCGGAAGAATATGCAAGTTCAAATTCTCGGTGAAATAAGTCGTTCGTAGAGGCAAAAGGAATGTGAAAGAGATATTTCAGGTAATGAGAAATTTTGAAGAGGAAAGAAATACAGAGAATGAGTAAGGAAGAACAGTTCTTTAGAAAAGTGTGAGGAAGGAACAGAAGATAAAGGCGGAAAATGATCTAGGAAGATGAGAAGCGCAATAAGAATTTACTAGGAAGAATAACAAAGAGGGACAGCGTGAAAATCAAGGAAAGAATTGACGGTTAGCAAGGTCTAAGGATAGCATAAATATTAAAACGAGAGACAAAAGCTCAAGCGTAGAAAGTGCTGTATGGTAGAGACGTAAGTGTTTAGATCTATGCGATAGCACATTGCTAGAGTAAGTACAAGAAATGTGCAAGAGGAGAATGCGAATGGTGAGAGCCTTGGGAAAATCTTGTTTCGTAAAAAAACTAGTCTGCCTGGCCTTCGCCTGCCGCTCTAGAGCCCCCGTCCCGGTTTAACCACATTCCATCCCCTCCATTTTGACCGAAAAGTGCCTCACACGTTTAGTATATATACACTAGCAGGCCGGCAGATCTACCTTGTAAATCAAACACCTAGGTGGAACAAATATTCATCCCTGAATAGCTGAAATAGCCTACTGAATTCTTTTGGAGACGACAGAATCCGACATGATTATATCAATGTTGTACGCTGCTACATAAACGTCAAGAACGGCGATGATCGTTAAAATGCGATTAACCAAAACAAACCACAACAAAGGGGATAATACTTAACCCTCAGGGCAGCCTCTGCCAACCACAAAACTGATTTTTTCCCTTCAGGGAAGTGCTAATCACTCTGGAATTCAGCACGTTAATACTCCATTGCGCAATATTTGGTACTTCTCTGGCTCTCGCAATTTCGCATAGTGAATTAGTAGGAACCGCATTAAGTGCACAACCCAAATTAGAGGAAAGGACATTGTGGATAAGCTGACCTTCGAAGGGCTATGAATGCTTTAATAGTACTAGGGTTCATGGTTGAGATCTCAGCCTTTGTTGTTAAGTCAAGAATGTGGGAGTGGCTAGCGGAATAACATAGGGAACCTGTGGAGTAATGCTCGAGATGGCCGTCAGTCCCAGGCAATACTGGGAACATCATCTAGTGAAACATGGACAAAGTGGCAGTCGAACAAATACCATAGCTCCAGGCCTAGATAGTTTACGGGTGGCTTGTTTGGGACTGAAGAATAATCCTGAGTGCAGGTAGGTGTCAAATTGAGATCTGATCACCAATTTATTTATTTATTATTGATTACGCCAGAGGCGTAACCGACTGTGCGCTGAGATTCTAGAAGTGAGTGATCTGCCAAAGAAACCCTCCCGTTCTATCAGAGACTTCTTTGTGAGGATTGAGCTGGGATGTAGTTACAAGGGACACAAAAAGCCATAGGCGCATGTATAGATATCCATGACGGAGCCCATTGTATAATCCTTACTATAAGCAAAATAGTTGTTTCTTGTATTATAGTATTCCGGTTATTGGTATTAGCGAAAAAACTGTTGAGGTATTCGATCTATACCCAAATTACACGAAGATTCGAGAAAAGTATCAAAAACATTGTTCTAGTTTTACTGAATTTACCCCATCAAAAGTCGTTATAATATGATATGATTCCTCTTTCAATAGAAATGAAAGACTAATCTAACAGAGTAAATGTAGAGTATCGATAAAGAGCCTGAAGATACCAATCCAGGGGATCAGAAATTGATAAACTGCAAAATAAATGCGAACGATTTTTCAATAGTCAAAAAGTTAAATCTATTCTCAAATGCAATCCAATTGTGGGTAATTTTCCTCCATTACTCATGAAGGAAGTTAGTCTAACAAGTAAGAGAATTAATCCTAAATTTTGATACTTCAGTTCCCAGGACTTTTGCTAGTATTGTACGTAGAAAGTTGAAATAGTTATTTCCTATGCCGAATCTCTTGAACAGAAATTAAATACATCCTGAATAATTCTAGAATTCCCAGTGTAAATGGCCGCAACTATGTTTTACTCCCCCGTGAAATGTTCAGGCATTATCTTTCGGATGTAGGATACTCGCCAGGAGCCGCTTAGACATGTTTCTCTCTCCGGAGCCATTATTCTCAGAATCCAGAGGTTCATAAAGAATTCATTTTGGCTATTTTACACTCGACTTGATAATTCCGGTCTTAAGGCTATCCACCAGATTTGCATTCACGAAAATAGGCAGTAATTTATGGGATTTTCATATTTTAACTTCCTTTTCGTGTCTACATTGCAGACGTTTTTGGATTTTATGAGGTTTTCCGCTTAATGCTATCAGTTTTCTGAGCTCTGAGTTCAATAATATTTCAGTGTTTTATGCAAATATAGAAGTACTAAACATTAGATGCTAGTTGTTCAACTTTGTAATGTTATTATATGGTGGCTAATTTCAATAGAATGAACTAGATGAAAAACTGATGTATTCTTTCGCGTTCTAGGTCCTCTCATACTAACCGTTCACAAAAGCTAGAAATAACGTCAAACAACTGGACAACACAGAATGATTTCCGCTAAATTGAATTTTCAGTTTATCAATTGATTCAGCGCAATAGATTTTTGAATTCGAATGTTTCTGAAAATAGTAAAATTTTCGAAGAAATGAAACGAAAACGCTTGATTGTTATAGAGTTTGAATCATTGAATTGATGAAATTATGAGTCTTTACGTTTATGTTTAGTGAAAGAACAGAGGTTCGTTCAAGATTCAATTTTCTATCCTGAATTGCCAGATTTTAAAATTTAAATAGGGCAGTTCTTGTTAATATGATATCATTGAAAATATTACCTACTTTTCGGGGTTTCTTCAGAAATCGTTACCCTGAAATTTCACTAGTACACTAAAATTTAGGAGTTGGACGAAATTTTTGAAATTTTGAAAATTAAGATATACAGAGTGAGGCATCGAAAACAAATCTGTATAAATAACGGTGAAATTATTTATCAACCAATCGTCATCAAAATACACGTTAATTCAGAAGTCATCTTCGTCGTAGTCAGGAACGGGAAAGAAATTATTTCTCAAGTTCTCAAGCGTTCATGCCACTGTTAGCGTTATAAAAACATTGATGTCAGGATCTGAAAGGCAAACATCACTAAATGGAGAACACGAAAAGAATTCACGCAGCTCATCTCAATTACCACGGTTATAGTGCCAAATGCGTCTAGGTGGTTTAGCGGCAGCATAATGGTTCCAGTTGCAGATATAAGGTTGTCATCTAAGTTGCCTAGCGGTACTGAGACCTTCACTCCTAAATCATCTGGATCTGTGATCAAAAACAGATCCAAGGTGTTCGGGAAGTCGGTTGGGTATTTCAGGTATTCTTGTCGTATCGTCGACTAGCTGCTTTAGTCTTCCTGCTTCATCTGTTCTATTGGAGTGGTGGAGCCAGTTGGTGTTATGAACGTTAAGTCACTCAGTAGAATGACCTCAGCTATCGGATGATGTGTCTGAATCCAATCCACCTTATCACCTAGATACTAAAATAACCTAGGGAAGTGAATATCGTTTGACGAGAGATATAGGCAGCATAAGATTTTAGACCATGCAAGGTCGAAAGCGTCGTCCATCATCGTGTCCTCTCTCTGGCATGTAACATTCGATCTGACGAAAACACAGAGGCACCTTTAAACCTAAATCTCGTATGTAACTCATACCCATTAAAGCGTAAATACGTTGGGTCGGTTGTTTGACTTATTTTGGTTTCGGTTAGGACCAGCACATAGGGTTGTACGTTTAACAGATGCTGGTAGACTGCATCGGCATTCACGTTGTTGTGCCTCAGTCCTCTGAGATTGCAGAATAGTTTGCTTTCTTTTCTAGAACGTGAATGAATCAATGAATTTGCCAGAGGAGTGCTCGACTAACCCGCATCTTGAACCCCTCGAGGCAGTCCCTCCCGGAGACCCGAATGGGAGACTGTCTTAACTCCGGATGATTTTGTCCCAGAAGAGCTCATCGTGCTTCGTTGCTAAACTTTCCCTCGCTGGAAACCGGACTATTCGCCAGATTTCGAAACTTAGTCATACAGGTGACCAATTCACGGACCTATAGCTGGATATGGTGGTATCACACTGGACGATGGGGGTGAGGCCGCCTGGCACTTGCAGATGAACGATTTTCTGTCATCTACAGAGAAAACTCATGTTTTGCCACAACACTAGGCTGGCAAAGAGTTCTCATCATATGGCGGTACATTTAACGACCCCTCGAACCTCTCTCTATAAGGGTTCCTTCGTTTACAGGGCCGGTGAGTTTTGGAACTCGCTTCCGTCCAACATATTCCCAGCATCCCATAACTTGGCCCTCTTTAAGAAGCGAGTAAACAGACACCTCAATTCTTCACAGGCGCTCACTCATGTAGTGTAACAGCTTGAACATGAACTCCCCGATCCAGCTGGCTCTGCGGACATCCTCGTCTGCAATGCTGTGCGATTATGGAGTCACCATCGAACGGAAGTGATATTTTCTGCGAAAAAATCTTCTTGTCTGGCCTAGTTATACACCGTTACAATTAGGCAAAACAGTCCGTATACTCCTGAATTGTTCAATTTGTGAGTTTTGTCTTTGGCTTTTCAAAATAATTGTGATAATTTACATGTAGGTTTGAAGGAATTTTTTATGTTGAAACTTAACATTTAATTTACAACTTGCTGAGAAGTTGGACCAAAATAAGTTAAGGCACAGAATATTTGAATATCAGTATCTGGTTCATCATGGGGTTATTTCTATTATAAGAGAACTGTGTTTGTTTTCAAAGAAGTATTGTGTCTACTACAGTAGTGGGGTACGTGTTATTACTGGTTATAGTTTTTGTGACATAAGTTTCTTTGTTAATATTATCAATATAAAGTGGTAATGAAAATGCTCTATGAACCATTGAACTGAAAACGGCTTTATCTTGCAAAGGGTGAGAAGAGTAATGCAAATATCTGTGAAAATAGGTTTTCGAAATATATCGAATGCAATATTCACCCAAAAATCAATTTCAAGTTAAAAATAGAAACAAACAACAATCGAATAAATTTGTTAGACTTAACAAATTCCCGAAAAAATAATTCCTTTGCATTTGATACTTTCATAGATATTTGCATTTCCTCATGACTCCTCTCATCAATCAAGAGGTTGTTCCTCAATATAGCAAATATAATTTTATGTAGTTGACACTTCTCAGGCAAACGATACGAATAAGCTTCTGCAGCATGCGCATCATAATTATTTTGAATATATCCAGCAATCATTTTGACTTTTCAGAAATTTTTGTATGACATGGTCGCTTCGTTATTACAAACAATACTATATTAACATAATAAAAAAGAAAAATGAGAGCACAGAACATACTGAATCTATTTCAATCCTTCTGTGAAAATTCTGTGAATCTATGTAGAGTAAATAAATGAAACCAGAAAAAGATGAGAGAATTTTCAGTTTCTCATTGAGACGTGTTCTGGATGAAGAAATTGTGTGCACATTTGATATATTTCTGAAGAAGAACTTTATTTGACGAAATCAAAGCGTTCACACATAGGAAAACGCAAGTTTGCATTGAAGCTCAAAAACCGTTGGACAAGAAAAATTCTACATGAAAACGCCATCACGCAGTTGAAACCATTCAGTCAACTTCAAAACCTACCGCGATATTAGCAAATGAGTGATTACGAAAGTTTCAAAACAACTCGAAAACGAAAAAAGGTAGGTTACATCTGTGTGCTGCAATGAATTTCTTAGTAAGGAAAGGAAGCATTTTCTTCAACACTTAAATGTCAAAATATGTCCATCCTGTATATATTTGAAACTCATATAGTGTATCCTTTCTCCGAAATTGGAGGTAAACAGAAGCAATAGAAAAAATGCTCGAACAATATCGAAATTTCAACAACCTGCATATCCGTAACGCAAAGTTTGCAAACCTAAATTTAATTAAAACTGTGGTAATAAAACTAAAGAACCAACCATTAGATTAGTATATAGTATTTAGGCAAGCCTTGTATAATAGACTGTGATTGTAAATATAGAAACACAATCAACAGTAATAAAGAACACATATATTAGTTTCATGAGCTCAGAAATACATATAAAACGTCATAAATGGTACTCTGCATAGGTCGAAAGGTTGGCTATCTATTCCAGCGCCGACAGTATGCCTATTATTAAGCCACAAGCATACAATATTATGCGCAAACTTCAAAAATAGAGTTCATCCTTAAATTTTGAGCTATTAGCTTTCAATATAATTCAAAACCTTCAACAAATAGGTGAAATCCTTACACCTCCATTAAAGGATGAAAACTCTTTACATATGCATTGAGCATTTTATGCCATCCGAACAAAACTCCACTGAAATCAAAATGGGACCCACGGGAATGGCATTGAAAATTTATGATCATTCGAAGTTCCAATCAAAAATTTATGCCAAACGTTTGTTTTATCTGGCCACTCGATGAAACCCAATGGGAGAGAGATATTGACAGTCCTTTTTGCTGTTCATTCGTCACAGAGGAACAGGTAAACTAGGCGTCCCGTAGGAATTCGCCACAGCATAGGCTGACATTGATGTATGCGAAAATCATTAATTACCTGAGAAGAATAAACTAGCAGATTCTGTAGGAATATATCATTGTCCGTCTGCTCTGAAAAAGTTGAAGAAAAGAGCAAATGGGACAGTAATATTTCGAATATATGCAGCTGTATCATGAATATAATACATAATACATAGAAAACTCCGCTATAAATTGAAATAAATGAAATTTTGAGGGATGTCTTTTACGTTCTGCGTGCTACAACATAGAGAACACTATAAATTAATAGTCAGTACTGAAAGTAAACCCATGCCATTATTTAATCTAAATCCAAAATTTTATATTCTATGCGTGCTGCTTTTCAGACACATCAAACTGTTAAAGTTAGCAGAAAAATTGAACTGAACCGCGAATATCATCGGGCATTAATTTTCTACAATTATCAAAGTCCATTGTGTCAACAAGAATGTTTTGGTGTCTGTTTTGGACAGTGAAGCTGTTCACAGGCTCTTTATCTTAATGCACAGTTATCGTGACACGATAACTCGATCGACCGGAATATGTCCTTAGCCATACGCTCAACGTCTTTGCGACTGTTTGTAGCGGTGGTAATACCTCGAAAGTGAATATTTAAGGAGGCTCTATAACCGTCCCAGTTTGTGGTCCTTGGGTTTCTGTATTGGATTCATGGTTTAATCCCGGCCTCAATAGTAAACTGAATGTATCAGTGATCAGTTCCCAAAGGTTCACCCAACACACCCCATTTTATTGCTCAGGGAACTCGAGCAGAACGTAACGTCTAATATCTCAGCACGATTACGCGTCACAAAGTTGGCAACTTTTCCTCCTGCAATGACTCGCCAAGCTACGAATCATCTCAGGAGGGCATTGAGTAGAGTCTCCCGAGAAATATACTGAGCGGACCACTAAATCAAGTCCGCCACGCTTTCCTGGGACACTCGCAAGTACAGAGATAGAAACTCTGTTACAAACATCGATGAGTAGAAGATTATTGATTCTATTGTTGAAAATGATACACGTCCTGAGATTATCCCCAGGAGAGTTGTACAGTATCTGTCCTGGTAGATTTCCTAGTCCACAAACTGATCCACGATTGGCCAGCCATGGTTCTTGAATGAAAACCAAATCGAGGCTCTTATTCAAGATGCATTTACCAACCAGGAAGGATCCTGCCATGGAATGTTGTATGTTAGCCTAAAGACAACTAATCCGCGTCTTCATCATGTTGATGTCGAAATACAACCAGGTGCCTTGCCTTGAGGTGCTTCTTTAGCCTCCGCCCGTGACACAGACTGGCCATTAGCAAGCTGTTAACTCCTAACACCAGCCTCATTTGGGAATTTTGCCTTGGAAGACCCGTAAGGGTCTTCCTCAGAGAGCTGCAGTTTGGGTTTTTCAGAACCCAAAGTGTCAACGCGGGTTTCGGTAGCGCTAGGTTGCACTACTTGCTGTCAAGATGGCACTCAAGTCCCCTCTGCGCTATCCACTTAAGCCGCGCCACTCTGCAAAACATTGGGGGCATTCCCTTTCACGATTCAGGTTACACTTCCGAACCCGAAAAACGGTCTGCACCAAAGCTTTTCTGAGGCAGTTTTTGAATTCTTGTCTACTGCAAAGGTCCTTGTCTGTCCTGGTCCACTTTCTCACGGCGGAGCACCTTGCAGTCTATGTGCAAAGGTTAGCATCTTGCAGGACACTTATCATTTTCATAGTCACTGCACCTTAGAGAGGTCAAATGGCATGACACCAGCTCTTGCCCTTGGCGTGCAATATATTGACAGGTTGAGATATCATTGCAGATTTCAAAGACCTCAATACAAAAAATTTTTCAACAAGAATTGCGTGTGGGGAAATTAGTTTCCTCTTGGATATCACATTTGTTGACCCAAAAACAGAAAATTAGGAGGGTTGAATGGTGTCACCAAATTCTGCACTGTTTCAGCTTTGGAGAGCTTAAGAGTGTTTATAAAATTATTAGTGATGATTCATCTTGCATTTATTAGTTGATAGATATTTAAAATAGGAAATCTCAATGAAATGAGATCAAAATTGACGGAGGTTGTCTCTCTATTGTTCTTTGATGAGAGTACCACATCTGGCAATTGATATCATTTGCAAAGCGATATTATACAAACCCCTGCACTCTGTGTAATACGCTTTTTTTTAGTGAAGAATTTTCGAGTTTCCACTCTGTCCAATTGGCGAGGAGTATTTTTTATAGTTATTTTGAGTTAATGAATAATAATCTTTCTGTTTCACTACTTTAACCACTAATTAGGAACATGATATGGAGACAAGATTACAATGGATTTTTTGGATCTGAATTCATTAAATTCAAGTTGATTCATTTCGAACGTCAAAAAAGCCTCTTAAAAACTTTCTTTCTACAATATTTTCGTGAGATTCGAACAATTAAGCATTGCCATCACATACATATCTGAATATCCATGAAACAGGATCATGAATATTTCATTCATTCGTACAAGCCAGAAAATAAGCGCCAATCTTATGTTCAGGTGTGACAAGTCATCCGTAACCGAAGTGTCACCAAAATGATGGTCGCAACGTTTGTTACAAAGATAAGTCATGTAGCAACAATCTCTTCGAAATATGAAAAACAGTTGCCGATTGGTACACAACCATTTGTTCACAGCCAGACGTTAGCAAACTTCGTCCTAAGTCTCAAATATTTTCTTTCTTTTCCCAAAATCAACAACAGACTACGCGCTCAAAGGTTTCAGTAGTCAGGGGAAGCTATGGATGCCCCAGAAGTTCATTTTGAATACAGCAGCAAACGATTGCAATAATTTCTTACAGAATTGGTTCGCACTAATTCGGAAGTATATTAATCTTCGCGGAATGTACTTTGAGAACAATAAAATCTTAAGAAGCTCGCAATTGTTTCATTCTATGTAAAACTCAAAAGACATCCCTCATACTTCACTACTATAATTTTAGAAGGCATGTATTCTACTGGTTGCAAAAGAAAAACATTCCCCAATGCGGCTTGCGATTGAATAAACTAGTTGGAATCGTCAGTAACGAAACAGCGTTAGTCCCTCTTCTTGAGCCTTCGAGTACTTACTAATATGATTATCCAGATAGAAATTGAAAGAGTTAAACGACGATGATCTCGAGGACGAATTTATAATTCCATTTACTTATATGAAATCATTTTATACAGTACGTTTTCATGAAAACGAACCACCTCAAATTTCGTGGTGTTTCTTAGATGCGCTAGATCTCTTGTAGTTCTTTCATTGTTTCGGGTAGTATTGTATGCACTTCGAAGATAGTCCTAGAACAAATCAAGAAGCGTTAGATCGGGCGATCTTTTTGTCCTGTTTCCACAATACGGTAATCATGAACTATAGTCTACAATGTGACTATTCGTCTGTCTCTACTTCATCGCAATTATTTCGTTTATATGAAGACTCTCGGCACCAACACTATTGGTAGGATCTGGCAGTATTGAAATATTTCTTCTATTTGTCCTGATAGTACCGCAAACATTTGTTCTATTCTGGTGGAGAAAATGTGCCAATTCTGCACTACTGCACCAATTATCAATGAACAAATTGTATCCTTTCCCAAGATGTTTAATAACAACTTAAAATAACGGCAAAATTCAACGATTTGGTCTTTTATTTGCCTTCCCACCCCCCGTTTTTCCAGATTCAGTCCCTCTCTCCCCCCTATCTCTTTCCATCCGTCTCTTTACTGATGTCTAAACAATGCTCCAGAGGAAAAAATTGTCACAAATGAGGAGGCTTCTGCCGAAAATGAAGTCTATTTTAAAGCAAAGGATGAATCCTTCAATAAACATGGTAAAGAAATGTTGACAAGGCGTAGGAAAGATTGTGTCACTCTAAAAGGAGATAATATTGATGAATAAAAATGAATTTTGAAATAAAAATGTTGTTTTCGTTGTTAATCGCGGGACTTATTGAACGGCGAGTTATACATATATACGGGTGCAGCATAGAGATTTCGCTTCTCGTCTGTATACGTGTGCAGCGGTGAAAAGGTTAAGAACTGAAAGGCGAGCCAGGGATTCATAGGTATGTATACAATATTGAGTACAGTGGTCCGGCCAACGTCAGAACTGGACCATAAATGAAAACTAAACGTCATCGTTTAGATGTTGTGAAGGTTTAAAGAGAACAGGCAGGATTATGTGAAACAATTCCGGTATTCAACGATAGCCTTTAATGCAGTCTGCATTATATCAGAATATCCAGATATCTATTCAATAGAGATAGAATTCGAAATCGGTCAATAAATGAAAAGATATTTGTTCATAATAGATTCCACTGTTTTTGCATATTGATCTGAGTTTGATTGCTTGTTACAAACCGTATAACCATTTTTGTTTGTTTTGAAATTGCCTCAGATTTCCACGTAGATATATAGAACCATTTTTTCACCTTCATTTCATACTCGTCTTATATCCAGTTTGAACAAAATCCTGTTTCCAATATCTCCAGCTAATGTTAATTTAGTAATTTCATATCTTCTGCTGGAACAACGAAAACTGTCGTCATCAGAATTTTCCAATTTCCTCTACTTCCAAATCAGATCCGAGGAAAATAGGAGGCAACAGGAAAATTCCAATAATTCGATACGAACGCTTCACAATAAGCCATCAGGGAATAATGATCTTATTCAAATTGCCCAAATTTCAGTCCGGTATTACGTTAGGAATAAATCAATGTCCTTTTGTGTCCTATATTTCTAATGGAGAAAGCTTCAGTCGGCGAATATTCAAAACAAAATAAGCTCCTGAAATTGTTCTGTTATGCATTCATTCTGTCGTTATTTTATTGTATCCTAAGGAAGTTATTAGTTTATATTACTTTCGCAAGTCTGTTTCGTCATGAAGCAGAATGATTATTTAAATGCATTTAGATTTGATAACAGATCTAATTTTGTATTACGAAATAGAAGAATCGGGATGATGCAAAATAATAATAAACTATTTACCAATATAAGTTACGTTTTATTTTCTGCGTTCTATAGATTTTAGATGAAACGAAAACCATCATCTCATGAAACAGTGCGAATATAAAATAGAAAAATTAGATAATCCTAAAGTCTTATGAAAACGCTTGAACAAATCGATTTTTCTTCAACTTATCTCATTTTTCATGTAATATATCAAATTAAGGGCAATATATGGCAGGAAATGAATCATTGTAAAAAGCAAATATTTGTCCTTATACTCTGATTTTTGTAACACCGGCTCGCTGACATTGAGAACATCATGCCATGTTCAGAGTTATCTGGGTTCAATCCCCACAAAGTCAGTACGATTTTTGTATTCTGGAAATCGCTTGAGTGTCAATCTTTCAGAGGAGATGTAAAGTCGTCGGTCCTGTTTAGGTGAGATGTGTTGGACATTAAAGATCCCTTTCCCACGACACGGAAGGGCTCCGGAAAAATTTCCTGGTTAGTGAGGTGACAGAAATCCCTGGCGTGTAGAAATAGAGCATGTTGAAGGATCACAAATAAACGAAAAAGATTTTGTGTTTGACTTTGTCGTGCTTTTTTAAAATGACGATGGTTCAATCATTGAATTTCCCACAAATGGGCTGTACTTTACTTTTATTTCACTCTCTCTTGTACACATACGGGCGGTATATGGGCGCTAAAGAGCCTATTAGAAGTATATGGAGAACGGGTTTATCGATCAATTTTTGCACGAAAACCTCAATTTCCTCAGGAAATGTTGGTTCACTAAAAACTGTAAAAAAGCTATCAGTTAAAAACAGAGCTTACAAGAACTGAAAAAACTGTCAACAGATGAAAGTAAAGTTTAATATTTGCGTTTCAAGAAAATTTTATAACGATGAAGAAACGTGTATTAGTGCACTTTATATGTTTTCTCTATCTCACTTCAATTCCTAGTACGTTGTCATTTTACTCTCCATAACTTATCTAGTATCTCTCGCCAATTCGAGCAGCACAAAGCAGAATTACATAAACATCGTGAAAAGTAAACGAACAAAACACACGATTCTCAGGAACCGTTTCAGAGTATTTTCAACCTTCTACAACTTTGTTGTGGATGAAGCAGACTAACTGTGCCTTCATTATTCATGGGAAACTACCATAAGTATCCGTTTTACAAATTTCTTGCTCATATCACCCATATTATAGAAACTACAGACTGCTGAACTTCTCAAATTTTACCTTTTTCTCTAATAACTCACTCACTAATCATCACATTGTTGTGAACGAGTATACACACATACTTCAAATTTTGGATTTCGTCATTACTCATCCCACAGAGCAAGAAAAAATTCAAAATTTCTAGAATCCAGGGTCTGTTTTTTGAATTCGAGATTAGCACATAACTAGTGCTTTCTCACCTTGGAAAACTATTTGGAGAAAGGTACGTTTGCAGAAGTTTCGAACACTAATATTCACTTGAAGAGTCATAACCTCCACATAAATTACATAAAACTTAGCACTGTTCATTGTAATCGCAATTCTGGTTTAATCTAATAACCTCACTAAAAGTGTATTCCTCCGCCACTCAGATAATAAACAGAAGTCCGCTTATTCCTACGCCATAAAAATAACTCTAAAGAGGCGCCTCACACGGTCAATAATATTGTCTATATTTATGTCTAAAATATTGACATTAATCCATCAATATGGCAGTAAACCATCAATATTTCATCCTTACACGATCAATAATATTTTTAATATTGCTAAATATTGACAATATTATTGAACATCTGAGGCGGCCTCTGTGGAAGGAAGAGTTGAACCGCTGCGCCCCTCAAGAAATGATTCTTTAGGCAACCAACAATACGCAACAAGACACCATTGCTTTTCCCCATTGAGGGAAATATCTATATTGTAGATAATGTATCCACGACATAGACTTTCTTTAATCCAAAATAGCCATAATTGAGAATGTACATATTAAAATTGAATTTAAATATATGACATCGCATAGTGGTAGCTGCACGGTGTGTGGCGCATAGATTAAATAGTACAATTCTATGATTGAACAAATCACAGATCAAATGCTGTCAAAAATTTTTCAACCAGTTCTTTTGAGGTAGAAAATTATCTGCTTAATATCTCTTCTGTGGTGTTTCTTGTTTAACAATCTTCTCGTTAGATTGGTACCTTGCATCAATTTTAAAAACCATATGAAAAGTTATTGATCATGTTCATCCTTCGTGAAAGTAGCCAATGATTATTTACAAAAAGATATGAGATCCCACCAAAAACATAAAATGTACAGAAATGCAAGTCTCGCAATGAAAACTTTCTGCCGTAAAAATATGTGATATGTCATGTGAAACCAAGTCGATGAGCACTGAATGCCATTTTGGAGTCGAGTTGGACTCCCAAATCTTTCACTTCTAAGATACGTTTGAGGTTACAACCTTCAAGACAATAATTTCAAAGTCTTGAGGAGTTAAGCCAAGAAAAAGTTAAATATTGACACATTGAGAAACATTCTGTTGAGATGGCACCAGTCCTCCAAACGAGAAAGATCTTCGTGCAATAATGCAACATTCTCCAGCGATCATATCATCGGCGAACAAAAGATACTAGCTGTTGAAAATTACCGAGCCCATATCGTTGATGAAGAGGACGAACAACAACGGTCCCAAGTGCGATCCTTGTGGAACCCCCGAGCTAACCGAAATCGAATACGATGTGTAACCCTGCAATCTCACTCTTTGTACTGTGTCTTCGTGCAATCAACCCACACTATAAACTCAGTATCTTCAAAAAGTTGCACCGTGTTACTCGGTTAAGAGATATTGCAATTGAGTGTTTTAATATGGTTTAGATTAAAAGGTAGCTCAAATACAATACCACTTGGCCAGACAACAAAAGTAATTCTGTGGTCATCACGTATTCTGCATGATAGAAGATTTAGAATGAATGTCTTGCCCGTACCCCTAGGAGCGTCTAAAAAAATATGTGATCTCAGGTTTTAACAGGACTCTCTTGTATCTGATAGTAGGCGCAGGATGGTTCTCCAGATAGCCATATTCCTTTATTAGCCGCTACTTGGGCCAATAAATCAGTATCGTCGGTAATTTATCTAAGGAAGTTAACATATGGGGTTTCATTTGTGAAAAAGACATAGGGTATGTTATTACCCGACTGTGGAACCTGTTCGGTATCAAGCTGAAGATCTTCAAGAGACCATTCCGAAGATATACCACACATATAGTGAATGGTAAAGCATGAACCTTACACTGAAGAAAAGACATTTCTTACACTTTTCGAAAAATATTGAAATACGCTTTTACGAGGATGGATTAAAATTTTTAAAATACGTAAAGATGGTAGTACCCGTATTTTCATTGTTTATCTGCTGAGGGCTACTTACCATTGTTTCAGTCATTTTGGACGCACAGTTGTTACGAAACACGCGTTTGGGTGAGTTTGAGCAGAGTATTTTTGTGAAAATGGATGAAAGAGAGTATCGAATCTTCACATATTCATTTTTGAAAGGCAACAGGCCGATAAAGATGAAAATGAAAGATAAGTTCGATTTTGTGTATGGGGTATTTGTGTCGTCTTTTACGACAGTTAAATTTGGAATAGCTGTAAGAGCTTGGAAGACGATAAACATTCGTTTCGTCCAAAAACTACAACTACCGACGTTATTATCGCCCAACTTCACCACATAGTGCGGAACGACCGCCGAATTGAAGTGAGGGAGATAAAAGATGTTATGAACAAAGAAACGTGTATGTCAAATCAATTTTTATACATAAGAAAGCTGTCCTGGTGTTAGTGCCTCGTTAGCTGAAGTTAAACAAAAAACATTGATATGAACATTTCCAATGCTCTGCTGACGCAATATGGGCGCAATTAATCCGAGTTTTGGCGCCGATTAATAACTTAAGATGAAACTTGAATTCACTATTCTATGGGATGAACAAAAATACAGTCCAAACAGTGGACTGCAAAGGGAGAACTAGTTCCAAAACAAGCCACATTAACAGGAAAAGAAAATCCGCTTTTACCAAGACAACGCACCCGTCTCACACCTCAGTGGTTACCATGCCAAAAATCCACGAATTAGGTTTGAACTACTTGACCATTCGCCTTACTCATCAGTTCCATTCCCAAGCAACTTCTATTTGTTTCCTTATCTAAATATTGCGACCGAGGAACAGAGAATTTCAGCAAATGAAGAGCCAATCACCTTCGTTAACCATTATTTTGTTGAAAAAAAGCAGAGTACTTTTTGTAAAGTTTATAGAAATTGAAACATCTCTGGGAAAAGTGTGTAGAGTTAAAAGAGATGTATCTTTGTTAGATCAGAAACTTTTCAGATCACCCTCGTACTTATTTTCTCTTCGGACCACATTTACAAAATCTCAAAACTAAATACATTTAATATCTTCCCCATACAAAATGCAGTACCCCTTTTTACCCCTTAAGAGATCGAATTTCCGAGAATACAGAATCAGAGTTTTATTGAATCATATCAAAGAAACATATCACGAAATTCCAAACTTATCTGACCACGAACAAGAAAATTATAGTCCTAGTGGACCAATCATCAGGACACGTTACTTTACATAATAGATTACAATACTCTCATACCAATATTGAAATAATTCAGAATAAATAGACCAATAGATATTTCAGAAAACATTCCAACATTCACGTCGTGAAAAAAAACAATCGAATAAAATAATAAAATGAACTGATCGATCGCAGAATACACCCAAAGCACAAATATTGTGTTTTATTTCATTCGGATACATATATTTTTTCAACCGACGAGGGATTTATAACCGAAACAACGACATGAATGCGAATATTCCTTCGGAAATGGTGTAAAACAGAAAAATGACATCTTTCTATTCGCATGTTTGCGCGCATTGAATTCCTTCAAAATAAGTTTTTGTGATTGATGTATCAAAGCGTACGCCGACAAAAACTGTAACGCGAAAAATAATACGACTGGGGAGACTTAACAGGAAGGAAATAAAATAAATCGAAACAAGGATATCTGCTCACATTCGTCGAAACGTTTCGCACTCCCTACAAATGATCGGAAAATAAGAAAAATATCTGATGAGAGTCGAGATGATATTTCTGTCTGCATATTGCTCACGTCTGTTGTTTGTTGTATCTAACAGGATTTTATGGAAACGCTCTTCATGTTTATCATTTTACCTCATTTGAACATCGTTATGGAGAAAGTATCACAGACGATTTTGGATGGTGACTGCTGTACTTTGTCTGCCCTTGAATATTATACAGTTCTGTCTCAATCCATTTGATTTCACCATTTATGACTCTCCCTCTCTGAATGTTCAGGGTCTCACATTTTTCAATCCGGAGTTGCATATAAACATCTGCCGAGTACTTACTGACAGTCTTCAGCAGATCATTCAATTGCTTTTCTTTCGAACATATAGTTTGATGTCATCCATATACTAAAACGTATCCTGTTCTATTGAGTATTGAGGACCATTGGTTCATAGCAAGACAGAACCATGGTGTATGGGTATCTCGTCGGTTTTCATCGATTGTTCATGTTGACCTGCAGAGACGTGCGCCAGTGTGTCATTGTTGTCTTCAAGAATTGTACCAGGACTGGATGGATTTTGTATATCTGTTATACTTCGACAAGCCAAGAATGGGCGGTACTATTGAATGCCTTCAGATAATCGACAAAAGCTGAATGAACATTTCGTTGCACCACGTATGCGTGTTTCATTATCACAGAATCGATGATGAGTTGATCCTTGCACCCGTGGAGTTTCCTTCTGCATCTCATCTGTTCCTTTTGCTAATATATTGTTGCCATCAAGGTGTTGGTATATTCGATTGGATATGCATGAGGTGAGTATTTTGTAAAGCGTTGGCAGGCAAGTGATTGGACTATACTGAGACGGATCTTGTGTTCTATCGCTCTTAGTACGCATATATGTTAATCTTGTGTTAAGATATTGAAAAACATACGTGAGCTGTTTCGCTAGGGCTCCATGGAGATTATTAAACTTCTTGTATCAGAAGTTGTGGGTATTATCTATGTGGCCGTCCAATTGTTGGTCCTTCTAAAAGCTGTTAAGACTTCTTCCTCCGTTATTCCTTAGAAGTCCATATGAATGATGTCAGGGCACTGTTTTTTATTCGTGATCCATTCAGCAACTTCCTTGGGTTCTTTTTGGTTCGACCACAATGATGACCAATGAACGGTCAAGCATTGTGCGTCAGGTATATCTCTCTAATTGCTGTTCGCAGTTTTGCAGTGCACTTGATGTATCTTGAGTCCTTCTATGCTTTCGCTCGGAGTTTCTACTCGAAAGTATCCATATACACGTCGATGTGTTGTTTGTGATCAGGGGACTTTGTGTTTGCGCCGATTTTTCTATGAATTTTGCGTTTATGTGATTTCAAGCGCCCTGAGGAGCTTTTTGTTTCTCAAGAATTTTGTGAGGCGACCAATTTCAGCTCTAATATTATCAATATCCTTTCCTAGTCACTTTTGCCATGGTCGTTTTCTCGAGCTTTTCGGCTAACCTAGAATCAGAGTTGTAAAGACTTGATGTTTGTGTCTCCACAGTAAATCATAGTGTGAATTTTCTCCAAGGTGAACTAGTTAGTGTTTTCTCCAAACACTGAGTTTATGCCAGCTACGATAATATTGGTGTACTTGTTCCTTTTGAGTTTGGGCAGTTTAGGTCGTTTAGTTGTGTTACTGCCATTGAATTCAGTTATTGCTCTGTTGAGTTCTGATTTCGTCAAGTACATAAATTAGCTCGATTGATTCGACTCAGGAAGACATTTTACATTATTATTCTTTTCCGTGGATTCGATGCTATCTGCAACACTTTCATTGACTCCGGCAGGTATAACGTTATGAGCATCATCTTCGCTTCTGAGTTGCATTATCATCTCTTCTAGTATGTTTTGTAGAGTTTCTGAAGCAATAACATTGTAGTCCTTCACAGCAGACTGACACTCTGTCAGAAAAGCTTTACTTTTATTGTAATCAAACTATTCAAAGCGTTACCATCTGCTGTCTGAGAGCTAGAACGAAGAAAATTAAAGTGTGTTATACAACGGTTTTTATCAGCAAACGCCTTGTATTCCGTGGATGAATTTTTACCAAATATCGGCAGAATGGCGTTTTGATGAATATTTGTAATTCGTAGTTTGTAACTTGATATTTTCCAACACCCTCTTTACATGAGATTCAACAAGGCCGTTACTGGAGATGTATTGTGGGATGTATTAGAACCCTTTCCAATTGGTAGATACCCTTCATCTCATAGCTCAAGTCTATATGTTTTAAGACTTTCTTAACTCTAGCTTCTCGAATATTATTATCTTACGGGAAAGCTATGTCTATTTTATAGGCAGTTCTTTCTTGATTATTAAATATGACTATGTCAGGACGGTTGTTTTGGATCACCCGGTCCGTGAAGATACTTCTAACCCAATAGATTTTAGCATGTTCATTCTCGCAACATTCTTCAGGTGAATATTTGTAGTAAGGTACGATGTCATTTATTATACCATATTTTTTGCAGATTGCTTGATGAACTATCGCTGCAGAAGAAGAACGAGCAGCTCGACGACAGGTGTTGGATGGTTTCCGAACTGGCTTTACATAGTCTGAACCTTTCATCAAGTAAGTTCTGCTTCAGTATGTACCTTCTGTAGTTTTTAGTTGCAATCACCTCATTCTGTATGGCTCCTATGAGCCCCTCTGTTTCTACCATTAAGTGACCCTGTTTTAAATATAGCGTGGACAGATTTTGCCCACGTCACACAGCGCTGCTGCGATACGACCGTGAAGTTCCTTTTGTTTCTAGATTTCTTCAATCTGTGTCAAAAATACCACTTCTCTTTCTCTTCCAGGGTCTCTCTCTATTGCCAGATTCAATGGAGACAAACCTCTAGCTACTCGGGTTACGGAGCCATAAAGTGAATGTTCTACCATTTTGAAATATGAGTATAATTTCTTGATTTCGGTTGAGTTTGCTTCCTTCAGGTTTCTGATATCTCTTCCACTTTTTTTTCGCGGCAAATACAATCTATACATTGAAGAGTTTGGGTGGTGGATTCTACTCTTCGTTAACGTAGTTACAGTCTATCGAGCTCTTCTAGATTGGCGTCCATCGTATGATACCGAAGCTATAATGTAGGACTGGTATTACCCATGAGTTGATGGCTGTGACCTTCGTTCTCGAGTAGAGATGGGTATTCAGTATCATATTCAACCTTTTCTTGAACAAAGTCTGAAACTGTTCATTAACTAATAGTTTGTCTATAGTGGCAGCTTGGTGGATTCCCAAATACTTATAATGATCCTCTGCTGGTAATGGTCAGAATTCCGAGTAGTTCATTAGCACCAAGCTCGATTCTTCCTGAATTTTTCCTGCCTTGAGAGTGACAGAAGCACACTCTTCCAAACCGAAATCCATATGAATAGCTTGGTTATAAGTAGTCACCAGTTCAATTTGGCTTTGAAGCTGTTGTTTGTTGGAGGCATATAACTTCAAGTCGTCTATATACAAAAGATGAGATAAATGAGATAAAAACTCAAGGTTTAACTTTAATCTACACTTTATTTGACAAAATTCGACGACGTTTCGCTGACACATCAGCTTTATCAAGAATGAAAAACAGAATGAAGAGTATGGTATTATAAACAAATCGTAGAACAAGTTGGATGAATAACAGGAAAATCCACACCGAGCCATTGTACAGTTAGTATGAAAGGTAATAAAACTAATTAAACAAGTTAAGTAGGGGTGAGTAATTCACATCTACCTGTTCATTCAAAAGCTTGTCCGAATGTTTGTATCTATTTATTTCTAATGCTTCTAGGAGATCTAATTTTGAATTTTTTTTTTTTAATTTTTGATTTTATATGTAATATGTCAAAATTTTTATTGAATGAATGGTTTTCTTTTATAATTTGAATCAGATTTATTTTTATCGAAGCTACTTTTATGTTCAGATGTTCTTATGCCAAAACTTCTATAGGTCCTACCGATATAAATTTTATCACAAGAACCGCAATTGAGTTTATAGATTCCTGATTTACTTGATTTTTCAACACGAGATTGATTATTTTTAATATGTTTACCTAAGTTATTAGAAGTTTTGAAAGTTATATTAAGATTTTGTTCGACGAGAAAGGATTTAATATTTGTACTTGCAGAACCGAAGAATGTTAAACTGTTGAATATTTTGTAGTCTTTATGAATAGGATATACTTCATTTATTGCTTTCTGATACAGTTTTTACGAATGATTAGATCTATCATATCCGGATTATATGAATTATTAATTGCTATCTGTTTGATGATGTTTAACTCTTTATTATAATCTTCTACTGATAAAGGTAAATTGAGTAACCGATGTACCATGCTGTTTAAAGCTGCAACTTTGTGTTGAATTGTATGTAATGAGTATCTATATATAATTTTATCAGTATGTGTTGGTTTACGAAGGACCGAAAAACATAATTATTATTTTGTTTAGTGATTTTAAGTCCAAAAATTAATGGAATCGTTCTGTTCAATTTCTATCGTGAATTTAATGTTCAAATGGATGGAATTAATGAAATTAAGAAATAAGTCTAATTGACGAGTAGTTCCGAAGAAACATACTAAGATGTCGTCAACATATCTATACCAATAAAGAAATTTAGAAATGAGTGGATGTGTATGAATTTTCTGTTCAATATTATTCATAAAATCTCTGCTAAAAGTGGACTCAAAGGAATTCCCATGATCAAACCATTTTCACTACTGTAATAGATGTTGTTGAAAGAAAAATAATTTTGTTCAATGCAAACGTCCAACAGATTCAATATTTCTGATTTAATTATGTGGTTAACATGATTCGAATTCAACATGTTTTCGATTAATATTTTGACATCACCTGAAGGAACACTTGGGTATAAATTCTCAACATCAAACGAAATAAGTTTTGCGTTAGGTGGTAGGTTAACGTTTTTTATGTTATTTATCAATTCGAAAGAATTTTTGATAGAAAATTTTGATTTGAATGAACAATAATTTTTAATGATATCTATAAGGTAGTGCGACAATTTCACGGCTGGGGCTGTAACGTAAGATACGACTGGTCTAACGGGGTTATTTACTTTATGCAATTTAATGAGTGAATACAGTTGAGGTGGATGAGGGTTTGGTAAAATTAATCTGTATTTATCTATTGCTTTAATTAAAGATTTGGCGTCATTTATTGCAGTTTATTATTTTTCTGGAATTTAATAGTTGGATCTTTGTTTAACTATTTAACTATTAAATTCCAGAAAAATATTAAAATTGCAATAAACTCAATTGCGGTTCTTGTGATAAAATTTATATCGGTAGGACCTATAGGAGTTTTGGCATAAGAACATCTGAACATAAACGTGGCTTCGATAAAAATAAATCTGATTCAAATTATTCAAACCACCTAATAAAAAGAAAACCATTCATTCAATAAAAACTTTGACATATTACATATAAAATCAAGAAGTTCAAAATTAGATCTCCTAGAAGCATTAGAAATAAATAGATACAAACATTCGGACAAGCTCTTGAATGAACAGGTAGATGTGAATTACTCACCCTACTTAACTTGATTAATTAGTTTTTATTACCTTTCATACTAACTGTACAATGGCTCGGTGTGGATTTTCCTGTTATTCATCCAACTTGTTCTACGATTTGTTTATAATATCATACTCTTCATTCTGTTTTTCATTCTTGATAAAGCTGCTGTGTCAGCGAAACGTCGTCGAATTTTTTCAAATAAAGTGTAGATTAAAGTTAAACCTTGTGTTTTTTATCTCATTTATATCATGGATCTACATCAAGCAACGGCCTCCACAATTCAAATGTAAAAGATGAGATTATTATTATTATAAGATTATTATTATTATTGTTAATCAGCTTTCAAAAAGGTAAGACACGAGCAGTTCATCCAATTTAAAGATTTGGAATAATCGACTTATTTCAGAATATTCACGGAGAAATCTTATCAGCCGAGTTTTTCAGGGTGATTCATTTTCATTGGAACGCACTGTATGTATTTATTCTATGCTAATTAAAACGTTAATATTTCTTGTTGAAATGATAAAATAATATAAAAACTATGACGAACTAGAGCAACTAGTCATACTCGCCCCATATGTCGCCATCTCTCCGACATATAAACTCACTTTATTTTAGGTGGTCAGAAAACTTTCAACTCTATGCATCCGGTGCCCTGGGATATCAAAATAAAGCAAACAAATCTGAGTGTCATCGCAGATGCCATGGAAATGCGGTTGAAGGGTTACTGAACCGGAAGTCAGTTTATTCACATGTTTCCCATATTTCAACTTTTCGTCTAGTGCTGAAAATTCCGTCAGTTGGTTTCGAGTTTTTCGAGTCTTGTTGATTTAAAGAAATTAGAAATATGGAATTGCATTCTCCTCATGGGAGGTCTGACGTTACACAGAATAATATAGAGCGATCCGGTGAAGGAAATAAGTTTGATGGAAAAAGTTGTATGATTCTCTTTTTGAGTCAGTGGTGGCTCGTGAACGGCTGTGAAACGTTGACAGCTCTTGAAGATAACAAAGAATTCTACACAAAGAAATCGAACCATTGATGGCTTTTAACCGTAGAAAAAAGAAGGTGCTTAAGTTTGTAGTTTATGTCAGTAAACTATAAAATGGAATTCTATGAATAAAAACAGTCCTCTGACGCTTTATGATGATCCAATTTTAAAATAATCTATCTCTACTAAACGAACTTCTCAAACAATTTCCATCGTAACAGTGAATCAGCACCTTTTTTATTTTCTGCTGAAAACTATGTCTCGTAGAATTTAGCCTTCATCCGGGAAGACCCGCTATAGGCGCAAAACTCACTACAGCTATCGTGCACCTCGACTCTAGTTTGCTCGAGATAATTTCATTGTATTGAGTACGGTTTCCATAAAACGCTGAATCATGAGTCTGTGTTCAGTAACGATCTACACGAGTTTTCTGACGAGTACATGAACGATTTGCACAGTACAACATTTCAGAACCCGTTTCTTCCAGCAGTGGATCTCTCATGGTTTGAGGAGGCATACCTTTGAAGGCACGTACTAATTTTCATGTTTCACCCACGTCACTCTCACAATTCATCAATATGAGAGCAAGAGTTCTGGAAATATGTAGTGCATTCATCGTTATCATGGACGACCAAGCGGGATCGCATACTGCTGTAGTGAAGAGAAATTACCTTGATGAAGCTGGAATCGATGTAGTGAAGTAGCTTCCGCGAGTAGCCGATTGAGTACGTATGAGAAAAAGACTCCAAGCCAAGGCTACAACAGATCTTGCAATTTTTTGAGGTCATCACTTCAGCAGAACATGCCTCAATGGGATCGATCATAATTAGATAAAATCGAAGATGTGATTCGGTTTTAAGTGTCCGTGGTGGAAATACCCAGTATTAATAGCTTGGTGTATTCCTTGAGTATTCGGACGATGTTTTTTTTTTCAATTAAATAAAGCAACGATCTTCAAATGTTCACTATATTGACGAACATTTTACGCGTTTCGTCACACTGTGGCTTCATAAGATATACCGTACATTAAAAAAACACAATGTGCCTTATGAGTTAGACTGGTAAAAGCAGATACTTAGCTGAATAAGTTGATAATCTTAACATTCATTAACTGAAAAGATTAAGTGAAACTTCGAATTTTTTCTGTTCTTTAAAATCAAAATTAGTATTAAAAGAAAAGTTTTCTTCTATTAAATGATTTGCATAGTGAGATTCGGATTTTTGCATTCAAAACTGTCTTTCTTCTATATTAACCTCATATTTTTCTTCTTCTACCGATATAAACTTTATCACAACTTCCACCAGAGAGTTCATAAATGCTTTATTTTTTCACTTATGTTTACAATTTTCAATATATTTGCTAAAATTATCGGTTCTGAAGGATATATTGAAATTAGGAGATCAGAAGTATGTCTTTGAAATTAGACTGGATGTACTAGTAATTGATCTATAATATTGTTGATCAGTCTCTTTAATAATAGAAAAATTTTCATGACTTACATATTGAAATTGTTAACGAGAAAGCATTTTTTTCAATAATACTAGAACTATAACTAATGTTGAACGCTATTTGTTTATAGTATCATAGTCCTTCTAGAAATTATTGTATGACATTCCTATCGTGGTAAGTCTATGTTTCAAACTGCTATACGCAGCAATTTTATATTGATGTGGATGTGCGGAAGAATATTGAATGATGAATGTATAAAACGGTTTATGAAATCGAGAATAACTGTGTCAATTTTGGTTATAGCTAAATCCATCTGGTTGAAAAAACTTCCAGTTTCCATTTCCGAAGTGTATTTTATACTAGAGTTAATTTATTTCATGGAGATACTAAAGCAATATAATTGTTTTTTTTTCTAACTATGAAACAACGTAATATGTCATCCACATATCTAACCTATATATGCGGTGTTTTGACAGCGGATGATTATGAATTATTTTTTCAATGTTCTCTATGAAAATTTCTGCTACTAAAGTACTTAAACATAGCGGGTTATAACAGTGTGATGTTAAGACTCACAACAATACCAACGCCAGAAAATAATTTCTTGAAACTACTTGATATTAGGAAACAAGTAGCGGTCCATAATGGTTAAAATTCAAGTACCTTTGACAGTATGCTTTCTCGTTTTAACGTGAAATTCATTAGGTTTTTCCTGATGTTAAAGGTATCAGTCAAAATTACAATATATCAACTAACTTATGTTGAACAAGCAGCGCGCCCCGGCTTTGCATGTTTATTAAACAAACATTTCAAAAGTTATAATTTTTTTCAAAAACACACACACTCTTCCTTAAATATTTTCTCTTTTTGTGTGGAGTTATTGAAGAAGAGGAAAATGAAGAAAATTCACTTTCGAATTATTTTTGTAATTTTTTTGGTGTCAGTTTTTTGTCTTTTTTTATATTTTTATTTCAATATTTGTGAAAGGCCTTTACTATATACTTTACTTTCTCCGCTCCTGAAAATCAGTTAATTGAGTTAGAGCTTCCCAGTGAACGATATTTAAAGTGGATTCATTTCGTGGCTGCAAATAAAATGCATAGGTCAAACCCTACTAATTAGAAATTTTAAAGGAAAACACTTATTGTGACACAAATATAATAGGTAGACATATGCTGTCCCGCATTTTCTCTAGATAATTACAGATTCTGCAAAATCGTAGTACATAATTGTGTTCTATAATCAATAGTTTTCACAGAGCACGCGATACAAGAATATTTTTTGGTAATTTTTTCATACATTGGGTAACATTATTGGAGATTTAGTATGGATCCCTAACTTTTTTGAATATTGAATATAAGCTATATTCACCAGAGACATTGTAGATTCCCAACAGTGAAAGAATTTTTCAAATCGGTTAAGTAGTTTCGGAGCCTATTCAATGCAAATGAACAAAAACAGTCAAATCTTTTCTCTTTATAATATTATAAAGAGACTTCATGAAATTATAATATGCCTATACAACATCGGAGCAAGTTCTGCCCATAAAAGCATCATGCCATAGTACACTCGTTCTGTCCATGACTCCTCAAACTCGCAAATGTTTTATTGAAACATATTAGACGACTTATAAAAAAGGAATTCTAAGTCACCATTTTCGGAATCAATATCTTCTGAATATCTTCTTCTTCTTCTTCACCGTGTAGAAGGCGTAGCGCCTGTTCAGTTCCGGTTTCCCTGCAGCAGTTCTTGTGAAGTTGATTGCCAACTGTCCCGCTATCGTTTTGGTGGTCGTCCAACGGGTCTTCTTCCGTGTGGTATGTTGTTATATACGATTTTGGCTATTCTATCTGTGGTCATTCTGTTTACATGCTGGTTCCATTCTCTTCTTCTTTTTCTTACCCATCTTACAATATCGTCTGTTTCACATTTTTCCTTATGTCGGTATTTCTTTGTCTGTCATTCAATGTGTAACCGGTTATAGTTCTTAGCGTTTTCATTTCTGTTGTTCTTAGTATCCTCTTTGTTACCGACGTTTCCGCTCTTGTTTCTGCCCCGTATGTCATAATTGGTCGCACACATGTTTTGTAGATTCTGGATTTGCATGGTATACTGAGGTGTTTATTTCTCCAAATTGGTTATTTAAGATGTCCCGATACTGCAGCTGCTTTGTTCACTTGTCTCCTCAATTCATCTTCAAGGTATCCTGTGCTTGTTATTTTGCACCCTAAGTATTCGAATGATATGACTTGGTCTATGGCGGCGTTGTCTATTGTTAACTTGCAGCGCAGAGGTTCCTTAGCTATGGTCATGCATTTTGTCTTACTTGTTGAGATTTCCATATTGAAATACTCCGCCTTTGGTACAAGCTGGATGGATTGAGTAGTCCAGCAAGTGCTAATGCCGGTCCCAAGATCGGATTAAGGAGGAGGGTTCCTAGGAAAGGTTAGCAACCTGCCTAGGGTAAAACAATTCATTGCTTAAAGCACCGGAGATGCTTCTGAATATCAACTGCGTAAATTTCTTCATCTGCTGGCCATTCTTCGGAACAATCTGCTTCATATGCTTTTCTTGTTGCAGTATATATATTTCATAGTTTCAACAAATTTCACAGTTCGCATCATCTCCTTCATTTACGTTTTAATAGTTCACATGATTCTTGTGCAATGAACATGATGGACATTCATCTTGTGATGATTTAGTGAATCCAATATTCTCCTGATGAAAAACCCTTCTGTAGGTTTCATGTAAATTTTCCTTTTCTGGAGTTTTCTCATTCAAATCTTTCCACATCTTATACACCGAGATGTCGCTTGTAAGCTACCGTCTTTTAAGAGCATGTTTCATGGTATAATGTGAAACTACTGGATGATAACTCGTAATATGAGCTTTGATGTTTTTATAATTTTTTTTCTGAAATTTCTTTCATCCTTTCACCACGTTTACGTCATCTTTTATCTGTAAAACACTGATTTTTCAGAAACTCTGTTACCATATCATCAGATGTATGTCCAATTATGTGCAAAAACATTGTATTGCATACGGTTTGTGTTTTATTTGTTTTTGAGTCTTTTCCTTCTACATTCATTGTTTAATTCAAGTTTCTTCAGTATTCTCTCTATTTCTGTCTATTTCAACTTGATCTATAACTTCATTATGCTTTGTGTCTTCCTGCTCCTCCGTGTCTTTCAGTACAATATCATTCTGTTCTGCTGTGATTCGTTTTAAAGGTAAAGCATAAACGACAGAGCACTCCTTGTGGCCAAGGGCGTCTCTGTTATAGATCTTGACAGGCATTTTCTTGAGGTATTTTCCAATAAAGAGTCTTTTCTCGCCGAAGTTGAGTGAGTTGAAGTAATAAAAATAATTCTTCTTTGTTCCTCTAAGATATGTCGAGAGCAGATTTTTCTACAACTGTCTGGATATGGTAGAAGTAAAATCTTTATTTTAGTTCGATTTTGTTTTGTTTAGTCCGAGGTAACTCTATCTCTGTTACAGTGTTAGGTTGTACATTTTCTGTCTCTACTTGATCTTCTCCACCTCTGTTTTCTATTTCTGGTACAGATTCAGGTACATATTCTGCAAGTAACTGGTCTTCTTCAACTTCGATTTCCATTATCTTCTCTGAAATAGGTTCAGTTTGGTCCGTAGTGTTTGTTTGTTTGTTATTCCTTTAACGTGCTCTATTTTTGCCTTTCGGCCAATGACACGCCGGGGAATTCTGTCACCTCACTAACCCGGGAATTTTGCAGAACCCCTCTTGTGTCGAGGGAAGGGATCTTTAATGTCTAACACATCTCTATTAGACACGACCGACGGCTTTTATCTCCTCCGAAAGATGGATACTCAAGCGATTCCCAGAATTCGAAAAATCGCACCGACTTTGTGGGGATTGAACCCAGGTAACTCTGCGCAGGAGACGAGCATCATATCCCATACGCCACCGAGCCGGCGTCAGTACTGTTAATTCTTATTAAATTAATCATGTCGCCATCAGTATTTTCTAGTGAATCACGGCATTCCAAACTTTCTTTCAGCTGATGTAGTGTTTCATTTCTCATTCTTTTTAGAAATGAGCTCTGTTCAAATTCTGTTGGTTTGCACCAGATATCATCACCATTTAAATGCAAACGGCTTTTTTTGCGGCTTTCGGTATTTGTTTCAGAAGGAACTGCTAATAAATCAACGAGTTTTCTTTTCCGTCTTCTGTTTGATGGACTATAATTTGGGTCCGCATCCGAATTATCCATTGGCGGAACAAGTGACAGACTAGATGAAGTTTGACCTGTCGCCGTTTCAAGTGCCATTCTGAGAAGACGCTCGCTCCGCGAATTCATTATTGCAGCACTGAAAAAGAGCTTGATTACATCTCCTGCGTATCGTCGTCAAAAGACATACTGCAGAAATAAGAAATCATGTGATTTTACTCTGCATTCTGATTGGTGTTTGTTATTCAATTCAGAGGGTAAGACGTTATACTTTCTTGGAGAATTTGTCTGTTCATTGCCAGTGAGTTGACTTACTAAGTTTTTGTTTTGTAGTTATTGAATATCTCACTCGCGGTTATCTACCTACACCACAGTTACCCTGTTCAAGTAGAGTAAGTATACATACTAGGTTCTATATTTGGAAATATCGAGATCTTCTGAGAAGCATTTAATATTGATATATTTTAACTATGAAATAAAAAGTTACTTGGATTTATGATTGATATTTTATAATTTATAATCAAAAAAGCATTGCCACCAAAAAAGTAACTGTGCAAGAATTCTTAACGGATTGATATATCTCAAATCTGAAAGGAGCATCTTGCAGACCTTTTTATGAGGAATCTAGTAGTTTGAAAATCTCGAAAGCCAAGTATGTTGGCTTACTTGGTTTTTGTTTTGCCAGGCTTCTTCTAAAATTGCGTTAAACCACCGAAAAACCTTGACTCTTGATGAAACACTTTCTCCAAAGGCCTGCCGAATTTTCGTCCAAGTTTGAGGTGAAACTCAAAATTGATGCCACTAGTTTTCAGAACGCAAAAGAGAAAACGGTTTCGCAAAAAATAACGTGACGGCGTTATGAGCGGCGTATCTTCAGTGCACTTTATGATCACAAAGTTTGTTGATTATTCGTTGAACGACTGAAGAAATTCACGTTCGTCATCACAGCCAGTATGAAGAAAAAGTTAATTTTTTCAATGAAACTCATGCCCACAAGACTGCTTTTGCTGAATAAACCAACCAACAAGTTTCGTGATGTGATTAAAACATTAAATGTGTTTATCTTTCCCTTTATTCCATGTCTGGGGTCAGAAAAAAGACATCTGTCTGTGGGTTTTCTGAAAGTTGCGGTTGTAAAAGCCAAAATTATTCAACGGAGATGGCGCTTGTAGCACGTAGAGCGGTCTATCCCCTACCAGGTAATAACAATTACGCAAATTACAGCTTCCTTTGTTGAAGTACCAACCATCATCACAATTCTCGTGTATTCCGAGAAAATCGCTTAGAAAATGGGAATGTTCATTGTTGCGTGACCTGTGACTTCACTGTCATGACTACAACCAATTTATGTGAACTCATGACTAATAGAAGGGCTTTATCATATTTAATTGGAGACGAAATTCATACTATCATCGATTAGAGACTACAATTTGAATGAGTTTCGAAATCATTATGATTAAAACATGCAAAAATTTGAAACGACTTTTTTTCCAATACAATTTTATCGGTATATAAGGTGAAGTTTAGACGCTTTTCTTGGTGAAAGTTTTCTGAATTAGTTTAATTGAAATTTTTTTTTTTGGCTCAGTGATTTTCAACTTCAAAATGCAAATATAATATCTTTTAGGTTATATTTCCCGTACCATTGTTTTTTAATATAAGTTTATTCAACCCTATTCACAAAGTCTTTCGAGACTGATCAGCAAACTCAACGGCAGCCGAGTCCCCCAATCCACAAATGACGACACCTCTCAGTATAAGTTATATCATCACTCCGCGGCGAGGGAACGGCGACAATCAAATCGCTAATCATCTCTTACATTTCAAACATTCAATTGACGAGGCTCTCACGTGATAGAAAACCATTTTCACAAATACAATTAAACGATTATTTCAACTGAAATATATTATTAAATGCTCGATGCGTTTCGATACACAGTATCTTTGTCTGGAGCGAATAAATAGTACAAATATTTCTGAATAACATACACACAACCAAATTTATATGGTATCACCCGATATTTTTAATATTATCTAAGGTATTTTGGAAATTTCGAAGGTTTGTTAGAATTGATCCTTTTCGAGATATTTAAATTCAAAAAGAAATAAATTAAGGTTTATTTTAAGAAGGAAACAAATGAGAGAGAATAGGAGACTCTTTCCGCATGAAGTAAACAAATTGAACATTGTTTTCTCACGGAGTAGGTACGAAATCAGTAGCTTGTATTTCCTCCTCTTGCCCTTGTACAATCCTGATTCCGTCTAGGCATGCTTTGGATTAGGTTTTCGACCTCCTGTGGGGTGATATTCTGCCACTCTTCTATGATGGCTTAGATGAGCTGTTGTGGGATTCTTAGATTATCCTGACGCGATCTAATTTTTTTTTGAGATTATCCCATAAATGTTCAATAGGTTTGAGGTCTGAAGAGCAAGCTGGCCAGTCCAAAATAGCGATTCCTCTGTTTCAAGATGTCACGTGAGGTTGCCGGTAAGTGGAGTAGCATTATCTTGCATAAAAGTGAAAATTCTCACCTCGCCAAAGTCTCACTATGGACTCCAGCACCAGGCCCACGTAAACGAAATCAAATCTGTTCTGCCTCCCAGCATAATGCCACCCCAAAACATCACACTTCCTCCTTGGTATTTTGTAATTTGTCTTGCTGCTCGGAGTCTAGTTTGTCTTCCCCGACCCCTTAAAACCCGAATCCGTCGGTCATCTGATCGAACCCGAATTCTGGTCTCATCCGAAACAAGAACATTTCGCCAATTCTCAATATTCCAATTTTAGTGTTCGGTACACCAATTAAGTCTGTTAATTCTTCGTTGTCTGATTAGCTTCGTAATTCTTGCTGTATAAACCCTTGAAAGGAGTCTTTGACCTATCGTTTCGACTGATACACGGGTGCTTGTTGTTTCCAGAAATTGCCTTTGGAGTATGGCGTCCGACGCACTAGGGTCTCTTCTTGCAATTTGGCACAAAAAGAAGTCTTGTTCTTCAGAGGTGATCTTCCTACGACTTCTCCTAGGCCTATTTTGCAGAGATTGTAGCTCCACCTATAGGGCATAGGTTTTTGAAATCACCCCCATTGGGGCCGCTATATCCCTCTGTGTCACCCCTTCTTCAACGAGAGCAATTATTCGTAAGGCATTTTCAATTATGATTATAGGCTTTTTTAAACTTTGAAATTCACAGTTTTAAACCTCAGTGACGACTGAGTAGAATATCCTGAACATGTGGTGATAATTCAGCATTTCATATCAGACTATTCAGTTTTTCCACAACAAAAAACTTCATTCTTCCCAAGTAGTCAAAGATCCATGGTTAAAAACAATCAACGATATGAAATACAGAGTGCTTTCATATAAATTTGGTTGTGTGTATACGAAAGAGGTAATCCACTCAGAGCTATCTGTATTTGAATTAGTGTTTTGAAACAAGTTCAATCAGTTTATGCCTAACTGATCATTAAGGATTTCCGATAAATACCTAAATCTGTTAATTTCAAGTACTTCCAGAATGTTGAGTTTTATATTTCTATTCTCAGAACGTAGGATTTTAAATTCTGAATTGAAGGAATAAGTATTTTCCTTAAAATAGTTTGAATAATTTGAAGCGGTTTTTCCATTGATAAAACTGCGTTTACGTTCTAAGATTCTGAAATTGAAATTCCTTCGGTTGTATCTATATAAAACCAATTGCAATCTGCAAATTCCAATCTTTAAACACCTGACTCATTTTCTCTATTAATTTGGATACTTATAATTCCTGATAAATGAAACATAATTTGTTGATGTTTTAAATACAATATTTGAATTTGAATTATTAAGAAGGAAATTCACATTATTGCTCATATTGTATTTGTCTTACATTTCAACTATTTTCGAATAAGAAAATTGTCAACTGACATTACAAACAATATTGCGGCGTCGAATCACACGAAGTATGTTGGGTAGAATAAACATTCTCCATTCCAGACACAGCTGTTTCAGAAGTTAACATTATTTTGTAGAAATTTCTTCACCTTTTTTACAAACAGTAATGTACAATTCAGTTCTTTTAAGCTATCCGGCAGACTGTCAATGGCAAAATAACTTTTAGTAACTAGATTCTGCAATCCAGTTTCTGTTTTGACTTGCTCTAAATAAGTTAAGGTTTTCGTTCGTAAATTATTTTCATGAAAAGCACTTCGGAACATGAATTCCGATCCTTAATTCAGTTCTTATTCTTCAATTCAAAAATTTCATTACATTCTTCGAGCTTCGAAAAGTTTCACAATAGAATTATTTTGAGTTTATTGAAGATAAATTATGATGTTTTTCTGTAGTCAAAGGGTATTTTCATAAATTTTCAAAATCATAATTATCACAGAGAAATAGACCAGAAAATTCAAAAATCAAGATAATGTCGAATATCATTATATCAGAAACATCAAAAGAAATAGCCATGAAAAAAGATTTCTACACTCCAGAACAGGGGTGCTCGAACGGTCGATCGCGATTGCTTTTGAGTAGATCTCGAGAAGGAAAAAATTTTTGATAAGTAGGTAACTAAACTAGTTAACTAGAAACTTATTACAAAATGAAATAACACTCTGCGGCTTTCAAAGGAACGCGCGGTTCTCGTCAAAAATAAGTCGCGCTTTTTATTCTTGTCGCTTTTCTAGACATTTCGGGCAGTGTGTTTGACGGGAACATTCCAGGCTTTCGTTCACGCCTATAAAAATGAAAACTATGAAAAAGATTTCCCGCCCAAAGTGAGTTCAAAAAACGAAAATATGACGTTTTATTCAATTTTGTAAAAAAATACATGCTACCAATATATAACTGAGTATGCATTACAATAGATGGAGCACCAGCCATGACTGGAAACAAAAACGGTTTTGGGGCATTGTGTCGAGCTAATGAATATTTTCCTTAATTTTTTTTCATTCCATTGCAAAATATATTAAAAAGTTCTGTGTTCAAAAGTTTGAAACAGGGAGGAAATTATAGGCATTGCAACAAAAATTGTGAATTTCATTCGTGCACGTAGCTTGCAACGGCGGCTCTTTAAGTTACAGAAGGAAGATAGGGAGTCAGCTGAACAAACTGATTTAGTTCTTAACACAGACGTCCGGTGGTTGAGTCGCGGAAAATTCCTAGAAAGGTTTCAAGAATTTTTGCTCGAAATAACAGTTTTTCTAGACGAAAAAGGTGATAACACTCAGATGTTGAAAATCGAAAAATGGCTGACTGATTTAGCATTTTTGATTGACATCGCAATATACTTAAAGACCATTAACTTGGAGCTTCAAGGTAAAGGAAAACTATCATTGAGATGATAAATTGCAACCTATGATGAATCAACTGAAAGGAAAGAATCTGAAACATTTACCGTCTTTGAAAGTAAGGATTCTTCAGATGAATTATGATACGTATGAGGCTGAATTATCAAATATTTTGGGACAATCAGAAATGCGTTTTTATAATTGCAGAAAATTGGCAAATATAGCATCATTTATGAGTTATTCTTTTTCATGTAAAAACATTGAGGAATTAGCTACTGATTTAGCAAGTTAGTTTATTATGAGTTCATGTTCTGTTGAAAATGAGTTGGTGCAGATTATATCAGATATACATCTAAAAGCTACAGCATCTGATACACATTTCTGGTGTTTTATATCTGAAGATAAATATCCGAATCTAAGGCAAATCGCCCCAATGCTTGCGATTAGTACTCAGTGGTTACGTACCATCTCATGAAAAGTAAGCTGAGGACATGCAGTGCCACGCTTCAACATCCAAAGTCACTCCTTAGTTAATTTCAACACCATATGTAACTCTTTTGTTTTGTGACTACCATTAAACTCGCAATTTTGAATAACTATGAGTTTTTTGTTGATAATATAGAGAAGAACCTAACTAAATCAAACCCAAACTTTCACTAAAATAATGTATATTGTGCGGAAAGCTAATATCCATATATGATAGTGTACACGCTACCTAGTGTATGAACGACAACCCAGTATCGCACATACTTGCAGCCTCTCAGAGTCGATCGTATGTAGTCTATTGAGTTAGATCGCCAGCTGTTCAAGTTAGAGCACCCCTGCTCTAGAACTAATAATGGATGATGAAATTCGCTTGACCATTAAAAACTCTAATATATTTGAAATAAGACCTTCGACGAAACCTGCTCCTGGAAGTTACAGAGGTAAATCAAAAAAAATCGAGAATTTTCACGATAACACTACAGAAAAGCAATGTTGAGGCGTTGGAAAAAGATGATTAATTGAGAAAAACCAAGAAGAAGTTAACGAAACGTAACATATCATTTGAATTCTGATCAAGATGAAGATGAGGATGCAATAGAAAGTATTGAATCAGTTGTCCCATTGCAACTGCTAGGCGATGAATTCCTGGATGGGATACATTATGTAATATTTCAATTTTCTTGCTAGGTAATGAAGATATAGGACGGGTTGGAAAATTACATGAATCTTTTCAGAACAAGAAAGAAGGTTTCAGTCTCCGTGATGTTGAAGACTCATCAGTTCTCAATAGAGAGGACATTGTGGCGAAGTTGCTCAAACCTTTTTTCCATCATTTTTGTGAAGAGTAAAATGATTTATTAATGAAGTTTTCGTCACTAATGTTTGATAGAGGCCCTCCGTATAGCCCTAATTTTTCAAAATATCAGAGATGGAATCAAATACTCTGAGTATATTCATGTGAACCCTTACATATCATCATAGTGTCTAGTAAGTGAAAAAGCGTCCGAATGTATCCCAAGCTCCCCTAACAGAAGCTAGAGTACGGCCAAACCTTCTATCTTGAGGCAAATAGAGGTAGAAATTGAAATTTTAAGAAAACAAGTTCACGCCCTACAAAATGTGAGGTTAGGTTAGATTTCACAATTTTTACAGCCAGGTTATCTCATTCTCCGATCAAATTATTTCAATTAGTACGAGAAAAGAATCAATAAATGTCCAAGTGGATGAAAAATTGATACCAAATTTACAAAACGATTATTAATCTCACATTATAGCATACCGTACTCCGTTAATGAAGATGAAACCATCTTGTCTTAAAAATAGCACCGCATGTGTCCAAGCACGGGCAGCCCATCCATCACAGTCGTTTCCTTCCAGAGAATATCGTCTCATAACTCGAGTGGGTTTATCTGAGAGGACACACGCTGACATAATCAATCTATTAGAGTTATGAAATCGGATCTGAAATTTATAGGTGGCGTCATCGTTTTTTCACTCAATTTATCAATTCCGAAGTTTCCATTGTGCGTTTTTCTCGCGAGGGAGATAACATTGAGCAAGCGAATTTGTTTCGACTATGCAATCGGTTCTCCCCGTTGCTTTTTCCCGTTCAGTGATGCCGCTCGGTGATTTTATTCCGCCTAAATGAATGTGAGTTTTTCCGAGAGAAGATGAAGCTGTCACGTAGTGCGCAGACATTTATAGCAACGTTATTTCGGGTTAGTTCATAGAACTGTTTTTATTGCTGGTTTTGTATTATTATTTAGAACATTGAAAATATTCAAATACAAGTTCTTTTTCAAATATTGAAATAAGTCTAACCCAGTCAGTGTTGAAGGATGGCCCAAAATCTTCCCGAAATTCACAATTTTCATAGGAAGGATTCCAGAGTTCTCATTTTCTAATTCTAATCTCCCGTCGACATCGCTAGCAGATTCATCATCTGAATCAGAAAGTATCACACCTAATGTCTTTGTTACTCCATCATCATGAAAATCCTTTTCAGTCTTCGTCAATTTTCAAGAGTAAAGTATGATTGACCTGGTCAGAGGTCCTCTTTTTGCTTACTTCCAGAGGAAGTACTTGGCGAATCGATAGAACTAGTGAGACGTGAACTAGGAGTAGTCAAGGCCTCTTATTCAACATCGCTTTCTCTGTCAAAATCAAAGTTTTCAGCTTGCCCTTCGCTAATCCATCTATAAAAAGGAACAATTTATCCGAAGACATTTTTTTCCAAATCAGTAAACTTGTTTTCTTGATGATGACATCTGAAACGGAAAAGATATAATTTCAAGTTTTCCATAAATATTTCTAAATAAATTTTGTATAATCAGATATTTGAAGCAAAATTTTTCGGTATCATTTTTAGATCAAATATGTATTTTTGAGTCCAAGTTTACATTTGAAATGATCAGCCACTTCACTATGCGTTTATACTGAAAGTTGATCACTTTTTTTCACTTCAGTTGTCTATATTGAAAGTGGAATAACATATTTGCCAAGGAAAAAGAATGTTTTCAGAAGTGCATACTTGCGTTGTATATATTCTTCAGTGAAATGAGTGTATAGAAGAATTGAAAATTATTTTTTTTCATAAAATGAGCTCAAACCTCTTGACTATCCTTGGAAATTTCAGAAACTCATCACAAAATGCAACATTTCACTAACAAAACTGCTTTTCGGAACTTTCAGTCGTCGAATTGTCGCTAAATATCCTATCTTTCGAATGTATATAACGTGAATGGTATTGCATTCTCAATTCCCGACCTATGATGTCGGTTTCACAGGAACATACACAATCTTGTATAAAATTGGTTGCGTTGGTGGATTGTTACGCATTTACGCGATCACTTTTCGGTCGATAAGACTGTGCGACCGCATGCAATCTTATATATCGCCACAAAACATTTTTTGATAGTATTGAGCGCGTAGCGCTCAGAATCGCCTTTATGGATGTGGACAGATGTGGTTACTTGAGTGATCACAAAGGTAAAGGGTTAAACAAAAAATGTGTTTAACCACTTGAAAATGTCTTGACTGTCGAAACCGGTCGTGTTTGTGAAAATAAAATTGTGGCGATTACAGAATATATTTTACTTTATCTTCGTTGAAATTGAAATGAAACCGAAAAATCACGTCAAAAGGATCAAAACTCAAAGTAATATTGACGGTTTTCTTTAGTTATAGCAGTGTTGTGCATTCGGAGTTCTTTCCAGAAGTTCAGACAGTAAAGGGAATATTACTTGGGCGTTATGCGGCGTTGGAAAGAGTAAATTCATCGAAAAAGGGTGAGATTGGCGGAAAGAAAACTCATATATTTTGCTTCACGATATTGAACCTTCCCACAAGCGTATCATTGTGAATGAATTTCTGACTGAGAGTTACCTGGGTTCAATCCCACAAAGTCGGTGCGATTTTTCGGATTTTGGAAATCGCTGGAATGTCCATCTTTTGGAGGAGATGTAAAGCTGTCGGTCCTGTCTAACAGAGAAGTGTTGACATTAAACATGCCTTCCTCGACACGAGAAGGGTTCGGCAACATTCCGGGTTAGTGAGGTGACAGAATTCCCCGGCGTGTCATCATGACTGCAATTGTTTTGGAAGGGTCCTACTACAAAGAGATATAAAAGTACTATGAATAATAAATATTTTGATTAATTGACGAATTCTCGGTACTTTTGCAACAGAATGAAATTGAGGTCTTCTTTCTTCGTTTGCATTCATATACCCGCCTCTTCTTCGTTTAACTCAGCGATTCCCAAAGTGATCACTATCGACCCCCAGGGTGTATGACAACTAGCAAGGGGTCTACATCAGCGAAAATAAAATTTGGGGCTGTATGAAATGGAAAATGGGAGTCCACGATAGTCGATCTTTTAATATAAAGACATATATCAGTATCAGAGCTTCGCTAACTTACACTGACTTGTTCAACTCGTCACTCTATGAATCGAATGTGCGACAAATACGTTTATTCGTTTCCAGAATCTTGAAAAGTTAAGTGCTAAAGAAATATTTGAAAAATATAAACAGGTAGTTTATTACACAAATTACAGTGAATCAGTGTTACATTGTTTGAGAGTGCCGGAGGAAAGTAAGTACATTATTTTTTCTTGAATTTTAATTTTGTATTCGTAGTTAGAAAAGATTGATGAATTACACGAACCAGGCCTAGAATTATTAGTAGTTTAATATTTGATCATGCAGAATTACACGAGTACTTCTCAATAATTCAGAAACAATTCAGAAATCTGAACTGATTGCTGCAAGGAGATGTTCGGATTATGGAATATTTTCGGAAAAATCTAAAAATTATTTTAATATACAGCTGCTGTTGTTTTTGTCTTATTTAAATAATGTCATTTTGTCCACAGATGATGACATTTGAAATACTCAAATACTCAAAGATGCACTTCAAAAGAGACCCACACTGGACAGAATGTTCGCTTTGACGTCACAGAGAAACGATGATGGTTTGCGGGCGTCTCACAATGTCTCGCTACTTATAGCATAATCCGGAAAACCGCATACTATCGGACATAAGTTAATTTTGCAAGTAGAAGAAGTGTTTTTAAAAACTGTTTTACACAAACCTGCATCTGATATCATAGAAAGAGTTCCCTTGAGCAATAATACTGTCGAAAGACATATTGATGAAATGAGTTTCTATATTGAAACTTCTTGTGTGATTATTTGCAAACCACCCATTCTTCTATACAGCTGGACGAGTCAACTTTATCTGGTAGTGCAGCATTATTATTAGCATATGTTCGTTTTCTTATGTATCAAGAAATCTACGAGGAACTGCTTTCCGAAAGAACTAAAGACACTAAACGTGAATCAACATTTCATGTTTTGAAGGATTACCTTATTGAAAAAGCAATACCTTCATCAAATATGACATCAGTAGCTACAGATGGAGCTCCTGTCATGGTTGGACGTTATTGTGGATTTATAAACTATTTAAAACAAAATGTGTCAGGGTCGTTAGCATTATATTGCGTCATCCATCGATAACATTTAGTTGCGAAAATTTGAGTATTAGATTGCATGAATCTCTTCAATTAGGTTAGGTTATTTGCACAGTTATTTGAAGAAAATGATGAACACTTTCATCAAATACTCCTTCACAGTAAAGTTTATGTTCGACAAGATTTTTGCACTTTTTGAGACTATTTTAGAATTTTCTGGATACTAAAGATAAAATTTCAAAAGAAAATTCAATTAAGTGGAAACAGACAACGCCTATTCAACAGATTGGTTTGCAAAATTTAATTTGGTTAATTTGCAGTTACAAGGCGACAGTTCAAATTTGGTTAAAATAAAGTCCTTCTTATCAGCGTTTCTTGCCAGAGTTAAACTAATGGAGCAAAATATTTGAAGAAGCGAATTTTCTCAATTCCCCAGTTCGTCACAGATAAACTGCCAGGAAGATGACGTTCAACCGATGTTCAACATTTAAATGCCCCTATTCAGATTTTGAAACTTGTTTTGGGGATGTTTTGACCATGGTAATACCACCGTGGATAATTAATCCATATGGTGACATAGAAGAAATGAATGTCATAATACAAGAAGAACTGACTGAATTAAGTACAAACGAAGAACTCAAGATTCAGTTTAAAACGGATATAATTCTGGCTGAAAACAACATACCCGTTACTTATCCCGTATTATGGAATGTAGGGAGGAAATTTTAATTTCCTTTCAATTGTCATACCTAGTGGAAAGGGGATCAGGGCTGTTACCAATCTCTAACGAAGAGAAGAAACAGACTGGACATCATTAGCCGAGGAGATTTAAGATTAACCCTTGAAAATTGACGTAAAACGTTGATAATTTATTATTGAAGCATCATGCTTATCCTTCTCACTAAAAATATTTACTTATTCTTTGTTTATTTTATGTTACGTATACTTTATATAACAGATACAAAATTTTATTTTGACTAGTTTAAATCTAAATTCAATTAATAAATGTATAAATTAATATGTGTTTTCACTTTCAGTTTTTGACACTCAATTTCACTACAGTTAGAAATTTACAAAAAATCAATATGAGATAAGTAGGGGGTCTACCCAAAAATGAAAAACATGGCAAGGGGTCTACGACACAAAAAAGTTAGGGAACCTATGGGTTAACATATCAACTCATGTTTGTTCTCTATATTTTGTTTGATGTTCTACGAGTATTGAAATTTCTCATCCCTGTTCAGACTCGCTGCCACTTCTATATATTTCAAAGTTTCTGACTCTCCACTTGATCGTGACAGGTGCTATAAACAGTAAACTTCCATCTTGTTGGCTAACTTTTAAAGCGAAAAATGGCGTCCATTGTTCTAAGCACGCTGTCTTAAACTAAATGCGCCTTCAACTAGTAATCAGTGCTTCGTAGCTTATGTAGTTCATTCCGTTGATATCAAAGTCTGATTTATGGGAATTTCTAGCACAGAAGCATTATTAGATTTCCGAGTTCTAATTTCCATTGATAACATGTCAATTATACACTCAATTTTCTACATCACTGAATTTTTGTCATGCTAATTAATTGATTAATAACAAAAATAGATTACGACCGATTCTGCGCAGTTATCTCCCTCGATTGAATTAAGTTTCTATTACCATCTGGAAATGAAATTTCAATTTTAATCTGATCAGCAAAATTCCATCTAAATGCAAATAAATAATTGTTTGTCTTCTAATTAAAAGATTAAGTTAAATTCTAATAGACCTCCCTTCTCAGATGAACAAAAGTAGAAATTAATTGAGAAAACAAAAAGTTTAATTTTTGTCGTTTCTGTTCCTTCGGGGGAATTAATTATGGAACTGATTGCAGTGCAGGCGGTAGAAAGTCGATTTATTTATTCAACTTTGTTAATTATAGGAGAGATATTAGTTATTTATCGTGAACGAATGCTCGATATTTGTGATTATTGAAGAGGAAATTTGAATTTCATTCTCATTGACATCTGTCGAAGAAATTAATTTGAATGTCATTAGTTTTATTCTGGATTTTCAATGGATTTATATTTTAGTGTACGTTGATGAATTATGGTAGACGGTAATACTATGGTGACCATAATGTTTCTGCTCTCACAGTTAGACGTAGCTACTATCATTCGGAAGATCAGGCATAGTTGTCAAGACCGAATACAGCGGTATTTGTGTGTTGTTAATAATGAGAAAATAATAATGATGATAATAAGAATATAATACTATCACGAGAGATCTATAGAAAACCAGGATTACAATTTCGGTCTCTCGACTATCTTCAGCTGACAACAAGTACAGAACTAAAGTTGAAAATACATACATACATAAGCGGGTAGATACAAAATTAATAAGTATGTAAACAAGAGGTTAGAAACGATTTATGATAAAAGCAGGTATTATGTAAAGATATCAAATATGGACGAATAAGCCAGGCCACACTGTTTATTATTATTATTATTATCGTGGACTCATGCACGTTAGCTGTTAGCTGGATATGATCTACATTTCCCAGACACAGCAACCAAAGGGAATAGACCCAATTACAATAAACTTGACATAAATTTCCTAACTATCCTACATGTATTGAAAAGTACAGCTTTTTGCATTTCTATATAGGTCTTCTTATGCAATTCTAATTTCTTAAGGCTATCATGCAAAGTTTTGGGTAATAACCTAGTCGAGGATACGACGACAGGAACAATATCTATTTTATCGAGGTGCCACATCTGCTTGATCTCAATAGCAAGGTCTGTGTATTTGGACTTTTTCTCCTGGAACTTGTTCAGTACGTTGTTATTCGGTATGTTCTGTTCTGGCTCTCTTATCATACACCATTATGTCCGGCCTATTATTCGTCACCATTCTGTCAGTGATAACAGGCCTATCGTAGTATAATCTGATAGAGTCATTTTCCAATACCGGCGCCGGTTGATACTTGTAATATGGCTGGAAGGTATTCAGAAGTCCGTACTTGTGTGCAAGTTTCTGATGGATAATGTTGAACACTTGATTATGCCTGTGAAGATAGTCCATATTTGTCAGTAGTGCGCAGCCAGACGTAATATGCTGTATAGTCTCCGATCTTATATGGCATTTTCTGCACTTATCTGTTGGTAATGTTCCTTCCTTCATAATAAATTTTTTGTAGTAGTTTGTAGCGATCACTTGGTCTTGAATGGCCATAAGGAATCCTTCTGTTTCCGCGAATAATTCTCCTTTCATCAACCATTTGTTGGAGCCTTTTTTGTCGATGTGTGGTTGATTAATCTCATGGTGATGTCGTCCATGCAATTCTTTTCTTGACCATTATTATTATTATTATCATTATTCGAGTAAGGACTTCCTAGAAGCCCGGCCACTGCGATTCAGTGGTCTATTGTGGCACACTCTGTCCTACATTTCATCCACCAGCTCCATCCTTCTTGTAAAGGATACGAGTTTCGTGGAGAAGAGCTCAATAAGCTCAGTCAGCTACAGTTGGCAAGATCCAAGTTCTTCCATCCTAAACCTGTCCCCAACTGGACACTCGCGAATAATATGTTCCATTGATTCTATATCTTCTTCACATAGTCTACATGAAGGGTCTTCAATCAATCCTAATTCACTTAGGTGTTTCCTGAGGCGACAGTGCCCCGTTAGTATGGCAGTTAAAACTCTCAGTTCCAACCTAGAGAGTTTAAGCCAGGCCTTGGCTTTTGTAGTGGAAGGTCCACTGATGGCACGTCGAGAGTGTCTGATACCTGGGGGGCTCATCCAATGCCCACGTACCCTCAAGTCCAGCCATCGGTTGTTTTGCATCCTTGCAGTTCCAGGGAAATGCCGAGCTTAGGCTCCGGTCCTATGAACTCTAGGTTAGTTCCTCGAGCGGCCAATGAGTCCGCCTTCTCATTCCCCTCAATACCCGAGTGACCAGGAACCCACATTAAACGGAGCCTGCTCCCTCCTAGTTGGTTGGCCACACTGTTGGTTTAGAAGATTATGTCCGTGGGGACTTTCTTGGAGTTTGAGAATTTTGATGGATTCTAGAAATCTAACTTTCGACCCTTAGGTATTCTGGAAATATTTTGAAGTTGTTCTATGGCTGCACAATGATCGCCACTTCCGATAAAATGCGAAGGGACAGTAGTTTTGAATGAACGGATGACGCGTTCACAATCCATACAGGACAACTTTTTAACTCTTATATTGTCAAATCTATCAGTGTTATTTTACTTTCAAAAAATTCTTGAGGTAGTTTCATCTGGTTTTCAAAGCTACTGTTTTATGTTGTTTTGAAATGACATTGGCTATCTTCTTGCTGAGAGCCAAAAAACGTTAATTGGGAAGATAGTATATATTCGGAATCCTTCAAGTATCTGGGAAAACTGCTTCAACATGGCTACTGCCTTCTTATGATTTATTTGCTGCAGGTAATATTCCTCCAAATTTCATTCAATTTGAAATTATTGCAATTTTGAACGAAAATCGAACAGCTTTCGCTGTGTAAGTCAATTCAATCCGAAATGTTAGTGTTGTTTTTTCATCGCCTCATTAGTGAGGCGGTGAAAACAGCAGTTGCATTTTCGAATCTGTGGGCAGCATAAGATATATGGAAAGGTGCTTTGACAGCAAAACGGTGTAAGGTTGGTCACTTGTAAGCGTCTTTTTTAATGAAAAGATACACCTTGCGTACTGACTACCAGGTTTTCGTTGGAGAGCTGGGTTATGAGACATTGTGATGATATATAATTAATAATCGAAGGGCAGCACCTACTTCAGTCATAAAGTCAATCTAATCTCAAGTAGGAAGAAAGAATGCTCAATTCTATATTATTGTTTCTTACTAGTCTGAATGAAAAAAAAACGAATATAGTGTTGGTTTGTTTATATATATAAAATATACAATAGTTATCAATGTACTCTTAGTTGAAGTTTACATTTATTTAAATCATTATTGAATTAACAAAGAAAAGGAGTCGGAGGATATGCTTAAGTCAAAAATTGAAAGTTATAACAGGTAAGATATGATCAAGAGAATATGGTACCTACGCTTATGCTTCTGTACATCGATATATGGAATTCACAGTTTTTAAAGTCATCTTAAATTAAGTTTTGATTAAGTTAAGGTCTAAACTTATAAACTAGATGGTGATACCTTGCTTAAGTTGCTCACAATAAGACAAAATAAGATATCAAATTTTCATTAAATTTTCTTAGTAGTTGTTTCTCTAGATGTGTGTTGTGACTTAATCAGCGTAAAATGCATCCAACATTGTATTAGAACAATGAATTCCAGCGTAGCTCCAAATTTTTCCTCCAACCATAACAATGACCTATCGAACGACCAGGACTGACCAGGACTAACCTAACCTCGTTTCATAAGTTTCCATGAAGACTTCTTCATGTAACCAAATATGTTACTTCAAAACTATGCCATAAATCCTCCTACCAAAATGTTCCAAAACGTGTGCACAATAAATTCAAACATAAACGGCTAAAAAGATCACGAAAACAATGAAGAAATGAAAGGTGAATAAAAGTCTCGACTTACGAAGAATGGTTAGAAAATATACCCTAGAAATATTTGATCAAAGTAATACTATGTATTATCTGCGTGAATACCAACTCGTCAGAGAAATACAAAACAGGTTCAGTAGTTGAAGGAATTTTGAGACTGAATCGGGGCTTCTCAGATCTATTTTTCAACTTAGCCTTTCTCGAAGTGGCAGGAAGTGGGCAGAGTACCAGGCCACGCTTCTTTATCAGGAGGCATGATCGGTTAATTCTAGCGCCTCACCGTACCAGAAGTACGGACTTCTAGTTATCTTCCTTTTATGTTTCACCATTGTTTATGCTTTTAACTCACGCTGATAGATGTCACAGCATGTATGATTCCATTATCACACGATCTATGATTAATTAACGCTACACACTACACTAGAATCGTTCAGCTAATTGAAAATATTTCATCTGACAGAACGCTTTGTGATCAAGAGGAAAGTAGTCGTTTTCGCACTATTGGTCTTCCACAGGAATCTATTCTTGTACCATTATTATTATATTTATAAATGAGTCCGGTTACTAGGCATTTCGCCGGTTTACTGGGCATGTAAATCATCAAAAATCAACGACCTCAGAATGGTACCAGCATTTCATCCAGAGTGGCATATCGACGGATGTTATAGACTCTTTGATAGTTTGAAACAAATCGTTTTAGAATGTTAGATATCGCAGCTAATTCGTCCGTTTCCTTTGATTGTGTTCTGTCTGCCGCATTATCGAAACGTAGACAATGTAACAAAGATGAAACTCTATTTTTTGACATAGCGCACCGAAAAACCTCCCTTCGAATGCTATCTGTAGCAAAAATGAAATCTGTGTCTTCGTGATTAGATTTGAAAACGTAAGTGTACAGTATGTCCCATTTTGGGGGTGCCACCAGGAGCATCTCTGTTATTATTTAAGATAGAGAGATGGGGTTTTTACGACCCTTGGCTACTTTTTCGAGACAAATTCATAGAGCTAATCAGAATTATTCTAACTTCAGTGGTTTTTGAGTTATTCGCGAATCTTGAAAATTTCCGGATTTCTTTTTTTCCCGATATCTCGGTTCTTATAGAAGATAATTGAAATCTGTTTTTACGTTTCTAAAACGGTTTTCTGAGTAGATTCCAGTGACGTACTCGAAGTTTTTTTTTCATTAATTATGACAGATATGACATAAAGTTGCATTTTTTTAAATACGAACATAGTTTTTTTTTGGCATATTCCGATTGCCGTTTTTTTCCTTTTCAAAAATATATAACATGATGACAAAATTTCCACCCAATTTGAAGAAAATAACGGAATAATGATTTACCCCTAATGGCTGGGCGAAGGAACACACGTGAGTGGACGAACCATAGAACATTTGTAGTTATTCGATGAAAACGATCAAAACAATGCAAAATCTTCTTGATCGAAATAATGGAGCTAGGCTGCTCCTAAGATTCCATCGTTATTTATGACATCCGCAATTTCCGCTTTTTATTTTATTTTTGGGATTGTCGTTTAGTTTCTAGAGTTCTCTGAGAAATACCTACATGAGAATAATAATAGGCACCTAATAATTTACTCAAATTTACTTCTCATAATGATTTACATATATTGCTCGAACTGATTTCCATCATGTTGTAAACATAAAGTGCATCTTCGGATTATATCTTCTATGTCTGAATGCTCTCTGTGAACACAGAAGTCTTCATCTATGCACGTTCATTAGAAACCATAGAACGACCAATAATTATTATTATTCATTATCTGTGGATATATTGGCTTCGTGTCTATTTGAATTCGTAAAATTAGTGTTCGTTGTTGAATTTGGATTGTTTAGTTAATTTCTGCAATTCACTCTATGGAACAAAATAGAAGATACGAAAATTTCGAAAAAGTTGATATGCTGAAGGTCTACTTTCAGTGTCACTGTAACGCAGTCCGTGCATCAGAAGAATATTTGAATAGGTAAGTTCGACAATGGAAATGGAAGTAGTAATTCTAATCAATATTAAATACCTGACTGACACTCTCCAATAGATTTCCTCAAAGAATTCAACCAAACAGGAAGTTCTTCGCCAAAATGGAAGCAAATCTTTCCAATTATGGTTCGTTCGAGAAACCAAGAAGTAAAAACTACAATAAACGGAATAGAGGTGATAATGAACTTGACGTGTTAGCAGCTGTTGAGGCTAACCATTCTACATCGTGTCGGCAAATTGAGAGCGAAGTGGGTGTGTCAGAAAGCAGAGCCCAAAGAATTTTGAGAAAGTATAAATATCATCCCTATAAACATAAAATAATTCATCATCTCAATGCCGGGGATGCAGAGAGGAGAACGGCGTTCTGCAATTGGTATTTAGGGAGAATCAGAGGTGAAGCTCGTTTTGGGCGACATATCATTTGGTCTGATGAGTAATGAATCAGCAGTGCCGGAATCTTTAATCGCCATACGAATAGATTCTGGGCAAACGAAAACCAACACGAAGCAGTAGCTTGACGGCAGCAGGGAGGATCGGTTTCAATGTGTCGTGTTTCGTAATGGGCAACAAATTAGCCTACTATATCTTTGATGGCAACTTGAATGCACAGAGATATCTCGAAATTTAAAATATTTGTCTGCCCCAACTGCAATATGATATTCCTCTTGCTCAATTCAACACATATTACTTCCAACAAGACGGTGCTCCTTGCCATAATTCGGCCGTGGTGAGGAACTACTTGGATTTAAATTTTGAAAATGAATGGATCGGTACCAATGGCCCAATTCAATGGCCACCTAGGTCTCCTGACCTATCCGTTTTAGATTTTTTCTTTGGGGTTATTTAAAAGTAAGATATATAGGAGGCAATACGCCAATTACGATCAATTGAAGAATGCAACAAATGAAGCATTCGAAGATCTGAGAAGATTCTCGCTACATTTGACTAGAGCCATAGAAGATATAATCCGAAGATGCACTTTATGTTCACAACATGATGAAAATCAGTTCGAGCAATATATGTAAATCATTATGAGAAGTAAATTTGAGTAAATTATTAGGTGCCTATTATTATACTCATAGAACTCTAGGAACTAAACGACAATCTCAAAAATAAAATAAAAAGCGGAAATTGCGGATGTCATAAATAACGATGGAATCTTAGGAGCAGCCTAGCTCCATTATTTCGGTCAAGAAGATTTTGCATTGTTTTGATCGTTTTCATCGAATAACTACAAATGTTCTATGGTTCGTCCGCTCAGGTGTGTTCCTTCGCCCAGCCATTAGGGTAAATCATTATTCCGTTATTTTCTTCAAATTGGGTAGAAATTTTGTCATCATGTTATATATTTTGAAAAAGAAAAAACGGCAATCGGAATATGCCAAAAAACACTATGTTCGTGTTTAAAAATGCAACTTTATGTCATATCTGTCATAATTAATGGAAAAAAAAACTTCGAGTACGTCACTGGAATCTACTCAGAAAACCGTTCTAGAAACGTGAAAGCAGATTTCAATTATCTTCTATAAGAACCGAGATATCGGGAAAAAAAGAAATCCGGAAATTTTCAAGATTCGCGAATAACTCAAAAACCACTGAAGTGAGAATAATTCTGATTAGCTCTATGAATTTGTCTCGAAAAAGTAGCCAAGGGTCGTGAAAACCCCATCTCTCTATCTTAAATAATAACAGAGATGCTCCTGGTGGCACCCCCAAAATGGGACATACTGTACATCAAAAGTCCAATGGTTCAATTATATCTATACATACTTTGTAATTCTGATCGATCTTGATTCGCTTATTTTGATCTATATTCTGATAATTCAGAATTGGTCCTAGTCAGAACCTCTAACATTATGTCATCGTCTATATATTGTTTCCATATGTTATATGGATGCTTTCCATCATTTTCTGTCAAATTGGAAGAGGGTACTCGTAAAATATTATGTTGTGGTATTCTGACCGATTCTGACTAGGAAAACTTTTCGACCATTTTCTTTGTTTTTGCCCCTAAAATAACTGAACTTAGAAAGCTGTGCATCTTCGTCAGCATCAGACATTTCATTGTCAGTACTGGTATAATGATCGCTGATTTCCGGTATAAAATTAATTTGACGATGTGTTCTCTTAGAATAACATAGCTTATCGGTTGGTAAACTACCTGACGTCCCACGTACATACATTTTCCAAACGGGCAGTTAGGTTTCTGAAATTGAGCACATTTATTTGATCGTAGTTCAAACAAAGAACTAACTTTAGTACAGACGTCGGGACGAAATAACTTACCGAAATTGTAATCGCCGACACACTTATCGTCTTCGGCGCAACTAAACCAGCAGCTACTGAGGCGCAAGAGCCCCTCCTGCACGGTGAAGTGGTATATCTAACAACTTATCAACTCGCCACGGCCTCACAACCCCACGTCGATACTTAAAGATTGATATTTCAGTATGCAAAACAACACATTTCGTGTTTTTGTTGATCAATTCAGTCAGGTACACGAAGAAGAAGAAGAAGAAGAACAATTTCAGCCTGAATATCCTCAGTTGCTTGCTTTGTGCATAATGGCTGTATACAGTGACTATTCATAGAAATTCAATCCAAACTCAGGGTTATAAAGAAGCGAAGAGGTGAATTTTTGAGAAGGGTTCAATTCGCATTAATCTTTCCCTGTTTTGAGAACTCTAAACGGCTCTCCTGGTAGAACATCCTCCCTACTAACTTTCAGCAAGTCTTCTTTGTTAAGTTGCCAAGAATATTTAACATATGAATGGGAGATCCGAATCGAGGACTCCAGATGCACGCCTATAAATAATTCCCATTTCCATGTTGAATTTGCTGAATGAAACAGAAATGTGTCCCCACCGTCGTCGTATTTAAAAATATCTGCGGGTTTGGTGCAATCAGGTGCTCGCATCCCGGCAACCATTGCGGATATGTCATATCTGTCAACTTGGGCGTAGGCACGCTAATTGCCGTGTTATGCTATATTTACATGAATTTAAATTTCTCGTGGAAATCTTGTCATGTGAGTTCTGAAATCAACGCTAGATGAGATTTGTTTAAAGCATAAATGCATTTTTGCAGTTTCCTGGGAGTGTCGTATAGCATATGGAATTCTAAAGAAGACAGCATTTTCAATTTGAAGAATTTGTGCAATTTAAAATTCTAATCGACAGCTTCCAGAATGTCAGTCACTTCAATATCCTTATTCACTTAGTTGAATATTATTTCTATGGTAAAAAATTCAGTTATCAATAGATACTTTTCTACTTTCTTATCCGAAGAATTATGAAACCAATCAAAATTTCGGTTGAGGCAAAAAATTATCCCTTTCATTTTACTTTATAATATTGTAGACTGTTCCGACTTACTCCAACAATATAAACCATTTTCCTGAAAATCTTTCTGAAAGTTATTACGGAATCTACTTCGGTTTCATCGCCATAAGAATTCACATCATTTATTTTCCATATACAGGGTGTTTTTCGGGAATGCAGTCATCAATTTCTACAAGATATTACTCATCAACATGAAAAATATGCACATAAACATATACGCGGTCGGGCAAATAAAACAAAAAAGACTCAATAACTGCTAAACTATTCGTTTTCGAACAAAAACCAGAAAAAAGTAAATTTTTGTCTGAAGAATGACATCTCTTAGCACACAGAGATTTTATTTTACATCAACCCCTAAGCAGGGGTACACAAGAATCAATTTTTTGAATGACGAAGATAGGTCGAGTGATACCTCATTGGAAAGCTCTTTGACACATTTGAAAGAAGATAAAGGCTGGTTTGTCAAAAGACGAGTTAGTTTCAGTGAAATCTGTTGATTTCGAATGAACATTCACCGAAGTACTGTTGTGTTTTGGGGAAAAATATCTTAAAGCAGTGGTGCTTCCACTACACTCCCGTCAGATGTTGGTGTCAACCCCTCAAATCTTCGAATTGATCAGTTGGTTTGAATAATAACTCATTAGGAAGGTTCCAGAATTTCTAGAATATTGTTGACGAAAGTTTTGCTCCATCTGCATTGTGATAAAGATACAGGGCGAATTAATAGAGAGCTATGCAGTATTTGCGAGGTCTGTTGATCTTGGATGGAGATTCAGTACACGTCTGTTTGGTTTTCAAATAATAGAGCTCATTCACAGAATTGCCTACACGTTGGTGAGTAGGGAAAAATTGAAAAATGTATGATACCTGTTACATTTTATAAGTCAACTCGGCAGTACGTAGCATTTCAGGGGTTATACGATTACGCTCGACTAAAATCCGTTGTTGTAAAACCACCACATCTGCTGAATCAGTTCGATAAATTTGACTCTTTAAGTGGCCTGAAAAAAATATTCAATGATGAAAAATCAGGAGAACGTAGGGGCCATTCTGTAGGTTCTCCTCTTCCGATCCATTGATCAGATATTGCCGAACAGGAAGTGCAAAATGCGGGGAGGGGGCAGCATCTTGCTGAAACACAACATCCTCTACTGAACAGCTAGGATCATTTCCCAAAATTTCAGTTAAAGCCAGATTGATTTGTTCTGTAAGTAGTTGGGGATACATTTCTACCGTCAGATTTCCTGGTGAGCGAAATGGACCAATCAGACGATTCCCATAGTTGCCAACCCAAAATTCAATTTCTCAGCATATTGGATATGTACTCCACATAAGATTCTGGGATTAGAGTCCGACCAGAACCGGCAGTTATGAAAAAATTTCAATAATTTCTACTCTTTCATCTATTGAATGAACAATAAACCATTACATGGTATGGATGCAACCGTGAGTGTGAAAAGCAGCTAGGTAAATAAACAAACAACAAGCAATCTGGAAGAAAAACAAACACCGGCGCATTTGTTGTTGAGAAATCTGCATTTCACCTGTGTGATTTCGGATGAATATTTTTCTATAACGAGAACTTAACTTGAGTTCGTTTCGTTTCAACCTTGGATGCCATGCTCTTAGAGCCTTTCACATATGACGATCGGTTGCGTATGCAATCGTGAGGCGCTATTACCCTAGTGGTTGTCTTCACATGTCTGCGTTCCATCAGTCCACAGAAAGTTAACAGTTTTTGCCATTCAACCGATGACACGGAGCGATCATCGCTTCTTTGTGAAGATGCCTTATACTGTGTATGAATTTCTCCATGATCCACCCAGTATACTCATTGAAATGTAATCGAATTTGAAAATTCATTCACTGTAATCAGAGAATTCTTAATACCTATCCAATGAGCTATAACTCGGACTGTCTGATTATTTCGAAGATTTGTGGGGTGGACACCCTCATCTGAGGACGTATCTGAGGGGATGTAGTGGAAGCACCACTTTTAAAGATATTTTTTTCCAAACTACAACAGTATTTCGGTGAATATTCATTCAAAATCGACAGATATTGCAATCACTGAAAATAACTCGTCTTTTGACGTACCAACCTGTATCTACTTTCGAATTTGTAGAAACTCAAAATTATTACACATTGGTGTTGAGAATCGAAAGAGCTTTCCAATGAAGTATCACTCGTCCTATCTTCCCTATTCAAAAAAATTAAGTTTCGTGCACCTCTGCTCAAGGGGTTGATGTAAAATGAAATCACCGTGTGTTGAAAGATGTCCCCCTTCATACAAAAACTGATCTTCTTTTGCTTATTGTCCAGAAACGAATGGTTTAGCAGCACCCATCCGGTAAGTCCATAAGTCTTTTGTTCTCGAGACATATAATGTTGAATATTTTTTCATATTTTTCTTGAAAACTCCTTGTAGTTTTTGCAAGGGGTCGAGTTTTAATTTGCAGAAGAGAATTTTCTTTACTCATAAATTCAATCAATAATTTGTTCTTTGTTAAGATTTCTAGAAAATTACGAGGCGTGTTTTTAAGTACCATTTTTGTTTGGTATATAAAGCAATTTCGTCATTGAAATATGCAACTGACAAGTGCCACAAATGTCCCAAAATTTTATTAAAAGCAACTTTCGATAGTGCTGAATTCATATTATCAAATACAATCAGATACTCTGGCACTCTAAATAATATTCGTTTCCCGGAACTCCTCCTAGGTGGTTTGAAATCATCTCGTGGCTGTTAATGCTCAAGGCGTTGATGTAAAATGAAATCACCGTGTGTTGAAAGATGTCCCCTTCAGACAAAAACTGATCTTCTTCTGCTTTTGTCCAGAAACGAATGGTTTAGCAGCACCCGGTAAGTCCATAAGTCTTTTGTTCTCGAGACATATAATGTTGAATATTTTTCATATTTTTCTTGAAAACTCCTTGTAGTTTTGCAAGGGGTCGAGTTTTAATTTGCAGAAGAGAATTTCCTTTACTCATAAATTCAATCAATAATTTGTTCTTTGTTAAGATTTCTAGAAAATTACGAGGCGTGTTTTTTAAGTACCATTTTTTGTTTGGTGTCTAAAGCAATTTCGTCATTAAAAAATGCAACTGACAAGTGCCACAAATGTCCCAAAATTTTATTAAAAGCAACTTTCGATAGTGCTGAATTCATATTATCAAATACAATCAGATACTCTGGCACTCTAAATAATATTCGTTTCCCCGGAACTCCTCCTAGGTGAATAATGGTTGGAAATCATCTCGTGGCTGCTATTGGTTAAATTAAACATTTTTCCTAGTGTTGGATGGCAACATGCAAGCTGAGACATATATTTCTCCATTTTTGCGACATTACTATGCAGGTTCCATTTCATAGTACCGAGTTGACAGCTGTCGTATCAAAATACATCCACTTCACTTCATCGCCCATTCCCCATTGCAGTATTGTATTCTGAACAGCTGACGCACATGCTTCTCCTGTTCCACAGTCCTGTTTTGGGACTGCTGGTAGCTGATCAATGCCTTGCCCTGACACCAAAATAGCAAGACGATCCATAGTTTCATGCCCACTGGTATCTTCGAGTAGTCAGTGAACAGTCAAAGGCAAATTAATTTGCGATACTTTTGACGCTGACAACAAATGGATGACCTGTTGACTGTAAATTCCATAGAGTCAGAGCTTATACTTTTTAATGTAGATGTTACTACAATCGCAGCAGCTTTTCTGTCTGTTAATTTGGCGGCGTCGAGACTTGAAGCTGAATGATTGTCCACCAACTCTACTCAACCTCGTGTAAGCGCAGGTAGCTTAGTCTTAGAAGGACCGGCAACCACTATTTCAGATTAAATACTTGTGTCTGAGTCTGTGCTAGTAGTTGAGAATGATGAAAGCAGAAGTTGTTTTTTTCAATGAGTTGATGCGTTCTGCTAATTCTCTTACGCCGTTCTTGTTTCTTTTAAGCTTCAATCAAACTCGTTTTGTCTATTGCACAGATCAGACCAATACACTCCTCCTAACGTTATACAAACAAAAATTGTTCATCTTCTTCAACCTTCATGATATTTGAGACAATTAAATGTGCAATATCAAAAAACCCGTCTATTTTCTGCTGCCATAGATTCTCTTTTTGTCTTATTGCTTTAGACGTTTTTCCTTCCTCTTTTTGGAATTTTGCCACTCTTTGGAGTACTTTTTCGCTTTAGCAATCATATGTTTCTTCAACCTGATAGATACTCCAGCCCATATTGCTTAAACGTTGCAAGCATTCAAAGTAGTAGAATCACGAGTAAGTTTATAGTTTTTGTTTTTATAGTAATAAAACAACTGCAACACATTTTCGATTGATGGTAACTCCGTTGCACTGAAATTAGCCGTCATTTGACCAACTAGCCGAATATTACTTCTTGTGGAAATAGATCTTCTTCCACCAATTTTTGATGATATAATGACACAACAAGCGACGAAAACAAAACCAACGATTTGCAATGTAACTCACGGTTGAAACAGAACTAACTTGAGCAAGCTGCGGGGCGTGTCTTTAAGACTGTCAGGCCTGAGGGGAGAGAAAGGAGTCGAATTGAGAACAAGTGCTCGTTAACGTGTCATATAAACTTACAAAAGTCATACGATGTTGTAAATTTCTTCATGAACATTTTCCTTGATCATTTGTCTTAAGTTTTTTGAAACTTTTAATGTCGGCTCCGAGACCCGAACGTAATTTTAAAAATTAAATAAGAAATTTGTATTCATGTTGAAGCATAGAGTACAGAGGGTGCCCCGCTGATATTTTTTGCTTTGAAATATAAGGGCCACCCTACTATGTAAGCGTTACATTTTCACTCACCAATCAATCCTTTGTTCCAATTATGATCTAAATAGACTCTATAAAGTGACAAAACAGGTTCATCTATAACAAGAAAGTTTTAGATCTCAGAAGTGAGACTCCTTTCTTGAAACATAGAACTCATAAACCTCCACTTCGTGAGGAAATAACTTGGCAAATCATATCAATATGAAATAGTTTTATGTCAAGCAATTAAAGCAGAAATATGTTGCACAATAATATTAAATAACGACCCTACAGTCTAATGCGTCCGTAATTTATGTGACCGCAGATTAAACATTTCAGATATAGAATTAGATAGATATAAAAAGATGACACGTGTTTCTGTTCCTGCACAGCTCCATAAATAAATGCCATCTACAGAAAAATATTCGAAAGCAGTGAACATGACGGATAACCGTACGAATGTGACAGAATTACGTGTGAATTGTGGAGTTTGTTTAAGCTCGATCTGTTGAAAGTCCAGTATATTCATTCGGAAGAAAATGTTCTGAGCTATCGATACTACACCACATCATTTTGTGAATCCCCAAGAACAATAATATTAGGGGAAGATTATATACAGACTTGGATGTTACGCTGTATAGGTAGTTATTTTGTTCTGTGTGAAAAATTTTCTTCACCGCGAGTTCGGGAGCAAGATTAAAAAATGAAAATTGAAAAAAGCATCTTCATGCATATCACATCAATGTGTCAAGATTTGCTATGATCAGTGAATCGGTATTGATGTTTAACAAACATACACTTCGCTAAAATTGCGATAAGAGAGGGGAGATGGCTAATTCTTAAGATTTCAGTGATTTTGATGGGCTATATCTTAGTGCAATGGAAAAGAGCAAAAATAAGAATGGTATGTTATTTCTCCAACATTCTATCCTTTGAATTAATAGGTTAATAATTTTTTAGGTTACTGTTCCCAATAATCTGAACAAAATATGGCGAATAATATTTCAAGAAATTTTCTTGTAATTTTGTCATTTTAATGGCTTAGTTTTGAGTGCACATTTTGAGTGAAAATGGATGAGTCATCTGCTTTCAATTACAGATATCTCATATTTTTATGTAGATACAGATCATTTCTTAGCTATGGCGAAGATAAAACAGACGCTGAAAATCATGAAGACAAGAGGAATGAGTGAAACACAGTGGAACATTGAAAAACTTTGGAATGAAGAAGTGAGAAATGCTTTCGCAAATGAGTTAGGCAGGAGATAACCTGTAGAAAACACATTTGAGAATGTAGAAAGAGAATGGAACGAGATGAAACAATATGTGGAAACACCAGCTAGGATGAAATTGGGAGCGAAAAGCAAGGAAAAAATAAAAGAATGGTTGACGAAGAATGCAAACAGGTGTTAGCAGAAAAGGCGAGAAAAAGAGTAACTTGGATCGGAACGAAAGAAAAAATGAGGATTCAGAAGAGTATAAAAGAAAACAAGCGCAATGCACTAAAATAATGAGAAAGAAAAAAAAAGAGGTAGGATAAATCAAGGACGCAAAGTTTGAAAAGAATACAAGGAAATTTTATCAAAAAATCAACCAGCACAACAAAACTTATAAAGGAGAAATCAGAGGCATAAAGAATAGAAATGGAAAGGTGGTGATAGATGAAAATGAGTACAAGCAGGTGCGGAAGGATAACTTCACAGAAATACTATCAGAACAGTGTGAAGAGAGTGGAAACAGGAAAAAATACAGGAGAGGAAGAGGCGAAAGAACCATCGTGGGAGTAAATAAAAGAGATAATTGAGAGGAGGCGAAACGGAAAAGCGACAGGAAGTGACAATTTGAATATGAAGTTGATAAAATATGAAGGAAAGAAATTGAGGAGTATATTCTTGTTAGTGAGGAGGATCTGGGGAAACAAATGCATGCCACTGGAGTGGAATATGGGGAAGATAATAACAATTGAATACAGTATACAAAATTTGATCTACGGTTATACAGAAAAGACTGGCAGTGAGTGTAAAGAAAATAATAGGGCAATACCAGTGTGGTTTTACTAAAGGACGATCTACTGTTGATGCTATTCATACACTCAAACCAATTATGAAAAAAGGTGCACAAGTATGAAATAGATATAGATATACTTTTTGTTGATTTCATGCAAGCATTCGACTCAATAAAAAGAAACAAGATTTTAGAGGAAACGGGATTAGAGACGAAAATTAGAAGATTCATATGGATGACCCTGAAAGAAACTAAAACAAAAATATAAACCGAGTAAGGAGAAATAGATGAATTTACGTTCAATAGAGGACTCAAACAAGGAGATGCTCTATCAGCGATTGTACTCGAATACATTGTTAGAAAAACTGGTATAGGTAACCTGAGAACTGGAGGAAAACAGATAATAGCTCATGCAGATAACATTGTTTTAATAGCCGGGAATGTAGAACTGATGAGAGAAATGATGAACAAGATAATCGATGAAGGAAAAAGAGTAGGACTTAGAATAAACGAGAAAAAGATAAAAATTATGAGAATGGGGAAAAGAATTGGATCAGAAAACCTGAAGATCATAGGGTATAAATTCGAGGAAGTGACAAGTATAAAATATCTAGGCGTAACGATAACAAATGACGGAAAATCAACAACAGAAATAAAGGAGAAAATATAGCGGCTAATAGGTCTATGTACGCCAATAAAAAACTACTGAAAAATAAGCTTTTGAAGAAGAAGACAAAATATATATATATATATATATATATATATATATATATATATATATATATATATATATATATATATATATATATATATATATATATATATATATGATAAGACCTAGTATGATGTATGCGGCAGAAACTATTTCTATGACGATAAAGGAAGAAGATGAGCTCGACATTGCGGAGAGAAAAATAGTAAGGAATATATAAGGTCCTGTTAAAATTGGACACAACGAATTCGTAATGAGAATGAATAATGCGACTTATGAAGAACTGGGTGATGATGATGTGGTAAAGAAAATCGAATAACAAAAAGCCAAATGGTTGGGACATGTGTGGAAAGCAAATGCGTGTTCAAAAATTTTCTCATCAATAGAATGGGAACCAAGACGAAGAAAAATACGCGGTAGACTAAGATTAAGGTGGCTACAGGAAGTAGAGGGTGATATTAGCAGGGCAGAGATCTGAGGGTGGAAGGAAAAAGCTTCAGACAGGAAAACATGGAAGGAAATTACAGAAAGAATCTGAAATCGGAAGAAGTAGAGTTACTTAATGAAGTTATATCCTCCTTATGAAAAAATTGATTCTTCTTTCACTTTTTCTGTCAGAAAATTGACATGTGAAATTTTTGAAGACAACAGTCACAATTCTTTGAAACTAATTTAAATCTTATCAAAATCAGTTGTCAAGAATAAAATATTCTAGCTCCCAAAATTCTTGATTAATGATGTATCTCAATTTCTCATTAAAATCGATTATATTAATGATGAAATGATATTTCCAAAGTGAAATTGTGAAATATCCGCAGTTTGAGACGAAAAGATCCTCTTTCACTTAAAATCCGATATCCCCGCGGAAAATTGACTTAAAGCCTCTTTTGAAACGAGAGGATTTACAAAAATTTGAATAATTGGACTTAAAATAAATGTTTATATCTATAATTTTGAAATTTTGGTGTGTCAGAAAAACACAAGTGTGAGCTCAGGAAAATGTAACAGGGAAACCATACTGTCTTGCGTATGATTCAATAAACGAGTGAAAAAACCTGAGGAAAAGACTCGTTTCCCTGTCATTATTGCATTAGCAAAAGCTTGTCTGCTTATGTTGTGTTAGTGTCGTGTAAACATAATTGTATGTAATTATATGGCTGGTCTCTATTTTCATGATACGCCTTCTCTCCTCATTCCTTGGTAGGCAAATTTTATTGACTGATGAATGCGGATGGTGCATTCCGTATTTGGTCAGCATTGCTCAAATGTTCGGTCCAACTTTCGTAGTTCTGTTGTTGACCAGTGCACAACTATGAATGAGTATGTTATACTCGGTATTGACTAATTATTAAGAGCAGTGACCATCGCTTTTGCGTTCAGCTTCGACTGGAGTACTCGCTTGACCCTGGTCATCAGTTTCTTCCTGAAGACCTCCCTAATCTCTGCAGTCTCCAGTCCAGTGCCTGATGTATGCCGAGGTATTTTTATGCTTTTTGGGGCTCTAATGCAGGGAACATGCTCTCGTCATAGAGCGCTATTCCAGGTAGCCCATCAACAACTTAACGCTCTTTACATTCAGTACAGCACACTTCTCAAGACCAAGTTCCGTACGGATCGCATCGCTGAATGCCTTCACTGTCTTAATTTGCCGCTTCATTTGATCTTCTGAGCTGGTGTACAGCTTGAGGTCATCCAGATATTATTGGTGACTGATTCTTATCTTCTTATGTCTATCGAAGATGTAGCTGTCTGGACTGTTGTTTAAGGGACAGCTTAGGAGATTCAAGGCCAGGCAAAACCATAGAGGACCAAGGGTATCCCCCTGAAAGATACCTCCCTTGATTAGGATCTCATCAGTCTTCACTTCTCCCGCCTATTTTATATATTTATATATATATATATATATATATATATAATAATTTCTTTATTTCAATCACTCTACAGCATACGTATCAATAATATTCTAGTATGTTTACATAGAATATGGAACAACTAATACAATGAAACAAAGACGTAAAATTGAACTTAATATTATTCTTTATACCTAATTAAGCAATAGAAAACCATTGAAGGTAGCCCTTGTGCATGGTTTTATATGCGGTAAGTATTTAACAAAGAAGCCTTAGTAAGAGAAATACAAAAGAAAAATTCGACCAATACAGAACACGAAAAAGAAAAATAACCAATCCCAGTGAAAACAATACAATTTTTTTTAGGCGGTTGGTTTTGATTGATCTATCTGATTGGAGCATTTTAATGTCGACCATAGATAACATCAATGAGCGTGGATTCGATAGTAGCCACTTTTAACTTTCTTCTTGAACAAATTTATAGAGACTAAATTTCTTAACTTCAAAGGTAGCATATTAAAGCTCTGGGCGCCAGAAATGTGAAACATCTCTGACCCACTGTTTTAGCCATTCTAGGAAGCAAATAACTTCCTGTTGCATATCGGGTCCGAAAACCATGAGAAATTAAATGATCCTCACTTTTATTGCTTACAAAATACACAAGCATTCTACTACAAAAAAGCTGCCTCAAATCCAGTAGCTCAGCTTCATAAAATAATTCGTCTGAGGGGTAAGTAATATTTCTTCCCAATATACATTTAATGACTCTTTTATGTAATACTTCTAATTTCTTTAGGTAGCAAGTATCTACACCACCCCATACAAGGATCCCATAAACCAACAAAGACTGAACCAATGCCGAGTAGAGGACCTTCAATTGAGTCACATCACAGAATTCCCTACAGTATTTAAACAAAGGTAAGAGACCTCGTACTTTCCTTGACACTAACAATACGTGAGAGTCCCATCGAAGATGAGAATCCAACACCACCCCGAGGTACTTGACTGATCTTGTCTGTCTTATTTGAATAATATCATTCTCCAATTGAATATTTAAATGATTGTAATCTGGCAATGAGGTTATATAACTCGCAAAAGGTACATATACAGTCTTTTCAGGATTATAAGTGAGACCCTTCTCCCTCAGAAAACTCAAGATCAATTCAAAATCAACTTCACACTTCTCCTTGAGAGATTTCCAAGAAATATCTTGGTAAAGGATAGCTGTATCATCAGCAAAAGATATTATTTCCCAGAAGTATTCACGGCAAAGAGGTCATTAACAAAAATACAAAACAATATTGGTCCCAAAACTGTCCCTGAGGGACTCCACATTGAACTATTGTCTCAGAGCTTCTGACACCGTCTATCTCTACAACTTGCCCTCTTTTACTCAAATAATTTCTCATTAACTTATGAGAGTTACCTCTAAATCAATATTTTCTAGTGTTTTGAACAAATCACAATGACAGACGGTGTCAAAAGCCTTCGATAGGTCAACAAAAATACATAAGACTGGGACGCCTACATCCATTGCCTCATAAATTTTGATTATAGGAGTGCCATTGCATCCTCGGTCGATTTTTCAATTCTGAAACCGAATTGTCTAGATGAAAGTACCTTAAATTTTTCCAAAAACTATTAATTCGTTCCTTGAGAACTCTTTCAAAATCTTTCCAAACATTGAGATAACCGAAAGTGGCCTGTAATTACATGGAAGCGTCCCATCACCTCCTTTCATATATATATATATATATATATATATATATATATATATATATATATATATATATATATATATATATATATATATTAATTTCTTAACTTTCATAAGATCTATCTCAATACTGTATTTCTAATTTTTTCCCGCATCAAAACGTACCGTTAGACTCAATCATTAATATTCATTGCTAGAATCTTTAACACAGTCGCTGAATACAAATAATTTATAGCCTTCTAGACAAGACATGTGAACACGGAACTTCGACTAACTCGTTCATAAACGTTTTTCGTGTCGAAAAACTCCCTGATGTTGCGTAACGCCAATATCTATGTTCCGGAAAAGTCGTATACCGTGTTTAAATTTACAGAGGCAATTACCTCCAGCCGCAAGGACGTTGACAGGAAACCGTATTTGCAACCACCATTTCCGGCGTAAGAGGCGCACCTGACATGCTACATGCCAGTGACAAGTGAGGTTATTTTTGGACAACTTGAGCTCACTTGTTTCATTCAGAAATAAGTTAGTTACGCTGAAGATTATATACAAACAGCTGGGTCCATATCACCGAGCAATCTGCTGATGAGATATTACGACTGGATAAATTTAGATTACTCGTCGATAAGACGAGATGTTTAGAAGAGAATATAATGTCTTGAAAACTGGCAAATACATGAACGCTACAAAATAAATGAGTAGAAGCGAGCTAAGGCATATGGATTACATACTGAATATCTAAGGTAATTGGAGATTATACACTTTTGTCAGTTTTCCACGTTTATTCGGTTAAGACTCTGTGGTCATGTTCAAGTGCTGAATACTACTTAAGGTAAGAAGAAGAAAAGATATATTTATTCTTTAAGTGTTAAGTGAGGCGAATCTTTGACGTCAAGATGGTTTCAAGTAATATAATGTGGAGTTTTCCTGAAAACTATTTCTGAAACTATTGTGTGGTACATTGATTGAATGTGCTCAAAAATTTGAGATTTCTCATCTGAAGCGATGTGTTCTTTGAACCTGCATTCAAAATTTCTACTTGTTTGACCTACATGAGCTGAAGAGCATTCGTTTATTTGGTTTTGTAAATAACAGATAGTTTGAGTATATCTGTTTTCTGTTTAATATTAAAAATTAATCTGTCAAAAATACGACTGCTTGGGAATGAGGAGATTATTTTGAATTTTATGAATGATCTTGAGATTTATTGAGGAATTTCCAGAAATGTATATAGTTGTCAATTTGAGCTATGAAAACGAAGAAAAGTATCCTCAATGTACCGAAAACAAAACATGATATGGATTTTAGGCTAAGTTGTTGTTTAGTATTGTTTCCTAAGTTGTCCATGAAAATAACTGACAATAGAGGACTAAGTGGCTTATTCGAAAAATTTTGAAACTGTAAATAGTTTTGGTCTAACAATATTCTCAATAGGTTGCAAAATATATGTGGATATTGGGAAATGTGTTGGTTTTGTTAAAATATCTGAGAATGTAAGTAAACATTCATCTGTTGAAGAAACAAGAAATTTAGATTACTTGGGACCTAGAATGTACAGAATCATTCCTGTCCATATTAAAACCATTAATAACCCAAAACTTTTGAATATGTGCTGAAGTCTTGGATATTGAATAATGACCGTAGTGTTTTTCATAACATTATAAATGCATCGGCTATATGAAATTAACCTTGGGCTACATGAACTACTGTAATATACCAAACTGTGACATTTATACCAGATTTTGACAAACGAACTCGATTTTGACTTTGAAACCCGATTGTGATATTGAAACCCGATTGTGATATTGAAACCCGATTGTGATATTGGAACCCGATTGTGATATTGAGACCCTATAGTGACCTTCCAATCTGGTTTCGACAGATAACTTGAACTTTTCGATTGTAAACCGATATGGGCCCTTTCATTAAATCAATTCATTCTCGAATGTTATATACAGTGCTGACAGCAATTTCTGTTTACATCATACTAAAGGCTGTCTTGTAATTAGTGAAATGTATACCAACTACAGGTAATACCTTTTCTGAGGTATTACCTCAACCATTTGTTTATTTATAGAATTAAGTATCCTGAGGAATGCAATGGCATCTGTCAGGAATATTTGTTAAGATTTTGTTGAAACTTGCAAAGAAATAAACACATATTTGGGTACATATTTTTTTTATCAACGGAAACAAGCTTGAAGTAAAAGTGATTTGAAGTAAGGGGTGTTTTTGTATGAGGTCTTTGGAATTCAGAATGGTATGTTGTGAATTCCATAAACTTATGGGTTAAAAAATTGGCTAAGTTACGCGAAGTAGATTCAATGAAGGGTACTCAAGGCCTAGCACATTTTCTTCTTTATATAACTTGATCAATCGATACAGTTTGGGTGATTGACTGTTGATCGTTTTTGTCATACTGTATGCGCTAAATCGTCTGCAATTCCCAATGCTTGTCTCACTTTTTTTATGGATGACTTCGTTGGGTCAGTAGGTATCTCTTTCAATGTTTTCAATATATCTTCCATTTTGATATTTTATTGGTCTTCAGTTAGGACTACAATGCTGTTGCCTTTTTCTGCTTCAGTCATTGTAAGGTGTTCTTGCATCTTACTGACTATGGGACAGACGGTTTTCAAATGATTCTTCTCGTTGGGTTTTATCTGAGTATTTTCAAACATTTCAGTTATTTTCTGCTTAGGAAGAATAAAATTTCAACAACATTTTTGTGTTTTTGTTTATTCAGTTCTTTCTCTATGCCTATCGGTTCTTTGATCTCTTGAATATTATTATAGCTTGGGGTGAATTCAGAATCTTTGTTTACGAAATTGGTTTGTTTACCTTCGAAGGGAGCATTTGACCGGTTTACAAATCTCAGTTTTGAAGTTATGTCATGTGTTCTTGAATCCCTTTTGTCAGATATTTTAATGGAGCAGTGACCTGCGAAAATATCATGTTCTGGTACTGGTACGATGATATGTTGGTTGGTTTCCATGGTTCATATTGAGAATTAGATATATTTTTGAGCTTCAATAAAACTAACCTAAGTTTGGCGAGATAACTCAGGATCGGATAGAAAACCTAAGTTCGGCGAGATAACTTATGAACGAATAGAGAACCTAACCTTGACGAGATAAGTTAGGATTGGCTTTAGAACTAGGGATTTACCTAGAAAATTCTCGATTAGTTTACAAATTAGTGTCGGCGAAATTAAGGTTCTTGATAGATCCGAGATTTTTGGATTTGCAACACAGGATTGAATCCTGGAGCTGCAATTGGATTTGGAAAGTTGAGCTGAACCCCATTGAGGGGGATCAACTACCCCGTATTACCTTGAGCATATGAAGCAGATAAGATATATTCTTAAAAAATCTTCAATTGACACTGATTTAACGGTATTCAAATTTTTCAATGAATTTCATTTTGTTCAATTTCAACAGCTTTCAGTTCAAATATATTGGTCAACTGTGAATTTAAACTCTGCATCTTGTGATTACAATTTGATCGGTTGATTGCGTCGTAGATCTTAAATTTCAATTTTTCTCTAAATACCTTTCAGGTATTAACAATCAACCTATTAGTTTTTTTACACATATCAATCTGTCTGAATTAACAGACTCATCTGACCATCGTAGTTTCCTTTTGCCATTGCAGAATAATGAAGAAAAAAACTAAACTTCATTATTACAGTTGTAGCTTCACATACATCATGTTGACTTCTCCACGTTCGAGTTGTGGTGGCGCTGAAGAACTTCGAGTTGAGTTAGTTAACCCACGCCTTCTCCACATAAGCATAGCTATAATTCACTAGAAAAGCTCATTGAAACCTTGGTGGAAACTGTAATCTCTTTCATTTTTTTTTTTGTAGTCAAATGTGGCGCCAGGGTGAAACCCTGACTTATACACTTTGGCGCTCAATGTGGCGCGCTATTTTTCGAATATATTCAAGAACCTCTGTTGAAAGTGTTGATGAATCGTTTGACCCTGAGCCACTAATTCTTTGTGGACGGTTCCGTAGCTAAGAAAACTAACCAGCATGCATTTGATCTTCGACTTGCTCACTCCTGCTTTCTAGGGCGTTGGAGAGGTTGCAGTTTGCAACTCGGGCGTTTAATTTTTGGGTCATTATCAAACATCCAAAACTTTTATCAGTAATGAAACGTTTCTGAAAACGTGGATTATTTACAATCGACCCCAAAAAGTCAAGACTCCTTGCCTTTCGGAGATCCTACTGGCGTAAGGAAAGCTTTTCGGGAACCGTTTCAGCACAAATGTTTCTCATCACGAACTCATTGGTCAAAATTTGATGAACGGCGGTGTGAATCAAATTTAACTGTTCCTCTATCATTCTGACTGTGAACCGTCAATTTGAATTCACAAATCTCGAGTTTTATTGACATTTTCATCGGTGTTTACAATTGAAGGCTTTCCTCTTTGTGATTCATCTTCAATTGACTCTCCTCGTTCTGAAAATATCCCAAATCATCAAGAAAGTGGATCCTCGACAGAACACTGACGCTATAGGCCTACTTAACTTTGCGAAACGAATATACAGTGTCAATTTGATAACTTGAACATACCAGGCTTTCTGAATAAACTTGCAACCTGAGCAGACAGATCAATGAATTTTCAGTTTTTTCTCAACTTTCTTATCCCAGTAAAGTTATTTTTATTTAGATAATATTGACATATATAATTGACTCTAATATTGTGGATGCATTCAATACAATTCCGAATTAATTTTGTTCGAAAATGACTTTCAAATTTTAGGAGAAGGAAAAAAGAATAATCTACTGGAACGACCGTCGTGATGATCAACTCAAGCAGGAACCGACATCATTTAACACCAGTTCATCTTACCGACAAATGGAAATGAGACTTTCTGAAAATGCTTTCAAAATCTATTGTTCAGGGAACCAAGTAGGACAGGATTGGTAGTGACCTTAGAATCTCTAGACCTACCATGTGCATAGGCACATTGCAACCAAGGTCACCTCTGTGCAATAGAAATGAAAACAAACAGGAGGTAAAACCGTCAGAATAGAGAATAGACAATCAATATTTCGCTTATACATATCGAGAGGTTATCTTCAAGGCTAACATAAGAATGTCCTTGAGCACTGATAGCGGTTGCTATTCTATGCAACATTTATTTATGTGAGGGGAAGAGATAAGCTCAGTGCATGGCCGATACTAAGAAAATGAGCTAGCTATTTTGGATCCAAAAGTGTTCTGGCTAGCTATGGAGAAAAGACGAAACATAAAATTTTCAAAACTGCTCGCTATGGGACGGAACTGCCACCCAGGGAATTGAAAACCTGTCAATGTCAACGTGGACGCGACTACAGATGAAAGCTATACTAACTTAAATTGTTTATTGGCCAATTCAATGAAAAAAAGCGATACACTACTCTCCAGAGCGTGCCTTTTTGCTCAAATATGTCCATTCGTTATCTCTAACAGAATACTCAGAGAAAAATGGCTTACTCTGAGCCAGCTATAAAATTTCTGGCTAGATAAGATTGTCTTCTTCTTCTTGAAGTTGAGCTGGCTGAAAATTTAGCCTTTTATCGAAGGAAGAGAAGGCACAAAGGGCTGACATTTATCCTCCCACCTTCAGAAGTACGAGAGTCAACCAATTACGTCAATCCTATAGGTAGTTATGACTTTTACTTTTTTCTAATTTTTTCTGTTATACTGTATCTATTTTCATTTTCGCTCTGAAAACTTTTCTGGGGCAGAAGGAAACTTAATCAACCACATAAGTCATTCAAATTGTTAGTTGAAACCGAGGGTGTAATTTCTCACAATATTCAATCGACAATCGAACTACTAATAATGTTTCAAGATTATGAGCAATAAACAAAAAACTAATAAAGAACTTGTTAGCTATAATTAAGGGTGGAAATGAACAACTTATTTTTGCAGCTTATCCTAGATTTCTGTACTCCTTTCTTGACTACCTGGAAAAAATATACACAACCAGAATTTACGAAATGACAAGATAATCTTCCAAACATGTTGTTCCAGTTTTAAGTTATAATCGAAAATGCATACGAAAAATATATCCGAAGTTTCGACTTTCTTGATAATTTTCCTTTGTTTTCTGGAATTTTCTCACCGAAAGTATAAAATATAATTAGGTTAGGTTAGGTTTCAAACTATTCAATATAATTAAGCATTACCTTCTTCGAGTTACGTTCTATTTACCCAAACTCAATTTTTACCATAATTTCGAATTTTACACACAGTTTTTCCAATTGTACTTTTAATTGAAACCTAACTAGAATCATATTGAATAAAAATAACCAGATTGATTCAACCGTTCTCAAATCATCGAACAATATTTCAGTTTCCATTGTGTTGATGAAGATGAGAATCAGAATTCTTTCCATGAAAAACACTCTCAAACATTCACAGAAATAATACAATCATGGTTCATTATATCTGGAAACATAAATATCCTTCCACATTGACAACCAATTTATTCGGCAGTAATATATGCCATTGTCTACTCATATCATCCCTTCCATCTCACCCGCAAATTGTTTTCAACTTAATTTTATTACTACGGCTTAGAAGTATTCGTTTTTTCATCTTGGAAAAGCGTTCTCATGTAATATATGTGCATATTTTTCCAAGAGCCGCTCAGCGTTAAGTTAATATTCTGTCACAAACACAGCATTTAGGGGTGAATGAAATATACCGAAATGAACAAGAGAAGAAGTATTCGCTACATTATTCATCAAATTGGTGACTCTTATATTCACGCTCACGTTTTTTAACGTTTCCAGTTGCTAAAATTCTTCGGCTGTAGAACTCGTATCTAATTTTATATTCATATAAGACTGAGCCTCGGTTTCCAAATTTTCATATTGAGGAGGCGTATCAGAACCAGCGTCAAGTGATCTGAACAAATCAATAAATACTCTTCGCAATTCACTTGAATTTTAAAATGAGCGATTTCTCGTAACGCTGCTTCAACTCATCGGTTTTATTTTTGCATAAGGATATCCCAATCAGAGATTAATCGAAATATCTCGCAAAGGTTTCATGAAAAGATATCGAAATACTAGACAAATATTTGGAATTATCAGCCCATTATTCAGAGCATGCTGACGATCTGCCTCAATATTTTTATACTACTTACGATCGACTCTGAGACGCTGCTAGTATGTGTGATGCAGGGTTGTCGTACATACCCGATACACTCTACCTACCTACCTAGGTTGGGTGTACCGTAGCATATATCGATATTAGCTTTCCGCACAATATATATTATTTTAGTCAAGGTGTGGGAAGGTTTAGTTAGGTTCTATTCTATAATATCAATGAAAAAACTCATAGTTATTCAAAATTGCGATATATTGGTTGTTATAAAACAAAAGGAGTTATATGGTGTTGAACTTAACTATGGAGTGATTTGGGATGTTGAAGCGTGGCACTGCATGTCCTCAGTATACTTTTCATAATATGGTACGTATCCACTGAGTGTTACTAGCAAGCATGATGAAATATGATCGTCAGTTAGTCGATTGCGATATTTTGACTCAACTCTCTTCATTTCAGAAAATGTCGACTTGCACAAGTAAGTTGACCCAAATACTGCCGTCAATTGAAGGGCGATTCGCCTTGGATTTCCACAGTGGACAAAAAATATAGAACAAAGAATCTATGTCAAATTTTGTATTGTCGATGGAATTTTGTGCGCCAAATCACTGAGAAGGCTTTTTTTTCAAACCTTATTCAATTTTCATAGAAATCACTCAAACTTTGGGCAAGCCTTTGAGCGGCGAAGATGCTACCCAAACATCATCTGATGAATCACAATTAGAAGTTTCAACCGATATTATGGAAGCTTCGTCTAGTAGTATAGGTAAGCTGAATATATTAGTCATGTTGTATATACAGTTCCTTAATCTTTTTCAATTGATGAACTTTTAAAGATCAATCTAATTCTGCCCAATATATTTCAAGGTCATGGTCGAGCTGACACTTCATCTAGCAACGTAATAGCTGGACTCCAAAATTTACTTGGATATAGGTTATCCAGTAATCCACTGAGTTCATCTAACTCAAACCAACCATTCCTCCAATAATGGTTCTTGGAATGAACCAAGCCATATTAGTACCTTTAACTTCTCTACCAGAAATCTTCCAGAAAATGGTACTAGGAGCTCTTTCGATGATGACTAGCTCGCAACAGAAAAATGTTCTGCCAAGATTATCTAATTTGACAGGTTAGAAATGTTATTGAGCATTAAAAGTAAATGAATTAAGAGTTTTTGAGTTTTTATCTTTCTTCGAACACTCTTGAGAAAACGAATGCAAATTGACTAAAGCAAGTGTAGCAGGGAAAACAATACAACGCTAAACTCTGAAACAATGTCTATGCTATGAAAAAAAATTACAAACCATAAACTTCCTACGAATTCGAAAAAGAAAAAGTTGCTGAAAAAATTATCTATCCAAGGTTGTCAAGTAGAGCAATCACCTCAGAATCTTGCACTGATACGTCAGTCCGCCTCACGGATTCTGAGGGAGGCAAAAATTTGAATGAAACAATTGCGAAGGACCAGAGACATTTTGAAAAGTTATATATCGCGACTCACAATGTCAGAACTCTCAGATCAGAGATTCATCTTGGAGGACTGGATGAGGAACTGCTGAACATAAAATGGGATATCTTGGGCATTAGCGAGACGAGATTGAAGGGCGAACTCGCTACAACCTTAAAATCAGGACATTTGCTGTATCAAAATAATACAGAAACGAATGATCACCTACGGGGAGTAATACATAAATGATTGAAACCAAGAATTGTCACCATGAAGTCCATTTTTGAGAGAGTTATATACATCATCATTAAGGTCAATAAGAGTTACAGTTGGCAAGTTATACAAGTTTATACACCAACCACTTCATCTGATGACGAAACTGTCGTAGTAGTATGTCGTAGTGATGGGAGATTTTAATGCCTTGAATTCGGATATTTATCTTCAGATATAAAACACCACAAATGCTGTAGCTTTGAGATGTATGTCTGATATAATCTGCCCAACTCGATTTCAACAGAATATGAGTTCACATTGAACTGTCTTGCTTTTTCATTAGCTAATTCCTCAATATTTTTACATGAAAAAGGATAACTCTTAAATGATACTATATTTGCCAATTTACTGCAATCGTAAAAATGCATTTCTAATTGTCCCAAAATATTCGATAATTCAGCCTTATACGTATTATAGTTCAACTAATGAATCCTTGCTTTCAAGGACGGAAAATGTTTCAGATCCTTTCTTTTCAGTTGATCTATCATAAGTTTCTATTTAATTCTAAATGCGTTTAATGCAAATAAAAGTTTTTCATTTACCTGGAAGCTCCAAGTTAATGATGTTCAACTGGATTGTGATGTAAGGCAAAAATGCCAAATCAGTCAGCCATTTTCCGATTTTCAGCATCTGAATAGCATCACCTTTTCCGTCTAGAAAAACTGTTAATTCGTGAATAATTCTTGAAACATTCTAGTAATTCTGCGCGACTCAACCCCCTGACGTCCGTAAGAAAAACTAAATCAGTGTATTCTGCTGACTCCCTATCTTCCAACCGCAACTCAAAGAGCCGCCGTTGCAAGCTACGTGCACGAATGGAATTCACAATTATTGTGGCAATGCCGAGTCTTCCGAGTTTAAGACTCACAAAACACAAAACTTGTTGATGTTCAATGCAATGGAATGAAAAAAATGAAGGGAAATCTTCATTAGCTCGACACGAAGCCACAAATCCGTTTTTGTTTCCAGTCATTGCTGATGCTTCGTCTGTTGTAACGCACACTGCTTTATAAACACCTCAAAAAAGTCTAGGGAACACTTCTGAATATCGATATATCGTATCCAGAACGATCAATATGGATGATTTTTCAAAGAAATGAATACCTGCACAATTTCTCACCAAATTATGTAGAGTGCCGCAACAGATTTCAGTTTTTTTTCATAAAAAACTAAAAATGCAGCAGATGCGACGCTGCTTTATAATCATTTCATGTATTCAGTGTTTGAAATCAGTTAGTTGGCACTTTGTTTCTGTTGTAAGCACAAATAAAAGATTCAAGTTTTGTGATTCGACCATGCAAAGACGACATTTGACTAGAGAAGAGATGTTACGAGCCGTTGGCATGCTCCAAGCTGGGAGCTCACAACGGGAAGTATCCAGGTTTCTGGGAAGTAGCCCAAGTGTCATAAACCGTTTATGGTCGCGTTTCAATGAAACAGGTAGCGTAGAAGAACGCCATACAGGTCATTTCAGGATTACTACAGTCGCCCAAGACCGATTTTTGGTTTTACAAGCCAGAAGAGATCGTGCTACCACAGCATCTCAATTAGCTCAAGAGCTATCACGAGTTCATAATGTACAAATTTCCGACCAAACTGTGAGAAATCGACTGCACGAACGTCAACTCTACTCCAGACGTCCTTTAAAAGTTCCACAACTGACCCATGGAAATCGCGGGGCTTGTTTATTGGGGAAGAATTCGAATATGGAGGAACCTGGAAAGCAAAACCGTCTCCAGCATGCTCGAGAAGTTGTTAGACAGGGAGGCGAATCAGTGACGTTTTGGGGAGGTATACGCCCTGGTGGAAGAACTGACCTCGTTTTCATACAGAACAACCTCACGGGAAATTCTTACGCAAATGAGATAGTTTTACCTGTAGTGGTACCGTATCTCCAAACAATGGGTCAAAATCCACTCTTCCAACAAGATAATGCCCCTTCTCATCGTTCAAGAATTGTCTTGAACGTTCTTGAAGAGAATGATATCGATCTTCTACCGTGGCCATCCTGCTCCCCAGATCTGAATCCCATCGGGCATGTGTGGGACACCCTGAAAAGAAATCTCCTGCGTCAAAACGTCTTCCATCATGAACAGGAGCTTCGATTACCAGTTCAGGGGGCTTGGAATGACTTAGGCCAAAATGTAATAGACAATTTAATATTGAGCGTGGCGCGACGATGCCAAAGTGTCATTAATAACAGAGGTGGACCTTCTGGGTACTGAAAAATATAAGTGCTTTCATATCGTTTCGAAAATATTAGTTCAGGATTTTTTTTTTTACCAAATTTCGTCATATTCAAATTTAATTTTTTTATGATAGGTGCTTTGGAAAAGTCAAATATTATTTTGTTTTCTTGAAAATACATTATATACAATACATCCTAACAAAAACCGAAAGATTTCTATAAATTCGAATCATCAAATTCATATTCTAAAGATATTGGTGTTCCCTAGACTTTTTTAAAGGTGTTTATATTGGTAGCTTATAGTTTTTTACAAAATGGAAGAAATTGTCATATATATCTTCGCTACGAGTCTTCCCTCATGACTTCGATACGCCTTGTGACAGTCGGAAGAGATAACTGAAGTTCTCTAATAGCAGACATGATTTCTGTTTAATTTTTAAAATCTCCAAATGAAGTCTCACCCGCTGCAATAAATGCTTCCTTAAGCATTAGTTCCGCTAATACATGAGATATTTCAAATGACGCTATCGTAGCAGATTTTGATTGTTCGGCTGGCCTGTGAACATTTTTTGTTCTTTTTTCAAACAGGATATCAAATCACGTACTTCTCGGTTTCTCAATTCACTATTCGGCAGAAAATCCTTTTCATAATTTTTATGAACCGTTTTATGATGCCTCTCTAAGTTACCACGCTTAGGTATTGCAACTGACTCACGACAAATAAGACAAATGCACATATCCTTCACCATACAAAAAAAATATTGATTTTCCCAATCGTTATGGAAATGATACGTTTAGATTTCTTCGCTGTACTCATTTTGTACTATTTAATAATAAACTTTGTATTGACGTAGTATTGCCTTCAAGTTACAATTCAGAATGACTCAAATTCCTGCAGACGCAACATTTGTATCGGCGTGAACGAAAGTCTCGAATGTTCCCGTCAAACGCGCCGCGCAAAATTTCTAGAAAATCCGCAAGAATAACAAACGCGGCTTTTCTTTGACAAGCCTCCTGTTGCCGCCCGCAGAGTGTTATCTTATTACGTTATAAAGTATTGTAGTTTATTGCGATCGACTGGTCGATCGCGATGGACCTTTTGAGCACCTCTGGTCTAGAGTAATCCAATACTGAAAAACAATTGAGGGGTTTTACTTATTTTTTACGACATTTACAGGAGATAGATCGAAATCTATTGGCTCATTACAAAATGGCTGTTTTTTTCCAACGAGTGGACTTTATTTCTATATCTCTGAAATGTCCATCTTCTACCCTGTATTACCTGGATGGAGGGAACTTCCTCGACATCTATTGCACGATTTTTATCGAAACAATGATCAGAAAAACCATTATAATATTTGTTTTGAATAATGGATACCTATTTTATTTTCTTCAATTCTCTTCAGGATACCCTATATCTAAGGTGTCGATAAGGAGGTATATTTAGATACTTTTCGAATGGTACCTGGGTGTTTTTCCCATAGGTTTCGAATATATTCGAAAATTTAGCCAATTCTTATCGAATTTTAAGAAATATTCTTATTTTTGCTTCAATTTTTATTTGAACTGATTGTTGCTCCAGAATAAATAAGCGAATTAGATGAAATCATTTCTGTCTAGGTATGAAAATTGACTAAAACTTCAATTTCTTAATATCACATCAATTCATACTTCAAATCTAATATTAAAAACGATACATCTGCAAAATAAAGATAGAAAGACTTTCCCTATCTGTTGTTTCATAAAATGTTCAAATTGGCGTCTATTTTGAACGGTATACAATTGTCCAACAGTCAATAGTTTTGCAGTATTTGCTAATATTTCATTTTCGTTTATTTTTACACCTTGTGTATGGATGAAGAACTGTTTTCTCTTTCTCGTGGCGGAAACAATTCAGCAGCAAATCACATATTCAGTGTCCCTAATACACTCCACACAAAAATTGTCGCATCACCCTACTTTTAAGACAATACTACATAAACTTTTAGGTTGGTCATTCAAGAGTCGCTCGGTAACTTTCAGAAGTTTAAAATAAGAAGATATCATTCAAAAGAGATGAGTTTATGATAGAAAATATCGAAAATTTTCGAGTTATTGAAAAATTAAGGAATTCTACCACCTTCAAACATTCGCGAAGAGACCAATCAACTAGCATCGAATGGTAAAAATCATTTTCAAAATCGAGTATTTCCTTCCCGGGTACTAATTACTGCTAGTATACGTCTCGGAAGCCCCTCAGACAAATTTTGAATGTACTCTTGAGTCACTGAGTTCCAAATTTCTGGAAGCAGATTTTCTAGTAGTTGGAGTGTTCTACAAGGCATCCTACGTTGCTAAATTTGCCACCTCATGTTGTCCCAAACATGTTCTATGAGATTCAAGTCGGGACATCTGCATGGCCATCTTAAGATATCAATTTTGGCATTTTGCAGAAATTCTGTTACTACTCTAGCTGCATGAGGCCGAGCATTATCATACCTATAAATGAAGTTTTCGCCAATCAATGAGCCAAAGGGTACAACACGAGGTTCAAGGATATCTGCGATGTATCTGGTCGCTGTCATTCTTTCATTATTTACTAGGAATAACTTAGTTCGACCATGGAAAGAAATGCCTCCCTACAGCATTACTCAGCCCCCTCCGAAGTTTTCGATTTGCCGGATATTGCATTGCTGATACTGTTCCCCAGGTCGTTTGTAAACAGGCATGCGTCCATCATTTGATACCAGAAAGAACCTGGACTCGTCGGAAAAGACAACATTCGACCATTCTGGAATACCCCAATTTGCATGTTTTCTCGCAAACTGAAGTCTTGCAACTCGATGCTCTCTGGTGAGACGCGGGCCGGTAGAAGCCACCCTCTGTCTGATGCCATCTTCTCTGAGCCTGTTCCTAACAGTTTGCAATGAAATATGCACATTTCTGGAAAGTGCAAGTTCATTTTGTAGCATTCTAGCCGTACAGTGCCGAACTCTTAGTGCAGTTAAACGAAGCCAACGATCATCAACTGGTGTTGTTATGCGATTTCTTCCCTGTCCGGCCCTTCTTCCATATTCCACTGTTTCGTGGTACCGATTAATTGATCTTGAAATAGTGCTTTGGTTAACATTCAACAAGTTAGCCACATAACATCCTTACCACTTCATGATCACTCAAATAGCGTCAAGGACGTTCAGCAGCCATTACAATAAATTCAAAGATTCGAAAATCAACAAGAAACACAGGAAACTTGCATTAATTTAGCGTGAAAACTGAAGAAAAATTGAATGAATAGTGATAGTCAAATAAACTCATTCTTGTTTCAGACGAAATTGAAATCATATGGAAACAAACGTAACTACATAGATAAGAAGTCATATGCTGACAAAGAAACAGCGATCGATCTGCTTAATCGATTGTGGAATTCAGAATACATGGTGATGAGACAATTTTGTGGTGTGTGTATTTCCAGTGTACTCTGAAAAATATCGTGAAATATTGAGAAATATTTAATAAATAAGGCTGTATAATATAAAATAGGGAAATTTTTTCGAATGAAATGAAACCCATTCTATGTCGCGCATTAAAATTCATAAAAAGTTGCTGGATAACAGAAGCTCGTTCGTTATACACGGTCGAATAAACTGTGAATGTTACCTAAATTAGACAAGATACCCAAGATTACCAACTCATCACTGAACTTAATAACGGAACTAAGTACAGCACTTAGTAGGATTATTTACCTATAAGGTGCAAATCACTCACGAAATCCGAATGAAATTTCATCTCGTTATCGCTGCTCGAAATGCGTATATTATCATCGTGAAATAAGCCTCTTAAATAAGCTCATTTTCTTCTGGAATTTACATAGAATAGGTAGGAGCATCAAAAATTATCGTCTATTGAGCTATGTTGTCTTGGGAATTAATTAATGTAAGCTTATTCGGACATAGTTTTCCGATTTTTTTCTTTCAAACTCAAACCCTTTTGACGGGATGGCTTTCACCCTTATACCCTCAATATAGACGGCGGTCAAGTAACACTTTATTTTAAAGATGATTGAATTCACTTGTTAACGGTATATCGTTCGTCGTATTTGAATTCAAAACGTTTTAAAGTATACCACGAATGAAATAGATTCGTCGTAACTATGTGATGTTTAATTGATCCTACGAGAATTGCGATTTTCTTTTATATGTACAGGGTGTCCGTGAATTGCGTGTACAACGTTAAACCACAGATTATTCAGCTCGAAATTAGTCCATTTAGCCAACTCACCCATGTGAAAAGTTTCTTCGTTTTGCCGCTAGAGGTTTGTATATTTCAAATAATTCCAGAACGACTCGATAAATAATATATATTTATATATGGATGATTTGTTTTTAAGAAATGAACACCTGCATCAATTTATCACCAAATTATGTAGAGTGCCGCAATAGATTTCAGTTTTTTTTTATAAAAAACTAAAAATGCAGCAGATGGGACGCTGCTATATAATTATTTCATGCATTCAGTGTTTGAAATCAGTTAGTTGGCACTTTGTTTTTGTTGTAAGCACAAAGAAAAGATTCAAGTTTTGTGATTCGACCATGGAAAGACGACATTTGACTAGAGAAGAGATGTTACGAGCCGTTGGCATGCTCCAAGCTGGGAGCTCACAACGAGAAGAATCCAGGGTTCTGGGAAGTAGCCCAAGTGTCATAAAACGTTTATGGTCACGTTTCTATGAAACAGGTAACGTTGAAACGCCATACAGGTCGTTTCAGGATTACTACGGTCGCCCAAGACCGATTTTTGGTTTTACAAGCCAGAAAAGATCGTAATACCACAGCATCTCAATTAGCTCAAGAGCTATCACGAGTTCATAATGTACAAATTTCCGACCAAACTGTGAGAAATCGCCTGCACGAAGGTCAACTCCACTCCAGACGTCCTTTAAGAGTTCCACAACTGACCCATGGAAATCGCGCTGCTCGTTCAGCTTCATGCCAAGAACATGTAAACTGGGATCAAAAGAGGTGGGCCTCAGTTCTCTTCAGTGATGAATCTATATTAAGTTATTATCCCGATTCGGGAAGAATTCGAATATGAAGGGAACCTGAAAAGCAAAACCGTCTCCAGCATGCTCGAGAAGTTATTAGACAGGGAGGCGGATAAGTGATGTTTTGGGAAGGTATACGCCTTGGTGGAAGAACTGACCTCGTTTTCATACAGAACAACCTCACGGGAAATTCTTACGCAAATGAGATAATTTCACCTGTATCTCCAAACAATGTTTCAAAATCCACTCTTCGAACAAGATAATGCCCCTCCTCATCGTTCAAGAGTTGTCTTGAACGTTCTTGAAGAGAATGATATCGATCTTCTACCGTGACCATCCTGCTCCCCAGATCTGAATCCCATCGAGCATGTGTGGGACACATGCATCTAACCTAACCTAAAAAGAAATCTTCTGCGTCAAAACGTCCTCCATCATGAACAGGAGCTTCGATTAGCAGTTCAGGGGGCTTGGAATGACTTAGGCCAAAATGTAATAGACAATTTAATATTGAGCATGCCGCGACGATGCCAAAGTGTCATTAATAACAGAGGTGGACCTTCTGAGTACTGAAAAATATAAGTGCTTCCATATCGTTTCGAAAATATTAGTTCAGTTTTTTTTGTGTTTTACCAAATTTCGTCATTTTCAAATTTCAATTTTTTTTTAATAGGTGCTTTGGAGAAGTCAAATATTATTTTGTTTTCTTGAGAATACATTATATACAATACATCCTAACAAAAACCGAATGATTTCTATAAATTCGAATCATCAAATTCATATTTTAAAGATATTGGTAAGTGTACCCTAGACTTTTTTGAGGTGTTTAGAAACCATATTTGGTATGCGTAATTGGATGCCCTCTTCACATTTTTTAGTGATCCACTCAATGACCTTGACGTTTCACAGTTGTCTCTCAAAACTCGAACGTGTATTCAATCAACCATAATTTTTCAACTCTTTGCCTTCAAGCAAATTTATTTTAGACATTGAGTAGCTACACTAATAATCAACCTTTTTTGTCTCCTGAGAAATTTTGAAATGATTAGCGGTTCAATCTGAAAAAACAGTTATTCAGATGCATGATTTCATTTCTTCAGCCACCTAGTAAGTCAAAGATATCACATACGGACAATGTTGGCTTCGGACAGTAGTTTGGCAGATTGTCATTTTATTATGCTCGACAACCTTTTGTTGACAAATTGATGTTTTGTTGCTAAATCGGATCAAGCAAATAGGAAATTTAATGTTTGGTCGTACAAAAATCGAAAAATTCAAAGAAAAATTTAAATTTTTCACAATGACTATTTAAAAATATGAGAACTGGTTGGCCAGTTGGAAACTAAATAAGAAAGAACAAATCGCTTCAGAATAACGATTAATTAGTTCAGACCCAAAATTTCATTCAACTATAGTAAATATTCAAAAATTTCACCATTTTGCTGAATACTGGAGTTAATTCTCTTTAGCCTTTTCAAGGGCATATACACATATGCGTACATTACCCTTCAAAGTTATTTCGTATTCGAAAACATAGAAGCACATACGCTCCGAAACCACTAATATGGCCAATAGAATCGGTAGTTGAATATACGGTGCATTTTCTCGTTTGTCGGGATTGTTGTTTGAGTTTTGTTGGTGGTGTGTTGTTTGAGGTTAGTTGTCAAATCATAAGAGGTGTTTATATTGGGATTTTTGCTGAATAATTATTGGAAAAATCAGGTGAGTGATCAATTATATTCTATAGTAGGCTTTGCATGTTTCAAATAAGATATTATTATGCTGTTTGCTATTTTTTTTCTGTTTGAGCGATGTACACATTTGAGGGATTTGAGCATTAGTGAATCAAATTTTTCCTGCAATGATGGAAAGAATTTCCGTGAGACTTATGTGAATTATTTTGTATTTCAGTGCAATATGAGTAGAGAGATTTCAACAAACTTGTTTTATGGCAAAAAAAAAATAAAATCCATTTGTTAGACAATGTTTCGACCCCAATCTTTGGAGGATATTGATATTGATGATTCCGAACAAGAAGACAAAGTGAATGAACAGGGCGGACTTCAAGAAGATTCAGATGAACACGACTCGAGTAGCGATATAGAATCAGAGAGTGATATTCCTTTGAGTGTAATAGCAAAACAACTTCAGAGTAGTAAGACGCAAAAGGATATTTGGTTTGAGGAAAAAGATAATGAATATCCCGGAAATCCTCCACAGTTATCAAGTCGACATGAAATCAATATAGATTTTGAAATCCCATATTTATTCTTTTTGAATTTATTTCCAGAGGAATTATTCAGACTTATAACAAATAAAACAATCAGATTTGCTATACAATCTGGTAAACATTTCTTCACAGTTTCTATTGAAGAGGTGAAAGAGTTTTTGGTATGAATATTGTCATGATTTATATAAAATTCTTCATATAGGATGTGCAGGTCTACAACCCAGTGCTTAGGTTTAGATCTTATTAAAAACACAATGTTATTGAAGAGGTTTGAAGAAATGAGAAGATATCTTCATTTCATGAATATTGAAGACATACCTCAAAATAGCAGAGATAGTTTCATCAAAATTCGCCCTTTGCTGGATGTTTTACCGAAAACCTTCGAGACTGCAACCACACTTTCAGAATTTTCAGCTATCGATGAGATGATTATACTTTTCAAGCAAGGCATAGATCGAAACAATATATAAAATCTAAACCGAAGAAATGGGATTCAAAGTGTGGGTTAGAGCTACAAATAAAGGCTATGTTTCAAAATTGGAAATGTATCAATCATCAATAGAGAGGCAAAAATCAATTGTAATTGGAGACACAGTTGACGGACTTTGTGTTGGAGTAGATGGAATCAACCACAAATTAATTTTAATCAATTTGTTCACCTCAATTCCACTAATAGTACATCTGGAACAAAAACAAATGTACGTTGTCGGAACAGTTGGGACTAGCAGACTACAAGGTGCAAACTAAAAACACCAGGATTCAAGAACCTTTTTGAAAGAAAATCGTGGATCATGTTCTGTCACCACCTCATCAAGTAATAGGACAGTATTGAGATGGGTTGATAATAAAGTGGTCCATATGATATCTTCGTTCTGCGGCAAAGAACCCCAAGATATTGTGAGGAGGTGGAACCGAAAAGAAAGAAGATACGTCGTGATCAACAGACCTCAAAACAATATAAACGTTTCATGGGAGGGGTGGACATAGCTGACAAAACGATAGCGCATTACCCTCATGGACTAAAAAACAAAAAATTTTACAGGAGAATTGCGTTTCACTTTCTAAGTAAGTCACTTGTGAAAGCCTGGATTCTTTATAAGTGCAAAAAGAATATTTCTCTTTCTTATTTGTAATTCTAGGCTTCAGTTGCTACATCAAAGTTTCTGACAGCTGAAAGGAAAAAACGTGGAAGACCACTTTCAACTGGTAACGCTTTTAATCAGTAAAGAAAACAGAAATCAGAACTGACGGGAGTGGCCATTAACTCGAGAAAAAGGAATACAAGAATCCGCCAAGATGCCATGAGAAAAATTGTAAGAGGTATGCTTGCAAAAAATGCGAAGAGAGTGTATGTCCAGAATGAAAATTTATATCTTATGGGGTTATTTGTTTTTTCAGTTCAAAAATGAAAAGAGATAGAGAAAATTTTTTTCATTATTTTCTCCCTCAAGCCCAGTGTCATATGTGTACGCATCAAAATCAAAATTTTCCCAAAATTTCTTATCAACTGCGAAAATATAAATTTTTTCCATAATTCGCAATATAAAAGGAGTTGGCCTCATTTAAAATTCGCTTTTGTAACTCTTCTCGGATGTCAATTGGAGAATAATAAACTCTAGATTTTAAGGCACCCCAAAAAAGAAGTCGCAGGGTGTCAAGTCGGGAGATCATGCTGGTCAACTTGCAGGAGCATCAGCTCCTTTTCCAATCCAACGATTCGCGAACTGTGCATGTCACAACTCGCGAACTGCTAAAGTGAAGTGAGGAGGTGCACCTTCGTGCATAAACCACATTTCCACAAACAGTAATACAGGAATATCGTCCAACAAATCCAGCAAAAATCCAAAAAGTTCAAATATGCTTTGTAGCGTGCTTAGTGGCCGCTACTACTTTAACTGAATACCCTTTAGATTAACTCGATGCAAGTTTAGTATAGTGCTAGTCACTTTGATTCTTTGACCATTCATTCCGTGAAGAATCCTCTCTACCATCGGCGACTATCGAAGAATGATAACTGAGAGAAAAGCGAAGTTCATTCATTTCCTTTGAAAACTTCGTCGAAACCACTCGAAATTAGTAAATCATAATAATTTGTGAATTGTTAAATAACCCTTTAAAAATAAAATGGGTAAGTAGTAATCCATTGTCATCCACTTTATTTCTTTGTTTTCTTTTAATATTGAGCAAACATTGAATTAATACCTAGATTCCTCGTAGAACAAAGTAATTATTTTCAGTTTCCATCTTTAAATTAATATTCTCAACATGTGCATAGACTGCTGAATATCCATCCTCAATAATCTTATAATCTCTCCAGGTCACATTTACTTACAACATGAATCTATGGTATCTACGTACTTAATTTTTAATTTTCAAATAGGACTATTTTACTGCTTTGTTCATTTCCTTTCAACATTACCCAACATCCTTTTTATTATTTTTCATTCCTCTCATATTCATCGAATATTTCTTCTGCGCATTAACTTCCTTCATTACTTGCTAACCTCTCTCCGGCTTTATTTGAATGGCCTAGAAAATAAGTGATATTTTTTATCATGATATCTAGATTTTTTTATAATTGATTTGCAAGTCTGGTGTGTTCAATCGCCATTTTATATTCCTATTATATGGATATCTATATACATTCATCTAGGCTATTCTTCATTTTTAGTTCATTAAAATTACTCAAAATTCAAATAAATGCACTTGTACTTATCACGAACACATGGTGTTATATAAAAACTTTCACAGTTTTGTTGAAGAGGACAAAAAACAACAACCATATCTTCTTGGAGAGGACAGTACAAGGGCCATAGTTTTTTTTGGAGAGGACAAATTTTTTTGGAAAGCACAAAATACCAGATATATTTGTTTTGCAGAGGACAAAACACCAGCCATATTTTTTTGGAGAAGACAAATTCAACACCTCTATTTTGGACAGGAAAAAGGACTTAATCATTTTCTTGGATAGCGGATAACCTCCATTATTTTTAAAGGAGATCAATCTTTTTCTTGGATAGCCAGCAACCTCCATTATTTTTAGAGGAGATCAATCTTTTCCTTGAATTTCCACCAACCTGCTGAGATACTCTCCATTTTATGTGCTAGCACATCACTATAAAGTCCATTTCTTAAATTTTGTGAAACCTAGATATTTATTAAATAGATAATTTTGAATAAATTGTATTTATTTTATTAGGTAGGAACTGTCAATATTGGATGCTTGAAGGAAACTAAAATCCACGACCCATCTAAGGTAATGCAAAAATGAATTTATATGTTTGAACCTTTTCTACATTTAAGAGTCATTATTATTTTCTGCTAACAAAGCTTACGACTGAGCAGGTTTTTCTAAAAAAAAGTTTGAACCTTTTCTAATTTAAGTCATTATTATTAGCTTACATCCTATTAGGGTAGGTTACAGCTTCTCCGTTTAATCGATCTGGATCCACTACCGGACCAATAATGCAATTGTCAATTACTTCAATCCATACGTTGATTTTGAATTGATTCTGATGAAGTTTACTTGTAAAAACATGTGGATTTTCGACACTGAACACATGTTCGTTGTGAAGGTTAGTGATGCCAGACCTAGTAAAAGTGCATTCGTCAGTAGATAGAATTTTTCTACTGAAGTGGAGATTCCGAGTTCCTTACTGTTCGTTGACGTCCTCGATCCAAATTCCTTGGCTTGAAGCAACCATTCTCATGGAGGCGCCTCTCCAGATATCCAAACGTTTGGTGGTTCGGCACTTTACGATCAGGAAATCTTTCAGCATATACTCTCGCGCTTTCACGCCCATTGCCTCGACAATATCCGAACACCATAACCATATCAACCATTTCAGAGTAACTGTACATCTCGGTGGCTAATAGTGGGTTGATGTAAAATAAAATCACCGCGTGGTAAAAACGTCCCTCTTTAGACGGAAATTGACCTGTTTCTGTTTTTTGTCCAGAAACGAATAGTTTAGTAGTAATTGAGTCTGCCCCACCCGGTATATAATTGACATTAAGAGGATTGCGAATATTGCCATGTAAAAATTATCACTGTTCACCTATTTCAGGCTTTCGCACATTATCGGATAATTATGAATTCAAAACTGAAATACAAAGTTAGTAATTTTCTTATACATTCTGTCAAAAAATTTCGAGAATTGATCAATAAAACACAAAATATTTATTTTTCAACCAAATTTATTGTATTGCCTTCGAAGTAAGCTTCTTCGAAAGAATTTACGAATTTACGCCAATGAATAATCATCAAAATATCTTTCAAAGGCTTTTGCCGGAGTCGCAAATTCTATGATATGGCTTCTCTCCATTCAAAATGAGTACATTGAGGAGGTAATTTGAGTTTCGGAAAAAGAAAATAGTCGGCAGGTGCCCTGGCAGGTGAAAACAGTGTGTTTATTTAATTCTTATGAATACAGAAAATGTCAGATGTTTACTAATAGAGCATCTAACTTTGGGTTAATATGTAAGCTAGTCTTGGACAATTGTAGAATATGAAAGATTAGACCACCCCTGGACTGTGGGAAAGCGGGGGAATTACGCGCACCTAAGGAAAAAGGTTCGGTAAAATTTATCTGAGCGTAGAAAAATCTTCAAAATTTTACCAGGTAAGGATACATATTCCCTTCTTTTGTTACACTACCAGGGAAAAAATTACAGCTAACGACATAAAAAAACAAAACATAATTCTTGAGTAATCGATTATGCGGAATTACCCCACATGTTGGGTAATACCGCGCGGGCCATAGGGTAATTCTGCGCAGATGAGAAAACTTCGAAACGACCTCGAAATATAAATTTTTATTAAGAGAAACGAAAAATACAAATATTCTAAAAGAGACAACTGAAAAAGGAATGATGCTTGAAATAATGTTTTTATTGTTCAGTCATTTTCAATTTGTTTTTGTCCTAATTTCAGACACAAACCATATGTTGAGTAGTCACCACTACATTCTGCGTGAGACCAAAATGAACAGATAACACAGCGATACCAAATAAGCGTGTTTTTTTTTGTACAATCGGTTTTTCTACTCTTTCAGCCTTTTTTCCATTCTTTTCCTTTCTTATTTCTTCAGCTTCTTTCTTCAGATACCCCTTTCAGCGGTTTATATGTTAATATGTCAGAATGTTGCTATGAACGTGATTCGTTAGTTTGATTTGTTTTCAATATTGGAACTGATACTAGAGTTCCTATGGGCACATCTAATCCTTGATTTGTTTCCGATGATGCAGGTATCAAATCAACTGTAGTTTCAATATTAACTTCCGTTTTGTTCAAACTGATAGGTATTTCGAGCGCTGTAGAATCAGAAGGTTCATTCGGACCAAAGTTATCTTCAGAAAATTTGTTCGGTTCAAGGGACCATATTCCTGTAGTACAAAAGCCAGACATGCCTTTATCCATTGTTGCAACTTTTACATATGCTTTATCAAAAATAGCATCAAGTTCATAATGGCTAATTTTTTCATGACTATGAGTTCTGAGGTATAAGTCACAATCTCGGTTTAAAGCACTTTTAAATAGCCCGAAAAAGGTTAAGTCGAGTGGTTGCAACTTGTGGGATGTATGGGGAGGTAGGGATACCATAACAATGCCAAAAGTTGTGTATATCTAAGGACATATGGCTCTCATGGTTATCCAAGATGATGAACATGGGGTTACCTCCGTGGCTTTTACGTAAAGTTGAAAATGCTGCATCCACTCAAAAAACAAATCTTCGTTAATCCAGCAATTTTTTGAGCATCTGTATAATGCCCCAACAGGTCCATTTCTCGTCAGCTGGGCGTTCATAGGAGCCCTCAGAAATATAACATCGGTGGAATGAACTGTCCTACTGCTCTAACAGCATAGACCACCGTTACATTTTTCCCTCTCTCCCAAGAGATAACAGGGCCTACCTACTTCTATCCTTTTGGCGCCAAAATTTTTGCAGGCTTCTGTACAGTCAAGATTCCCGTTTCGTCAACATTCGCATTTCACGAAATTTAAACTTTTCAATAACTGACAGCAGATTGCTGAAAAATCTATCAACCTCAGGCTTATTGAATTCAGCTGGTACCTTCTGGTTTTCGGACGTTGATTTGGATTACGTTTCAAAAATAGATCAAGCCAATCTTGACCAGCTATTTTTTCTCATGGCTGAAACGGTGTTTAATTTTGTTAATTCCATCAAACCGGTATGCTAAGCGTCTTAATTCAGTTGGCGTAATTTTATCACATAATTAGCTATAGCGTTTTCTTGTTCCTCATTGAAAACGTGCTTCCTTCCTATTTGCAATTTGTTATTCTGATTCGCTTCCAATTTGTCCAGAAGAGTGCTTTCTGGAATATTCAAAGAACGACCTATCTCCCTCACTTTCCGGCCAGATGGCACCACAAAGAATGCTTCTTGCAATGTGGATTCCAGCCATTCGTTCTTTTCCGATTTTCTGAAGTTTTCACTAGGCATATTATGGAATCTGGAACAAAAAATTATGATTTTTCTGAAAAAAATATTAATACGTAGATCCGCGGTATAACCGCAACCAGCATCGAATCACATAACCTATTCATAGTCGATAACAAACTTATTATATTTGATATATATATATATATATATATATATATATATATATATATATATATATATATATATATATATATATATATATATATATATATATATATATATATATATATATATATATATATATATATATATATACAAAAAGTGGAAGGAGTCCGCCGTTGTCCCAATTTTCAAAAGTGGAGATGAAAATCATATTTCTAATTATAGACCTATTAACAAGCTTTCGATCATTGCTAAAGTATTTGAACGTATAATTTATAAGTATCTTTTCTCGCATGTGAAAAATTTCATTATCCCACAACAGCACGGATTTTTTAAGGGTAGGACTCTGGAAACTAATTTGATCGTTTATAGTGAGTACCTACAGAGTGCAATGGATTCTCAAATTCAGACTGATGCTACTTACACAGATTTTTTAAAGCCTTCGACAAAATAAGTTTCGATATTCTCATTTTTAGACTAGCCGAAGCAGGTGTAAGTGGTTGGTTGCTTGAGTGGATCCAATCGTATCCACTGAATAGGTCACATTTCGTTAGTTTAAATGGTTTTAAATCTGAATCTTTCATTAGTACTTCTGGGGTACTGCAGGGAACTCATCTCGGTCCTCTTCTTTTCTTAATTTATATAAATGACATAGATAAATGTTTCCGGCATTCCAGATTCTTGCTCTTTGCAGACGATCTGAAAGTTTTTAGATCTATCACATGCTTAAGGGACTGCCTTGATCTTCAACTAGATTTGAATAACTTGGTTGAGTACTGTAGAGAAAACCAATTATTTTTGAATTTAAATAAATGTTTCACGATAACTTTTACTAGAAACCATTCCCCTATCACTTTTCAGTACTCAATTGGAAATTCATTGCTGCGACGTGTGTCCACGGCTTTTGATCTGGGTGTCACTTTCGATTCGAAGTTGCTCTTCGATGCACACATAGATCGCATAGCAAATAGTTCAAGTCGAACGATGGGTTTTATTTTCAGGAAAAGTAAGGAATTTAAATATGTAAAATCACTTATCACTTTATATTATGCTTGCATCTACAGTAAATTAAATTTTGCCTCATGTATTTGGAACCCTCGTTATGATTGTTATTCAAACCGACTTGAACGCATTCAGAATAGATTCATTCGGTTCATATGCTTCAAAACTAACTTTGTTATCCTGAACCACGACTACGCTTGACCGTAAATATTTCAATTTATTGTCACTTGAAAATCGTAGAACTATATCTGATATTTTGGTTTTGTTTAAAATATTGAACTGCGTATTTCAGGTACCTGAGATCTTGCACATGGTTACTTTTAATGTTCCTATGAAATCATTGAGGCACCATGACCTCTTCTCTATAACTTTTAGAAAAAACTAATAGTGCACAGAACTCCCCTATCGATAGGATGCTACGTGTCTGCAACACGCATAGGAGTATCAATTTGTTTGGGGTCACATTGGCCTCTTTGAAGAGAACATTACGCTTGCTCTTTACTGACTGATATAAAATTCATTCAATCGTTCGATTTTGTAATATTCATTTTGTATTTCTCTTTTCATTCTTTCTGTGAATACAACTCACTATTAATGTCTTATGTCATACTTTTTTTTGAATACTAGATTCTATGTAACTAATATTCATCAAGTGAATGTCATTTTGGCTTCGGCTGTGGACATTCCTTATATTGTACTTAAATAAAAATAAAAAAAATAAAATATAAAATAAATGTGAATATCAGGCTAATTGTTTAGATATAATAAGTGAAATGTGTATGCGAACTTCAATAAAACACAATTAATATTGGACACTTACCTCTTATTTAAGTTTGAATCGAAATTACTTGGACATCTATGGAAAACACATACTCACCATAGCATATAAACACGTTGTGCAATTCAGCTAGCATTAACAGCGGTTATTTTGTAGTTTACAAGTAGATGGCACCATAAGTCTGGAGCTGAAAAAACTATTTGGTGGCTGAGATAAGATAGTGCGGGGTATTACCCCGCTTTCCCCTACGCCGAAAACTTCTTGATGTTCTTATGGTAGTGTATAACTTTCAAATTGAGAAGATTTAACGGAAATTGAATATTCAACCATCTTTCCATAGTTTCTGATCAACTTCAGTTATAGGATACAGGGTAGTTTGATATAGACCTTCAAATTACTGATAAAGTGGAGGACACTAATTCTGCGGCAACCGGAGAGTAGAAATTAGAAACCTTCTAGCCGCAACTGGGTCTGTATGCACTATTACCTTACTCGTGATTCGAGGTAACGAATATTTACTCCGTAGATTTATGCTCCAAATCAGTTTATATTGCTCCTCTGATTCCAGAAAGTTCATAATTTAGTTATAGGTCGAAATCAAATCCTTAACCGCAACTTGATTGCCTATTTACATCGAAACATGGATTCAGATCGATTCCAGACTTAGTACATGCCAGTTAGATAGGTACGTAGCTGATTTCCTGAACCACTATCTGCATGACTGCGCCAAATGTAATTATACTGATTTGCTTTATGTTCGCAGATCGAAAATGAACATCGTAGATCCCGGCAAAGCGGAAATGAATATCCTCTAGGAGCTTAAATAACGTAGAAACAAAACGAAACTAGAAATTGATGTGAATAGATCCGTACAAACATTGCATTAGTTCAGTTGCTCTTTCATGTGTAACTTGTTATGTTTTGATTGGGGATGCCTCGTTAGATGCTGCAAATTGTTCGTTTACTGTAGCATGATTTCAGATCATTGTTTAATCGATATCATTAATGTTGAGAATACCGGAAGCCGTTAATAGGCATTTTTATACACTTCTTGTAGATGATTATCAAGCAGAAATTATCCTCTACTTTGACATTACATATAATAATAATAACAAGTTCTTTATTTCCAACAGGTAAAACCCAATTGCAGTTACTGTTCAATCACACCCTATTCAAAGAGAAAAATGAATCTCAGTTTATATCACATAAATCAGAAATGGAATTATAGGTTCTACACATAAACATTCGTCCTAGGGATACTAAGTTCAAACAGTTAATTCCTTGAGGATAACCTCGGTATTGCAAATTTCAACTGGGCCACTATGGGCAGGCAATCTAACCTGTTTCTTAGAGGACTAAATATAAACCTTAGAGCCAGAAGGCCCCTTCTGACTTCAAGGGACGACTTTTTGAATCTTTTCAAGAAAGGAGTGTGATAACCCCCTCTTATCGGATAAGCACCATCCTCCACCAGCAAGATATTTTACAAATTTCCTCTGAATGGCCTCTAAGTGATACAGATGACATAAATAAATTGGATTCCAAATAATTGGGCCGTAGTCAAGTTTGCTTTTGAAAAGACGAATCAAAGTTGAAGAGTTCATGAAATTTTTACCATTACGAATTATAAATCCATATAGTCTGGAAGCAGATGAAAGAAGGTAATTGATGTGCGGTAAAAAAGTGAATATTTGTTTGAAAATGATACCTAGATTGTCACGTAGTTTAGTTTATGAAATGATGACAACTGCATAGACGGCAGCTTTTGATCAGAGAGCTTAAGCAGGCGTGGGCTAGAGATAACTGCTTAAATAAGATTCAGAAAAAATATAAGTTGGGCACCACTTAGTTTTGTAGTAAATGTTTGAATTTGTTCAAACCAAGAAACACAAATTTCACTAAGAGATATCCCTTTAAATAAGTTTTTCTAAGGCAATGAAATACGAAATGTATTTTCAATATAATTATATTCTAAAGTAGGGGTTAGTACTTACTATCTAAAATTTGAATTGTGGAGGCCGTTACTTGATGTAGATCCATGATATAAATGAGATAAATAACACAAGGCTTAACTTTAATCTACACTTTATTTGAAAAAATTCGACGACGTTTCGCTGACACAGCAGCTTTATCAAGAAAGAAAACAGAATGAAAAATATGGTATTATAAACGAATCGTAGAAATGAATGATTATATGAATTAATGAATGTTTTTATTAATTAATAAACATCATCAAACAGATAGCCATTAATAATTCATATAATCCGGATATGATAGATCTAATCATTCGTAAAAACTGTATCAGAAAGCAATAAACGAAGTATATCCTATTCATAAAGACTATAAAATATTCAACAGTTTAACATTCTGCGGTTCTGCAAGTACAAATATTAAATCCTTTCTCGTCAAACAAAATCTTAATATAACTTTCAAAACTTTTAATAACTTAGGTAAACATATTAAAAATAATAAATCTCGTGTTGAAAACTCAAGTAAATCAGAATCTATAAACTCAATTGCGGTTCTTGTGATAAAATTTATATCGGTAGGACCTATAGGAGTTTTGGCATAAGAACATCTGAACATAAACGTAGCTTCGATAAAATAAATCTGATTCAAATTATTCAAACCACCTAATAAAAGAAAAACCATTCATTCAATAAAAACTTGACATATTACATAGAAAATCAAAAAGTTCAAAATTAGATCTCCTAGAAGCATTAGAAATAAATAGATACAAACATTCGACTAGCTTTTGAATGAACAGGTAGATGTGAATTATCACCCTACTTAACTTGTTTAATTAGTTTTATTACCTTTCATACTAACTGTACAATGGCTCGGTGTGGATTTTCCTGTTTTTCATCCAACTTGTTCTACGATTTGTTTATAATACCATACTCTTCATTCTGTTTTTCATTCTTGATAAAGCTGCTGTGTCAGCGAAACGTCGTCGAATTTTTTCAAATGAAGAGTAGATTAACGTTAAACCTTGTGTTTTTTATCTCATTTATACTATCTAAAACTTTACAAAATTCACTGCTCAATTAAATATTGTGATGTTCGTGGAGAATAAGAAAAATAAATTACGATGTAAGTAATTTCGAGGTTAATTTTGATCTGATGTTGATATTCGTAATATAGGTTGCAAGGGAATGCTTGACTCAAATAGTAAGTTATACTGGAATGATTTTCTCATCAAGCAGGAATGCTTTGATGTTTTCTAGTTGTTACATATAAATGGATTACACAAGCCAATATGTCTATACGAAAGGTTGTACGAGTGATAAGGTAGATAAAGAAAAGTTATATGATCCTACCCAAAGGCTCTATAAACGAAATGACCATTGTAGGCAATTTACATAAAACAATCATGTTGGTAATTCAAAAAATATATAGAAAAGGAACTCACCTCTTTGAGGGTCTAGAGGTATAAGGTATTTAACCTACGAGTAGATACTAGAAAATGGCGTCGAGATTAGATATTCGTTTCGATATAGTTAAGACGAGAAGCTAAATGAATGCATATTTTCAACATTTGAAATAATACATAAAAATAAGATAACTTAAATGTCTTTTTATAACGAGAATTTTGAATATATATATATATATATATATATATATATATATATATATATATATATATATATATATATATATATATATATATATATATATATATATATATATATATATATATATATATATATATATATATATATATATATATATATATATATATATATATATATATATATATATATATATATATATATATATATATATATATATAGGATATATATATATATATATATATATACATATATAGCAATCGGTATCGTTTTATGCTCACAATTTGAATCCTCTAAAATAAGGCACGGTGATTGACAAGATAAAAATCGAATCACGATCGATTCTTTGACTCGGTCTTTCAATCCGCGGTTCCTAATATTGATAGAAAACCATATGAGTACTGAACAGCATCTGCCTGTGAAGTCTGCAGATAATATTTTGAGAGTCAACATCGATAATGATTCATATTTCAATTCCATTCGTTCAAATTATCTTTGTATCACCTGTCCGTAAGATGGGGATTGATGTTCTATTTTATTCGAATTATGTTTGAGGAATGTTTCAACAATGACAATGAGCAAGATTTTTGAATTGCTACAAGATCTTTAGCTTCATTGCATCGCCTTAAAGCAGTTTCCTATATTTCATAATCGCACAATTGAATATTTTCTTTCGAGTGTAGCTCAGTATACTACACTTATACACATTCAAGTCAAGACAATCGCTCTGACACCAGTCAGATACAGAAACAATAATCTCCTGTAATCTTTCAGAGTCACGTTACGTTTCGATTTCTAGAAAGATCTTCAAATCGTCAGCATACATTAGCTTCGGAATATCTATTACATGCAGGAGATCATCTATCAACATAATGAACAACAAAGAGCCCAGATTTGAACCCTGCGGAACACCGGAAGTAGCCTCAAATTCGCATGAGTGGAAACCTCGTTGAACGAATTGTCGACGACCGACAAGATAAGACTGCAAGAGAGCGATTAAGGCATCCGAGAGTAAGAATCTGGTTTTCAGCTTATGTAGCAGTATTTGATGATTTACTTTATCGAATGCCTTCTAAAAATCCGTATAAATGACGTCAACCTGACCGGCACGATACAAAACCTCAATAATATGTTGAGAAAAACGACTAAATTACTTAGGCCAGACCTATTCGACATAAAGCTATACTGCTCAATACCGATCTTATCTCTAATTGTAGAAAATATACAGTTGAATGAAATTATCTCAAAGTTTAGGAAAACTACATAATATGGCAATAGGTCTATAATTGCCAATAACAGTAGGGTCGCACTTCTTCAAAACTGGTATAATTCTCTCAACTTTCCATTTTGAAGGGTATACTCCTGTTTTCAAGACAAGATTGAGAATATGACATAGAGATGGCGCAAAAACTCGTTTGCAGTCTTTAACCACAAAACTTGGAATGCCTTCTGGGCCAGCAGTATGCTTATTCGATAACTTTTTTGCAGCAGAAATTATGTCACTCTCACTTATAACATTCAAATGAACACTGTCTTGATGATTAAAATTAATGTTATCATTCACTTTCACATGATCATCTCGCGTATCGTAAACACCACTGAAGTATTTGACAAATGCACCGGCAATATCCGCTTATCCTTTATAGGAACGATCTTCATCACGCATGTCACCAGGTATTCTTGAATGTTCTTTCTTTTGCTGGATAAACGACCCGTAGTCAGAGGGGTCAGTGGAAATTTTCTCTTGTGCGAGGCGAATGACGTAATGTCAATGGAATTTATAGTTCGATATCCTTGAATTTCGGATACGTTGCAGATCATTCAATGCAGAGTGATTAGTGACATTGGACATGTGTAAAATTGTTGATGCCCAGAAATGCGTAACGTATGCATAAAGAGCTAAAAATACCAGAAAACGGAACCAGTATCGTTCTGGTTCAACGTCGTATAATAAAGAAATTAGGAGGGCAAAACGGGGTTAGTGGACCAGGTTCTGCGGGAGGGGTAGAAATTACCCCCTTCAGCGCAATGCTACATAAGGTTCTCGGCAGAGGCCAGATGCTGCCCATTGGATCTGTTTAAGTCCCGGATGGACAGTACACGGACTCACGAAGAGAGATGTTAGAGATACTTGGGAGAACACACTTCTGCTGTGACACCGTCGCCCTGAATTTTCAGTTTTTTGTTACCCAAAATTCGAAGTAATGTGAGTTATCCGAACTGAATTAATACTTAAGACTTTTTCTAGGACTGAAATTTTCATCACAACTCAAATAGTCGCCATTCCACGGAATTATGTCGTGAATGGAAAATGTAAGTTTTGATTTTTGATAATTTTTTTCTCCGAAAACAAAGCTTTTTAAGTAATTGAAGATAATTAAGATATAGAGTTGCCATTGAAAATGTTAGAATACGAGGGGGGTTTAATAAGTCGGTGACTTTTTGGACGAAACAAACAAATTTTTTCGGCAGATGAATATTTCCAACGTCCAACGTTTTTCTTGTTTTTTATATTCTATCCAAAAAATAGGTTTTCTCAAGGCTCTCAAAATACCCATTTGTTTTCGTTATGACCTCTTTATTTGACTCAAATCTATTAGCCCAGCCATTTCTTTAAGTTTGGAAACAGAAAATAGTCGCAGGGGGCTAAATCTGGAGAACATGCAGGATGGGGTAGCAGTTCGTATCCCAATTCGTGGATTTTGGCCCTCTTGAATAGACAAGTGTGCACACGTGTATTGTCTTGATGGAACAGCAATATCTTCTTCGATAAATGCGGCCTTTTTTGCTTCAACATCAAATCATACAAAAGCTTTAAATTATATTCCTTCGTGATCGTTTTCCGTTTTTCGAGGTAATCGATGTTAATGACACCGCGTGCATCCCAAAAAACTGTGGCCATGACCTTGTTGGCCTTCGTTGGTCCGGTTTTGATTGTTCCTTGGTCTCTGGCGTCTTGTGATGGAACCATGTTTCGTCAACAGTAACAAAACGGAGCAAAAACTCGGTCAGATTACGGCTGAACATCGCTAAACACTCTTCTGAAGTGGCCACACGATTGCGTTAATGGTCGAGTGTGAGCAAACGCGGCACTCATCTAGCGGAGAGTTTTTACGTGTAAAATATTATGTACCCGTTCAGCTGAGATACCTACAGCAAGAGCCAACTCACGCACTTTCAAGTCTTTCCATAGTTTCGATGACGTATTTTTACGTTAAAAGTAATGCTTAATTAGCACACGAAATTCACCTCTTCCATTTTCGCAAAAATTCACGAGTTGTCTGCTTTGAAACGCTATAAAAACACCAACTGCAAGACGTAGCTTGCTCATAATTAGAAAGTTTCCCACTGATAGATTACAGTTGACGGCAGCACTGTTTCAGTTGAAGTAACTGCGACTTACCAAACCACCCTCGTATCATTCCAGATGAAATTCGGTTTTTGTTTCATTGAAATCGATCAACAATAGTGGGTGCGTTTTTCACGGAACACTCAATGTAAGTAATAATTGCATAAGAACTAAAAAATTTTGCTAAGATAATGACAAATGGCAGAAAAAATATGTGGATCACACATATTCCATAACATACCCACTCTCCCTAAAATCTCTCACATTTGGTGCAAGCCCTTCGCTAAAATTAAATTATTGTGATAAAAAGTATTAATATTCTAATAAACTGTTCATTTAATACAACTTGATGGTTTAGCATGACCTCTTAACTCGGAAATTGGACGAGATATCCCAATTACGCTGGGAATAGTGCAGAAAACGTGCAAAAATGCAATAAAACACCCAATATAAAATTGTAAATCTTAGCGGGACTCATTACCTACTTGCTCCTATTTAATTAACTTCTTAGCTAACATCTGTTCCTGAAATATTTCGTTCCTTTCTTATCAAAGTTTAAAGATACTTGCTTCGACTTGATTCAGTGCCGTGCGTAAGAACAGTCACTTTGAAGGGATTTACATCATATGCGTCTGCAAGTTTTATTGAAAATTAATAATAGATTTTTTAATCTTCTTTTATTGGGGTACGCAGCACTTTAGCATTTTGTGGAACACGTGAAATAATAGCAAAAGGAATATATGTGCACACGTCTTTTGACATCTGCACTGGAAAGGTGTTTGGGGTATAAGGTCATTCATTTTTAAAGGAGATACCTAATCAGAAAATATGAAAGAAAGCCCATAAAGATACAGCGTGTTGAAGTTTCTTTTATTTTTTCATGTTTCTGTTGTTAGCTCTCGTAGTCTTCAAAGAATCTAGATGCAATTTGCAAAAAAACAATTTTTTTCCTCAACAATTCATTAGATGTTTTCAATAGTGGCAAAAATTTGAAGGAGGATATTTCTTTTAGGTTAATGTTAAATTTTAACTCATCAAAATCATAGCGTACTGCGTCTCTCCGAAAATCTAAGCGTCCAAAAAATCAAAAATCTTTCTTTCTCTTGAAATGTTGATATTCTTGAAATCACCCCGTTTTCGAGTTTCGAATACGAATTCCTAAAGAAACAATGGTTGTTTTTCCAAAAAGCTCCTGAATTTTCGTGACCTTTCCAAGTTTGAGCAAATTTTGTTCCTCAAGATGCAAAATTCAATTTTTTTATCCAACAAAAGTTTAATTCTTGCAAAAACGAAATATTCTGTGGAGCAATTTCGAGAAGAAATAAATGAATACCTCTATTCTTCAACTTAAAGAACAATAATTAGAATACGTTTCTTCACATTTCGATCTATGATACACTGAAAGATTGAAAGAAAAAATTAAATATTTCAAAACATCAACACCAAATTGGCTTACAAATCCAATTTTATCTTGAAGAGCTAACTTGGAAACCCAAAAGACATAACTCACGCATTGAATATGAGTTGTAACGTGTTCTTGTGCACTTTACAGGTTCTCTCTAATTCACTTCAATTACTGCCTTTAACTTTCTTACTCCACTCAATTTATACCGTGGCATTATTCTTGATTCCGTTGTCTCCTGCATAATTTCCATAGTGTTATTGTAACTCTTTTATTTTCCTGTGATTCTGTCAATTGTAATGATTAATTTTTCTCTGATATAACCCCAATTTAAGATTTAATGCTGTGATTTTGTGAAGAATATGAATATGAAAGGGTTTTGAAGGAACATTTACATTGAATAAAGGAAATACCTATTTGTTAACTAAGTTTTGACTTCGAATTTTGTTTTTTATTGTTCTCTAGTTTTTTCACTTTTCACTTCAATGAGCCATGTACTCTTCAATTTATTGTAAATCAAAATATCTTAAATTTATGAAAAACATCGTAATTATAGAGAATGAATGCATTGAGTAGAGAATAGTTTTCACCTATCAAATTGATAGTCCTAGGTTAGATCTCCAAGACGTCTGTAAATGGTAACAACCTGTTTAGCAAAACGAGGAGAATAACCGATATCTTGTTGAAGGTTTTCTAAAGACTGAGACGTGGACTTCGTTTCACCAGCTTCAGTTTATTAGATTTCTTTTTCTAAATGTCAATTGAAATCACCTCGTACCACATTGTGAATAATTCAAATATAGCGAGCAATTGAATTTCAACCGAGGATTCGGAGGTAGGTTCTCAGCAATATTTCTTGGCACTTGTAACTCTACCGAGCAGCCGAGGCAACCTTTGAACATTTGAAAGCTATCTAATGATTTATAAAGATTGTGGATAGAAATATGGTGGAAAACTAAAGGATCAATTAATACCAAATTTGAAGAACGTGAAGCTCATTTAAGATGAAGACATACGTTTCTCATGCAACATGTTTCTGATCAAGACCATACAATAGATTCTGAGAAAGAAAAATTGATTAAAACGGAGGCGATTTGGAATGCACTGAACGTTATCGAAAGTATCCAGATAAAAAAATGGAAACAACCACTAAATAAGAATAAAGGTCTGATTCCGTTCAGTGTACTCTACAGTTTGTTGATTTAAACCCGCCCACTCATAGCGCGTTCGACGAATCAGGACAATGGTTTGTTGAAATAATCTAGTAATGTTGTATATCAATGTTAGTGCCATGTAAAATTAGATTTAGTCTACTATCATTTATAAATGATACCAATCTAGTTGGTGAATTGTTCGTCGAGTTGGAAAATAAAATTTTGGCAGAGTGGTGTACAGAGTGGACCAAATTCGATGTTTAGTAAGGCAAATATGTGAAATATTAATATGGCTAAAACACAGCTCGCATAGAATTTGAATTTGGAATGTATATGAACAAACCATAGAGGTTAATTTTGAGTACTGACACTTGATAAATAGTGTCTTCTATATTCCAGCAACATAGAACATATTCGTAGTATAGCCAAAAGTTTCATGGTCTCAAATATAATTTAATTTCACAGATTCTTCATGTAAACGCACGACTTCATCCGAAATTACAAATCTCTAAGGTAGTTAAAAGTCGAAAATATTCTAACATATCACTCAAATACATCGTTCCGTCTACCGTATAGTTTTCCAGGAAACAGTTATAGTCTGTTTCATGACGTAATGTGATATTAATCCTTCACTCGTTTATACTGACTCAACGCTTACATTAAATGCATTTGTATATTTCACTATCCACTATTCTCCTTTTTATCGAACTGTTAAATGATTACGATTTGTTGTCATTAAACAAACAAGATTTACAATCAATAAAATATTTAACCGACCACTTCGGTAGTCGCAACAAAATGGATTATATGGACGGAAAGTAAAACAAACGGTCATTCGTTTAAAGAACAAGCAATTCAATACCGTTCATAAACAAAGCTTCTAATTGAAATCCAGAACAGACCGTTGGATGTCTGCGAATATAGAATTTGCGACGGAAGCTTTATGAGGCAATGAGTAGTATGTGTGCCATTCTGGTATTATAAAAAAGTAATGAAAAAATAATATTGAAAATTTCAGTTGAACTGAAATCATAAAAGAATATTAAAAATGTGTTCGGTTATAATAAAAATGCAATAAACGATGTTTGTGGCATACAAGCATATTGTCTGAAATTATTTATTGATTTTTATTTATTAACCTATTATTTTTTTATACAGAGTGTTCATCGCATAATGTTTGAAAAAATTTGCCGAAACACGTCGTGTTTAGGGGACATCTATTGAAATTTGTTTGAGTCAGTAACGATCAACCCGTTGAAATAGGACGCTTAAATCCCTCAAAGAATAAAGAAGGGAGTCCAACTACACCTCACCCGAAAGCTCATTATATAGATAGAAACCTTTAGAAGGTAATTTGCGCATGCCAACGTTGACTTGTAGATTAAAAAAAGGTCTTTCGAGAGCCCTTGTTACAAACTACAGTATTATTGAGAATACTTCATTGTTTCATCATGTTTACAAAAAAAATTCAATCCAATGATTCGAACTGATATGTTCAAATGGTTCTTCATTTCCTGAAGCAATACCATCTTGAATGAAAACCGTCTCTAAATGGTTCAACATATTTGGAGTTACAGTCAAAACCGGATATAGCGTCATTGAAGGGACCATATAGTTTCCGACGTTATATCCGATAGTTGCTATAAACAATACATAGCATAAGTAAGTAGTTAAATTATCATAAGTACATATATATCTAATATAGAATGAAATATTGTTCTCAGATGAAATATCAAAGAAAGAAATAAAAATGTTTATTAAGAAATAATTGGAGATAAAAGATGTTCTTAGCTGCACTATAAGACACACTAGTTTTTAAGGTTATCAGTCATTTCTGTTTGTTTTTTTAAGCCTACTCTCGAATATGCTTAGCATTCTACGTGTCATACTCCTCAAGTTATGAGTATCATCAGTATTAAACTGGTCGTTAAAGGTAACAAATTTTTGCAAAACTGTTATAGCGCTAAGAGCCTCGGAAATTGTTGTTGGCCTAAACTGTCCTTCAGGGTCTTGCTGGTCTTCGTTTTCTTCGTCAGTGTTACGATTGTTACTTTCATCTTCTGCCAGAATTTCTTCCTCAGTAGCTAAGGCGCACACAGCGGCACTATTTCAATAAATTCCTCTATCTCAATTCTTTGTTCCGTACCAGCAGATCTTTGCAACTGAGTAACCAATTGAACGAGTGGTACGTTGTCGTCTTCATCTGTGGGAGATCGTATCATTATCGCTAGCGGAATATCATCGTCGTCCTCCGCTTGTGATGAAGAGAGATCTTTGAAACCTGCATGGCGGAAGCAGTTGGCTATAGTAGTCTGTGTGACTTTTTCCCAAGCTTCCGATATCATTAGAATTGCTTCCAAAACACAAAGACTTTCTGTATCTTTCCCGTTTTCAACATTCTGTATCATTTGTAGCAGTTGAAGTTTTCTGTATTGTGTTTTCAAAGCTTTTATCACACCTTGGTCTATGGGCTGTAAAACAGATGTGACATTGGGCTGTAAAAACTCAAGCTTTTTGCATTTCAGATTGGAGAATACAGGGTGAGCGGGACAGTTGTCTACTAGGAGACCATCACCAAAAGTTTTCTTTTGCATTAACCAGTCTTGTTTGCCGCAACCAATACTGTAAGTCTTGTTCTGGACTTAAATTCCTCGCCTTAGAATTCTAGTGTTAAGTGTCAGGAGTTAAATTGTAAAACAATCCGGTTTCATCAGCATTGAAGATTTCCTTTGGTGTGTATCCTTCGCAGCTTATAAGAGAGCCACTCTTCACTCACTCCTTCAGGAACGCCAGTCGCTTCACCGCAAACTTTTCTTGCCACAATATTATAACGAGCACGAAAATGTTCTACCCAAGACGACGAACACTCAAAATTTGTCTTACCCTTAATGCGAGCAAAGCCGTTGGCATTTTGTTGCAGAATTGGATCACTTATTGGGATGTTATTTGCCCTCTGATGTTTAAACCATGTTAATAAAGCATCTTCCATAACTTTATGTTCACTTGTTGTCGATCGTTTAAGTTTTAAATAGTTGTTGTCAAAAAGAGCTTTTATTTTATCTCTATTCTTCTAAATCATACATATTTTAGAATGTGAAACTCCACATTCCTTTGCAATTTCACTATTTGACTCGCAATTTTCTATACTCCATATGTTAAGAGATTTTTCTTCAATAGTAAACACTTTCCCCTTTTTTGCGTCATGGTAATGCATAAATACTTAGTCTTATCAAAGGCAAAACTCATAAATCAAGCTGTCACTCACTCAGTTATTTAGGGCACTAAACAATAAATATGCAAACTCAAATGGCCGGGAAGAGGTTCGAATTAGGTGGGAGAAAGAGCGTAGGTAATAATACGCATAAATATTACTTCAATGCTTAGTAATAAGATCGGAGATCGTTCATATCCGTTTGTTTTGGTGGGACTAAATGTGGATGGTCGCTATAGTCGATGAATATCAATAAAGTTTCGTCGTTATAAGCGATATGTGTCGCTATATCCGATGTTATTATAGGCGGTATGTTTACTGAATAGTTTACTAAAGATTCGACCAGGACCTTACAATCTGGTCGTAATAACCGATTGGTCGTTGTAAATGATGTCGTTATAATCGGTGTCGACTATATTTGACAACAATCATCTAGAATTCGCTAGAGTAACGTTCAGGCTGAGATACAAAAATTTGAGACTTAAGATGTCTCCGTAAGAAGAATTCGAGAGTTTTCACGTCAGGAGACCGAGTAGGCCACTTTATAGGATCTCTTATTTCAATTCAACGACCAGGATATTGCGAACTGTGGTATTGGCAAACTAATATGCCGTAGTAGGGAGAAGATCTATCGTGTTGGGAATGCAACTTGTTAATGTAATAGAGGATCGAATTTTCTAGCATATCGAAATAACAGAGGTCCAGTTAGGTGGACACCCAATACTCCTCTTCAAATATTCAGCGTCTCCGATTATTGACTGTTGGTTTCTCGAAATATATGAGGTTTTGAAATTTGGTGATAACAGTGGCCATAAACATTTTTTTTTGTGTCTACGGTCGATAAAGTAGATGATGTACGGTATATCATAATACGTTATTTCACTTCATCAGTTCCAGTTTACCTTCTACCCCATTTTAAATTTCTATGCGTTGAACATTTTCGACAATGGGGAAAAGAGACACGTAATGTTCGGAGTTTGGAACGCCTATGATTTGGCAAGAACAGAAAAACATTATGATGACTGGTACTTTTGTATGACTCATATAGTGTACATCAACAAAAATAATCGCCATAAATGGATGTACCCCAAAAATTTCTTCAGCTCAAAGAAATATTCAATATGCAGAAAAAGTTCCAATACCAGCTTTTCATCGGGAAGTGCATTAATCTCAGTAGGATAAAGCTGGAATACCCATTTCTTCTCAAGTAGATGGTGACTTTGGATATGGAAGAAAAACATGAAATCCTAAGCCCTTCTCACAGTGAGCTTAGTGACTTAATCAAATATTTAGATATTCCTAAGGAGCTTATTGAGTTACTAGCGTAAAGATCAAGACAGAAACCTCAGACGTTCCAGTCTCTACATATCGCACGAGAGAATGAAACTCATTGAAATTTCTTCATAAGACAAAAAATTTGTGTAATTCTGTAATGTGAGTGGGTTTATCGACTCAGCTCAATGAATGGCGTCTTCGAAGTCTCAAAGCAGTTCTTTCACATCATGGAATTAAATATGCTCCCGTTTCAATTGCTCACTCAACATGCGTGAAAGAAAAATACGACGTAATTTTAAATCTTTCACAGAATTCAAGATATTTTGAAGATGACTGCGTGATCTGCTCAGACTTGAAGATGGTTAATTTTTATTGGGTCAACAGAGTAGTTATAGTAAATACACATGCTTTATCTTCATCTGTGGGCTAAAGCACACTTGTATTCAAAAAAATTAACCTATAAGAAATGTTCTTGATGTAGGGACAAGAAATATTTTAGATACACTCCTAGTATCTAGAGAAAAAAATTATACTTTCGCCATTGCATTCAGAGTAAGAGCTGATCAAGCAATTCGTAAAAGTTTTCGACAGAAAACAAGTAATGTTGTTTTAGGAATTATACTTAAAAATTGTGATTCGTAACGCGTTTCACTACACCGTAGCTTCTTCAGACGAATATCGTCTGAATACCATTAAAATAGTTAATTATAATATTATAATAATAAAATAATTTATAACATTTAGATAGTTAATGTGAGAAATTATATTGAGGATAAAAAAAACACATTTTCAACGATCATAATAACGCTAAAACTATGATGAAACAACTGCAAGTTTGGATCTGAACGGCGTTATTCCCATCTTAATGTTGGAAACCATATTGTAAATGATCTACGTATTCACCACAATTGTACCTAGTATTAATTTAAATGCGACGTTCTGATACCACTTGTGGGACTTTCACACAGCAGTATAGTAAGAAGATTTGAATTTGGGAGGCTTTTACTTGGTAGAATTCCATTATAACTACATTGTAGTTATATTGCCTAAACAGCAATTTACCTCTAATTGGTATCATACTTTCATCTACGTTAACGCTTCTTCCAGTTTTAGAAATTTGTAATAATTTTCTACTAACAGAGAAACTGATTTTTTAAATTTATACAGTCTTTTATATTTGTCCACTGCTTCATTATTTTCAAAATGTATAAATCTGTCCCTATGTGGGGCTAACGAAATGAATTCGTTGAGATAAGGAGGGTCTTTAGACCCATATTTATTTATATTTGGTGCAAGAATCAAGCCCATTGCCAAGAGAACACCCAAAAAAATTTGAATATGTCATTGGAGGTTGTTTCAGTCCAACACGTGGCCCTCCAATGTTTAGAAACTCCTTTCTTGATTTCTTGTTTTCCGTATTTATTTGTTTTGAATACAATTAGGTTAATAATTTCATCATTGATAAATAATCAAATGGCGTAGTTATGTCTTCTATATTTAGTAGGGAACAGGAATTTGAAATCATCTCTAATTTAGGGTCATGTTGACATATTTCTGATCAATAACCAGCTGTGGTTACTGTGATCACTTTCCGACTAACACTATTGTTGGAAAATTCAATGGAACTATCGCTGTTGGAATCAGATTCCTCCCCTGCTGGTCCATAATTTTCATCGTCGATCGAGTTTTCGCTGTCTTTCGGGTCGTCTATTACAGATGAATTCCTTGAGCTCTCAATTTGATCAGTATCATGATTCTGCAATGACGTACCTGGTGTTGGTGGTGTTGGCTGGGGGTCATCAGCTCTGAGCTGCAACCTCAAAGAGTTTCCGAAATCTTGAAATCGCAGAGAATTAACGAAGGCCCAGATAATTCCCTCAAATCACAATGCACAACACCATTCACAACAATTGCGCAATAGAAACGCCTCTTAATGGACCCGAAAGAAACATACGAAGGATTGAAAGTTTTGGGCTAAGGCGCTAGCGCGCCACGTCACAACAGGTCGCTACATGTCCCGCCACAGCCCAGCCACTGTGGTGGGACATCCACTCAACTAGCAATATTTTCCTGTTACACATATCGCCGGGGATATGTACTCTAAAATGGTCAATTATGATGATAATAGACTTAATTTCGTCAAGAAACTTAAAGTAAATTTCCGTTCTGGTAGGAAAAATATGAAATAACCAAATTTTCAACAATTTTTGGCATTCAAACACCGCGCGTACATGCAGATACGGTACATATCCCCGGATATGTGTAACGCAGCCAACGTGTTAATAATCAATTTACATTTACAAAATTTGAGCAAGAAATGTATGTCTTGATCTTTGAACCTTTGTTTCTATTCAGCACTTGAAAATTACCAAATCGAATGGTTGAATCACGTCGTGTATTAACAAATGAATGTTGAAAACTGTCAAAAGTTTCTTTTCTCTTTCATATTTCAAAATTGATTCACGCATAATGAATATGTCATAAATATCACTGATGACTTTAATTTATTATGAAACACAGACCCGTTATTATATTGTGCGTAATTTGGAATGATAAAATCTCGCCGATACGTCTAGATTGAGGAATATCGGTCGAGGAGCATTGACAAATATCCTATCTCGATAGTATCATCAGTCTTAGCTATCCATCAAAAAAATTGAGGGTTAGAAATCGTAAATTACATAAGTTCCTGAGGAACGAATCGAACTGATCTCGTCTGACTAACAACTGGCCAGGAACGAACTTTTTCAACCGGTCGTAGAGAAGAAGAACATAGAACCAGACCACAGACAGGACGACATCACCCAGAACATTAGAGCAAACAAAAGGAACCGAAATTGGGGGCTGAAACAATGACTTTGATTAATGGAATCCAGGGCTTTCTGCGTTATAAAGTGCACACAAAAATCTAGAGTGATTGATTATAAAACAATGGAACGACGTTCGGGAGTAAAAAAGTGTAACCGCACTGCTCGGAATTCCACTTAAGTTTTTAAGGAATTTTCGTTCTATCTGATTTGCTGGGGATTTATTACCGAGGATTTTATACCCTTAACTTTTAAAACCTTTCGTTTTTCTGCGATTGTCCGCCTGGTCTTAATCTATCACTCAGTGATTATTACAATAATTCAAATGTCGGGAGTATCTTGTATTTGAAGTTGATTCGTTATAAAATTAAAACTTAAATACGAGACACGAAATGAATATACTGGTTATTCATTCCACCTCTTTCAGGAAATCTTTTGATCAATATTCAGAGAGAGACTTTCCGATGCTATTTATATATAGAGTGCGCAAATATAATTTGTCAACTCAACAAACCTATTTGCAGATATGAGGATCTATATTTTACTATATTAGACCTGTATTTCAAATTTGACTGGTATCAAGGTTCTCTATAACTACAACGTTTCATTTTCACTTTATTTGCGAATTTTTTCAAAAACCTGCAGTTCATTCGAAAAATTCATCTGGCTGTGGAACAGAGAAACAGATAGACGGATAAGCAGATGTCCATAGAATTGGCCTGAAAGATCTCCGGATTCTTAGATTTTTATCTACAGGGCTACATAAAGAACAATGTTTAAAGTGCGGCGATGAATGTACTGGAGAATTTCGAATTAAAAAGGAGACGTGCTGATGGTGGAAATTGAGAATGAAGATTTATACTTTAACTGTTATAACGTTTCTTAGTTCTTGAAATTATTGTGGTGGCTTCAAATTGAACACTGCAACATTACAAAAATACTCACTAATTTATTTACACGTAAACTGAACAATTAAAACATTAAACTAAACTATTAACTTCTATAACACAATCGATACTACTAAATTTATTTCCAACACTTTGTTCACTTATTCGCGCTCTTTATTCAAAACCTTCCCATAATTTCCGCAATGTTCCAGATCTTCGTTCAAGAGTCTTCTCTAAACGGTAACACTGGCTTATCAGTATTTCGGAGCGCTGGAAGTTTTAGATCTTTCTCGAATTCTCTCGAAAGTGCATCGCAATTCGTCATTCCGCCAGGCAGTGACAGGGTCGGCTTCAGGGATGATTGGATATCGTTACACTATAATAAAACCGTAAGGAATGGCCATAGACAAATGAGAGAATTCTGTGGGGAAAAGCTTTTTGCTGGAAACGAAAACTCGATCCTTTCGAACGGGGATTACGCTCCTTACCATGTCGAAAAGTTGGAATAAACGCGTGCCCGAGAGGTTTTCGAGAAACACTCCAATTTCCCCTCGAAAGATGAACCAAATTAGTATGGGGGGTTGTTAGCTGCATATGGAGCCGCAATTTCTGAAGGAGGAACGTTAAACGAGAATTCTGTTCTCATGCCGCACTCTCATTTCGATTTTAAGGTTCATGTTATTAGAGAATGATTGTAATCTTCTAAGAAAAATTTTCACTCTTTTTTGGGACAGATGGTAACTGCGAGTAAAATAAAATGTAATTCCTTTGCATTATTTTGATTAAATTCACCATTTTCTTAGAAAAAAGTCAGAAGAACTTCCTTGAATATCTTCATATTAAAATTCAAATACGAATGTAATTGAGTTTTCGAGCATTTATGGAATAGGGTTAATAAATTAATTGAATAAAATAATCGAATATTTCGAAAATGATCGAAGATAAAGATGAGGTTACTTCTGCAGAAATTTAGCACAATATTTTATGCGTTGACACGAATAATGAAATACAGGTTGTTCCATTTGAAAAAATCAAGATATGATATTTTCAAAATTATAATATTCAATAATTTTTTGAGTCACTCCTGTATAAAATGAGGATAATCTATTTCGATTCATCAACAAAGCTATCCTTGGGCAATAAGAAAACGAAAGGACAAAGGTATTCCTATGAAAGCCTATTTTCATGAATTTCTACGGAAAAAAAATTTTGTGACGAAACTATTCACCAAAAACACTTATTACTTAAAGACATTACAGCAGACCGCTCCTGAATATCGAACAAAAAAAGTGGTCTTCCATAAATACAATACTGCAGAGAGCTGCAGAGCACCTGGTGAATCACCCAGTATATGAAATGGTACCGAATAAACATCAAACTACGCTGGCTCACCTTTAAAACCTTTTTGCGTTAAACTTTTCAATGAAATAAAATTCGGAAATGTTCTTCATTTTGACAGATGAAATTGTAAGACTAGATGAACATGGATATTTTACTCGTTTTCATAATCTAATTCAACATACAGAGAGCACTGCGTAAATTAGAGCAAAATTTCGTGAAAGTCCGCCGATAGCACTTCGTTGGATCGAATATTTTCCCAAATTCTTGCAAACCTAAATATCGTAGCGCAACATGTAAAACTCGGGGCTTCGTCCTCGTCCCGGTTTCGAAACGATCGAACGCGACAGAAAAATTCGAAAAACATAGAACTGAAATTATCTCCTCCACACGCCGAAAATCGGAGACTATCTTTATTTTTGCATTTCCGGGACTTTTCTCGAAATTTTCGCCCAATCTTTTGTTTCGATCGCCTTTCGAAACGCCAAGTTTCCGACTTCGAATGAATTTTGCCGTTTCAGCTTCACGTTCGCTCTCGGCGAAGTTTCTTGAAGAATCCTCTCGGCTTTGTCGTTAGAGCTGAGGGCTCTAAATCTGGCAGGAACCTTCCATAGACCCTTCTATACCGGAAAAAAAAAAAACTAGGAACCGCACTTGTCCCAACCTTCGTTCTTCTCAACCAGGTTCAAACCACCGTCTTCCTCTCGCATCATTCCCGAAAATCTCTTCGCAATTACAATATTATATACTAGATTGATTATGTTAACTCTTGTTTTTTTCCATTTTATATTTAATGACTGTTAGAAAATTTGGTTTTATGATTCACATCACTCCCACTTTATCTTTGTCGTTTCAAATGAACAGAATATTCATTACAGTTTTTCGTATTTCATAAGTATAAAATTTTATTGTAATTTTTGCACTATTTTCTGAAAATTGTAAATTGGGTACTTTTCGTTAAATGTTCCACATGTTTGACTTATTATTTGTTGATATTGGCGATGAGTAATAAATCAATTCATAATATCCTCGTCTGAGTATTTATTGACCATTTTATTAAACAAAAGAAATTATACAGACGCAAAGATTAATGTAGTTGATATTTTTAATTCATCTAAGTTATTCATCTTTTGACATTTTTATTTTAATATAAAAAACACTTTCGTCTGATTTGAACAATGTTTCTTTTCAATACACAAGACCAGTTTCGACAGTTACGTAATTTTCAAGTTTATTTGTATTCTCCTATGGACGACGAATATAAATTCAATAACAGTACATCAAGTCATCCCCGCCATTTTGTCGAAACTTACTGAAATGGAATTTTAGAGGTAAGGGTATTTTATAATTATCTCCACACAAAAATATGTTGTTGAATTGAAAAGAACTATTCTGTCATAAGTTTCAATTCAACAACACATCTCCATGTGGAGATAACTAAAAACTATATTCACCTTTGAAATTTTATCCTTGTCGATTACAATGAAACGACGGTACGAGCTCGACTCAATATTGAATTAAATTTAATCACACCAATTCTACCGCAACATTGAAAGGACCAAAGCTGACCGAATTAAATGACAATTATTGTCACCAAAATATCTCAACATTCATTGTCGTTTTTCGTCGCCACCAATGGGGGGCAATGTTAAATCAATTCCTCACCTGTTTCTGTGAAATTGATGTGGCTCACGAAGTCGCGATTCGGGGCATCATGGCGCCCTTCTACGACGGCTAACTTATGCATAGACACTGCCAGCAGCGTCACCTTTTCCACTTCGATGCTCCATCACCCTAAATAGCGACAGCTACTTTTCCATCTTCTAGGCTCGTACCCTATGCGGTAAGTTCACATCCACCGACCCTCGCGGACAGTTATCGATTGCTGGCAACGCCGTGGAAATTTGAGGCGAACCCATCGAGATTTCTGTCAAACGGTTTTGACATTCTGGGGGTGTTTGATTTACCCCAGCTCGAGAAAGACGTATGATGACGAAAATATCTCGCAACAGAGGAGAACAAATTAGATTAAAGAATGTGTTTACGTACACTATCATTTCCAAGGGCTTTAGTATAGAAATATCGGGGTTTCTCTTTTCATTATTTGTAATATCATACTCAAACCCATCGCATCAGTTTTGGATGAATTAGTATTCTCAAGTCTAATCAAAATTCATTAATTGAAGATTATGAAAATTTTGTTGAATGATTTTATCAGATCTATTGACTTCAACTTCTAATAGTATCATCATTCAAAATGCATGCAGAAGTGAATCTATACGTTGCAATTTTGTCTTTTCGAATGATGCATATACTTTTGAGTATTTGAGTTGGTTTCATTTGTTTTTTTGCTAAGACTTAGTTTCTATTTTTCATTTGGGATATTTTACGTATCGTAGATGAAACCACAGAAGTTTTTTGATTTCTGGAAAAATTTACAGTTTTGGAGAAATAGAAAGAGAATAGAAAAGCATCTTCCTTATTCATCCTACAGCCTTCATTCCAAAAGTAAATGAACTGTTGTAAAACAACAGTACTACTAGCGCCATTTGCTGAAATATTATAACCGTCGATAACTTGATACTTCATCGACAGATGTTAGAAATTTCAAGACATTCGTATGTAAAGAACTTGAACTATTGCCTCATGTATATTTGTGCGTTCAGTATATTTGTCGGGATATGAGTTTCAAACAAGCGACTGCGATTGAGTTTTGTGTTAAACTTGGAAAATCTTTTACCGAAACGCAGCAAATGCTACAAACTGCATATAATAGTGATTGTCTATCCCGTACGAGTGTTTCAAGCGATTCGAATCGGATAAAAAGACCCTGAAACATGACGAAAAATCAGTCGGTCCCAAAACTGATTTATCGGAAGAAAACATCGAAAACGTGCATTAATAAATCAAAGTTAATGAAAATTATCGGTGAAATTTACTGAAATGGAATAAGGCATTCCTCAATTAACTGTACACCGCATTTTGACTGAAGTGTTGGGCCTAACGAAGGTTAATTCAAGGTTTGTACCACATAAGATCAACGACGACCAAACATTTATTCGAATTGAGCATGCCAAAGACATCATTAAAAGTGCTCTCAAGGACCTAAACTTCTTGAAAACGATTATCAAGGATAACCCAAAGTCGCTTATATCAAAATTGAAGGTTATGCTAATTTGTTTTAACAATTGTGATGAAATTATCCACAAAATATTTGTTCCACGCTGCTACAGAGTTACAGGAGACCAAACAAGGAGATAGAGAAATCTAACCTAACCTGTTGGCGCGTTCGAATCTGTTTATAAGAGATATGTACCAAAATTAATGCTAGTTGTTTCTATCTTCAAGAAGCTAAGTTATTTTCGGAAAGGATGTATGGGTGTAATATATCTATAGATAATATTTCGATTATTTAAAAGTTTAAGTAAATTCGGATACGCATCTGCATTATGCACAAAAAAGTATTCCTAGATTGTCGAGGTTATTTTCTCCTCACTTTGATACATCACGATTGCTCTGGAAGACCATGTCACCTTAACATACACAGAAATATTTTCCATTGTCCGGTGTGTACAGGAAAACGTACACATGAACTACAGAAACGCTTACATCTACATATGTTCTGACAGCCAGAACGCCCTTGGATATCTGAAAGATACGAAGGTTACATCCAAACTCGTCGACGAATACACAGCAGCACTTCGACAGCTCAGTGCTACAAACAGAGTTGCTCTGATTTGGTGCCATACGGGCATCGAAGGAAACGAGATAGCAGATAGCCTCGTTAAAAAGGCAATAGATGTTGCGCCAATGGGATCAGAACCAATTCTGACCATCCCATAGACCCACATGCTCTCTTTCCTTCAAAACTGGAATACCATCAAGGTCTTGAACTATTGGTCAGGCATCTCCAGACGGAGACAGTTAAAGTGGCTCATAAAGGTGCGGTAATCAAAAAATAGAGTATGTGAACTATTGTGTCTATAGAAAGTCTGTTGGGATGGTAGTTGGCCTATTGACGGGACACCAACTCAACAAACACCTACACGCCATAAACTATCGAAAACCACACAGTGCCATGGTTGCCTAGAAAATGACGGAACACATACTTTTCGAATGTCCCGCTCATAAGATGACCAGATTGAACACCTTGGGCATTGGAGGCGCTCTAAACAGTTTTGTCAGCTTCATCAAAAAATTTTTAGCTAGACACATTTCAAAATAACACAACACGGCAATAAAATGGGCCAAACAGCCTGAGTGATGACCATAAAGGCACCGCGTAAGAAGAAGAAAGAAGAAATCTCGATGTTATTTCTCTATAAACTAAAATGCAAGATTGAAGTTCGGGTCAGTCATTCAATATACTACATTCTGCATAAAAAGTACTTGGAATTTATTATTCAAAAAATTTCCTTGAAACGATTGTGAAAACTTTTGTTGTTGCTTAGTTGGCACAATTCTATTTTTTAATGACGTGTAGTTTGAACGCAATCTGTCTTTTAGTTTATTTAGTTTGTTAACAGTACTCGATTTTGTCGGTTCTCATAAGTGTGTTCTGAGATTTTCACAATGGAAAAAAATATCGAACAATGAATTTGTCCCAACGTTTGTTTTGCGAATGGAATTTCATCTGACAAATTGCTGAAAATGTTGTTGAAGGAGAATCGACAGTAGTATAGTACATTCAAGAAGACATGCTAAAAAGAGTCAATTCTGAAGCTATATTCATAACACGCATTGTATCTGGTGATGAGACATGGGTTTTTGAGTTTGACATACGAACCAGTCAACAAGCTTCGGAATGGCGCCTTCTAATAGAAGCAAAACCGAAGAAACATGACAAAAACAATCAAGCGTTGAGGTAATGTTTTCCTTGATTATTGCGGTGCGGTGCACTCGTCGGCAAAGGTCCAATTTACGAAATGAAAACTCATGAATTTCGCACCACGATAATGCACCACCTCACAACGCTATCATTGTGAATGAATTTCTGACCAAAACTCAACAAATATCATCGAACAACCCCCGTATCCACCTGATATGGCTCCGGCCAACTATTTTTACTTTTCAAAACTCAAGCTACCACTTCGAGGTAGTCGTTTTGAATCGATAAACGACATAAGAGAGAATTCGCGGCAAGAACTGTAGTCGATTCCAGAAAAAAGCGTTTGAAAAATGTTTTGAGGATTTGATTGTTCGTTCGCGTAAATGTATTATTCTACTATGATAATGATGGAATAAATTTGGATGAAAAATAAATTTTTTGTGTTTCATTGGGAAATTTCCGGTTCTTCATAAACAGAATTATATATAATTGTATAGTCAAAATTCAATTGAAATTCAATTGATTGATATATTCCATCATTCAACATTTCTCAACTTCACTTTTAACGACTTGTAAAATGTGTGTTTCTGAATATTAATATCAAAGCGATGAATAAAGTAGCTGTACTTAATTTCCCAAAAACTTTATAAAGTTTCCCAACGATTACAGTTCAGTAATGAAGTTTCCTTGAAAATAAATGATGGTGAAGGTGGTAGAGGGTCTAATTCTTTCCTATTTACAGCAATAGACATAGATACCGTAATTAAGATCGAAAATGGAATACCTCTACTTCAGCAAAACAAAACAAAGTTGTAAAAATTCCGATTTTCACCCATTACCACATTCAATCAATTGCCGTCGGGGACTTTTCATCAATCTTTGTTCTCCCAGAAAACTATCTCTTGATTTATTGGTCAGCGTTGCTTACTAGGTGTTGTTTTCGAATGGTTCTTCATTCCAGGATTTCTGTGAAGTTAAACAGACTTGCTGAGATTAAGACGTCGAAGGCAAGTGTAAATATTTATCGAGCTTAAAGTGAAACACTTCGCTCTATATCTAGAACAGCGGAATTATAAGTCTAGAAAGTCACTTCATAAATAACCGAGTAAGAAAAATATTTTCTCTATGAATTTCGGTTCTTCCAAACTACTCGCGAGGTCTGTATATTATCAGATGAGACAGTTAACATTAATGTCTCGTATTTCGTCCATGTATTATTTATAGGTTATATACCATCTACCTATAACTAACATATGTTCGTTGATAGATATGTGTGGATGGGTGAATAACTGCTTGATATTCGCTTGAATGATGTATTCAAGAAAAGTAATAAGCTGCAATTATAAATTTGTTTCAATTGGAAACAGATACTGTTACATACATCTTTCGATTTTGATCATTTGTTTCTATATTTCGCAGAACATTGTTATTCGAATCCTGAAACAGGATTTTGTCGTTTGCAAGGCTATTCTTTGTGCAATTGGAGATCTAATCACATTCACGAGGGTGTGGCCAATGTTTACTTCAATACATGTAAACCGAGAAGGGATATTGATTGTTTCTCGAGAGAGATTAATTGTGAGGTCTACTCCTTAGATTGTGAGGGCTTGAATCTTTTGCTCGTAGTCCTAATTAGACCTATCACAATGTCTGCTTTGTTTGATGTTTACTCTTATGTAGAAGCAGTAAATGATTGGAGCTTCGTCTCCGATCCTGATATTAATCTAGAGGCTGAATTCGAAAATATTATGAAAATTTTGAAGAATGCTGTCAATATGTTCTTGCCATGCAAAACCATTAGGGTTACTAGAGGGGGTGGATCATCGAGGTATGGATTTAACGAAGAGCTTTGTGGTTTTAGAGCCCTCAAGGTCCTCGCAGATAGAGACCGAATGTCATTGAATGAAAAAACAAGCTGAGAAACTAGAAATTTTAAACTAAGATACCGTAAGGCTTTCGAAACTGCTAAGAAAAGATGCATTGACAATATCTTAAGTAATGCAAGAAATAAATCATCTGCTACGTGAAGCTTATAAACTCATTCAGGTGAAAAAAGTACTACAAGACCTTCTTCGTCAATGTCATCGAACGATTTCAATTCTTAATTTTATACTACACCTTTTGTAATTGTGAATACTCAATTCAAAAAACCGCTGTGAATACTTTTTGGATTCATTTCAAGTAGGTTGTCCCAGATTTGATTTCGCCGCATGCCAACTTTGTTATTTAAGAAAGAACACCCTATATATCGATGACAGGTTCGACAACACTTGTTATTCCAATTACGAAAACACATAAGTCTAGCTTATTTCGTTCATAAAATATCCTAGTTTTACTTGAAAATTACTGATTTTTTGCTTCTTGAGAAAAATGATATATCTCGAGGACGGCGTGAGCTACCATAATAATAATAGGTGATTTGCAAACAAGAAACCATGCAGGTCATAACCTATTTTCGACTGAATCCCAGTCGTTATACAGAGTGCTCTTTTTTCAACCTCACATTTCGAAACGAAGAGACAACGAATACTACTTTTTTTCGAATTGTAACCCATAATTTTTTTCAATTCATTAGTATCGCCGTAAAAAACAAAATTAAGTTTTCTATACATACCATGTACCTGAGATTTCAAGTTTTCAAGTTGGCAAAGGAGGCTTTGATTTCTGTACGTTCATAGATATATCCCAGAATATAGACAGGCTCCTGAACATAGATAACAAATTATTATTGTTTTAACTGTCACTTGAATTAATTCGAATAGTATGGCTAGCTTCAAAAATGAGCAAATACTCAATTTATTTTGCATTCATGGAGATGAGAGACGGAATTTTAGTAGAACTTGTAGGAGATTCAACGAACTATATCCAAATATGACGTCTATGACATCTAAAAAATTCAGGACATACAATTTTCTTTCGACTGGAACGGTCCAGAATAAGACATTGGCAATAGCAGAGCATAATCCTCAATTTACCTCATAGAGTATTCACAGTATCCTGAAAAATAAACTGCACCCTTATAAATTTTCAGTGGTCCAAACTCTACAAGTTAGCGATCCACCACTTCATTGGTGGCATCATGAAGTTGTACTTGTAGGGTGGCTCGCTCGTAGATTCTTTTAATAAGGCTTGTGTATCGGTGGTGAACTCTTGAGTTTTTCAGAGCTTGTTCGGTTGCCTATAATTGGATTGTATCAAATGCTTTCTTTTCATCAAGAAAAGCCATCCAGAGAGGGATATTATATTCAGTGCATTTCTCTATGAGACTTCTCACAGTTTGTAAATGCTCGTTGGTGCTAAAATTCTTTCTGAAGCCGGCCTATTCTATTGGCTGATAAAACTCTTATTTTGGTTTTAGGCGGTCCACTATGATTTTTGGAGAATGTTTTGTATGTCAGAGACAATAACGGTCCTATTATTTGCTAGTTGCTCTGTGTCTCCTTTCTTGTGGTATAGAATAATTAGCGCATTTGTCCAGTCGGTTGGAATGTCTTCTTCCTCCAGGCATTTGTTGAAAAATGCCTCCAGATCATCAAGAAGCTTTTCGCCAGCATGATTTACGATTTCACTCATCATGCCATCTGGTCCTAGCGCTTAGTTTTTTAGACTGACTGATCGCTCGTTCGATTTCAACGATTATATATATATATATATATATATATATATATATATATATATATATATATATATATATATATATATATATATATATATATATATGACGGACCGTCTACATATGTAATTTTGAGACAAGAAGAATCATTCGAAATTTCGTAGATCAATATAATCCTTCCTGACAAGAGCTAGTTCCCTAATCTGCCTGCCATGCACGCAGCCCCCAAGAGCCACAATAGTGAAAGTAAGCAGGATGTCGAGAAACGAAGCGGCAGACTGCGGTTTTGCCCTTATTAGGAGCTCATCAGTGCCGCATATCTTTTCTCACCATCCTATCAAGCTACATCGGGGTACCCTATCGATTCCAGAAAGGATGCACCTCGTACATACGTACGAGAGTCGCCCTCTATGGACCGACACGGTCAACCCGCTAACGGACTTCGGCAGATTTGGGAACTAGCTCTTGTCAGAAAATAATTATTCATTGATCTACGGATTTTTGAATTATTCTTCTTGTCTCAAGTTTACATATGTAGACTCCTCGCGAAGTTTATCGCGGAAGATATTTGTCCCCTCAAATATTTACCGACGGGAGGTTTTATCTCGAAAACAGAGGCTCAGAATACTATGTCAGCGAGATTATTTCGCTCGTTTTTTACTGTTGATGTGAAAAATGTCTCCCAAATGTTGGAATTTTTAACGTTCTCACTTCTGTTTGTTATTGTTCGTATCTTTCTCGAAGTTCGGTAGCGGGTTCACCGTGTCGCACCACGTACATAAGTACGTGGTGCGTCCTTTCTGGAATCGATAGGGTACCCCGATGTAGCTTGATATAATGCTGAGAAGTGATATGCGGCACTGATGAGCTCCTGAAAAGGGCAACTGCAATCTTCCGCTTCGTTTCTCGGCATCCTGCTTTGTTGCACGATTGTGGCTCTTGGGGCTGCGTGCATTGCAGGCAGATTAGGATCTATCTCTTGTCAGGAGACATTCTCCTTGTCTCAATTTCATATATATATATATATATATATATATATATATATATATATATATATATATATATATATATATATATATATATATATATATATATATTTCAACTTTATAACATCTCAAATTCGAAGAATTACCAAGTTATTGAAATCAGTATACAAATGTATCATTGCGTTCAATAACGTTACAAGTAGGTAAATAAATGTTGAAATCAATATCAAATAATTTGACCATACTTCAATTGATTTGTCAAGTTAGGAGAACAACTGTGAAAATCAATATAAAATAATTTTAATGCATTCCAAATTTTGCCAAGTTATGAAAACAAATGTTTTAAATTATTCTATGAAAATAACTTTTCGAAATAAATATCAGATAATGTCAGTGCAGTTCAAATAGATCATTTGTTAGTTAAAGAAAAATTTTGTGAAAATAATCCCGAATTGAAGAAATCATTATTTCAACTCGCCCTCAATATATTGAGAAATTATGTACCGTATATTTCAAGAAAATTCGTGAAAATTAAAAAGTGAACAGAAATATTCAAAAATTATTCTTCTGTGGTACACAACGGGAACTGTAATTCCTCTTTCCCTGTCGGGCTTCTCGGAGGGAAACAATCTGCGTCTTCTATCTTTCTGGACTCACGTTAGGTATGATTAAATAACTCTACTTTTAATTCTGATTAGTCGTCATTAGGGTGTTTTAATAACTATCGGTGATAACTCCGAATATCGTCTACGCTGGATTTCTCATATGAGTTTCGATCCATTCCTTCGTCTCGATTTTAAGCTGCTTCAAAAATGCGTAATATTTCACTACATTGAGAATTTAAAACGCAATTATTGAATTATTTTGGCAAATGACCGTCTTTTCACTGTTATCTTGAATTTAGATGAACAACATAGAATGGTAAGCAGATAGATCTACGCAATACAGTATTCACAATTAATAATAAAATTAAATTCGATGAAAATCAAGAAATATATGGATACTTTTAGTATTTGAACAGGAAAAAATAGATCCCGGTTCTGGGTTATCTCACCTCAAACTTATTAAGTTGTATGTTTGATTATGAGTATTGCTTTTTTTCAAGTGGAAGCCTAACAAGTTTGAATGTTAACAAAGAAGACTTTTCCAATCAATATAGAACGTAAAAAATTATGACTTTGCAGCTATACTAGAAAAACATGAAGTTTTTGCTCGTTAGTAAAAATTAATATCACCAGATAAAGTAACTAGAAAGACTGAATGAAAGCAAGCACCTACCAATGAGAGTCGTTCCAATTAACAAGCCGTCATAATTAAGGAAATTATTTTTCAACAACGCGGAAAGCATAATGAAAAAGGAATAGTTGCTAGCTCCCTTTGAACTTTTCGAGCAAGTGCATAAGAACTCAGTTCGCATAGTGTAGGTGAGCGCATACCAATTAAAGGAGGCGCTTATGTGTAAAGTTCCCTTATAGCAGTAACAAAATTTTAACAAAACTATTCAGCGTTGTTCATTTTTGTTATTTCAGCTTGTTACGTAAACACATAACCTGCATCCGTTAATATGAGTTTGCGACCTGGAGTGTATGCGTTCAACCGCAGATGTTGCAAAACAGGACTCCCTGGATATGCTTCTGTTTTCATTCCGCGAGATATAAAACTAAGATTAAATGACGCTCCGTGGAACCGAAAGTCACGAACTGGTGAAATGGAATTCAACCGAAAGGAAGATTTTCGTGAATAGGTTATGAAACGTGGGGCTTTGAATATATACATTTATAATTTACATCTACTTTACTATAATGGAATTAAGGAATAAGCGGCGAAAAGTTGGCTTTAAATCATATTATTTCGCGGAAAATTAAGAATTCTTTAGAAATATTTGTATCTTGAGAGGAATTTAATTCGAAAACTGAATATCTGGTGTTTCGAGATGTTCGCTCCAAGCTATATCTCCAACAATTATTCAGTGCGTGAAAATGACACTTCAAAATTCTAACACGCGGGAGACATACCTAGTAAACCTATATCGGGTACGCTGAATCCAGTGGTAACCACCGTTTTTGAAAGTTAGCTCTTGTTAAGGAGATATTCGCCTTTAAAGTTAGCTGATTTTAGTAGGGTTCGTCGCTTATGACTTCAGTACATTATAGGCTTGTAATTCCCAAAGCGTTCCGAATATTGCTTTACTGTCTTCGGCAAAGTTTTAGCTATTGTCATGGCCAACAAATTTCCTAAATATACCAAAATAAAAACCTCATTCAAACACCGTTTCTCAACAAAATGTCCAAAAACTTCATTTCTTTGCCATTTTTTCGTTGATTTTCGTCTAAATAATAGAAAAATCAAGGAATTTCGCTTTAAAATCTTAAAATAGGAGACGAAAACACATTTCCTATAGTTAAATCAAAAATTTAAACAAACAAAGATGATTTTAACTCAAATTTCTCACAGATGTCACTGTTAATACCTATTTATTAGTATTGTCACTGATATTACTAAGTATTTTGCTATGTATTTGTGTGCCATTTTCATAGTCTTAGTTCTGATATTTCTTAATTTGACATTTCTTGTTGAAGTTTCTTTGTTTACACAAGTTATATATTTGGTAAAAATATCAAATATGAATTCGTGCAGTATATTTTATTAATTTTGCTACATTTGTGGAAAGTTTACTATAATGACAAGCAAGCGTTCAATCTCTGAAGAAATTGCTGAATCGTACACGCAATATTTCAACCAAACTGTAATCAAAGATGTGAACTGGGCTCCAAAAATCGTTTGTAGTGGTTGTGTCATATAATTGAGTGAATGGAAAAGAGGTAAAATGAAATGATTTATCATTTATTTCAAAATTATATCAATTGAAGCTATTTTTATTGAAGGTGAATTCCAATCTATGCCTTTTGGCATTCCAGTAGTTTGGACAAATCCTCAAGAACATAATCCAGATGACTGTTTTGCTTGTGCTAATGAAATTGTCGTATTTAACAGAGCTAAAAAAAAGTTGAAGTCAGAGGAACTCGGTTTGTTCAGTTGCCGTTACCACATTCGGAATCCATTCCAATACCGAAAAGACCCAGTCCGACAGAAGAGTACATTCCATCTACTTTTGATACTATTGGCGAAACGTCTGCATCGGTTTATGTACCATCAAATGTATCTCCACAATGTAATCATGCCGAATTTTCTCAAGAAGATCTGGATAAAATTATTCGTCGATTGAAATTATCGCAGCGTCAGTCCATCATTTTGACTCAGGAATTGAAAAAAGAATGTCTTAGCACCTGATGTGAAAGTATATGGAGCAATCGGCCATCATAGACAGTTCACTGCTTCATTCAAATCCATCGAAGACAATTCATTCGCGTACTGCACTGATATCAAGGAATTGGTATTAAAAATGCATCATGAGTATAAACCAGAAGACTGGCGTCTTTTCATCGATTCGTCCAAAAGTAGTCTCAAGGCGGTTTTGCTTCATGTCACAAACTCAAAAAACAGTGTCCCGATTGCCATCAGCACAAAAACGAAAGAAAATTACGAATCATTGAAAAAAATCCTTGATTTGGTGAAATATGAAGACCATCGTTGGAAGATTTGTGCAGATTTGAAGGTGATAACTCTTTTGAGAGGAATGCAGACGGGATATACGAAAAACATGTGTTTTATATGTTTATGGGATACTCGATATGCCGGCGACCAATATGCCAATAAAAGCTGGCCTATGAGACAAGGATTCAGATTGCGTCGAGAAAACGTCCTTGAAATTCCACTTGTGCCAATCGAAAAAGTGTTGCTTCCACCTCTGCGTATCACGTTTGGGATTATTAAAACTTTCATTAAGGCCCTAGATCCTGAAGGCAATGCATTCAATGAGTTGAAGCGAATTTTCCCAAGATTGAGTGGAATGAAAATAAAAGAAGGTTTGTATGAAACTACATACATACCAATCAACCTTACTTATTCAATATTTAACACATATTTTTTCGAAAGATTTTATTACAGGCATACTCAATGGACCTGATATTCGACGCTTGATGAGAGACCAACAATTTAAAAACAGTTTGACCAATTTGCAGCTCGTTGCTTGGGATTGCGTCAAAGGAGTCATCGATAATGTACTTGGAATTCATCGTGACGAAAACTGGCGCATACATGTTGCTTTCCGTAACATCGGTGTAAAAATGTTTCTGAAAATTCATTTTTCACATTACCATGCAGACAAGTTTGCCGAATAATCACCATGTGAATCAGATGAGCATGGTGAACGGTTTCATCAGGTGACGGCTAGGCTTGAGCATTGGTATGGTGGAAAAAATCTTGATTCTCTATTAGGAGACATTTGCTGGAATTCACAGCAAGATGAAGATGGAGAAAAAGAAGAATGAACATGAATTTTTATGTTTATTTGTTGAAAATTGTTGGAATTGGAATAAAATTTGAGTTAAAATCATGATTGTGCGTTTAAATTTTTTGACTTAACCATAGGAAATGTGTTGTCTTTTCTTATTTTGAGATTTTAAAGCGAAATTTCCTTGATTTTTCTCTATCATTCAGACGAAAATTAACCAAAAAATGGCAAAGAAATAGAGTGTTTTGGACATTTTGTTAAGAAACGGTGTTTGAATGGGGGTTTTCTATGTTGGGTTATTCAGAAAAGTTGTTGGCCATGACAATAGCTAAAACTTTGCCAAAGACAGTAAAGCGATATTCCGAACGGTTTGGAAATTTCAAGCATATAATGTACTGAAGTCATAAGCGAAGAACCCTACTAAAATCAGCTAACTTCAAAGGCGAATATCTCCTAAACAAGAGCTAACTTTCAAAAACGGTGGTTACCACTGGATTCAGCGTACCCGATATAGGTTTACTAGGTATGTTTTCCGCGTGTTAGAATTTTGAACTAGCACAGTGGTGAATCGATTTCAATGAAACAAAAACAGAATTCCATCTTGATTGATATTCTCACAGCCTGAAATATTTTCATTGGTATGTCACTTCAGGATATTTTTTTACTTTACTTTAGCCCATTCAATTCATAGCTCCATGATTCAGGATGTGGATGTCACTGTAGAATATAAAAAATCGTGTCATGAGTGTTTTCATAGGATTGTCCGCGCTCTCTTTTCGAACGTATTTACGAAAACAATAGTCTACGATTGTAGACCATTTTCATTTTGACATAAACAATCAATATCATCCATTTCAAAACGTATTAGAAGTGGAATAGTTATTTTGTTCTTTTGTGATTGAAGTTGTTTCAGTTCTGATGAAAAACATTAATTCCTTTCCTGTGGAATTGAAAAAAAACCAAAAAGTTCCAGAATAAATCCTTTATTTGCCTCAACCCAATATATTTTCCATTTACTCAAAAATTCATGGACGTGATAGATCATGCAGTATAAAACTGAAGAGAACAGATAACAAGCTGATGAAAACATGTTTACAAGATGAAAAACTACCAAATATTACGCCTTATATGTCTGCTTGAAAATAGTCAATTATGTTCACATACCCAATTCACACATATTTCCTTCAACAGATTTTTACAAGCATATCTGTAGCATTTCGCACAATAGTTTCGTGTCGATTCATTGTCACTTCTATGCAACAACGTCCAAGATAATTTCGTGGCCTCTGAGGGGAAGGAGGTTTGACCTCACTAATGACAAATGGATGTCGAGCTCAGCTCCTCATTTCTGCAGGTAATTATTTTATTGTTGCCCAAACTCGATTTGGGGTTTTGTGAGTTCCCAAGCACATTTTTCCACGAAAAATATCATTCTGGACCCCACAGATGTCATGACAAGTCCAAACATAGTGTCTTCATTTCCATACGTTCCCAGGGAAGAGTCGTTAGAGGGACTCAAGGAAAATTTCCATGAAGACATTGTACTCCTTTCCGAACACTGCCTGAATTCTACATATTTTTCTTATAAACTCAAACGTTACAAGCAAACATCGGGAGTACCCATGGGATCTCCTTTGTCACCAGCTATAGCTAATTTATTTATGGCTAATTTCGAGAAACAACCAAAACAAAAATTCCATCTGAAAACCAATATATGGCTGAGATACGTCGACGACATTTTTATCATATGACCTCACGGTGAAGAATCTCTAAGCGCGTTCTCAGCTCACCTGAATTCAATCCATGCGAACATAGCATTCACAATCGTAAAATAATCCAACAAACAGTAACCATATCTGGATCTCCTCTTAACAAAGTCACAAAGCGGACATTTACAATTCTCAGTATACAGAAAATCAACCCACACAAATAGATACTTACATGCGTCATTACACCATCGTCCAGCTCAATTAAAATCAGTGGTCAAAACGTTCATAAGCAGGTCGGTAGCACTCACAGATGACATCCACAGAGAAGAAGAGTTATCTAACATAACCAACGCTCTTGAAAATAGTGAAATATAACAAAAACACAATAAAAGCAGCTATAAGGACATTCTCACTGGGCGAAACAAGATATGCACAGAAGAACAAAAGAACATAACTGTTTCACCATATAACAAAGGAGTAACAGATAAAATAGGAAGAACATTCAGGAACTACAAAATTATAACGGCAAACAAACCATACTCAAATATCGGAAAAATACTCAGAAACCCGAAAGACAACATTCCTCTAGAAAATCAGGAATTTACTCAATATCATATGGAGATTGTGACGAGATATACATCGGCCAAACTAATAGACGAATGAAAGAAAGAATAGAAGAACATAAAAAAGCACTAAAAAATAAATCCATATCATCCGCTATTTATCTGCATAAATTACATACAGGTCATACAATAGATTTCGATAACTCAAACCAAATTAGCACCACACAACAACTTAAGAAACGTCTTATTAGAGAAGCAGTGGAAATTGAAAAAGGTGGAAAAATGAACAAAACAGACGAAACTCTCAACCTATCAAAGGCTTGGAAAGTTATTTTACCACCTAGGAAACCGGCATCATTAACAGATAATAATGAAAGCATCCCCACCACCTGGTCCACCGATGCCCACAACGAGGACATAAAAGTAGAACCACCGACAAACCACTACATTCTTAGTAAGCTCATTTATTTATTATGATTTTGGGTCTGGAAAAAATTCATTTGAACAGTTACAGAAGATATCAGTCATCAAATCTTGTAATACTCTTCGTAGGTTTCTTTCCGAAAAAATAATGAGGTAGAGTCATAGGTTTTCTCTATAGTTCATACTGCTGAGAATCTAATTTCATACTTGTTTTATTTATATTTATAAATATAATATAATTAGCTGACAATTTTATCATATTTATATTTAGAGCAGCATTCTATTCGATCGTTCGATCGTTACTCACTTCACAGAAAGAAAACTATGAATGGTTAATATTCAGTGTTACTGATATATATATATATATATATATATATATATATATATATATATATATATATATATATATATATATATATATATATATATATATATATATATATATATATATATATATATATATATATATATATATATATATATATATATATATATATATATATATATTGAGTATTATAGGTTAGATCTAACCTTCATTCAAGTTGTGTACCTTATCATCATGTTTATGATCAAGGGCCCAAAAATAATTTTTTTGCAACGTTACCTGAATCAGATGATATGAGATATGTGAGAAACAGATGGTCCTGCATCTAAACGATCTTGTGTGCAGATTTTGAAGTTCTTCTCCAAGAAATATCTACTATATAAATCGGGAGGATATTTAGGAGAATTATATTTATCTGAATCATATTCATAGGAAGAACTCCTTTTTGGAACTCGAAATTTCAATTTCGACAGTTGTCGAAATTGAAATTTCGTTGCTAAGTTGCACTCCATCGTCCTCTATTTCAGATTTTACGGCGCCAGGCACAAAGCCGAAGTTACCTGCTTCATTACGGGAAAGCTGATGGAATCTGTAGAAGCCATTATAGCCACTCTTCTTATCTTCTTATCACCAGATGAAGCCGCAGTGGGTGTAGAGCGAAAGGCTCCAGTAATCATCATGCAGGATGTTCTCTGTAATTTAGAGAGCTTGAGTTGGCATTGCTTCTTAAGACTGCACTCCCACCAAGCAATGCAGCCGTACGTAATACGTGGTCTATCCACCAGCACGTACAGCCCCTGAAGTTGCATTGCACATGATACCCAATTCGAGAGAATGCAGATTTCATTTTCGTTGCATTTGAACCCCACAATGATTTTCGTCCGGTCCTATTTCACTGCAACCCTGATTCTCAATCAATTTTTGTGGTATTATAATACATAGTTTAATTTCTTATTATCATGCAATGATACAAACAAAATAAAATCTGCTCTTCATTCATATCAATTCAAAGAACGAAGCAAATTTTTTTGTCTTCTCCAAGAAATATCTACTATATAAATCGGGAGGATATTTAGGAGAATTATATTTATCTGAATCATATTCATAGGAAGAACTACTTTTTGGAACTCGAAATTTCAATTTCGACAGTTATCAGTAATATTTTCATGAAACGTATTCCTGAAAAATGAATTAGAAAAGGTATGTGTAGTTTCTGTTGCGATCTTAAAAATAATTATCTGACGAATAGAACTAATTCAAATATCTGAAACTGCTCAAAACTTTAGATTATAGCGGTGACTTTCATATATGGATGTCACTCAAGCATCAAATATATATATATATATATATATATATATATATATATATATATATATATATATATATATATATATATATATATATATATATATATATATATAATTAACTTTCTTGTAGTTAAATTCAGAGAGTATACTTAATAATACACTTTATCTCTTATCCGAGCGGCACGTCTATGACCATGCTGTCACCTAAAGATTACTCTACAGCTTCACCAAATTACCTATATGAAAGTAAACTTTCGGTATTTCCTGATGTGTTAGAACAAAGCATATATTTCTGGTTGTGAGAATATGATTTTAGATGGAATTGGGTTTTCGATTCATTGCAATCAATCAATTTTCGCAGGAGTATTTTTCATTACAACCGATATATTTTGAAAAAGAAAATAGTTCCAAACTCTCAAGGAGAACAACTACAAACTACTTGAAAAGCTATATTATGTTTCTGTTCTAAGATATCGATAATGATTCAAAGAAAACAACCATAGGAGAAGCTATTAATCCGAAACGTTTCATTAAATAAGATTCGCCAATTATCTAGATTGATCTCTCATTCTCTGTGTACAAATAAAACACAAGATATCATCTGAGAATCAAATATCAACCCGGAGAGACGCAATAATTATTGTGATTACCTCATTAGTTCCGAACAAGTGAGATGCCTCGTAAATCACAGCGCTCAATAACCATGAAAGTGAGGCCCTCAAATCGTGGAGAACATCGAAGCAAGGACTTAAAGCGACTCCAGGCATCCAGGACAATGATTTGAAGCGGTCTAATAAAGAAGATGGGAGAGTAAAGATTAGAATGATTGCTGTACATTCCACACGCCGATCTTATCATATGCCTTGCCCTTCTTTGTACGGAGTGAATTATCGGGTAGGGATTTTCGAAATGGTCCAGAGAAGGAGAATGGAGAACCAGGAATGAAATTTTCTTTCATCGATCATAGAAGTGGGATGAAAAACCCTGATTTTTCATGAAAACGAAGGAAACGTAGCAATTTATTTTGATTTTGCCCGCTTCTGATTCCAGCTAAAATTGCCCCCATCTTCGAGACTCAAATGATTTCATGTTGTTTATCGCGAAACATAAATACCTATCAGGATAAAAATGAAAGCATGTTTCATTTCCTACAGAAAAATGTTGATGTTTTCCAGGATTATTTGGAAATGGAAAGGCTACAATTTTAATTAGCAATGTTGAATGTGTTGCCAACATGTTGCTGTTCTGATTCAAGAACATAATAAACTACGACTGAGATTTACAAAATGAGAGATATTGTTGAAATGTTAAAACTCGTATTTTTGCAACGTAACGGGACTTTATTGACATTTTATTATATATCGTAGTTTCTCGTAGTTATATATAGTAAACAACGGGATTAGTACTCTGACAACGGTGAGGTCTTATACACCTCCATTCCAAAAATGAGCATGAAAATAACATATCAAGTTTCGATATCTATCGAAAACTCATTTCAACTGATATTTGCATCCCTTATGACTTAACCCATCCAAAATCTCATTAATTCAATAATTCGTCTCTACCATAATCCGAAGAAAATAGAGAAATAGCTAAGAACAATGGTTATCCCTAAATATAATAAACGGAATGATTGAAAAGAAACAAACACAAATATTATATCACAATATTCACCCACGTATTGAATCAACTAATACAGATAAATATATTCCATTTACATATATATATATATATATATATATATATATATATATATATATATATATGATATATATATGATATATAATTCTAAAAGAAAAGTTGGATGCAGAAGGAATTACACGGAAAGCATCCTAAAGAATTGAAAATGATTATATTGATGAAATTGCTTCGAATAAATGGTTAGTATCTGGAGAATTGTTTGCTGAAGCAGAAGGCTTGGCAATTGCGATCCAGGATCAGGTTGTTTTCACGAGGAATTATAGAAAACACATCATCAAACAAAATATAGATGATTCTTGCCGTAGATGTTTCTGTTCTTCAGAAACAGTTTTTCATATATTATCATCTTGCTCAGTCCTTGCTTCAACAGATTATTCAGAAAGACATAATGCCGTCGCTAATATTATTCACTCTAATCTAGGAATTAAACATGACCTAATTCCCAAAGAAAAAATTTCACAAATATGAACCTGAGATTATTTGTGAAAATGACACATATAAACTTTATTTTGATAAAACAATTCTTTGCAACAGAGCTGTAAAACACAATAGACCAGATATCGTTCTTAATGATAAACAGAATCAAATAACATATATAATTGATATTGCTATACCCGACACACATAATATACAAAATAAATACACTGAAAAATTTCTAAATATATGATGCTTGGCAACGAGATTAAAAAATGTGGAAAATGAAGAAAATATTTATTCTACCGATTATTATTTCTACAACAGGCGTTATTCCTAGAAATCTTCACAAAAGTATTGAGATTTTGGGTCTGAAGAAAATTTGTTTGAACAGTTACAAAAGATAACAGTCATCAAATCTTGTAATATTCTTCGTAGGTTTCTTTCCGAAAATAATAATGAGGTAGAGTCATAGGTTTTCTCTTTAGTTTATACTGCTCAGAATCTCATTTCATATTTTATTTATTTGTTTATATAAATGTTATATAATTAACTGAAAATTTTGTCATATTTATATTCAGAGCAGTATTCTATTCGATCGTTCACCACTTCACACAAAGGAAATTATTAATGAGTAACATTCAGTGTTACTTGACTAAGGTCCGTACACTGGATTTTTCCGGGAGAAAGCCTCTGACACTACTCGTTGGTACATTGATATCATTGTCTGATGATGCTATAGTATGTATATATTCTGGTAGATTGATATATTCTCATAACATTTAACGTTATCCTAATATATAATTACTCCAGGATATGTTTTGATTATAATCATTGCCTGGCAATGGTATTAATAACCGGGTGGTGGATTTATATTTTTCATGAAATCAGTTTGATTGCATGAACAGATATATAGGTAACTCGTCGGGGTGAAAACCCTATATATATATATATATATATATATATATATATATATATATATATATATATATATATATATATATATATATATATATATATATATATATACATGCGAATGTGAATTATAAATATAAATTATACGAAAATAGTTTTCAAGACCCACATGAAGCTCTCTTAGGAATTTTCTAATAGTAAAGATAAAACTGATAGATTTGACAAAAGTGGAGATAACAAGTTGTACTGTATGAATTGTGCAGGAGTCTAATAGGTCAGACTGGTCGTTCGTTTCAAACTAGATACAAAGTGCATCAATCAGATCACAATTACTTGAGAACCGACGAATCTACTCTCGATTCACATTGTATCGAAAATGACCATCATTTTGCACCCATAGATCTACTTAAAATTATTCACAGAACACCTTAGGGATGAAAGTTATATTTCTTGGAATACATCGAAATTTTCAAATTCCAGCGAACCCCTGCATGGATGTAATCTTCAGAGCGACCAGTATGGTCCAGCATATTCGTCCTTTCATATCTTCAAATAAGAACTTGTTTATTATAATTATTTCATCACCTGCACCCTTTTCAATTTTGATGATATCTTTTAATAATACCTGATTTATCATAATTATAATAATAACTCTTTTTTGCGCCCTTATTAATTCTGTATTTGCCTGTTCATGTATGTGTGTATACTCAACTTTAGTTTAATACTTGTTGTCAGCTGTATATGGTTGTGAGACCGAAATAATTAACGATTTGTATCATTACACATGATAGATAGATTTGTGGGTGGGAACTAAATAAGCCCAGTCAGCTTCAGTTTGCAAGATCCCTGTTCTTTGATCCTGACCCTGTCCCCAGCTGGGCCCTCGCACATAACATGTTCCATTGATTCTATATATTCTTCACATAGCCTTCACATGAAGTACCCTCAATCAATCTTAATTTATTTAGGTGTTTCCTGAGTGACAGTGCCCCGTTCGTATGGCAGTTAAAACTTTTAGTTAAAACCTAGAGAGTTTAAGCCAGGCCTTGGCTTTTACAGTGGAAGGTCCACTGATGGCACGTCTAGCTTGTCTGAGACCTGAGAAGCTCTACAATGCTCACGTACCCTCAGGTCCAGCCATCGGTTGTTTTCTATCCTTGCAGTTTCCAGGGGAATTCCGAGTTTAGGCTCCAGTCTTATGTACTCCAGGTTAGTTCCTCGAGGGGCCAATGAGTTCACCTTCTCGTTTCCCTCAATACCTGAGTGACCAGGAACCCATATTAGACGGAGCCTGCTTCGCTCTCCTAGTTTGGCAAGGGTGGAGCGATATTCCTGCACCATAAGTGACGTACAGCCAATGCTTTCAGTGTAGCTTGGCTATCGGTGAGGATTTTAATTGACCTATTTGTTACTCTCCCTGCAAGCGAGAGGTTAGCACAGTGGCTAATGGCGAATATTTCTGTTTGAAAGACAGTCGCATGCCCACCTAGACAGATCAACTGTTCCTTGGCGGCACCTCGACCATAGACACCAGTTCCAATATCTTTTTCAGTTTTGGAGTCATCCGTGTAACAACAGGGACCCTCAGATAGACGGTCCTTGGAGCTGATCCATGTCTGTCTACCAAGAATGATGATCTGGAATGGCCTCTTCATGTGGGTTTCAGGCGTTGCTAAGTTGTACTTCATCGTCCTCTTTTTCAGACTTTACGGCGCCAGGCACAAAGCCAAAGTTACCCGCTTCATTACGGGAAAGCTGATGGAATCTGTAGAAGCCATTATATCCACTCTTCTCATCACCAGATGAAGAGGGGCAAGGCCCAATATCAGTTCCATGGCCGCAGTGGGTGTAGAGCGAAAGGCTCCAGTAATCATCATGCAGGATGTTCTCTGTAATTTAGAGAGCTTGAGTTGGCATTGCTTCTTAAGACTGCACTCCCACCAAGCAATGCAGCCGTACGTAATACGTGGTCTATCCACCAGCACATACAGCCCCTGAAGTTGCATTGCACATGATACTAAATTCGAGAGAATGCAGATTTCATTTTCGTTGGTTTTGAACCCCACAATGATTTTCGTCCGGTCCTATTTCACTGCAACCCTGATTCTCAATCAATCATTTGTGATATTATAATCAGAGTTTAATTTCTTATTATCATGCAATGATACAAACAAGATAAAATCTGCTCTTCATTCATATCAATTCAAACAACGAAGCAAATTTTTTTGTCTTCTTTCCAGATTCAAAAAAAAAAACTGTGAAAGTCGGAAAATCAAAACGGTTATTACATCCTGAGAGATAAATCAATTCGATACTAAAATGAATCAATCGTAGTTCTGGATTCGTAAAATTTGCCATAAAAATTAATTACCCAATTTACTTTCCACGCAACTTTCAATTCGAGAGCACTCAGGAATATTCAACTATTGAAAACCGCAACTGAAATTTTTCCAGTACTTCTACTGAATGAGGTTCAATTGTACCTACCGGAAAAACATGGATTCAATGAACTAATATTGGAGGTGAAAATAAAATTCAAGAGTGAAATGCATGTTTCTGGAATATCGTTTCTCGCCTGATACAAATCGATTTCGTTACTATTATACTTCAGAGAAGCGGAAAAATGGAATAACGGCACGAAGCGATATTCTCATACGGGTTGTTACCCTTCAGAAGTTTATTTAAGATTACTAACTTCTCTTTCATCATGATAAAATGGATCGTTACCCTTTATTAAAGGCCTTGAATCCATTCAACTGGAGTCATTATTTGGTGAACAAAAGTTACCAAAGGAGCAAATGGGCAGAATGAATACCTGCATGTCCACTCACGAAGTATTCAGCGCCTTATCTGTATTATTTAGTGAGCTAACTAATGTTTCTTAGATCATGCAGATAAATGAATACGTAGACATACGGTGATTTTGGTTCACTTTGTAAAAAATAACACAAAATTAGGTGGAAAATATTTAATCAACAAACGTATTAGATAAACTGGGTGATTCACCAGTGGCGCGGTGCTCTGTAGCTCGCATTCTTTATCAACTCTCCCGACGCCGGCTCGGTGGCGTAGAGCATATGATGCTCCTCTCCTGCGCAGAGTTACCTGGGTTCAATCCCCACAAAGTCGGTGCGATTTTTCGGATTCTTGCACTCGCTTGAGTACCCATCTTTGGGAAGAGATGTAAAGCCGTCGGTCCTGTCTAACAGAGATGTGTTGGACATTAATGATCGCTTCCCTCGACACGAGAGAGATTCGGCAAAATTCCCGGGTTAGTGAGGTGACAGAATTCCTTGGCGTGTCATCGGCCGAAAGGCAGAAATAGAGCACGTTAAAGGAATAAGAAACAAACAAACTCTCCCGACACAGAGCCCCATGCCTTGCGATCAACTGATCTTAAAAAACAGCGAAATTTATTATTACCTCGTATTTGCATAGTCTTATGCGATTTCTCCTCTTTATTGAAGCGTTCTTTGTTACCATCATCTGTGTAGCAAGTGATGTGAGAAAGATAACTGTAGTTGTTTTTTCTGCGCAAAATACTTATTTTGAGTTTCACCCCCTGATTTTCTCTATGTTTTGTTTCCTAACCCTATTGCGTCATTGTTTCTTGATTGTTTCAACAAGGAAATAAGGTCTTTCTGATCTACAATTCTTTCTTCAAAGTGATTAATCAAAGTATTTTTGAGTTTACGCTCTGAATTTATGTAGGTGATCTGATAGTTAGTACTCACGCATTTTCTGCATGGCTCTGATGTCTTCGGTTCAGATTCTTCTAACACATTTTCATTATTATTAAAAAAAGTATCTATTAAAGAATATGCTTCCTTATATGAATTTATACCTTCTGGTAACTTTTTGTAGATGACTTTGAAAAATGAGTCACTTTTCTTCAGATTTGAAAGCTGGTCGTTTAATTGCTGTATGTCGAGGTCAGCCATCTTCTTTTTCTTTTCAATATTCAATTTCCATAAGAGAAAGAGATTGTGTGATACTTCTTCAAAACGTTGAATTCACTGCTTTTTTTAGATTCATCGACGATCAAGAAACTCTTTACATTTTATGTTGAGATCGAAAAGTCGCATTTGTGTCGAAGAGTTCATAATTCTGCAGGTTTGGAATAGAAAACAGAGAGCGTACTCACTTGCACTAGCATACAGGGTATCTTCCAAATTCTACGACAAACGTCAAGATATGATTCCTGAAGTAATCAGAAGTAGCCTAAAAACAAATCAGGAAAAGCAGCGTGGACTACATCTTATTGAATTGGGTCTCATGGGTCGTGAAATCACAATTTTCAATATACGAGAGTGATTGTGTGTGTGCGTATTTTTATACCAACTTACTGTAGTAAATTGATTATGTTAAAAATGGAGATAATCTTTGTCGAAATTTTCATCTTGTTTTTAGGCTAGGTACTTCTGGGACCAACCTCGTAATGCCAAATTCGTCCATGTAATTTTAATTTACATTTAAATATACTAAAATGTCTATAGTTCACATCAAACAGACAAGCTTTTCCACCGAAAAGAGAAGTACTTTCACGTTAAAATAATTATGAAAGATTAAATAAATCAATGGATCTTCATGAGCTCTATCTTATCATTAATTCTGAATAAACTCCTTCCGAGAAGAATGGTGGAGTGGAGAGGATACCATCAATTTTCTCGAATCTGCTTCAATTTCAAAATTCTCTCTTATCTTCCGGTTTTCAATTTCCTCTCGTAATTTCTGACGGAGCAAGAAAACCGAATATCTCTTCATCAACATGTCGTTGAACATTTTAAATAACGATGAATAAGCCAATTATTATTTCATTGACATTATAAAACGCCATGCCAGCGTTTATGATATACAACCTTATCATTAGTGAACTTCCCCGAGTTATTTTAGCCTACACAATTCATTAATAAGAAGATGTGGATATTTTAGTAATTGAGATACTTTGAATTCGTTAATGAGACGTTCTGAGTCAGTTCCACGGGACGAAGAGAAATAAACAAAATCTAGCCAAGAAATTTCTTGATTGAATTACCTGGAAATTTTCATTTATGTCTTGAATTAGGGAGCAATGAAATATAAAATCTCGTTCGATTCAATTCAACGACATCTCTGTTGGTAATTTGCAATGATAATTTACTCGAGTCAAAGAAAACAAATACAAGAGAATATTGTGCAAAGAAGTTAAATTTACACTACTCCAAAAAACTGTTGCACCTGTTATATTTTTCAGAATTAAGGTGAATGAACCAATGCCTGACACGTCAAGAGATATGAAACTGATAACAGGGTATTAATGTTCTCAGATTTTGCGTTCTGTATAGAATTACCTATTCCTTCAAAAATTCAAATTATAATTTATTTAAATTGATGAGTATCAGTTATATTTTCTTAGTAAATTCAAAGATATTTGATAATATTTAGATCGGTGTCGTGGCTCCGATACATGACATCGGAAATTTTCAATGGACCTAAACATGACATTTCTGCTCCTAAAGCTGTCTTCAAGGTTCATGATTCACCATATGTTCAAAATCATTTCTGTTCAGAATAATTTATTTACATAAAACAACAATAAACTCCGCCTGGGTTGTCGACAATGGGTGGATTGAGTAGCCCAAAGTCGACTTCACTGCCGGTCCCAAGCCCGGATAAAGGAGGAGGGTTGAAGGGCAAGGTTAGCACCCTACCATTCTATAAAAACTAAAATCGCTCCAAGAACTGTTACAACAGCCTCGGATGACGGACGGATTAACGATAACAACATGGCAAGAAAACGGTATACACGATTATCAAAAAAGAAAAACGTCATGCGACTAGCATGCTGGAACACTACATCGTGGAACACAAAAGACCAGGAAGTAATATTGGAAATAGAGAAACACAAAATAGACGTATGTACAATTGCAGAGACAAAGAAAAAAGGCAAAGGCAGCATGAGATACCAAAACTACACACTATTCTACAGTGGAGTAGACAAGGACCTAAGAGCTCAAGCGGGTGTTGGTATACTAATGCATAGGAAATTTGAGGTAAACTACATCAATCAAAATATACTTCACCTATCCATGAAGCTAGCGAAAAAAACCCATGTTATCAGCATTTACACGCCAGATATACGTAAACCAAAGAATGAAAGGGAAGAATTTTTCGAAACACTTCAAGACACACTAGACAGAATACCACAAACAGAAAAAATATTTATAATGGGAGATTTTAACTCGAGAATAGGGAATACTCCCCTCCCGGGAATTATGCAGAAGTTTAATGAAGCGGCGACAAACGAAAATGGAGACATACTTCTCAAGATATGTGCACATAATGAACTCCGAATAAATAACACGTACTTTGACGACAAAGAACAACACAGTACACATTCACCAACACAAGAGGACAAAAATCTATGTTTGACTATGTGATCACCAATAGGGAAATTCACCCACGAGAAATACTGGACGTACGGACACTGACATCAGCGAATGTTGGAACACAGCACGGAATGGTTATTTGCAAGTACCGCCTGTCATATAGAATAGAGAAAAAAAAACCGCCTAACTACATCTCTAAATTCAACATTGAATCTTTACAAAACGAAAGTACTAAGAATCTATACCAAACACGTCTCGAGGAAAAGATCAATCTTAACCCTATAGTAGACACAGACAACATAAACGCCGCATGGAATAAAGCAAAAAACAACATAATTAACAGCGCAAAAGAAGCCATTGGGGAACGAAGAATCAATATAAACAGTCATAGAAAAGATAAACCATGGTTCACACAGGAAATCAAAGATTTAGCAAAAGAAAAGAAGAACGCATATATCAGATATGTCAATCACAGAACACCAGAAGAGTACCAAACATACAAAACAGAAAGGAATAGAACAACGAACAAAATTAAAGAATTAAAAAATATATATTGGGAAAGATTTACAAATGACATGGAACACGACTTACGAGGAGCACAGAAAAAGGTATGGAACATGTTGAGAAACAGGAAAAAACCAATCACCAAAGAACTGCAGATCAATGTAATAAAACCAGAAAAGTGGGTGAAATATTTCCAGAACTTATACCTGGGAGATAATGATAACGGTAACAATGAGGAACGAGAAATCGAACAACAAAACACACTCTACGAAGAAACAGAAAATGACATTATCAGCCTAGAAGAAGTACAACAAGTCATTCATAAATTAAAAATAGAAAATCACCCGGTCCGGACAACATAAATAACGAACTAATTAAATATGGGGGAGCAGAAATAACAAAAGAAATAACAAAACTATTCCAAAAATTGAAAACAACAAGGAGATACCAGAAGAATGGAGAGAGAGCATAACAATACCCATATACAAAAAAGGCGTGAAGACAAACCCAGCAAATTATAGAGGCATCACACTCCTTAACTCTGCATCGAAACTATTCACTAAAATTCTATCGCAAAAGATATATGACAAAGTAGGTGTGTCTGAAGAACAACAGGGATTCCGACCAAATAGATCAACAACGGATGCAATTTTTATATTGCGGCAACTGGTGGAGAAGTCCATAGAGTTTGACAAACCGATGTTTATATGTTTTATAGATTTGGAAAAGGCATTCGACAGAATTCGAATGAACGATGTGACCACTATCCTTAGAAATAAAAACTCAAGCAATAAATACATAAACATAATCAAAGAACTAAATAACTCTAATAAGAGGAAAGTAAAAACTACACAGGGACTTACAAGCGAGATCAAAATTAACGCAGGGCATAGGATGGGTAACAAAACTATGAGAATACAAGGTGACAGCCTGAGGACGACCTAGCCCATGTCTATTTAATTTAATCATGGATGAAATAATAGCAGGTGAACGACCATATAATAGAGCAAGTTTCAAATGAACCAAGGCTATAGAAGCAAAACAGCAGACAATGAATGCATCGAGAATATCTGTCTTCCTGAGAGATGTAATCTGGCGGAATAAGTACATAAGCACAGAAAGCAAAGTCCGAATCTATAAAACCTGTGTGAGACCCGTGATGACATATGCGGTTGAGACAAGAGCTGAGACAACAAAAACAAAACAACTAATGAAGACAACAGAAATGAGAACACTAAGAGCTATAGGAGGTATTACACGCAGTGATAAAATAAGGAATGAGGATACGCTAAGGGAGCTAGGTGTCCAGGATGTGGTGAGGTGGACAAGAGCACGTCGACGCCTATGGAGAGATCACGTAGACAGAATGGGCCCCGAACGTATGGCGAAGTGGGCAAAAACACAAGAACCCAACACTAGAAGACCCATAGGAAGGCCGAAAAAGCGATGGCATGAGTGCTGGAGCTCCGGTTCGCAGCAGGGGCTGTAACAGAAAAACAGGACATCGTCCTATTTAAAGAAGAAGAAGAAGAAAACATCAATAATAAATTAATAAAATTTTAAGAACAGCGAATTATAACCCATTGGTGTTCTCTCATTTCTTCAACAGCAAATACACCCCTTGCGTTAACAGCTTTTGGGGTTTTGATAATTTTCACAATATCAACCTTGTCGTACCAAATGTCGTCCTTGCAATCAGGTAACCTCCATTCCGTTTTGCCACTCGGTGTTACAACATCTACTAAATAATCCCCACCTACAATTGAGGCAACCTGACCAGGAAAAAAGCTCCCATCATAGCAAACGATCACATACTCTCCGATTCTGGGTTTACATGGACTCTCTAGTGACGGCATTACATTTTCCTTACATTCATTCTCTTTCTCATCGTTAGATGACGACGACTCCTCTGTTTCAGAAAGTTGTTTGATTGGTTTTGTTTTTTGCAATTTTTGTTTTCTACTTCCATCTTCGCTTTTTTTCTGCTTTTGTCCTATGATACTTTTGTCACAACTTACCGGTAATGACATTAGGAATTTTTTCTTTGTTCCGTTCAATATCAGGCTCTTGCTTCTCTTCTGGCCAGAAAAGTAATGTTTCGAATGGACTTGGAACATTTACCGTTTGTACATCTTGGTTATTAGTCTCTCCTCATATAACATTGGATTGATTCGGGATATTTTTCTCAATATAATTTATTTTCATCTCGTCTTCAGTATGTTCTGACACAGTTGTTTCATTTTGCGAATGAGGTGGCATAATTAAGTGCATATCCAGTGTTCTTATATTTGGTTCCGTTCATTCTTCTATTGAGAGTTTGCCAAAATCTTCATATTCTTCATGCGAATGCTGTATTGAAATCGGTTCTTCATTCGCGTCATTCGTAGTGGATTTCGACCTTCGTCTAGAAAATGTATTTCATTTTCGTCGAATAAATCTGCGAAATTCAAATTAGATTCATTTAAAACTATTTCAGCGTCATTCATATTATCTCCATATCATCCATAGGAAATATCTTTTGTGACAGTTGTGAGTTTTGCCTCTTTTTTTTCCATAAATCGAATAAAGATTTATCGATATGTTTCTGGAATGTCTTGAAGGTATCGTTATCAACAAATGATTCAAAAAAGGATGAATTGATATCTGCCCGATACTTATCGTCTGAGATATCACGTTCCTTTCCCTATTCCGATCTTGACATTGTCTTTAACAAAACCCTCAACTTCTTCAGGGTTCCATGAATTAACATTTTCAAATATCCACATAAGGTTGAAGGAAACTGGTACATTTACTGCAAATAATCATTTAAAAGGTGCAACTCTAACTTTGAGAACTCTAGATATTGAGGAAGCAGTTTTGAATTTAAGAAAACTTGAAAATCAGTTCAATATTTCACACGTTCTAGTTTGAAGGATTCTCCACGAGTTTTAATTGTACATATTCAACGCGTTCAAAATCTACTTCCTCCAGATTTTCCTTCAAGACTGAATTTCTGCCGATGGTTCTTAGATGAAATTAGGGAAAATGCTCATTTTGATAGTGAAATAATTTTAAAAGAGGAAGCTAACTTTTTGAGAACTCCTATCATAAATTTTAACAATAATCATTATTGGGCTGAGGAAAAGCCCCATTTCATTGACGAATCTCATCATCAAGAACAATTCCCACTACATGTCTGGGTCGGAATAAGTGGAAATTATTTGATTGGGCCATTTTTTTTGCCTAACAGACTTAACGATCTCGCTTATCGGCAATTTTTTGAGGAGGAGTTACCTTTACTGCTCGTGGATGTGCCACTTTTGGTGCGAAACATAATGTGGTTCATGCATGACGGGGAACCAACACATTTTAGTGGAGAAGCTGAGAAATTCTTGAATATTACATTCAACAACCGATGGATAGGTCGGGGTGGGCCAGAGCCATGGCCTTCTAGGTTCGCAGACTTAAATATTTTGGACCGTTTCTTATGAGTATATCTCAGATGTTTAGTTTATACCACTCCACTGAACACAGTAGAAGAATTGAGAAATCTGACACAATAAGAAATACCCCAAGAATATTTCAAAGAGTGCGTCATAATATGCGAAGAAGGACAGAGGCCTGTATTCTTGCAGGTGGAGGACACTTTCAGCCATTCATTTAGTTTTTAATGTTCTTCTTTTTAGTTTGATATTGAACAAAACAGAAGCAAAACTTTGGGCATACCTATCGAGTATTTCTATTCTTTTTTCTTATTTAGCGAATAATATAAAATTTAAATAATTCAAATTTAATTATTTTTCACTCGAAAACGGTTGGAGATAAAAAAAAATTACACGTATCAAAAAAGATTCAAAATTGAACGAAGATGAGGAAAATTGATTGTATGCTGATCAGTGACGTACTGCAAAAAAGGTTAAAAGGGCAAAAGGAGACATGGCCTAGGAAAAGAAAACACCTTGTGAAGTTCAGTTAAAATCTAGGACGTATAATGATGGAGGCTATAAAAAAAAGCTTACATTCCCAATTTGGGCTGAATATTTCAAGAACTGCTGGAGTTTTGAAAAAAATACTGTTTTTTCATGGAAATTTTAACACCCTGTAGCTCCGTAACGAAGCTTTTGCGGACCTATGTTCTTATGAATTTTTTTTCTTACAATTGCTCTTAGATATACTCCCTCAAGTTGTGACATACTATTATGTTACACCCTGTATACGTTTTCTTGATTGGATTACGATAGTGCAAAAGAGATTTATTGACTACTAAGCTAATCATATAACCTGCTGCCATTTGTGTAAACGACGTGGCAAAAAAAATAAGAGAAAATTTTCGAAACAGATATTCGCTTGTTTTTTCAGGAAAACCGGACATGTTGCCATTAGAAGACCTAGAATTATTCTGTATCATGACAATGAGTATTTGAACACCCAAAAGTTTGAATTTTCAACGGCAGAAAAGGAGTTGAAGTTTTCCAAAACCATGTTTTGGGGGTGTCTTATTCAGAGTAGCAAAAGTGTTTCGAAAATTAGTGGAAGAACATGCAAATGTGTATCGATCATCATGAAGAATACATTGGAAAGCAATAAAGCTATTTTCATCCCTAAGTTACTCGTTTCTCCTTGCCAGGAGGAAAATTTGACAGGCAACCTACCTGAGAATTCTTTCACAGAATAAAAAATGATTCAAATTAGTAGGCGCCCAATTTTCCATTTTTAACAATCCTGTAGTCAGCTGTAGAATTTAGCCGATACAGTAGAAACTCGTTTATCCGGCCTTCAGTTATACGGATTTGCGATTATCCGGACTACCAACCGCGACCAATTTATATGTACCTATAAGTCGAATTTATGCAAGCATGAACGTGTCGGAACTTGTATATCCCGCCCGCGCCGTGTGGGATAGCTTCCCTCGCGTTTCGTTATTGTTTTAGTTCGTTTGCAATTGTGACTCCGTTCTGACTGGTGTGTCACGTCTACATATTCAAACATGTCAAAGCGTAAGAGAGTGGTGTTATCGCTCAAAGACAAAATGAATATTATTAATTCAATTAAAAAGGAGGAACCGGCCGTAAGTTAGCTTTAAGTATGGTGTAGGTACATTCCGAAAACTTGTTTGTTTGATATTCCTTTAACGTGCTCTATTTCCGCCTTTCGGCCAATGACAGCCGGGGAATTCTGTCACCTGATTTTGCAACCCTCTCGTGTCGAGGGAAGGGATCTTTAACGTCCAACGCATCTCTGTTAGACAGGACCGACAGCTTTAATCTCCTCCGAGATGGACACTCAAGCGATTCCCAGAATCTGAAAAATCGCACCGACTTTGTGGGATTGAACCCAGGTAACTCTGCGCAGGAGACGAGCATCATATCCCCTACGCCACCGAGCCGGCAGGACCGAAAAATGAACTTTCAGAAGAAGCTCTGTATTGTTGGTTTAAAAAAAACGATCAATTGAGCAACCGATATCTGGACTTTTGCTCTGTGAAGAATCATTACAGTTAAATAAAAAATTAGGCGGCGATGAATCGTTTGTGGCAAGTAACGGATGGTTGTACAAATTTAAATCACGTCATGGAATTCATGAATTGGAAATACAGCTAATGTAGATGCAGTAAACTCTTTTAAAGATAATCTTAAGAAGAACTTGAATGAAAATAACTATGACTTGGATTTTGTTCATAATGCTGATGAAACTTGATTAAATTGGAAGTCACTACCTTCAAATTCTTCAGCTTCTAGGCGAGAGAATTCAACTCCAGGATATAAAACAAACAAAGAGCGAGTAACAATATTTGTTTGGGGTAATGCTACCAGGACCCACAAAATACCTTTTCCCTAGGAAAATCAAAGAAACCCAGATGTTTTAGAAATATCAGGGTACCTTTAAATTATAAAAATCAAAAAAGCGCATGGATGAACTCTGAAATATTCATTGATTGGTACGACAACACTTTTATCCCTGAAGTAAAAAGAAGACAAAACGAAAGTGGCAATCATTGAAATGTACTACTTTTACTTGATAATGCGCCAATCCATCCTTCAGCTCAACTGTTACATAGGGAAAATGGAGAGTTCAAAGTAAAATTTTTGCCTCCTACTGTGACATCCTTACTACAACTAATGGATCAATGTCTTATTAAAACATGGAAATGACTGTAGAAAACAACTTCTACGTAGGTTGTTATCTGTTGAAGAAGATAATGTAGAAGTCGTATTATCATTTTTTGAGGAAATGAATTTAAAGGAATGTTGTTACATGGTTATAGATGCATGGGATTTAATTGAAAGAAAGACTTTAATCAGGGTTTGGAATAGAGTACCTAATCGGAAGAATGATAATTTAATAACCAATACGGATGATTCTATTTTGGAGGATATGAATGAGGTAATGTCAAAACTACAAATATGTGAGGATTGTGATGATGATATGAAAGAAAGGGTTCTTTGTGACAGTGATCAAGGCCTTCATTTGAATTTAGAGGCTTTTACTTGGTAAAATTCCATTATCAATAATAAAAAACAAGTAAGATTGTGATGATCAGGCCTTTCAGATTATGTCTGATCACGAAATCGTAGAAAACAAATTGCAGATAAATGAACAGCAGGAAGTGCAAGAAGATGAAACAGAAGAAAATATAGACGTGAAAAATGATACATGACCATCTCATGATGTAGCAAATCATGCACTGGAAACAGCTCTCAAATGGTTTGAGAAACAAATACAGTGATACTGTGAGTTTACTACAGCTGAATAGCAGCAATGCAGAGAAAATGTCGCTTACGTCAAATGACAATTACATATTTTAAACCAAGTAAAACATGTTACCTACTCATTTCATGAATACCAAATGCAAATTACCAAATACATATTGTAAAATTTTTTTTTCATGATGAATGCTGTAGTAGTTTAGTATCATGTATGTAATCTAAGAAAATATGTTTGTACATACATAAATGATAAATTAATTTATTAATAAACATTGATTTGATTTTCATTGATATCTATTTGTTATTTTAATGAGCACATAACAATATTCTTCATACATTCGATTATCCGGATTTTCTATTATCCGAATGCCTATCGACAACAGTTATCCCTGTTAATTCTACTGTAAGTTCTTTGTTTTGTATGTATTCCATGGCACTTCCTACTTGGGTTTCATACTGTCCGGCGATGAACGAAAGTTTGAAATAGCTGTAACAGTGATCTATTGATTTAATTCATTTATGGATAGTAAAAACAGTAATAAATTCCATTTGTGTTTTAATGATGCTTAGCTACTGAATCGTAAAGGCTAATTACAGTGTCGAATTCATTTAGCAAATACTCTATAAAATTTGACAAATCAATATTTCTTCGGTCAATTAGGTCGAGTAGATGTACGTTGAATGCGCATTTGTTGTGCTTCTTCCCTCACAAAATATACATGAATATGAATATTCGCATCATCTCCACCAGCAAACAAATTGATAAAGAAAGGATACCGCCTACTGCGCCAGTTTGTTTTCGTAAATATTTTGGAATATCAAAGGCAATTAACTAATTCATATTTATGGAATATATTAGTATGAAATATCCTTATAACATGAACTTAGTTCTCATTTTCTGATTTAACGTCGGACGAAATTATCTTTGTAAAATCATAAATTTATAATTACGTGTAATTAATCTTCTTTTCTCATCGCCTTTATTCATACCCTAATTTGAAGGTAAGAAGATTATCAACTTCTATCAACTTTTGATTAGATTATGCCATCAAGGCCTGAAGAATTTCATGAAAGCATGCTGATGACCTGAAATAATTGGAATTGAGACGAGTCGAAGAAATCAAATTATATTCAATGAAATAATTTAGTCGTAGGAAATTCTATGCTACTTATCTTGATCATTTGAAGTATATCCTAATCGAAGTTTGTTTTTGATGTCGATATGATATTATATAGAAGGTAATGAAATAACTTCTTTCTGATTTTCCTCAAATTGAATTTGATAATTTGAGTATTTCCAAACGAATAATTATACCGTTTTTTCTGATCAACGAAGATGAGGTCAAATATAGTTTATGCTTTCCACAATATAATGTCATATATGACCAGAACGAGTTATAGAAGTAGGAACATTGAATTCCGCAAATGTGTCTACTTCTTGGGAAAATTGGGATGAATATGAAGCCGGTGAAAACCAAACATGTTGAAAAGATCAATATCGAGTCATTGTGGGACCCTTCAATCAGAATGCTCAATCAGAATAGAATCTAGATCAAAATCCAGAACAATCCAATACGAGAAGAAGATGACGTGAACAGAAGCTGGGAGAAGCTGGAGACAAAAATAACACGCCATGGTTCTGCTCCGAAGTGAAAAAAAAATGTTAAGAGAAAAACAGCCTATTTACAGTATAGAACATTTCAGACTCCAGAAACTTACGATCAATACCGAAGAGTGAGAAACGAAACAACATCCTTGGTAAGACAAATCAAAAACAAATAGTGGGAGTCTTTTCCATACAGACAAGAAAATGACTTTTACGGAGGACAAAAATAAATATAGAGGTTCATACGGGCACAACGTAAAGAAGTTGAAGAGCTTATAGAGACTAACCAAATACCAAAGAATGAATGGGTTGAATATCTAACCAGACTATTCGGAAAGGCAGAAAACGAAATATGATGAAACCAACACCCCGGAAATAACGATCAACGAAGACGCATATATAGAAGAAGAAACATTAGAGTTAGCACTCAAAAAACTGAAGAATAGGAAAAGTGCTGGGCCTGATGAAATAATAAACGAACTACTCAAATATTGCTGCCATACTACAACTCGTTCAGAAAATTCTGTTTTTCCACAAAATACCAGACGATTGGCGCACTAGTATCACTATATTGCTCTTCAAAATAGGTGGCAAAAAAATCCCAGCAATTATCGGTGGATTAATCTTCTAAAAACTGAGCACAAGTTAACAACTGGAATAATTACAATGGAAATGAAATCATCATAACACTATCTGATGAGCAGCAAGTAATTGTATCTGGTAGGTCATGTACAGACGCAGTTTTTGTGTTAAGGCAAATAACAGAGAAGTCCATTGAGCATAATAAACCAGCTTTTATATGCTTTATTGATTGATTGAAAGCGTTTGATCGCATTATGCTAAGAGACATTATAACATTACTTTACAACTTAGGAATACCACATAATCTAATAAAGACTATCGCGGACATACCAGATTGTTCAACAAATTTTGTCGTTCGATAGGAGAGGGCATTGCTACTAGTCCAAATTTGTTTTTGTTTTGTTGGTGCACTCTTCATATGAACGTGAAATGTGAAGGTTCACTTCAATCTGTCAATTCATTCTTTATTTACAAGCCATTTAGTGTCGTCGTGTCACAGTATTTTTGTACAATGGAAAAATTGAATATCGTGGAGTGAAAAAATTCTTAATTTTGGAAGGTGTAGGACCAAAAGAAATTCACGAACGAATGTTAAGATTATATAATGATTGTTCACCTATAATTAGAACAGTAGAAAGATGGGTTGCTGAATTTAACCGTGGTCGTACAAGCCTTGAAGGCGATCCACATGAAGGACGTGTAAAAATCGCATCAATACCAGAAATCATAGCCAAAATACAGGGTATGGTTTTAGAAGATCGTCGATTGACTGAGCAGGATTTAGTGGAGGCTCTACACATCTCATTAGGCAGTGTGAGCCATATTTTTAGTGAAATTTTGGGTTTTAGAAAGCTGTTTGCACAATGGGTGCCGCATTTGCTAACAATGGAACGAAAACACACTCGAATCCGACTTTCTCAGCAACATTTGGAGCATTTTAAAAAGGATTTGGTTTTGTCGATTCATCACTGTGGATAAGACTTGGGTCTATCACCATGATCCTAAATCAAAACAAGAAGCTCAAGAGTGGTGTGAACCTGGTTGTTTGGCTTCGAAACGAGTTCGTGTCCGGAAATCGGCCAAGAAGGTTATGGCATCAGTTTTTTCGGATGCGAAAGAAATTTTGTTTCTGGATTACTTGCAAACTGGTAAAACAACTAATTCTGAATATTATTGCAACCTTTTGGACCAGTTGAAGGAAAAATTCGTGAGAAAAGAACCGGTTTGCAGAAGAAAAATTCCTTTTTCATCAGGACAACACTCCGTGTCCCAAGAGCATTTTGACAATGGCTAAAATACATGAATTAAAGTTCGAATTGTTTGAGCATCCACCGTATTCACCAAATTTGGCCCACAGCGACTTCCATTTGTTTCCAGATCTCAAAAAATGTATGCGTGGCAAGCGTTTTTCATCAAAGGTAGAGGTCATAACTGCTGTTGAAGCCTATTTTGCAGACCTTCCGGATTCTCACTTCAGGATGGGATCCACTGATTGAAGGATCGTTGGAGCAAGTCTATTAATGTTCAGGGAGATTAAACTGAATAATAAAGTGTAACTATAACATTGTGTTTTTCTTATCGAACGACAAGACTTATTAAACAAACTGGTATAGAGGAATAACAAAACGATCCCAAAAATAAATTATTATTATTGTCATGAAATTCCAATTTATGGGAATCATATTGTCAGGTTTTGGAAACGTGGAACAGGAAGTAAGGAATCAAACTTTGAAAGCGTCAAGAGTGGCTGGATGCCTCAACACCACTATATGGTACAATGATATAAATATCGAAACTAAATCGAGAATTTTTATAACTGCTATTAGGCCGATAATGTCGTATACTGCTGAAACCAGACCTGATACAACGACTACCAAGCGAATGACGGAGACAGCAGAAATGAGTGTTCTCCGGAAGGTTGTAGGAAAAACTTTATGGGACAGAGAAAGGAGCGAGAACATTCGCAGGACATGTGGAAGACCAAATATAGATAATTAGATACTTGAGAAGATGCGAGAGTGGGGTGCCCATATTACCTGCATGAACAGTTCCCGAATTTGTAAATATAGCAAGGGGTCGCCGAAGTCCAGGAAGACCTCGTAAATGATGGAGTGATAACTTAAGAGTGCCGAGGGAAGGTTTTGAAGATTGAACAGGCTGCAACTGTCTATTAAGAAGGAAGAAGAAGAAAATAAGTCATCCAACAGTTCAAATTTTTGCGTATTGTCGCATAATGACTCCCCCTGATCTGGAGAGGACGATAAGAAAACCTCACTACACAGTTTTTCCACATTTTTCATTGAGAAATCTACATTTCAACTCACTGCAGTTACCCCAAAGTAATAAACCATACTTTAATCAATATGTACACTGCAAGTTAAATGAGTATCGTAATGTAGCCCCAGAAAACTCACAGTAGAACAGTCAGTTCAAATTGAACAATACCTCATCGGTCTTATCAACACTCATTGATAGAACATTTCCTGAAAACCATTCAGAGGCACGTTCACGCACACGTTACTAAGTTCCAACGCAACATTCAAGTTCTCACACTCCACAGACACAACAGCGTCGTCGGCAAACAAGATACTGAGACAGTCGGTCAGATAATCTGGAAAGTAGTTATAAAAGAGGTCCCAAAATAGACCCTTGGGGTACACCTTTAGTGATATTTTCCATATCTGACGAACTATCATGAACTCTATAAGTCAAGTAAGATCGGATGAGATTACAGCTCTGTTCATCAAACACATAAAACTCAAGCTTCTCAAGAAGAACCCTATGGGAAACACAAACAAATACGTTCGTCAGGTCCAGAAAAAGAGTGGGAATATAACCCTGCTTCAAAGCATTGAATCGTGTTATCAATAAACTCTACTATGGCATCGGTTGTTGTTACAGACACCATACTGATGTGAAAAAATGGAGTGACTTTCGAAGTAATTTAAAATCTTATTACTCTAAATTTTTTCTAGAATTTTGGAGAAAATTGGTACTGATGAAATAGGTCGGTAGTTAGACACATCGTTCTTATCACCCTTCTTGAAGATTGGAACTATTTTGGAAACTCTTAACTAATTAGGAAATACTCCCTCTCTGAGACATTTAATAACAAGGCATGTAAGAGGAGATATAATAGTATTAACAGTTCTCTTGATAAGTATAGTAGACAATACATAGAAGTCTATAGATCTGCTATTTTTCAAAGATCGAATAACATCATGTATCTCGACCTGACTCACCTCACGAAATGGAAAACCTAAATTGTTAGGGATTGTCCTGCAAGACAATTCAGCAAAACACTGTTGGTGGAACAGATCCAGAAAGTTTCACAAATCTGCCCCACAAAATAAACCAATTTGGAACACCGTGTAAATTAATGCTACAGCAACCAAATAATTTGGATTGAAATCAAGAAAACTACGAGTGCAAGGAATGGGTTAAATTAACGCTTTATGTCGATTGTGACATATATTTAGATATTACTACTACTTATTCAATTCAAATATGCAATTTGTATTTTCAAGTTCAGTTCAAATTCTATACCTTCATTATTGCATGTACAAGATACAGAATCTCGTTTGCCTGCCTCAATATCTGGCAGAAACCTTTCTGTTTTATGTCTGTTATTGTGGAAATACTAACAGAGGACTGTTTTTTATCTTTGCAATTCCTTAAACTTTACAATAGGTCAGGTCTGTATACCTGATCCTTGGTTTTCCTAGAACCTAAGAAAACTAAAACACATTTTGTAAAGTAAACCAGAAATCATTCGTGTATCAGTGTTCGAACAAGCAAGACGTGTACAATTTCAACCATTTCATAAATCCGTTTTGACATGAGCAAGACATTATATTTATACTTTCAAGAACTCTTAAGTCAAAGTGTTATCTTTCTACCACTAAATCTTAAGAGGTTAAGTGCAATATACTCCTGCGAACATCAACAGTTCTACTACGAAAAAGTGGACCATCCTGCAAAAGCAATATCTCAGTCATATCCTGATGCAATCAAACCTTTCATACCGAAGATCAAAATGAAAAAAATGATAAATTGGGTGCTTTTATTCTCGAAATTAAAATCGGCCTTTTCCTTTATCTCGTATTCCAATAAAGCTAGGATTTCAGATTATCATTCCCCTCGAGTACAGTTACACTGGCAGTTGGATAAAAACATTTTAATCATTGTTCTCATTCTAACTGCTATACTTGTAAAGAAAAACCAAATAAAGATATCCACAAAATGCAGAATAATTTTCGGAATAGCCATCGTTATTTCCATACCACGTAGACGAATGCGAGAATTATAATGAAGGGCGTCCTATTTTCCAGTTCTTCCAACATCGTTTGGAAAAATTTTATATTTGCTAGCGACCAGGGCCAGAAAAAGCGGGCAATCCCGCAACAATATCTACAATTTTGCTTTAGTGATTGTTGAGTAAGGAATGCTTTCATTTGCAGATGCGGGCAAACAAAGTAGTTTAATGCACCTTAATGGAATCTGCACAAGAACATTGCTGCTTTTATGAATATTCCAGGAATTGGGGCTGGCGCCAACGAACTGGGTTATTCTTTGCTAGTTCTGTTACATTTCATTGTGAACGAATAATATGATTCGTGAAGTCATATTGGCAAATCCATTCGGTTCTGCCGAAATCTCGTTTTCTGATATTAAAGTCTTGTTCACAAGTTCATCTCAATGTTGGTTTTATATTGTTAGGATGTATTGTATATAATGTATTCTCAAGAAAACAAAATAATATTTGACTTCTCCGAAGCACCTATTATAAAAAAAAAATTGAAATTTGAAAATGACGAAATTTGGTAAAACACAAAAATAAATCCTGAACTAATATTTTCGAAACGATATGGAAGCACTTATATTTTTCAGTACCCCGAAGGTCCACCTCTGTTATTAATGACACTTTAGCATCGTCGCGGGATGCTCAATATTTAATTGTCTATTACATTTCATTCAAAGCCCCCTGAACTGCTAATCGAAGTTCCTGTTGATGATAGAAGACGTTTTGACGCAAGAGATTTCTTTGTAGGGTGTCCCACACATGCTCGATGGGATTCAGATCTGGGGAGCAGAATGGCAGGATCGATATTGTTCTCTTCAAGAACGATCAAGACAACTCTTGCACGATGAGGAGGGACATTATCTTGTTAGAAGAGTGGATTTTGACCTATTGTTTCAAGATACGGTACCACTACAGGTAAAACTATCTCATTTTCGTAAGAATTTCCCGTGAGGTTGTTCTGTATGAAAACGAGGTCAGTTCTTCCACCAAGGCGTATACCTCCCCAAATCATCACTGATCCGCCTCCCTGTCTAACAACTTCTCGAGCATGCTGGAGACGGTTTTGCTTTCCAGGTTCCCTCCATATTCGAATTCTTCCCGAATCGGGATGATAACTAAATGTACATTTATCACTGATGAGAACTGTGGCCCACCTCTCTTGATCCCAGTTTACGTGTTCTTGGCACCAAGCTAAACGAGCAGCGCGATTTCCATGGGTCATTTGTGGAACTCTTAAAGGACGTCTGGAGTGGAGTTTACCTTCTTGCAGTCGATTTCTCACAGTTTGGTTGGAAATTTGTACATTATGAACTCGTGATAGCTCTTGAGCTAATTGAGATGCTGTGGTAGTACGATCTCTTCTGGCTTGTAAAACCAGAAATCGGTCTTGGGCGACTGTAGTAATCCTAAAACGACCCGTATGGCGTTCTTCTACGCTACCTGTTTCATTGAAACGCGACCATAAACGCTTTATGACACTTGGGCTACTTCCCAGAACCCTGGATACCTCCCGTTGTGAGCTCTCAGGTTGGAGCATGCCAACGGCTCGTAACATCTCTTATCCAGTCAAATGTCGTCTTTCCATGGTAGAATCACAAAACTTGAATCTTTTATTCGTGCTTACAACAGAAACAAAGTGCCAAATAACCGATTTCAAACACTGAATACATGAAATGATTATGAAGCAGCGTCGCATCTGCTGCAGTTTTAGTTTTTTATAAAGAAAAACTGAAATCTGTTGCGGCACTCTACATTATTTGGTGGAAAAATAATGCATGTGTTCGTTTCCTAAAAGAAAATTATCCATATTGATCGTTCTGGATACGATATATCGATATTCAGAAGTGTTCCCTAGACTTTCTTGAGGTGTTTGTATATATATATATAGGGGTTTTACCCCGACGAGTTGCCCATATATCTGTTCATGCAATCAAACTGATTTCATGAAAAATATAAATCCACCACCCGGTAATTAATACCATTGCCAGGCAATGATTATAATCAAAACATATCCTGGAGTAATTATATATTAGGATAACGTTAAACGTTATGAGAATATATCCATCTACCAAAATATATACATACTATAGCATCATCAGACAATGATATCAATGTACCAACGAGTAGTGTCAGAGGCTTTCTCCCGGAAAAATCCAGTGTACGGACCTTAGTCAAGTAACACTGAATGTTACTCATTAATAGTTTCCTTTGTGTGAAGAGGTGAACGATCGAATAGAATACTGCTCTGAATATAAATATGACAAAATTGTCAGTTAATTATATTACATTTATATAAACAAATAAATAAAATATGAAATGAGATTCTGAGCAATATAAACTGAAGAGAAAACCTATGACTCTACCTCATTATTATTTTCGGAAAGAAACCTACGAAGAATATTACAAGATTTGATGACTGTTATCTTTTGTAACTGTTCAAACAAATTTTCTTCAGACCCAAAATCTCGATACTTTTGTGAAGATTTCTAGGAATAACGCCTGTTGTAGAAATAATAATCGGTAGAATAAATATTTTCTTCATTTTCCACATTTTTTAATCTCGTCGCCAAGCATCATATATTTAGAAATTTTTCATTGTATTTATTTTGTACATTATGTGTGTCGGGTATAGCAATATCAATTATATATGTTATTTGATTCTGTTTATCATTAAGAACGATATCTGGTCTATTGTGTTTTACAGCTCTGTTGCAAAGAATTGTTTTATCAAAATAAAGTTTATATTTGTCATTTTCACAAATAATCTCAGGTTCATATTTTTGAAATTTTTTCTTTTGGGAATTAGGTCATGTTTAATTCCTAGATAGCAGTGAATAATATTAGCGACGGCATTATGTCTTTCTGAATAATCTGTTAAAGCAAGGACTGAGCAAGATGATAATATATGAAAAACTGTTTCTGAAGAACAGAAACATCTACGGCAAGAATCATCTATATTTTGTTTGATGATGTGTTTTCTATAATTACTTGTGAAGACAACCTGATCCTGGATCGCAATTGCCAAGCCTTCTGTTTCAGCAAACAATTCTCCAGATACTAACCATTTATTCGATGCAATTTCATCAATATAATCATTTTCAATTCTTTAGGTGCTTTCCGTGTAATTCCTTCTGCATCCAACTTTCTCTTTTAGAATTATCATCAAATATATCAAAATCTACCTTTTGCATTGTCAAGTTCAGAGGTGTAAGATTATAATCTGAAGCAACAACAATATCATGTAATTTAGACGTTCTCTGTTTATCATGAAAATGGGAACGTAGATGAAAAATCTGTTTACTATGAAGATTATTCAAATCAATTAATCCACGACCTCCAAGATGTCTAGGTAGTGCAACTCTCTGAACAGCTGACTTTGGGTGGTGCTTATGATATTTACAGAGCATTTTCTTCGTTTGACATTGTAATTCATTTAGATCAGTTTCAGACCATTTAATAATTCCAAAAGAAGATACAAGAATAGGAACAGCATAGGAGTTGATAGCTCTGAAAAGGTTTTTACTAGTTAAATAACTCTTGATGATAATTCTAAGTCTTTTGTAATATGAACTTCTAATATTTTCTTTAGCGCTGCTATGGTTAATTGTCTTCTCTTGACAAAATCCAAGATATTTATATGTATCTCCTTGATGCATTGGCTCGATTTCGATATTGGAAATCTTTATATAATCAGAGGTGATCTTTCCTTTTTCAATAGAAATATTTTTACATTTTGGAAGCCCAAATTTCATATGAATATCATTGGAATAGTTGAAAGTAATCTCAAGTAGACTTTTAAATGAGATCTGGTTCCGGCATATAATTTAATATCATCTAAATAAATTAAGTGACTTAATTTGAATTCAGTTAATAAACTCTTTATTTTGAAGCCGAAACTAGTAGCATTTAATTCATGAGATAATGGATTGAGGCAAAGACAAAACCAAAGAGCACTTAAAGAATCACCTTGAAAATGCCTCTTTTAATTGGAATTACTTCGGATTTTAACGATTGTTTTGAAATATTTAAATGAAGATTGGTTCTCCAATTATTCATTACATATTCAAGAAAATGACGAAGTGTCTTATCAATTTTATAAATTTCCAAAATTTCTTGAAGCCATGAATGGGAGAACTATCAAAAGCCTTTTGGTAATCAATGAAGGCTGTATGAATATTTCTATTCTTAGTTTGAGCTTGATTCAAAGCAGCAGAATCAATTACAAGTTGCTCTTTAGTACCAAGGTGTTTTTCTACATCCTTTTGATGTTCGGAAAGAATATTATAATTCTCCAAATGTGCATAAATTTTTGGGCAATACATGCAGTTAGAATTTTATATATTGTTGGAAGGCAAGTAATTGGTCTATATTGAGACGGATCAATAGTATTATCACTTTTCGGTTTTAAATAAGTAATTCCTTGTGTGAAAAACAAAAGAGTAGCTGAGGGTTCTTTATTATAAATGAAAAATATTCAGCCAATTTTTCATGAACGCAAAAGAATTTCTTGAACCAAAAGTTATGAATACCATCAACACCTGGAGATTTCCAATTTTTTGTGTGTTTAATAACTGATGTTATATCTTCGTTTGAAAATTTTTCAAATTGCATGCATTCTATTTTAGAAAATCGAGACCTTTCATTTAAAATCCAACTTGCATTGGAATTGTGTTGCCTTGGCACTGCCCAAATTGAAGACCAATAATCAGTTAAAATATCAATTTTACGAACTCCATTTCCAGAAATATTTTCATTTGAACCTGAAATAAATTTGTAAAAATGTTTTTCATTATTTTTGAATAGTTTGTTTTGGAATTTTCTATCTGAATTTATTTTATATTCACGTAGTCTAATGGAGTATACTGAAAGTTTTTGTTTTAAAGTATCGATGTATTCTATCAATTGTCCATTACTTATCTCATTATTTTTATGGGTTTTATATTTGAGGAATATTTTTCAATATGTGCCATAAGTTTTTTCGATCGATTACCTCTGGAATATTGAGTCAATCTTCCTAAATCACATCTGATAGAAGAAATTTTACCTTCTAACCTTTTTTGCCATGAAGGTTTTTCTTGATATTATAATTAGATCCAAAATTTTCTAATTTGTATCCAGAATGTTTAACTACTGTAATAGCGGCACAATATATAATCAGATGAAGTGTATAGATATTCATTACTTTAACAAGTTGCTTTGGAAGAATATTCTTATTAAGCTCGTTTATACAATCGAAAATTTTCTTTGAATAATGAATTTTAGGAAGTTTAGGTCTTAAAGTTGGGTCAATATTTTCAAATAGATTCATTTGATTGAGAAATAAATATATTATATAGTTTAGACATATACCCTTTTTATTTGTTCCATTATTTGTTATTTTGTAATAACAAAACATAATGAATTTATTCATTTCATACGTCCATTTCATGCGTTTTATTTTTTATTAATTTCGTGAAGATCTGAATTAGGTGATGAAGTTATGATAAGATTAGAGGAACAAGGTGATTCTACATGATTATGAAAACAGTCATCAAAACTTTCGTTGTTCGAAGAATAGACAGAACAAGTAGAAATGTCAGAACCCTTAGATTTACTTCGTGTATGATATGAATGTATATATATATATATATATATATATATATATATATATATATATATATATATATATATATATATATATCCCAAGTTGATATATATATATATATATATATATATATATATATATATATATATATATATATATATATATATATATATACAGGGTATCCCAAGTTGAGTGGCTCATAAGAAGTTTATAGAGAACTAATAACGTTATCGTTTTGGAAGTTAATTCAGCTAGTCCAAAGCTCCATTTTCAAAATATCATCACCTCAATGGCACTTCGATTGCATACCAACTTTGTTATTGAATATAGAATACGTTGTATATGGATGATTAGTTCGATAACATTTGTTATTCCAATAACAAAAACACCTAACAAATATGTCTAGCTTGTTCCGTTCATGAAATATCTCAGTTTTACATAAAAATTAAGCCGGCTTGGTGGCGTATGGTATATGATGCTCGTCTCCTACGCAGAGTTACCTGGGTTCAATCCCCACAAAGTCGGTGCGATTTTTCGGATTCTGGGAATCGCTTGAGTGTCCATCTTTTGGAGGAGATGTAAAGATGTAAAGATGTCGGTCCTGTCTAACAGAGATGTGTTGGACATTAAAGATCCCTTCCCGAGGGGTTCGGCAAAATTCCCGGATTAGTGAGGTGACAGAATTCCACGGCGTGTCATTAGCCGAAAGGCAGAAATAGAGCACGTTAAAGGAAAAACAAACAAACATAAAAATTATCGATTTTTCGGGTTTTGATATATGTCAAGAATGGCGTACCATAATAGTGAAAGCTGTTTTGCAAACAAGAAACCATAAGGCACATAACTCATATTCGACTGAATCTCACTCAGTATACAGAGTGCTCTCTTGTCTGCCTCACATTTCGAAACGAAGAAACATCAAAAACGACGTATTTTCAAATTGTTACCCATATTTTTTTTAAATTCACTAGATTTGCCGTGAAAAACTAAATGAAGATCTCTATACATACCCTGTTCCTGAGATTTAAAGTTTTCGAATTATGGCAAAAACGAATTATTTTATACCACCCTTGGTAAAGGCGCCTTAAATTCCTGCACGTGCATAGACAGTTCCCGCAAAACGGGAGTCCTGGCGCAGGTTCTGCGTAGGAACAAAGCTACATAGGGTTCTCGCCAGAGACCCAGCGCTCCCCATCAGATCTGTGGAGGGTCCGGATGGGCGATACACGGGCTCTGGAAAGGAGAAGTTACAGATTCTTGCGAGAACACACTTCCCAGATTGTTGCTTTCTTGATATCAGTGAAAGCTGTAACACCGTCGCCCTAAAGGCCCTTGTGAAAAGGTCAAAAAAAGACGATTGGAAGAACGCAAGAACGATCATCAAGTCCGGAGCAATCAGGAGGGCGATTCGCTCATTTAGGCCATTCAAAGCTCCTGAAAAGGATGGCATCATGCCTGCCTTGTTACAACAGGGAGCGGATGTCCTCCCACCATACCTCATTAGCCTTTTCCGGTCAAGTCTTGCCTGGAATGTTCGTAGAAGAGTCAGTGTTGTATACATCCCTAAAATGGGCAAATCGAACTCATATTCTGAGTCGTTTGGACCGATTAGTCTTACATCTTTTGTTTTGAAAATCCTGGAGAAGTAGTTAGATGGATACATCAGGACCGAGGTTCTATCACTGAGGCCTCTGAGTGAACATCAATACACCTATCAAAAAGGTAAACCAACCGATCTGGCACTTAACAACTTAGTCGTGAGGATCACTCAGTCTCTGGACCGCAAGGAGACTGCAGCCTTCATGGATATTGAAAGTTCGTTTAATGCGGCCCCCACTGGCTCGCTGAGTGGGGCTGCGAGAGCCAGAGAAGTACCAAATATTGTTGCGGAATGGATTAGTAACATACTAAATTCCAGAGTGATCAACACTTCACTGAAAGGTGAAGTACTCACTTTTATGGCAGGCAGGGGCTGCTCTCAGGGAGGAGTATTTCCCCACTGTTGTATTCCCCGCTAGTTGATGACCTTCTGGCAATTACTGGCGCCCTGGATGTATATGTAGAAGCATACGCTGATGATATACTCATTCTGGCTGTCGGAGATGATAGCAATGTTTCCGACAGACTTCAGGAGGCTATGTCTGCAATTCAGGGTTGGTGTGACGGAAAGAAACTTAGCATAAACCCCTACAAAACCCTTATCATACCATCCAGGAAGAGGAGGATATTTATTTTGCCCCCCTCCGACCCTGAGCTGGGTGTTTATACCGGTTGTGGAAGAATCGAGATATCTGGGGATTACCCTGGATAGCAAACTCACGTGGAATTCGCACCTAGAAAACACAATACACAAGCATGACATTTCCTATGGGCATGTCAAAAGACCTGTGGAAAGAAGTGTGGTCTTGCCCCAAAGCAACTTCAGAGGCTATATGTGGTGGTGGTCGGACCACGTATTACGTACGGCGGCGTCGCTTGGTGGTAGTGCAGTTTTAAGAAGCAATGCCAAATCAAGCTCTCTAAATAACAGAGAACAGCCTGCATGATGATTACTGGAGCCTTCGTTCTACACCAACTGCGGCCATGGAATTTATGTTGTGCCTTTTCCCTCTTCATCTGGTAATAAGAGAACTGGCTGGAATGGCTCTCTACAGATTCCATCATTTTCCTCGTATTGAAGCGAATAACTTCTGCTTTGTGTCTGGCGCTTTACAGTCTGAAATCAAGGACGATGAAGTGCTGAGTATGAGGTCGGACATAGTAACACCTAAAGCCAACATGGAGAGGCCATTCCACATCATCATTCCCGAACAGGAATGGATCAGCTCCAAGGACCGTCTACATGAGGGTCCCTCTTGGTACACGGATGGCTCAAATTACTGAAAAAGCTGTTGGAGCCAATGAACAGTCGATCTGTCTTGGTGGGCATGCCGCTGTATATCAAGCAGAAATACTCGCCATTGACCACTGTGCTAACCTCTTGCTTGCAGGAGGATGAACAAATAGGTCAATTAAAATCCTCACTGATAGCCAAGCTGCACTGAAAGGATTGGCATCCGATACCTGTACGACACTTCTTGTGCAGAAATGTTGTCAAATTAAAAAATATCTAAAGGAATTAATTTCTATTTTCCTAAATTTCACAACAATTGTTCGAAGTGATAATCGATAATTTTCATTTCATTTCATTCTCCTCGTTCAAAACAGCTTAACGTAAAATTAATACAATGCAAATGGGCATTTTGAGTGCTTTTGCCTCCCAGAAAAACCGATTTCACTTCGGGTAAGAATCCAATTACTCTCAAGATGATCGATCAATTGTTTCCACAGGATCTTCTCGAAAATCTTGAAAAAAATTTTTGTACCAGACTGATCGGACGATAAGTGGCGACGTCATCTCGGTATCCTCTTTTGTGAAGTGGCACTACCTCAGATATTTTCAGACAGTATGGGTGTGTTAAGGGGTACTTCAGGTTGTTAACAATTCTTCCAATCAGCTCAGACGATATTCCATACTAGTCAGTGGACTTGGATGACTTCAGCGAGGATATAGCCTGTCTAACATCATAGAAAGAGATCTCAGTAAAGCTGAATTTCTTTTCACGTTTGTCATGTGGAATCTGTGCAAAGTAATTATTGAAATCATGATGTGTGCATATTCTGATTTCATCATTGAAAATTCTCCAAACAATACACAGGGTGATTGTTCTAGGGTGTGTTGAAAAAATTACGAGCCCGATCCTGTATGTGTTTTTTTTTCATCCGTAGATTCGCACAGACAACCAAAATACTTTATCCAGATTTCCATTGGCTCATTTCCTAGGAACAGAAGTTATTGATAGAAGAAATTTTGATCGAAATCGAAAAACCATTGCCTTTAATAATCGAATATACATAATAAATCAATAACTGGTATTTCGGAACATTGTATGATCGAAAATATTTTCCTAGATTTCCCAAAAAGGCCGACTTTACATTCAATAAGGGTAAAGGACTACATTCATAAGAATACGTAGAAATTACATCAGCTTACAGTTATAATCTACCAATAACTAATCACTAGCGAAATTTTTGTTTGTCCCCACTTCGCTCACGTATTTCTTTGAAATAAATTGCATTGCAAGTTTTTGAAAATGAGATAAATCCCGGAACATACACTGTGACAAAAAAGTATCCGGAAATTAGAAATAAAAAATCTTAATTTACTTCAACATTCATAGAATTTCCTTCGAAATAAGCTTCATTCGAAGTGATTCACAGGTGCCAATATTTTTTTCCGATCATCGAAACACAGGAATAGTCTCCAGCTGTTTCTGCCAATTTTATTTAATGACGTCTATGGTATCAAATCTGGTTCACCGAAGTGGCAATTTCAGTCTGGGGAAAAGGAAAAAGTCACACGAAGATAGATCAGGCGAATAGGGCGGCTGATCGATGGTATTTATCGAGTAATTGGTCTTAAAGTCGTTCATAACCGTAGCTCTATGAAATGGTTTGTTATCGTCATTCAGAATCCACGAATTATTTCGCCAAAATTCGGCCGCTTACGGCGAATATTTTCACGCAAACACATCAAAACGGTTGAATAGAAGTCCCTATAGACCGTTTGACCTTGAGGAATCAGCATCGTTCTGATTTTCGAACGACTTTGGCGAGGTTTTTTAGGTGTTTGCTCATTTTTTCCACCCATTCCGCTGATTGTTGGCTCGTTGGTGTGTCGTATCTATAGACCCATATCTCGTTACCAGATATGATCCGTCCCATGAACTTGGGACCAGAATTCGCACGATCCAGAATGTCTGCAGTTACCTGCATCTGGTATTGTTTTTGAAGAAAATTCAGCACTCGCCGCATGCCCAATGGGTTCACTAAAATCAACGAGCGGTTTCACGACATATGTTGTGATCACGAGCTATACATCTAATCCTGGCATGACGATTTCGAGAACCATTTCCTTGGGGTTTTCATGAAACAGAGTCTCCATAAGCCTATTCTAGCATTCGAAATGATTCAGCACACGGAATTTCATTCAAAACACAGAATTTGAGACAAACTCTTCGTCCAATATTTTTTTCGATTGTGAAATTCGCAGAGTACCACTGAGGTCGACTGGTTTCAACAGGTGTCGTAATCAAACTAGTTGTTTGTTTAGATGAGAATTTCACAGTGTATGTCAAACGTATTTCGTGAGCTCAAAACTAGTGTTTTCTCAATAATTATTAGTTATTTAGTAAAAATATTTAACCGAGTGCTTAGCAGGAGCTCTGTATCTATTTTACTGGTATTTTTTTGAAAGATAGCAACCAGAATTCTATACTCTAGTCTAAACTCTCATCATGGACATAAACTGATTCCCCTTTATGAAAATTAACAGAAGTTTCATTTAAGAATTAAATAAATCTGAAGCAAAACGAGAAGTTCCCGAAGTGAAGAATTTCAATGAAATCTGCATTGTATTTTACAAGAGTACGAAATGCAAGGAGAAAGAAGCTTTCAAAGGGTTTACATTTCCTCACTTAGGAATTTAATTTGGCTGAACTTCGAAGAGTGAGTAGTAAGAATTCAGCTGTTGTGACACAATCCGCTTAAATATTCGAAACGACCAACTTCGTGAGTATTCAATTAATTCCATTGTTGAAAGGCCGTTGCAATTTCAGGAGTGAAGACAGAAACGAAAGCTTAAATATCGTAACTTTTTTGGATGCCCAACATCGAGATTTTCAGTTATTTGGTCAATTTGAAACCTTCTTAGAGCAAAGTGCAAGGAATGTTTGTGTACGTTGGTTTTTAGGGCTGAAAAACAATCGTGAACTCATTGGTAAGCATAAGTGAACTTTATATTTTGTCTTGGAACAAAACTAGTTTCTATATTCCAGTTTCAATGAGGTATGTGAATTCCGAAACAACTAATTCTTTGATACATACATCTCAACGTTTTTGGAACAATCCATTCGTTTTTGCCGAATCATTATTTCAATTATATGTCAACATGCCAAACCCAGCTCGTTTCAAGAAAAAACCAAAATTAATATATATATATATATATATATATATATATATAATATATATATATATATATATATATATATATATATATATATATATATATATACTAAACATGTTAATTTTGGTTTTTCTTGAAACGATCTTCTTTCATTATTACAAATTTGTTTAGATCAAAATTATTTCCATTTCAATAACAAATATTATACTATTGAAGACGGCTTGATTATTGGCAATCCGTTAAGTCCTTTGTTAGCAGAAATATTCATGAATAATTATGAGAATTTAATTCATAATCATCCACTCGGTAAATATTATTTATACTGGTATCGCTATGTAGACGATATCATTATTTGCTTCACAGGAACAGATAGACAGTAAAAATTTTCGAAAATCATATATATTCATTACATCCAAAAATTGGATTCACAACTGAAATAAAAAGCAATAATTCGATAAATTTCTAAGACGTAACAATTTCGAATGAAAATGGAAAACATGTTTTCGCAATTTACCATAAGCCGTCACATACAGATATTATAATACATAGCTCGTCGTGTCATCCGTATCAACATAAAATGTTAGCATTCAATAGTTTTATTCATAGATTGATGAACATCCCGTTATCATCAGAAAATTTCAACAAAGAATTAAATTTGATTAAACAAATAGCCAAAAATAATGGTTAAAATCCCAAACTAATAAATAATATTTTGAATAAAAAACAAATTAGAACGGCATTGAATGAAGTTTACCCTGTCGATGAATTGAAACAAACATTCAATACCTTAACCTACGTTGGCATTACAAGTGAGAAACTGAAATCATTCTTGAGTAGCAATAATTTCAGCATAGCTACCAAACTGATAATAATTTAGGCAAATATATAAAAATAATAGAACCAAACCAGGTAAAAACAATAAATCAGGTGTTAATAGATTGAATTGCAATGACTGTGATAATTTCTACATTGGTAGAACACATAGAAATTTTATTAATAGAATATCGGAACATAAACGCAGTTTTTCAAATAAAAATCAGATTCAAATTACGCGAATCATCTCTTAGAAAATAATCACTCTTTCAACCCACAGTTTGAAATTTTGCATATAGAAAATAAATATTGGAAAGTAGATCTTTGGGTAACTTTAGAAATCAATAAATACAAACACTCAGGTAGATTCATCAATGAACAAGTCGATTTAAGCCCTTCACCTCTATTGAATCTCTTCGGGAAGCAATCTGTTCCTTAATTTTATTGGATATACCTGTAATAAATAACCACTCAAGAAGAGGCAACCCAACAAGCTTTCAATTACTCAAGAACATTTATATTTATATTCTCATTCTTATTTTCTGTATATTCATTCGTCTGAAAAAGCTACGGTGTAGTGAAACGTGTTACTAATCGCAATTATTAAGTAAAATTCCTTGAAACACAGTACTTGTTTTTCATTATGAATAAAACATAATTGCCAAATATACTTGATTTCTCTAGAAAAATGATATCCTTAAAAGTAAAATATCCGTTATCAAGAATTCAATTCACGTAATTTAACCAGTACCAGGTCGTTGTCAAATCATACATTAGCTGATCAGTCGAATTCAGGATCGAAGCCCGCTTCAAACTGAAGCTAATTTTGTAGGGATTGAACGTGTTAAGGAAGTCATTCAAAATGATTTTCAATTTGTGGCGCAGCCTCTCGCCAAAAAATATTTCATTAGACAGCGTATTACGGTGTGAACTTGTTCGGCATGTCTACGATATTTCGATTTTCACATGCAAATTGGGAATTTTTCTGCGGAATGTGACTGGAATGAATGGGACGAGGCAAGAATATGAAATGATTTTTTATGTAGATTGGAAATCCGTATATCAAAGCCGATGCTGACTGCATCTGGTGCTAGATTAAAGTAGGTTTCCTGAATGTGAATATTGCTTTTAGTATTTTTGTTATTACATAGATGTAAAAGTATTGCTTATATAAGTAATATGAATTTGTCATCTTTGCGACTGCATTTCCTATTAGTTTACATCTTCTTTTTATGCAGGAAGCATATGCAAATATAATTTTGCATACGTCCTTACATTCGATAGATATTTGCGTATGATTCTATACTACTATGATGCAACGAAAAACAACTTAAAAATCTATGTAAAACCTCGAAACAGCAATCGTTTACAAGTGAAAAAGAATTCTCCATGAACACAAATCATTTTGGGGAATATTATTCATTGCTATTATTGTACAGCACTTTAAATATTTGATATTTCTTGGTATATTCAAACAAAAGTTGGACTTCAAATAACCGCACAAAATATATGAAAGTTTTCCACGTTTATTTATTAACACACGACCGGTTTCGATCCTCCGGTCATTTCCAAGTACTGAATTCTAACTTAAGTACAAATATAATTACCAGACGTATTTTTTCCTTAAAAGTTAAAAGGAGGAGAATTATTTATTTCAAATTAGCTATTAAGAGTACGAAATACGAATTGGAAGAGACAACCAGACCTGGGAACTAAGCAGATGAATAGGACTGACCTGGGCTGCCTTCGGAAAATTACGACACATTTTCAAGTCTGATATTCCAATAAGTCTTAAACGCAAAGTTTATGATCAATGTGTCCTTCCGGTACTGACATATGGCTCCGAAACACTAACACTTACCTAAAGGATTGTCAACAGAATAAAAGTGACCCAACGAGCCATGGAAAGATCCATGTTGGGAATAAGCCTGAGAGATCGGATTTCAAATGAGGAGATACGAAGAAGAAGTAAGGTTACAGATGCTGTAGATAGGGTCACACATTTGAAATGGAACTGGGCAGGCCATGTCGCAAGAATGTCAGACAACAGATGGTCAAAAAGGATATTGGAGTGACGCCCTAGACACGAAGCCTTCAGAAGCAGAGGCAGACCGCCAACAAGATGTACGGACGACATAAAAAGGATCTCCACAAATTGGATTTAGGATGCCCAAGACCGGTTAAATTGGAAAAGGTTAAGAGAGGCCTATGTCCAGCAGTGGACGAGATGAGGCTGTGAAAGAAAGAAAAAAGATTGAGAGTAATATACACACAACCAAGTTTATATGGAATCACCCGATATTTTGAACATTACCTCAGGGATTTTGAAAATAGATTGTTAGAACTGATCCTTATTGAGATAATTCAATCGAAACAAGAAATAAATTAAGGTTTATTTTAAGAGAGAAACAAATAAAAGACAATAAGAGACTCTTTAGCATTTAGTAAAAGAATTGAAAATTATTTTCTCACGGAGTAGGTGTTTTTCCTCGACTCAGTAGCTTATATTACCTCCTCTTGCCCTGTTACAAACCTGAATCAGTCTGGGCATGCTTTATATTAGGTTTCCGACCTCCTCTGGGGTGACCATCTGCCACTCTTCTGTGGTGGCTTGTATGAGCTGTTGTGGGATTCTTAGATTATCCTGGCGCAATCTAATTTTCCTTTTGAGTTTAAATCATAATAGTTCTTAAGGATTTAGGTCTGGAAAGCTAGCTGGCCAGTCTAAAATAGCGATTCTCTCTGTTTCAAGCTTATGTCGTGCAAGGTTGCTGGTATGCGGAGGATCATTATCTTGTATAAAATTGAGATTTTCACCGTGGGATCCTCTCCAGAGCCTCACTATGGGCTCCAGCACTAGGTCCACGTAATTGCTAGCAGGTACATCCGCAGGCACGAAATCAAAACTGTTTTGCCTCCCAGCATAATGCCACCCCAAAACATCACACTGGCCCCTTGGTAGTTCAGAATTTATCTTGCTGCTCGGAGTCTAGCTTGTCTTCCACGACCCCTCAAAACCCGAATCCGAATTTGATCGAACACAAATTCTGGTCTCAACTTAAAAAAGAACATTTCGGCAATTCTCAATATTTCAAATTTGGTGCCCGAGACACCAATTAAGTGTATAAACCCCTTGAACGAAGTCTTCGATGTATCGTTCCTTTTGATACTCTGATGCCTGTTTCTTCCAGAAATTGTCGCACTAGAGTCTCTTCTTGCAAATTCGCACAAATTCTCCAGAAGAGATCTTCCTTCAATTTCTTCTAGGCATATTTTGCAGAGATTGTAGCTCCACGGCTTAGTTTTTAGAAATCCCCCCCTGTAATACTTCCATTGTGGCCGCTATATCCCCCTGTGTCACCCCTTCTTCAACGAGAGCAATCATTCGCCCTTCTGCAATTTAAATTTTGAAATTCACAGTTTCAAATCTAAGTGACGACAGTAGAATATCCCGAACATGAGGTGATAATTCAATATTTCTTATTATACTATCCAGTTTTTTCAAAACAGAAAACTTCATTCTTTACAATCAGCCAAAGATCCATGGTTAAAAACAATCAATAATGTGAAATACCGAGTGATTCCATACAAATTTGGTTATGTGGTATCAATTTCCATACAATTCAACAAATTTATTCTTCTTTCGTTATTGCATGTGTGAAGGACTTCGAGATCGTCTGAAACTATTGTGTGGTTTGTGGATCGAATGTGCTCATATATTGGTTATTTTTTGTCTGGTGGTACATGTTCTTTGAATCTGTATCCAAAGTAGATGAAGTACAAACATTATATTCGATTAGGTAAATACTGGATTGTTTGAGTTTTTTCTGTTTTCTATTTTGCATTACAAAATAATTTGCTAAGTTCGGACCACTTATGAATTAGGTATTTATTTTGAGTTTTGAAAATAGATGTTTTATTTCATGAGGAAGTGGGCTGACATAGTTTAAAAAACCATATCCCCCCACGGGTTTTTGTTGAATGCAATAGAGTAATTGTGATGTTTGATTTTGTTCTTTGCGTCTAATGGTTTTATTTATAAAAAAGCTGGTATATTGTTGTTGAAGGCTATTCTTTTAATGACATTCATTTCCATTTTGAAACTGAGAACTGCTCTGTGAACCATGGAATTGAGGGTGGTGAGTATATAATCTAAATTACTGAATTAGCCCATGGGGATTATTGCATCTGAGAATGAGATTATGGATATTATAGTTTAGGATACGGTTCATGATCATTTTAATTAAATCGAGAAAATTACTGGACATATGCGCAAATGTGTTGATTCTTTAGCGAAAATATCTGAAATTAAGATTGTAGACATTCATCTGTTGGAATGTTTGAGTAATGTTTTTTTACATTAAAGTAAACAAGCTTAAAGGTATCATTGATTGAAGAAATTTTCAAGGCAGATTCAAAGACCATTCATCATCAGACAAGAAATCCTCAATATTTGAGCACATTGAATCAACCAATAAAACAATAGTTTCAGACAAAGTTAAAGTCCTTTTTGAATGCAATGAAGGAAGAGAATGTATCTGTTGGAATGTTAGGAAATTAATAACGTCAGGAAAACCCCAAATTATACTACTTTCTATAGCCAACTTGAAATCCGTATTTGCCCTCTACTTAACAAATATATCATCTTTGTATCTTAGTATCCAGCACTTGGAAATGACCGAAGGGTGAAACCGATTGTGTATAGATAAGAAAAACTGTGGAAAAACTGACAGAAGTGTTCTTCTGTGCAATATCTTTGATGAACCTCCACCAAGACACCTCCTCCCTTAGAATTGTCAGTTGCGGTAAGATTTCTGTCATGTCTGTAGACTGCATAATCAGATGGACACAACTCAGAGTCAGAAACCTCTTGCTATAACCACGTTTCACTGATGCATATTATTTCGGAATCAGATGTGATCACAGAATACAAAAATTCATGAGTTTTAGAATTCAGACGTTCGGACATTTTGATAAAAATAGGCAAGCTCATTAATTCTGTAATTGGGTGCATTTAGTTCAAATCCACAATTGTTGGAAGACCTTTTATATACTTCATTCCAACATTTTTCCCATCTGCCTTTTTTTTGATCATTTCAGCTTTCAAATTGTTATAAAAAAGTTTGTTGCTTAGGTGTTTTATCAGCATCGTCCTATTCTCAACAGAATAGCACACATGTGTAAAAGTTGTGAATAAAAGTTATGAAACAATTGCTCAAAGCACATTTATACTTGTAAAAACTATGTTCATTATAAAAAAAATGTATGAAAATTGGCATAATTGTATTTTTGCTTACAAATAAATGTGACTTGATCAATTCAATTCTTATTTCCATTAACCTCATTCTCTATATCCATACAAAATATCTTTCAATTAAATTAAAATTTTCTTCCGAAAAATGCAACCATCCCATCAGTATCTTCTTATACGTTGTCAAGTTGAACAATCGTCAGTGAACCGACTTCACCGACAACCGATTTCTTTTTGCCATGTCTGTTTAACTATTCGGAATTAGGGCAGAAATAAATACTCTTTCGGAATCATTCAAAATTAATGCATGTGACTTCTTGCGAATATTCTCCTAGATAACCCCAATCAGCGAATAGAATTTGTTTACTTTACAACTTTCATCTATAGAATTTTGTTTCGACTTAGGACCTCAATCCAAACAATGCTTAAAGCAGGTTAAAATTTTGCGAAATGCTCACTATTTGATAACAAGAAGAGACATAATTTTTCAGACGATATTTATTAGACAGTGGAGTTCCAGATAAGATTTATTCAATCGAAAGAACTCCCATTTGACGGTTAGAGAACCCGTACTGGACACTCGAAAAATGCATGTGACTTTTCGCAAATATTTGCCTAAATCTTGAATATATAAAATTTCATATTAACTTTCAGGAGAAAGAGTAAAAAAAATACAGTCATATTATTCTCCAACCAATTCGAAAGGGCTAGTCTTCTCTGTAAATACTATATTGTACTTTTTCACGCATCGACAAGCTCGATAGCTCTTTCTCATATTTTCGTTGAACAATGATTTCGTTCAATTTTTCTCTGAATAAACTATGAAAAATCAACTGAGCATTGCAAACCATTGGAAAAATATACTTCCTACGAGTTTTCGCAACGTATGAGACAATACTCTTTTCACAATCGAAAGAATTCGACTTCGCCTATGGAGTCAACCGAATTTCAGATACTGTGATAGAATGAAAATATCTATCGTTCTTCCGAAAGATAAATAGTGGGATGTTGCGTGACAAGTGATATATAGCAAGGAGATCTATACCGTCCCCACGACAGGTGCGAGGCAAAAAGCCGGGATGCAGAAGACACGCCAAATGATAATTACTTCGATAATGTTTTGGAAGATAAATTAATGAAATATAATTCTACGATCAGGTAATTAAACAATTAATAAGTCTACAGCTCAGTTGTATAAAGCGATGTATATTTCTATGTCAGTTGACATCGAGTCAACTTTAGCAATAAGTTAACATTGAATCAATTTCTGTTGGCATTTGAATTTGGGAGGCTTTTACTTGGTAAAATTCCATTATCTTAATAATAGCTATTCGTAACGCGTTTCACTACACCGTAGCTTCTTCAGACGAATGAATGTACAACAGAAAATAAGAATGAGAATATAAATATAAATGTTCTTGAGTAATTAAAAGCTCATTGGGTGGCTTCTTCTTAAGTGGTTATTTATGACAGGTATATCTAATAAAATTAAGGAATAGATTGCTCCCCGAAGAGATTCAATAGAGGTGAAGGGCTTAAATCGACTTGTTCATTGATGAGTCTACCTGAGTGTTTGTATTTATTGATTTCTAAAGTTTCCCAAAGATCTACTTCCAATATTTATTATCTGTATGCAAAATTTCAAATTGTGGGTCGAAAGAGTGATTATTTTCTAAGATTTGATTCGCGTAATTTGAATCTGATTTTTATTTAAAAACTGCGTTTATGTTCTGGTATTCTAATATTAAAATTTGCATGTGTTCTACCAATGTAGAAATTATCACAGTCATTGCAATTCAAACTATAAACACCTTATTTATTGTTTTTACCTGGTTGGGTTTGATTATTTTTATATATTTGCCTAAATTATTATTAGTTTGGAAAGCTATGTTGAAATTATTACTACTCAAGAATGATTTCAGTTTCTCACTTGTAATGCCAACGTAGGTTAAGTTGTTGAATTTTCGTTTCAATTTATTGAAAGAGTAAACTTCATTCAATGCGATTCTACTTTGTTGTTTATTTGAAATATTATTCATTAGTTTGGGATTGTAACCATTATTTTTGGCTATTTGTTCAATCAAATTTAATTCTTTGTTTAAATTTTCTGGTGATAACGGGATGTTAATCAATCTATGAATAAAACTATTGAATGCTGAAATTTTATGTTGATACGGATGACACGACGAGTTATGCATTATAATATCTGTATGTGACGGCTTATGGTAAATTGCGAAAACATGTTTTCCATTTTCATTGGAAATTGTTACGTCTGAGAAATTTATCGAATTATTGCTTTCTATTTCGGATGTTAATCCAATTTTCGGATGCAATGAATTTATATGGTTTTCGAAAATTTTTAACTGTCTACCTGTTCCTGTGAAGCAACTAATGATATCGTCTACAAAGCGATACCAGTGTTGACAATATTTACTGAGTGAATGATTATGAATTAAATTCTCTAAATTATTCATGAATATTTCTGCTAACAAAGGACTTAACGGATTGCCTATAATCAAGCCGTCTTCAATAGTATAATAATTGTTATTGAATTGGAGATAATTTTGATCTAACAAGCTTGTAATGATTAATTAGATATTGTTTATAGTGGTATCGCTATGTAGACGATATCATTTTTTGCTTCATAGGAACAGATAGACAATTTCGAAAATCATATGAATTCATTACATCCAAAAATTGGATCCACAACCGATATAGAAAGCAATAATTCGATAAATTTCTTAGACGTAACAATTTCGAATGAAACATGTTTTCGCAATTCACCATAAGCCATCACATACAGAAATTATAATACATAACTCGTCGTGTCATTCGTATCAACATAAAATGTCACCATTCAATAGTTTCATGCATATATTGATTAACATCCCGTTATCACCAGAAAATTTCAACAAAGTATTAAATTTGATTGAATAAATAGTCAAAATAATGGTTACAATCCCAAACTAATAAATAATATAAACAATATAATTATATATATATATATATATATATATATATATATATATATATATATATATATATATATATATATATATATATATATATATATATCGTTTTGGTATTTTTTAACCTTTTATATTTTAATGTGTTTGTTTTTTTGGGGTTTAAGGTTTATAAGAATATTTAAACAATAAGTTTCCACAAAGCTTACAAGTAAGAATAAAACAATCATCCAAAGATTAGTGGATTCAATACTGAAGAAGGGAAGAAAAATCCCGAAACGTCTGTTTTAGATAGTGTGTAAATAATCTTACAAACCTTAAACCCCAAAAAAGACAAACTTAATATCGAAATATATATATATATATATATATATATATATATATATATATATATATATATATATATATATATATATATATATATATATATATATTCTAATGCATTCCCCGTCAGCACGTCCATACATGAAGTGCATAACGGTCATATTTATTTATTTATTGTCCACTTAGCAGAAAGAAACAAATCAGGATTGAATGATCAATACAACCCATCACAAAGTACATAGAGTAGTCAACATAATATTATTATATATGTAGTACAGTACACATTATTTAATATCGGCAAACATATTTATTGTGAATTACACAGACACAAAGATGACTGATATATTTATAGCTCAGGAGTTTTGGTCGTTCAAATATTCGTCCATACAGAAGTAGGATTTTGAAACCAGCTTCTGCTTTAGATGTTTTTGAAGGTTCGCTCTACTCATTGATTTTACTTTGCATGAAAGCTAATTGTACAATTTCATTGCTGTGTGGTTTATACTGATTTGTGAAGCATTAATTCAGTGATAGGGTATGATGAATTAATCGGCATTTCGGGTTGAATATGGATTGGTTCGAATTAGTTTTTTGAAAACAATGTCCGTGATCGTGAATGATGTATGCATGACTGTATGAATAGTGATGGTAAGGTAAGTATGCCTTCTTTAAACAAATTCCTCCAACTATCAGTTCTTTTAGAATTGCAAAGTATCCGCAGAGCTTATTTCTGTTTTACAAAGAATCTTTGACAAATTGACCTAAGGATATCAAACTGTGGAAGCAGCCAAAACAGGCAGTTCGTGCTATTATTTTTCGGGCAATTCGTTTCATTCTCCTCACGGTGAAGATGGCGCTGGACAGTTTATTGACTAGATCTTGTATGTGCTGCCCGAACTTCATATCTTGTTCCAGGGTTATTCCCAAAAATTTAAGGTGAGTATTTACTTCGGGGCGCGTTTAAATGATGAGTTCTTGGGTTTTATTTTCATTCATTAGCAGTTTGTTTGTATCGAACCAAAATTCTGCCTCAGCTAGTGTATTCAATGGCAACCGATTCACTTCATCGACGTCAGCGCCAACATTCGTATAACGATTCGTGATAGTCGATTTGAAATTTAAATTTGAAAGATTCAAAATTATTGAAAAAAAGAAATACTTAAATGATACTGAAGTTAATCATTTTTGAACACATCAATGACTGAGCAAAGAACAGGTTTTTCAACTTTTCAACATATTTTTACTCAAAAATGAGGCGTCGTACACAAAATATTAAGGAAGCGTGTTTCTTGAAATTAGATTGGAAAGTTCTATCGTATTTGTTCTTTGAAGGGTCTGTGGGGTCCTAGTTTTTTCTTTAGGAATAATTTGCATTGTGCTCATACGCGCGCCGAAATAGTGTTTCGTATTGAAATTTTTGCGTCTTTGAAAGTTTTCGACATCCCCAAAATCTTACCTCAATATTCCAAATGGTTTACGGAAACTCGAATTTAACTGTATCTTTCCATTTAACTTCAACACCCTGTGAATCGGTAACGAACTATTTGCGGACTTATGTTAATTGTCATGAAATTACTTCAGTAATCACCTTCCTAAAATTTTGCCATGTCTTTTTTAACATCCTGTATATGTTTAATTAATCTATTATTTGATTTCACTTTGAATTATTATGTAAATATTGTTTATGATCAAAAATACTATCCTATATTAATGCGCAGGTCTATAAATTGATGATGATCAATACTAGTCTATTTATAAATGAGATGAAAACACAAGGTTTAACTTTGATCTACGCTTTATTTGAAAAATTCGACGACGTTTTTATTGAATGAATATATTGAATCATTCAAAAAAAACTTTGACATATTACATATAAAATCAAAAGTTCAAAATTAGATCTCCTAGAAGCATTAGAAATAAATAGATAAAACATTCGGCCAAGCTTTTGAATGAACAGGTAGATGTGAATTATTCAAAACTACTTAACTTGTTCAATTAGTTTTATTACCTTCATACTAACTGTACAATGGCTCGGTGTGGATTTTCCTGTTATTCATCCAACTTGTTCTACGATTTGTTTATAGTACCATACTCTTTTATTCTATTTTTCATTCTTGATAAAGCTGAATGTGTCAGCGAAACGTCGTCGAATTTTTCAAATAAAGTGTAGATCAAAGTTAAACCTTGTGTTTTTATCTCATTTATATCATGGATCTACATCAAGTAACGGCCTCCACAATTCAAATCTAGTCTATTTAATTCAAAACTCCAATATTTGGTGGCCACCATGCATAACTCCTCCATTAGTATTGAAATATTTTCTCGATACTTAAGACTGATCGATCTCACTGTAAAATTTTGCCATGTCAGTGTCTATGTGGCAATTTCAACATTTCGTCGTCAACTCAATAGATGGAAGAGGAAAAAATATTATCGTGGAAAACCATATTCGAGAAAGTTCTCGCATCAAATATGAATAATAAATAGGAAGAGGCGCTGGAGCATTATTAATGACGGAACGACAGAGTGAAATTGATTGATTATAAATTACGTAGTTTGAATTTATTGCACGCGATTCATCTTGATTGATCATCCTCTGGTGGAGATGTAGAAGCGAATGTGAATTCAGAGTGGATATGTCTGTATTTGCCAACATCATTAAGTTTCATTAGGATACAGCAACACTTGATATAAATAAATTGTGAGAGGTGGTTTGAAAAGAATTCCGTATACAACGCCTCAAATATAAATGTGAACGTCTGTACTGTACGTAGGTTGCCTTTTGAATTTTGCGTCTCTGGCACTTGTACTGTTGACAGCTCCCATTCGACAATTGCGTTGTATGTTTTGACACTTTTTTACTTTAACGTTCTTACAATTTCTTGCAAAAAATTTCGAGAATCAATCCAGGAAGTATTTCCAAGTATAAAAAGTTCTAACATGAAATACAGAGAGACAGGTAGACTCAGTGTATACTGACTTCGGAAAGGCTTTAGATCGGATTGACCACTTTATACTAATAGAGAAGCTTATACTGGCCGGTGTTGGTGGGGTTCTTCTGAGATGGGTTACTTCATATTTGAGTGGTAGGAGGCAGTTTGTCTCTATCATGGGTGAAAGCTCTGATGCTTTTAACGTTACCTCTGGGGTGCCCCAGGGTTCTCACTTGGGACCCCTCTTATTCAATATATATATCAATGATATAGGGGGCTGTTTTCTGTACTGTAAATATTTACTGTTAGCTGATGACTTGAAAATGTTTATGAAAGTCGAGAGCCTGTCTGACTGTTTGCTTCTTCAGGAAGATCTTGAGAGACTTGTCGCTTATTGCATTAGAAATAGAATTACTTCGAACACTGACAAATGTCAGGTCATATCCTTCACCCGAGGCCGTGTTCATGTCCAGCACTTTCTCTATCGGATTGAGAACAGTAATCTCAATAGGGTCAAAACCATCAGAGACTTGGGTATTATTTTCGATTCCAAATTGATATTTGATTCGCATGTTGAAGGTATTGTTGGGGCCTGTTTGAGGATGTTAGGGTTCATTTATAGGCAGTCTAAACCATTTAGCGACGCATCATCTCTGGTGTCGTTGTATTATTTCCATGTGTTCAGCAAGCATAACTTCTGTTCGATTGTTTGGAATCCTCAATACGTAGTTTATATCAAACGATTAGAAAGTGTCCAAAATATTCCTGCGTATGCATGCATACAAGTCTCATATTCATCTCAATCACCACTATCCTGATTTAAGACGACAATGCGGATTGAATTCCCTTCAACATTATAGAATAGTTTTTAATTTGACCCTCTTGTACAAAATATTGAACAATATTATAGACTGTTCCGAACTATTGGAGCAAATATCAATCAGTGTTCCTCAGCGCCAGTTAAGATCGCATATGCTCTTTCGTCCATCTTTTTATCGTACAAATGCTGCTCAGAACTCCCCGATAAATAGAATGATTACACTCCATAATGATCACTGCCAGGGAATCGATTTTTTCCATTTATCACTCTTCCAAGTGAAGAAGCTTTTGAAATTCAAATTCTTAAATTCAGACATATAAGATCTAGTGTTTTATAAGTTTTTTCTTGTTTTTATCTAGTTTTTCTGTAATATTTTTCTCATATTGTTGTTTTTACATGAGAAGATATAGTCTCTCTAATGTTTTATATATTTTTCTTGTTTTATCTAGTTTTTCTGTAATATTTTTCTATTCTTCTCATACTGTTGTTTTAAATGAGAGGATATAGTCTCTTCCCATTTTCATTTGTTATACTATATGTGTTCACACTGCTGTTGATAACTTTAATTTGGAACTAACCGTTAGATTTTTAATATCATATTATTTAGACTTATATACTTATAGGTACTTTTAAATTTTTAGCGTTAAGATAATTTAAGTTCACTTTTTTATATCTATTAAGTGGGTACTTTTTGGGCCTTGGCCTGTTGTACCCCAAAGAGCCAAAATAAATAAATAAATAAATAAATAAATAAACATATATCAATATATTATTAACCCTAGTCTAAAATTAAAATTATTCTTTTCGCAATATAATTTCGATATAGCATTCCGAACTGATAGTTCTTTTGGCCGACATATCGAAAACTGCAAATCTAAAATTGATAAAAGTATTAAATCCGGTGTTTATAAACTGTCTTGCGGGTATCGTAATAAAATTGATATTGGTAGAACTTTCAGAAATTTCAAAGTTAGATTATCCGAACACAAACGTAGTTTTAATTATCATAAATCAGATTACCATTATTTATTCTAGTCCATTACTCGAAGAGAACCATAAATTTAATGATAATTTCAAAATTTCGCACAATGAAAATAATAGACAAAAACTCAATCTATGGGAAATTTTAGAGAATAGCAAAGAAATGAATTCAGGTAGGTTACTATATAGTCAATATTTTCAATTCATAAAGAAAGCAACTCCGACGGATTTTCCAACATACTCCTTGTAATTGTACCTATTGTAATAATTAGGAAATAAGACTAATATATAAGGAATAACTATGTTCATTTGTTTGAATCTATCTGATGAAGCCACAGGTGGTGCAACCGATCATAGTTTTGTTGATCTGAATACTATAGTCTTATTTAATTAAAAAACAAAGAAGCTAGTTAGCTAGTTTTCCCTAATATATCAATCTACCAGAATATATACAAACTAAAGCATCATCAGCCAATGACATCAATGTACCAATGAGTAGTGCCAGAGGCTTTTTTCTCGGAAAAATCCAGTATACGGACCTTAGTCAAGTAACACTGAATGTTATTCATTCATGGTTTTCTTTGCGTGAAGTGCTGAACGATCAAATAAAATACTGATTTGAATATAAATGATTGAATTATCAGCTAATTATATTACATTTATATATACAAATAAATAAAATATGAAATAAAATTATGAGCAGTATAAACCGAAGAGAAAACCTATGACTCTACCTCATTCATTTTTTCGGAAAGAAACCTACGAAGAATATTACAAGATTTGATGACTGTTATCCTCGTAATTGTTCAAATAAATTTTTCTTCAGACCTAAAATCTCAATATTTTTGTGACGATCCTAGGAAGAACACCTGATTAAGAAGTAATAATCGGTAGAATAATTTTTTGATCTCGTCGGCAAGCGTAATATATTTTTTTCTTTAGTTTTTTTATTATTCTTTTTATATGACAAATGACATATTTTTCGAACGACTGACAAAATTTTTTCGCAAATTTTATTTAAATTGAACAACTTCCACGAAAAAATAATATATGGGGGATGTCAACCCAGATTATTGGGTCCATAATGATTTTAAAACATCTATAAATCATAATCGGCATCACTTGGAAGACTAAACCTGGCCATCGGGGGTGTCTCGGTCAAACAGAGATGGAATTTGAGGAAATATCGCAGGTTATGTATTTATTTTATTATCTCCTTAGTCCTTTCCATGACCTTGCTTCCATTGTAAAATATTTTCTTAGATTTGTTTAGACATATAAGAAGTATAATTGTTGAAATATTTTTCTGCTGGTTTTCTTTTTCCATTGTTATAGATTCGTGTCCCAAACCTCCTTCCTTTTACCCTTGTCTTCGTTTGGAAATCATGAAATGCAAGAGAGAATGAAGCGGCTAAGCAGAAAAATCTTTGGTACTCTTTAAGTCCACACGACACTAACACAACATGAACAGACAAGCTATTGCTAGTGCAATAGAGACAGGGAAACGAATTTTTTCCTCAGGTTTTATCACTCGTTTATTGAATCTTATACCCGATAGTATGGTTCTCCTGTTACATTTAGTGAGCTTACACTTGTGTTTTTCTGACAAACATCAAAATTATAGATATAAGCATTCATTGTAAATACAATTATTCAAATTTGTTTAAATCCTCTCTTTCAAAAGAATATATATATATATATATATATATATATATATATATATATATATATATATATATATATATATATATATATATATATATATATATATATAAATTTTTCATTGTATTTACGTTTCATCTTATGTGTGTCGGGTGTAGCAATATCAATTATATATGTTATTCGATGTTTATCCGTAAGAATGATATCTGACCTAATGTGATTCACAGCTCTGTTTCATAGAATTTTTCTCATTTTTATTCCGATCTGAGAGCGCAGATCCGAAATGAATTTTTCCGAATGCCTTATCTCCAGGCTTTTCTAGCTTTGATTGCCAAGCTTGAAATTTTTTTTGTCAACCATATATGGCTGTGCTATAGGAAGTGTCACAAGTAGAAACCGGTCATACTAACCCAGTACACTATACTCAAAAACTGAGCCTAAAGTCTAGAGAACAGGGATATCCTAATTTTGTCTAGATTCTAGAGTGTGGATGATTCTCAGGGAATGGCACATTTCCACTGTGCATCTGTAATTCCTCAAAGATCTGGAGTTGGCTGTATACGTCTAATTTCATTGCTTGAATACATCTATTGCCAGAACAGACGGTAGCTTTGCTAATGACATAGCGTGGCGCCAGAATAAGTGCAATCCACAAGTTAGATATAAACTTGCAATTCATTCAAACAATGAGAAAATAAAGTTTATATTTGTCGTTTTCACAAATAATGTCAGGTTCATATTTATAACATTTTTTTTTTCTTAGGAATGAGGTCATGTTTTATTCCTAAATTAAAAAGTATTTATTCAGTATCCAGTATTGAGTATTCACTCATGATGCCTTACACATAGTTTGAAAGTGTTTGCACGGGTCAGTGGGTTGATTACAATACATATCAAAGGACAAAAAGAACAACTGAATTTGTATGAATAAAACCTCAGATAAAATACAATAACTAATAGGATGAATGTAATCAATTTAAAAATGACTTAAATTAAAATAGAATAAAACTATATTGAGATACACATACACGATAAATATACTTGAATACAAGTAAAATAGAAACCTTCAAATGGTAGGCAATAAAAAATTCACAAAACAACATTATAAAACTCAACAACTGAGTATAAAAGCTCCCGAGCAAGAATCTGCCTGAGCTTTATCTTGAAACCGTCCGATGAGACATATTATACGCCTATTGAAGAAATCAACACCATGAAAATCAAAACATATCTGTAATTTACCGAGTCGAAAGAAATCTCTTCTTATATGAAATTTATTTCCTGTGTTGTGAGAATGAACATCACAGTTTATTTTGAAAGTTGCTAAGTTGTGGTGGACGCCTGAAGGTGCTTCTACAACAATCCCTGTAGCCCAGACCTCCCATAAGCCTGACACCCTCCTCTGGGGACAAAACAGTAATTCACGCTAAGAACCTAACCACCCTACACTACCACACAACATCAAAGGGATGACTCGATCAACGCAAAATAAACCATCCTCAGAATCATTGGAGAAACAGATGAAGCCAGACGTCTAAGACCATTTACATTCTTACCTATCTTAGAAGCCAAACACTCAACATGAGCATTCCACGACAAAATGAATTATATTATCGACGGCATTATGTCTTACTAAATATTCTGTAGATGCAAGTTCCGAGAAAGACGATAATATATGAAAAACTGTTTCTGCAGAATAAAAGCATCTACGGAAAGAATCATCTATAGTTTGCTTGATGACGTGTTTTCTATAATTTCTTGTGAAAACAACCTGATCTTGGATACCAATTGCCAAGCCTTCTGTTTCAGCAAACAATTCTCCAGATACAAACCATATATTTATACTGGGTGATTCACCAGTGGCGCGGTTCTCCGTAGCTCGTATACTCTTGAAGATTTCATTTTTGTTCGAACGGTATTGTATTTAGAAAGTAAGAGTCTACTTCAGAAATTTGTTTTGCAGCAAACTTGGTGTCCCAATTTTCTATGAAAATATCTTGGGTGGTTTTTTCAGATTGGGAGACCACTGTTCTTCAAGATTCAGGAGAGGCTTTAACTCTGCTATAATTTCTTCAAGTAATAAGTTTTCTTGGTGAGTAGTTTCGTCGCAATATTTTTTTTTCCGTAAAAAAGTGACAAAGTAGCGGAAAATCCAAATATGTTCAGCAGAGTTCTTTTCTCGGACAAGGCAACTTTCCACAAGAGTAGGCTTGTTAACAAGTACAATTTTCATTATTATGCCTCGGAAATCCACTCCTCATGAGACGAATAGATCACCAGCATCGTTTTTACTTGAATGTATAGGCCGTTATAGAAGATACCTAATTGGGCCGCACTTTTTCGACGAGCACCTCGATAGTGAAATGTATTCAGATTTTATGCAAAATCATCTACCAATTTTACTTGCCGATGTACCGGAGCATATAAGACAAGATTGGTGGTTTCAACAGGATGGAGCACCGGCACATTACTCACATCAGGTTCGGGAGCAATTGAATCATGTATTTCCAAACAAACGGATAGGACGTGGTGGTCCTGTTAATTGGCAAGCTAGGTCTCCGGACCTTCCAAGCCTAGATATTTTTCTTGTGGGGTTATATTGAGGGCATCGTTTACCATATTCCTTCTACAACACAATTGGGTATGAGACAGAGAATGGTCGACGCCTTTCAGTCCGTTAATCCGCAAATGTTGTAGAGAGTTCAACGGTCTTTCCTCAGAAGCATTGAGTTGTATCTACAAAGAAACAGGCAACATTTCTGTTGCCTGACAATATTCAATAATATATTTGTGTCACTTCTGTAGAAAGTGAGGATAATCTATTTCAATTCATCAGAAATCTATCCTTGGGTAATAAGAAAACGAAAGGAAAAATGTATTCATCCTCTCTGGCGGAAGGAGCATGCGATGATGTGAGAGCCTATGTTCATGAATTTTTACGGAAAAAAAAATTGTGACGAAACTACTCACCAAATAAACTTACAACTTGAAGACATTTTAGCAGAGTTTAGGACGTTCTTGAGTCTTCAACAAAAAAGTGGTATTGCAATCTGAAAAAACCTCCCAAGATTTTCTTACAGAGAATTGGGACACCCTGTTTACTTTAAAATAAATTTCTGAAGTAGATTTCTAATTATAGTACAGGAGAGGTACTAAGACATTTGGTAACAAATATATCTCGCTGTTAACTAATTACTACAAATTCCCACACTCAGCTTTCACACAAACTTCCAGTTTTTCGATCTTCAAATTGAATCCTGGGCTTGTGTTTTACAAGAAAAAAATCCTGCAACTTCAGTTGCTTTCATTTTCAACATTGATTTAAATTTTGAAGGCGGCCTGCTATTGCATTGAAAAATGCAGATAATTTTCAATCAAACTCTTATGGTAAAAATAAATATTATTAATAAATATTCACTTTCACTCAGCATCAGAGCTTTCATAAAAATGAAAGATGCCAACTTTTGGACACTTTTGAATCAAATTATTTCAACCTCAATTCGTCCTTTCGAAAGAAATCTCATCAATTTCAACGACACGAAACTAAAAAAGTACTGTGCATGTATGACATCTCGCTAGAAACATAATGAGAGATATTTCTCCGAAGTGCACCGTATATTGTTCGATATAATTCCAGCTCTATTTACCTATAATTTCAGAACAACTTTCCAGTGCAATCGAAAACTTATGAGGTATATTATTCTATGTGGTTCACTTTATCGACCTGTAGTTAGCCGGATTTTCATTATAATACATATTTCGTACAAATTGAGCTTTTTAAATGTAAACCTTTTGAAAACATGCGGCACTTCCAATTATTCCGTGGCTGAAGGGTTATATTAAAAAAACAAGCGCTTTTTCAATGGAATGTATTATTTAGTCTCGACTGCTTCAAACACTTTCATGAAAATATTTTCGGATTTCATGTCAACTCTTTTATTACGTTTTGTTGGTTTGCGTTAAAATTTGAATATAACATGCGGGGGTATATACAATGTATGATTGTTATTCGCTTGAAAGTAATTTAGCTTTATGAATAAACGAGGGATATGATTTCATTCTTTTAAAATTTTTAAGCGAGATACACCAACAATTTTTAATTCTCTTCCTTCTACCTTCCCTGATCTTAATAAATTTAAGGAAAGAGGAAACTGGGAAAATTCTTCTACTTCCCAATGATAGGGGGTATGCATAACTCAAACGTAATAACGAAATGCTCTTAAACTCATCTTCGAGTGCTACAGGAAGGAGAAATGACTTTAAAAATACCTTCAATGAACCATAGTTTGTTTAACTAGAAGGAGATAAACGGTCCTTTTACTGTTGAATACGGATGAAATTCAACTGAATATGGACGATCTTAAAGTAACTCCGAAATAAATTTTCACTTAGGATAAACACCACAAGGTAATGGCGGTTAAAGAAAGCTGCAATGGCATTATGGATCTCGAGGCAACTGGTGGGATTCTAAGCCTAAAATGACCAAATGGATTTTAACTTTACGAATGGAACCAATAATCCTAGAAAGAACCAGTGTGAGGGATATCAGGACGTATTTGAGTCAAAGAGATGAGATTCAAAGATTTTAAGCATAACCACTTCGATAGCAAGTCTGTAGTCTTAGATTGAACTATCATTCACCAATCCAAATACGACAAGGAGGAATTTATCAAACATGCCTTACAGCTTAAAATTAACATCAGAAGTGGTAACTTAATGAAAGAACTGAGATCGTAGAGAAACAAGATCATATTATGTTACAGACCGTTTCATTGAATAAAGGTATCACATTTTTCGAACCAGCATTATGGTGCTAAGATGTGTCCATGGTACAGAACTTTCAGCTGCTCGCTTGGTAGGTCTAATCTGCAGAAGTCCTTACTGCTTCGTAGAACTTTTGCAGGTGGTTATTATACTATGTCCTTGCACAAACATTTCACAGAGTTTAAATTGGCACCATTGGGCTCTTCAATGAGGATTTATTGTTCCGCAGGGAAAGTAATGGAAAGATGGAAGCAATATTTTTCAAGAGCTACTTGGAAGTGGAGGAAACGGATAACAGGATAGTAAAGTTTGCATAGAAGAAGATAGAGCCCTAAAAACGAAAACAAAACAGGAATTACAGGAAGCTATAAAATGCTCGAAGATTACGACCGAATTCATCAAGAATATGGGACAATATGGAAAGACGTGCTTTTGAAAAAATATAATAGGGTATAGCAAGAAGAACAAATCCCGAAAGTCTGGCAGATTTCAATGATAATCCCAATATACAAATCAGGTGACAAACATGAATGTAGCAACTACAGAGGAATCACGTTATTATGCAGGACTATATATATATATATATATATATATATATATATATATATATATATATATATATATATATATATATATATATCAACGTATAATAGATATAAAGCGGGGGCCAATTATTGAAAGAACATTGGGAGAGACACAAAGTGGATTTCGAAAAGGAAGAAGTCTTCAAGATCATATATTCCGCATAAAGATATTGATGGAAAATCTTACAGGATGAAGAACAAAAAGAAGCATTTGATAGGGTGCCTAGACGAAGATTATGGAAAATACTACGTAGAAGAGGAATCAAAGCAAAACTTATGAGACTTTTAATGAATATACAGGGTGTTTCCGAATAAGATGTCATAAATGAAGGATGCGAATCCCTGAATGATTTGAGCAAGAAAGTTCGAAGAACCAATGGTCAAAAAATGCTTCGTTGCCGAGATACAGGGTGTTAAAGTTGAGAAAATTTTTCGATTTTCTCTCGATAAAACCTAGACTTCTCAAGATTTCGGGCTCAAATTTTCCACATAAGCTATTAAACACAATCTGAATCACCAGGTGAGGCCAAATTCTGGAACAGTATACAGGGTGATACTTTTTCATGGAACTTTTTTTTGGTACGCCACTGGCACTAACAAAAAATAAAATCGAATAGATCATTCAATTTGAAATTTTTTTTGACTCTTGCATTTTGATCGTAACTATCACCGTTTCTGAGATATTAATTATTGAAAATAATCCAATAGTTTTCCCATATCGAAGCCATGGAGATATTATCTTAATAACTGATGCAATTTTTCAGGAATTGAGCTGAAATTTACATCAGATATCTCCTTATTGTATGTTTATAACAAAATGAGGCAGAAATTCCTGACAGTATACAGGGTGTTATTTTTCACGTGCATTTTCCTCTTTTGCCCCTGAACTTTTTGTGGTGCGCTACTGGTATATTCTGAAAACAGAATCAAACAGATTATTCAAAGTGAAAACTTTTCTGTTGCTTGTATTTTTCCGTATCTGCCACCATTTTCAAAAAATTAATCAACAGTTTGGATTTTTTTCTTTGGGGACATCTGAAAACTTTGGTTTATAGCTCTCCCGTGAATACACTTGAAGAATTGAGGAATAGTATTACAGCATCATGTGACGTCATCAGAAATACCCCAGGAATATTTCAGAGGGTGCGCACTAATATGCGGAGACGAGCAGAAGCATGTATTCTTTCAGGTGGAGGACATTTTCAACATCTTCTTTGATTTGTTCTGTTTGTTCAATTTTGTTTTCATCATTATGAGTTTTTGTTATTGAAATCATTCGCGATTATTTATGTTGTTTATTCATTTACTTCCGATTTATACACTCAATAAAACACATTTTGAATTCGAATTAAATGATCAGGAAATGATATCACCCTTTATACTTTCTCATAAATCCTACCAATCTAGTGGTGCAGATCTTAAAATGTGAACTTCGTTTGAAATTCGAGCTCAAGGTCTTCACAAATTGCCGAAATAACATGAAAAATATCTTCAAGCTTTCAATACGGAAGGGACTATACGATTACTTTTCTTGATTAATATCTCGAAAATGGTGGTAGATACGGAAAATACAAGAAACAGAAAAGTTTTCACTTTGAATAATCTGTTTGATTCTGTTTTCAGAATATACCAGTAGCACCCAAAAAAAACTTCAGGGGCAAAAGAGGAAAATGCACGTGAAAAAATAACACCCTGTATACTGTCAGGAATTTCTGCCTCATTTTGTTATAAACATACAATAAGAAGATATCTGATGTAAATTTTAGCTCAATTCTGAAAAATTGCATCAGTTATTAAGATAATATCTCCATGGCTTCGATATGGGAAAACTATTGGATTATTTTCAATAATTAATATCTCAGAAACGGTGATAGTTACGATCAAAATGCATTCAAAAAATTCAAATTGAATGATCTATTCGATTTTATTTTTGTTAGTGCCAGTGGCGTACCAAAAAAAGTTCCGAGGGTAAAAATGGAACATGGCCCATGAAAAAGTATCACCCTGTATACTGTTCCAAAATTTGGCCTCACCTGGTGATTCAGATTGTGTTTAATAGCTTATGTGGAAAATTTGAGCCCGAAATCTTGAGAAGTCTAGGTTTTATCGAGAGAAAATCGAAAAATTTTCTCAACTTTAACACCCTGTATCTCGGCAACGAAGCATTTTTTGACCATTGGTTCTTCGAACTTTCTTGCTCAAATCATTCAGGGATTCGCATCCTTCATTTATGACATCTTATTCGGAAACACCCTGTATATGGAAGTAATATAAATTGAACTAATGGAAGTATTTTAAGACAACGCAGTGACTTAGACAGGGGGAGGAGCTTAGTCCTCTGTTGTTTATAATATTTATTGATGAAATAAAAAGAAATTGAGAAGTGAGGAAAATCCAGATTGGATATGGAAACTCACAGCAAGTAGAAGTATCAGAATGGGCAAATGCGGATGCTATAATAATAATGGCTAGCAATGAAAAAGATCTTTAGAAAAACTTGAATATATGGAACAGAGAATTAGAGAAGAGAAAAACTAAGGTGATGGTGATTGGATCAGAAAAGGAAGACATAAATATATAGATAGATGGGACCAAAAATAGAACAAGTGGAAAAATATAAGTACTAAGGAGTTGAACTCGAAGAATCAGGAAAACAAGATGCTGAAATCAAGGATAGGATCGAAAATACCATGAAGGCATATCATATCAGCAACAGTTTCACGAATAAGAAAGAAGTGTCAAGAGCCACAAAAATGAAAGTATTCACATCTATCTATAGACCAATACTGACACTTGAATGTGAGTCATGGGTTCTAGATAAGAACCAAAAAAGTAAAATTCAACCTGTAGAAATGAAATATCTTAGGAGGGTAAGGGGAGTCACGTAGAGAGATAAGCTAAAGAACATCGACATACGAAAGGAATTAGGAATTGAATCAAATATGAAATTTATAGAGAAAAGGCAGCTCAAGTGGTGGGGACATCTTCAGAGAATGGATAATACACGGCAAGTCAAACGTATATGGGAGACAAAGACTAACGGAAAGATGAAAAGAGGTAGACCACGACAAACGTGGGATGGAATAATAGCGGAAATATTGGGACAACAGGGCAAAAATTTGACAGAGGCTGAAACAATCGCAAGACAGAAGATTGAATGAAGAAATTTCGTTTATGAACAATATTGTTGATATATGAATTTTCAGGAAATATATTTGTAGACCCTACACCATTTCAGATGGTAAAAGGATTTTGATATATATATATATATATATATATATATATATATATATATATATATATATATATATATATATATATATATATATATATATATATATATTTGATATTTATCATATAAGAACGATATCTGGTCTATTGAAAAATATAAATCCACCACCCGGTAATTAATACCATTGTTGATTATGATCAAAACATATCCTGGAGTAATTATATATTAGGATAACGTTAAATGTTATGAGAATATATCAATCTACCAGAATATATACATACTATAGCATCATCAGACAATAATATCAATGTACCAACGAGTAGTGTCAGAGGCTTTCTCCTGAAATCTCAGGTTCATATATATATATATATATATATATATATATATATATATATATATATATATATATATATATATATATATATATATATATATATATCATTCAGAAACTGTCACATGTAAAAATATCTAGCAGACTGATTTTGTTGAATCTATTGTACGCATGCACTCTGGTCCTTTCTATTATTTTCTTCTTTGGTGTATCATAATAGCGAATCGGTGCATTATGAACGTACCTTTGTATTTCTTGGATCCTGTTCAAGCAAGAATGTGAGATAAAATGATAATGCATATGAAACTCAACGAAAATGGAGAGTTTAACATCAGAAGAACAGAAAAATCCATCATCTATCAGCTATTAAGTTTCTGTACTGGTTGGATAGAAACGTTGAATCTGAGCTATATTTTACCTCTTGTACCGTTGTTGTTTTCTAAATTAATCGGACAATATGACGCAGCATTCTCATAAAGAAACGAATGAAACCATAGCCGAAACCAAGTAAGTAATCTTTATGAAAATGAACACTCAAGAGATGATTCTATTATTGTATATATATATATATATATATATATATATATATATATATATATATATATATATATATATATATATATATATATATATATATATTATATTTTTTTCAGTTTTTCTTTTCACACACCATTGATTTAATCAGCTGTCCTGATGAAATCGTTTTCTATGTAAGTCTTAATGAGGGTGGTACTGTCCTGTAAGAAGACAAACAATTTTCAGGTCCACTCAATGCGACAATAGATCTGAAGTGTTCTTCTCCGAATGTCTTATTCTCAGTTTTTTCAAACGTTCATTCATTGGAATGGATTGCCTTCATAAAGCTTTGTCGAATCTTTACCATCTTTATGCATGATTCGAATGGCCCAGGCTTAGTACTTGAGCTATTAGTGAATATCTTAGAAATACACTTAGAAAAACGGAAAATCTTATTCAATATTACGCGTTAAAGGCGCAACGTATATTTTTCCAACTGATATCATACATACCGCCTCGGAAGTAAGTGATTCTCATTCAATCTCACCATTTTCAATATTTTGGACATAATTGGATACTCAGTAAACTAACGTTTTAAAATATTTCGACTAGGAAAATTCGAACAACTGAATACATCTGACCAATCCCTATATTTGATTAAAATATCATATTCACCAATATTTACCCTCCTCTGTTCAGCTTCTAGTTGCCTCTAATCATATGTCTAATCTGTTCGATTACTCACCTGAAACAAAGAGAAAAAAATTATAAAAATGAATGTAGGATTTGATCATTAATTAAAGGAACGAATTCAATAATCATTTAAACCAAGGACCATATATCTCGATGAGAATCGTTTGAGATCAATTTATTCAGGATGTTCATAGCTTTGAAGGAATAAGCTAAATAAAACAAATTGAAATTTTTGGATTTTTACTAAAATATAAAATTATCGTTACGCTTTTCACTACATCGTAGCTTCATCAGACGATTGAGGTGCAACAATGATAGTAAGTTATTTATAAGTCAACAGTAAATATGAAAGTAATAACCAAATACAATAACGAATAAATCTTTAGGAAAATCCATGAGTATTATTGTAATGATTGCTCTTGGAAGATTTTCAATAGGGGTGACAAGCTTGAATCCAGAAATTCAGAGTGGGTTCACCCAGTAATTTGTAGAATAGTCTATTTAACGATAAGGTAAACCGCATGGATTGCATGTTGAAATAGTTTACGAGAAAGAATATTGTCAATCGTACCAGAATTGTATCCATTATTGACTTATATTTGTTCAATATTTTGGATCCCCTTCAAGAGATTATTTTCTGAGTCCATATATTATACTGTGATGAGCAGCTATTTCATGTTGATGTGGATGTGCGGAAGAATTGTGAATGGAATTATCTGTATGGGATGGTTTTCGGAAAATTGAGGAATCATTTCTGAGGACAATTTCATTGTTAAATATAAAAAGTTAACGAAATTCCCAGTTTCCAATTCCAAATTCAACTTTCTTTTGCGGTTAACTGAATTCATGAAAATTCTCAAGGAATCTGATTGTCTGTGTTTACCTGTTAAATAACAGATTATCCACATATCTAAACCAATAAATTATCCAAAATCAACCTTCTGCTGGAAGCGATTTTATCAATATATTCTATATATAATATTGGATATTATATATATTGGGAGAGTCAGTATTCATAAAACAATACTGGAAGCTGCCCTGCTATAATATGTGAGAGGCAATATGTGAGAGGGTTTCATATAACAGAAAGAAATATTAAGTGTGAATATCATTGAATAAAATGAGGCCTTCCGCATATAGTGTAGGATATTAAAAGAAGTTCAGTACATTCGTACACTCTTGAAGGTTTAATTTTTGTTCGAACGGTATTGTATTTAGAAAGTGAAAATCTACTTCAGAAATTTATTTTGAAGTAAACAGGGTGTCCCAATTTTCTCTAGAAAAATCTTGGGAGGTTTTTTTCAGATTGGAAGACCACCTTTTCTTGAAGATTCAAGAGCGTCCTAAAATCTGCTATAATGTCTTCTAGTAATAAGTTTTTTTGGTGAGAAGTTCCGTCAGAATATTCTTTTCCGTAAAATTCAAGAAAATATGCTCTCACATCATCGCATGCTCCTTCAGCCAGAGAGGATGAATATGTTTTTCCTTTCGTTTTCTTATTGCCCAACGATAGCTTTATTGATGAATTGAAATAGATTATCATCATTTTATAGTGAGTGACTCAAAAAATTTATTGAATATTGTTATTTTAAAAATATCATATCTTAATTTTTTCAGCTGGAGTATAGTGTATTTTATTATTCATGTCAACGCATGAAATATTGTGCCATATTTTTGCAGAAGTAACCTAATCTTTTTCTTCGACCATTTTAGAAATAAAAGAATATAAACTAAAATAATAAAATCAGAGGTTACGAAAGAATAGTTTATTAGTACATATCATTAAACTTGGTCAGAGAAATGGAAATATTTTAAGGTAGTTATGTATGAAATACGTAATAGATTGGTTTTTGGTGAGATGATCAACAAGATGTTGAACTGTTTCAATAAGTGTTCGAAATGTTGCCCGTTTTTTTGTAGACACAACTCAATCCTTCTGAGGAAAGACTGTTAAACTCTCGACAACATTTGCGGATTAACTTACTGAAAGGCGTCGGCTATTCCCTGTCTAATATCCAACTGTGTTGTAGAAGAAATCTGGCAAACGATGCCCTCAATATAACCCCACAAGAAAAGAATCTAGACTTGTAAGGTCCGGATACCTAGGTGGCCATCTAACAGGACCACCACGTCCTATCCATTTGTTTGGAACTACATGATTTAAATGCTCCCGAAACTGATGTGAATAAGGTGTCAGTGCTCCATCCTGTTGAAACCACAAATCTTGTCTTATATGCTCCCGTACATCGGCCAGTAACATTGGTTGATGATTTTGCAAAAATCTAAATACATTTCGCTATCGAGGTGACCGTCGAAAAAGTGTTGCCCAATTAGATATTCATCTACTATAGCGGCCCATACATTCAAGGACCATCGATGCTGGTGATCTATTTGTCTCATGAGGTGTGGATTTTCCGTGGCATAATAATGAAATGTGAAAAGTTGCCTTGTCCGAGAAAATAACTCTGCTAAACATATTTGGATCTTCCGCTACTTTGTCACATGCCCAATTGCAAAAATTGATTCGATTTTCATAGTCTTGATTGTTCAAATCCATGTGCAGCTGTACATGATATGCATTAAATTCATTTTGTTTGACTTATATCTGTTAACTGAGAAATCTTTTTTTGGATTTCATATGGTTCCTCTGTCACTATGTCACCTCGATTTACGTTTTAATCATCTAGATTTTATTATTATTCGTTGAAAGAATTATCTTCTTTAGGTTTCATTTTTTCTACTTGAATCATTACAGAAAAAAAAAATTCTGTGCGAATAATGATGCATGTTGATGAGTTTGATACGGTTTGTAGAATTTTCATCAAAATTTCTTACAAATAATTGAATATTTCGAAAATGATCGAAGATAAAGATAAGATTACTGCTGCAAAAATGTTGCACAATACTTTATGCGTTGACATGAATAATAAAATACAGGATGTTCCATTTAAAAAATTAAGATATAAATTTTTTTAAATTACAATATTCAATAATTTTTTTGAGTCACACCTGTATAAAATGGGAATAATCTATTTCAATTCATCAAAAATCTATCCTTGGGCAATAAGAAAACGAAAGGAAAAAGTATTCATCCTCTCTGGTCGAAGGAGCATGCCATGATGTGAGAGCCTATTTTCATGAATTTTTACGGAAAAAAAATCATTGTGACGAAACTATACACCAAAAAAACATATCACTTATAGACATTATAGCAGAGTCTAAGCCGCTCCTGAATCTTGAACAAAGAAAGGGTCTTTTTATCTGAAAAAACCATCCAAGATTTTTTTTATAGAAAATTGGGACACCTGTTTACTACAAAATGAATTGCTAAAGTAAATTCCTACTTTCTGAATATACAATACCGTTCGAACGAAAATGAAATATTCAAGAGTGTACGAGCTACAGAGCACCGCGCCAATGGTGTCACCCAGTATATTTATGATACTTTCGGGTGCTTTCCGTGTAATTCCTTCTGAGTTTTACTTCCTCCTCTAGATTTTTTAACCAATATATCAAAATCAACCTTTTTTCTTGACAAATTGAGAGGTCCAAGATTATAACCTTAATCAACAATAATATCAGGCAATTCAGTTGTTCTCTGCTCTATTTTTCTTGACTGGCATTTCTAATCTCCACCTTAGTTTTCATTCTTTGAACTTTTGTTATGTAGAAGACGTCAGCAGGATCAGATGGCTTCGTGGAAATGGCATTTGAATTTATATTATTTAATTTTTGGACATTCCTACAATCGTTTCGGGTCAAACAGAGAATTCATTTATTTGATTCACTAGTCCTCCCCTTTAGTTGAAACCTCTTGAACTTACTTAACTATTATTTTCATAGTTGTTAGTTATGTTCCATGCAGCTTTCATGTTATTAGAAGGGTGTAGAATATATCTAGAAACAAATATGTGTGTCCTCTAGCCAGTGAAAAATATTATCCTTTGATGATTAAATTTGTAAAGAATGAATGAATGAGTTGAAAAGAAATCAGGAGAAAAGTCTGCATATTTATAGAAATGTCGATGAGACAACAACTGCTGCTGAATCTAGTTGAACATAATTTTTCATCACTATGTTTGATTTTCTGCTCATAGTTTGAATTTTCATTCGAAATAGATTGAAGATATGAAAATTTCATGTTAATTTCAGAGATTCTGGCTTATATTAATGATATGAAATAATTCTCGTATATCTGAATTCCTGATAGTTGGTTCATTTCGGTAACATTGGGCGCGTGTATATTCCTATATGCATAATGATTAATATCATTACATGGGTAAATGCTCCCCAAATTTCGAGTTGAGAATTACATTGTTCAAGCCGTGCAAGAATGCTGAATTCCGCTGTGAATAGTTGGGAGAAGTCTATAAACCAGTGCTTATCAAGCCTCAGTTATGCCACTCTATTTGAACAAGTTATGTTGGTTTTTAATGAGAAATATTACCAAGTATCTGATGAACGATAGCATTCTATTGATTCATTTTTCGGAATTTCTTTCTGAAACTTAATTTTGTACGTTATGAAGAATTTAAGTTATTATAGAACTTGGAATGATTCTGCTTGATGAAAATCTACAATTGAATGGAAAAGTTAGAATGTTCAGAATTTTTATTTCTCCATAGTATAAAATAAAGTCGCTTTCGCAGTCTGTCTGTCCCTATGTATGCTTAAATCTTTAAAACTACACTACGGATTTTGATTCGGATTTTTTAAAAAGATTCTGTGATTCTTAGAGAAGGTTTGTACGTATAATCCATGCATACTTTATAGAGGAACCGTGTTATTTTTTGATGTTTCTAATGTGATGTCGTGAATAAACACATTTTTTGTCGCTTACATTGGAAACGCTGGCTCAACTCTACGAGATAGATCAAAATAATATACCTGGTATGTAAATATGAAACCGGAACTTTTGATAGAAAAGACACGTTTATTGTATGAAAATGATACTAAATAGTTCATTCAAAGTATTGCTTATCGCTAGCTATACTTTTGTCTCACCTTTCTGTCAAACTGTGGATACCACGTCAAAAGAACTGTTGCTCTTTTGAGCAGGGGGTCGGCGACATAAACGTACCTTCGCTCTTTAGCCCTTCATGATTTTGCAGCGGTCGCGCACAAAATTACTCAAGTTCTTGGTTTGAATTCAGAGTTAAGGCAAGTATTTTAATAAGGTATCGAAAATCGTAATTAAAAGTAAAGTTTGGTACAGAAATTATAAAGTTAAGCAATTTAGTATTCAGTATATTAATTCAGTGTTTTGAGTTTTCGGAAATTGTGGTTTAAGGAAGGTCTTTTATTGTACAGAAATTATAAAGTCACGTCATGTTCGAACATAGGTCGTAGTACAGTGAATGCCAGAAAGGCACGTTCGGTAAGAGATGAAGAATCGTCAACGGAACCTGAGGCTCGCCTCAGCCTCAGACATCTTCGGTATAGATATAGAACAGAGGAAGAAAGAGAATCCTCAGTAGAGTGTGAGACTCGCCGCAGCCAGGATCGGGATAGACATAAAGCTGAGAGAGCAAGAGAATCCCTTCTTCAAACGATAGATATGCAAGAATAATGGTAACTTATTCATATGCGAACAGGAAATAAAAGTAACAATGAAATACAAAAAAAAAATAAATTCTGCCAAAAAAGTATATTCTGTTTAAAAAGTATCGGCCATGGGCCAATGAAACACCTCTTTATTGTAACTTTTTCTCTATGTGCTATGTATCAATGTTCATGAGATTCACTTCAATTTTCGGAATACATGCTTGTGTAGTCCGGTCAGAAAAACGACCAGAAAAATGTTCACAAGCTGCATCAAAATCATACCTATTCTGAAATCTCTAAAATGTGGAACTTTGTTTTGTAAAGCAGAAATGCTGAAAACAATAGCTCCCTGAAACAGCAAACTGCGGCCGTGATTAAGAAAGAATACCTGAGAAAGCCTAATAGACATATTAATCAAAAATATAAATGTTTTATCAACATCGAACGACATTATTTTCACAAAAGCAGCTGAAGGCAATATAGCGATAAATAAACAAGATGATATTTCCAAAACATTAGATTTCATTAATGATTCCAATTATTCAGTTGTATCCCAAGATTCAACTATTAAATTTAATAAGGAGGTGAAGACAGTCATTGAGATTTCAAAATCCATCATTACAGATAGCGAAAAATTTAAACTTATTTTACCGAATCCTTTACCACCTCAACTTTATTCTTTAGTTGAATTGTACAAAAAATGGTTATCCAATAAGACCAGTTGTATCATTCACACATGCCCCAGCATTCAAGATTTCCAAATTTTTAATACATATTCTGGAAGAATTTTGTAATTTTAAACGAAAAAGTGGATCAACCTGCGAAAAAAGCTACTGAACTACCCAGCAACGACATACAACACCTCATTCCCTATCAAGATCTGAGAGAAAGTTTTAGGAATACTGCATATGTAGAAACGTCCAATTCAATAATTAAATTGAGAACGGGGAATACAGGAAAATTTTATTTCAAAAATTTTTTTAAAGTTGAAAAAAATCCATGGTTTCTTAGGAAGGACCTGGAAAGGAGTTTAATTGTCGTGATAAACCGATGCCGTTCGGGACACATTAATTTGAATAAATCTTTAATTTCGAAAAATGTCATAGACAGTCCCATGTGTAATTATGGACACGAGATTCAAACTTTGAATCATAAAGTGTTCCAATGTTCCCTTCACGATAATGAAAGGGACAATGTTACCAGAAAATTGTTAGACGTAGGGCGGTTTTAACCTTTGGACATCAAGTATTGATTGTTTGAACCTAATTTCGTAGGTATGAGAATTGTCTTCAATTTCTTAGATAAGTGTAATATACACTTGTGAATACATGTATTTTAAAATTGTCACTCTTACCATAGGATAAAATGTAATTAATTGCTGTACTCATCAAAGTAAAGCTTAAAAACTATTAAAGGGTTCTATAGCTCTAATAAAAAAAAAAATTTAATCGTCCCTTTCTATACGTAGTTCAAATGATTTGATAGGAAAAATAGAATATATTGTCATTCCAAGTAATGCAAAGTTAGTCTCTTTTGATGTCAAGAATTTATTTTCAAGTATTCCACCGAAAGATCCGTATAATATAATCCATAATTTGTTAAAACAAAATATAACTTATCCACGAATTGAATACGACATTTTGGCTTTATTAGATGTTTGCGTATCTCAAAATTATTTCTTATCTAACGATTGTTTTATAAAAGTGATGAAAAGTGAATGGGAAACCCTTTAGCCCTCTTCATGGATAACATGGAAAAACTATTCATGAACATCTGCTTATTGAACATTTCCTATATTGGTATCGATATGTCGATGACATTATTATGTGTTTCACAGGAACAAACAGACAGTTCACTGTATTCGAAAATTTCATCAACCACCTGCACCCAAAAATAAAATTCACTTCTGAAATAGAACAGAACAATTCGATCAATTTCCTAGACCTTACAATAATAAGATCAAATAATAAACACCAGTTCTCAATTTATTATAAGCCTTCTCATACAGATATCACAATTCATTATACATCGACACATCCTTACCAACATGAAGTTGTTGCATTTAATAGCTCTATACATAGACTCTTGAGAACACCGATGTCTAATGATAATTATTTCAAAGAATTGAATTTGATAAAACAGATCGCAATAAATAATGGTTATGATGCAAATTTAGTTAGCAGCATATTTTATAATAACAAACAAAAATTAGCTTTATAACAACATATATATCATATATATAATCAATCGGTGAACACCAAGACAAGAAATTCAATAGTTTAACATTTATACGCAAAATTAGCAATAATGTGGAATCTCTTCTTAAAAATTCAAATTTGAATATAGCGTTCAAAACATCAACAAATTAACGTTCATTTATCAAGAATTATAAATCTCCAATACATAGAGAAAATAAATCAGGTATTTATAGATTGGATTGTGCAGATTGCAATTGTTTTTATATAGGTAGAACAGGAAGAAATCTTAATGTAAGAATCTCTGAACATAGACGCGGTTTCATCAATGGAAAAACCGATTCAAATTATTCAAATGATCTTAGGGAAAATGGTCACTCGTTCAATTCAGAATTTAAATTCCTACATTCTGAGAATAGAGGTATAAAACTCAGACTTCTCGAAGTACTTGGAATTAACAGATTTAGGAATTCACCGGAAATTCTTAATGATCAGAAAGACATAAATAACTCACCCTTATTAAATTTATTTCCTAAACATTCGTTCAAATACGGATAGCTCTGAGTGGATTGCCTGTTTAGTATATACAAAAATTTGTTAGTAAGAAATATTTGTAGTATTCATTCGCTCTTGACAAAGATACTGTGTATCGAAACGCGTCGAGCATTTAATAATATATTTTTGTAGAAATCATCGTTTACTTATATTTGTGAAAATGGATTTCTATCACGTAAAAGCCTCGTGAATTGAATTTTTAAAAATACGTCCCTGCATTCTACTCAAATACAGCTTTTTCATAATAGTTATTACCTCTCTCTGATAGCAACCGAGATTGGCATATGTCGATATCCCTAAAAAAAAATTTCTGAAATCGAGGATCAGGACTGTGGCTTTAACTTTAATCTATTTCCATTATTGCTGCCGTACTAAAACATCGAAAATGCAACACTCTGTTATCAAATTGTAGTCTGGAATTCGGATTTCTCATTACTTCACCCCTGTACATTCCGTGGATATAATATCGTATTGTAACCTTTATTCAGAACGCGCGTTACTCCTAACAACACCGGAAAGTGTTAATATACACGCGTTTAATGCACATTAAATACGTCTTTAATTGCAGCAGTTGAACATTCATCGGCGCTATGTTCTTAATTAATCTAAAGTTAACGTCCCACATTTACTTAAAATTCTTTGGTCGTTACTCTCTCGCAGCTCCTGATCCGACAACAAACGAAGTCACTAATTGAAGAAAATTTCACAGGAGTTGGCGTTAATTTTGTCGACACTGAAATGTTTTTCAACTTGAGTTTACGTCGACCTTCTGGAGGCCAATCTATGATTCCTTGTTTCTCTTAGATCAAGGGTGAATAAATTTTGTAAGAAATGATAGCTGCTGATGAATTTGAGTTTTAATTTAATCCTGATATTTTCTCGCAGTTTTTAATGAATTATGAGAACACGAAAAAAATTTTGATCCCTTCATTTTCAAGAATTTTTTCTTATGTTTTATAAAATAGACGTAGGTATTATTATAGAATGTGTTGAAGGAAAAGATAATTTTGAATGAAATTACTAAACTCATCAAAAATGAAACGTTTTTCGAAAGTATGTATTGAAATAATAAATTGAAACAGATAAATTATTGAAGAATACTGGTTTGAAGTGAAGAACTAATCCAGCGAGTCCCCAGGTGGCAGATATGGGAACGAGCAATAATTCGATGACCCCATGTGACACTATAGGTCAGCTAGGCTATGAGGTGGCTCATCTCATTTAAAACTGTGACTGGCAGCCGTCCAAAACCTGATTGTCGGCTAAATTCTCTTGACCCAGTTTTCCTGTCGAGGCTAAGGGTCTGCACAAGGATATCAACGGCGCCGACCGATGGTGTTAGCTATGCTAGTCACAGTGGCAGTCAGTACCAGGCTTGTGTCAGTTTCTATGATCATGTCTCACAGCCGGCAAAACAACGGGGCCTTTCCTCATCGCTCGGGGCGAAAGGCATAACCTTTTCCGAAATCCACAGATGGGGTGGCCCATTCGGAAACATGAGTCGCGAATAGCTGGACACTATCCCGCCTCCGGTTTCATTTTGGCTTGCCAGGGTAAAGGAGCACTGCAATGGAGGAAAATTTCCAAAACCTGACGAAGGGTTAATATCTATCCTTGAACAGTGGAAACCATATAGGAGGAGGTTCAACTTCCACCTATCAGCCTGTCACCGCCGAGGAACTTAGTGGATAGCGAGCTATCAAAACTCGTGACTTCTACCTAGGCTAACAAGTGCACTGAAGGTATTGCCATCCGATAACTGTACGTTACTTAAGGTACAGGAATAGTCACTTCACCCTCGCCAAATAGAGAGAATAGACTTCATATCAGAACCGTAGCCAAGGTTCGATATTCCCCTGGGGACTGCTAGAATAGAAAATAATTGTTGGTTGGGGAGCACTGTATAAGCCGCACAGATTTCAGACACTCTCAAATTACCATCAGTGAACTTTAAACTACAAGAGCCAAGGCTTGGCTTGAACTGTCCAGGTTAGATCTGAAAGTTCTAACTTCCATATTAACATGGCAATGTCACCTCAGAAATCACCTCAATAAGCTGGAATTGACTAAGGACCCCTCATGTAGACTATGTGAAAAGGAGATAGAACCGATAGAATATGTGCGAGAGAACAGCTTATATCTCTTTCGAAGAGGATGGACATTGTGGGTGAAATTTGAGCTCTCAGATCACCTTAGCACTATTTATTCGAGTCAAGACTCAAATCAAGATGCAGATAATAATTCATCCGTTGGTTTTCTCTAGTTCCACCAGCCTTTGAGCATAGAAAAGTCTCGTAGCGATCTCCTACTGGAAAACTGGTTCATGTTTACCTAACAGAAGCTGGAAACTCCACCAATTTTTCCAGCAGTAAAATCCGCTACAGGTAGCGAATCTGGCTCCCCGTTTGGCCATTCTTCCACCAGATGTAACCTCCACCTTCGTTCTTTCGCCTCATTGTTATCTGGAGTCAGGAGACTGGGATTTTTGCAGCGATCACTAGCATCCTACCCGTCCTTAGCCTATAAGCAGTCAAAACTATTTTACTAATGATTGTGAGTTGCAGCGGTTCGGTCCCTTACAGTTCACCTATTGCTGTAGTAGGTGTGTTTTCTTCGAGCTCCCACAACGCTTCTCTTCATAAGAGTGCTCTGAATCTCTTTGAAGCAAGCTGCCCTGTTTCCTTTTCCTCCATCAAACCAGCGGGGTGTGAATAAGGATAACAGAACGGTTTCAAGAACTACATTACCATGTTTGGCTAGATCAATTGAAATCATCCCCAATAGCCAAGCTGCACTGAATTCATTTTCATCCGATACCTGTACGTCCCTTATGGTGCAGAAATGTAGCTCTACTATTGCCAAACTAGCAGAACGGAGCAAAGACTCGGTTTTTTCTAATTATCACATAGAAAAATTGATATTTCGTTTCCAACTGATTGAAAAAATACATCATCTCATAAATTCCATAGGAAATTGAATGTTCTACAAAAAAGCCTGCTATGATTTTTTCGTAAATCTAAACGTTTAAAAGATATTAACGTTAACGGTTGACGTTTGATTATATGAAGATAAATTTCCAGTTTTGGATCGATGATTCGAAAATTTTCAATATAATTTAGGAGTTTTGGAGAAATTTTTACAAATTTGAGTTTTCAGGAACAGACAACTGTTATGAACTATTTTTAAAGTTTTTTAGGTTAGGTTAGATGTGTATAGGCATACCGATAAAACGTGTTAAACGGGTAGTTACTGAAGATAGTTGAAAGTAGAAAAACATAGATGGTGTTAGCTTCTGGAGACAAACAGAATAAGTAATGGACTTAAAATTGGAAATTCTCATGCGAGGAATATGTACACCAAGAAAGAACATAGAAATCTGTTGGCAGATACATCCGAAAAAACATGTGTCAAGAATACGATGCCTACCAAAGAAGAAATCTGAAATATAAGAGAATTGTACGTTAATTTACCTGCGAATCTTTCTGGAAACAGTTGAACGATCTAAATTCAAGACTCAGACCTAAGTCAAGTAATACCAATGAATTGAACTTTGGCATATGTTGGGATACATCCGAAAAACATGTGTTAAGAATAAGATGCCTACTAAAGAAGAAATCTGAAATATAAGAATGATCTAACTTCAAGCCCTAGACCTAAGTCAACTAATACCAATCCTTCAGCACATTCACCTTAGGTGAAATTTTGTGATTCGCGTTGCTTAATTACCGAATGACAGAAATGATTAACATCTTCTATTGTTGTTTCTTGAATATCTTAATTTTTTCTTTCATTCAATTCCTCATCAGAGGAATACGTACGTCAAGAAAGAACATAGAAATCTGTTGGCAGATACATCCGAAAAAACATGTGTCAAGAATACGATGCCTACCAAAGAAGAAATTTGAAATATAAGAAAATTGAACGTTAATTTCGTGCGAATCCTTCTGCAAATAGTTGAACGATCTAACTTCAAGACTCAGACCTAAGTCAAGTAATACCAATGAATTGAACTTTGGCATATGTTGGGATACATCCGAAAAACATGTGTTAAGAATAAGATGCCTACTAAAGAAGAAATCTGAAATATAAGAATGATCTAACTTCAAGCCCTAGACCTAAGTCAACTAATACCAATCCTTCAGCACATTCAGCTTAGGTGAAATTTTGTGATTCGCGTTGCTTAATTACCGAATGACAGAAATGATTAACATCTTCTATTGTTGTTTCTTGAATATCTTAATTTTTTCTTTCATTCAATTCCTCATCAGAGGAATACGTACGTCAAGAAAGAACATAGAAATCTGTTGGCAGATACATCCGAAAAAACATGTGTCAAGAATACGATGCCTACCAAAGAAGAAATTTGAAATATAAGAAAATTGAACGTTAATTTCGTGCGAATCCTTCTGCAAATAGTTGAACGATCTAACTTCAAGACTCAGACCTAAGTCAAGTAATACCAATGAATTGAACTTTGGCATATGTTGGGATACATCCGAAAAAACATGTGTTAAGAATAAGATGCCTACTAAAGAAGAAATCTGAAATATAAGAATGATCTAACTTCAAGCCCTAGACCTAAGTCAACTAATACCAATCCTTCAGCACATTCAGCTTAGGTGAAATTTTGTGATTCGCGTTGCTTAATTACCGAATGACAGAAATGATTAACATCTTCTATTGTTGTTTCTTGGAATATCTTAATTTATTTCTCTCATTCAATTCCTCATCAGACGAATACGTACGTCAAGAAAGAACATAGAAATTTGTTGGTATATGTCGGAATACACTCGAAAAACATATGTTAAAATCAAGATGCCTACCAAAGAAGAAATCTGGAATATAATTTTTCAGCGAAATCTTCTGGAAACAGTTGAATGATCTAACTTCAAGTCTAAGACCTAAGTCAACTAATACCAATGCTTCAGCACATTCAGCAGAGATGAAATTTTGTGATTCGCGTTGTTTAATCACCGAAAGATAGAAATGATTAACAACTTTTATTGTTCTTTCTTGCAATATCTCAATTTGTTTCTTTCATTTCATTCCTCATCAGAGGAATATGTACGTTCAGAAAGAACATAAAATTTTGTTGGCATATGACAGTGTATACCCGAAAAAACATGTATTAAAAATAAGATGCCTACCAAAGAAGAAATCTGAAATAAAAGAGGATTGTACGTTAATTTACCAGCGAATCCTTCTGGAAACAGTTGAATGATCTAATTTCAAGACTCAGACCTAAGTCAACTAATACCAATGCTTCAGCACATTCAGCCGAGATGAAATTTTGTGATTCGCGTTGCTTAATTACCGGAAGATAGAAATTATTAACAACTTCTATTGTTGTTTTTTGCAATATCTCAATTTGTTTCTTTCATTTAATTCCTCATCAGAGGAATAAGTACGCCAAGAAAGAACATAAAAATTTGTTGGCATATGTCGGAATACATCCGAAAATGCATGTGTTAGAATGTTTTATAGGCAGTCATTTGGTCCATGTTGATCTATATATAAGAGAAACTACTCAATTTGCAATTGTGTATTTGGGGTAGATTTGGGAATCGTTACTGAGATATATCACTGCAATAGGATAACGAAATATATTAATTTAATCTTAAAAGTTTTCTTTTTCCATCAAACCTGAACCAACATATATTACTGAATTGGCGGAATTGTATTCTTTTCATCCACTTTCAAATTCAATGTATTGATTTTCACTTTCTTTCGTAATGCGTCCGCCCCTACCTCATCATCGACGAGTTCTAAGACGCTTTTATAAATAAATTTGTGCCAATGAAAATATCAGAAATTCTTTCAATCCGGAATATAAATCCTTTCAAGGCACGAATTCCACCCTCTTCCCTTGCTTATAATAGAAACGTGGCTTCTTTCTAAATAAATTTGGAAGCTTATGGAATAAATCAAGTGTTTATTTAATATTATTCCAAATTGAAATACTCGAATTGAAAAATAATAAAGTCGCCGTCTTCGACGAATACAATTTTCGTTAGCGAGGTGTGGAAACCGAAAGGATATTATAATATGAAAGATATCTCCGAAATAGGTTTGAAGTATCCAGACGGGTAAGTGCCGGATAAACGTCTCTAGGGAGGAATAAACGCGATGGTTGAAGCACATCTATCTGCTCAATCTTTTGTTCTAGAGTTTGGTTTTGCAAGGCGAAGCAGTTTATGTTGTAAAGAATTCTTGTTGAGAATATCATTAACCGATTTGATGCCAAAATTTCGGAATTCTTTTTTTTTCTTTAATTTGTGTGATATGGGTTCAGAATCACGAAGGAAAATAATAATTTTTTTTCTGAAATTACCACAGCAGCAGGGGTTTGAAAATAAGTTTCATAAATGGAACATGGCCGCATTTGGGACTACCAAAGTATTTGATAAAAGGTATCGAAAACGTCATTATCTGAATGGAAACATACCAAAATTGAAACTATTACGCGATTTGATCATGATAACTCCAAAAACAATCAATGGGATATAGATGTAGGAGGCAAATGCTGTGTTTTCCTCGCACTTTTTGCATCTGTTTTGTTTCCCGAACTTGGATAGTGCAAAAAATTCCTGTTATGTGAAGCTGCATCAGGAACATTCCGGAATTGCACATTTCTCTGTTTTGGCCGGATCATAGTTGTTGTTTTAGTATTGAGAAGTTGATAAGTAATGGATTCGTTTCGTATAAAGCCAAGAAAGTCCAGTGATTTTCCTACTGAATTTTCACTGATAGTTGAAGGTTTCTGTTTCTTCAAAATTTAATTGACGAGGCTTTTACATGAAAGAAATTCATTTTCAAATATAATTTAACAAATATTTCCACTTAAATATATAAATAAATGCTCGACGCGTTTCAATACACAGTATCTTTGTCAAGAGCGAATAAATACTATACAAACGTATACTCATATAGACTAAAGAGGCAATCCATTCAGAGTTTTCTATATTCGAACTAGTGTTTAGGAAACAAGTTCAATAAGGGTGAGTTATTTATTTCTATCTGGCTATTAAGAATTTCTGGGGAATACCTAAATCTGTTAATCTCAAGTTCTTCCAGAAGGTTGAGTTTTATACTCTCTCAGAATGTAGGATTTTAAATTCATCACTAAGATGATTAGAATAATTCGAATCAGTTTTTCCATTGATGAAACTGCGTTTATATTCTGAGATTCTTACATTGAAATTTCTTCCTGTTCTACTTATATAAAAACAATTGCAATCTGTAAATTCCAACCTGATTTATTTTCTTTTTTAACTGGACACTTATAATTTCTGATAAAACCAAAATTTGTTGATGTTTTGAACGCTACATTCAAATTTGAATTATTAAGAAGGATTTCACATTATTGCTAATATTGCCTATATATGTTAAACTTTTGAATTTCTTGTCTCGATGTTTACCGATTCGATATATGTTTTAAAGCTAATTTTAGTTTTTTCCTATATAATATGTTGCTGACTAAATTTGCATCATAACCGTTATTTATTGCGATCTGTTTCATCAAATTCAAGTCTTTGAGATAATTTTCACTATACAGGAGTGTTCTTAAGAGTCTATGTATATAACTATTAAATGCTGCAACTTTGTGTTGGTAAGGATGTGCCAATCAATGCATAATGAATTGTGATATCTGTATGAAAAGGTTTATGGTAAATTGAAAATAGGTGTTTATTATTTGATCTTGTTGCTGTAAAGTCTAGGAAATTGATCGAGATGTTCTGTTCTATTTAAGAAGTGAATTTTATATTTGGGTGCAGGTTGTTGATGAAATTTTAGAATACTGTGAACTGTCTGTTTGTTCCTGTGAAACACACAATCATGTCATTGACATATCGATACCAATATAGAAAATTTTTACTAAGCGGGTGTTTATGAATAGTTTTTTCTATCCAAGAAGATTCCTGCTAAGAGAGGGCTTCAGCGGTTTCCCATCATTTTTATAAAAACAATTGTTAAATAAAAAATAATTTTGAGATATGCAAACATCTAGTAAAGCCATAATGTCATATTTAATTGGTGAGTTTGTCGTATTTTGTGTTAACTAATTTTTGATTATATCATACGGATCCTTCGGTGGAATACGTGGAAACAAATTCTTGACATCGAAAGACACTCAGCATTACTCGGTATGACAACATTTTCTATTTTTCTTATCAAATCATTAGAGTTACGAATTGAAAAACATAGTTTGAAATTACAAAATTTTTCGAGAATATGTATTAAAAATTTGGAAATCTTGAATACTGGGGCATGTGTGAATGATACAACTGGTCTTATTGGATAACCATTTTTAAGCAATTTAACTAAAGAAAAAAGTTCTATTTCGACAGGGTTTGGCAAGCATCCTCCATTATTGAACTAAGCGCATAAGGGCTTCCAGAAAAATTGTGGTTGGACTAGTATACATATCTTTAGTAAATCAATTCGGGTGGTAGTAGATAGTGTAATGAGTGAATCTTCTTAGGTAAATGCAGGTGCAGTCTGAACTCCATTCTCTCGCTAATTCTCTTTCTGTTGCAGAATATTGATTTGCTACCTTCCACAGAAAACACAATATTTGGTTTTGTGACGACTGTACTCATTTTGTAGTCAGCCTCCCTTAACAGAAGGGAAGACACACTGATAAAGAAACCAATATAGCATATCACTGCATTCAGACTTGTAGCAGATATCAGAGTGGGATCGAATGAACCTGACTAATTTCAACTCAACCCTAGAAAAATAAGTTATTTTTTTTTTTTACCGAAACGATTAAAATTGCGCCTGAAAGGCTTCTGTCCTCAAATTTTTGAAAATTTAGGTAATTTTTATTGCGTTTTTTCTATTAACTACTTGCCAATTTTTTTCAAGAGTATCAATTATTTATATTTCCTTAACTACTCTAAATTATTGAATTATTAATAAGTAAATAAAATACATACGTATTATTATTTTTATTTAAAATATCCAAATTTGTAGGATTTCATGAACCTTCAATACAAATAAACAAAATTTAGAAGTCTTCTGTCCTCAAACTTTTGAAAACTTAGGTAACTTTTATAGTGTTTTTCTTGTTAACTAATTAATTAAAAAAATTGATGTTATATGGTTCTTGAATGATTGTTTGGGGAATCAGTCAGAAATAGAGACACTATGTGTTCTGTTGATCATCATTGTGGCACGATAAAAATATGAACTATGTCCCTCTGCGAGCAGATAAGACTATCGGAACAAGAAATTTAGAGAATGTACAGAATCATTCCTGTCCATATTAAAACCATTAATATATTGAATAATGACCGTAGTGTTTTTCATCGGCTATATGAAATTAACTTGGGCTACATGAACTAAACTTTGAAACCCGATTGTGATATTGAAACATATATTGGAACTATAAGATAATTATTGCAATTATCTGTTTCATGTTATCCGTCCATCTATAAAGGCTTTTGTATATTTTGTGAACCTCAACCATTTGTTTATTTATAGAATTAAGTATCAGGAATGCTTAGACATTATTTTATTATTATTATTATTATGTTATCCGTTCTATCTTTTTATATTTTGTTCATCTTAGACATTACAATACAGTATTGTCGAATTTTAGTTGAAGGTTCGTCATCAACTTCTTCAGACATCTCTCGGTTAGTTTATGGGACGATATTCTCAATATTTTCTCTTAAGCGTCCCAATAAGTAGGAATTTCCAATTTAGTTTTCATCCACGGTGTTCAATGCTCAGTTTCTTCATATACTCTCTACGAGTCAATGATTTTTACCCATTGTCAAAACATTGTGAGTGTAAATCACATAGGAGTTGATAGAGGTTATGTTTAACATGTCATCAAATATTATTATTTGCATCTGTTTTTCTAGATTACGACATATAAGAACACATCTGGTCAAATGTATCGACGGCGCCTTTAGTCTGATAGTAGAACATAATCATTTTCTGGTTTGCCAGTTGTAGAATTTCCGACGTCGCCTTCATCGCACGAGGTCAACATATACACTATCTCTGAGCTTCGGCTTGTATGATACAAAAGTTAAACATCCATCGAAACAGAACATAGACGTACCCACTTTTCGAGAGGGAATATTTTTTAAATCTTCGGGAATTTCCCTTTTGTGAGTTATTACTGTATCCACAACAGTCAATTTGTATGGTTCAAGAAGCAATGACTTCTTGGAAGGGATAGAGGTTAACCAATTGTCACAAGTTATACTGCGATTGGTGATATGGATTGGTCGTGATAGCACATTCAAGTGATATTCTCCTTGCGGTTATCTGTATTTTTAGCTTTTTCAATATATGGCATAGCATTCGTCATGTAATAGGTTCTACTATCGCATATGATTGGGATTTTTATGCCGTAGTTATTAGGTTCGTTAGGTATGTACATTGAATAGGGACATCTGCCTCGAAATCCAAGCAATTGTTCATTAATGGTGACATTGGTTCCTGTGGTATAATTCGTTTTACATTAAATCATAAATATATCCCAAACCTTTGGAATTGCAACAAATGGATCATCCTGACGAAGAGCAGGGCTTAGTAAATGATATGGAATATATATTGTACCCAATTAGGAACTTAGTCCCAACGATTTTTGTACTTTTCCTAAAATAAAGAACGGACTACGTGGTTAAAGGTTTCAGTCTTCAGAAGAAGCTGTTGATGCTTCAAAAAGGCCATTCTGAATGTAACAGCAAACAATTGGAACTACTTCATGTTCGAACGAATGCAAAAATGTTTCAGTTTTTACGGAGGACACTTCGACAAACAATAAAGTCTTCAAAAGCTCTCAACCTTTCATTTTAAGCTCTATATGCAAAACTTCATATCCTTCGTATTCCTTTTGCTTGAAAGATGATTTAAGCTCTACTACTAAATTCCATTAATTCTAGTCAGATCCTATACTAAGAATGACAACAAAAGCAATTCTTTGAAAATATCAGTTTTCAAGTGAAAATGTCTACAAGTAATTAAATCGGTAAAAGACACACCGTAAGCATTTCAACATAACGATCAAATTTCTCTAAATCTCCGCCAAAATGGACGTAATAAGATATCGGAATGCCATTTGTGTTCCTTAATCAGAGGTTGGCATTGGGAAACGCGTTCCTTTGAATGTTTCGAAAAGGTATTCAGGAACGCATGAAAATCAACGAACGTCTCAGAGGAACGATGAGATGTTCTCAACTCGCTGTTTTGCGGCCCCAGGCTTCATAGATAAGGCTCAAGTTTCTGTTACACTTTTCTCCCATTTCTCGTCAACCCCTTGTGCTGTCTTATTTCGGGACTGAAATCTTAACGGATGAGAATTTTCCGAAACCTATCTCAAGTAAGTGATGAAGTGTTGTTATCAGAAGAGACGGTTGGAGATAACTGTGTTTTATGTAGTGAAATACACATAATGAGGAGTATTGTGGTGTTTTATGGTTTCGTTGGGTGGATGTCTAAACACTTCAGAGATTTTCTAGCGCAGAGTTTGCATGATTCTCAAAAAATTATCTAGATTTGAATCTGATAATTTTAGTAAACGAAATAATTTTTTAAGAACTAAAATTGCCTATTTGGTCGACTATATCAGTTCTATTGTGAGAAAATAATTAAAAATTATATTTCTCTTCCATGCTTCAGCCTTAGTTAATTTCATTAGATAACAGCACATTGAAAGGATTGTAGGGTCTTGCTAAAAAAGGAGCAGAGTTGACCAGAATCTTCTTTAACTCTCTATTAGATTTAATTCTTCTACAGAATTGAGAATCAAAAGAACAGCAGCATGTATTCGAGGAAATCTTCGACAGTATCCTTTAGCAGCTTCTCGTGTATTTTCATCCCATGAAATATAAACATAGATCATATCTGCATATTTTTCATTATTAAAGGAATGCATTTTCAACTCGAAGAGTTCAAGGTTTCAGTCAGGTTCGATAATTATCTATCGAAGAAGATATTCTGACATTTATCTATCAAAAGTAACTCAATATTCTTGATTAGCATTAAACTATGGTTACAAATGTCACATTCTTATGTTTCAATTCATCATTCATATAGTTACCCAATAGAATCTTTTTCGTATGTTGAAAATTGTGATTTCAAAGTCCGTGAGGATTTAATTTGTGGAGGTGAATATCTGCGAATGGAAAAAAGAGTCGGACCATACTGTTCTCACTAATTTATCCCAGATTTGTTTCAGGAAGCGCTTCGAAAAGTTTTTCATAGAACTTGAGGGACATCCTGTATTCATAGAATTTCAGCATTAGAGTCAATGAACATAGTGATAATTTCATCAATAAAAACTTATCATATTTTCCACCTATATTATAAATCCTTACGTTCATTCAATAAAAACTCAAAATAGATTTTTGGGAATATCTTGAAATCATCAAATTTGAACTTTTCAATATATGAATGAATGAACGACTGGATTTTGAGAATAATTTTATTTTACTCAATTTGACTCAGATAAAGTTCTGTGAATTTGCCTTAGGTAGTTTCATTAACTTTTCATCCGATTGTGAAAATTATATATTTGTTTTGTACTTTAGTTTTTATTATATGTATACCTGATGAAGGCACAGTATCATCGAAACGTCTTACAAATATACTAAATGGAGATGGGTTAATTTGTTTGAATCAGATAATAGAAATTATCAACGAGATAGTTGATCCAATCAAAATAAACATGTTACTTTTACATGACTTGAAACTTATGATTGTATTCTCTGCAGGAATTCCACATTATCGATACTAGTACTATATCGATATTTCCTTCTGATACCAGAAATAACATACGATTTTCAAGTCTACAGTTGAAATCAGAATCAGATTCTAACCCTACCCTTTCTGACATACGGTAACTTCAGGACTAGCTGGTTTATCAAACCTTAATATTTATTTCACAACTATTATCGATGAATCAATTTAATTGTTAAATTAATTGAAGTAAAAGAAACGGAACAAGAGGAGTACTAAACTGAACTAAAGGCAGATGAATTTCTAGAATTATCTCTGTTTCAATTCTCTGAAATTTTTCCTCCGTATTTTTTTTCACCATAATTCCATCCTGTTTTTCAAAACACAAAGTCTTCCGAAAGCTTGGAAATCTCAGTACCTAGAGAGAAAATATTCAAAGATGTTTCAAGTAACTGAATGAATAATAATAACTAATAATTTTCTCTCACAAGAACCGATAGTGTACCGCATATATCGAAGGGCTTTACTCATATATATATATATATATATATATATATATATATATATATATATATGCATATCGACATCTGGACCTATGGCTCTTTATGTCCTCCTTGTAACTACATCCTCTGCTCAATCCTGACAAAAAAATGTCGAATGGAGCGAAGGGTTTTCTTCAACAGATCACTCACTTTCAGCATTTGTGCGTCTTTCAGTCATAGTGAAGAAAGGAGTTGGTATTTCTACCCCAATTTCACACCCCCTGCACTTAGGATTATTCTCTACTCCTATAATTCACATATGATTCCTGAGCTTGCCATGCTTCATCAATATTCTTGCTAGTTGCTTAACAAGTTCGACTGTCTTCAGGTACCAACCTTGTCCAGGTTTTACTAGGTGATATATGCAGCATTGTTTTGGACAGGTGAGAACGTCGAGCATTCAACCTGGTGTTCCAAGGTTTTCTGATAGCCAGTCCTCGAAGCTTATCTTGTCAACACAGGTTTAGAAACCGTCGAAGGGTCCATATCCCCGGAACCCAGAAGAAACGAAGATGTTTGTAGAACGCCAATTGTATCAGTGCCTGAAGAAACCCCCAGATAACCTTAAAAAAAATTCAGACTGCTACCTACGCTCCCAAAGCAGCCAAACTGTTGAAGCAGATCGTGATCCACTCGTTAGTTGTGTCCCATTTCTATCAGCCCAGCATATCATCGCTATGATCTCCGATTGTATAACTGATGTATTTTATGGCAGGTAGAAACTCGAACCTTTTCTCTGGAAGTAAACTCCGCTACCCGATCCCTCTTTGTTTTTCGAACCATCCGTATTAGATGAACCTCGAAGGAAACCTTCATTTCACTTCCACTCCTATCTGGATGCGATTTCAATCTCGATTTCAACACCGAAGCAGTACCTCAGCATGAGTATATCCATGTTCATCCATAGGAGATGTTAAAGATCCAGGAAACATACCATGTCTTGCACCGACCATTAACATACCCCCGTCTGTAGCCTAAAATCAGTCAAAAATGCCATGCTTATAACTGTGAGGTGCAATTGATTGATTGATAACAGTTCACATAGCGCGCCTCACTTTGCATCATCAGTGCTCTGAGCCTCTTTACAGTCAGCTTTGCTGTCTATCCATCATCAATGCATGGGTGAGTCTAGGTAACAGAATGTTTTTGAAAACCCCATCAGCACTTGCCTCTGAAGGTCCTGCTACATATCACGAGGCAGCAGAAAACCTGTCTGCATCCAGCTTATGATGCTGAGCCCGCTAAGCTTTCTATCCAGCATACCCATTGTATCATTTGCATAAATGAATATATTTGAAATACCGATACAAAAAGTTCGACAAGTCAACGTTAAACTCTTTATTCAGTGGAGCTAGCCCTTACCTGCTCCAAACATAAGGTTTGTCGACGCATCCTTAGAATCTATTGGATTTTCCCTCAGAAATCGATAAAGGGTTGAAATTGTTGAAAGATGAATCAGCACCAGGTCTCGATGGCATATCGAGCACCGTTTTGCGGAGAGCACATGCAGAATACTCATGTTGAAATCATCGTTTCAGCGGAATACTCTACCTGATGTCTGGAAGAGAGCGTCTGTAACGGCAATTTTCAAAAAGGGTGATGAACTCATCAGCGAAAACTACCGGCCAATCAGTCTGGTGCCAATCGTTAGCAAAGTCATGTAGTCGATAATTCGATATAAAATGCTGAGCTTCTTGATGTCTGAAAAAGTTAATCCCAAGGAACAATACGGTTTCGTGCCTGGTGGATCAACGATCACTGATCTCCTACAATATGTTAGCTACTGATCGAATGCTCTATATAACCTGATACCCATTGATGTCATTTACTTGGATTTTGCTAAAGCATTTGATAGAGTTGCAGCAGTGTTGTATCCGGAGTGATCTTGTCTGTTAGATTGAAACCCTTCTAACAAAGCGTAGTTACAGTGTGAAGGTTGGCGACCCATTCTCGGGCGATAAATCGATCCTAATTGGAGTACCCCAAGGTTCGGTGCCGGGACCTATTTTATTTTTAGTGTATGTCTCGGACTTGATGAACCTTATCGAATCACAAGTTGCATTTTACGCTGACAATACTAACATTTTCACTAATCCACTGACCAACCACGTAACATCACGCACAAATGACGCGCCATTAGGCTTCTTCAGTTAAATATTGACAAGTAAACAGTGCTTCATATGGAAAGAAATAATTCAAAGAATTTATATCAAATCAGAGGCACATCTCTAGAAATTGTTTATTTGTATCACGACTTGGGCATTATTACAAAAGATATTTCCTGGTCAGAACATATTTCGTCAATTTGTAAGAAAGCTAACTCGATAATGTATCTACTCAAAAATCCTTTAGTAAAGTTTCCTTTGCAACTTTCTCGAGTTTGTACAGAACGTATGTTCTTCCTCTCCTGGAATATGCCGTCCAGTGTAGATTACAGATCTTGTACGACATAGAATAGCCCTAGAATCAATTCAGAGAAGAGCGTCTCGCATCACTTCTGGAAGATTTCGACCGTCTTATGAAGAAAGACTTTCAATGGCTGAAATATCGCCGTTTTAAGAGCGAAAGTTACGTGGAGACATGATCATTGCACACCGGACCCTGAACGGACTGATAGGAGGGAATTTATCCTTATTCAAAATAAACACAGACAGTAGACTGAGAGGTCATCCATTGAAGTTGAAGAAAGAAAATTTTAAAACCAGATCAAGACAATCATTCCTTTCTAATAGAATCTTCGAAACTTGGAACAACTTACTATCTGTTGTGATTGATGATTCGTCTATGAATAACTTTTAAAACAAGTATGATTCGTGGGTGTCTTCGCGTTCTCAGTGATTTTAGAATTTTTCAAAACATAATAATTTTCGTTTTTTTTTCTTCTTCTCCTAAGCTGACTTCACTCATATTTCAATACTATTCTGTTTTAGTTTCAAATTCTAAATTATCTCAAAAAGGAAGCTTAGAGCATTGTCCTCAACCATTCCCGTGAGTTTTATAATAATAATAATTAAATTATCTTGGGTGGCCACAACTGTGGCAAGATAGAAATCGTCTTCAGCGAAGAGTTGAGAATGAAAAAAATGAGGTTTTTTCCTACGTTGAGGTCTAATACTTTTTGGACCTCCAAAATCGTAGATTCATCTTTTCTCTTTGAACTTTATCCAAATAATGTGTTCAAAATGTATTCATTCATTCTAAGATTTGACGAAAGCATAAAATATCCTTAGCAAACCAATTTGCTCACGGAGAATTTACTCATAAAATATTACAATTCCAAAATTAGCTCTGGTTTCTTAGTCCCTTAGAACTTTCCGTCTCCAATTTATTGCTCCACAAACAAGTACCTAAGTTCCTGAATATTGCAAAGAATACAACCGGAGTGTCGTAAGCCCTGAGAATGCTCATTCAAATGTGAAAGCACCTTACATAATAATGCAGTAAAATGAAGTGAATTTAACAGAATCACGATTTCCACGGCGAGACTCGTCTGGAACAATAAAGTAACAAATCTTGCCTCGTGGTTTGATAAATCTCTTCCTCATCCGACATAATAAAGTTTTCTGATATATTTGAGATTCCAAAACAAACACAATGGACTACCGCACACTCAGGAGGCCATTAAAGGATGGAGTGAATCTCTTAATGCACCCCGTTCGCGTAATGGGGACTCGGAGAAGGTATTATAGAAATATTTTTGAAGGATCTTACACTGTTCTATATTATATCTATAAATAGTTATGAGTCATATAAGCTGTTTCTAACGTAGTTTGAAAAAGTGTTGTGGGCGATTCTTTACGATAATTCTTTCACCCGGCAACGGTTAGGTGATTGAAAATTACATGATTCAGTTTTTTAATACTTTATTAATATCAAAAAAAGAAGAGGAAGTGCGTGAGAGTATTGCTATCTTTTGAGAGAATCTTGGAATACTACACTCGGAGGCAAAATTAGCGAAAATTCAACCAAATTTGAAGTTCGATATTTTTCCTAATTCTCAACCGATTTAGATGATTTGTTCGGCAAGTTATAGATCAACTCTTCTGCTTTGTAGAAATTATAAGAGAAAACAAAAAAAAATTGAAAAAAATTTTATACGGGGGCAAAACTAAAAGTGTTTTTTTTGTCAAAAATTCGTAACACCCTGTGGAATTTCGTGGTCCGAGTTTAAACGTACAATATCATGGTCTGTCAAGACACATCTTCCTACAGTAACGCCCTTCTTGTTTCATGCGTTTATCTCTATTTTTGCAAAATATATTTAATTTCATGTGGAAAATCACCATTTTGGAGAAATTCCATGGAATCAAGAAATTGTAATCAAAATTCGTCTATCAATTTGGAATTTTCTTATTATCACTCAGGCGTGTCAAAATTGTCGTTTGCGATTTTTATGTTCGAATTGCATTAGTTATTGATGACAATTTGGTTAATTTGGTGAAAATTAGGAATTCATAGGAGATAACAGTCGGTAGGTATTAAAATACACAACCGAATTCTGGGACCATTGATAAAACTTTTCATTTACACATGTGCACACCTTTTTATATCAAATATGAAATACAACACACGTTTTTTTGTACATGACCACATTTGCACTTGTTTAAAGAATGAGAGTTTTCCATTCTTTGATTTGATACAAATTCGATCGGTTGCGGTGTTTTGTGATTCTTTTACTGTTTACGATTCAAAACGGTATTTTTCATTCAGAATGAGAGATTTACCACCAACCTCAGTAGCAAGGGCAGTTACATTGATCGAGGAAGGGCGCACCTACCGCTCACTCGGTACCATGTTGGGTGTCTCGACGTCGATTATCCATCGAATCTACCGACGTTACAGGAAAACTGGATTGTACGTGAGGAGGGAGGACAAGGAAGAAATCAGGCAACCCGCGCTATACATGACCGTTTCATCGTCAATCAAACCATAAGAAATCTCGTCTTACTGCTGTTCAGGCACGTAACCTTTACAAGCAGTGGATAACATTAACGTCAGTGTGAGGACAGTCAGAAGACGATTAAATGAAGTTGGTCTGAGATCATACGCGCAAGCAAGAGCACCAAGACTCGATAGAGCCCATCGGGTAGCAAGATTGGCGTTTGCTAGGGAGCATGTAGCATGGACAATCAATCAGTGGAGACGAGTTTTATTTAGTGATGAGAGCCGATATTGTGTGAATTTCGTGGATGGTAGAGATAGAATATGGAGGCATCGAGGGGAATGGTACAATCAAGCGAACTTCGCAGGAACTGAGCAATACGGTGGAGGGTCAGTTTTGATATGGGGTGGCATATGCTTGGGAGTACGAACATAACTGGAGATTATTGGCAATGGATCACTTAATTCCCATCGGTAAATAACAGAAATCTTGGAGCCCCATGTTGTGCCTTTTGCTCCTTACATAGGGAAAATTTCCTTTTATGCACGATAACGCGCGCCCTCATACTACGTGCATAGTGATGGAATATCTCAATGAAGTTGGGATCACACGAATGGACTGGCCGTCGCGGTCACCGGATTTAAACCCGATCGAACACGTTTGGGACATTCTTGGAAGAAGGGTTCGACAACGGAATCCAGGCAACGTTGAAGAGCTGACATTGGCTTTGGTGGAAGAGTGGGACAACATACCTCAACAGATGATAGACAACATCATTGGGAGTATGCGAAATCGTATGCGCGCTGTAATAAGAGCTCAGGGGGTCATACTCGCTACTAAAATCAAATGTTTTTTTTTGTGGGTCATCATGAACATTTTTCTCAACATGTTCATTTCATTTCACGAGTGTATCGCCAGGATACACACCTGCTCTCAATTTTGGACAGGAATGATAATTATTATAGAGTGTCACACAAAAAAATTCAGAAATAAATGTGCAAAATCAACGATTTTTCCAGTGTAGTTCGAGTTCTCCCGGAGCGTGAAATTGGCCAGTGAATTTCAATAATTTTCATTTCGTTAGATTTCCGCTTCTCTAATTTTGATTTTATTTTTTGGCTAACCTCCGATGTTATGCACCTACGCAAGATTAAAAATAAATTCTTGAAATTTGTGAATTTTCGCTTCAAATTAGATATCTCTTGTAAAAATAGAGATAAATGCATGAAACAAGAAGGGCATTACTGTGGGAAGATGTGTCTTGACAGACCATTATATTGTACGTTTCAACTCGAACAACGAAATTCCACAGGGTGTTACGAATTTTTGAAAAAGAAAAACACTTTTAGTTTTGCCCCCGTATAAAATTTTTTTCAAATTTTTTTTGTTTTCTCTTATAATTTCTACAAAGCAGAAGAGTTTATCTATAAGCTGCCGAACAAATCATCTGAATCGGTTGAGAATTAGGAAAAATATCGAACTTCGAATTTGGTTAAATTTTCGAGTGTTCCGCTAATTTTGCCTCTGAGTGTAGTTGGAAAATCTGCGAATATACCTACAGATCTTTTGAGAGACGCTGCATTACCTGGAGGATCGGCTCCCGTAAAGGCTTAAGCCTCTCTGGTTCTGGTCTTGTAGTCTTATTTGAAATAGAATAGCCTAACAAGTTGATTGATCGCAGTGAGAAAGAACTTTTTTCATTATTCTAGAGTTAAATTGTACTTTCTGGCAGCATCAATGAAACGCTTCAAATGTTTATCATGATCCTTTTGATCTCTTCCACATATAGTTACGTCATCAAAATAGTAGTAAGTATCCACGAGTTCCTCACTTTGTATCATACTATCTTTGAAAATCTGCTACACCGTTAGTCACACCAAATGGAATTCTTCGGAATTCATACAGTTCACCACATGCTTCGAATGCGGTATAGAGTTTTTCCCCTTCTTTAATAGGAAACTTCTGGAGAGCACTTTTCGAAATCAAAAGTACTGAAAACCTCATAATTCGCTACTCTATTGATTATGTCTCCTATACGTGGTAGCGGATAAACATCTAATTGTGTGAATCTATTGATTGTTCTCGAGTAATCAATGACCATTCGTTTTTTATGATTTATCGAGGAATTTATCAGTATTTGGGCTCTCCAAGGTGAATAACTTGTTTCAATAATACCTTCAGATAGTAGTCGTTCAACCTCCGCTTTCATAAATTTTGCGTCACCATCTATTTGTCTGTGGGATTTTATAGCAATTGGCTTACAGTCGAGAGAAAGATTCTCAAAAAAAGCAACTGGACTTACATTAACTAGAGCTAAGCTGCAGATATGTCGGCAAATATTCAATGAATTTCTAGATCCTCCAAATACTACTTCAACACTTTCATGATTCTTCATAATATCATAACCAATAATTACATCCGAACATAGGTTTAGAAGAACGCTAAGGCGAATTGGGTTATATTGGTGATCACAAATAGTCAGATTTATGAAACACTGGCCAGCAGTAGTCGAACGAAAAGACATGGATGCCATTGAAACTTGTTCTCTTGATGGAAATCTAGTTATGCCTAGTTTCCCTACACAGCGATTGTTAATGAAACTGCAGGAAGTTTCAGTATCAATAAGAGCTTGGAGCTCAAATCCATTCACTTGTACTGAATTTAAAGCTTGTGACAGACTTGATGAGGTAGATCTGTTTTAATTAGTGGTGACTGTATTAACTGAGAAAGACTCTGTTGAGTTATCATGAAGTTTCCGGGATCTGCAAACTTTTGCATAATGTCCCTTCAAATTGCAAAGATTACAAGTTGCATTCGGTACAGCATATATATTTCTAACATATAGATCATAACCGCAATAGACTCATGTCTCTTTTGCAGGTCTTATTTTCCCACTTGAGTAACGAGGTTTAGTAGAGGTTGATGATACTACGTTCAGAGTGCTAGTTTGATTATGAGATAGTGTCTGTTGCTGACCCAATTCTGAAGATTTAGCCGATTCGTAAACATTACTCAAATTCAAAGTAGAATTTTCAAGAAGTCTCTGTCTAATATGCGGAGTTGATAATCCATGTATAAAGGAATCTCTCATAAAATCATCTCGATGCTTCTTAGCTGTAACAGCTTTGAACATGCAGTCTTTAGCTAAAATTTTCAGAGCTTGTAGATATTGGTCTATTGTCTCGTCAGGTTGCTGATATCGTGTGGCAGGTTTATGACGACTATAAACTTCAATAATAGGTTTCACATATAAAGTTTTCAGAATAGAGATGGTTTCGCGGTATGATTGAGATTCGCTTACATGTTGATAATTTCTTGACGATATATAGTTGAACAGGAGCTTCAAATTTGTCTGATCTCTCGAATGCAAAATTGAGGAATCTCTGTACCAATGTTCCCATTCAATTGCAGCAATCGGCGAGTCGGGATCAATATCAAATCTTTCAGGAGCCAGAAGTTTTTCCATCATTTGGTGAATTGAGTTTTAAGTTTAATAAATTGTGATAGAATTGTCAAATAGACCTTTAACAGGCCTTTATTAAACTAAAAGAACGAGTGTACATTTAAATATTGCGATTGAATAACTTTTGTCTGAATGACAACTAAGAAACAATATTCAAGTGGAATCTAGATTAACAATATCTGATTCACCACAAATCAAATGTATAGATATTGAACTTTCAATAATTGTACTCATTTTTACAACATCGGTCGCATCTGGTCCAGAATTCTGGGTTTCGTACATTCGGCTGTTTTTATGAGGAAAACAAAATTGATAAACAAAAAGTTTATTCCAAATGTATTCAACTCAAACTCACATAAAAAATTAACATTTGAATTTGGGAGGCTTTTATTTGGTAAAAATATTATTTATTAGTTTGGGATTGTAATAGCCAAAAATAATGGTTACAATCCCAAACTAATAAATAATATTTTAAATAAAAACAAAGTAGAATCGCATTGAATGAAGTTTACCCTGTCGATAAATTGAAACAAAAATTCAACACCTTAACCTACGTTGGCATTACATGTGAGAAACTGAAATCATTCTTAAGTAGCAATAATTTCAACATAGCTTTCCAAACTAATAATAATTTAGGCAAATATATAAAAAATAATAAAACCAAACCAGGTAAAAACAATAAATCAGGTGTTTATAGATTGAATTGCAATGACTGTGATAATTTCTACATTGGTAGAACACATAGAAATTTTAATATTAGAATATCGGAACATAAACGCAGTTTTTCAAATGAAAAATCAGATTCAAATTACGCGAATCATCTCTTAGAAAATAATCATTCTTTCGACCCACAGTTTGAAATTTTGCATACAGATAATAAATATTGGAAGGTAGATCTTTGGGAAACTTTAGAAATAAATAAATACAAACACTCAGGTAGACTCATCAATGAACAAGTCGATTTAAGCCCTTCACCTCTATTGAATCTTTTCGGGGAGCAATCTATTCCTTAATTTTATTGAATATACCTGTCATAAATAACCACTTAGGAGGAGGCGACCAATAAGCTTTTAATTACTCAAGAACATTTATAGTTATATTCTCATTTACATTTTTCTGCATAATCATTCGTCTGAAGAAGCTACGGTGTAGTGAAACGCGTTACGAATCGCAATTATTAAGTAAAATTCCTTAAAACACAGTACTTGTTTTTTATTATTAAAAAAATTAATACTCTGCAAACATCTAAAATCAATTCTACACTGAGTGCTTCTGAAAATTCAGTTCAGCTCAATGAAATTTTCATATCATTTGAGGCAAAAATTTTATAAGCATTGATTTCAGCCATATTCCTGAGACTGTAGAAAACCATCGTGGGCTATCTTCTTGTATTACGCAGTTGTATTGAGCACAAATTTCATCAACAGTATCTATGCCTCCTTAGTTTTGTTGTGGTGAATTATCATTTTCGGTTTACTAGTCTCTCGATTTATCATGTCATCTTTGTGCATTGTCGAACGAAGAAAACATTTTAATTTTTCTTGGGAATGAAAGATACCAGGTTAAAATCTATATCGAATCCTAACATGGACGAGTTCATTGGTATACTCTACCCTTTACAACAAATTAAGATGTTACTAGAAGAAGGGGTCTTTTTTTCAATGATTTCGCCGATGGAATACTTGTAAACTAATGTTATACCGGGTGTAACTAAAACTAGGGCCACTCCTGTAATGTTTTTTTTATTTGGAATATTTTGATGAATTTTAGAAATCAGATAGAAGACAACATTTCAAATTTGATAATATTAATATGTTTGACATTTCGTTTCCGAACCCTGTATTTTTTTTGCTTATTCTGATTGTCCAATTCATCTTACTACCTTTTGAAACATATTTTTGAAAGAGAAAAACAAAACACAATGTCCTTTTTTTGCAATTTTCATCTTTTGCTCTAAAAGGCCATGAACAGTGACAATTGGCTTAGCTCAACATCTCCTATCACGAAATTGCAAGATTTTATCTATAAATTTAATTGCTTATTTTTTTTTGGGTGTCAAAGTTAATAACAAAAGAGCAAACAGCGAAAACGAAATAATTATAATAACAACATCATTTAACTGTTGGGTTGTAATGCCTGCAATAGCCTAAACGGTTCTTCAATTCTTTTTGGGTTTTAACAGGTGTTTGGTAAACCTCATTCTTCAAATGGCCCCACAGGAAAAAATCTAGAGGACTCAAAGCTGGCTATCTAATGGGACCATTTGTACGTATCCAATTTTCGGAAAAAATTTCGTCTAGATACCTCGAGACATTTCATCTTGTATTTGGGTCCTCAGAAATTCCAAATATCTCTCTCCTGTCAATGAATCTTCAAAAATAGGCCCTATTAAATATCTCCCATCATACCCGTCCAAACCCAAAGCGTTCTTGACAGTTTCCATCTTGATCTGTGCTCAATTTGTTGCGACTAGTATCTGTTATTTTCCCTATTAAACATCCCATTGTTCGTGGAACGTGATTCGTCACTGAATAAAATCTTTGTGGGATATTGTGGATCACCCGTCATTTTCTTGAAGTACTCTTCACAGTCCTGAAGTTGCCTAACACTATCGTTAACATACAGGTGTTGGTGTATTTGATATTTAAATGAGCGGTACCTATGTTTTTTCAAAATTCTGCATGCGCTTTGGTGACTAATTTTAAGCTCCTCAGCAATTTTCCTTGTTGATGTGGTTGGATTAATATCAACAAATGTCAATACGTCTATTTCGGTATCTTCGTCGATAACGAAATCTTCCCCCGTCTAATTCATCTACCGCAGAATTAATCCACCACCACAGTAGCCGTGAATGAAGCATCCGGCTCATGGACCGAACACAACACGTAGTGGCGCCCAAAGACGAGTATGTGAGTGTAGTGTTGTGAAACGACCAGTGCGTTAGTGAATCTAGAACCTACTCACAGTCGCAGTTGTTCAACGTATGATAAACTCATCATGTGTCATATGTGTCTTAGGTTAATAAATTGTTTTTTTTTTCAGTAATTTTTTTCTCTTTTTCAGGTACTTTTAATATATAATCAAGGACTTTTAATATCTAAGTTTTATGTGTGATTCACAAAAAAAGATAGGAAGTAGATGCGTTTCAACCCCCTCCCCCAGAACTGTTATTGTACATATCTTAGATTTAAATATTTTAAATAGAGCTTTGCACCACGCTCTCATAATGTAAGTATCTAGACCATACGACTAGCTTACGTGAGACAAGGTTTTCTGTGGTTTCCCTTGTCATCATCGCGTTGATGCCAAATGGCGCGTTAGATAGTAAGACGGCCACAGACTCACTGCACACAGGGTCGAATTTGATTTAAGTAGGATAACTTTATGAAACTTTTTTTTTATAGTATGATGTGCACGTATGCACATCTCTTTAATAAAGATACAACATGGTTTTATTACCCGGTATGGCAATATGGAGGCGCCTAACCGCGATCTTCAGGGGGGGCTGTTACTGTTTCCACTACGGTATCTAACCATAGATCGCTCTAGGCCCCTCCGAATAAGCGTGTTACCGTGTTAACCAGGTAGCAATATATACCAAAATTTTGCATCGCCAACGTTATTGTTATTAACGAATGAGGAAACTCTGACAAAATTATATAGGTGTTTCCACTGGAACTCCGGAACCGTTGAGAATAGAGTGACATGAATGGTATAAAAAATAAGATGAAAAAATACTGCCTCCGTAATACCGGGTGGCCCGATATGGTTGTCTCAGAAGAAAACCTACTTTTTGAGCAAAAACTGAAATTTAAATCATCGACACCCTAAAAAATGAGCAATTGAATTTTCAGATACAATCTTGTATTTTCGTGATAGAAGATGTTGGTTGAGCTGAACCAATTGTCACATCTAGAACGAAAGATGAAAATTACGAAAAAAATATATATTGTGTTTTGTTTTCTTCCAAAAATATGTCGAAGAGTCGTAAAATGAGATGAACATCAAAATAAGCAAAAAAATACAGGGTGTCCCATTTGAAAATCGAAAGTTGGTATCGGTTCCGGCATAACCAGAAACGATATGTCAAACATATTGATGTTATCAAATTCAAAGAGTGGTCTTCTATCTGATTCCCAAATTTCATTCAAATAGAAAAATGTTACAGGGGTGGCCCTAATTTCAGTTACTTGTGGTATATATGTTGACAAAGCCCACCACCAAAGTGGTGGTGAAACCCACAAGGAAGCGTCGGAAGACGTACAATTATGTTTGACCGGTAGTGGCACTTCGGTTTATTACGATATTGAGTATATCGTACATTAAGTTTACTTTATTACTCAGTGTACCACATGAAGTGTCCAGTGTACCTCACTATGAGATACAATGGATAACTCCTCAGGCTGTTAATAAAGTTCTGAAATCTTCATTGTCATTGTTTCAATTATTCTCTCGCTTTCTACTTATGTAGCACTAATATAAGGTTTATTTAGTATCATAATGGTAGTTTCATTGAATTTGTTACTTCGAATAAATTGATAATACCAGAAAACGTGATCACTGTACCTTACTTTCCGCTACTGATTTGAATATGCATAACTGTTTTCACTCATATCTGAAATTGAATATGAGCCTGGTTGAATCATAATGCAGAAACCAGATCTCTAGTGTAGTTGTCATGAGTCAATCAGACCGAATCTCTCAGATGTGTGGTGAACTACATTAATGCAAATAAGCTGTTTAGTACTAACAGCTAATAAATTATACTAGATGTTTACGTGGCGATAAATATGCGGTCATGTACTGGTTGATTTACATGAAACTCGCAATTAGGGCCATATGCTTCAATGTAAGTGGATACCACAATTCCTAATTCAGAATTCCGAGAGAATTTTGAATGAAATGCCCCAAATTGAAATGTGGCGAGTTAAGGAAGGCAACGAAGTTTGGCTATCTGACATGTGGTTGTCCATCACGATAATATAAAAACCCCGAATCATAATTTATAGCTACGTCTAAAAATTTCAGATAATTTTTACAATGGTTAAAAATTAGGTGAGGTTTCATGAGAAACATTCGAACTGGTTGATTGTTTGTCACTCTTATAGTTGTTTCTATATTGACATATTCTAAAAATATCATAGACATTTTCACTAAATGGCAATATGTAGGGTGTCCGTGGGTAAGGATCCATGAGAAGTATCTTGTGTATGGGTGCTCAAACGGTCGTTCGCTAGTGCATTTTGAGTAGGTGTCGAGAAGAAAATAATTTCAAATAAGTTGGTGACTAAACTGCAAAAATTTATTACGTAATAAAATAACAAAAAGGCAGCTTCATCAAACAAACGCGCGTTACTTGTCAAAGAAATTCAGCGCTTTTTATTCTTGCCGCTGTTCTGGAAATTTTGGGCGGCGCGTTTGACGGAAACATTGGTGACCTTCGCTGATATAAATGTTGCGTCTGCAGGAATTGAGGTCATTCTGAATTGTAACTTGAAAACAATACTACGTCGATACAAAGCTTATTATTAAATAGTACAAAATGAGTGCAGCAAAGAAATCTAAAACGTATCGTTTTAATAACGACTGGGAGGATTAATTTTTCTTTTGTATGGTGAAGGATAAGTACATTAGTATTATTTGTCGTGCGTCAGTTGCAATACCTAAGCGTGGTAACTTAGAGAGGCATCATAAAACGGTTCATAACAACCATGAAAAGAATTTTCCACAGATTGAGTTAAGAAAGCTAAAAGTACGTGATTTAATATCTTGTTTGAAAAAAAACAAACCATGTTCACAAGACCAGCTAAACAACCAAAAGCTGCTACGATCGCGCCATTTAAAATATCTCATATATTGACGAAACACAAGAAACCATTCGAAGATGGATCGGTTGTGAAGACAACATTTTGAAATTGATAACCTTAATATGTTTGACATTTTGTTTCAGGTTATGCCCTGAACGATACCAATTTTCGATTTTCAACGGGACTCCCAGTGTTTTTTTGCTTATTGCCAAATACAAGTTGAATTGGATGCATTGCCATTAGCTGTTGTGAATAAGATATATTTTCAACAGGATGGTTCACGACCTCACAACACAATGGAGTTCAGGCGCTATATCGACGGAATTTTTCACGAAATATGGATAGGTACAAATGGTTCCATAAGATGGGCAGATTTGATTCCACTAGATTTCTTCCTGTGGGGCCATCTGAAGAATTAGGTTTACCAAACACCTGTTAGACCTCAAAAAGAATTAGCGAACCGTTTCAGACAGACTATTACAGACATTACCGCCAAACAGTTGAATAATGTTGTGAGGGGAACTATCAATCGTGTGCGATGTTGTGTTCGTGAGAATGGTGGTATTTTTGAACATTTATTATAGTTATTATTAAGTAGAAAAAATTTTTGATACGTACAGGGGTGGCACTAGTTTCAGTTACACCCGGTATAACATTGGTTTACAAGTATTCCATCGGCCAAATCTTTGAGAAAAAGACGACCCTCTCTTCTAGTATCCATTGGAAAAAACAAGAGGGTGCTACCATCTTAATTTTTTGTAAAGGGTAAATTTGACCAATAAACTCGTTCATGTTAGGATTTATTATAATTATAATTATTTCGTTTTCGCTCTTTCGTTTTTCACTTTGACACCCCGTAAAAAAATGAGCAGTAAAATTTGTTGATATGAACTTTTAATTTCGTGATGTTGAGCTAAGCCAATCGTCACTGTTCATGGCCTTCTAGAACGAAAGATGATAATTGCAAAAACGAAGATTGTGCTTTGTTTTCAAAAATATGTCAAAAGGTAGTAGGATGTGATGAACAATTAAAATAAGCAAAGAAATATAGGGTGTCCCATTTCAAAATCGAAAGTTGGTATCGTTTCAGCACATGGGAAAATCCACAAAAAATAGCGGAAGAAGATTTCGCGGCAATAGGGAAGTGGTTGAAACATCATAAACTAACACTAAATGCAAAAAATCAGTATACTTACCTTTCACCTCTTACGAATCTAATCTTCCAAAGCAAGGCGCACTAAATATCGACAAGGACACTATCATTGGTGAGGCCACTTCAGGCACAGTAAAATTTTTGGGCATTGTGCTTGACCGACATATGAGGTGGGATCACCACTGCAGTTATGTGGCATAAAAACTTCGGAGGTTACTGGGCATTTTCAAATACTACAAAAGTGAAATGAATATAAACCATCTGAAAATATTATATCACGCATTCGTGCAAGTACATCTTACATATGGGAATGTTGGGTGGGGAGGAGTGTATGACTGCCATGTTGAAGAACTGAATATTTTGCAGAAATGGATCCTGAAAATCATGTATGCTTTACCATATTTTCGAGTGAAGAGATTTTTGCTTTGTCATGAAAGCTTGACATTAGACAGTTGTATGCTCTGAAACTAGTAACTCAAGTATTTACGAGTAAGATGAATGTAAACCCCATTGATCATAAATATGATACAAGGGGAAAAGACTCAGACTACAAAACACTAAGCTCGAATAAAAGAATAGGACAGAGATCCAGCAAATATCTGGCACCACGAGTATATTCGCGTATACCAGTAGACCTGCGAATCTTGAAAAACTACAATTGTTTCAAAAAGAAAGTGGAACTTTGTGCCGGAAGAACAGAAATAGACAATTTAATTAATCAGCGGATAAACCAAAGTGCCTAGTTTAAATACTGAGTTCAGAAATTTCGCGGAGTGACTTAAAAAACAAAGAGAAGGAAAAATATCTAAAATATGAGAAAAAAAACCTAAATTGTAACCTAAGTACCCTAAATTGTGACTAAAATACCGGATTTGACTAACGCCCGATTGTGAAAAAAAAATAAATAAACCTATAGCGACGAACAATTCAAGAAACATAGTGACTTTTTTTCGTAATTACGCTAACTAACTTTACTTTTAAATATAAAAAAACATTCCACGCAAATGAATAAATTTAAATTTAACAAAAAATTTATATATTTATATAATATATATATATATATATATATATATATATATATATATATATATATATATATATATATATATATATATATATATATATATATATATATATATATATATATATATATATAATATATATATATATATATATATATATATATATATATATATATCTCAAAGGCGAACAGGCGAGACATTCTTCGGAATGATTAAGCCTCTGCTTTTTCATTGTTTATTACTCTGTATGTATGAAATCAATTGTAATAAACTTTTTATCGTGGACTTATGCACTATCTCAGCTGGTAGCTGGATATAATTTACCTTTTCCAGATTTAGCAATCAAAGGGAATAGGCTCGATTACAATATACTTGACATAAATTTCCTAACTATCCTACATGTATTAAGAATTACAGCTTTTTGCATTTCTATATAGGTATTCTTATGCAATTCTAATTTCTTAAGGCTATCATGCAAAGTTTTGGGTATTAAACCAGTCGAGGATACGATGACAGGAACAATATCTATTTTATCGAGGTGCCACATCTGCTTGATTACAATAGCAGGGTCTGTGTATTTGGACTTTTTCTCCTGGAACTTATTCAGCACGTTGTTATTATTCGGTATGGCGACATCCACCAGCATTGCTGTTCTGGCTCTCTTATCATACACCACTATGTCCGGCCTATTATTCGTCACCATTCTGTCAGTGATAACAGGCCTATCGTAGTATAATCTGATAAAGTCATTTTCCAATACGGGTGCCGGTTAATACTTGTAATATGGCTGGAAGGTGTTCAGAAGTCCGTACTTGTGTGCAAGTTTCTGGTGGATAATGTTGCACACTTGATTATGCCTGTGAAGATACTCCGTATTGGTCAGTTGTTCGCATCCGGACGTAATATGCTGGGTAGTCTCCGATCTTATATGGCATTTTCTGCACTTATCTGTTTGTAATGTTCCGTCCTTCATAATGAATTTTTTGTAATTGTTTGTAGCGATCACTTGGTCTTGGATGGCCATAAGGAATCCTTCTGTTTCTGCGAATAATTCTCCTTTCATCAACCATTTGTTGGAGGCTTCTTTGTCGATGTGTTGTTGATTAATCTCATGGTGATGTCGTCCATGCAATTCCTTTCTTGACCATTGCTCTTGTTTTTCAGTATCTGATAGGAATGGTAGATTCAGAAGGTCATCTCTGGTAGCAAGATTTAGAGGTGTATATCCCTTATCAGCCAACGATACCACTCTATGAAGGTCAGAAGTGAGAGTTTTGCTGAGAAGAATTCTCTGAGATTTTTTATCTGTTCGGTGTGTAAATATATCTATTAATCCGCGTCCTTCTATTTCCGCTTCAAAGTTGTTCGTATCACAGACGATTTTGGATGATGGTTGTTGTACTTTGTCAGCATCGTTCGGGTCTACCTTTGAATATCATCCAGTTCTGTCCTAGTCCATCTGATTATTCCAAATGAGTAAAGCAACACTGGGATGGCGTAGGTGTTAATTGCCTTGACTAGATTCCCCGAGTTCAACATCGATTTCAGCACAGACTTCAGACGCTGACTGTATTTTGAACGAATCTTCTCCTTTGATTGTTTTTGGTCTAGCAATCTGGCTTGTTGGTATCCCAGATATTTGTATGTTTCGCCATCTCTCATGCACTGTATTATATCACCGTTTGGAAGTTGTGTTTCACCATCTATGACTTTCCCTCTTTGAATGCTCAGGGTCTTACATTTTTCAATTCCGAATTTCATATGAACATCTGCCGAGAACTCACTGACAGTTTTCAGCAAATCATCCAATTGCTTCTTGTTCGAAGCTTATAATTTGATGTCATCCATATACAGCAGGTGGGAGATTGTATGATAATTCCTTTCTGCTTTTATCCTAAATCCTTATCCTGTTCTATTGAGCATGGAGGACAATGGGTTCATAGCTAAACAGAACCATAGTGGACTCAAAGAGTCTCCTTGAAAAATTCCACGACGTATGGGTATCTCGTTGGTTTTAATTGATGTATTGTTCATGTTGATCTGCAGAGACGTGCGCCAGTGTGTCATTGTTGTCTTCAAGAACTCTACCAGGGCTGGGTGAATTTTGTATATCTGCAATACTTCAACAAGCCAAGAATGGGCGGTACTATCGAATGCCTTCAGATAATCGAGAAAAGCTGAATGAACATTGCGATGCCCTACGTATGCCTGTTTCATTATCACAGAATCGATGATGAGTTGTTCCTTGCACCCGTGGTGTTTCTTTCTGCATCCTTTCTGCTCCTCTGCTAATATATTGTTGTCGTCAAGGTGTTGGTATATTCGATTAGATATGCATGAGGTGAGTATTTTGTAGAGTGTTGGCAGGCAAGTGATTGGCCTATATTGAGACGGATCCTGTGTTCTATCGCTCTTAGGTAGCATATATGTTAAGCCTTGCGTTAGGAAACTTTATTATTATTATTATTATTACAGGAAACGAAATGGCAAATATATTAATGTTACCAAATTCAAAATCTGGTCTTCTATCCGATTTTCAAATTTCATTAAAATAGTCCAAATAGAAAAAATGTTACAGGGGTGGCCCTAGTTTCAGTTACACATGGTATATAATTTATCATCTTAATGTACGTTGACTTCAAAATTAGCGCTAAACTAACAAAAATTTATAATCTTCATCAAATCAGAGTAATTCTTTTGGTCCAAGAAGATGAGACTTTAATTCTGAAATTTTCATATTTCAATGGTGGTTGTTTTTAGATATGAAAAAATCTTAACGAAAGATGCTTGAAAAAATCCTTCATAAAAAAAAATTGAAAACTACACCATACTGTTCGAAATAGCAAAAGTTCTAGTCAATATTCGGTATAACAGGAAGTGGAGTAGTACCGCTCCAAATTCTAGATCAATATCCATTTTTTTCATGCCAAAATTCAAGATGGATCGATGAACCCATTCCCTAGAATCTTCTTATGTTACATTCTGCGCAGACACCCTGTATAAACCTACTATGATCAGTGTCGTTACAAAATTCGAAAACTTTATCATCCCTTTTAGAATTTCATTCCTTTTGAATTGTTCAAATTCTTCAATTGTAAAATAATTCAATACTTTTTATCCAACTAAAATAATTATAATTCTTCTAGAAGATATTTTGATATAACATTCTGCCTAGATATAATTCACTTTGTTCGAAGTAAACGCCTTCTATCTGAGATATTTACAAACCAAGAACCTCAGTATTGAATGTGGATAAATGCTGATGTAGCTTCAGACGTCATCATCCTTCAGCCCTGGTCTCAAAGTGCCTGTTTAAATGCAAAAGCGTATTTCCCTCTGATTCAGCATCTTGTAATGTATATTTAACTAACCATTAACTACTCAAGATAATGGATACTCAAGGTAGATGTTAGCATTGGAGCAGAAACAAATTCAACAAAGAAAATCATTTCGTGCTAAAAAAGAGCAGGAGCTTACAAACGTGGTAAAATATTAATTACCACTTTATTCTACATTTCAGCTAGTTTGTTTATTAGGGAAGCTCCACAGTGGTTGATTAATGTATATACCGTGCACAAAGAAATTAAAGTAGGAATTCGAAAATTCAAATTCATTCAGGAGTTTAGATATGTAGAAGAATTTTTTTCTTTCAGTAACCCACCAGCACTAAGGAATGTTCGAGATCAATCGAAATGAAACTGAAATTAAAGTAATATTGAAAAATTAAGAAGATTCCACAAAAACCTTCTTCTTCTTATTCTATTGAATAGACCTATTAGTCTGTTGCTTGCCGAAACCGTCTCTGGATGGTTTCTTGCGAGGTGGACTGTCAGCTTTCCTGCCACCTTTTTGGGGGTCTTCCTGGTGGGCGCTTTCCATGTGGCTTGCTCTCCATCATTATGCGTGCATTCTTCGAACGTGCGCATACCATTCTCTTCGTCTTTGTCTGCCCCATCTGACTATGTCTCTTATGCCGCATTGAGCTCGTATGTCAGTGTTTCTTATCCTGTCCAGTCTGGTTTTTCCGAGGATAGTTCTTAGGGTTTTCATGTCGGCCGCGCGTAGCATACTTTTAGTTTTGTTTGTATCTTCGCGTGCTTCTATGCCGTAAGTCATGATAGGTCTGATGCAAGTCTTATAGATCTTCACCTTGCTATCTGTTCCCATGTGCTGGTATGACCATATCTTATCTCTAAGACACCCTGATAGAGCTGCTGCTTTAGTTATGAGACTTCTTACTTCTTTCGCCGGATCGTGGTAGCTGCAGATGTCCATGCCTAGATATTTAAAGACATTGACTTGCTCGATTGACTTGTCTTCCACAACCACTTCACACCTGACAGGTTCTCTGGAGAATTTCATGGCTTCGGTTTTGATATTGAAATTTGTTGAGTTGTTGGCTGAATGGAATTTAAAAGCTGTCTCTGGAGATCGTTCTCCGTTTCTGCTATAATAGCTGCATCGTCAGCATAGCAGACCACATATATTTTAGAGTGGCCCATTCTGTATCCCAAATCTAAGGATGTTACTTGTTGTATTATTCCATCCATCAAGAGGTTGAAAAGGAAAGGGCTCAGGCAGTCATCCTGTCTTATTCCGCCTGGTGTTTTTATGTTAGGTGTAGTATGTTCGCCTGACTTGATCTTTGTCACATTTCCGATGTTTATGTTTTTAATTAGTTTGCTGATTTGGGACGGGGACTGTCTTTTCATTAAATTTATAGGATGTCTGTCAAGCGCACTTTGTTGTCGAATGCCTTTGTTAAGTCTATAAAGCAGATGCAAGCAGGCTTGTTGAACTCTATTGATTTCTCCTTTAGTTGCTTCATTATGAAGAGAGCGTCCGTTGTTGATCTATTTGTTGGAAATCCAAACTGTTTCTCTCTATTCTCGATACGTGATTCCAATTTGTCTTTTAGGATGCCAGTGAGCAGGACGTAATTAGCAGGGTTATACCCCTGTAGTTTTCAGATGATGTTTTTTGCCCCTTTTTGAAGATAGGAATAGTGATGCTGCTGCGCCATTCCTCAGGAATCTGTGATGTGTTTAAAATTTTATTGAAAAGAGTTAGCACCTTCTCGGTGAGTTTCTTTCCCCCATATTTCAGCAATTCGTTCGGGATGTTGTCTGTTCCTGCGACTTTCCTGTTTTTTCAGCTCTTGTATTCTTTTTCTCAGCTCTTCCTCTGTTATCAAGACATCATCTGGTGTTTCGTCTTCGTTCACCCATGTATCAGTTGTTTATTCATCTTGGTACAGCCCTGTAAAATATTTTTCAAAGATGTCATGTGATAAGATTTTAGTTTGGACGTATTCATTTACCGGCTTTTTCATGGTTTTCAGCATCTTCCATACCTGTCTTTGGGCTTCATAAAGGTCGTGTTCCATTCCACTGGTAAACTGTCTACAGTGTTCCCTTTTGATGGCTCTGATGGCTGCATTAGCTTTGTTTCTATTTTCAACGTATCTCGTTCGATTGGTTTCTGGTGGTGAACTTGAATACAATAGATAGCTCTTACGTTTCATATCTGCCAGTTCCTTTACTTCCTGACAGTACCATGACTTGATATTTTTGTTGGCGTTTATGTTGATTGTGCGTTCTCCCACCGACTCTGCTGCAGCTTCTGTTATGCAGGTTTTTATTTGTATTGTAATTCCATTTCTAGTTCATAAGTATACATGCTCTGACACTTATTAGCATGAATTAAGACCATAAACAATGGTGAAACATAGAAGGAAGGTAACTAGAAGTCCGTACTTTCGGTAGGTTATGCGCTAGAGTTGACCGATCATGCGTCCTGATAGAGGAGCGTGACCGAGTACTCTGCCCACTTCCTGCTTGAACGTCGAGAAAGGCTGGATTAAGAGATAGATCTGAGTAGTACAGATTCGGTAGCAAAATTCTTTCAACTAGTGTACCTGTTTTATATTTCTCTGAAAAGTTGGCTTTCATGCATACAATACATAGTACCACTTTGATCATATTTTTCTGGGCTATATTTTCGAACCGTTCTTGGTAAGACGAGACTTTCATTCACCTTTCATCTCTTAATTTTTTTTGTAACCCTTCTAGTCTTTTTTATGGATTATGTTAAATATCCCTCCTTTAGGGAGCTGGTTTTCTGATCCACCCTTTATTATAAATCTTTTGTAGTTGTTCGTAGCGATGACTTGGTCTTGAATGGCCAACAGGAATCCTTCTGTTTCTGCGAACATTTCTTCTTTCATCACTTATTTGTTGGAAGCTTCTTTGTCGATGTGTGGTTGATTAATTTCATGGTGATGTCGTCCATGCAATTCCTTTCTTGACCATTGCTCTTGTTTTTCAGTATCTGATAGGAACGGTGGATTCCATTGAATATCAACCAGTTCTGTCTTAGTCCATCTGCCTTTTCCAAATGAGTAAGGCAACACTGACTTCAGCACAGTCTTCAGACGCTGGCTGTACTCTGAACGAATCTTTTCCTTCGACTGTCTTAGGTCTAGCAATCTGGCTTGTTGGTATCCCAGATATTTGTACGTTTCGCCATCTCTCATACACTGTATAATATCACCATTTGGAAGTTGTGTTTTACCATCTACGACTTTTCCATTTTGAATGTTCAGAGTCTTACGTTTTTCAATCCCGAAGTTTATATGAACATCTGCCGAGAACTTACTGCAGTTTTCAGCAGGTCATCCAATTGCTTCTTGTTCGAAGCATTGAATTTGATGTCATCAATATACAGCAGGTTGGAGATAGTGTGATGGTTCCTATCTGTTTTTATCTTAAATCCGTATCCTGTTATATTGAGCATTGAAGACAGTGGGTTCATAGCCAAACAGAACCATAGTTGACTCAAAGAATCTCCTCGAAAATTCTACGATGTATGGGTATATCGTCGGTTTTAATTGATCTACTGTTGACCTGCAGGGACGTAGGCTAGTGTGTCATTGTTGTCTTCATAAATTCAACCAGGACTGGATGAATTTAGTATATCTGTCATACTTCGACAAACCAAGAATGGACGGTACTATCGAATGCCTTCATATAATCGAGAAAAGCTGAACGAACAGTCCGATGACCTCCGTGTGCCTGTTTCATTATCACAGAATCGGTGATTAGTTGTTCCTTGCATCCGTGGTGGGTCTTTCTGCATCCCTTCCGCTCCGTTGTTAATGTATCATTGTCAAGGTATTGGTATATTCGATTGGATATGCATGAGTATTTTGTAGAGCATTGGCTGACGAGTGATCGGCCTATCTTGAGAAGGATCTTGTGTTCTATCGCTCTTTGGTAGCATAAATGTTAAGCCTTGTGTTAGGAAAGTTGACGTTTTCCTGTGATGTTGAAGAATATACGTGAGCTGTTTCGCTGGTGCTCTATGGAGCTTATTAAACTTCTTGTAGCAGAAGTTGTGGATATTATCTATACCAGAGGGCTTTCAATTGTTGATCGCTCTAAATGCTACTGCGATTTATTCCTCCGTTCTTCATTCGAAGTCCATCTATTTTATACCAAGGCGTTGTTTTTCATTTGTGATTCATTGAGCATCTTTATTGTGTTCTTTGGAATTCGACCATAACGATGACCAATAATTGGTCAAGCACTGTGCGTTCGGTACTCCTCTGTTATTGTTGGTCGCAGTTTTGTTATTTCCCTTATGAAAATTAGCCGAGCATTGAAGGAACCTTTGGTTTCGGCCTTTTTTCAGTGCTCTTGATGTATCTTGAGAGTCACTTTGCTTTTGATTGGAGTTTCTGCTTCAATGTGTCCATATATTATTATTAATATTTCTATGTCAAGTTTTCCATTTTCTGTTGATTTGCCTCTCACTTGAATATACAAATAAGTGAATATGAAAAATTTTTGATGAATTTATATTCAAATGAGTTCATTGAGAGGATGGACCTATTCAAATATTTTATATAAAGGCTCAGTTAGAATAATTTTTTCCAGGCTATATTCGTCAATACTTCGTAAAACCCCCTCTTCTTTATATCCGTTCAGAAATCTAACAAATCTAATTTCATATTCTCAATTTCATCATTTTCTCGGAGATTTTGCAAAGAGAGAAAATATGGACTACTTGAAGAGCTTTCTAGCTTCCTCAGTCAGAAAATAGCCTACTAGCCCCGGAATATTCGCCGAGACGACAATATCATCACTTGGGAGTCTCAAAGCACTTTCAATTAATTCGGTTATGCAATAAGAAACTCCAGTGTCTCAGACTGGTACAATACAATTGGCCCAATTTGTCTCCTCTCCCTTCATAATTTAATGCCTCTGCGAACCCCTTTTGCAGAACAAACGATAAGAAATAAAAACCATTTTCGATGAAATTAACCGAGTAAATTCGGGATTTATTTGGGTAATGGAAGCGGATGAAGTTGTTACCAAATTAACATATTTATGTTTTCGTTTGCTTATTCAGTCAATCATTTTATATAAAGAGAATATGTTGGTAGTCCTTACGCGCATGAAGGAGTTTGTCATCGATAGAGGACATTACAAATTGAATTTAACCTTGACGAGCTTACTGGGAAGCGCAAAAGACAAAATATCCATTAAACTAGATGGGAAAAACATGTTAAATACGGGCGCATAAAGTAATCTTACGTTGCCAACAAGGTTTTGATCAAGACCAAAAAGAAAAATTTGGTAATGTGAAATTGAAAGTATTGTTGAAAACGCGATCACACTGAACGATTTTGAAAGTGACCATATGATGAAATGCAAATAGCGACTAAACAAAGTCGGAGGTCCGATTCCGTTCAGTATTCTCTACTGATTGTTAAATTAGACCCCCTCGCTTTAGCCCGTTCAACCAATCAGAACAATGGTTTATGGAAAACGTCTAGTAGCAGGGAAATGTTTAGTATTAATGAAAGGTCTATTTTAGATGAAATTAACCGAGTAAATTCGCGATTTATTTGGGAAATAGAAGCGGATGAAGTTGTAACCAACTTAACGTATTTATGTTTTCGTGTGCTAATTCAGTCAATCATTTTATATAAAGAGAAAATACAGGTAGTCTTTCAGGGCACGAAGAAGTTTGTCAATCATTTTATGTAAACAGAATATACAGGTAGTCTCTCAGCGCACGAAGAAGTTTTTCATCGATAGAGGACACTACAAATGTGCATACTCGGAAGCCCAAATGAAAAAACACCAATTAAATCGGATCGAAGAAACATGAGACATGATTAAAATACGGGTGCACGAAATGATCTAACGTTGCGAATATGGTTTTGATCAAGACCAAAGAATGAATTTTGGTAATGTCAAATTGATAGAGATGCTGAAAACCCGAATACACTAAATTCTCTTGAAAGTGGCCATATCATGAAATACATAGCCACGAAACGAAGGCGGAGATCCGATTCCGTTCAGTATTCTTTACTGATTGTTCAATTAGACCCGCTCTCTACAGACCGTTCGACCAATTAGGACAGTGGTTCGCTGAAAGCGAAGTAGCAGTGACATATTTCTTATAAACGAAAGAGCAATGTTGGGTTAGATGATGCCAACTTAATTGGCGAATGACGCGTTGAAGAATACGGTCCACCCTCTACAGTTTCAGAGCTGTCGGAAACGAACGTACTAAATGGGCACAAGGTGTATATACTTTCAAGAAATTGGATGACCAATGTCGTGCTGGTCGTATTCAAGTTCGAAAGTTACGAAACATTCAAATATTAATGTCATAATGATATGTGATGATGAGTCTCAAGCTTAAAAACGAAGAAGATGAAAGCATAAATACTGTTTAAAATGAATACAGAATAGCATGGTAATCAAAATTTCAATCTATCATTTATTCAACAGAACATTTCCATACATTTTGGAATTAAACCAGCATTTCTCTAAAATTCATCTGCCTCATTCAATTGCAGTCAAAACGTTTGGTTTTCAATAAATATTTGAAGCCATCAATTGCCACACAATTTCAGCATAGGGGTTTTGGTCTCTCAACTTCATTTGCACAAAATATTGTTTATAATCAATTCGAGCTTTATGCATTCAAACAAAAGATAACCGATAACTTTGTAACTCACAGGTGGAAAACAATATCCTGTTTTGTCAGCGTATAACCATCAGTTTCCGCCTTTAATAATGGAAATGAATAATCGTAGAACGATGATCTCGATTCGATGTTCGAGCAATAGAATGATTGAAATCCCGTGATAACGTTTCGTGTTGTGTTTGAATACAATCATATTGGCGAGATTTTTTCTGTTATAGGGAACTTATTGAATCATTCATGATAGAAATTGTCGAAATTTTTTCGTCATCCACAAAAAGGTGGTATGTTTTGAGAAAAAATGTCACCGGATTAAGTTTGAAGCTTCTAAGTGAGACAAGATGGTCCAGCAGAATTGACGCAATAAAGCCCCTTAAAAATGATTTAATTAAGGTTTGCGAAAGTCTTCTAGAAGTGGCTGAAGATAATTCCTTTCACATTGATGCAAGACATAAAGCGAGTTCCCTCTTAACGTCTGTACAAAATTTTCAATTTATTTGTGGAATTATTATTTGGCATGACGTTTTATTTCATATAGATATTGTCAGCAAACAAATTCAAAGTGCTACAATTGATATTAAAGTATGCCAAACCTACCTAAAAAATTTAGTTGATCACTTCCAGCAATATAGATCTGACCAATCATTTCAAGAAATTCTTGTGCAAGCGAAAGAAGTAGCATCCTCTCTCGAAATTGAAGAAGACTTCCCACCATTACCAACGGTTAGGAGGATTTTTAAATCAAAACTGTTTGACTATGAACATCGAGATGAGACCCCTAATGATCCAAAAATCGCCTTTAAAATTAGTTTTTTCTTAAAATTATAGATTAAACTATAAGCTCTCTAAAAACTGATTTGACTTATTAAATGAGTGATAACAATATTTTCGGATTTTTAGCGACATATTCAAATTAAGTGACAGAGATCTTTTAAAATATTGTTCTATTCTTCAAGAGCGACTGACAGATCAGGATAATAAGGATATAGACTCCAATGATCTGTTAAATGAAATTATTAAAGTTGTTTTCATTACCTGAAGATACTGACCCCTTAAGTATTCTACAATATATATTTGAAAACAATTTAATCTCCTCCTTTCCATACTGAAGCATTTCACTAAAATTTGTTTGACATTGTCTGTATCTGTAGCTTCTGAGGATCGATCTTTTCAAAGTTAAAAATCTCATTAAAAAATTTAAGATCGACAATGATTCAAGAAAGATAATCAGGGCTAACAATTAACAATTGAACAAGAAATTTTGACGGTATAAATTTTAGCGATGTAATTGATGAATTTGCAACAGAAAAATCTCGGTAAATATCGCTACTATAATAGCTATCTTTCATTTTTCTATTGTACCTAGACCTAGCTACCATTTTTGATTTTAAAACGGAGGTACCTAGGTATTTGTTATTAGAAATATCTGCATATCTTTTAAATATCTAAGTATAAGTAGAAACTAGTATATATATATATATATATATATATATATATATATATATATATATATATATATATATATATATATATATATATATATATATATATATATATATATATATATATATATATTAGCCAATATTTCTGTTATTTATTCCTAATGTGATTTTTAGTTTTAGGTTAGTGTCTAGTATTTTTAAACCCATTACCCCATTACCTAAGTAAATGTTTCAAAATGGGTGTGAACAAGAATTCATTTTGTTATGATTTTTTTCTGTTTGTTTCATTTTGATATTTTAGTCTACAAATAAAAATGACTTCTAAAGTTCAGTTTTTGCATTACTTCAAGCACCTACATACCTACCTCCAACCTTCAAAAAAAAATTGAAAAACATGATCCAAAATGCCTTAAGGGGCGCGAAAACCCATTTTTGCACACAAGCGCCAGTAGCCCTCACGGGGGACCTGCGGTCCTTTGAAACGGATCCCTATATACGTATGATATGCTCTACACGAACAAAGTTATGGACCAATTACGCCCTAAGTAGACACCCGGTATATATATTTTTTAAATATGTTGTCATATAATAAGTGGAGAGAAAATGATACCACTTTAGCAATATTTGGTTGTTTGGGTTTTTGTATTTATACTTCATTCCAAGAATATAAGTAATTTCAATTTTTTCAATTAAAATTAGACGTTCATAACTTTTTATTCACAAGATAAAGTAGCAATCTTTCTTCTTGTTTTGATGTTTGCGCCATCGTTCACCCCCCTTTTTGAAAAAGAATTCATAATTAACTAAATATATAACGGCGATCGGGCGTGTTTTCCCAGCCCAAAAAACAGGGATACTCGCGTCAGAAAAAATTAATTTAAATTTCACAGAGTTGGCTGAAACCCAATTCAATATCCTTGATTTTTCCGCCCCTTTTCCTCTCGTTTTTCATCAGGATGACGGTGATCATTAAAATGTTTTCAGGTTCAATATTTCAGCGTCGCCGTCGCTAATTAATATTTGTTCACCAAGAACACTCGACGAAAGAAAATTTTTAATTTCAATTTGGTGAAATTTGCTTTGTTTTCCTTATTTGGCGATATTCGTTATTGAAAATAATGGGAACAATATATTTTCGTGAAGTTTTGAAATTTTCCATCAAATAGCAGTTGTTCTTAGTTCTTAAGCACTTTTACTCGGAATGAAGCATAAGCTGATGTAATCAGGAAATTGGTGAAATTATTGATGTTCCCCAAATACTCCTGATTAATCAAAAAGAAATGATCTGAATTCAAATATATGGTGCGCCAGAAAAACCGGACAATTTTTGTTCCGTTATAACTTTCGCAATTTTAGCGCAAGATCATTCGTTCTTGCTTCATTGAAAAGCCAAAGGACTAGGTTTTTCAGAAATTGTATCGAAATTTCACTTCCGGTGGAATCCAATATGGCTGATTCATTCGAAAAAGAGCAATATTTCAAGATCGCTGAAACGTATTTTTTTCACCAAAACATGTGGTACTCAGTCGATAATTCAGTCTTTTTTGAATAACTTGACATTTTTATTCTGAAAATATTTCAAGAATTGGTGAATTAAATGGATGTTCTATGTTCTAAGAAGACAAGAAACAATTTTTCACTAAAACCAACCTAATATTTTATTTCAGTTCGAATTCAAATTGGCTCGACTTCTTCATATAGTAACTGTATGTAACTGCATGCATTAACTCTATGATAAACAAAAAAATAAAGAAATGTCATCGAGTTTGAGACGACATCTGGGTTGAACTAGAATTTCATCTTCATCAAATTCTGTCATTCTGTCTGTTTTAGTGGTGGGGCAACACTTTTTTGTATTTTTTCGTATATAAACGAGATATTTTCAATTTTTCTACATGTTCTAAAACTGTTTGATGAATTTCTGCATCACTTAAGTCTACGCTCTTTGATAGCTTGAGTCAATTGAAAATTGTAATTCCTCCGAAAATACTCAAGACCCAAATCTTGACTTATTATTCTTCTCACATAGGTTTTTGAGATTTGGCATGTCTGAGACATTTGGGAAACAGTCAAGCTGGTTCCTGGAGTTCTGATAGGGCTGACTGCTAATGCAGAAACTCGCTGAATGTTATTCTGAAATGGTCAATTGAGTTTGTAATACAAAAATGTAGAGTTGATGCTTGAAACAGATTATGAAAAAGGCGAGTACCTGTGTTCTTCCAGTTCTAGCTGCACCAGTGCCTAGTATTCTTCCTAAAGACACTATTGTCCGAAATTTTTCCTCAAGATCATAGATTGTACTTCTTTTGTAATTAGGGGCTGATAATTGGCGTAATATTTACCTAGCAGTATAGCCACGCACAAAAAAACATTCAATGAAACGCGTACCTTCATTCGTTAAAACCATTGTTAACAATTTCAAACGTCAAAAACAAGCAACACCAAGATAAAATTCGAGTTCAAACCAGATGTAGTCTAAAACTCGATGGTATTTCATTATTTTTTGTTTATCATAGAGTTAATGCAAGTAATCTATGTTCAGAGGTTTCACCACGGGAGGTGCCTATGATTGTGGAAAAGAGGAACATTATTGATGACAATTGGCAGAATTCTGAATCAATATTCAAGTTCGACACCTCAAAATGATGGAAAAGTTTACGTCTAGTGATTGAATTACGCAGTGGACTCGTTACAACCGCGAAAATGTGTTTAATGCGCAAGGAGTTAATATTTGAGGAAGTCGGCCATTTTGAATTCGAACGGATATCAAATTTTAGGTTGGTTGTAGTAAAAAATGCTTCTTTGTCTTCTGATAACAAAAAAACAACAACTTCTTGGAGTTCCATCGCCATAAAGTAAAAAATATATATCGATTTCAGCTGAAAATTAAAAAAAAATTCTTCAAGCTACTCTTCTACTAATTCTTGAAAATTCTTCAAGCTACTCTTCTACTAATTCTTGAAATTTTTCTCTGGCGCAGATCAACATGTCAAGATGTTCAGAAGAGACTGAATTATCGAGTTTTTTAGTGAAAAAAAAATGTTCCAGTAATCTTGAAATATTGCTCATTCTTAAATGAGTCAGCCATATTGGATTTCACCGGAAATTAAATTTCGATACAATTTATGAAAAACTTAGTTCTTTGGCTTTCCAATGAAGCAAGAATAAATGATCTAGCTCTAAAATTGCGAAAGTTAGAACGGACAAAAAAAATGGTCTGGCGTTCTCTGGCGCACCTTATATATGAAGTAATTGTACTTTCATGGTGTTATTATCTATGATATCGAAAGATGAGTCAAGGTATAGTTATTTTCAATACTGCGAGTTAGATTCTTGATAATTTGAATCTAGATTTTCGGTATGAGAGCATTGTGGCAAAAAAGAGCAACACTTTCATGTTAACCCATCTTGTTTAGCGACTATCGAGAAGCAATATCACTGAAACAGTCGGGAAAACGTCGTTCTAGGCCTGAGCAAATCCTTCATCATCGCGCTTGTTCAAATCTTCCACCTTAATATCTTCAACGAATTGATAAGTCATCTAAAGGTAGCTATGAGACATTCCCTGATGTTTTCCATCTTCGTACTTGATATCTTGAGGCCTGAAATATCTTAGTTGCCAAGAAGTGGCTGTGTTTCACACAACATTGTCGGTGTGGTGGGTTGTTGTGATCAGTAGAGACTACCATACGAAGTCTCTAACCAACACTCATAACATACTGCTTGACTTCTTTTTCCTTATATAAGTCTTTAAGAGTGATAAAAAGCGATCATCATTTAGTTGAACTCATTATGTAGTGGCTCTAAACTAAAATGTTGTACTCTTGTCGTACCACTAGCGAAAGTTTCTTAGCCATAAGATTCTTTCGGGTCCTGAAGCCCATTTACTTTCGAATTTTCCCTCAAATATAGGGTGTAGTAGTTGATATTTGGTGTTTCTTATTACATGGCCGAAATACAGGAGCTTTCTCTTCTGGATAGTGATGAGTAATTTAGGGGTCTTGAGCACCTGAAATCCCAACATATGTGATAGAATCTCACCATGATATTGTCAGTAAGTATATATAAACCCACATATCAACAGAGTTGATCTTATTTTCTGGTTTTCTCTGTTTCATTATCTAGCCCTCCATTTTATGGAGCAAATTGGGGATAAGGTATCACCTCACAATTCGAATGTAATATGTGACCAAAACGTTAGGTAACTCAATATCGATTTTGAAAAATCTTTATTTTAAAATATTCCTCTCCAGATGAAATGCTTCCATACCAACCAATTTTTCGATCTTCAAAACAGTTGTTATAGTCGATTTTCGGCTGTCACTTCGACGCGTCTTGTATCCCTTCTATTGACTCAAAACGGAATCTTAGAAGCGGTCTTTCGAGTATGCTGTATAACCAGAAGTTACACGAAGCCAAATCAGGTGAATACGGTGGTTGTGGAACAATTTCGTTCATTTTTTCGGCGAAATGGTCACGAAGAATCCATGCAGTGTAAGACGGTGCATTATTGTTGTGCAAAAACCAAGAATTTCCTCTCCACAATTTCGACCTCTTTAGGGGAAAAGCTTTATGCAAGCGACGCACAACGCTCAAACAATATTTTTTGTTGACGGTTTGACCCGTCAGAAAAAACTCAACATGCACCTTAGTGCGATAATAGAATAAAGTAGCCAAAATTATTTTTTATCGATGTTTTTGGTCATGCCTCACCCTTAGCAAAATATACATTCGAGTGATCGGTTGTTTCTGCATTGTAAGCATAAATGTCTTATCTCCGACGATAATGTGTTTCATTTTGTCCTGATAGAAAGCATTGTTTCACACACTTCAATGCGACGATGTTTGTACAGAAAATTCAATGTCTTCAGTATCAATCGAGATTTGACGCGTCTGTCGCCCACAACATCTTTTAAAATGATGTTAACTGGCACTTTCGAATTTCTTGAATGAAATTTCACTGAGTGTGGAATTGGAATTCATCAGAATAATAGATAATTCATCACGAAAGAATCTATTATTCATAGAGATGCTTCACTATGCTTCGTAATCATAGACCGCTTAAGTCCCCTCCCACCAAGCTGAAGTCGGAACGTGCTCTGTTTCTACCTAGCCTGAGGGTTCAAATATCCGGGCATGTATTCGACTCGCTCTCCTTTGCTTCGCCGACTCCATCGAGGTCATATCGTCCTAGTAGATTGTCCTACAGTACGCGTTTCCACGAGACGACTCTCCAGACAACCTACGCTGTCCGCCATATTGCAAAATCGCCGTTGTCTACCAGCAAACTACGTGCTTTATTTTACATCTACGTTTACCACAACGGCGTTATGTGTGAAACATTTGATATGTAACTAAGAAATACCCACGGTAGAAGCAGAGCACGTTCTATGCTCAGCTTGTTTGTAAAGCACTAGAGCGATCTATGGTTAGAAAACATAGTGATTACGATAACAACAGTATGTTTTTGACTCATATGGTGCTAAGAAATAAAGATTGAAATATTATTAATTTTATGACTATTATACCTCCGACCACCTGATAATAAATTATTTCAAAAACGCTTGATTTACAAAAGAAACGTCCAGAAATTTCTCTAAATGCATTGAATCCAAAGTATCCAATCAGGACAAAATATTTGGAAACTGGTATTGTAGCCACATTCGAAGTACCAAAATTGTTAGTTTCTATCATTTAACGTTCATATATTTCGACGATACCCTATGGTAAGATATACCCTTTTTCTTGTTTCTTGCCCAGTTCGCTTCGTCGAGATAATGGTCACATCATCGACCTTCCATTTCTTAAATTCCTTGAATTGTTGAAGAAATTTGGAGGTAGTTTCATCTCACTAAACAAAAAAGAACCAACAGACAATAAAATTCAGGGGTCGAGAGTAAATTGATGCTGTAACAGCCAAAATGGCAGAAGATGAAAATCGACATATTGAAAACCTTGGTCTTTCATGAATGGCAACATCGCGTATTTCGAGAAATTAGTTGGCACAACTGTTTTCTATACTGTTGAAGAGTTTGAACATGATCTGTCATTTGGTTTGTTTACAGTGCTCGAATTTTTCAGTTCTCATAAGTGTGTTTTACGACTTTTACAATGAATAAAGTTATCGAATAAAGAATTTGTCTCGAATTTTGTATTGCAAACAGAATTTTGTCCCGAATTGCTGAAAATGCTACAGTAGGCTTACTGTGTGAACAGTGAATTCAACATCTGCTGAAAAGTGGTGGAAAATTTGCCTCGCTCTGGTCCTGCCATCAACGTCTTCAACTAAAGTTAACATCGATAGAGTCGAGAAAATGGTATATGGAAATCGTCATTAAAGTCTACGATAGATTGTCAATTAACTTAATATTCTGACAAATCATTTTGTACCATTTTAAACGATTGTTTGAGTATGAAACTCATTGCTGCTCGACTAGTTTCAAAAATTTTTTATTTTCAAAAAACATGAACGAGTCGATTCCGATCTTGCATTTATAAAACGCATTGTAACTGGTGATGAGACATGGTTTTATAGAATTTGAATTATATGCAATTCGTTAAATAAAATGCATGATAGAAATACTCCATAGGTATGCCCGGAATTTGCTCTTATTTTGAAAGCTCGTCCTCTGCGACTTAACTTATACTTATTCAATATCAAACTAAAAGAACAACAATTAAAAACTGAATGAATTGCTGGAAGTGTCCTTCACCTGCTAGAATACAGGCCTATGTCTTTTTCGCATATTATCACGCACTCATTGAAATATTCCTAAGGTATTCCTTATCGTGTCACAAGAGGTTAAGTTAGGTTAGTTTAGATAAACCAAACTTTTGAGATATCCCCACAAGAAAAAGTATAAACTACTTAAGTCTGGAGACCTAGTAGTCCATAGTTCTGGCCCACCCCGACCTATCTATCGATTATTGAATGTATTATTCAAAATTTTCCTTTCTTCTCCACTAAAATGTGCTGGTGCCCCGTCATGCATGGACTACATTAGGTTTCTCACCAAAAGTGGCACATCCTAGAGCAATAAAGATAACTCCATCTCAAGAAATTGCCGATAAGCGGGACCGTTTAGTCTGTTAGGCAAAAAAAATTTCCAATCAAATAATTTCCAATTATTCCGACCTAGACGTTTAGTGCGAATTGTTCTTGATGATGAGATTCTTCAATCAAATGGGGGTTTCCTCAGCCCAATAATGATTATTGTGAAAATTTGTGATAACAATTATCGAGAAGTTATCTTCGTCTGGGAAAATTATTTCACTATCTCATTTTCTCTAATTTTATCTAAGAACCATCGGCAGAAATTCAGTCTTGGAGGAAAATCTCGATGAAGTATTGTTTAGATGCGTTGAATATGGAACCGGTACAATAAAAACTTGTGGAGAATACTCCAAACTAGAACTTGTGAAACATTCAACTGATTTCCAATTTTTCTTGTACTCGCATGAGCATTCAAATCAATACAATTCAAAACTGCTTCCTCGATATCTGGAGTTCATAGTTTGAGTTGCACCTTTCAAATGATTATATCATTTGCAGTAAAAGTACCAGTTTTCCTCAACCTTCTGTGGATATTTGAAAATGTTCGCCTGTCTGGTTGGATAGCCAGACCGTACATGTGATGGATATCAGCCAATTGGGCGTGAGTAAAATCAGCCATTTTTTTTTACAGCAATAACTTCAATAATTCTTGAATAAATGAAAAAATCAAAGCCTACTTGTCATTTTTTTGATAAGAAGTGCTTTCAATTCAACGAATGCATACAATCGTTTAATAATTTTTTACTCGAGAACGGTCGGAGAAACGAAAAAATTACTCATGTCAAAAAAGTTTTTAAATTGAACGAATATGACGAAAATTGATTGTTCACTTATCTGTGGCGTACTGCAAAAAAGTTTGAAATGGCAAAAAAGACATGGCTCTGGAAAAAATTCTAGTCAAAATTTAGGGCTTGTACTGATGGAGGCTGTAAAAAATAGCTTGTATTCCAAATTTTGACCGAACATCTCAAATACAGCAGGAGTTTTGGAGAAAAAAAAACAATTCTTTCTGCAAATTTCAATACCCTGTACCTCCGAAACGAATCTTTTGCTGACCCATGTTTATGTAAATTTTTTGTCTTGAAACTGCACGTAGATTAACCTCCTTAAGTTGAGACTTATATGTAACACCCTGTATGCATACTCGAGACAAGAATCTTCATTCAAATATCCGTAGATCGCGGAATAATCCTTCCTATAGAAAGCTAGTTTTTCTTCTCGGTTACGAAACTCATATTTGGTAAGGTGTCTTTGTAAATAAGCAAAATTAAGTTATGTTATGGTGAGTACCTTGTCATTAATTGAAGAAATAAGGATTATGAATATTTAATTCATAAATCTGAGCTTTGAGTGCGATACAGAACGCATCCTTCTTTCTTATTAATGTATCGTCCATGACTGAAACTTATCAGATAGATCGATCGATCCCAGCGATCAGCGAGTCAGCAGTATACTACTCGAATCGATGAATCCTTGATAACATCCGTGAAAATTCAAGATAGGAATTTTGACATAATCAAATTATTAGATGATGAAGAAAATAGTTTAGTTTTCTGCATTTTAGATAATTTTAGGCCAATGTATGATTTTAAGTATGCTTTGGAAATTTGCTATGTGGCAATGTATGCAATTTTGAGATCATATCATTCCTGTTTAAGAATACGACATTACTATAAAAATGGTGATAATAAAATTTGCTTTCAATTAAGAAAATATTGAGAAAAGTCTCGAAATTGTATCGTGGTTTCTCACTAATTAATTCCTAATTGAATACCTCATAGCAATCCCCTGAAGGTGAGCATAAAAAAACGTTATTAACTCTTCTGAATGAATATCTCAATTTATTCTTAATGACTTCTGAAAACTCATAAGAAAATTGCCAGTAACCTTAGACGGCTATGAAATTGTTTTCAATATTTTCCTTTATGATAAGGTATGTTCGTCTTAAGCTTAATTATATTTAAGCGACGTGTGGATTAACATCTCCTGGCACTCAGGCACAGACCTCTGAGATTTCAGTAAGCTGTACGAAATTTGGATTCATCCTTTGGGATAATTAATTTTGCAGGGAACAAGAGCGGTTGGGATGACAGGTTGAACCTTACATGTCTTGCTTTGTGTGTTCAGGCATATTTCCGGATAATTTCGATCCATGAAAATTTCCTTCATATAAAAAATACTGAACGAACAATGAGAAATATTTATCAAAGTTAGTTGTTTGAGTTTTAGATTGGAGGTACCCATATGTTTTGTTCAATGTACAATTTTTTCGTGGAATTCTAAATTTCGTGTCCCTACCAGATTTCGGAAGATACCCATAATTTGAATTTGAAACTTGAGCTTTCTATTAAGGAGGAAAGAAACGTCGTGAACTTTAGTGTTATGATTGATGAATTCACCTGCAACTACAAACAGTAATTCGAATTGAGTTGTATTTTGAAAGGACCCGTCATTATAGGTTAAACTTCATACTAAAAAGACATTTCATCAATATCAACTACAGTGAACCAGGAAATGAACGAACAATTTCAATATTTCAAGCTTTTTTGGTAACAGAACATCAAATTTTCCATGAGATATGTACTGACATACACAGTGACAAAAAAGATGGCCCTTAAGAAAATAGTATTCATTCTTTTTTCATAAATTATTTTATGCTGTATAATTTTCAAATGAAAATTCAATGATAAAACTTTCCGTTTTGGTGAAAATCGCGAAAACTCATTTGCCTTTGACCTCCAGTAAATTTTTTCCGGAGTCCGGAGTGATTAGGAGTTTCGAAATATTGTTTTTGATCAAGTTCGCTTTATTTCCAGCTGGATATACAGGGTGTTACATAATAGTTTCTGGCACAACTTGAAGGGGCAAATCTAAGTGCAATTTTAAGAAAAAAAATTTATATAAACGTAGGTCCACAAAAGCTTCGTTACGGAGCTATAGAGTGTTGAAATTTCTGGGAAAATTGTTTCTTTCTTCAAAACTCCTGCAGTTTTTGAGATATTCAGCCCAAATTTGGAATGCAAGCTATCTTTTACAGATTCCATCATAGCACGTTCTAGATTTTCTGAGGCCATGTCTCCTTTGGCCCTTTCAAACTTCTTTGCAGTACGCCACTGATCAGCGTACAATCAATTTTCTTCATATTCGTTCAATTTAGAAACTTTTTCAATGATTGTAATTTTTTCGTATTTCCAACCGTTTTCGAGAAAAAATTCATTGAATTTGAATTATTTGAATTGTATGTTATTCGCGTAATGAAAAATATAACAGAAATACTCGATAGGTATGCCCAAAAGTTGCTTTTATTTTGATAGCTTGTCTTCTGAGACTCAACTTATATTTATGCAATATTAAACTGACGAAAAGAACAAATAAAAACTGAATAAATTGCTGAAAGGGTCCTAAAACTGCAAGAATACAGGCCTCTGTCCTTCTTCGCATATTATCACGCACTCTTTGATATATTCCTGGGGTATTTCTAATCGTGTCACAAGAGGTTATCATTCGATTTCTCAATCCTTCTACAGTGTTCAATAGAGTGGTTTGAACTAAACTTCTGAGATATCCCCACAAGAAAAGTTTGAACTATTTAAGTCTGGGGATCTAGGAGGCCATGGTTCTGGTCCACCCCGACCTATCTATCGTTTGTTGATTGTATTATTCAAGAATTTCCTAGCTTCTGCACTAAAATGTGCTGGTTAGATTACTACTACATGAACCACATTATGTTTCTCGCCAAAAGTCGCACATCCTCTAGCAATAAAAGTAACTCCTCAAGAAATTAACGATAAGCGGAACCGTTTAATCTGTTAGGCAAGAAAAATGGCCCAATGAAATAATTTTCAATAAATCCGACCTAGACATCTAGTGAGAATTGTTCTTGATGATGAGATTCTTCAAGCAAATGGAGGTTTACCTCAGCCCTATAATGATTATTGTGAAAATTTGTGATAGCAGTTCTCGAAAAGTTAGCTTCGTCTGCGAACATTATTTCACTATCAAAATGAGCATTTTCTCTAATTTCATCTAAGAATCATAGGCAGAAATTCAGTCTTGAAGGAAAGTCTCGAGGAAGTAGAGTTTGGATGCGTTGAATATGAAACGGGTACAATAAAGAGTCGCGGAGAATCCTTCAAACTAGAACATGTGAAATACTCAACCGTGTTTCAATTTTTCTTGTATTCACATGAGGATTCAAATCAATACAATTTAAAACTGCTTCCTCAATATCTGGAGTTCTTATAGTTTGAGTTGCACCTTCAAAATGATTATTTGCAATAATAGTACCAGTTTCCCTCAACCTGGTTCAACTTTAGCAACTGTCAAAATAAATAAATAAATGAAAAAAATCAAAGCCTACTTGCCATTCTTTAAATAGAAGTGCTTTCAATTCAGCGAATGCATTCAATCGTTTGATAATTTTTTGCTCGAGAACGGTTGTTGATACAAAAAATTCTCAATCGTCAAAAAAGTTTCGAAATAGAACGAAAACGACGAAAATTGATTTTACGCTGATCAAAGGCGTACTGCTAAAAAGTTTGAAAGTTTGAAAGGGCAAAAGAAGACATGGCTCCGGAAAAGAAAACACCTTGTATATTCTAGTTAAAATTCGAAGCTTTATCGACGAAGGTAATGATGGATTAAACAACTTAAGCTTACTGTAATTTTGGCCCGAAGTGAAGAAGAATTACAAGCTCTCTTAAACGCTGTGGGCAGAGCTCTCAAATTTGGATTGAATATCTCAAAAACTGCAGGAGTTTTGAAGAAAAAACAATTTTTCCGGAAATTTCAACAACCTATGTTTATATAAACTTTTTTCTTAAAATTGCACGTAGATATACCCCTCAAGTTGTGACATAATATTTATGTAGCACCCTGTGAATTTGTTTGTCTCCGAAAGTCTAGATTGACCGGAAGATAACGAAGACGCTAGGAGATATAAGATAGCATGCATGGTTTCTAAATCATTTAGACTTCGTCATGATTTTAGATTCACGCATGCCATTTTATGTCTCATGATACCTGCTTCAATGATAATTCTATCGACAAAACTATTTCCATCACCATTCTGACAGCAAAACGATAACATTTACGTTATGTTTTCAAAAATCTAACTCTTGAACTGAACGAACACGGTGTTGTTAGTTCGATATTGACGCATATATTTGTTAACAAAGTTTTCTTATCTCTATCATCCTAATGAAAGCTAAATTGCAGGAAATGCGAATATCTGATGTATTGAATTTCCATTAAATTCACATTAGGGGGTTGGAGTTTATTATACAATTCAATCAATAATTTCAGGTACGAGGTCCTGTCGGCGTCATAAAACTAACTGCAAAGTTACAATTCGTCATGTGAAAATTTAATTATTCAAAAGTCGACGATAAGAAGTTGAATTTCATATGAATAGGAAATAGAAATCGTCGTTGGAATAATTACCTGAATTAGTTACACAATTAATGTGAAAGTTTCCAATTTCGCTGTGAAAATTGATATTTATTTCTGAGAGCCTTTTTTTTCAGTTTTGTAGTCAAATGCTTTCTGGAATTATCATATTTGAATAGAAAGAATGGCGCATATACAAGGCGTCCAAGCTGAAGTGCCGATTAGAAGTTGTAACAGTCAGATTCCTCGAATTAATCATTTATATCTTTCAAACTCAGTTTCATAATTTTATTGATAATTCAATCTCATTTCATCGAGTTAAATATTCAAACAGTTTGAAATTCGAATGGAAAATCTACAAGTAATGATATCCAATGAAAATTATAGTTATATCCGTAAGGTGTCGCTGCTATTGATCTAGGTTGTCCACCGCTTAATTGTGAAGTCAGTACTTGAAAGAAGATCGTTTTCTCGCTTCTGTGGGAGAACGGAAAGCAGTACTCATTCTATGTTTCGTTTCCACTATATTGCTGCGAAGAGAATAATTTCGCTTTTTATTAATTTTTTTTCGAAAATCAATAGTTTTTTCATAGAACCGAGTCTATATAAGTTCGGAATTCATTAGATTCTCTTTTTCCATTTAGAAATCTTCGGAATCGTTTGTAATTTTATTGGAGCTATGTTGTAGCGATTGGAGTGAATAATTTTCAGTACTCCTTGATTTTCTGGATGAATTCCAATCTTCTGAGGCGTGATATGGTCGGTAATTTTGCCGGAATTCAATGAGAGATTGGAGATATTTCGAAATTTCTTTTGTTATATTAACGTAGAAAGTATCTGTTTTTCACCGTCAAGATATTTTATGAGTTTTCATCTTTATGCCAAATCCTGATATTTCACGACTGGGGTAACCACGTCCCTAGGGAACTAGTCTTGCCACCTAGGGCAGTCACCTTGCGAACCATATGCAGCCAGTCAAGTAACCTGCAAGCTGTAAGATACAGGAATACGAGAAAACTGATGTCGCATTCCTAAAAACTAAGTGTTTCTCTTTATGATCAAATTCTTCTCTTCTATCTTCGTTAATTGTTGACTGAGCCTTATCATTGAGTTTCAATTCGTGGAAAAGCTCAGATTGTTTTAACTATATTTAAGTTCATCTTTCTTGTCTCTCCTTTTATTGGAATTGGTTAATCTTTTTAGTTAAGTTTTTTCTGTATCAGTTACATTGATTAGAGTTAGTAATTTATTAATCAGTTACTGTGATTTCGATATTTATCTTGTAATAAAGCTAGTTGACTGAAGTGATGAGTATTATTCCTATGGCTATATCTAGGACCTAGGTTCTAGACGAAGATTTCACACACAGAGAAAAAGGGACTCTGATCTAGCTAGGCATAGGTATCAATAGGTAGTGTCGATTGTAATTTTCTCTCAACTAGACTTTTTATATTTGAATCTCATTAAACTTCATTATTTAAATTTCTTCGTTCCAGTAAAATTGAAATATTTTTCCAATTAATGATATTCTAGAACAAAACCATGACAAAGTATTTGGGTTATAAATTTTGAGACTAGAGACTAAATAATGATCTAAAATTTGCATTTATTTTCAAGGAGGTGCCGTTTCAGGTTCCTTACTAAGCATCTTTTATTAGGTTAGATGGTCGGATAGGTTATGGCGTCGGTTTTCTTGGATTGGCATGGCATAATACTCTTCGTGCACTATCTCGGAAAAGGAAAAAACTATCAACAGTGAGTTCTACTGTGCACTATTGGAGCAATTGAAGGCCGAAATCGCAGCGAAACACAGCGTCACATGAAACGAAAAGAAAGTTTCTTGCAACATAATACGCTAAAGCACAAGAGCATCTCAATCATGGCTGAAATCAATGATTTAGGGCTCCAATTGCTTTCGCATCCACCGCATTCGTCCGATTTGGCTCCCTCGGACTATTATCTTTTCCCAAACCTCAAAAGCTGACTCATCAATAAAAAATTCAGCTCAACCCAGGAAATCATCATCGCCGAGGTGAAGTATTTTGCAGACATTCCTGAAAATTTTTTTTCGTACGAGATCAAGAATATGGAAAATCGCTGTAATATGTGCTTAAACGGGACTACATTGAGTAAAATAGAAAAACATTTTCAAAAATTAATTATTTTTCATTCCCAAAGAGGTTTTTCTTCACCCCATCTAGTAATTAATATAATATATATTATATATAATATTACTTTTAGCTATGTATTATTGAATGAGATTCACAATTCACCTTATATTATGCCCTATTATGTATGTACATGCGTACAACAATTTGCTTTGCTCTGTATTAGATTCCAATTTTTATGAGTTTGTAGTCGCCTGAAAATTGAAGTTTTTTTGACAAAATTTCAATCAAGTGCATGAGTGCATATTATTCTGGAGGTTGACCCAAATAGTGAACTCTTATTGAAGATATGCAGTCTTTCTTGTGCAAATCGTTCTAGAATAATCTAGAATATCACTCATCACCTTCTTCAATTCATTATTGGAGTCTTCAGGTGTGATTTTTTTTTGTTTTCCAGCGTCTGTTCTTATCTCCGCTCACTTGATTTGTCTAAATACAGCTGTTCACGATGTAAGTCAGTGGTCGATCCTGATATTTCTCATGTATGCGACTGTTGCAGTGTTATAATACATGTTGCGTGCTCAGCCCTGAGCGAAAGAGTGCAAAAAATTTTGAATATTCGTAGAAGATCGCTTCTCTTCTTTTGCGAAAAATGTGTGATAGCTTTAAGCTAAAAAGATCTCCGATATGCAGGCACAGATTGACTCTCTTATGGAGGAAGTCGATAGAATTAAAACGAATGAGAACGTTTCAAATAAGAAATTCATTAGTGCGGAAGTTAGGGATACAATTATCCGATCAAAAAATATTATGAAATACGTTCTGAAAGAGTCTTCTAAAGCAGAGATGGCGGATAGAATCGATGATGATAGGCGAGAGGTACAGAAATTGCTAACAGGGATCGACATTAAACCTGACGAGTTATTAGATATTGTTAGGATAGGAAAGAAAAATGGAAGAGATGGCAAGTCTCGACCAGCCAATGCTGTTTTCAGTGGGCTAGATAAGGTTGCTGCGATACTGAAAAATAAAAGGAAAATAGTTGAATCGTCAACTCAGAATATTTCTATTGGTTGAAGATAGAAGATCCAATGGTGAAAGAGATTTAGCCCTCAGATATGTAAATGGGGTGTTTAATAACTAAAGTAAAGACGAAAAACTAGATTTACCCCATCACATGCTCCCTTAATCTACTACCAGAATGTTGGTGGTATAAAGTTCAAACTAAAGTATCTCTTTAACACCGTTTCACAACATACTTATGACATTATCGTAATAACTGGGAGATGGCCCAGTGACTCGATATTGGATGCAGAGATCTTTTCCTCGTCATATTCAGTCTTTCGACGTGACAGAAGTGTGGCTACCAATTCAAAAGCGAGCGGTGGAGGAGTTCTTATTCTGGTTCGTTCATCCATAGAAGCTCATGTAGTCAATCAATAGTCACTGTGGAGCACTTATTTGTACTGTTAAGTTCGGAAAAGTTCAGATTCATCGTGGGCGGGACTCATATTCCTCCTAGATCAAGTGAAGCTACCTACTTTGAACACAGTCAGACAATAGAAGAGATTTCTATGACCTATCCGGATACTAAGTTTTGTTTGTGTGGTGATTTCAATGTTCCTGAAGCATCCTGGAGAGAATATTAATTCGTTCTTTGTGCAGAGAGTGGTGCCGCGAATTCAATGTCTGACTGCTCAAGCTTTCTCAATTTGAGTCAGGTAAAAAAATTAAGAATAGAGGTAATGTTTTGTTGGATCTTTTATTTACTGATATCGAATATGTGAGTAACTTTCCAGTACATGACTTAATTTTTGAGAATTATATCAATCATACGGCATTGGAAATATCTGTACCATTCGTTCTGAGTGGAGCGGAATTGAATTATGATCTTTAACAGTTTGAATTCAAGAAAGGAGATTATATCAGACTTAATTCATATCTGGCTTCTTGTGACTGGTATTTTCAAGATCAAAAAGCGAACGAATGTATTTCCAAATTTTATAATAACTTATATGAAGGATTGTATCGATTCATCTCCTTGAAAAGAATTATTCCATGTAAGTTTCCTGTATGGTATTCCAGAAGGCTGATTACACTTGTGCAGAAGAAAGAGAGGATACATAAACGATATAAGCAGTATGGATCGAGATTAAATTATGCGAAGTTTTGCTTATTACGCTCCGAGTGCCATAAGTTAAATGAGAAAATCTTACTTACATAAAAGATATCGAGAATAAAATTTCATCTGATCCTCAGTATTTTTGGAAATATTTGCGTTCGAAACGCAAAATTCTAGGTCTTCCTGCAATAATCGACTATGATGGAGCTTCTAACTCAGATGGGGGTGATACTGTCAGTTTGTTCGCGAAGTTTTTCTCTGGTGTTTATAGTAGTGATGTGGTAGATCCACCTCTGTACAATTTCAATACTACCGTTGATGGATCATCTTGTGAATTTTCTACTTCTGAAGTTTGTGAACTGTTGATAGGACTGAAGTTTCTGCGGGTGTTCCCTCGTACGTTTTAAAAAATTGTGCTACAACTTTGGCGAAACCTTTAACTAAAATGTTTGAAAGCAGGTTACTTTCCAGACTACTGGAAACAAAGCTTTGTGATGCCTATCTTTAAGTCTGGTGACAGATCTGTGATTTCAAATTATGGAGGAATAGCCATACAATCAACTATTCCTAAGTTGTTGGACTCTTTAGTTTGTAAATACTTATCACGGAAGTTCATATCTGTGATTGTGCCTCAACAGCACGGTTTTATGAAGGGCAAGTCCACTGTTTTTAATTTACTTTTATATGTTGATGCAGTAATTAAATGTTTTGAGTCGGGATTCCAGATCGATGCTGTGTATACAGACTTCCGTAAGGCGTTCGATCGCGTAAATCATAACTTACTGTTGGCTAAACTCTCGGCTTTGGGAGTATCTGTTCCACTGCTGGCGTGGTTGCGTAGTTTTCTTTGTGGTCGAATACAAATTGCAAAATATAAGAACTATTTCTAGAGTCCTATACCAGTAACATCTGGTGTTCCTCAAGGGTCACACTTGGGTCCCATTCTATTTTATATTTTCGTTAACGGCAAAGCTTCCTTTATCTCGACAAATTATTTATTATTTGCTGATGATGTGAAGATTTTTTCACGAATTGAATCATTGGACGATTGCGAACGGTTACAACAGCAGATTGCACAGTTTCAGGCGTGGGTCGAGAAGAATTTTTTGTATCTTAACCTCCGGAAATGCAGTATAATCACATTTTCTAAAAAAAGACGATATTTTATTCGACTATCGTATGGGCACTGAATTGCTTAGTAGGGTAGATAATGTTAGAGACCTTGGTGTCTTTTTGGACAGAAAGTTAACTTTTGAGGAGCATGTTGTAGATATATCCCGAAAAACCTACAAAAGTCTTAGATTTTTGATAAGAAATTGCGCATCTTTTCCAGAGTCTACCCTGAAGGGGATTTACTGTGCGTTAGTTCGTTCTGTAATAGAATGTGCCTCCCCAGTCTGGTCACCCTTATACAATGTCAAATCTAATATAGTGGAGAAGATACAACACAAGTTTCTCAAATACTTAATATAGGCAAAGTTCCCCTTCGACGATTACTAGGCAGTTAATGAGTGCAATAGGTGCAAAGCTTTGTATTGGATCATTGCAGTCGCGTAGAAGGATTGCGGATTTATGTTTCCATTTTGAACTAATAAACTGCCTTGTTGACTGCCCTGATCTTCAGCAGTGCATTCTCTTTAACCTGCCTGGTAGACTAAAGAGAAAACCTCCCTTATTCAGAGTCACTACTAGTAAAACAAATTATGCTTGTGGATCATTCTTGCTTCGCACACTGTCTGTCTCAAATTCAGTCTGTGGTAGCGTCAATTGTTGTTCCAAGTCATTGGCTGATTTTAGGACATCTGTTGCTCTACAGCTTGGAGAATGTTAGGAAGATGTAATTCTCAATTTTCTGTTTTGAAATATTATGTCTTTTTTGTTGTGTTTTTTCTGTTTTGAGCTCCGAATCTATTGTACTTCAATTATTTAAGTGTATAATAATATTGAATGGTGGTATCCTGTATGAATTATATACTCTACAAATATTCTTAACAAAGGAATGTATGAAGTAGATATATAAATAAAAAGATAAGAAATACGGCAGACAGCTTGCTCCTTCGGTAATCTATCTTACAAACAGTTGATCGTATAAAACAGATCTAAGACACCAACTTATGCTCTCTAACGGTTGTCACAGATGCATCACCATTAAACGCATAGAAACCGAGGTAGTAACAGAAAATATTGAGTTTCCAAAACAAAATTCTTAGCTCAGAATTCCCTCTTAATTCTTTTCGAATTAAATTATTATACTAGATCAGTTGTTCTTCTCACCAATCTTATTACGGTATCCCTGTTCAATTCCAAACTTCGATACACTAATACATTGTAACGTTCATTATAAACTCTAATATAATTATAGTAAATTTTCGACATTTTCTAAATAATAAATATTTGTTCTCCACTTGGGTAGTATTGAATATGTAGAGTAGAGTAGAGTAGTGTCCAATAAAGCATAGAAATTAAAATTTAACAGACCATCCTGTAGAAGTAGGCTGTGAATGCCCCGCCCTTCCTCCACCGTTTCTATGCGGTACATAATGGCGAATGATATCAACGACGGCTGAATACTCTCAACAAACTTTTATAATTTGTTCAGTTCATTTATGTTACAAGTAAATTGTCGCTCTATTCAGCAGCACTTTTATTCCCTTTCGGCTTTATAAATGGTAATCTCCAAACAGTTCGGTCCGAGGAAGTTTGGAAAACAGTTCATTAGTTCGCTGAATCGAAAATTGAATTGGCTTTATCGAAATCGAAACACGTCAGGAACGTAGCAAAGTCGTGTATTCAATTTATCTTCTGAATATTCAATTCGATCCGCTTTAGATATAATTTTTGTGGATTATAATGCCTTTTCATCAGTTTCTCGCATTCAGTAGATAACTAATCTTCGTTTCATTTAATGGTATAACAGGAGATATCGAAGATCAAAGAGAACGAAAAGTCAAATGAAAACTAGAAAATTCATTAATGTTAGAGCTCTTATTGGTTTGTAACTTGAAAAATAATTTTCTGAAAAAAAAAATTCTCATAACTCTGAGAAATACTTATATGAGGGTGGTTTGATAAGTAAGTGACTTTTTGAGTTTCCCGCGCAGTTACTTCGAATGCAGCTGTGAACTGTAATCTATCAGTAGGAATGTTTTTAATTTTGATCAAGGTACATCGTACAGTTAGTGTTTAATGGAAAAAAGTGAATTTCGTGTGCTGATTGAGCATTAATTTTACGTGAAAAATCTGTCACTGAAACTAAGAAAAGACTTGATAAATACTACGAGTACTCGGCACCATCAAGTTTAATGATTAGGAAGTAGTTTACAGAGTTCTCTTGTGGTCGTACCAGCACTAATGACGCCGAACATCCAGGTCACCCAAAAGAAGTGGTCACGCCAGAAAGCGTCAATAACATTCATGAATTGATATTGGACGATCGGAGAATGGCTCATGCTGTAGGTATCTCAGCTGAACGGGCACATCATATTTGGATATGAAAAAACTCTCCGCGAGATGGGTGCCTCGATTGCTTACACTCGACCTTAAACTTGATCGTGTCACCACTTGAAAAGAGTGTTGAGTCAAGTTCAGCTGTTCTCCGAACGAGATTTTGCGCCGTTTTGTTACTGTGCACGAAACATGGATCCATTACAATACGCAAGAGACCAAGAAACAATCGAAACAGAACCAAAGAAGGCCAAACGAAGTCTGTCAGCCATCAAGGCTACAGTTTTTTGTGATTTACGCAGTGTTATTCACATCGATTTTCTCGAGAAGTGAAACGATCACCGGCGAATATTATTCAAAGCTATCGAACAGATTCAACGTTGATTTGAAGCAAACACTGTCGCATTTGGCGAAAAAGAATGGGCTGTTCCATCGAGACAATGCACGTTTGCACACTTGTCTAGTCCCGATGGCCGAAATCCACGAATTGGAATACGAACTGCTACACCATCCAGCATTTTCTCCAGATTTAGCCCCCTGCGACTATTTCCTGTTTCCAAATCTAAAAAATGGCTGGACGGTGAGAGATTTGAGTCTAATGAAAAAGTCATTACCAAAACAAACGTGTATTTTGAGACCCTTGGGAAAACCTATTATTTGTAGAGATTAAAAAAAGTAGAAAACGCTGGACTGAATATATCGAGCTAAAAAGTGATTATGTAGAAAAGTAAAATGTTGATTTACCGGAAAAAAATTGTTTTATTCAAAAATTCGCTCACTTATCAAACCGCCCTCGAGCATAAATACCTTATTTTAACCTAATAATGATCGCTTTACCCATTTAAACCGACCTACACTCTTTTGTTGACATTGAAAAAGAGGGTTGTCTTTCATGTTTTGCATGCTGGGACAGTGAGTGCTAAGAATGAGTCTCTATGCTTTGCTATTCTAAACCCAAAATTTCAATTCACCTCCGAGGACACAATCTCAAACTAGCGAGAGAAAGATTTTTCAGGAGATGTCCGAAGAACTTCTCGAGTAACAGAGTCTTCAGCTGCTGGAATTGCCTAAACTGAGATGTGTTGAGCGCTCCTTCCACCAGCGCCTTCAAAAATTGATTTGACAGCTGGAGAAGCACAGGATTTCTGTAACGATGTTCCTTTTTCTATTTTTCTAGTACTTAATTTAAATTTAATTAATTTACCATGTAATATTTTGAGTTCGCTTTCGATATCTTTAATTCAATTTTGAGTTATATAGGATTTATATCCTCAACTCTGTATTTTTTTTATAATGATAATAATAATAATTATAACTGAACATCGCTATACATGTGCTCCAACAAACATTAGTTCGAAACAAAAGAATCCTAAGAATGCTCTGAATTAATTGTCTATCTGATCATCAGTACAAACCTATTCTTCGTCTCGAGCAAGAAACAGTTCGTGTAATTTATCATTGCGAATTGACAAATTAACTTTTCCAAAGCTGGCTCGACTTCAAATTTACCGTAGCTGCTTTTTTATATAGATTAAAAGTCTCCCGGCAAAAGATTGATTCAGGTAGATCAATCTTATTCAGACTGCAATTTTCCAGGATGACTCTCTGTGCATGTCTGCCATTATTCCTTGATTTGTCTTGTAACAAATCCAGTTAGGAACTTTATTAATGTAATCAAATATCTATCGTGGCAGAGGTGGAAATGAGGAATGAACAGAGTAGAGATTTCGAAATTATGAATACATTGAAACTGTAATACCTCATATTTTGATATGTCAATGTAATTTTGTCATGGTTTTTATATATGGTTGTATTTCGGCTTGGATCAAATTTAATGCCTGACATATTAATTGATAGAGGAGTGAACTTACTTCACAATTTCGTTTTATGAAAATTGCGAAATATCGAAAACTTTTAAGGATGGGTGTCTTGTCCTTTGAAGAAACGAGAGTTTAGTTGGCGGTTATGTCCAAATCCTTCGAAAACTGAGGTTTCTTATTTTCATCTGAATAATCATGAGAAGGATAGGCAACTGAAAGTATTTTTCAATCAATCACTATTAACTCATAATTTCACTCCAACATATCTTGATGTAAAGCTTGATCGTTCTTTGTCTTTAAAGTTTCATATTGATAAATTATGTCAGGAGTTGAAAAGAAGAAACAATATACTACATAAACTAGCTGGATCTAATTGGGATGACGAAGTCTCTACTCTGTGAACTACTGCTTTAGCTTTAGTATATTCAGCAGCAAAATATTGCTGTCAAGTGTCGTTGAATAGTGCTCATATTAATAAGATTGGTTCACAGTTGAACTGTTCTATGAGAGTTATAAGTGTATGTATTAGTTCAACTTCTACCCCATGGCTTCCGGGTATTTGTAATATAGTTCCTTCCCATATTCGCAGGAAATTAGCTCTTAATTCATCTTAGGATGAGTATCACTCATTTCCAGAAGTTTTTCCGATAATACACGATTTTCAAGATTCACCTAGCCTGAGATTGAAATCTAGGAAACCTATTTGGTCGATTGACTTTTTGCGTACACGGGTGAATGCTGTTGATCTTCAGAAAACTGAATGGCAGGAAGGTTTCAATAAAGTTCTCATAGAGGATTCTTCCAATAGGGTTGCAGGTTTCAATATAAGTAGGAAAAATTGGTGTACATCAAATAGTCTCAGGACAGGACATGGTCGTAGTATTAGTATGTTGTTCAAATGGAATACTGTAGAAAGTCCGGCATGTGAATATGACGCAGCTGAAAAACATTTAGCCCTCGTTTGTCCTATTTACCGTTTTACGGGTGGTTTTCAAGAAATTCATTTCGCTTCAGATAATTTCATTAACTGAGTAGAGAACTTCAAGTCTATTTAGGAGATTAGTTTTGAATTTTGAGGTTATTATGGGCTACACCCCCGAATCGTGTATGAGATGTTCCCTGTTAAGAAACAGCGGAGCATTAGTTAAGTTCTTAGATAAGGCAAGTGCTATACCCCCATAGGGCTTCATTCCCTAAAAGTGTATGAGATGTTCCCTGTTGAAAAACAGAGGAGCATTAGTTAAGTTCTTAGATTCATGTGAGTTTAGTCATATAAGAGAGGTATTTTTGATGAAATGTTTTGCTGCTGATTTTTCTTTTTCCATTGTTACAGATTTCTCCTGTCCTTGACCCCCTTCATTTTTACCCTTGTCTTCGTGAAGAAGTCCTGGAAATCATAGAGTGGAAGATGAGAATGAAAGAATGAATCTGCTAAGCAGAAAAATTAGTCGGTACTCTTTTTGTATACACGACACTAACACAACATAAACAAGCTATTGATAGTGCAATAGCGACAGGGAAACGAGTTTTTTTCCTCAGGTTTTTCAACTCGTTTATTGAATCATACGAAAAATAGTATGGTTCCCCTAATACATTTCCTGAGCTCACACTTTAGGGGCAATCGTAGGAGGCATGATGCGAGTTTAGATGCCTGATTAAGGAACGGGCATGGTCTGTTTTTTCCGATGATATTCTATTTATTCGCTTGTTTTTTACGATTGTGTTTTTCTGACACAAACAAAACTATAGATATAAGCATTTATTGTTAATACAATTATTCGAATTTTTGTGAATCCTCTTTCTTCAAAAGAATATAGGTTTATTGAAAATCATCATCAGGAAGACACAAAAATAATAAGGTTGCAAACGAGTGGTAAAAAACGAATTATATTAGAACCGGGTATCATTTAAAGATATCAGATATGGACGAATAAGCTGGGTCATACTGGTCATTCAGAAGATTGTCTATATGGGGAATTTGTTGAACTTTGAAGATTTGAATGGATTCTAAGAAATCTAGTTTTCGTCATTTAAGTATTTTGTGAGTAATTTGTAGTTTATTTTTGTCTGGAAAATGACAGCTATTTTCGATACAATGTGATGCCAACGAAGATTCGCCGGTTCTCTAGTAACTGTAATCTAATCGATGCTCTTTGTATCTAGCTTCATATGCACGACTCGTCTGACCTACATAAACGCCTCCAAAATTTATACAGGACAACTTTTAAACACCAGAATTGTCAAATCTATCAGTTTCATCTTCACTATTGAAAAATTCTTGGGAGTGTTTCATGTGGGTTCTGAAAGTTATAGCTAAAGGGTTTTGAAATGACATTTTCAAATCTTTTCGCTGATTGGGCCAAAATATGTATTTATTTATCTGTATTAATTGATCCTATACGTTGGTAAATATAAAATGCCATTTGGGTTTGTTTTTTTCTGATTATTCCGTTTCATATTTTTGAGGAGTACCCATTGTTCTCAGCTATTTCGTTAATAGTTGACACTTCTCTGGGCATATTTTCTACTGATAATAGCACAGAGAAAGCCCTATGATTCATCGAATGAGACGAAGCGTATTCATGATATTTTGGGTGTGTTGAAATGCAAATGTCAGTAAAGATAGGTTTTCGATATACAGGGTGTCCTTGAATTGATTGTTCAACGTTATATCACAGATTCTTCAGCACGAAATAAGTTTATTTAGGCCTATATAAAAAGTTTCTTCGTTTGGCCGCTACAGGTTGCCAAATCAAATTTTTCTTCTTACGAAAATGATACTCATAACGGTATATCTGCAGGAGTCAATTAGAGTGTTACAGATAGCATCGAAGCCACTGGAAACGAATATTAATGTGAAATGTCCTCCTGAGTCGAATCAACAGAACGAATTTAAGTACTTGGTAAAACCAGAACTCAACAGAGCAATAACTGAATTCAGAGGGGTAGTAGCCCAACTAAACGACGTAAACTGCCCAAACTCAAAACGAACAGAAACATCCATATTATCTCAGCAAGCATAAACTAAGTGTTTAAAGAATATACGGACCATGACACCTTGGAGAAAATTCCCACTTTGATTTACCGTTGAGCGATAGCGGATCTTCGACTACACAACAAGTCTTTACAAACTCTGATTCGAGCTGAGCCAAAAAGCGTCAGAAAACCATAATGGCAAAAATGACTGGGTAAAGATATTGATACTATCAGAGCTGAAAAAGGTCGCCTCACAGAATTCCTGAGAAACAAAATAACCTCAAGGCGCTTGAAATCACATAAACGCAAAATTCATAGAAAATCGGTGCGAAAACATGGTACCTTATTCACAAACAACACACCGACGTGTATATGGACATTTTCAATTAGAAACTGCCAATAAACGCTGAGAGGCTTTCAAGATACATCAACTGCACTTAGATTAAACAAAAAAAACCACAGGTACCTCCAAAGCACGGCCAATTCTTATGAGGGAAATAACAAAACTGCTAATAACAATAAGAGAGATGAACCTGACGCACAGTACTTGACCGATTATTGGTCACCGTTATGATCGAACCCCAAAATACACAATAAAGATACTAAATGGATCACGAATGAAAAACAACGCTTGATATTAAACATATGGACTTCGAAGGAATAACGGAGAAAGAAATCGCAACAGTTGTTAGAGCGACCAACAACTGGAAGTCCACGGGTATAGATAATATCCACAACTTCTGGTAAAAGAAGTTTAATGAACTGCATGTAGTCCTAGTGAAGCAGCTCACGTATGTTTCTCATTATCCCAGGACAATACCCACTTTCCCAACACAAGGTTAACATATATGCTGCCTAAGAGCGAAAGAACACAGATCCGTCTGAGTATAGACCGATCACTTGTCTGCCAACGCTCAACAAAATACTCATTTCATGCATATCCAACATCTTGATGACAACAATATATTAGCAGAGGAGCAGAAGGGATGCAGAAGGAAACACCACGGATGCAAGGAACAACTCACCATCGATTGTGTGATATCGAAAAAGGCACACCGAGGGCATCAGAATGTTCATTCCGCTTTTCTCGATTATCTGAAAGCATTTGATAGTACCGCCCATTCTTGGCTTGTCGAAGTATTACAGATATACAAAATTCATCCAGTCCTCGTAGAATTCCTGAAGTCAACAATGAAGCACTAGCGCACGTGTCTGAATGTCAACATGAACAATAAGTCAATTAAAACCGACGAGATAACCATACGTCGTGGAACTTTTCAAGGAGATTCTTTGAGTCCACTATGCTCCTGTTTGGCTATGAACCCATTGTCTTCAATGCTCAATAGAACAGGATACGGATTTAGGAAGAAAACAGATAGGAACTATCATAGAATCTCCCACCTGCAGTATATGGATGACATCAAATTATATGCTTCGAATAAGAAGCAATTAGATGATCTGCTGAAACTGTCGGTAAGTTCTCGGCAGATGTTCATATGAAATTCGGGATTGAAAAATGTTAGACCCTGAACATTCAAAGTGGTACTGTCGAAGAAGGTGAAAACTTCCAAATGGTGATATTAAACAGTATATGAGGGATGGAGAAACGTACAAATATCTGGGATACTAACAAGCCAGATTGCTAGACCAAAAACAGTCAATGGAAAAGATTCGTTCAGAGTACAGTCAGCGTCTGAATGATGTTATGAAGTTAATGTTGAACGCGGGGAGTCTAGTTGAAGCAATTAATACCTACGCCATTCCGCTTTACTCATTGGGAATAATCAGATGGACTTTGACAGAACTGGATGATATTCGAATGCGAATCCGAACGATGCTGACAAAGTACAACAACCACTATTCAAAATCGTTTTCGATAAGAACAATTTTGAAGAAGAAGATGGACGTAGATTGATGGATGTTGTCAACTTTCATAACATAACGAACAGATTCGAAACCTCAGAGAAGTTTTCTCTGCAAAAGCTCGCACTTCTGACATCCATAGAGTGGTATCGTTAGCTGAGAGGGATATAAACCTCTGAATCTTGCTACCAGAGAAGACCTGCGGAATCTACCCTTCATATCGAAATCGGAAAAACAAGAGCACTGGTCAAGAAAGAAATAGCATAGACGACATCACATGAGATTAATGAACCACACATCGATGAAGAAGTTTCCAACAAATGGTTGATGAAAGGACTATTATTCGCGGAAACAGAAGGATTCCTTATGACCATTCAGGACCAAGTCATCTCTACAAACAACTGCAAAATCTTTATAATTAAGGACGGAACATTACAAACAGATAAGTAGAGGAAATGCTATAAAAGATCGGAAACTATACAGCATATTACGTCCAGCTACGAACAACTGGCCAATATGGACTATCTTCACAGGCATAATTAAGTGTACAAAATTATCCATCAGAAACTTGTACACAAGTACGGACTTCTGAATACCTTCCAGCCGTATTACAAGTATCAACCGGCTCCCGTATTAGAAAGTGACTCTATCAGATTAGACTACGATTGGCCTGTTATTACTTACAGAATGGTGGACGAAAAATATGCCGAATATAGTGGTGTATGATAAGAGAGCCAGAACAGCAATGCTTGTGGATGTCGCCATACCGAATAATAACAACGTGCTGAACAAGTTTCAGGAGAAAATGTCCAAATACTCAGACCTTGCTATTGAGATGAAGCAGATGTAGCACTTCGATAAAATAGATACGATGATGACAGCATCATTTCTTCGACTGGGTTGGTGCCCAAAAGCTTGTATGATTGACTAGGGAAATTAGAAGTGCATTAGAATATATATATATATAGAAATGCAGAAACCTGTAATTCCTATTACATCTAGGATAGTGAGAAAATTTACGTCAAGTATATAGCAATCGAGCCTATGCCTTTTGATTGCTAAATCTGGGAAAGGTAAACTATATCCAGCTAACAGCTGGGATAGTGCACCAGTTCACAATAATAAATAGGGATTCTTAATGTAAGTCCCATAAAAAAATTTCACAGATCCTGAATTTCAGTATTTTGGAATGAATGAAAAATCTCCATTCAAAAGAACCTAGAATAAACGAATTCAATGATTCAAATTAGTACGAATTGACTATGAGCGGCAACCGGAAAACACGTAATGCAGTCCGCTTTTAAACTTTAAATACTGAATATTATCAATGAGTAATTTTTCTACAAATCTTGTTTTAGGTTCAGTGACACGAATTGTCTGAAATAATACTATTCAACGCAAGTGACCTCACCCGTATATCCCGTCAGCGAAGGGCTCTGTGTGAAATAATTATCAGTGTAGCTACAGGTCTGGATTGAAATTACTACATTCAGAATAGAATCTAACTTCTCCGCTATCGCCGTACCCTCCATTCTCGTCGCAATTCGTGGAAGTGTCATGAACTGCAAGGTCGATACCAAACGCGATTTCATCTCCAATCTATGCGTGTTTATACGATATTATTTATAACCTTATTATATGTTCGTGGCATCCTACACAGAACGGTGGAACGCCTATTCCAAGAGTTTTTCCATCGGTCGTAGTTCCACTTTGGTAGCTTTTCCTTCGATGAGTTTTATATACGTGTTTTTATGAGTTTTCGTATTTTGATAGGATCGGGACAGATAGAAATCTGATGTATTCCGTAAAAACTCATTTGTGCTGAACTTTTTATTTGAATATTGGGCATCGACGTCGTTCTATAAACATAAAGCAAAGTGATTGAGAGGGCTTTATCTTTTATGTATTAAGTAAACTTTGGACGGTTTGCATTCTCTCAAAATAAAGTGGATTCTTTTCTAACCTTCGTTTTACGACCGGATATGCGACAGAGAATTTATCTGAGCACCTCCGTATCAATCAAATTAGAAGCATATACAGAGTGAGTCACGAGTACCAAAATGGCCCATTAAATTCTACTCTTCAGTTTTTTTGAGAGCACAGGCCTATAAATTTGTTCACAGGCTACCATACAAAATTATTTTTGACCTTACTGGATTCCCCAAAATTGTATGACACATCTTCTTTAAAGCAATATGAGATGAATTTTAGTTCAGCATAACATGAGAATAGGGTTCTATGTAAAATAAAAGAGTTGTTATTCAAGCCAGAGTGATTAATACTTTCCTGAAAGGGGAAGTAGTCAGTTGTGGTTTCTGCTAGTTGATGACCTTCTGGCAATAGTTGGCGCACTGGATGTTTATCTACAAGCGTACGCTGATTGATATAGTCATTCTGGCTGTCGGAGATCCATCAAGCTTCATGAGGCGATGTCAGCTATTCAAAAATATGTGAGGAGAGGAACTTAGCATGACCTCCCAAAACCCTTATAGTACTATTCACCAGAAAAAGGAGGATATATGTTTCTCCTTAACCCTGGGTGGAATGTTTATTTTAGTTATGGAGGAAGCAAAATATCTGGCGATCACCTTGGATAGTGAACACACGTGGAATCTACACCTGGAAAACACAATACACAAGACTAGATATTCCTTATGGACATGTCAAATGACTGGTGGAAAAAAATAAAGTCCTGCCCCAAAGCAACTTCAGTGGCTTTATGTGATTGTGATGAGACCACGTATTACATACGGCTGCTTTCCTTGGTGGGAGTGCAGTCTTGAGAAGCAATCCCACCTCAAGCTCTGTTAATTGCAGGGAAAATCCTGCATGATGCATGATCTTTTCGCTCTACATACACTGCAGCCATGGAACTGATATTGGGCCTTGCCTTTCTTCATCTGGTGATAAGAAAAGTGGCTTTCTTCAGGTTTCATAAACTTTCCCGATATGAAACGGGTAAGTTTGGCTTCGTGCTCGACGCCTTACAGTCTGAAATCGAGGACTTTTGCTGAGTATGAGGTTTGACATAGACATACCTAAACCCAACATGGAGCGGCCACTTCAGATCATCATTCGCGATAGACAGGAATAGACCAGCTTCAAGGACCGTCTACTCGAGGGGCCTTGTATTGAACACGGACAGGCTCAACTTTAATTAAAACACTGCAAAATGTGTTGAAATTAGTGTCTACGGTTGTTGTGATACTCCTGCGATCCTCAACAAACATAAAACGGCCATTTCAGATCATCATTCGCAATAGACAGGAATAGGCCAGCTGAGGGTCCCTGTTGGTACTTCAAAAACTGTTTTTCAAACAGAAATATTCACCTTCGACCACTGTTCTAACCTTTTGCTTGCGGAGGATTAACATAAAGGTCAATTAAAATCATCACCGATAGCCAAGCAGCATTGAAGACATTGGCATCCGATACCTTTACGTCACTTATTGTGCAGGAATGTCCGTCTCCCAAACTAGGAGACCGGAGCAGGCTCCTTCTAATATGGATACCCAGTCACTCGGGTATTAAGGGAATGAAAAGGCGGAACATATTGACCCTTCGAGAAACTGGCATGGGATTCATTGGACCAGAACCTAGCCTCGGAATTCCCTTGGAGACTGCAAGGATGGAGAATAACCGATGGCGGGACCTGAGAGTACGAGAGTACTGGATGAGTCTCTCAGGTCTCAGATATAGTTGACTTGCAATCAGTGGACCTTCAACTGCAGGAGCCAAGGCCTGGCTTAAACTCTCTAGGTCTAGAGCCCATACCAACGGCGCACTGTCGCCTCGAAATCACCTAAACAATTTAGAACTAATTGAGAATTCTTCATGTAGGCTATGTGAAGAAGAAACAAAATCAATGGATCATGTTATATGTGGGTGCCCTGCTGGGAACAGAGTTAGGATGGAGAACTTGGATCTGATAAACTGAAGCTGACTGAACTCATCAACTTACACCCACAAAACTCGTATCCTTTACAAGAAGGATGGGGCTATGATCACTGATCGTGCTAGGCAGCCCTCACTCATTCGATATTGATATCTATTGTTATTCAAACATTAGAGTAATCACATTCACTAAAAGTGTTCATCGATTTTTACGAGTAATGTTCGTTCTTATTGAGAATTGCATTTTGTGGTAATAATGATACGTGAATGACGAAATTCATTCCCAACAGAATTTATTAAAGCAATGGTATTAGAAAACTTGGGTTGGACCACAATACACCAAAGGCTCGCCGGAGTCCTATTCAACTGCTTTCCGAATGATACGCAGGAAGAGGGAGGCTAGTAGTCATGAAATGAGACCTAGGCAAGAACGACCTCGAGCGAAAACGTTGATCTATGACCCTTATTTAAAAATTTTCCCGTTTAGATAACGGTTCGAGGCCTCGCGTCGCAGCTCGAGGCCCATCTCTTAGCGCAGCACGACGGAGAGCCAGATTGAACAGGAAACAAATTAATTGGTTAGGAGCCTACTGGGAGTTCTAACCACAAATGTTATCTTTTTCGTTGCAGTCGACGTTTTCTAGTGTACCGCCGTCGAGATGGAAGATATGCCTAGAGAAACTTTTACCTAGCTGTGGTTTTGGTGGAGATTCAATGATGGTATGAGAAGAATCAACGCCTCTGATCTGAAATAATGGAACTCTGAATGCACCGAGGTATGTTACAAATATTTGAGCAGAACAGTTTGTGCAATTTGCGGCAGTCATGACTGAAAACATTTCGTCACGATAATGCCAGAGTTCACCAAGCTAAAACTGTTTGGAACTATCCTCAAGACGACGAAATAACTTCAATGGAATGGCCTGTAAGGAGTCCAGACCTCAATACCACTGAACATATCTAAAACATTCTTAATGAAAGATTAAAGACAGCAGAACCTTTCAACTACCTTGAAACAGACTGATCAAAATTTCGAAGTTCGGAACGAAATGGATCGGAATGCTATAACTTCATTTATTTTGAGTATTAATAATGGATATCATGCGGTAATTTGAATATACGGTAATTTTAAGGTCTTTGGTACTTTCAAAAGTTTCACATTCTTCATTATTAGTTTGATTTCAATTATATGAGTACATGTTCATTGTGATTGTCCTCAACAATTTTGTGTTGGCGGACTATTGGAAAAATAATTCCTCAACCTATGTAAACATCTTCTGAATGAATTGCGCTATTTTCTTGGAGAAGTTTAGATTGAGTGGTCGGAAAATGATTTTCGAAATTCACTTATATTTTAGGTCATTTCTTTAACATGGCGGATCTTAGGTATAGGAAAACTGCAATAAAGTTCAATATGTCCAAAAATGCGCGCGCAGAGCAGTACCTCGACGTCTGAGTCTTACGATGTCTACTCTGTTTATTTTCGAGCAAGACTCTATGTGTGGATTAATATCGAAAATATATGGAGCAGTAGACGAAGTTCTTCAATTTTGTGTATTTTACCGATAAGGTTTGATACGGTACCCACGACAAATTAATAAAATCGTTCGAAAACATCGGATACACAGGAATGTCTTTGAAATTGATATAAAACAACTTGGCAAATAGGCAACAGGTGGTTGTAATAGACAGGACACATAGTGACAAAAAATTTCAAGTTAGCTTAGGGCACAGCGCAGGATCCAGAACGTTTTTGCATTTACATTAATGCACTCTTGTATAAGTCTAACTCTTGTGGTACCACAAAAGCTACCAAATGATTCAAAAGCAATGAGGCTTTTGTGGTAAAACTTTAATCACATAATCCAAAAAGCAATACAAGCAATTTTTGAATCAATAATTTCAAATTTGTGTTTCCGAAAATTCACTTACATTATAACTACATTCTATTCATACGACTAAAGATTCAAAACGAAAAGAACACTCGCAAAGGTTGAAAAACCTGTGGCGAGATAGTTTTAAACAAGAAATTATTTAGTTTTCAATCACAATAATATTCAAGAAGATCGATGTTCACACAATGAAAGAGAAGTAACTCTATAGTGATTTTCTTTATGCTTGCAAGTCAGCAAGATCAAACAATATAACCATTTCACTATGAATTTTACATACATTGAATTTGTACTCGAAAATTTTATTGAATAAGTTCACGAATTCATTATTTATATAAACGAATTATTTTGAGATCAATAAGATTGTTAATATATTCTCTTACTGTATTAAATAACCAGTATTTCAATATGTTTTTGAATTTCCTTATATTTACTTATATTTTAAGTACTGAAGGTATCCTATTGAAAGCTCTTGGGGCTAGAAAAAAATTACTCCTTTGACAAATGGCTTTTGAAACTTTGGGAACAACTAGAGAATACTTGCTTTATCTGGTACCCAATGAATGAATGATAGGTATCTGTTTATGCATGTTATTTTTCAAGTGCATCAAAAATGCTGAGCAAAACAATTGTTTTAAGTCCCACACCCCAGACATTTCGAACAACTCCTTCGGGGAAAAGGTGACTTCTTTTTTGAAAACTATTTTAAGCAGCCGTTTTTGCTGCACAACAGAATTATATGCACCCCCAAGCTATTATTCCATATCTCAGTTGCGACTCTACCAGAGCCTGATATATTTATTTAAGGTGAGATGTATCGATTATATGTGAGAGGTATTTAAACTCAGCTACCAGACCCTGAGCCTCACAATCAATATGATGTGCTTCCCAGCTTAAATGAGCATCTAGTTCAACTCCCAGATACTCACTCTTGTAAGAACAAGAGATTCGAAAGCCGCATTGTCACTAACACGAATCGAAAGAGGCGCACCATCCGGTACAGTACGACTTTCTCTGGAGAATGAGATATATCTAGTTTTATTGAAGTTTATTTGTTTGTTTTTCCTTTAACGTGCTCTATTTCTGCCTTTTCGGCTAATGACACGCCGGGGAATTCTGACACCTTACTAACACGGGAATTTTGCCGAACCCTCTCGTGTCGAGGGAAGGGATCTTTAATGTCCAACACATCTCTGTTAGAGAGTACCGACATCTCCTCCGAAAGATGGACACTTGAGCGATTCCCGAAAAATCGCACCAACTTTGTGGGGATTGAACCCAGGTAACTCTGCGCAGGAGACAAGCCTCATATCCCCTACGCCAGGGCTGGCTTTATTGAAGTTAATTGTTAGTAAGTGCTCATCCATCCAGTTTTTTATTTGAATGAAGTCTAATTCAACGATAATTTTCAGTTCCTCTCAACTATATCCTTTATAAAATATGCAATTATCAGCAAAGCCAAGGCATTCACTTTTTATATGTATGAAAAATAAGTTGTTGATGTACAGTAGGAAGAGTACAGAACCGAGCACAGTACCCTGCGGAACCCCATACTCAACTGTACAAAAATCACTACACACCCCATTCTCTAACTTTACACATAGCTGACGACTTATAATGCAGATACGCATCAACGCAAACTAATATCCCCATTCCCAATTCTTCCAACAATCTCAAAAGCGTAGCATGCTCCACTGTATCGAACGCCTTTTTTAAGTCTATAAGAACGCATAAAATACTTTATTTCATTGAAAGCTTTTGAACCATTTCTGTGAGTGAAGTGATAGTATCCTGTGTAGATCTTTTTCTGTGAAACCATATTGTCGCTCTGATAATATTTTATTTTCATTCAGATATGATGAAAATATGTCTTTGATGACTTTCTCTATAATTTTTGCTTAGAAATCAAGGATATCGGTCTGTAATTCTCACATTTCTTTTAATCACCACCCTTATGGAGAGATATTACTACGGCGGTTTTCAGTACGTCAGGAAATATTGTAGCATAGAGCTGAAAGTTCATTCTTCTGCATTAGATGAATCAGTTTTAACGTATGGTATGTTGAATTGAGGAGGGTAGAAAATACTCGAGTAAGAAACTTGAAGTTATTCAAAAAGGTTCATGCAAATCTTAATGAGAAGAAAATTAAATACTCTCTGGACCAGTTCTACAAGCAATCGGGATAAATCTATCTCAGGCAGCTATTTTGTCTAAAAATCCTGACATTGCAACACAAATAGGCATTGAATGGTGAGGTGATTCCGCATAACTATGGGACACGTTCTATTCTTACCAACGACCGAGTGCCAAAGATAACACAGCTCTACAAAAAAAATTTTTTATTGTTGCCCTGGATATCATCGCAAATTTTATGTTTTCAAGTGCCCAGATTACGAATATATTCATGAAAGTTCTCGATGTGATCGTATTTTCATGATTTTTGCATTTCTTATATTCTGAACAATTATAAGCTTGTTAGAAATAAAATTTAATTTTCCAGTCATGATTAGGCTTCTGCGCAACTTTTTCGCGCATACAAACATCACCTGATCCCCACTCTCAGACCGCTTGCTCCACAGAACAGCTGAGATCTCGGTTATTTGACAATATTGAAGTACATATACACGTAAATCTGGATAAAGTGTCATGGATTAATATTTTTTTCAATTACTGAATGTCCATTCTTATATATTTGTCTTCTAGTCTAAAATATGAGTTCGTCACGAAGAAAGTGTAAATATTGTAGTGATTTATTTTGTAATATTTGCGGTGTTTATATACCAAAAAACAAGAAAGAAATATCACAGACTTTGTCAAGGAGACTTAGGTTGAATATTTTGGTTTCAAAATGGACAAATTCGGTAAACCATGGGTTCCTAATAAACTTTGTAAGTCCTGTGTTGAGTCTTTATGGTTGTGGAAAAAAGGTGAACGTTCTGGATTAGACTTTGGTATTCCTATGATCTGGATGGAGCCTACGAATCATTTAGATGATTGTTACTTTTGCGTAGTAGATGTTAAAGGTTTTAAATGTCCGGTTCTACACAGTGAAAATCTCCCTCGGCCCATATACATTTCAAAGGTAATTCGCATGCCCTCAGAAACAATGATGTTACCAAATTCACAGAAATCGGCACCATCTACTAGTGGAAGTGAATGGGAAGGTGAAACTTCTACGCCAAAGTTATTTTCTCAAAATGAACTCAGTGATTTAATACGCGATCTCAATTTATCAAAACAAGGATCAGAACTGTTAGCCTCAAGATTGAAAGAAAAAATTTATTGGCACCAACAGTAACAATTACAACATACAGAACGCGAGAAAAAGAGTTATTACAATTTTTAGTGAAAATGGAGGATTAGTGTATTGTAATAATATCATGAAGCTGCTTATAGACATGGGTTTAAAAGAGTACAAATATACTGAATGGCGCCTTTTTATTGATAGTTGCAAAGGAAGTTCAAAATGCGTCTTATTGCACAATGGAAATAAATTTGCATCAATTCCAATTGCCCATTCAACGAAACTCAAAGAAGAATATGAAAACGTAAAATTAGTTTTAGAGAAAATTAAATACTCTGAGCATCAATGGCCGATCTGTGTGGATTTAAAATGGTTAATTTTTACTTGGCCAACAAAGTGGATATACAAAATACCCTTGCTTTATTTGTATGTGGGATAGTAGAGCAAAGCAACTTCATTGGGAACAAGATGTTTGGCCTGTAAGAAATTCTTTAACTGTCGGTAAAGCCAACGTAATAAGGAGCCGCTGGTGAGCAGAGACAAAATCATACTTCCACCATTACATATTGAGTTAGGTATGATTAAGCAATTTGTAAAAGCGTTGAACAAAGACGAAAATTGTTTTAATTACATTTGCAGAAAATTTCCGAAGCTTAGTATGGAAAAATTGAAAGGTGGAATATTTGATGGTCCTCAAATACGGCAATCGATGAGAGACTCAGATTTTATCAAAGTTATGACTGTTCCGGAAAGTAAAGCTTGGAAAAGTTTTGTGTTGGTTGTCGAAAATTTCCTAGGTAACCATAAATCAGCAAATTATGAAGAAATTGTGCAAAATATGCTGACAAACTTTCAGACTTTAGGAGCAAATATGAGTATTAAGTTACACTATCTCCGCAATCATCTAGATAAATTTCCGTATAATTTAGGAAATTATAGTGAGGAACAAGGAGAGCGGTTTCATCAAGATCTAAAAGTGATGGAAGAAAGGTATCAAGGTCGATGGGATTGTCACATGATGGCAGATTACTGCTGGTCTTTGAAAAGAGATTGTCCCTGAAAAATTATAGAAGAAAAGCTCATAAGAAGGCCTTTTATGGAAATATGAAATATATTTTCGACATTTTCCTCTTTATTTACTTCGATGTATCCGAATTTCTCAAAACATAACTGACATTATAAATATATCTGTTATTTTGTTTCTTGTCTTACGATTTTTGTTATGTAAAATGAAAATAAAGATTTAAAAAGAAATCAGAGTAAATCCTACAAAATCATTGATAGTTTCACGAATTGTGTGCATAAATAGCCCCAAAATTATTTTCATATCTAGGGCAACAAAACCATTGTAGACCAGTGTAATAGAAACGGTTGGTCAGAGATTCTAAACCTATTCGGATTCTCGCTCTTAACATGACGATCTTAAGAATATGGTATAATTGATTTAAAAACACTACAAATAGATGGATAAAAACTTCATTGGATTATTAGGTTCTTCTTTTGTATTATGGTAAAACTGCTTTTATTATTTTCATTATCTGAGACAATATTTCTTTGGTTGTTATAAAAATAAGAATTCGAATTAGTTTGCTGGGAATGTGTCATTTTTTCTTCAGATTGGTAATTTATTTCAAGAGCTTTTGTGCTGCTTGAACAATCATAAATATTCAGGGGTTCCGCTTTTATGTTTTGGTTGTTTCTCTGTAGCTCTTCTTTTGGTTTAGTTTTTGACTTATATATCCTTTTTTGTTCTGTTATAACTGCGCCTTTAGTTTAGTTTAATTATGAAAATTTGTATACCTTGTGTCAAATGTATAACTGAAAATACTATAGGATTCAATTGATAACTAATTAGATTTTGCATAAGTAATTGTGTATTCACATTCAATAATGAATTAGCTCTATATATGAAATGCCCGCTCAACATTTCGCGGAACATAATAAATGAATATTTGATTAACATACTTGGCAAAGGCTTCATCTTAATATATTATAATACTCTACTATGTTTCGGATTATCAGCCCATTATCAAGAGTGGTACAATCACGAAGGACAAATACTTGAATATGATTTAAGTAAACTTATGTAAGACTTCTATACCTGTAGAAGATGGAAGGAAGTATGTTTGCTGATTTAAGATTGGATTCTTCCTACGAGCGGACATGATTTTCATCGTCTTTTAATTGTTCAACTTTTATGATGAAAAATAAAATAAAATAAGTTACTATGTTTTAATTATCACTAAATTAATTGATGTAAAGAATGACAAAATTTTACATTGGTTGAACCGGTTTCGGACATACGTCCATTATCAACAACAAGCTAGTAAAAACTGAATACTCATGTACAATGCAGGAATAACCATCTATTAAATGCTACTAAAGATCACAGTTACTTGAATAGTGGTAATTGGTAGGTAATTAAGTCTACCTGGTCGTTAAGGAGCTTAACCCTTTCTACTCTAGATGCCTTGAAAATTTCCATCGATTCACAGAAATTGAGTTAATAAGATTTATCACAGGAATGAAGAATTTTTAGCTGTTGAAGTTCTGGAAAAGGATGACATCATTCAGACAATGTGCAGCTAAAGCTGAACCATATTTCTGGTGTAATAATGACCCCTCACTCCCCTTCCATCTGAAACTTCCATGTCTAATTTGGAAAACACTAAAATTATGACGTCACCTTTGACGAAAAGGCATATTCTATTTTGGTACCGATATGTTGATCACATTTGAGCCTGTTTAATTGGAACGAGTAGACAACTAGAAATCTTCCTGAATTTCATTAATAACATTCATCCTAAAATTAAGTTCAAAGTAGAAACAGAAGTCGATAGTAAAATCAATTTCTTAGATCGAACAAATACCCGGGAGAATAATAACCGTTTATCAATTAATATCTTCAGAAAACTATCGTACACGGATAATGCCATACCCATAGATTCATTTCACCCGTATTCTCAAAAAATAGCAGCCTTCAAATCCATGATTCACAAAGCGATTTCTTTGCGTTTATCGGCCATGGACCGAAAATTTAACATCATTATGTTAATAGGAGAGAACAACGGCTTCGATATTAAGCAATAGAGAGTTTAATTAATCGAAGATTACCCAACAACACATTCAACATGATATATCCCCAATCCAAGAGAAAAGCCCGAAAAATTTATGTCTCTAACATATTTTGGGAAGACGTCAGAACAGTTTTGTCTGATAGTAAAAAGTTCATATTGCATTCAAACCTTATATATAGGTCAAACATACGCTCTTATATATAGGTCAAACATACGGCCAAATACAAAGAACATTTCCGGTCATTCCTACATCAGAAATATGACTCAGCTTTAGCTGCACATTGTCTGAATGAATGTCATCCTTTTCCAGAACTTCAGCAGCTAAAATTCTTCATTCTTGTGATAAGTCTTATGAACTCAATTTCTTTGAATTGATGGAAATTTTCAAGGCATCTAGGGTAGAAAGGCTTAACCCTTTCTACCCTAGATCCCTTAACGACCAGGTAGACTTAATTATTTGAATTGTGGAGGCCGTTACTTGATGTAGATCCATGATATAAATGAGATAAAAACACAAGGTTTAACTTTAATCTACACTTTATTTGAAAAAATTCGACGACGTTTCGCTGACACAGCAGCTTTATCAAGAATGACAAACAGATTGAAGAGTATGGTATTATAAACAGATCGTAGAACAAGTTGGATGAATAACAGGAAAATCTTCACCGAGCCATTGTACAATTAGTATGGAAGGTAATAAAACTAATTAAACAAGTTAAGTAGGGGTGAATAATTTACATCTACCTGCTCATCCAAAAGCTTGTTCGAATGTTTGTATCTATTTATTTTCTAATGCTTCTAGGAGATCTAATTTTAAACTTTTTAATTTTATATGTAATATGTCAAAGTTTTTATTGAATGAATGGTTTTCTTTTATTAAGTGGTTTGAATAATTTGAATCAGATTTATTTTATCGAAGCTACGTTTATGTTCAGATGTTCTTATGCCAAAACTCCTATAGGTCCTATCGATATAAATTTTATCACAAGAACCGCAATTGAGTTTATAGATTCCTGATTTACTTGAGTTTTCAACACGAGATTTATTATTTTAATATGTTTACCTAAGTTATTAGAAGTTTTGAAAGTTATATTAAGATTTTGTTTGACGAGAAAGGATTTAATATTTGTACTTGCAGAACAGCAGAATGTTAAATTGTTGAATATTTTATAGTCCTTATGAATAGGATATACTTCATTTATTACTTTCTGATACAGTTTTTCACGAATGATTAGATCTATCATATCCGGATTATATGAATTATTAATGGCTATCTGTTTGATGATATTTAACTCTTTATTATAATCTTCTACAGGAATCTATAAACTCAATTGCGGTTCTTGTGATAAAATTTATATCGGTAAGACCTATAGGAGTTTTGGCATAAGAGCATCTGAACATAAACGTAGCTTCGATAAAAATAAATCTGATTCAAATTATTCAAACCACTTAATAAAAGAAAACCATTCATTCAATAAAAACTTTGACATATTATATATAAAATCAAAAAGTTTAAAATTAGATTTCTAGAAGCATTAGAAATAAATAGATACAAACATTCGGACAAGCTTTTGAATGAGCAGGTAGATGTAAATTATTCACCCTACTTAACTTGTTTAATTAGTTTTATTACCTTCCATACTAACTGTACAATGGCTCGGTGTGGATTTTCCTGTTATTCATCCAACTTGTTCTACGATTTGTTTATAATACCATACTCTTCAATCTGTTTGTCATTCTTGATAAAGCTGCTGTGTCAGCGAAACGTCGTCGAATTTTTTCAAATAAAGTGTAATTAATGTTAAACCTTGTGTTCATCTCATTTAGACTTAATTACCTAACAATCACCATTATTCAAGTTACTGATCTTACTAGCACATTGATGGTAATTCCTGTATTGTACATGAGTATTCAGTTTTCAGTTGTTGTTGATGACGGACGTTTTTAGAACAATAAATATTCATTATGAATATCAACTATCACGTAGTTCAGGCTTCATCGATCAATTAGTTCAACTTTTATCTTTAATACCTAGATAAATGTATTCAGTTCTCTGGAAATATATTATTTTATTATACACAATGGTCAGAGTAACCAGTAGAATATTCGTTTTAAATAATGGATCTTTTATGGCCTCCAATTCTTTTCTGGATATATCTTGCGGTTTGGCTTATATACATAGAAAGTCTTTCATTCACTGCAGTATAATTTATAATTAAGATAAAATCATTGGATGAAAAACGAGTGATTATGATCCACTGCAGTAAATGAAGAACTTTCTATATAAGTGAAACCTGAAGATCTATCGAGACAAAAATAAAAAACGTGAAAGATATATTATTTAAACAAAAGTTCTAGTGGTTTTTCTGACCATTGTAGAGATAAAAATCATTTCGAAGATTTAAATAGAATCGAACTTAAACATCCATATAAGAAATTCGACATTTTAGAGATGGAGGAAATCACGACCGCTCATAGGAAATATCAGGCAATTCGTAATTGACACATAGACTTCCATTTATCTACTGTTATATTTGAGTAAAACTACTCATCTTGTTTTTCAGTATTGTATTACTCTTGATAATGATTATAATCTGTAATACTATTCGAATATTTCAATACATTTTCGTGAAACATTCACAGAGTGTTTTAATTTACCATTTATGAATTATTTGTGTCTTTACTTTCATTTCCTATTCTCGCTTCATATTCCTCCAGATAAAACACTCTTCTGCTTTTATTTATTCAATTATAAAATGAAAAATTTAAAGATTCAATGAAACTATATTAGGACATAGGCGGTTGAATTTTCATCCAGTGTGTGGTGTAATTGAGGTATAATTATCAAATTTATTTTGATAAATTACTTGAGTAACTACTTAATACGCGACATTGAATAGAAGAGTTTTATCTAGACGGTAAATTCTTTCATACTAATACATCGTCATTTCTATCTTGTATTATCTCTGAAGAAACAATTACTGTCATTACATTATGGTTCAATTTTTATTGGAATTAATATTACATAAATCATAAGTTCGACTCTGATGCTCGAAACTTTATATAGAAGTGACATAGTATGTGTGTGTCATTCATATCACAAAATAAACGGGAACTGAAGGCAACAGAATTGATGTACCCCAAATTCAAAGATGAACGCAAAAATAGTAGCCTCCCATTGGGAAAGTTATACATAATTTAAAACAGTTCCAGTTACACATCCCGTTCGAGCCAATAATATTCTATCCAACACTTCAAAACTAATAAAATAGATAAATGAAAAAATGTAATGTATACAATCTTAGCTGAGGTAGTTGTAGTAAGATGTGTATTTGTTGAAACTACAAAATTTTAATATTAGAATCAATGTACATTATCGGAGTTAAAATCATACAAAAACGAATTTTAATTACGCCAACAATTTAATTGAAGAAAATCATAATTTCAACCAAAATTTAAAATTCTTACATTTGTCTGAATAAAACTTGATATTAATAGTTGGAAATCAACTCAACAGATAAAAACTTTCCATTAATTATATTGATAGACTAAAATGACTTTAATAAAAGTTACATGAAATTGAATGGGTTATTCTTTATCTACAAATAGTCTGTAACTAATCTGCATTTTTAGAAAATTTCGATAACCTTCAGTTTTTTGCAAGAACGATGACCAACAACTGGTTAACCCATTAATGCTTATGCCTAGAATCCGCTAAACGCATGCTAGCCAACCTTCAGTTCGGAAATCAGTGCTATTTACTAATTTCTCAATAGTGAAACTCAATACAATGATAGTTCTTCATTTATTATACCAGAAATTTTCAAATAATAAAAAAGCAATAGGATTTTCTTTCAACCAATAAATAATTCCATCATAATCCGAATGAAACAGTGGAAAATTGCTGGAATCAGCAAAATAGGCGAAGCGTGTAAATTTTGCCAACCACGTTTGATACCACCGACGGTTTTACAATGAAATAGACTTTGCCTCGGTTCAACCCTTCAATCGTATTATGGTATTATCATCCATTTGCCGTCTTTCTAATCGTTCGGTATAATTTGCAGTCCCTTCAAGTATGTGTCTGAATAAAAGGTTCAAATCGTATTATTTCTGAGTCACAGTGTTGGGTTTTTCACATTGCTGTGGTTAGAATACAATGCTGTTTATTATTCCTTAGTATAGAATGGCTAAATTTTGAGAGGAATTCGTCGTTCTCAGTAGTTATTTAAAATAATTTCGAATTCTGTTGGTACTTTTCCGTAAAGAATGAAACAACGCGCAGAAACTATTTTTGTGGATTGGTTTATGAGTTCTAAGAGAAATTTGCTGTCCTCTAATTTCCACCAATTCATCTACATTGGGTGAACATTAAATTACAAAGTAGTTGTTCAAATCGTTTTCATTCTGTTTTAGAAGAATTATTGCTTTCTATGACGAACATTCCTCTCCGCGCCCACCATGAAACTCATTATTTGTGTTCTGTATACATCGCGACGCTCTCATTTGTTTCACTTCCATTCATAGTTGCAATATATCTATTTCCCTTCGCGTCATGTAACGTGACGCGTATTCAAAATTTCACTTTCTCTTCTCATCCTTTTATCAATTGTTTAGACAAAAAATATCATTATAACTTTAAACCAGTCCCTAGGTGAGAACTAGATGGAAACAAGATGAATTGGCTAAGAAAAGTATTTAATACAAAGATAAACCCATAGTGATAACAAAACTCAGACAAAGCTCTAGCAACTGTTCAGCTTAAAAGGCCAATCTTTGAATTAAAGAGTGTTTCTGGACGTTTCAATCGTTGCCATTTACAATATTGTAATGACAATACTTCTTAAACTTTTCAAGGCCTTTAGAATCAGTTGTTGAATATACTAAGTAAAACGGTGCATTTTCCCTTGTGTCGGCATTGTTGTTTGTGTTTTGGTGGTGGTGTATTATTTAAGGTTAGTTGCCAATTCATAAGAGGTGTTTATATTGGAATTATTGGAAAAATTAGGTAAATGATCAATTATATTCTATATTAGGCATTGCATGTTTCAAATGAGATATTATTATGCTGTTGGCTTCTTTTTTTCTGTTGTTCACATTTGTGGCATGTGAGCATTAGGGTATCAAATTTCTCATGCATGATGAAAAGAATTGCCGTGAGACTCATTTGAATTATTTTGTATTTCAGTGCAATATGAGTGGAGATTCCAACAAACTTGTTTTATGGCAAAAAAAGGATAAAATTAATTTGCTAGCGAATGTTCCGAACCCGATTGATTCCACAGCTCTACAAACAAAATTTATTTTATTGTTGCCCTGGATATCATCGCAAATTTTTATGTTTTCAAGTGCCCAGATTACGAATATATTCATGAAAGTTCTCAATGTGCTCGTATTTTCATGATTTTTGCATTTCTTATATTTTGAACAATTATAAGCTTGTTAGAAATAAAATTTAATTTTCCAGTCATGATTAGGCTTCTGCGCAACTTTTTCGCGCATACAAACATCACCTGATCCCCACTCTCAGACCCCTTGCTCCACAGAACAGCTGAGATCTCAGTTATTTGACAATATTGAAGTACATATACACGTAAATCTGGATAAAGTGTCATGGATTAATATTTTGTTTTAATTACTGAATGTCCTTTCTTATATATTTGTCTTCTAGTCTAAAATATGAGTTCGTCACGAAGAAAGTGTAAATATTGTAGTGATTTATTTTGTTATATTTGCGGTGTTTATATACCAAAAAAAAAAAAGAAATATCACAGACTTTGTCAAGGAGACTTATGTTGAATATTTTGGTTTCAAAATGGACAAATTAGGTAAACCATGGGTTCCTAATAAAGTTTGTCCTGTGTTGAGTCTTTACGGTTGCGGAAAAAAGGAACGTTTTAGATTAGACTTTGGTATTCCTATGATCTGGATGGTGCCTACGAATCATTTAGATGATTGTTACTTTTCGTAGTAGATGTTAAAGGTTTTAATCGAAATCAAACGTGGAGATACCCAGACTTACAGTCTACGAAATGTCCGGTTCTACACAGTGAAAATCTCCCTCGGCCCATATATATTTCAAAAGTAATTCGCATGCCCTCAGAAACAATGATGTTACCAAATCACAGAAATCGGGACCATCTACTAGTGGAAGCGAATGGGAAGGTGAAACATCTACGCCAAAGTTATTTTCTCAAAATGAACTCAGTGATTTAATACGTGATCTCAATTTATCAGAACAAGGATCAGAACTGTTAGCCTCAAGATTGAAAGAAAAAACGCGAGAAAAAGAGTTATTACAATTTTTCAGTGAAAATGAAGGATTAGTGTATTGTAATGATATCGCGAAGCTGCTTATAGACATGGGTTTAAAAGAGTACAAATCTACTGAATGGCGCCTTTTTATTGATAGTTGCAAAAGAAGTTTAAAATGCGTCTTATTGCACAATGGAAATAAATTTGCATCAATTCCAATTGCCCATTCAACGAAACTCAAAGAAGAATATGAAAATGTAAAATTGGTTTTAGAGAAAATTAAATACTCTGAGCATCAATGGCCGATCTGTGTGGATTTAAAAATGGTTAATTTTTACTTGGCCAACAAAGTGGATATACAAAATACCCTTGCTTTATTTGTATGTGGGATAGTAGAGCAAAGCAACTTCATTGGGAACAAGATGTTTGGTCTGTAAGAAATTCTTTAACTGTCGGTAAAGCCAACGTAATAAGGAGCCGCTGGTGAGCAGAGACAAAATCATACTTCCACCATTACTTATTAAGTTAGGTATGATTAAGCAATTTGTAAAAGCGTTGAACAAAGACGGAAATTGTTTTAATAACATTTGCAGAAAATTGCCGAAGCTTAGTATGGAAAAATTGAAAGGTGGAACATTTGATGGTCCTCAAATACGGCAATTGATGAAAGACTCAGATTTTATCAAAGTTATGACTGTTCCGGAAAGTAAAACTTGGAAAAGTTTTGTGTTGGTTGTCGAAAATTTCCTAAGTAACCATAAAGCAGCAAATTATGAAGAAATTGTGCAAAATATGCTGACAAACTTTCAGACTTTAGGAGCAAATATGAGTATTAAGTTACACTATCTCCGCAATCACCTAGATAAATTTCCGGATAATTTAGGAAATTATAGTGAGGAACAGGAGAGCGGTTTCATCAAGATCTAAAAGTGATGGAAGAAAGGTATCAAGGTCGATGGGATTGTCACATGATGGCAGATTACTGCTGGTCTTTGAAAAGAGATTGTCCCTGAAAAATTATAGAAGAAAAGCTCATATAAGGCGTTTTATGGAAATATGAAATATATTTTCGACATTTTCCTCTTTATTTACTTCGATGTATCCGAATTTCTCAAAACATAACTAACATTATAAATATATCTGTTATTTTGTTTCTTGTTTTACGATTTTGTTATGTAAAATAAAAATAAGGATTTAAAAAGAAATCAGAGCAAATCCTACAAAATCATTGATAGTTTCACGAATTGTGTGCATAAATAGACCCAAAATCATTTTTATATCTAGGGCAACAAAACCATTGAAGACCAGTGTTCTGATTTGGAAGATATTGATATTGATGATTCCGAACAAGAAGACGAAGTGAATGAACAGCTAGAAATACACGAAGATTCAGATGAACACGACTCAAGTAGCGATATAGAATCAGAGAGTGATATTCCTTGGAGAGCAGTAGCAGAACAACTTCAGAGTGGTAAGACACAAAAGGATATTTGTTTTGCGGAAAAAGATAATGAGTATTCTGGAAATCCTCCACAGTTCTCAGGTCGACATGAAATCACTATAGATGGTAAAACCCCATATTTATTTTTTTTGAATTTATTTCCAGAGGAGTAATTCAGACTCATAACAGATGAAACAATCAGAATTGCTATATAATCCGGTGAACATTCCTTCACAGTCTCTATTGAAAAGGTGAAACAGTTTTTGGTATGCATATTGTCATGACTTATAAAGGGATATCCACCGGGACCGTCCGTTAAAAACTTTTTTCAAATGACAATCTACCTTTTTTATTATATATCTAGAACCGACATTTGAGCAAGGCATAAAATATCCAAGTTGTTGGCACTTATCTGTCAAAACTTTTGAATGATTTGATTATTTTTGTTATAAACTCGATTTTTGAGGAACATTTAAAAAAATTGTAGCTCGTAGAACTTTTGCACTACAGACACAATTTTTGCTTGGGTGGATAGAAGAAGGATCAAAGAATTTTTTTAGCAATCTACACATGTCAAATGTGTATTGCGTTGTTTTGTATGATTTTTTCCATTTGGCCTTTCCAAACAGCAATAACTCAATTTTTTCAAATGGCATGTGCCAATTTTTATATCGCTATCAGATGAAGCGTCAAATTTCAGATGGAATTGTATAAGCATGTACTATACCCTTTTCTTATAGTTCCGAAATTATTTGGGAATATATTGAATTTTGATGATTTTGCAAGAACTAACAGAGAATGCTTTGAAATATTTGAATCAAGTAGCTGAACTGGCTACGCTCACCTGACAGGACCCCAAAATTAATGCACTTGTCACTTCGTTCATTCGAATTTGATATTTCAACAAGAATTGTCGTTATTTCAGATGGAAAACATCTAAAATATACAACACATTTGGAATAAAACCACAGGTTATTCAAACGAAAATATATTTAATCTTTTTTAATTCAGTTGTGAATGTCAAAGAGTAGTGGGTAGAAATTGCAGGCAATTCAATAACCAATTTCCAAATTTATCGTCTATGAGTAAGATAAAATTTCGAACCATTAGAAACAATTTTCTACAATTCAAATGAATGAAAATTGTAGGAACTAAGCGAAAACCAATCATCGAAGATAATTACATTAATACGAATAAATGGTAGCAAAGATCAAAGGAGAAAACTAATTTACGATCTGAATAAATGTTCAATATTGGCCCCATTTTGCTCGATACACTTGACAGCTCGTATACGAACATGATGTGTTGCCTTCCTAGTTTCCTCAGGATCAATATTACGAAAAGCATTAAGAATGCGCTCTAGTAACTCTTCTTTACTTATTACAGGAATAAGATACACTTCACTCTTGATTTTGCCCTATAAATAAGAATCAAGGAGCGTCATGTCCAGAGAACGCGGAGATCATAAATTTGGTCCATGATTACCTCACATCTATCCTCGAATATTTCTGTTAGCTGCCGATCTACAGCTCATTTTTTATGTGGTGGTGCACCATCCAGTTGGTAATAGCAATCCCTCAGAATGTTAATCTAAATCTAAAAAATTTGCTAATGTTCCTCTCAAAATTTCCAGGTATCTTTGTCAATTAAGAGTTTCCTCATAAATGTGATAAGCCAACAAATCATTCATTAAAATTGCAAAAACGTTCACGCTAAATTTATTTCGGAAATCAATAACCTCAATGAAATATGGATTTTCTGTGGCCCAAAAATGTCGATTTCTCCTGTTGGTTATTCCACTTTCATTGAACTTGGCTTCATCAGACCATATAATTTTTTGCAGAATTGTCTCTTCTTCTTGAAGCCGAATTAATGAATTTTCACAGAAATATAGCCGCTTGGAAAGGTCAGTATAAGTATAACTCAATCCAATATACATTGATGCTGACTTAATGGACGCATATGGATTGGCACGAAAATACGCTTGCGTAATAATTTGATTGTCCTCGTCCTCGAGAATTGGTTCTAGTTGCTATGTATTTTGTTCCTCCAAATTGCAGAAAATTGCTTCTTATCCTTCGAAATTTTGTTTTACCCATAGACGCCAAATTTGGAAATTGGTTATTGAATTGCGTACAAGTTCTATCCACCACTTTTTGACATTCGCCATGAATTAAAAAGAGATAAAACATATCCTCGTTTGAATAATTAGCCATTTCATTATCAATCTGGTGTTTTTCAAAAATTTTCACTTCAAATTACCAACACTTCTTGTTGAAATATCAAATTCGAATGAACGAAGTGACAAGTACATTAATTTTAGGCACCTGTCAGGTGAGCGTAGCCAGTTCAGCTACTTGATTCAAATATTTCAAAGCATTCTCTGTTAGTTCTTGCAAAATCATCAAACTTCAATATATTCCCAAATTGTTTTGGAACTATGAGAGATGGGTATAGTACATGCTGATACAATTCCATCTGAAATTTGACGCTTCATCTGATGGCGATATAAAAATTGGCAAGTGCCAGTTGAAAAATTGAGTTATTGCTGTTTGGAAAGGACAAATGGAAAAGCCAAATGGAAAGAATCATACAAAACAACGCAATAAACATTTGACATGTCTAGACTACTTAAAAATTCCTTGGTCCTTCTCCTATCCACCAAAGCAAAAATTGTGTCTACAGTGCAAAAGATCAACGAGCTACAATTTTTTAAATGTTCCTCAAAAATTGAGTTTATAACAAAATTATTAAATCTGTCAAAAGTTTTGACAGATAAGTGGCAACAACTACGGTATTTTATGCCTTGCACAAATATCGGTTCTAGATGTATAATAAAAAGGTAGGTTGCCATTTGAAATAACAAAGTGATGAGCCCTCTTCCGGTATAACCGGAAATGGTATCACTTCGAAAATATTTCACTTCAATTGGAAATCGCTTGTTATGGCAGCGTATAAAATTTCAACTTGATATTGTTATTGGAACTCAAAAAGTTTTTAACGAACGTTTCCAGTGGATACCCCTGTATTAAATATCCTTCATATAGGATGTACTGCTCAACAACCCAGGGCTTAAGTTTAGGCCTCATAAAAACACAATGTAATTGAAGAGGTGTGAAGAAATGAAAAGATATCTTCGAGGCTGGTGCCACATCCTTAGAATCTTCAGCTATGAGATGATTATACCTTTCAAGGGAAGGCATAAATCGAAACAATATATAAAATAAAACTTAAGAAATGGAGATTAAAAGTGTGGGTAAGAGCCACAGTTGAAGGCTATGTTTCAAAATTCGAAATGTATTTTTCATCAATAGAGAGGCAGAAGTCAAGTTTAGGTGTAATTGGAGATCCACTTGACAGACTTTGTGTTAGAGTAGATGGAATCGACCACAAATTATATTTAGACAACTTGTTCACCTCAATTCCACTAATAGTACATCTGAAACAAAAACAACTTTATTTTGTCGGAACAATTAGGGCTAACAGAATACAAGGTGCAAACAACAAACTACAGGATTCAAAGATTTTTTTTAAATCGTGGATCATGTTCTGTCACTATCTCATCAAGTAATATCACAGTAATGAAATGGGTTGATAATAAAGTGGTCCATATGATGTTGATGATTGTTCTGCGGCAAAGAGGAGGTGGGATCGGAAAGAAAGAAGATACGTCGAGATCAACAGACGTATCACTGTAAAACAATATAATCGTTTCATGGGAGGGGTGGACATGGCTGACAAAATGATAGCGCATTACCGTCTTGGACTAAAAACAAAAATTTTACATGAGAATTGCGTTTCACTTTCTAAATAAGTCACTTGTGAATGCCTGGAATCTTTATAAGTGCAAAAATAATATTTCTCTTTCTTTCTTGGAATTCAAGGCTTCAGTTGCTACATCAATGATTCAGCTGAAAATCGAAAAACGTGGAAGACCACTTTCAGCAGGTAACGATTTTAGTGCAGTACAGAAATAAAGGTTTTGGACCAGAGTATTGCCAGAAATCATAATTGACGGGATTGGACATTATCCCAAGAAAAAGAATACAAGAATCCGCCAAGATGCCATGAGAAAAATTGTAATAGGAGAACGAGGTATGTTTGCAAAAAATGAGAAGGAGTGTAAGTCCAGAATGTATGGAGGCTTTCCATCAATGGAAATTCATATTTTATTGGGTTATTTGTTCTTTCTTATTGAAAATAAAAGGAGATATAAAATTTCTTTTTTATTATTTTCTATCCCAAGGCCCAGTGGCATCATATACAGAGTGCTTCAACGAAAACTAAACAGAGGTTATACCTACCATGACATTCATTTGTGATCAAAACGCAAAAACAGGTCAATTTTAGTTTCAAGGGGACATCTTTTGGGGTACAATACTTGCCTGAAATATCAACTACCTAAGCGGGGTTGCAATCCTTGAACATTTTGAATGGGGAAGATGGGTCAGTGATGACTTAAAAAAGTTGGTATCTTTGTCTACATTGCCTTGAACGAATTTCCATTTGTAAAAGATACAGGGTGAGAAACTGAAAGATAGGAAGACTATTTCACTGAGACTATTCAAGTTTCAGTGAAGTAAAATGGAACAGATCCATGCTGGTCAATGGCAGTCATCATCAAGTAACATCCTCTTCTCGAATTTCAACCCCTAGAGCAGAGGTGACTACCCTTGAAAATTTGGAAGAGGGTAGATGGGTCGAGTGATACCTCGAAAGAAAGGTATTATCTTTGTCTGCATTCCCGTGAAAGATTTCTCATTTTTGATTGAAAACTGTAGAAGATACACTGTGAGCCACTGAAAAATAGAGAAGACTATCGCCCCAAGACTATTGGAGTATAAGTGCGAAAAACTGGAATAGATTCATTTCAGATCAAAAACTGTCAGCTTCCAAAATCACCCTTCTCGTATTTCAACCCCTAAAGCAGGGGTAATATTTCGATCCAGTGATACCTTTCATGTAAAGGATTTTTCAGTAGCTCACTCTGTATCTTCTACAGTTCTCAATCAAAAATGAAAATTCGTTTACGGGGATGCAAAGATAATACCTTTCTTTCGAGGTATCACTCAACCCCTCTTCCAAATTGTCAAGGGTGGTCACCCCTGCTATAAGGGTTGAAATTCGAGATGAGAATGGTACTTGATGATGACTGCCATTGATCAGCATGGATGTGTTCCATTTTACTTCACTGAAACTTGAATAGTCTCAGGGAAAGTCTTCCCTATCTTTCAGTTTCTCACCCTGTATCTTTTACAGTTTTCAATGAAAAATGGAAATTCGTTCAAGGCGATGTAGACAAAGATTCTTTTGAGTTATCACTCGACCAATCTTCCTATTCAAAATGTTCAAGGATTGCAACCCCGCTTAGGGAGTTGATATTTCAGGCAAGTTTTGTACCCCAATAGATGTCCCCTGGAAACAAATATTAACCAGTTTTGGTTTTGATCAGCGAATAATATCTTGGTAGATATAGCCTCTGTTTAGTTTTCGTTAAGCACCATGTATGTACGCATGAAAATCAAAATTTTTCCAAAATTTCTTATCAACTGCGAAAATATAACTGAAAATTGTCATTTCCGTCACAAAAGAAGTCTATTCAAATTTTTTCAGAAAATAAATTTTTTCATCCATAATTCGTCCTGTAAAAGGTTAATATTTAAGATTATGCTCAAGTTTTTTTTGTACTTCTGTTACTTATTATATTTGATACTTCCTCACTCATTAATGATAAATAACTTATGTTAATCGTATAATAAATGGGGCTTTATTGTACATTGCATTGAAAACTTAAAAGACATCCCTCGTAACTCGCCCTGTTTTCTCATCCTCGAAAATCGAGGACGGAGATGTGGGGAGTTTTGCAGTGTTTCACATAGCTGCCGCACTAAAACATCGAAAACGGCACATCCTGTACGCATTTTTAAGTCTTACCGAGTGAGGATTAGTTAAAGCTGTATGCATTACGGAAATTCATGTTCATATAAATGGATGAAGACTCGAAAATTTCGTTTAGTCATATTTGTAATGTGTTCTATGTGAAAGCAAGTAAGATGTAAGTATCATTCTTTTGTAGAAAGATAATTTTCATTGGTTATAGTGCATATAAATAAATCATTTCACAACGGTTTAGAGTACATTTATATTCAATAAATATTTAAACCAATAACTAAACATTTAGTGTCACAGTTGGGTATACGAAAAATTCAATTCGATTATTTTATGCATGGAATATTATGAATAAAGCATTTATACAATACCATGGTTATATCTGACAGGTATCTAAACATTCCATATGTGTGTTCTCGAATATAAACTGAATATTTTTGGTATACAGTGCAATTGAATTAAAATACAGACAATTATTATTCAATTTAATTATTGTGAATACTTGAAAAAGGCTCGCAAAAATAACAACAATTAATATTTCATGAAATAGAATGAAACAGTGAAATGGACTAATTTGATTTGATCTGTTTTCTTACTAGTCATTCCAAGTACAGATAGTTTTATCCTGAATTCGAAGTGAAAATACGATTCATATAAGTAGCAACTCATAAAAGTTTTTTCATTTCATTTAATGTATACTGCTTCAACGAAAACTAAAAGAGGCTATATCTACCAAGATATTCATTTCTGATCAAAACGCAAAAACAGGTCACTTTTTATTTCAAGGGAGACATCTTTTGGGTACAAAGCTCGACTGAAATATCATCCCCCTAAGCGGTGGTTGCAATTCTTGAACATTTTGAATAGGGAAGATGGGTCAAGTGATGACTCAAAAGAAAGGTGGTATCTTTGACTACATTGCCTAAAACGAATTTCATTTTTAATTGGAAACTGTGAAATGGGTGAGGAACTGAGCAACTGAAATATCGGGAAGACTATTTCCCTGACACTATTCAAATTTCAGTGAAGTAAAATGGAACAGATCCATTCTGATCAATGGCAGTCATCATCAAGTACCATCCTCATCTCGAATTTCAACCCCTGAAGCAGGGGTGACACCCCTTGAAAATTTGGAAGGAGGTAGATGGGTCGAGTGATAACTCTAACCAAATCACACCTGAACATTTACAGAATGTCCGTGAAAGTTTCAACCAAAATTTGTTTATGTGCATGGAGGTTGGTGGCCAACAATTCGAACATTTACGTTGAGTTTTAGTGACTTCAGTTCCGTTCATTTTATCAGGTAATAAAGTACAACTTCTACTCGTTAATTTTCTCCTTTCGTTTATTCCCCCCTTTATTTTCAGCCATTGTATTAGTTTCTTTTATCTATAACATTTGAAACCGGATGTCTCAAACGAGTATCTGTCTTTCAAAAGGTGTTTATTCAGTGAATAATCAACCCCTGTTTGATACTGGTCGAAGATAGATGGTATACCATGCATTGCATCTTCAGTCACTTTTCCGTTTTGCATCCTCCAACTCATATGGAACTCAATGAGAAGAGAATTATTGCGAGCAGTCATGAAGGCAATCGAAATCCTTTGCTCCAAAGGTATCACTGGATCGAAATATTACCCCTGCTCTAGGGGTTGAAATTCGAGATACAGGTGATTTCGGAAGATGACAGCTTTTGATCTAAAATGAATCTATTCCAGTTTTTCTTTTAACAAATGATAAAATTAAGATGATTAAAACGTAAATCGAGCTATTTGTTGAAATTTTTTTTATTTGTGCCTTCTGCCAGGTGTCCGGTTATATCATATTCTGCATTTTACATGGTCAACTTATCAGTGTTTCGTTATTGAACATTGTTAAAGTGAGGTTTGAAGCCAATTTTCTCAATTGACTTCCATGAAGTTCTCCAAAGAAAAAAAGAAGAAATGGTTGATATGATTTTTATTCTGGATGAGTGTGATAGAAATTCTTTGTTGGCAAGAAGAAATTATGCACAAAGGTTTCCTGATAAGAGGCATCCGGATGCGAGATGATTTGAAAAACTTCTGATTATATTTATTGAAACGGGTAATATCTCTTACAAAAAACATGACAAACCAAAAACTGCTACAGCTGAAGACTACCAGTTATCAGTTTTGTTGACAGGACCCATATAAGAGCCAAAGAGAGATTTCTCAGTTAACAGATATGAATGAGATAAAACACAAGGTTTAACTTTAATCTACACTTTATTTGAAAAATTCGACGACGTTTCGCTGACACAGCAGCTTCATCAGGAATGAAAAATAGAATGAAGAGTATGGTATTATAAACAAATCGTAGAACAAGTTGGATGAATAACAGGAAAATCCACACCGAGCCATTGTACAGTTAGTATGAAAGGTAATAAAACTAATTGAACAAGTTAAGTAGGGGTGAGTAATTCACATCTACCTGTTCATTCAAAAGCTTGTCCGAATGTTTGTATCTATTTATTTCTAATGCTTCTAGGAGATCTAATTTTGAACTTTTGATTTTATATGTAATATGTCAAAGTTTTTATTGAATGAATGGTTTTCTTTTATTAGGTGGTTTGAATAATTTTAATCAGATTTATTTTTATCGAAGCTACGTTTATGTTCAGATGTTCTTATGCCAAAACTCCTATAGGTCCTACCGATATAAATTTTATCACAAGAACCGCAATTGAGTTTATAGATTCCTGATTTACTTGATTTTTCAACACGAGATTTATTATTTTTAATATGTTTACCTAAGTTATTAGAAGTTTTGAAAGCTATATTAAGATTTTGTTTGACGAGAAAGGATTTAATATTTGTACTTGCAGAACCGCAGAATGTTAAACTGTTGAATATTTTATAGTCTTTATGAATAGGATATACTTCATTTATTGCTTTCTGATAGAGTTTTTTACGAATGATTAGATCTATCATATCCGGATTATATGAATTATTAATGGCTATCTGTTTGATGATGTTTAACTCTTTATTATAATCTTCTACTGATAAAGGTAAATTGAGTAACCGATGTACCATGCTGTTTAAAGCTGCAACTTTGTGTTGAATTGGATGTAATGAGTAGTTATGTATAATTGTATCAGTATGTGTTGGTTTACGAAAGACCGAAAAAACATGATTGTTATTTTGTTTAGTGATTTTAAGTCCAAAAATTTATGGAATCGTTCTGTTCAATTTCTATCGTGAATTTAATGTTCAAATGGATGGAATTAATGAAATTAACAAATAAGTCTAATTGACGAGTACTTCCAATGAAACATACTAAGATGTCGTCAACATATCTATACCAATAAAGAAATTTGGAAATGAGTGGATGTGTATGAATTTTCTGTTAAATATTATTCATAAAAATCTCTGCTAAAAGTGGACTCAAAGGATTTCCCATGATCAAACCATTTTCACTACTGTAAGAGATGTTGTTGAAAGAAAAATAATTTTGTTCAATGCAAACGTCCAACAGATACAATATTTCTGATTTAATTACATAATTAAATATTAAATCCTTTCTCGTCAAACAAAATCTTAATATAACTTTCAAAATTTCTAATAACTTAGGTAAACATATTAAAATAATAAATCTCGTGTTGAAAAATCAAGTAAATCAGGAATCTATAAACTCAATTGCGGTTCTTATGATAAAATTTATATCGGTAGGACCTATAGGAGTTTTGGCATGAGAACATCTGAACATAAACGTAGCTCCGATAAAAATAAATCTGATTCAAATTATTCAAACCACCTAATAAAAGAAAACCATTCATTCAATAAAACTTTGACATATTACATATTAAATCAAAAGTTCAAAATTAGATCTCCTAGAAGCATTAGAAATAAATAGATACAAACATTCGGACAAGCTTTTGAATGAACAGGTAGATTTGAATTACTCGCCTCTACTTAACTTGTTTAATTAGTTTTTATAACCTTTCATACTAACTGTACAATGACTCGGTGTGGATTTTCCTGTTATTCATCCAACTTGTTCTACGATTTGTTTATAATACCATACTCTTCATTCTATTTTTCATTCTTGATAAAGCTGCTGTGTCAGCGAATTGTCGTCGAATGTTTTCAAATAAAGTGTAGATTAAAGTTAAACCTTGTGTTTTTATCTCATTTATATCATGGATCTACATCAAGTAACGGCCTCCACAATTCAAATGTTAACAGATATAAGTCAAACTTCCAGAGAATCTTGAGAGTGAATAAATTTCATGCATGTGATGTACATCTGCACCAGGAACTCAACAATCAAGACTATGAAATTCGAATCAAATTTTGCAATTGGGCAAGTGACAAAGTAGCGGAAAATCCAAATATATTCAGCAAAGTTCTTTTCTCGGACGAGACAAATAGAACACCAGCATCGTAGGTCCTTGAATGTATGGGCCGCTAGATGGATATCTAATTTGGCCGCACTTTTCAACGGGCACCTCAATAGTGAAATGTATGTAGATTTTCTGCAAAATCATCTACCAATGTTACTTGCCGAAGTACCAGAGCATATAAGTCAAGATTTGTGGTATTATCAGAATGGAGCACCGGCACATTACTCACATCAGGTTAGGGAGCATTTAAATCATGTATTTCCAAACAAATAGATAGGGCATGGTGGTCTTGTTAGATGGCTAGCTAGATCTCCGGACTTTAATTCTAGATTTTTTCTTGTGAGGTTATATTAAGAGCATTGTTTACCAGATTTCTTCTACAACACAGTTGGATATGAGACAGAGAATAGTCGACGCCTTTCACTCAGTTAATCCGCAAATGTTGTCGAGAGTTCAACAGCCTTTCCACAGAAGGATTGAGTTGTGTCTACAGAGAAACGGCAACATTTCGAACACTCATTGAAATTGTTCAACACCTTGTAGATCATCTCAACAAAAACCAATCTTTCACGTATTTCATACACGATAACCTTAAAATATATCCATTTCTCTGATCAAGTATAATGATATGTACAAATAAACACTTCTTTCGCAACCTCTGATTTTATTATTTTAGTTTATTTTTTTAATTTCGAAAATGGTAGAAGATAAAGATAAGGTTATTTCTGCAAAGATATGGCACAACATCTTATGCGTTGACATAATTAATAAAATACAGGATGTTCCATTTGAAAAGTCAAGATATGATATTTTTAGAATTACAACATTCAATAATTTTTTGAGTCACTCCTGTATAAAATGAGGATAATCTAATTCAATTCATCAATGAAGCTATACTTGGACAATAAGAAAACGAAAGGAAAAAGTATTCATCCTTTCTGGCCGAAGGAGTATGCGATGATGTGAGAGCCTATTTTCATAAATTTTTACGGAAAAAAAAAGTATTGTGACGAAACTACTCACCTATAAACTCATTACTCAAAGACATTATAGCAGAGTTTAGGACGCTCTTGAATCTCCAACAAAAAAGTGGTCTTCCAGTCAGAAAAAACTCCCACGATTTTTTTATAGAAAATAGGGACACCCTGTTTACTTCAAAATAAATTGTTGAAGTAGATTTGTACTTTCTAAATACAATACCGTTCGAACAAAAATGAAATCTCCAAGAGTGTACGAGTTACAGAGCACCGCGCCACTGGTGAATCACCTAGTATATAGGCAACTAGTTATTTAACACATAAAATAATGTTATTTCCAGAATGATCCCCATGCCCAGGGAGACTGGTAGTCATAAAGAGAGACCTGGGCAAGGATGACCTCGAGCAACAACAGCCATGATCGTTATTTGAGAATCTTCTCGTTGGGATAATGGTTGGCTATTGCTAGGCATCTTCAAATACAGCTTGAACAGAACCGTGGAGTACAAATTAGCACTGCAACCATATGACGTCTCAGAGAATTTGGGTTGTGGCTTCATTTCGCAGCTCGAGGCCCAGTTCTAACCACAGCACATCGACGAATCAGATATAATTTTAGAACTGACTGGTAGGGAGTTTTGTTTATAGATAAGTCGAGAGTTCATCTATTTCATTTGCAATCGATTTTCTCTACTGTACTGTGGCAAAGAGAGATATACCTATTGAAACTTCTATATACTTGAGAATTTGGTGGATATTCAATAATGGCGTGGGGGGAATCGCCCAATCTGATCTGGTAGTCGTAAATAATGGAACACTGATTGCTAAAAGATATGAACATGTTATACTATTCAAGACAAACATAGAGTAAAAATTCTTTAATCATGCTTGATTTTTCAAGACGTGACCAAGCTTGTATCGTTAGGAAGGAACTTCAAGATCACGACATTATTTCACTGGTGCGGTCTGCATGAAGTCCAGACCCAAATCCCATCAAATATGTCTGGGACATTCACAATAGAAGATTAAGAAGCAAAACTAATCAGCAACCGTGACCGAAGTTCGGAACAAACTGAACGAAATGGATCACAACGCTATAAGGTCATTGATTTGGAGTTTGAGTCCTAGATGTCATACATTAATTCTTGTCAGGGGTGGAAATGTCATATATTAGCAGGTTTCAATAAACTTTGGATTTGTTTCACGAGTAACATACTTTTCATTGTTAGTTTTATTTCAGTTACTCTCAGTACCATTGTCATTTAAATTATTCTCAGGTATTGTTTAAAGCTAGTGGACTATTGAATAATTCTCCAACATATGGATGTATCAACTTCGGGTCCGTAATGGGAAGTTTTCTTCATATTTTCAGTTGAATGCGATTAAGATTTCACTTCGAATAATTTCTCGAATGTTTAAGCTTAAAATAGTCTTCCGGAAGTTGCAATGTAATTAGTAAATAGTTTCTACAACTTTTGTATCGCAACGAGTTTGTATATATTAACTTTTGATAGACGATCCTTTTAATAAATCCAAAGATATAGGGCACTCTTAGAAATAATTTGGGGTATAATCGAAGGAACATAAAATTTTGATATTTAAAATGATAGTTGTGAGTCTTCAGTTACGGCAAAACTAGAGAAATTCACTGAGTATTGCAATTGGTGGTATTGTTTTTATCGATCATCAAGGATACTTTTTGTGGAGAATCAATGGATTGCAGGATAATTCCAATAACTGTTAGTAAGTGATGATTGTTGATTATCTCTTATAACATTACATGATGTTTTGTTGACAGGGTTGACTATGTAACATCAAAATTCTTCCGCATAAATATTAGGTTTGGTTTCACTCCGCGACTTTCGTCGTTGTACTTTACTGTACTTTATAATACTCATCCATTATTCATTAAACTAAGATGGCTAGGCTATAAAATTGAAAATCCTACTTTGGTTTGTGGGCAATTAGCAGGACAATATCTGCCTGTCTACTATCATAATGTACAAATGAATACCAAACTCTATGACGCCTTAAGTGCTAAACTGCTTTATGGATTTCGATGGTATGGTGACACATTTAACTGCTTAGTCGCGCTTACCGAATTGAAAGGCAAATGTTTGATATTTCCTTGGGTCATAGACTAGAAAATTTATAGATATGATCTTAATTACAAAGTGCTAAATATCAACGATTCACCAAAAACTTAATCTAAAGATCTACAATTAAAGTTTAAAGTTTGTAAGGGATTTCCAATTGTCCAAAAGATGATGACACCACTAGTTCTCTAAATAATTTCACTTTGTTACTATCCAATATTTTTTTTCACTTCTAGCTTGGAAAATTACCATCATTTCTATTGAAATATTGTGTCCTCCAAAAGATATTATATTTTCTCAATGGAAAAATTCATTCGCATATTACTGAAGCAGAGTTGAAATGTACCTCTGATTTTAGATTGACTTGAATAAAATTATTAATTTATTCCTTTTGCGAAAAGTGCGCCTTCAATATTTCAGAAGGAAAAGTATGAAATTTTTGGAATAATTCATTACTTTTGACGATTGATATTTACATTCACTGAAATCGTGAATGTTTCTGAATAGTCTTCAGTTTACTGCTTGAACCATATTTGAATATTATTCGTTTGTATATATCCTTGTATAAATGTTCGTTTTATATCACTCTTTGATGAATTAATTGTTGTGAGAGTGTTTGTATAAGTTCCAATTAAATTTTTAGTGAATTGTTGCACTTGATAGGGTTTTATAACTGAAAATCTATGACTAAAATAAATTAGTATAAGAAATTATATAGATTATATTTAAATTCTTACTATAATTGGTAAATCAATACGCGTTCTTCTATATTTCTGACTCTTGAACGATTGAGATTGCAACATGAAGGTAACTTATTTGAAAGTCAACCAAAAAATAAGAACACATATTTCGATATTTCGGAGGAATTCTTGGGTTAATCTATATAGTTCTAACCATCCCCAAAGAGATTTTGAAACAATCAAGTAGGGTTGGAACATAATGAATAAGTCGCTGATATAAACACCTCAAAAAGGCTAGGGAACACTTACCAATATCTTTAAAATATGAATTTGATGATTCGAATTTATAGAAATCTTTCGGTTTTTGTTAGGATGTATTGTATCTAATGTATTGTCAAGAAAACAAAATAATATTTGACTTCTCCAAAGCACCTTTTATAAAAAAAAAAATTTGAAATTTGAAAATGACGAAATTTGGTAAAAGACAAAAAAAAATCCTGAACTAATATTTTCGTAACGATATGGAAGCACTGATATTTTTCAGTACCCAGAAGGTCCACCTCTGTTATTAATGACACTCTGGCATCGTCGCGGCATGCTCAATATTAAATTGTCTATTACATTTTGGCCTAAGTCATTCCAAGCCCCCTGAACTGCTAATCGAAGCTCCTGTTCATAATGGAAGACATTTCGACGCAGGAGATTTCTTTTTAGGGTGTCCCACACATGCTCGATGGTATTCAGATCTGGGGAGCAGGATGGCCACGGTAGAAGATCGATATCATTCTCTTCAAGAACGTTCAAGAAAATTCTTGCACGATGAAGAGGGGCATTATCTTGTTGGAAGAATGCATTTTGACCCATTGTTTCGAGATACGGTATCACTAAAGGTAAAACTATCTCATTTGAGTAAGAATTTTCCGTGAGGTTGTTCTGTATGAAAACGACGTCAGTTCTTCCACCAAGGCGTATACCTCCCCAAAACATCACTGATCCGCCTCCCTGTCTAACAACTTCTCGAGCATGCTGGAGACGGTTTTGCTTTCCAGGTTCCCTCCATATTCGAATTCTTCCCGAATCGGGATAATAACTAAATCTAGATTTATCACTGAAGAGAACTGTGGCCCACCTCTCTTGATCCCAGTTTACGTGTTCTTGGCACCAAGGTAAACGAGCAGCGCGATATTCATGGGTCAGTTGTGGAACTCTTAAAGGACGTCAGGAGTGGAGTTGACCTTCGTGCAGTCGATTTCTCACAGTGTGGTCGGAAATTTGTACATTATGAACTCGTGATAGCTCTTGAGCTGATTGAGATGCTGTGGTAGTACGATCTCTTCTGGTTTGTAAAACCAAAAATCGGTCTTGGGCGACTGTAGTAATCCTGAAACGACCTGTATGGCGTTCTTCTACGCTACCTGTTTTATTGAAACGCGACCATAAACGGTTTATGAGACTTGGGCTACTTCCCAGAACCCTGGATACTTCCCGTTGTGAGCTCCCAGCTTGGAGCATGCCAACGGCTCTTAACATCTCTTCTCTTGTCAAATGTCGTCTTTCCATGGTCGAATGACAAAACTTGAATCTTTTATTTGTGCTTCTATCAGAGACAAAGTGCCAACTAACTGATTTCAAGCACTGAATACATGAAATGATTATAAAGCTGCGTTTCATCTTCTGCATTTTTAGTTTTTATAAAAAAACTGAAATCCTTCGCGGCACTCTATGTAATTTGGTGAGAAATTGATGCAGGTGTTTATTCCTTAGAAAAATCATTTATATTGATCGTTCTGGATACGATATATCGATATTCAGAAGTGTTCCTTAGACTTTTAGAGGTATTTATATGGGAAATCGATAACGCTGAATTGCACATTTGTCTAAATAATATGCGATGACATTGACAAAAGCGTGCATATTCTATTGTGTCAATACGTAATTTAACATTTCATTTATTTAAATTTAATGTTTTTCGAATTTTCACTATATTATAAAACTTATAACGCGTTTTCCGCACTATGGCTTCTTACGTAAGAAGTGCATTTAAAAGAATGATGTGTCCTATATATTATATGGTGAAACCATGTAATTATCTGAATATAAGGTTGCTCCTTTTGATAACGTAAAAGATTAAGTAAGGATGACAAATTTATGTCTTATTCGATATTGAGGAACTTTCCGGAATTCTTTGGTTAATTGATTTCTTATGATTGCATAGGTCCAGTTTCAATCAATGAATGAAACTATCATTATATAAAGTATCAAAATTAATATTGAAAATATGTTTTTTCCCACAAGATGATTTGTATTGTGAGAATCTGATTTTAGTTTGACAAAACTTCGTTTATGCTCCAATATCTTAATATTGAAACTCTACCGATTCAAACAAACATTCTACAACATAATTTATAAGCAGCTTATTTGTTTCTCTTCTGAATTTAAATATATCTAGAAGTTATTCGTTCCGAAAGATGTATTCAAATTATGAGATGCAGGGAATGACTTTAAATTTAGACTGTGTATAAATTAATATATTATATTTTTGGTCGTTCTCTTTAACACTAAAAACTCATGAAATGCATGTTGAAATTAAACACGAGAAACGTACTGTCGACCACATTACAATTATTCCCAGTCTTTATTTCCATAGTGAACCTTATATTACGGTGAACTCAACTTATGTATGTACTTAAGGAAAGTAATTGGTACCTATAAACAACGATTATGTCATACCCATTTCTGAACTAATAAAAACATTGTTCCTACACGCGATGATTTTGAATTATTTCCTAATGCTATTCATAAAATTTCTGCTAGTAAAGGTCTAAAGAATTATTAGGCCGTTGTTGCTCGTGTTAATTTCTTTATTGAAGTCACAATAATTTTCTTCTAAATATATTTCTAAAAGATAAAGTCAGAATGTATAATAAGATTCTCATAATTACTATGCAGAGCATAATTAAGAAATTTCAATAATTCGTGAGACAGTTTACTACAACAAGCGGAAATCGAACTGATCGTTAGTTATCGTTAGAATATGTTTGAGAGCTGTTGAAATTTTCACGAATTCCCATGAATCTAATCTCTGGTTCTCTGAATGATAAAGTTGGGTTTTTGTGAAATTAAAGAAATGCTCTTCATTTATACAAAGTTCTTCAACAGAAGTTGTTAATTTTGTACGTATTAATGATCTCGAATGTTCGTGTACCCCAGTATCGATGGAATGAAGCGTTTGATCTTTATAAACAGAAGGAATATCATTACAATATAATATAATATACAACATGTAACTGAAACTAGGGCCACCCATGTAAATTTTTTTCTATTTGGAAAATTTTGAAGAAATAAGGGAATCGAATAGGATACATTTTGAATTTGATAACATTAATATGTTTGGATTTCGTGCCTGGTTATACCGGAAACGATAAGATTTTTTAAATGTGTCACCCTGTATTTTTTGCTCATTTTAATTGTTCTTCTCATCCTACGACCTTTTGACATATTTCTGAAAGAAAAACAAAACACAATCTTTTTTATTGCAATTTTCATCTTTCGTTCTAGAAGGCCATGAACAGCGACAATTGGCTTAGCTTAACATTTAAATTTAATTGTTCATTTTCTACGGGGTGTCAAAATTTTAAATTTTAGTTTTTCTTCAAAAAAGAGGCTTCCTTCTGAGATAACCATATCGGCCCAACCGGTAATACAGAAGCAGTATTTTTTTATACCACTCACGTCACTCCATTCTTAAAGGTTCCGGAGTTGTAGTGGCAATTTTTGCAGAGTTTCCCCATTCGCTAATAAAAGTAACTACATTGACGATGCAAAATGTGTGAGGTGCAACCTGCTGAAGAGGAAGATTTCGTTATCGACAAAGATACCGAAATAGACGTATTGACATTTGTTGATATTAATCTAACCACATCAAAAAGGAAAATTGCGGAGGAGCTTGAAATTAGCCACCAAAGTTCAATGTGTAATTATAATTTCATTACCTGATTCGAATGAATATAATTGAACAAATAACATTCGATGATGGTGCAGTGCTGTGTAAGTGTTATTTTGAGAAAACAACACCCAAATTCCCACCCGAACGAGATATCTATGTTGTAGTAAAATCAGAAGATAAATTTATTTTTCTACACTACATCGAGAGCAAATCGGGAAAATTGCTTCAATGTGAACTAGATATTACATCTCAAAATGAAATTACATACAATTAAAATGATGTGGGTGTTTAAAACGTGAAATATAGTTACTACAGCGACTACAATAAAATCCATATAGATAGGACCCATAGTATCGAAACTGAAATAACAGGACATAAACGAGGTTTCTCAATTAAGAAATCAGATTCAAATTAATCAAGTCATCGCAGTTTGCTTTACATATTTTGGAAAAACTTCTGAGTAGTTATCTGTGTTATGAAATAAAAATGAAAGCGTCGTTTTCAAACGAACCACTGAATTATTTGATTTTCTCTTCAACGCTAAATATGAGATTGACAGAACTGATAAATTTGGTGTATTGCGACTAATTACTTTTGGCTGTTATTCTTGGAATAGACAAGTTACACTAGGTAAAAAGAGCTTGTTAGGTCTTTAATGCATAAAAATTAATATTCTGATATTGCTATACTTTGCGTCGAAGAACATAATCTCTTTGCACGATGTGCAAACACTTCAATTATATAATAAATCTCTCTAATCAAATATTTTAGAATCGATGAAAATATTAAAAGCATCTAGAATAAAAATAATAAGCTTTTCACAACCAGGTAGTTAAGATTATAAACCAATCCCTTTTGGCTCAGTTCGGAGTATAATTATGGTTTTACTACCTTATCCAAATGAAGATTATTGAACAAATAGATTTCGATGGCGGTGAATGTGCTGCGTGAGTAATATTCTGAGGGAAAATCTCACAAAAGCCACCCTGAACTATTAGAAAAATTAATTATTTCACTCTACATTGACAGCTCAACTGAAAACTTCTTCTTCGATGAAATCTGTTCTACCTACAATCAAATTTATATGGAATCAGTATTTCATTCTTTTTAATCATTGATCTTTGACAACTTGTGAAGAATGAAGTTTTCTGTTGTGAAAAAGAAATATTGAATTATCACCACATGTTCGGGATATTATACTCAGTCGTCAGTGAGATTTGAAACTGTAAATTTCGAAATTCAAAAAATCCTATAATCATAACAGAAAATGCCTTAATTTGGATTGTCTGATGTGCAGAGGGGTCGAATAATTGCTCGCGTTGAAGAAGGTGTGACACAGAGGGATATAACGGCCACAATGTGGGTATCACATGTGGTGAATTCGAAAACCTACGCCCGGAATAGGCCTAGAAGAAATCGTAGGAATATCACTTCTGAAAAACAAGACCGCTTTCAGTGCCAAATTGCAAAAAGAGACCCTATGCGTATTACCCCATACTCCAAAGGCAATTTCTGGAAGCAACAGGCATCAGTGTATCAGTCGAAATGATACGTCAAAGACTTCGCTAAAGAGGTTTATACAGCAGAAGGCCCTTAAAAGTTCCAGAGCTAACCAGACAACAAAAAATTAAGAGACTTAATTGGTGTATTGAGCACCAGAATTTAAATATTGAGAATTGGCGAAATATTCTTTTTTCGGATGAGACCAGAATTGGTGTTCGATCAGATGACCGCCAGATTCGGTTTTTAAGGGGTCGTGGAAGACAAGCTAGACTCAGAAGAGCAAAACAAATTCCGAAATACCAAGAGGCAGTGTGATGTTTTGAGGTTTCATTATGCTGGAAGGCAAAACAGATGTGATTTCATTTCCTGTGAGTGTATCGGCTATAAATTACGCGAACCTAGTGCTGGAGCCCAAACTGAGACTCTGGCGAGGTGCCCACGGTGAGACTTTCACTTTTATGCTAGATGATGCTCCTCCGCATACCAGCAACCTTGCGCGACATTATCTTGAAACAGAGAGAATCGCTATTTTAGACTGACCAGCTTGCTCCACAGACATGAATCCTATTGAACATTAATAGGATAATCTCAAAAAAATAATTAGATTGCGCCAGGATATTCCAAAAATCCCCCAACAGCTCATCCAAGCCGCCGCAGAAGAGAGGAAGAATATCACCCCAGCGGAGGCCGAAAACCTAAACCAAAGCATACCTAGACGGATTCAGGCTTGTATCAGGACAAAAGGAGGTAATAAAAACTACTGAGGTCGGCAAAAAAACACCTACTCTGTGCGGAAACAACTTTCAGTTTTTTTAATACATGCGGAAAGTGTCTCTCATTTTCTTTTATTTCTTTCTTAAAATAAACCTTAATTTATTTGAATTGTGGAGGCCGTTACTTGATGTAGATCCATGATATAAATGAGATAAACACAAGGTTTAACTCACTTAATTTATTTCTTTTTTCGATTGAAAGATCTCAAAAGAGATCAATTCTACAATCCTTAGAAATTTCCAAAATCCATGAGGTAATATTCAAAATATCGGATGATTCCAGATAAATTTGTTTGTGTATATATCTTTCGAAACCGATACTAGCGCGGTTATTACAAAATACAGTAAAAATAATTCGAGTAACAACAAAGACCTCTAAGAAAATCTATACGGCTTGGAATGGAAGAGGTTTCAAAATTAAAATAATAGAACTTCAGTTTGCCTAACAAATTTTGTGAGAACTTCTGAATAGTTAGCTTGAGTACTTTTAATAGAAAATAAATGCGTCGGTTTTATTAAAACCACTGATCTTATTTTCAGCTCCAAAGGTAAAACTGAGAAAATGGAAACATTAAATGTGTAGCAAATAATTTCCTCTGGCTGTAATTCTTGTTGCATGGTACAGACAAGTCGTTTTTTCAACACTAGGTACAATGAGCATTCCAGGTCTTTTATTCAAAAAAAAATTCTTAAATTGATATAGATTGCGTAGAAGACCGAAATATTGGTACAAATTCAGAATGTGAAGTTACTTCGATAGAAATAAAAACCTCTCAAACTCAACTTCTTAGAATCGATAGCAAAAAGAATGCTGGTTAACAGCCAGACAGATCTTGTGATAAACTGCTACGTTAAAAACGTAATTATGCTTTCATTACCTGACTCAAATGATAATTATTGAACCAGCAATTTTCAATGATGGTGACAGTGCTGCGTAAGTAATACTTTCTGCAATCAATCAGAAGAAGATTGCTTTTTTCACCCCACATCTATAGCAAAACTGAAAAATTTTATCGAATGGAAATTTTTTCTATAGAGCTGTCGAAACCAATACTTGAGCTATTAAATCACAAAATACAACTTTTTAGAATGAAAATAAAATGAATGTTTAGAACTCGATCTACAGTAACAGCAATGACCTCAATCTATACTGATAAGACCAATAGAAGTTTCAATATTAAAATGACAGAATCTGAACGATGTTTTTAATTGAAATATCAGATTCAAATTTTGCTAATAATCTCTGATTGCCTAACATGTTTCGGAAAAGCATCTGTGGAAATATCTTAGATATTATCAAATGAAGATACCAGTGTCATTTTTGAACGAACCACTAAAATATCTGATCTTCTCCTCAACGCCAAAGTTGTTTAACAACAAACTTCTCAGGCTTTAGTTCTTGTTATAACGAACACCAAGGTCATTCTTTCATTACTAGGCACAATGAGTATTTTAGTTCTTTCATGCATAAAAAAACAGTATTCTAAAATTGCGAAACATTGCTACGAAAAACTGAAACAATTTGCACAAATTGGGGATTTAAAATCAATATAATTATATGATAACTCTCTCAAAAATTCAAAGAATCGAAGGAAATATCAAAAGCATCCAGAGTAAAAACAGAAGCCCCATGGACCTGATACATCAGATGATAGATAGAGTTTATAATTAAATGATGGTTTCATTACCTGATCCCAATGAATGATATTAAAGAAATAAGTTTTGGACAATGTTGGCAGGCATAAGGAAAACATTGAAGAAAAAACTGCTAAAAGCGAACCTAAACGATATCCATTCTGATTTGTTACCCTACATCGATAGAACAAGTGGAAATCTTCTTCAATGAAAACTGTTTCTATATAGCCAAGAAGAACCAATCCTTCAGCTATTAAATTAAAAAATTAAAGTATTTACAATAAAAATAAGTTGGTTGTTCAGAACTTGATTTACAGTGATTTCAGTGCTTATAATAAAATCTATATTGTTAGGACCACCCACAGAAGTTTCAATATTGATACATCAGAATTTAAACGAGGTTTTTCAATCAAGAAATCTGATTAAAATGGTGCAAATCACTTCAGTTTGCCTGACATGTATTTTGAAAAGTCCTGAGCAAGTAGCTTCGATACTATCAAATGAAGATATCAGAGTCACTTTTGAACAAACGACTTATTAAACTGGTCTTCTCTTCAACAAGGAATATAATCGCCAGAAAGAATAATCGAGTGTGCCAATCTACTTCTTCTAGTTATAATTCTTGTTATATGGAACAGACAGGACAGGAAAGGGCATTTTGATTCTTTCATGCATAAAAATCAATATTTTGAAATTGCGAATGCATCTAGAGGAAAAAGGTAAGGTTTTCAACGACCCCATATATCAGATAATAGACCAATCATTGAAATATGATTATGGTTTCCTTCCGCTTGAAATATGATTATGGTTTATTACCTGATTCAAATGAATATTACAGTGATGCTTAAGTAAAGTTTTGAGGCAAAAATAATAAAATAACATCCGAAACGATATCTATGCTCAAGTAAGATTTAGAGCACAACTGAAGTTTTTTAAGAAACTTGTTCCATATAGCTTTCGAAACCAATACTTGAGCATTTGATTTACAAAATGAAACTACACTCAATAATAATAAGTTGGAAATTTAGAACTAAATCTACAGTAACTACTACGTCTACAATTACATCTATATTGATAGGACCAAAATAAGTTTTGGTATCAATAAAGCAGAACATAAACAAAGTTTTTGTAATGAGAAATCAACTATGCAAATCATCTCAGTTTTTCTAACATATTTTTGAAAACTTCAGAGCAAATAAAGATCTAATTGAACAAACGACTTATCAATATGTTCCAATGATATTATTCAACAAATAATTTTCGATGATGGTGACAATGCTGCGTAAGAAAGATTTTCAGGAAAAAACTTCCAAAAGCCACCCTGAGCGATATCCATGCTTATCCAAATTTCTCTTCAAAGAAAACGATTTCAATATATGAATTTGATCGAATAAATTGAAAACTAAAACAACAAAAAGTTGGTCATTCAGAACAAAGTTAAATTTATATTCGAATTACGCAAATCATCTCTTGGAATATAAAATCGTTTAGAATCCACAATGTTAGTAATGGTTATGGGAAAATAGAACTTAGAAATTTTTAAATTAATAAACTGAAAGGAAACTTGGGAAGTTCTTTTCTTCTTTTAGGTTCACTCTTGATTTTTTCCACTGTCTATCGCCAAGATTCAAGTTATATTTCAATAAAACTTATGAAACTTATGTATTTTTTTTCCTAAATCATAGATTTTTATCAATTAAATGCCCTGAATTTTCAATATCTGAGAATAGTTTATGAATATTCTCTGAAGATTTATTGATTGATCATTCGATAATTATTCAATATAATTAAATAACATTATCGTTAAGTATTTGGTCAAATATTTGAAGAAAATTTAGAAATCATAAATTTTTTTTCATGAAATTATTCAAAACAAAATTTGAACATTGTTCGAAAATAACGACAGTTACACAATATACTCAATTCTCGTTAGTCTAGTCCATAAAATATTACAAACAGTTCAATAAAATTTAATCCAAATATTGACTCACCATAACTTGCTAGAAGTATAATAATTAGACACAAATAATGTTTATTGACAACACCACCATCCCCTGCACAATCCTTCATTTTAATAGCACTTTTTACCACAATAATCCACAGAACGTTGAATCTAAACTGGTCAGTAAGTTTCGAAAAACAAACTTCACTTAACGCCACCAATCATCGTCTCTGTTCTCGTTACATTTGTTAATTTCGAACTAAACGAAAGAATTCAACTTAACGACACTGTCTTACTTCCGAGCAATGCGTGCAATAAACCGCTTATTAATTGGCCTAAATGTGTGACATCCGACTCGGCCGCCTATGATGATCCGTCCCGACGTCCTTCGGCGGGCGAGAACGCGCGGAAACTAGAGATTGGGCTTCAGTGATGAGGCTGCGCGACGCGTAGCGTCGGTCGAGCGACGACGAACGCCACTCCCACATCTCGGGACTTGGAGAATTTGCACTTTGCTCCCAAGGGGGTTCGGTGACGGTCTTTTCGATATGTCGTGAAGGAGAAGAAGTCAACAGGTTACCATTGTATTTGTTTAGAGTTCATGGAATTTGTTTTACTGTGCCAGACATATTACGAAAGATAAGAATACCGTCTTGAATCGTGATTGTCAAGCGTGATATCTACTTATTACTTTCGCCTTGGGATATTTGAGAAATGGAATTATTATTCTTCATTTCAATAAAGAATAAATAGACTTTTGTTTAAGAATGTTTTTCATTTGATTTGCGCCATGAATTATTGAGCATTTTCGATGGCCTAGATAAAAAAAAAGCTGATGCAGCATCGTACATTTTAATCATGTACCAGGAATTGCATATTTAAAAAATCTGTTCAAAATGAATGTCGAAATTTTTTAATAGCTAAGTTGGCACAATTGATTTCAATACTGACGCGGAGCTTGAACTGTCAATTAGTTTGTTTACAGTGCTCGATTTTGTCAGTTCTCACGAGCGTGTCATGCAATTTCACAATGGATGAAAATATCGAACAAAGATTTTGTCTCAAATTATGTATTGCAAATGGAATTTCCTGTGGGGAAAATGTTACAGATGGCTTACGGTGAATCAACTCTTTCAAAAACACGTGCATAAAGTGGTGAAGTGCATTTTTAACAGCGGCTGAGATGTGGTGAAAGATTTGCCTCGCTTTGGTCGCCGATCAATTTCTTCAACTGAAGTTAACAATCGATGAAGGGTAGAAAATGTTACATTGAAATCGTCATTTAGGTTAGAGAGCGATAAGGACTGTGCGTGAAATATGAAAGCAGCACTACTGTTGGAGTTAGCGTTCTCTATTATTTTATTTCTGAACGTAGTGGGTTCGAAACAAACATTTATCAACTTAAAAAATATAAATAAAAATGGATGAAAAACTGAATTTGGTTTTCACCCTGTTATCTATACTGTTATAGTCGTAAGGCCTTTTTCGGGAATAATCCGAGGGGATAACGGTAGTTTGAACCGGGCGGAGAAGAAGCGACTTGGAGAAAATTTTCCGGAGAGTAAAAGTCTGAGGAACGTCGGTGCCAAATTTGGAGCCCATAGCTCGAACGACGAAGCCCTAAGGGTTTTTTGAAAATTTTCGCCGAAACGTCAGAAAAAAAACTTCGGTCTTTCAGAAGGCGTTCGGGCCGACCGATCCAGCAAAAATTCGGGAGGAAAGTCCCGAAAAAGCGAAAATAAAAAAGATCTCCGATACTTCACGAGTGGAGGGAATAATTTCGTCGAACTCTTATGTCTATACAAATTTTTCTATCGTGTTTGATCGTTTCAAAACCTGGACTATAAGCAAGCCTCGAGTTTTGCATGTTGCGACGTAATAGTTTCACTCCTGTTAAGCGACGAGAAAACTGGAAAATCTACGATACAACAAAGGACTAACGGCGAACTTTTGCAAAATTTCGCTTCTTTCCTCATTCTGAATATCTCTGACGACTAGAAATTAACTAACGTCGAGCTGTCAAAATAAATGGTTTTCTTTCAGCCTTCCTACTTATACGGGATTACCAGAAGAATGGATTCGGGTGTCGAACGATTCCTACATATCTCGAGATCGGATCCGCGAAGAGAAATCGTTACTCTACTACTTAATTTTCGTATTTGGGACAATTTCGAGACCTAGAATTTCGAGAAAAAGAACGGAAACACGGGGACGGAGCCAGTCACTCTCCTTTCGTCCCTTAGATTGCTATTCAATGTCAGAAGTCAGCATTACGAACGTGTAAAATTTAATGCTCTCTCTCTCTTTTGAATGAAAATATTGAGATGGAAATAGTTAGTAACTTTTATTTTCACCAACATAATTTCGGTACAACCAACAACTAGAATATAGTGCTCTCTCTCTTCTCAGTGACAATATGAGACCGAATAAAATGTTACAGCTAAACGAATCTAACCGTATTTCAATTAGTCTTATATTCGATCTGTCAAAATGAGTAATTCCGAATTTTATTGGATGGAAAGTTTGACGAAACTTGAAATAAACTTTTCGAGGTAAGTGAACGTAGTTTGATTTTTATTTTATTCATTTTTATGTTTATTTTTTTTTGAGAAAGGAAACGACAAACTTTCAAAGTTCGACAATTTATCATTTTGTGGCTATTCTAACCTGAACAATGTGATTCAAACGGAATGTTACAATGAAAAGGAGTTGAGGAGACTTACAATAATGTTTGAAAGGTAAGTAAATGTAATTTGAGGTTTATTTTTGTATTTTAATGTATATTGTTTATAGCATACTCAAGAAATGTCCTCCTAATTCACATATTTAATTTTTCATTCATTGTGATATTAACTTCTATGCGTTAAAAATGTCCTGAAATTACTAGGATTTTTAACGAATCAATTGGGACTATTTCACAAATTGATGGGATATCCTTTGAATTGCTATTAATAGGTATTGAGCTCTTTTGTATAATAAAATTTTTTCTGGAAGGAACTCGATAAAGTTTTCGTTAGGTTATTCAGAGTATGAATCATATGAATATTGAAAGCTATCCATTAAGGGCTCTATCTGTATTAAAAGATTTCAAACTGGATGTCACTAAGACCGTGCCATTTCAAATTGAATTTTCGTTTCACTTTATTATAGAGGAAGTATGTTTCTATTCTACAATTATCCCAATGTTAAAGTAAATGAGATTGAATGTGTTTGACAATGTTCAAGTTAGAACCAAAGAAAATACGATCTCAAATTTGCACAAAAGTTAATTATTGTGAGTTCCTTCTATTCATTGGTACTGTTTCTCAGGAAATTTTATCAAGGTTGTTAAATTAATGACAGGAATTCCTGTTGAAAGCTTCTTTGTTATAGGTGTCTGATAGTGGGAAACATGATGTTCAAATATGTAGAAGTTGTATACGAAGTTTCATTTTGTACAACCACGACTTTCAATCAAGATTTAGAAAAGTCACAGGAAACATGCTGCTGCTTATGTGAATCATATTATGCAAAAAGTTCAACTACTACTTGGAATTTGATAATTTTTGTTATAAGTAGTTTTACTATAGGTATTTCATATAATTGTGTGAAATGAGTACGTTCATCACGTAATATGAAAATATGAAGTTGTTTTAATGCAATTTCTTCCTTTCATTTTCATTTCATGATATATTATAAAGTTTCAGAAGAAAATTAATTGGAGAGAAGTAAGATTGAAGACAAAAAATTTCAATTATTAGACAGCAAGTTTATAGAAAGCTGACTGCTCGAAACCAACAGCCAACTCGACAGGATCTAGGATATTAACAGTTACAAGAAACAGTTTTATTGAAACTAATATATAGTTAACATCATTGTATGTATATGAGGGTCCATAATGTAATTTACAAATTTGTGGAACTCATTTCTGCTTTCCACAAGAAGGCGCTCAGAATGATGCATGGAATTGGTAGTCGAGAGTCTTGTGAACCAATTTTTGTGAATTACAAAATACTTACTTTTCCATCTTTGTATATAAAAGAGTGCGTTTTATTTATGCAGGGACAGGGATTCCTCTCCACGAAACTGCGACTATCACCCATTTGAAACAAGATATAAAGAACTGTATACAACACCACTTCATGTTAAAAGGAACACACAAAATTTATATAAATACTAAGGGATACAGCTATATAACAACTTGGCTGTTGAACTGAAGTACTTGTCTGGAACGGTGTTCAGAAAAAAAATTCAAGATCTACTGTGGAGGGGGCCTTATATTCAGTTGAAGAATTCATCAAAATATGAAGAATTAAATTATACAGACATATATATATATATATATATATATATATATATATATATATATATATATATATATATATATATATATATATATATATATATATATATATATATATATATATATATATCATAATCTGTCAACTTTTGAAATGTTCTGAAAGTTCTTTGAATATATTTGCTGTTTTATTAGCTTGTAAGTATTTTGTAACTTCGCTTATTGGACACGTCATGTAGGATTTTGATGACAATTATACGAAATAGTTACATATAGAGCAATCAAATAAGGTGAAATTTCTATATTTTCAGTATTGTTCCTTTATATGATTACTAATTTTTCGCTTCTGTCTTTTGGATATTCCGAAGAATTTTTAATTTGAGAAGAATTCTTATTTTCTATTTCATTAGTATTCTTGAGAAATAATTTTTCCATCTTGCTGTTTTGAGTTCATATTAATAGTTTATTATAATTCATGAATCTTATTCGATTCCTATCTGATCTAATTCGAATCAGAACTGTAGAGTAAAAATTAAAAATTTGAAACAACAGATCTGCATATATCGATCTTTCTGAAGTATGTATTTAATACTTTTGGAACTAAAAATTTGGAATATTGTGAATTAATATTAGAGTTGTTGATGATTGAATTTCTATACCTAAAGGGTGATTCAACAATTTGTTTTTTGAATCAATGTTGAAATGTTTTAATTTCATCTTATGCTAGCTCAATTGGAGAAAGTAGAGATTTTCAAAATGATTGTATCTTTTTGAATTTCGATAGTAGTGAATAGTGTTGAAATTTGTGTAGTTGATGAGTCAGTATCAATAAAACAATACTAGAAGCCGCGTTATCCTATGGCTGACTGAGGCAATATATGAAAGTGTGTATAAGTATGAATCTCAGTGAATATTATAAGGCGTTCAATATAGATAGAGTTGGATAAGAAAATGCGTTCATATATTAGGCGTTTAGTATATAAGGCGTTCAGTATATTAGGCGTTTAGTATATTGCCTATTTAGATATAAAAGGCGATCTTATTAGGCTCACTAGTTAATACTAACGTGGCAAGAGGGATGAAAATGGTGAAAATTTGTTCAAATCAAAGCATTTTTATGGTGTTGTTGAAGAAACAAATAAAAGTGGGACAGTCATAACCGGCAAAGTTGTGCCACAGGTGTCAAACGATTAGGATGTGAAAGTTTCTTTAAGTATAAAAATGAAATTGAAGAGTGAGAAAATTTTTGTATTCATTAATTTATAAGAATAATTGTTTCCAGGTTGATGCCAATCGAAGGGTTATTAATGCTTCTTGCACCTGTAAAGCTGGTCCTAGAGGCAACTGCAAGCACGTATGTGCGTTGATTCAATATGTAAATTGTCCAGGAGCTCCGTTGTCCAAAACAAGTCATTCTCAACAAAGAAGTAAGCCTACGCAAAAGCAATTACTATGGTATGATTATGATCAAAGGATGTGAACCTTTTCACCCCTCAGTATTATCAGTTGAAACAGCCAAGTTAAAACCTATACAACTTAAAGTTGCCAGTATACCTGATTCATTACTAAATACACGAAGAGCAAAAAGATATTATTGTAACAACAGCTGGAAGAAATAACAAATGACTCAAACGGAGACCAAACAAATCCTTGAGGATAAAGCCAAAAAAGTAGTAAATGATACTTTTGTGTTGCACTTGAATTCCATTTACAGTGAAGAAGTGTGGGTTACTCACGAAATCTATAAATTTTATATGGAAAGAATTTGTTGTGGTGCTAACACAGCGTTAGTAGCGAGTGATTTATACATTGAGAATGACTGCTAGAAATGGACACAAATTGAAAAGTGGCGGTTTTGATGTGAAAAAGTTGTAACAGATATAATAAACCCAAAAATTGGAGATGTTGCACTGAAAGAGTGTACGAAGTTAGTTGCTCCAAATTTCGGCATTGTTAGAGTTGGTGTCATAATTAGTTTGCAGCAACCATAGTAAGCTGTTCTCCAGATGCAATCCTAGTTTATGGAATGGGATCCGGTATTTAATTGAAATAAAATGTCGGTTTTGAACAATGGCATGAGGGTTATCATCGGCCCAAAATTGTGAGTTATGAGAATTTGTTCTGCCATCTCTCTGAAAGCCTGCCGCATTAAAGTAAAAGATTAAACCAACAAGAGCATTATTTTATTCATGTTAGTGTAAAAACCAATGACAAATTTCACTTTTGGGATAAGTCCTCTTCATTTTGAAGATGGTAGGAGTGACGCAAATGTATCCTTCTAATTCTGCGAACCATACTTTATCATGAATTAAGTTTCTTCAATAATTTTCGAGTACTGGTAGAAGGCTCTCCTCAACAACATTTTCTAAAATATTTTCTTCTAGTTCGAATGTATGCAGGATCATGAAGCAACCTGAATTACATGCATTTTTCTTGAATGTACCTAAATAAAATTCCATAAAAAAAATGTTTAATAATATCCTGCAAATAATCACCCGTTTCCTTTTAGTCTGCGATCTTTATTCACGTAAGTAGGTCGCCTAGGTAGTCTTCTGTTTGGAAATCGCTCCAAATAAAGTCTTCTAGCATGCAAATCATTTCCAGATACCAAACATCAAATGCATATCTGCATATTCTCCGAAGTGTATTCTGTATTTTAATTAACTAATGAATACGATAAATATAAAAAACTAAATGCTTGAGCTGTGAAATAACAAAACAATAACAAATTTTTCATTTATGATTTTGTCTGTATCTAGTGTGGTGTCTAATTGGCATACTCGTGTGGATGTGTATCGACGATTAAGGATAAAGGGTCATATTTCGCAAGATATTATTAACTTTTTTAATAAAATACCTTATGTGGTTTTGGCACGATGGTCTCCCCCGCATTTTAGCTTGACGGTTAGAGAGTAAATAGAGACATGCTTCGTTAGAGAATAATTCATTATTCTAATGAGATAACTAGATTATGCATAAGAGTTGGTGATTATCTATTTAAACAGATAATATTAATAGTGTCTATGTAGTAATGTTCAAATAATTCAATCAATGAAAATTTTTTACTAAAGATATCGTTTTTCTCGGTACTGGTTCATTTTTTCAAGACCTAAAAAGGGGGACTCTTTTGAGTTAAAAACTTCAAAAGAATATGAAAATTTTATCAGATTCATAATACACTCATCCCCTTAAAACTTAGAGGGGGAAAGGTGTTAGCGTTAGTTTACTCTGAACGCATATGGGGCGCAATAAATACACCAAAACCAGCTTATAAAATATTATTTTTTCAAAAAATGTCTTGATTTTCAGAAAATTCCGTTGTAGGCACAGATTTTATCTGTTTTTTTTAATTTAGGCTGAATATCTCAGCAGGTATATTAAAGACTTTTGATAAAATCAGCTTCTTCAGGAGAGATATTCAACATTTTTGGAAACTTGAATATTGTTCATAGTATGACAGTCTTCTAGGATATAACAGAAATAAGTGATGTGTTTAATGAATTTTATTGGATAATTGTGATTCGAAACGCGTTTCGCTACACCGTAGCTTCTTAGACTTAAGACTTAAGAATGAATGTACAGAAATCATGACAACTATATATAGATAAAATGAGAATATAATTACAAATGTTCTTAAGTCATAAAAAGTTTTTTAGTTTCTTCTTTTTAGTTGGTATTAATGACTGTTATGTCCAATAAAATTGAGGAATATATTGCTCCTGAAGAGATTCAATAGAGGTGAAATGCTTAAATCAACTTGTTCGTAAATGAGTCTACCTGATTGTTTGTGCTTGTTGATTTCTAAAGTTTCCCAAAGATCCACTTTTCAATATTTATTATCTGTATGTAAAATTGTGTGATTCGAAAGAGTGATTATTTTCTAGGAGATGATTCACGCAATTTGAATCTGATTTGAAAAACTGCGTTTATGTTCCGATATTCTAATGTTGAAATTTCTATGTGTTCTACCAATGTAGAAATTATTACAGTCATTGCAGTTCCATCTATAAACACCTGATTTATGATTTTAACTGATTTGGTTTTATTGTTTTTATATATTAGCCTAAGCTGTTTTCAGCTTGAAAGCTTTATTGAAATCATTTCTACTCAGGAATGATTTCAGTTTCTCACTTGTAATATGAATGTTGGTTAAGGTATTGAATTTTTATTTCAATTTATCGATAGGGTGAACTTCATTCAATGCGATTCTACTTTGTTTTTATTTAAAATATCATTTATTATTTCGAGATAATAACCATAATTTTTAGCACTTTGTTTAATCCAATTTAATTCTTTGTTATTTGTCGCAATCTACCATAAGCCGTCACATACAGATATGATAATACATCACTCGTCGTGTCATCCGTATCAACATAAAATGTCAACATACCGTTGTCACCAGAAAATTCAACAATGAATTAAATTGAATCGAACAAATAACTTAGAATAATGGTTCTAATCCCAAGAAAATAAATAATATTTTGAATGAAAAAAAGTAGAATCGCATTGAATGAAGTTTACCTTGTCGATGAATTGAAGAAATAAATTGAAGCAATCTATTCCTTAATTTTATTGGATATACCTGTCATCAATAACCACTTGAGAAGGAGAAATTAAATAAGCTTTTAATTACTTAGGAGCATTTCTATTTATATTCTCATTTTTATCTTTATACAGGTTGCTTCAACGAAAACAAAACAGAGGCTATATCTACCAAGATATTCATTTCTGATCAAAACGCAATATCTCTTCTATTTTTCAGTGGCTCACTCTTTATCTACTACAGTTTTCAATCAAAAATGAAAATTCTTTCACGAGAATGCAGACAAAGATAACACCTTCCTTTTGAGTTATCACTCGACCAATCAACCCCTCTTCCAAAATTTCAAGGGTTGTCTCCCCTGCTCCAGTGGTTGAAATTCGAGAAGAGGATGTTACTTGATGATGACTGCCATTGATCAGCATGGACCTCTTCTATTTCACCTCTCTGAAACTTGAATAGTCTCAGGGAAATAGTCTTCCCTATCTTTCAGTTGCTCACCCTGTATCTTTCACAGTTTTCAATTAAAAATGGAAATTCGTTCAAGGTAATGTAGACAAAAATACCACCTTTCTTTTGAGTCATCACTCGACCCATCTTCCCTATTCAAAATGTTCAAGGATTGCAATCCCCGCTTAGGGGTTGATATTTCAGGCAAATATTGTACCCCAGAAGATGTCCCCTTGAAACAAAAATTGACCTGTTTTAGCGTTTTGAGGAAAAATGAATATCTTGGTAGATATAGCCTCTGTTTAGTTTTCGTTGAAGCACCCTGTATGGTTGTTATGATTTCTGTACATTCATTCGTCTGAAGAAGCTACGGTGTAGCGAAACGCGTTACGAATCACAATTCTTCAGTTAAATTCCTCAAATAAAATTCTTTGCTTTTATTATTGATAATGGAATTCTCCCAAATTCAAATGTCTTCTAAGCTCTTGAGCTTTCTGCACGTGGTAAGAGTGACTTGATTTTATTTTGATAGTGGCTTAGCAATAGCTACCCCACTGTCGGGTTCTTGTGAATTTTTTAGTTATTGTGAACAGCCGCTATTTGGCAACGTCCTTGAAGAAACTCGATTTATTAGCCTTGTTATCAATGAATATGTGAGAACTCGCTTGCCAATTATTGCACATCCAAAACATTTCAATACTAATGATCTTTATAAAGTATCGCAATTGTATTACTCTTTTATCTTGAACGACTGCCGAAATTTTCAATGAAAAGCTTTTGCCTTCTCCTGTTGAATTGATTCCATTCAAATTCAAGTAACTGAATTGTGAACCGGTGTTCTTATTTTATATTTACTACTCGAAAAAGGCTTGACAATCAACGACGTTATTTAGGATTCATTGAATTAATGAACTCTTTTATCGTAGCCTCTAATGTCAGACGAAATTTTACAGCGAAAAATTAATGAGCATAAAAGGAATTGTGTAGAAAATATGGATGGTTAGGTTGGACCGTTGTCCGATATCTTTCTTTTCGATTTAAACTAGGTTTGATTTCGATAAAATTACCTACCTTGAATCTGATCACAGCGGACTTCCGTACGCAGAAAGAACCCAGGAAAGGGAAGTCATTTTTCTCTATTCACATTAATTCATATATTTGCAGGATAAATCATCGAAATATATCCACCTGTACAGTAAACAAAATTGTCTGAAAATTAGGGCATAAATGACACTGAATAAAAGATATATACAATTAAATTATTTTCAAAACAAAAATGCACAGCAGATCCACTCTACTTCCTCCCATTATTTCAAAAATCTTACTGAATTAACAAATCTAACCTATTCGAAATACGCATCTACTGAATGATATATGCACTTGTTCATGTGAATTTCCCCTATTGCCATGTGTTGAGCCTTCACGTATCATTACCAACGTTAACCATGCTCGACTATCTCTGGAGAACGGGAGAAGGCTGGCAAAGAACATCTGTGTTTTGTGAATATCAAGATTTTCGTCTGATGTAGAGAGAAACGAAAACGAAGAAATGATGGTATTTTATTTTTTATTTCGAACGAAGTCATAGCAACTCGTCTGTTTCAGAACTTCATTTTTCATTACATAGTACGACTGAAGATTGTAGTTATTTTTTTTTATTATTCAAGATCTACCTGAAGATCTCTCCTTATAGAAAGGATTTGGAATGGATAATACTTTCAAAGCACGATTTTGTTAATTTGTGAATCAAATAATTGTCTACTGGTTGAGAGAACTTCTTAGCTCAAAAAATCACCCCCAGAGTAATGCAATGATTATGCCATTGGAGGAGTGTTAGCGGTTTGAGAGATGTGAATCCTCAGGGACAGCATTTTATTGATTAATTAATAATATTGTAGTTATTATTCCTTTATTCTATAATTTTCTTGCATTGACTCATACAAAGTCGTAAGTTCAGTTGCATATACAGGGTGGTCCATTTAAAACTTAACACCTCATTTTCCAGTTTTAAAATGAAAAATTGGAGAATCACTCTGACCCGTCGATTTTCGATTCGAGGGGAACAATTTTTCGAAGTTTTCATCCCCTTTACTTCAGTTCCTTAACAAGGGTGAGCACAACCCCCTGATTTTGAATTGGGATAAAGGGTGTTGCGATACCTCATTTTGAAGATCTTATCAAGTACTCTAAATTTTCACTTCAAAATTTTTATCGTTAACGAAATGGCAGCCAAAAAAGTTGAAGACTGCTTATTTTTGTGATTAGTTTATTAAGTGCTGAAAATGGGCACCATTCACCTCCATGCAGTAAAGAACGCTGGTGTATGGCTAGCTTATGTTGAATTTACTTTGGGGTATGCAATGTTTCCATTTATTTGTTAAGATTCACCTTAGTCTTTCGTTAGTCTATCGTGCATTTTCAGGAACGTTCAAACTGTGCCAAAACGATTGTAAATTTGTAGTATGATTAAAATAGTGTATTCCGTAGAAGAAAGGGTGAAAATGATAAAATTATTTTTGAGTAATAACGCCCCTGTGCAATGAACAGCGTCTTCATTTAACGAATGACATCCTGATGAAAATGCATTCGCTGCTTACGTTGTGCAACTGGTTGTTAGTTTTGAAGCTACGGGTTCAGTCGGCAACGAAAAGAGGGTGTATGAAAAAAACGAAGCGAGGAAAGTGGCTATCTTAGGATCTTACCCTTAGTACTAGGAAATTGTCCAATGTGTCTGTTGGTCACGCATAACGATCATGAGAATTTCAAGAAAACATAAGTTTCATCCTTTTAAGATACGATTGGTTCAGGAACTGAATGAGGATGATTTTGATCGCCAACTCAAGTTCTGTGAAATGGTTAGTGAAATTATTAACAATAATCCAAACTACATGTTCAATATCTGTTTTCCGGATGACTGTTCATTTTACCTTAACGGCACAGTTAACAGGCATAAAGGTCGGTACTGGTCAGATCAAAATCCAAGATTATCTCGAGAAGAGCATACTCAGCATCCACAAAAGTTAAATGTTTGGGCGATTATTTATGGAAATCACATCATCGGCCTTTTCCTTATACCCGGTAATGTCACAAGCTAAATTTATTTAGAACTATAACAGAACGCAATTTATTCAGCCCTCGTGCAAGTCTGGAGAATGGAAAATACCATGAAACGATCATTTTTCAACAAGAAGTGTCATTTTTTTTCAACCTGTGCGTCAGTTCTTAGATGAAAATTTTCCTCAGGCCTGGATTTCAAGAAGGGAACATATTGAGTGGCCACCAGATCACCAGATCTGACGCCACTGGACTTTCTATGGGGTCACCTGAAATCTAAGATTAACGCTACCCAACTTGAGACACTGGATTATTTTCGAATTCGGATCATTAATGAATCCCGTCAAATTGAACCAGAAATATTGAGTAAAGTACGTGAACGATTTGAGCAAAACTTCTTTAACTGCATGAAAGTGAATGATCTCTCTCTCTCTCTATATATATATATATATATATATATATATATATATATATATATATATATATATATATATATATATATATATATATATATATATATATGTTCATTTTCTTCATATACCGGTGTTATTATAGCGTCTTCCGCCTTTCGATTCCGAACTTCCAGCCTCTTCTATTTTCCCAGTCTCCCGGTTGTAAATTTCTCTCTGACATAGCTTTTCTTATTCCTGCTCTCCATGTTGTTTTTGGTCTTCCTCTTTTCCGTCTCTGTGTTGGTATCCATTTCAAAGTTTGTTTGGGAATGCGTTCGTCGGTCATACGTTCTACATGACAGTACCATATTAGTTGCCTCCTTTCAATTTCATCTATTATTGTCGTATCCACGCTCATCATTTCTCTTATCCTGGTGTTATTTATTCTTTCAAGTCTTGATTTTCCTGCAGCCCTTTGCCTAAAATCCATTTCTAGCGCAAGTAATCTTTGTTCTAATGTCTTATTCAGTTGCCACATCTCACACCCATACAGTACAATACTCGATATGTTTTTCGACCATAGTATTGAATTTAGGCACCCTATAACCTTCTTTCCTGTAATTATTCTTTTTCTCATTTCCTGTTCGCTTACTATAAACTTTTGAAGCGATTGTTTAGGGTAAGATAGCACTCGATAAGATCTTCAAAATGAGGTATCGCAACACTCCTCATCCTACTCTTCACAAGTAGTCAAAGATCCATGGTTAAAAATAATCAATAATGTGAAATACCGAGTGACTCCATTTAAATTTGGTTGTGTGTACATTCCTGGTGAAAGTATTAAAATGATTACGAATGAGATCAATTCTAGGGGATTAACGGAAATGGCCAGGTGATCTTTGAATTTCTATTCTTTGATTTATATAACCTGCAGTAGATTCTTCTTATGTTTTCATTTTATGAAAACTGTTGAAAAGCTCAATCTCGTGTAGGAAGGGAATCTAATTTGTTGATATTTTGTCACATATCTAACGTTAATTTTTTAATCAGATCACTAGTAAAGATTAAAGATATATACAGAAGCTTTTATCTTGAGACAAAATAATATCTTGGTTGGACTTGATTATTTAGAAAAATTAAAAGACAAAAGTCAGAGACTAAGAAGGGGTCCATCGATTACAACTTGAACTTCTGAAGACACATTGAAAAATTTTCATTGAAGGAACAATATTTAACCTTCCGTAAAATGTTAAATACCCTTGCCCGAAGGTGCTGGTTCTCCTTCAGAATCATCGCAAACCAGGGCCACCCAGCAGCGGTACAGCTCGATCGGATGGAATGAATAGGAATATATATATATATATATATATATATATATATATATATATATATATATATATATATATATATATATATATATATATATATATATATATATATATATATATATATATATATATATATATATATATATATATATATATATATATATATATATATATATATATATATATATTCTTTTGAAAAGGAGGATTTACAAAAATTTGAATAATTGAATTTACAATAGACTGCAGTTTCGGTCTCATTGAACTTCGTCAGTATTGTGTACCCTTTTACAACCTCAGGTCAGATTGCTACATACAATCTCAAGAAAAAAATCTTCAATATCACATATAGCGATAATTTCGTTAGTTGTCATTGATGAGAATGATGATTTTCTGAATCTGAAATGATGGATTTCAAATGAAGACATCCATTTTTCACAATATTTTAGTTTTATTTTGGACTCAAATTGACGCTAAAGAAATGAAAAAAGGATATCATATTGAACTATTGGGGACCTTTTTCCTAGGAAAATACTTAGTACTGGAGTTTTAGGACAAGAGAAATATGTCCTAGGAGCTTGAAACTAGCCAAAGTCATACCTATCTACAAGAAGGATGATGTAAATGATTATAACAACTACCGACCCGTTTTCATACTTCCTTCAATCTCGAAAATATTCGAAGAATTACTTAAAAGAAGATTTGTAAGCTTCTCAAAAAGTAACAACATAAAAGGCAATTCACAACATGGCTTCAGAAAAAAGAGATCAACTTCAACAGCCCTACTTCGAGTAGTGGAAGCAATAACAGTCGCTTTCGATTCATACGAACATGCTGAACTATTTACTCTTGATCTGAGTAAAGCATTCGATTGAATTCTCAGGGAGTTTCTACTGGAGAAAATGGATAGGTATAGTATAAGTGGGAGAGCTCAGGGAAGTTTTAGGTCTTATCTACAGGATAGAACACAAATTGTATCATGGAATGAAAATGTTTCAAGGGAAATAGAAATCATACATGGAGTTCCGCAGGGCTCAATTTTGGGACCCGTGTAATTTTCCATATATATTAATGACTTGTCACCGAACTGAACATGCCGAGAAACATGTCCCTATGCCAATGATGCAAACCTATTGAATATGGCTTCAACAGACACAGAGCTGAACTATAAGGTGGCCGAGGCCCTAGACGCAGCAGAGGAGTGGTTTTCAGCGAATGGACTGAGGCTGAACCGGGAAGAAACACAAAGAATCAAGTTCAAAGTGAATGGCAGAGAGGAGAATACCATTAATCAGTTAGGCATTGTTATCGACGATGCTCTTACCTGGAAAAGCTGTATAGATTTTATATCGAAAAGGTTGTCTACAGCTATGTTTTCCATCCCCCGAGTAACGAAAATAGCCAATCAGGATATCTATAGATTGGCCTACTTTGCAAATTTTCATACCATATCTTCTTATGGGATTGTATTGCACGGGAATCAGTAGGATACTGCTTAAACGAAAAGAGGCTATAAGAATAGTTTGTAGTGTTTTCAGAGCGACGAGTTGTAGAGAATTGTTTAAATATCAAAAGATACTTACCGTTGTGTCTGTTTATATACTTACCTGCCTCAAACACGTCTACAGTAAGAATAACGATAATGAATTCCATCTCAATTCTGACTTTCATCCATTTAATACGAGGGCTAAAAATCAAATATCCTTGCCACACCATCGTATTAAGTGAACTCAGCTGAGAAGGAATTATTTTGGAATAATGTTCTACAATAAACTTCCAGACAGACTGAAGAGCTTTCCAGAAATTGAATTTACCAATGAGATTAGAAAATTCCTACTGAACAATCCTTTTTGCACAACAGAAGAGTTTTTGAGTTATGAGTTTTAGATGTCTCTATTTTAGTATTATTGTTTGTTACATATTCACTATATGTATAAATTATTTTTGATCATATTTGATAGGAATTGTTTTCATTCCCTGACATGCGTCACTTTTCCTAAATTTATTCAATAATCATGACCGGTTTCGACCCTACGGTCATTTTCAAGTGAATAACAATATAATACATAAGTAGGCAAGTACAAGTACAGAATAGAATTTATCCTAAATATTGAGTAGTGGGGATCTATTATGCTCTAGTTAACTATTGAGGGTAATAAGTTGTGGGTTTTTGCATAGTTTGTTAATCTCCAAACTTTCCAACAAATTCATCTCTCTCCCTTTGTTATACATTTATGAAGGATTTTAAGATTGTTCAATGATATCGATTGGTGAGTTGATTTTATGTGTTCAAATATTGGCGAATTTTTATCTGAGGAAATATGTTCCTTGAATCTTCCTTAAAAACTTCTCCCTGTTTGTCCGACATAGGCTATCTGACATTCATTGCATTCGATTTGATAAATTCCTGATTGCTTGAATGTATCGTTATTTTGTTTGGCATTGAATAATAATCTGCTTAAGTTGGGGCTGCTTGAGAATGAAGTAGTTATGTTCAATTTGGAAAAGTAGTTACTGATTTTGTTAGAGAGTTCGCCGGTGTATCTGAGACTAGTGTATCTTTTTTCCGGGGTTTCTACGATGCAATATAGTAATTGGGAGGTAATACGTTGTTCTTTGCGTTTAATGATTGTATTTAGAAAATGTTGTGGTATGTTGTTATTTCAGGCAATCTTTCTGATGATATTTATTTCAGTTTGAAAATTTTCTTTCGAAGGGGAACAAAGTAAGCTCTATGAATCATGGAGTTATATGCAGCTAGTTTGTGACTTAAATGACTTAACGAGTCCATAGGAATCGACGTGTCTGTGAATGTTTCCTTTCTGTAAATTTTATAAGTGAGTTGGTTATTTGAATTTGTAATGGTTAAGTCGAGGAAATTAATTGAGTTTTTCTTTTTGAATTCAGAAGTGAAGCTGATGCGGCAATGTATTTTATTCAGGAAATTAAAAATTGCTGAATTTGTCTCTTTGAACCACGAAAACCAACTAGAATATCATCTACATATCTGTACCAGAAAGTAATGTTTTTTTTAGCAAATTCTGTGTTTAATATTGAGTTTTTGTCTAAATTATTCATGAAAATGTCAGCTAGTAGAGGGCTAAGAGGTGAACCGATTGGAAGATCTGAATTTTGTTTGAAGAATTTAGATTGAAATTGAAATTAACTTTGAGATAGGCGTATCTGAAGAAGTTGCTAAATTCATAAGTGATATATGGCGGTGAGTTAGACTCGGATAAGATATCTGTAACAAGGGGAAGACACTCATTCGTTGGAATATTCGGGTACATATTTTTGACATCGAAAGAGACTAACTTAATATCTTGGGAGATTGTGAGATTTGAAAGTTTATGTATGAGATCTACAGAATTAGAAATAGTGTATTGTGCTTGAAAATTCGAGAGGTCCAGAAATTTTTGATTCGAGAAGTTTGCTAGTTTACCTGATGGTTTGTTTATATATGACACTACAGGTCTTGTAAATTTTTCTTCCTCATTTAGTTTAGTCAATCCGTTCATTTTTGGAGCTTGAACATTCATTAGAATCAGTTTCCTCTTCTCCCATTCTGTCTGTGCTAGGTTTTCTGACAAACTTAGCTCTTCTTTGATTTCTTTTATGAAAAGTTTGGTTGGATCTCTTAGTATTTCGGTACTATCCATAGTTTTCAGTACATTCTGCATCATTTCTTCGTACACTTCTCTATTGAGGCATACTATACTATTGCCTTTGTCAGCTTTAGTCTTTATGAGATCTTCGTCTCGGATTTTGCTTGATATGGACTTTATTATTTTCAACGATGTTAGTTTTTATGTCAGATTTTCTGATAATTTCTGTGAGTTTGTGTTTATGGAGGCTTGGGTTGGTGATAATATCTTTATGTTTTTGGCTGGCCAGCTCTGCTTACACTCCGGTTATTTCCTTGTCTGTTTTGAATTTGGCGTTTTCCGGAGTAAATTTTGGTCCTTTGTTCAGCAGATCCGTTTGAACTTCATCAAAGAAATTGTTCGATAGATTTATGAATCTAGGATAAGAAGTGATATCCTCATTGAAGAATCTTAAAATCCTTCATAAATGTAACAAAGGGAGAGAGATGAATTCGTTGGAAAGTTTGGAGATCAACAAACTATGTAAAAACCCACAATTTATTACCCTCAACAACTAGAGCATAATGGATCCCCTCTACTCAATATTTAGGATAAATTTCATTCTGTACTTGTACTTGCCTACTTATGTATTATATTGTTATTCACTTGAAAATGACTGTAGGGTCGAAACCGTTCGTGATTATTTAATAAATTGTGGAAAAGTGACAAAAGTGTCTCATTTCGTTTTACTTTAAAAATGAATTTCCATAAAATAAATTAAGCATCAATACTATCAATCCCTGACATGCCATGTGATTATTTTTGATGGCAAATAAATTATTGTATCGTAAAGAAGGGCAATCCCGACATGACCTTGAAAACACATCGACTTTGATCACAAAGTCATTTGAAGATAACATTCAAATTTTATATGTAACCTCTCTTATAACCAGAGAAATTATTTCGAGATCAAGTTGTTTTGGTACATTTAACGATCAGGATTTCATTAATTAGAACAAAAATTCATTCGTTTCCATCTTAAGAGACAATATAGTGAAGTTTTCCATTCTAGCTTCAATGGCTAGGGAGATTCAAAATCGAAATCATAGATACGGGACTTCATCGCAATTTTACTCCACACTACGTTTGAATTTCCCTTCATTAAACACTCGTATTTAAAAATATTGCATGATGCACTTGTGAAACGAATATAATTCAAAACGAGTAAACTTGACGCTTTGCCGTTCAAATCCAGAGATAAGCGAAAACCATCAAAATATTATTCTGCACTTGCTGTCACAATGAAGTTGTTCGCCGTGTTCTGCATGCCTGAAATACACGTGAGAGAGTAGAAATCACTTAACAACAGTCAACACAAAAACGAGGGGTGCTGAAATGAAAAATCTACCCACATATGGGACATCATTTTCCCTTTATCTGCTGGCCGCACTGTCTGCAACCCCACGAAATTCCATTGTACGAGTATAACGTGCAACCGCTCGACCGCGGAGAAGGCAGTGTGCTCACTTCACATGGGTTATGCGTGAACATATGACGTTGTGTCAAGCTTCGAATAGTTCTGGATGATGTGCACTGAGTTCAAGAACGAAAAGGTGGTAGACCAATCAAAATGGGGGATATTTTGATTTGTTGGGTTCAGTTACTGGATAAATCCCTTGATTTATTGGTTGCTTGACCATCTGAAAAAAAAATAATTTTTAATATCTCCCTTATATTTAGTGATCACAAAAATATATTTTTTAATTTTTTACTGAATACCATTCAGAAATGGCGGCCATTTTTGTTTCACACCGTAGCCATTCTTCCACATTCGCAAACATCACGGTTTTTTCAAATTTTCAGGAATGGGTTGACATAAGCCTCTCATCTAAGAAGCATTCAACTCAACACATCTTGTTGTTCAAATTGTAATAATTATGGCGTAGCTGAATGAACTTCTTAATATTTTTTTAATAGCTCAAAGTTATCGGTCCCGGAGTAAAAAATTTCAATTTTGGACCTACAATTTTCCTAGGAAGGTGTAATTTCTCAGCCTTCATATCATTCATACAATTACATTAGGTAATAAAGCTTTTTTTATTTAATATGAATGGTGAAAAATATACCGTTAAAAAATACACTATCATAAAAATCTTTTTCCAGTTTTTTCACTTTTTAGACCTGCTGTATCTCTTTTGGGGAACCAGATAAAAATCTGAAAATTACACGATAGATAGAACCATAATGTTATCTAACAATAGTTATAATTTCAACTTGGAGATTGTAATGTAATAAGTTTTATCAATTATGCAATATTGAAACATAAAATTATTTGTAAACACATCTAATTCATCACATTTAATTTCAACTTTGAGATTTAACTGTATGGAAAAAATGACAGATATGAGGCAAAGAATACAGTTTCGACATTCACGATATTAAGGCATAATTATATTTAAACATACATTTTATGTTTATTTGTTGATTTTTAATGAGCAAAATATTGTCTTGTTCTTACTTTACAAGGTTTTGCCGCGTTTTTCATTCTACAGCTGAGAAATTCTATGTTAAAATCCGCCAAGTCATAATTGTAAATTCCAGGGGAGACAGCTTCTTCAGTATATTTTTAACCGGCATCCAAAATTTATCCTTTTCAACTTTTATGAATGAGGTTGTTGGTGCTTGTGGGTGGTAGAATGTTTCATGGACATCTTGGTTTGGACAATCAATATTATCCAATTCGGCAATCCACCACTGATCATCACGAAGCCCCTATATCTTTATTCTGAATTATCAGTAATACAACTTTCCTTAATTGATGTTCCTCACTGTCAGGAGATGTTGAAGTGAACACTTGATCAAGTTATCTGAGTGGGGTATAAAACAATGGAAAGATCGAGTCCATTTAATCTTCTGAAAACCGTTGAATCGGTCCTTTAAGTCACTGATGTAGATTTCTTGTGTATCTTCTGTTTTAACGAACAAATATGTAATTCTTTCACTTATTCTTCACAAAATTGAAACATTTCTTGAGGTGTCAAAATTTGATTTTCTAACATTCCCTAAAGACTGAGCTTTTGTGGCAGCGCGTTTTGTAGTACCTCCGGCGCCATCACAAGCGTTCTTCCCATGATATCAAGCAAAAATATGCCACTCTACATCAATCCCAAAATCTTCTTGATAGCAGATGTTAATAAAATTGTTGTAAATCAGCCGACGTTTCGACACCTTCATTGGGTCTTCTTTTCTTCAGGGCAACTATAATAAAAGAACAAAATGGTTCCAATATGAACCCTGTCAGTGGTATTCCCAACAGCAACAACAAAAATTGTATATGTATATATAAAATAAATTGAATGGGTACGAGAAACATGAGATCTTAATACAGTTAAAATGAATATTGATTAAAATTACTTACATTTAATACAATTTTCCAGTCTGAAAACTGATAAACTCCGACAAAACATTACGTAAATGGAAAATTCATAATTTTAAATCGAAACAACACACATATTCTGAAATTCGCAACGATACTCAAAAGAAACGAATGAACTCGAAAATCATATGTCAGTCATATGCATGAAAGCAATATGGTAGAATACGTTAAGTAGGTACCAAGGAGGATTAGCTTGAATTTCATTTCGTTCTTAATTTTTCAATAATCTTAAAAGAAGAACGGAAGAACGGCTGGGACGATCGATATCAGATCGTCTGTTTACGGCCCTACCCTCATTCTTTTTATCTCGAGCATTTCTTCAAAATTCTGTACCGTAGAAATCCTGTTTACCAAGATTTTTGCATTATCAAACTCGAAATTGTCTTCTTGATTCATCTTATGTTCAACCTAAGCGGTGGAGTGTGGTCAATTCCAAAAATTTTCGAAGTCTGCTATGTGTTCTTCCAATCTTTTTTTTATATGTTGTATATGCTTACTAGTTTGACCTATGTAGCAAGCCTCGCAGGACCAACAGGGAATTCCATATATTACATTTGATTGTTCTTCAATCGACACCGTTGCTTTGGTTTTTGTAGAAAGGAGAATTTTGAGAGTATTTTTATGTTGCCCGTGTTTCTGACAAAAAATGTTTTGTATTCTCTCAGATAGACCTCTCACATATGGAATTTTGTAGAACTTAGTTTGATTGTTGCTTTTAATAGTTTCGGGTTTCAAAGTTGGTATTGAATATCTATGGATAAACATTTTATGAGGGAAATGGGGTAATTATTTTTTATTAGAATTTTTTTAATGTGCAAGATTGCTGTCTCAGTACGTTCCACTCGATCAGTCGATCGCGATCAACTTATCAAACTTAACCTAACCAAGTTTTGACACCTCAAGAAATGTTTTAGTTTTGTAAAGAATAAGTAAAAGAAATACATATTTGTTTGTTAAAACAGACGAAACACAAGAAATCTACATCAGTGTCTTGAAGTACCGATGCAACGGTTGTCCGAAGATTAAATGAACATTGTTTTACATCCCACTCAGATAACTTGATCAAGTGTCAGTTCACTTCAATATCTTTTGTGAAGTACACCAAATAAGGAAAGTTGTATTGCTGACAATTCTGAATAAAGATATAGTGACTTGTGTTTATGATGATCAGTGGTGGACTGCCGATATGGATATAATGATTGTCAAAACCGAGATGTCCATGTTACATTCTACCACCCACCACCACCACCACCACCCACCACCACCAACAATCTCATTTGAAAAAGTTGACAAGGATGAAATTTGGATGCCGATTGAAAATATACTGAAAAAGCTGTCTCCCCTGGAGTTTACAACTATGAGTGGGCGGACTTTTAACATAGAATTTCTCAGCTGTAAATGAAAAACACAGCAAAAACTAGTAAGGTGAGAACAAGACAATGTTTGGCTCATTTACATTTACCTTCAGCCGGCTCGGTGGCGTATGAGATATGATGCTCGTCTCCTACGCAGAGTTACCTGGGTTCAATCCCCACAAAGTCGGTGGGATTTTTCGGATTCTGGAAATCGCTTGAGTGTCCATCTTTTGGAGGAGATGTAAAGCTGTCGGTCCTGTCTAACAGAGATGTGTTGGACATTAAAGATCCCTTCCCGCGGCATGAGAGGGGTTCGGCAAATTTCCCGGGTTAGTGAGGTGACAGAATTCCCCGGCGTGTCATTAGCCGAAAGGCAGAAATAGAGCACGTTAAAAGAAAACAAACAAACAAACATTTACATTCAAACTAATCCTATATGGTAGTTTCTTGACGTGTTCTACCATATTGCTTTTATGCATACAGCTGACATATGATTTTCGAGTTCATTCATTTATTTTCATTATCGTTGCGAATTTCAGACAGTGTGTGTTGTTGTTTCGATTTCAAATTATGAATTTTCCTTAACATAATGTTTTGTCGGTGTTTATTAGTTGAACTTGGGAATTTATTTTATATATATATATATATATATATATATATATATATATATATATATATATATATATATATATATATATATATATATATATATATGAATTTTTGTTGTTGCTGTTGGTAATACCATTGAGAGGGTTTATATTTAAACAATGTTGTGTTTTTATTAGAGATGCCCTGAAGAAGACCCAATAAAGGTGTCGAAACGTCAGCTGATTTACAACAATAAGCTCTGTTCTTCTTTTGATCTAATATAAAAAAAACCTACTTCATATTCAGTGGATCGTAACCTCTAGACATAGTTAATGAAATTGTTCTTGTTTTTGTATTGGCTTGCCGCACCGTCGGAAAAATAGCTTATTTTTCAATTAAAAGCTAGTGTTTTTTTATGAACCTTATCAGCTTGTGTTGAAAACCATACACTGCTGCTGAGTAATGTAGAAGGTGAATGAACAACTATTCATTTGTTATTCAGGATAAAGTACAAGGGCATCAATAAACAACCCAGTGATGCCCTTGTGCTTCATCCTGAACAATAAATGAATAGTTTTCAGAGAAATGGACAAAGACCAAGTATTCCTCTTATGCCAAGGTTTGCTTTTTTCTTTCATATATTTACCTTGACCTTATGTAAAAAAATGATGCATTTTCAGATTTTCAAGTTCGGTTATCGAATATATAATATATTCGAAAAATTCTTCTCTAGGTTTAACGATTGTCACTATTTTCGTTCAGTCTTGTATTACCCATTGTTTGTATGCTATATTGATTCTTCGAACATGACCCTTAAAACTTGTTGGCCTGGACAATCTCGATGCTTTTTCGTGACCATACAGTTGTAACTATCAGCTTGCATACCGTAACCTCTTAAAGGTCTTTATACTCAACTGTAAGAATGGCACCATGTAACATCAGCTTTACCTTCTGGTGATGCAAACAAACGCAAACATTGTGGGTGCCATTTGGGCCTGCAACAATACACCATTTCGGCCCCAACATGCAAAACTTCAACCTTCCAATTTGAATTTCACGATTTGATTTTTTGAATTCAGTGAATAATTCGTTTAAATTAGACATGATTAACCTTTTTTCTCTTTGAACCTTAGAACCATTTTCTTTCTCAGAAATACAATCATGTACTGCTATTGTTGTTACCTTCATCATACTTTATAACCTTTTCAATTCTGTTCTGCTTTGTAATGTTGGTAAAATTCCCTGTTATTCCACTAAATAAACCAAAAACGTAAGTCTAGATATAATTAATATGCCTGAATTTCGCAAATGTTGAAACAGTATTTTTCACTCTTGTGATAACTGACAAGTTGAGAACTGTCATCAAATTAAATGACAGATAGTGTTCAAACTCCGCGCCAGTATAGAAAACAGTTGTGCAAATTTAGCAACAACGAAAAATTCGACAATCGTTTCAAGCAGATTTTTTAAATAATCAACTTTCGCTACATTTTGACAGAATGTATATCATTGCAATTCTTCTATTTTTTCTGTTTGAAATCCGAGAAATCACATGAACAAATGAAAAAAATATTTTGTTCCGTCTCTTACTGAAGTGAGTAATGAAACCTTTATCAAAATTTTTCCATTTGTGTTGTGTACTTTCTTCCTTTATCCTAATTTCATTTCGATATCTCCAAACATTCCAGAGGTATTAACCTAGTTCCACCACCCATATGCCCATCACTGTATATGAATCAACATGCAGACCAAATAGCCTTGAATATTCTAAACTACTCGAAATTGAATGAATTTTCAGAGAACTGTAATGAATATGCAATCTAAATAAAAATTACTACTCATCAGCATGAGAAATTTTCGTACAAACCTGGACCATACTATCATCTCTATGTACAATTTCATTGCATGAAATTATCCACTAATATAATTATATTGTGCTTTCTAACATCAACATTGCAAATTTGTCTGACCCTCAAGATACCATGTACCCATCCATCCATTCTTGGCGGCATCTCATAGACAAAGGTTAGACGTCATATTACTATGCTAATTAAGCACATAGACGCAATAGGTTTGAAATTATTTGTGTATACTGTTGCATAATTTAACAATCTGGATTAAAACGAAACCGTGAGGTTCAGAGGATTCAAATTTCACTGCCTCGAAAATAGTTTCAGTGCATAATTTATCAATGGTTTAATAGTTTAGGCATCGAAACTGTACTTCTTATTCAAAATATTTCATTGAATATGTTTCCACTTTCATTTCTCACTTAAATTTACGAAAAAGTATCACCAATAAAACGAACTAAGTTCTACTAAAATTCGTTCCTCAAATAACTCAACACGCCTGACGGAATACTGCTAAGTTTTCATAGCAAGGTAATAAATTGACGAAAATATTACACTATCTAAAGAGCAGGTAATAATGACTACTACTTGCGAGAATGAGGGTTCACTCAAGCCATTAGAGGCGAGTTGAATATTCTACTTCATCTACAATGAACAGTGACTTTCCCAAAGATACTTATTTCGAAAAACATTCAAGTCTCAAATAGATGTTTATTAACAAAGACGTTGATGGTACCATAATAATTATTTAATTCATCATAAGGAATTTCATTATTGACTACTTTAGAATCGTTTTTACGTTTATGCCAGGAATCTGTTTTAGTGATGGTGGCTACAATTCTTTTACTCCTTTCTAATTTGTATTGGATACTATCGCCCATATCATTTTCAGCTATGGTTGTTCACTTTCATCGTTCTAGTGTTTTCTAACCTCTCCGACGCAGATCCATATCTTGTGTCTAGATTTATCCATTTTACAGTGTCTAGATTACTTTTATCAGTTTCTTTTCGTTCAGCTCTTTCAAGGTTTCACTGTTTCCTAAAATTTTCCATCCCTTCCAGACTAGAGCTTTGCATTGCTTTACAATGTGATCGGCTGTTTCTTCCTCTTCGTTGCAGAGTCGACATATAGGTTATTCACGACAAATACCTAATGTGCGTCGATGATTCCTTAGCCTCTCATGTCTAGTTATTAGGCGTACTGTGTTGCTTAGTTTTCCTCTGCTCAGTCGTGAAGCTGCTTTAGTGAACTTCTTGCTAGGTATTTCCAGCTGAAGTCTCGTTTGTTTATGCTCTTTGGTAAGGCCTACCTGTCAGCGTGTACCTTTCTATCCAGGTTTAGACTTTTTTTATGTATTATAGACAATTCGTTTTGACCAATCAGATAATCTCCCGGATATCCTACGAAATTAACCAATTTTCTTTCCAAATTCTTTACACATATAATTAATATGGGTACTTAGTGTCAACTGTGGATCCAAATGAAGTCCAAGATACTCAATATCGCTCACTTGTTCTACAGTGTCATCCCCAATACTAATTTTCTAGTTTTCATTGTAATTTGCTTACAGTTCTGCCGTGATTCAAATACAATTTGTTGATTAAACGTCAATTTCTTGAGAGCAAGCCAATTGTGAAAAATTTTCAGTTGTATATTCAATATCTTAATAACATCAACGAAGTTCGAACCAAAGACTGATATAAGGGTATCATCAGCGTATAAACTCACAAAATAGTCACATACTCACTCAATGGCTCAAGTATACTCCCTTGAGGCACACCATTTAGTATTTCCGCCTCAGATGAGATATTCTCACCACTCTAGTCACCCCGTAACTACGACCCACTTCAATCAATTTATCTCTATTAATAGTTTCAAAAGCCCAATTTAGGTCAACAAAACCACTTAAACATATTTTGCCATCATCTAGATCTTTCTTTCAATTAGATAGCATAAACTGCAATGCACTTTCAGATGAGTGTCTCCTACGAAATCCAGATTGACCTCTGTAGAATATTTCGTTTTTCTCCAGATAGTCACTGAGCTGTTCATGAACTAAACTTTCTATAATTTTTTATAATTTTTTCAATTATGGGTAATGAATTTATGGGTCTGAGTTCCTCAGCTGTCTTTGGATTGCTGACTTTCGGAACGGTTGTCACAACAGATATTTTCAAAGTGATGTATTAACCAAATTTAGCAAAGGGTATCCCATAATAGGAAATAAATCCTTCAATAGTTTAGAGGTCAGAATTTCATCTGCCAAAGCCACATTTTTAAGACTTTCAATCGTAATTTTCAGTTTCTTCGAAGAAATTTTGGAAAACGAATCGAATGAACATTGCACCTTACGTTTAACTTCTTTGAAATCCTAATCTGTTTCTGGTATAGAGGAAACAATCTGCTTAATACTATCAGCAAAAAAGGAATGCAGAGAGTCTTCAATTACGCCACCTTGGATCTGCAAATCAAGAAGTGAAGAATCAAATAATTTTTTCCTTGTTCACAAGTTCTTTCAATGTTTTCCACATTTTTCACTTTCCCCTTCATTTTTGTCTAATTTATTTTCATAAAACTCACGTTCTTTTTTCCGTGTCAGACCGACAACCAAGTTCTGTTCAGCCTATAATCTTGATCATTTCCGGTAAGTTTGAACATTTTATAATATTTTTCTCTCTGTTTCTGTGCTGATTTAACTTCAGCATCAAATCAATTAATGCCTAGGTCGAGAACTTATAACTTTTTTTGTGGTGGAGAAATCTTATCAACAACACTTACAATATTGCTCATTAGGTTTTGATATATAACATCAATGTTTCAGGATGTGTTATTCCAGTTTTGTTCTCACAAATTCAGACTAAACTCAATTATCTTTTTCTCAGAAAATCTCTACGAAAGTAGATTTAGATGTCCTAAGCGTAGTAAAAATTACTTCATGATCGTTCAACATGCCATATTCCCTATTTGTATCTTTTGAATATGCAATGTTTGTACACGAGTGATCTACCAGTGTTCTGGATGTTTGGGTACAGCTTGTTGGGTGGCGAATAATCTGCTTCAAACCCCCTGACATTGAAATATTGAGTAAACTTTCCTCTTATACAGTATTATCGAGCAGGTTTATGTTGAAATCACCTGTTAAAATCGCGTTGCGTCCAGTAATATAATCATTATCTATCAGTTGCTCATAAAATTCTAAAAACAAAGGTTCCTTACCATTCGGTGATCTATAGACTCCTCCTACAATCATAGTTTCATTGCTGATTTCCATTTTACCACTATGCACCAGTATTCTGAGTCAAGGTTAAACTTTTCAACCACTTCAGACCGAATTGACTTTTGTACGTAAATTGTTACACCACCTGTGTGTCTACTAGTAGAAAACTGCAAAAAATTGTTATATTCCGGTATTTCAATTTCCGAATCAACGATGTCTTCTCTTAAATGTGTCTCAGTGATAACCACAACAATTGGATTTGCTTTCTGTGCGAGGTGAACAAGTTGTCCATGATTTGCTGTTTGACCCTGTATATTTACAACTAACATAATTCCCCGTGACGTAACTGTGACTGCTACAAGTCGTACTTACTTTTCTCTCTTGAGTTTTTAATCTGTTTTAAGGTAACTGGGACATTCGGAGTCAAATCCAGCATGGTCACAACTTATACCTTCTATTTTCAGCAAATCTTTCGCAAATTTACAGTTTGTAGACTCGAACTGTATACTTGACACTGATCCTCTGCATGATGAGATGCAGCTCATTTCCACAGCGTCCGAGTTTATCACCAGATACAGTCGTGCTTATAAAAATATAAAAATCGGGAAGATTGGGGCAGGAAAAAGCATAGAAACATTTCAATTCCAATCCAAGCTTCCAGTACCCCCAGATTTCATGAAATTAATGTTTTTCCGATGCCAAGGAAATTGTGGGAGCATGTGTGGCTGCTGAAAATCTGGTCTCAAATGCTCGACACTATTCCTCCATTGGTCTGGCGAAACATGTACCAATATAATGGAAATTTCAAAATAAGTCGAAGAAAATGAATTGATAGATTCCGATAATCAGTCATTACCCAAACCTTCTCATTTGACGATCAATTACGTAATTAGCCACAGCCTGGTCCTTCGAGAAAAAGTAGAATAGAGTAGGGGAGCCGAAAACCGATCAAAAATATAATTATGTGGAGGATTACATCACGATCAAGGTTTTCGTGTAGTAGGACTACTGGGGATACCACGTTAAAGCAAAAGGCTCAATAGACTTATTTGTAGATAAAGCGATTTGCTATAAACAATGCCTTAAAATTTTTTTATGAGATATGCAGGGTGTCTTTATAAAAGGTGCCAAACTTGTGAAGGTGTCATTTGGAACAAAAACTGTCTCATAACATTTTTTCGAAAAGTTGATTATTATCGAGTTATTTAGTACTTCTTGATTTTACGAAAATTTTTGCTTCTCTCTATAAAAACAAGAATACCTCTGTTATTCTTACAGCAATATCAAATCTGACCATACCATCGAAAAGAAAATTGAATTTGCTATAAGAAAAATAATTACTTATGATGAAAAAATTTTGTGTACCGGGTGTTGTGAAAGGCTAAATGAAAAAATTGTGAAATGAACAAAATTAGTGGCATTTTCTTGTTAGCTGTACCACAGAAAACTGAACGATAAGTAGCTGTTTTTTTTGTGAAAACTACTACATTCAACTTGCTTTCAAATGGTATATCAACTCTTGAGCTAACTATTTTTTTTACAGCAATATCATGGGTAAGAGTAATAAGAATATAAAATTCGAAGCCGCAAATATCTTATATTACTTAATGAAACATGAACAGTAACTGAAAGAAATGAATGAATCATATTTTCACGAAAGAGATTTAAAAACTATAACACGTGTTCAAAATGTTTTCTACTTTCTTGAATGCACTTAATACATCTTTTTCTTAAACTATCAACTACTCTTTGAAGTTCAATGTGTTTTGACTCATTTCCTTGCAACAGATTCGAATCCTTTCAATTAATTCCTTTCGAGTATTGAAGCTAATTCTATAAACATTAGTCTTTAATAAACCCCATACATAAAACTCAAGCGGCGTAGGGTCAGGGCTTCTGGGTGGCCATCTCACCGGCTCGAATCGACCTATCCATTTCTCTCCAAATCTCTCGGTCATCCAGTTCTTGACCGTTCTAGAATTATGATCTGAGCAGACGTCCATGTGAAACCATAGGTAAAGCCGTGTAGCTATAGATATTTCTTCCAAAACGTTCATTTTTTCGTTATTTAATAGATTTAAAAATTCGTATGAGTTTAGACGATCGGGAAGTATAACTATCCCGAAAAGCTGACCAGTCCTTAACCCCAACCACACAATTACTCTAATCTCGTGCTGAGAGTGTGCCACAATAGTGCCATGAGGATTTTCTGTATCCCATATATAAGAATTCCTCAAATGCATCATACCAACTTTGGTAAAAGTTGCCTCATTCGTTCATAATATTTTATTCGATCCCCAATCCTGTAATTTATTCGGGTACCACCTACACAATTGCAACCTCACTTCACTATCCACTGACAAAAGGTCTTGAACCTCACTCAAATGGTAAGGATGTAAATTATTTCGCTTGAGAACTCTATGAACCATGGAATAATTAAGTAGCACCAATTCTCCGAGTACTTGTTGTAGGGTCCTCGCAAACAGCCTGCAGTATTGCAGGTGCTTGTCTCCTGTATTTCCACCATCTTCTCTTATTCTCGAACCACTTAATGAACCAGTTTCACCGAAGCGCCCAAGTACTTCCACAAATGTCTTTCTGCACGGTTGGTGTCTGTTTGGAAAGCGCAATGCATACTCCCGCACTGCTGCACGGGAATTTCCATTCGCGAAGCCATAAACAAATGACATATTCAATATTTGAGAAACTAGGCATATTTTCTTTTTTTCGAAAAAGATTTCATTTATTCATTGAATGACAGTTCCTGTCATATTCTAAAAATTTTTATTTGTTTTAGAATCAAGTGATACAAGCCTACTGTGATTTGTTCTTTCACGATGCTTTTTACTAATTTTCTTCTTCTTATACAAGAAAAATTAATAATTCCTAGTTTCTTAAATATTCAATATCCAGATATGTTATTTATTCATCACTTATAATTATTGAAAAGTCAATTGTGGAAGTGTTTAGACGCTCCGGTGAAACTAGCTCATTTGTGATCGAAGGATAAGATAATTTAATGTTCATACTCTTACTCTTACCCATGATATTGCTGGTGAAAAAGTAGTGAGCTCAAAAGGTTTTATACCGTTCAAAAGCGAGATGAATGTTGTGGTATTATCCAAAATAAGAACGGCTACTTATCGATCAGTTTTCAGTGGTACAACTAACATGTTAATTTCACAATTTTTTTAATTAGCCTTTTACAACACCCGGTATACAAAATTGTTTCACCAAAAGCACTCCGTTTTCTTATAGAAAATTCAATGATCTTTCCTAAGGTATGGTCAGATTTGATGTAGCTGTAAGAGTAACAGAGATATTCTTGTTTTTAAAGAGAGAAGCAAAAATTCCGTAAAATCAAGAAGTGTTAAATAACTCGATATTTATCAAGTTTTCGAAAAATGTTATTGGACATTTTTTTGCAAATAACTTGAACTATCACCTACTGAAGTTTGGCACCTTTTATAGTAGACACCCTGTATAGTTTCCGACATATCGTGGAAAATATATTTGTACTTCTTTTCCTCAAGATGGCGGCCCAGGGACAAGCGCTGCAAGCCCACAAACTTGGAGTTAAGTTTCCTTTGACCACATCCCTCCTCCCATGTCCCAACAATAAAATTGCGTCCCCAAAAAATGCAATATTTGGCCCCTTAATTGTAACATTTTAATGGACTATTGAGTATCCATCTTTCGGAGAAGATGTAAAGCCGTCTGTCCTGTCTAACAGAGATGTGTTGGACACTGAAGATCCCTTCCCTCGACACGAGAGGGGTTCAGCAAAATTCTCGGGTTAGTGTGGTGACAGAATGCCCCTGAGTGTCATTAGCCGAAAGGCCGAAAGGCCGAAATAGACCACGTTAAAGGAAATACAAACAAACAAAATGATAATTCTTAAAAAAAAAACCAACAATATCATTAATTAACATATCATGATTCTAAGTAAACTATAACTATAATCTTTAGCTTTTGACTCCTTGCAAGTATCAAAATATATAGCTGAATAGATCATGGACTGAAATTTGGATCTTCGCATAAATCCAAAGAAACATAGACCTCATTCATGTCTTAACTGATACATTCGTTAATTTTTTGCTAATAGGAATAAATTCATTATTCCAAAATGGAAATTTTATGATGTAACTACAGGTTTAGAGTTTCAGTATTTTTTATCATTCATTCATTTAAGAATGAAATATATTCCAAAAACTCTTTTGTGAACAAAGTAAACGAACATATGAGTTCAACCACTCAACCTCAGTGAGTGTTGTAGGAGGGTGCCAGTCATTTTAATTCGACCCTCAAATTGACTCGTTTCCAGCGTTTTTGATGAGTCAGTTCAGCCAGATAACGATTCGGTTATTATGTGATTCCCTGGTCGGATAGATGCATTTGGGGGCGACAACGAAACGATGTCACTTTGCAGTGTGGTTGATAATTTTGTTAAATTGCCCTTAATTGAATGAAATGAACCACTCTTCTGCAACACCTAAATCATAATTCAATTCGGTTTTTGAAGTGAGGGAAACAAGTTAATCCAATGAATACACTGAGACAAGAAATCAACAAATGATATCGAAAATTCAATTTAATTTCGAAAAATTTCAAGTTAGATGTTGAAAAATTATTTTTCTAGTTATCCACCAGCACTGAAGAATGCTTGAGAACGATGAAAGTGAAATAATACTCAAAGAAATTGAAATAAAAGTAATGATGAAAAATGTAAAACTTTCGGAAAAAATCCCATACAATTTCCAGAAGGTGTGATATAATATATATATATATATATATATATATATATATATATATATATATATATATATATATATATATATATATATATATATATATATATATATATATATATATATATATATATATAATATATGAATCAGAAATGAAGTTCAAACATTTACTTCTGAACGCGATCTCCCCTATGACTCAAAAGTGAATTCGATAACACCAAACAGAGCTTAATAATTTTCAGGAACTCAGCATTGTTATTCTAATATAATTCTCTACACCAAGACCAAACTTTCAGGTTAGGTTTGCCTTGCTGACTTAATATTTAATGAGTATTTCAGTCAGTATATCTGATTTAGGCACAGTATTAGAGAAGAAATTATTTATAAGCTCTGCGTCGAACATGTTAGAGTGTATTTGCTTTTCGGCTTTAGATTTCTCGTTCAAGTCTTTGAGATACGGTATTTCCACGTAAGCTTCTGTTTCCTACCTACTTTTGTCATTCAAAAATCTCTCTTCCTCTTTGACCACTGCTGTATAGTTCTGTCTTAGATCTTCACTAATTTTTACATAAGACTAGCAGACTTTGTTTATCTTTTTCACGAAGAAACGTTTGCTAGAATACATAACTTTGATTCATGAACTAAAATATTGCCCAAGAAGAACATTATCACTTACATCAACTCTAATTTCAATGAAATATAAAATGATTTCACGTGAAAATCATAAAAATACCATTCACGACACACAGAACCTGGTATTTTTTGTCTATTCCTAAAATCATTAATTTATATTAATATTCCATATATTATAATCTCATTATCAATTGCGAATATATTGCTAAGATCTAAGTGGAAAACATTTAATATACAGGGTGTTACATAATAGTACTTCATAACTTGAGGGGGTAAATCCACGTGCAATTGTAAGTGGACATATATATATGGACATAGGTCCGCAAAATCTTCGTAACGGAGCTACAGTGTGTTTAAATTTCCGGAAAAAATTGGTTTTTTCTTCAAAACTCCTGCAGTTTTTGAGATATTCAGCCCAAATTTGGAATGGAAGCTATTTTTTACAGCCTCGATCATTAGACGTAGTAAATTTCAACTAGAATCTACAAGGTATTTTATTTTCCGGAGCCATGTCTTCTTTTGCCCTTTCAAATTATTTTGCAGTACGCCACTAATCAGCACAAACATCTTCGTTCAATTTAGAAACTTTTTTGACACCTGTAATTTTTGTCGCATCTCCGACTGTTCTCGAGCAAAAACTCATTAAACGATTGTATGCATTCGCTGAATTGAAAGCACTTCCAATTAACAAAAAGACTAGTTGGCTTTGAGTTTTTCATTCATTTATTTATTTTGACTGTTGCTAAAGCTGAACTAGTGTTTGCTCGAATTGTTTATTGTATTAACGATTAGTTTTAAGACTTGAAGTTATTGCTGTAAGAATAAATGGCGAATTTTACTATCGCCTAATTGGCTGATATATATTACATGTACGGTCTGGCTGACGGAAGCACAACAGAAGCTAGGCGATTATATCAGGTGCGCTTTCCTAATCGAGTAACACCAGACAGGCTACCGTTTTCAAATTTCCACAGAAGGTTGAGTGAAATTGGTACTTTTACTGAAAATAATCATTTAAAAGGTGCAACTCAAACAATGAGAACTCCAGATATTGAGGAAGCAGTTTTGAATTGTATTGATTTGAATCCTCATGTGAAAACAAGAAAAATTGGAAATCAGTTGAATATTTCACATTTTCTAGTTTGGAGGATTCTCAACGACTTTTTATTGTACACGTTTCATATTCAACGCGTCCAAACTCTACTTCCGCTAGATTTTCCTTCAAGACTGAATTTCTGCCGGTGGTTCTTAGATAAAATTAGAGAAAATGCTCATATTGATAGTGAAATAATGTTCACAGATGAAGCTAACTTTTCAGAAAACTGCTATCTGAAAAACCCCAGTTTTCACAATAATCCTTATTGGGCTCGAGGTAAAACCCACAGTTGGTTGAAGAATCTCATCATAAACAACAATTCTCACTAAATGTCTGGGTCGGAATAATTATAAAATTTAAATCGTATAATAACCTCTTGTGACACAATAAGAAATACCCCAGGAATATTTCAAAGAGTGAGTGATAATATGCCTGTATTCTTGCAGGTGGAGGACACTTCCAGCAATTTATCTAGTTTTTAATTGTTTCTTTTTTAGTTTGATATTGAATAAGTATAAGTTGAGTCTCAGAAGACGAACAAATTTTGGGCTACCTATCGAGTATATTATTTTTTTTATTTAGCGAATTAAATACAATTCAAATAATTTAAATTCAATAATTTTTCACTCTAAAACGATTGGAGACACGAAAAGAACAAATGTCAAAAAATTTATAAATTGAACGAAGATGACGAAAATTGATTGTTTGCTGATCAGTGGCGTACTGCAAAAAAGTTTGAAAGGGCAAAAGGAGACATGGCCTAGCAAAAGAAAACACGTTGTGAATTTCAGTTGAAATTTAGGACGTGTAATGATGGAAGCTGTAAAAGTAGTTTGCATTCCAACTTTGAGCTGAATATCTCAAAAACTGCAGGAGTTTTGAAGAAAAAATCAATTTTTTCCGGAAATTTCAACACTCTGTAGCTCCGTAACGAGGCTATTGCGGATATAAACTTTTTTTCTTGAAACTTCACGTGCATTAACCCCCTCATGTTGTGACAATCTATTATGTTACACCCTGTATAGTTAATATCATTGTATTGTATATAAAGGTTCATAATGTAATTTACAAATTAGTGGATGTCTGAATCTCATTTCTGCTGTTCACAAGAACACTTCAATTCAGAAGATGCTTGTTCTTTTTGGTAAGCAAATTGTGAGCATTTTGGTCAATTTGAATTAATAATTAATAGTTATTTATAGGGCAATCACATAAGGTTAAATTTCTATGTGTTCAGTAGTGTTCCTTCATTTGATTACTAATGTCACGCCTTTGTCTTTTGGATACTCCCAATAATTCAAAATCTGGGAAGAACTTTCATTTTCTCTTTCCTTAATTCACTTGAGAGATAATTTGTTCATCTTGCTGTTTTAAGCTCATATTTGTTGTTCATTACAATTCATGAATCTTATTCGATTCTTATCTGATCTAATCTGAATGAAAATCGAAAATATATATATATATATATATATATATATATATATATATATATATATATATATATACATATCGAGGCAAATATATAAGGATACATATCGAAATATTTAACTCGTTAAACTAGAGATCTGTATATATTGATCTTTCTGAAGTATATATTTAACAATTTTTGAACTGAAAATTTGGGATATTGTGAATTAATATTTGAGTTGATGATTGAATCTCTATGCCTAAAGGGTAATTGACAAGTAATCGGGTCCAAATCCACCAATATCCAACAATCAAATTTGCCAACAAACAACGGACTTCTCATAAATAAAACAAGGAATAGATCATTAAACTTCTAATTTTCTTTTTCTCTTTAGAACGTTCCAAATTTTCGATACCAGATATGTGTCTTTCTCAAGGAACTACAAATGAATTCACATAGGGAGAGGGACAAACCGAAAATGGGGGAGGGTTTGAACATTTTTGAAAACCTGTTGTAGTTAATTATATTCGGGTAATAGTTGACAGGTCTCCTTAATTTCATGATTGTTTTGTTTATATTTTGCTTGACGTATCGTAATTTTAAAGGTTAGAAAGAGTTTGAGGTCACGTTGTAAGCATTGATTTTCCTGAGTATGAACTTTGTATTGACATAGAATATACTTTTTTTTTATGTAACAGTGTATTTTGAAATTTATATGACAAATAATATATAAATTAACATGGTTTTTGTTGTGAAACAGAAATTCGTTGCTCGATCAATTTCTTTTTTGTTTTAACCTGTTGCGATAGTCACTTGTGAACGGGAGATTTTTATTGTTTTCAACTCAAAGTTTTATTACCTACATGTAGTTTTTATATTCTCTGTTGAACGAAGTATTTTTAATAATTTTAACCTAAAGTTTTGTTAACTACATGTAGTTTTTTTTTTCTGTTGTTGAGCTAAAGAGTTTTGATTTAATTTCAACGTGAAGTTGTTTTCTAAAGTTTTAATCAACGTAAGTACCCAATATGAGCAATATTTGTATGTTGTCCCTCCCATTTTCGGTTTATCCCTCTCCAAATGTAAATTTACTTGTTGTTCTCTGAGGAAGACATATATCTGGTGTCAAAACGTTGGAACGTTTTGAAGAAAAAAAAAGAGAATTAGAAGCCTACAGATATATTCGTTGTTTTATTTATGAGAAGTCAGTTGTTTGCTGGGAAAGTTGATTGTTAAAGGGTAATTGAACAATTTGTTTTTTTCGAATCAATGTTGGAACTATGTTAATTTCATCTTATGCTATCTCAATTAGAGAAAGATGAGATTTTCAAATTGAATGTATTTCTTTGAATTGGGATAGTAGAGAATAGTGTTGACATTTGTAGAGTTGATGAGTCAGTATCCATAAAACAGTACTGGAAACTGCGTTACCCTCAGGATGTGTGATGAAATATATGAGAAAGTTCCATGTAACATAAAGAAATATTAAGTATAAATATCAGTGAATATAGTGAGGCGTTTAGTATAGATAGAAATGGATACGTTGAGGCGTTCCGTATATAGGCGTTTAGTATTTTAGCTGTTTAGATATATATATATATATATATATATATATATATATATATATATATATATATATATATATATATATATATATATATATATATATATATATATATATATATATATATATAATGTTCCTTTGACAGAGGATTTACAAAAATTTTGAATAAATTGTATTTACAATAAGTGCTTATATCTATAATTTTGGTGTGTGTCGGAAGAAACACAAGTGAGAGCTCAGGAAATGTAACAGGGGAACCATACTATCTTGTATATGATTCAATAAACGAGTGAAAAAACCTGAGGAAAAAACTCGTTTCCTTGCCGCTATTGCACTAGCAATAGCTGGTATGTTTATGATGTGTTTGTGTCGTGTGTACATAAAGTGTACCAAAGATTTTTCTGCTTAGCCGCTTCATTCTCCCTTGCATTCCATGATTTCCAAACGAAGACAAGGGTGAACGGAAGGGGGTTTGGGACAGGAATCTGTAACAATAGAAAAAGAAAACCAGCAGAAAAATATTTCAACAATCAAACTTCCTTTATGTCTAAACAAATTTAAGAAAATATTTTACATAGCAAGCAAGGTCATGAAAGGGACTAAGGAGATGATAAAAAATACATAAAATACGATATTTCCTCAAATTCCATCTCTATTAGACCGAGAGAGCCCCGATGGCCAGGTTCAGTCTTTCAAGTGATGCCGATTATGATCTTTAGATGTTTCAGAATCGTTATGGACCCAATAATCTAGGTTGACATCGCCCATGTATTATTTCTTCGTGGAACTTGTTTAATATAAAGAAAAATTTGCGAAAAAATTTTGACAGTTGTTTGAAAATTATGAGAAATGTCATATGATATAAAAATCGATCACAATGGGCTCACTAACTTTCTGCACCGTTGAAAATAACCCTAGTAGTTGGAGCAATGTATTTCTGATTGAAAAGAAACAAAACTCACTGGTTTTGCACTACAATAATGCATCATATCATGAGGCTATCTTGCCAAAAACCGAACAAACACCGATCAATCACCGTATTCACCAGATATGGTTTAATTCGACTTTTTTCTGTTTCCAATACTCAAATTACAGCTTCGAGGTACCCGTTTTGTACCGACAACATAAGAGTAAATTTTCGGCGAAAACTGCAGTCGATTACAGAAAAAGCTTTTGAAAAATGTTTTGTCGATTGGACTATTCGTTGGGTTAATTGTATTGTTCCGGAAGGGGCCTACTTTGAAGGCCGTACAATAAATTTGGATTAAAAATAAATATTTTATGTTTCAATCACCAATTCCCGGTATTTTTTTGACATAATGTAAATGATTTGAAACATTTAACGTTTAATTACAAGCAAAAATTGTTGTATTAAAAATAATCAACGTTGAGCGACGATAACTTTTGTTTATGATACTTGCAATTAAATTTTTGGTTAAGCTGGAATGGCAGAGAGCCAATCCTGACCAAGCGCAAATGTGATTCTATGTTATTTTCCATTCATCATAGGCGGTTATTGCATTTCCCCTTCAATGCATTGTCACCAACTGACATAATTGTTGCAATGCGAACCTAGTTATCGAGTTGAATACTCACACCGAATTCAAATTATTAATTTCCAATAGTTCAGCCGCATCCAAACTGTTCTAAATAATCTGTCCGTCCTGTCTGTACTCCGTTAGCTTTCCCCGAGTGAGTTCTGTACGAGCTCTGTCAGACTGATAGTAAAGTTAATTAATTGAATTGTTCAAATTGATGGGGAGAATTGTCGACGCAAGCCGGTTCGAGGTACACAACAACGGCGATATGGTCGAGAATTAAAGGGGCAGTTTGGAAACATTGTCTTCTGTCCCGTAGAGAAGCACTCATTACTGCAATTATGATGTGGACTGACGGCTATAATCATAAAATATTTAAGTACGTTGAGCAAAAAGGGTGGCCTAAGAGGCAATTAAAATCAAGCTATTATCAAACGTAAATATCGACACTAAAAACAATATTGAGTAGGGTACGAGGGAAGTCTGTTAATTTGCAGTGATAGTTACTTGATAAGAATCGTTATAAGTATTTTAAATAAACAAAACAATCATGTTCGAATTTTAACTAAATTGGCAAAATTCCAACGTGTTTCACCATTTTGTCGCTTTTTCTGATAACTTGTACATTTGAGAAAATGATGCTACCTGGTGAAACAGGTGCTTGGCCAGATAAAAAGAAAATATTAAGAGATCAACTGAGGTCATGGCATAGGGCAGCAGCTATGTCATTATTGGGGTTAAGGTTATGATTTAACCGGCTGTTATGCTGCGATGCGACCGAGTGACTGCCGGTATAAGCAGTCCCCACTTGCTGGCCAACAGCTTCGGGTGGAGGAGCTGGCAAGTGAAGGGCACCCGTTTGCCCTGGAGTTAAGAAATTGGCTCCAAAGGCGGATGAACCAATTAAAGGCCAACGACATAAGGATGTGTAAGGCAAGGGGAAACCAACACATTATATAATCCCAAGAAAGTAACATGGAAGACAGTAATTCACAAATGGCCCTCAGTCCTCGGCAGGCCTTAAATGGCAGAGGGTGCTAAGAATCCCCGGGAGGAACTTTGCAAATTCAAAAATACCAAGATAGGTACCTGGAATGCGAGAAGTCTGTGTGAAGCAGGAAAACTGCTGACACCATTAAAGAAATGCACAGATTGAATATAAAAATCCTTGGCATCAGTGACACTCGATGGAAGGGCAGTGGAAAATTCAAATCATTTTCGACACCGAAGTATATTACTCTGCAAATGATGACAATAGCGACTACGGTGTAGCAATCATGGTAACAAAAGAAATAGCAAAAAGTGTTAAGAGTTTCAGTCCAGTTTCAAATCGAATATGCATGCTTCAATTAAAATGTTATCCTGCAGATATTAATATAATACAGGTGTACGCCCCAACAGCAGATAAGTCTGATCAAGAGATTGATAATTTTATGAAGAACTTGACAACGTACTAAAAAGCACTCGAAAACACCATGCAACATTAATACTGGGGATTTTAATGCTAAGATAGGGAAAGGACGAGTAGAGAATATTGTAGGAGATTTCGGTCTTGTACAAAAAAACGACAGGGGCGAGAGATTAATTCAGTTTTGCCAAGAAAACGAGATGGTAGTTAGTAATACGTGGTATAGACTTCCGAATAGGAGATTATACACATGGACATCACCTCAACACACTAATGAACATATTGTAAGAAATCAAATAGATTTTATCCTGATAGATTACCGGCATAGAATTAATATTCTCTATGCAAAAACCTACCCAGGGGCAGATATTAAGTCAGATCACAACCCTGTAGTTGTCGTTGTAAAAATAAGAATGAAAAAGACACTCCAACCAAATGTAAAACCAAGAATCGACCCCAAAGTGCTCAAAGATCCCACTATAGCCGATATAATATCTCAAGAACTGTCCAGTAAAACAGATCAAATCGAAATATCTGGTAATGTAGAAATTTCTTGGCAAAATTTCAAAGAGGCTATTATATCGACAGAACAAAGCCTTATCAAACATCAAACAAGGAAGCCCAAGATAGAATGGATGACACCAGAGATTTTGGACCTTATGGACGAAAGAAGAAAACACAAAAACACAGATAAATACAAAAATATAAATAGAGAGATTAAACGAAGAATTGAACAAGCCCAAGAAATAGAACAACTGCAAGAACGTCATGACGACTTTCAACTCCATAAGAAGATTAAAGAGATCACTGGCAACATTAGAAGGAGCCCTACCAACTTGCTCGTAGACGACAATGGAAAGATTCTAACAACTCGAGAAGAAAAACAGGACGCTTGGAAATTATACATAGAAGAACTGTTTTCAAGTACGAGAACAGATAACTATGAAAATGATAATTATGTAGAAGAAGGTCCCGAAATTTTGAGAGCAGAAGTAGAAAAAGCCGTGAGACTATGCGCGCAGGGAAAATCTCCAGGTTCAGATAACATTACAGCCGAATTTTTAAAACTGATGAATGATGAAGCTATTAAAATGCTTACCGGCCTGTTCAACATCATTTACAACTCTGGAAAGATACCCAAAGATTGGGAAAAATCAGTTTTGTACCCATACCCAAAAAAGCCAATGCAAACAAACGCTGTCAACATAGAACAATCAGTTTAATGAGCAACGTCTTAAAAATATTCTTGAGAATAATATATGAGCGTATCAAATCGAAGTGCGAGAATTACGTAGGCGAGACTCAATTTGGTTTCGAGCGGGTTTGGGGACTAGAGAGCCTCTTGTTGGTTTGACTGTTCTGGCCGAAAAATTTTTAGATATGAGACAAGATCTGTATGTCTGTTTTATTGACTTTCAAAAAGCTTTCGACCGAGTGGAGCACACATATTTAATGGACATACTGTATCAGATAGGTCTTGATAAAAGGACATAAATATAATAAAGACCCTTTATTGGCAACAAACAGCATGTGTTAGAATTGGCAACGACTATACAGAAGATATTGAAATAAGAAGGGGAGTACGCCAAGGTTGCATATTGTCGCCTCTGTTGTTCAATCTGTATTCAGAAAAAATAATGCAAGAAGCTTTATCGAATAGAACCGAAGGTCTGAAAATCAACGGTATGATATTAAACAACTTAAGATATGCAGACGATACTATAATTTTGGCCCGAAGTGAAGAAGAATAACAAGCTCTCATAAACGCTGTGAGGCAGAGCTCTCGTCAAATGGGACTTGACTTGAACGCTCAAAAGACTAAAGTCATGGTGATCAGCAGAGACAAAAGAAACATACACATAAACTATAACAACACTAGAATTGAATAAGTGAATCAAACAAAATATCTAGGAAGAATAATAAATGTTACGTATGGTCTACACTGCTCTATGGATGTGAGGCATGGTCACTCAAAACAAATACCATGAAACGACTTAGAGCATTTGAAATGTGGTCATATCGTCGCCTAATAAAAATACCATGGACCGACAGAGTAACCAACGAAGAGGTTTTAAGGAAATTGAATAGGACACCAGAAATAGAAAACATGATTAAAAGGCGGAGATTGACATACATACATAATGAAGTTAGATTCGGCCGCTTTTGTTGATCGATACAGTATTATTCAACTAACACATACATGGTTTTATCTCAAAAATTCAAATTTTTGAGTTGTGACACTTTTGAAGCAAGGGTGCTTTATGGTAGATAGGTATTCAATGGCACATTCATAATTATTTGAAAATCCCAAATATTGGGGAATATTATAGGTCTGTGTTGTCGTTAAGAAAGGTAAGATTGATTCTATTGTGCTTAGTTTTGAAAATTTCCAGAGACTCTAGGTTATTGACGGCTCTAAACTACTTAATGAAATGAGGTATGGGGATATTTGTTCATCAGATGGAAAAGAAATATGTAATCTTTTTGCCCGTTATTTCAATAGTGTATATGTTCCTGGAAGTCAGCAGCGTAGTTGTAGTGTAACATTTCTAAACTGCAATAATGATGTACTATCAAATATTCACATAGAGGAGGAAAGGTCCGAGAGGTTCTCTTATCCCTTGACATGTCGAAGGATTCAGGACCAGACAGCATTCCACCAATTTTTCTCAAAAATTGCGCTCACAAATTAAGTAAACCACTGCATATTTAGTTCAATCAGTCTCTGATTAATGGTGTATTTCCAAAAAAAGTGGAAGGAGTTCGCCGTTGTCCCAATTCTCAAAAGTGGAGATAAAAATGATTTTTTATTATAGACCTACTAAAAAACTTTCGATTATTGCTAAAGTATTTGAACGCATAATTTATAAGTACCTTTTCTCTCATGTGAAAAATTTCATTATCCCACAACAGCATGGATGTTTTAAGGTCAGGATCTGGAAACTAATTGATCGTTTATAGTGAGTACCTGCAGACTTCAATGGATTCTCAAATTAAGACTGATGATACTTACACCGATTTTTTAAAGCCTTCGACAAAATAAGTGTCGATATTCTCATTTTTAGACTAGCCGAAGCAGGTGTATGTGGTGGGTTGCTTGAGTGGATCTAATCGTATCTTGTGAATAGGTCACAGTTCGTTAGTTTGAATTGTTTTAAATCTGAATCTTTCATTAGTACTTCTGGGGAACCGCAGGAACTCATCTTGGTTCTCTCCTTCTCTTAATTTATATAAATGACATAGATAAATGTTTCTGGCATTCGAGATCCTTGCTTTATGCAGACGATCTGAGAATTTTAGATCTATCAGATGTTTAAGGAACTGCCTTGATCTTCAACGAGATTTGAATAACTTGTTTGAGTACTGTAGAGAAACCAATTATTTTGGAAATTGAATAGATGATTAACGCTAACTTTTAATATGAACCATTTCCTTTCAATTTACAGTACTCAATCGGGAATTCATTGTTGCGACGTGTGTCCACGGCTTTTGATCTGGGTGTCACTTTCGATTCGAAGTTGCTCTTCGATGCACACATAGATCGCATAGCAAATAGTTCGAGTCAAATGATAGGTTGAATTTTCAGGAGAAGTAAGGAATCTAAATATGTAAAATCACTCATCACTTTGTTTTATGCTTACATCTACAGTAAATAAAATTTTGCCTCATGTATTTGGAACCCTCGTTATGATTGTTATTCCAACCGACTTGAACGCATTCAGAATAGATTCATACGGTTCATATGCTTCAAAACTAACTTTGTTATCCTGAACCACGACTACGCTCCTGCCCGTGAATATTTCAATTTATTGTCACTTGAAAATCGTAGAACTATATCTGATATTTTGGTTTTGTTTCAAATATAGAACTGTGTACTTCAGGTACCTGAGATCTTGCACATGGTTACTTTCAATGCTTCTATGAAAAACTTGAGGCACCACGGCCTCTTTTCAATAACTTTTAGAAAAACTAATAGTGCACAAAACTCCCCGACAGATAGGATGCTACGTGTCTGCAACACGCATAGAGTATCAATTTGTTTTGGGTCACATTGGTCTCTTTGAAGAGAACATTTCGCTTGCTCTCTCGTTGACTAACATCAAATTCATTCAATCGTTCGTTTTGTAATATTCATTTTGTATTTTTTTCATTCTTTCTGTGAATACAACTCACTATTAATGCCCTATATAATACTTTTTTTAGGGTACTATATTCTATTTTACTAATATTCATCTAGTGAATGTAGTTTTGGCTTCGGCTTTGGACGTTTCCTATACTGTACTTGAATAAATAAATAAATTGCTTTTCAGGGCATGATGTTCATATTATCTATACTAGGAAGCAGTAGTTGTTATCTAGGCAATGTTGTGCGATTGTGGAGTCACCTTTGTTTTTTCAAAAGGAAGAGTGATGTTCTTTGTATCTAACACGAGAAGATCTTCCTGTCAGATGTATACACCGTTACAATCAGGAAATACAGTCTGTATACTCCTGAATTATCTGATTTGTGAGTTTTGTCTTTGGCATTAAAATATGATTGTGAAAATTTACATGTAAGTTTGATTGCTAATTTTGCGTTGTGACTTGATATTTAATTTGCAACTGTGAATTTGGACCAAGAGAAGTTGAGAAAGGGAATTTTTAATATCAGTAATTGCTGTAACATGGAGGTTTATACCGTTGTAGGCCTACTTCGTTTGTTTTTAAGAACTATTTTGTCTACTATGGTGGAATTGTAACTGATGTGACTGGCGAAAATTTTTATGTCGTAAATTTCTTCGTTAAGGTTTTCAACAGAGAGTCGCAATGCAAATGATCTAGGAACGATTGATTTAAAAACGGCTAGTTTATGTTGCAGGGTGTAAGGAGAATCATGAGGAATGCAAATATCTCTGAAAGTAGATTTTCGAAAAATATCAAATGCAAAAGATTCATTCTTTCGGGAAATGGTCATGTACTAAAATTTATTCGATTGTTTGTTGCTATTCCTAACTTAAAATTGATTTCTGGGTTTTGGGAATTCAGTTAAGGATCAAGCTGTCGTGATTCACCAGTGAAGCACGCTAGTACCTCATCAACATAACGATACCAAAAATTATTTGTGAAGCTCTGCGATTTTGAAAAATTATTCTTTCAATTAGGCCGTGAATATTTCGGCAAGAATTAGATTTAAGCGAGAGCCCTTAGCAAGGCTTCCAGACTGTTCAAAATCTTCGTGAATTGGAAATAAATCGACATCTAGGAAAAGTAGAAAAGCATTTGTAGGTACTGAAACATTTTGTAGTTTTTGTAAAGTCTTAGGTAGTCTATTATAGGAATTTTGGGGAAAGGATTCGTGAATTTATTAGCAAAAGAAAAGAAAACTCACAAAATACTTTCCTAGAGTGTCTGGAGGCCTCGATATGGACGCTCCTCAAGACCACTTCTTGCTGAAATATTCATGAGGCATATAGATGAAAACTGTTTCAAAAGCCCAGAGCTTCACAAATAATTCTTTTGTATCGTTATGTTGATGATATACTAGCGTACTTCACTGGTACATCAAGACAACTTGATCTTTTCTGAATTCCATCAGCAATATCCACTCTAAAACCAATTTCAAGATGGAAATAGACACAAAAATCGAATGCATTTTTAGACAACCATTTTCCGAAAAAATAGCTCTTTTGCATTTGATATATTTCGAAAACCTACTGTCACAGATATCTTCATTACTCATGACTCTTCTCACCCCTTGCAGCATTTACTAGCCGTTTTAACTCGATGGTTCGTGGAGCATTTTCATTATAAATTTCTATTGAGAATCATGAAATTCACGTCTTAAGAAACTATCTCCAGTTATAAGGGTTATTCCCTACCATAGTAGACAAAATAATTCTCAAATGACAAACACAGTTAGCTTACAATAGTATATATACCCATGTTAAACCAAATATCGATATTCAAAAATTCTCTCATGCATCTACTCGGCATCATAGCCAACATTGGAAATCGTTTGCATGACTTTGTGTCAGTCATTACCGAACCCTTTCTTTCTCATCTTAATTTCTTGAGAAGAAGCGATGCTTTTCATGGTGCAGATGTGGCAGACCAAGATGATTTAATGTCTACATTCACTCACTTCTTGAAGAAAGCCAAATTGTAAGTTATCGGAAAGATGTTCGATGGGAACGAGATTAATAGCACAGTAGCCCTGTAAACAAGAGAACTTCACTCCATCACAGCTGACGATTTTATGCTAGGCACATGTGCGACTGGGTCTGGAATAATGTTGACATATGTAAGTCTCTAACATTCATTACATCTATTAGATAGTGTAAAGACGAGAGTAGTACACCTCATTAACCAGCAGAACATCACACGTGATCCCCAACCTCTCGCTCGGAGGCAGCAGGTTGCTGATCTTTCATTTTTCTACAGATACTTCTATGATGAATAGTCTGAAGAACTGAAAAGCTTGGTCCTAAAATGAATCCTATTTCGAATAAAGGCTAGGCTTATCGGAAAGATATTCGATGAAAGATAGTACTACAGTCCTGTAAACGAACAAATTATAATGAAGAAAGGTACGTGCCTGTGCTAGTTCGAGAGTTATTAAGAGTTTTCCGCAAGCTAATTCTTTCTTCAAGATTGGATTCCTTTCTGGACGAAGTTTTTCAGTTTTTCAGATCATTCATCTTGGAAGTATCTGCAGAAAAGAGGAAGATCAACAACGTTTCCCTTTGAACGAGAGGTTGGAGATCACGTGTGATCTCCTGGTGGTTTATGAGGCGCAGTGCTCTTTTTGGACACTATCTAATAGACTTTTATTATCGTGGACGTATGCACTATCTCAGCTGTTAGCTGGATATAATGTACCTTTCCCAGATTCAGCAATCAAAGGAATAGGCTCGATTACAATATACTTGACATAAATTTCCTAACTAGCCTACATGTATTAAGAATTACAGCTCTTTGCATTTCTATATAGGTGTTCTTATGCAATTCTAATTTCTTAAGACTATCATGCAAAGTTTTGGGTATTAACCCAGTCGAGGATACGATGACAGGAACAATATCTATTTTCTCGAGGTGCCACATCTGGTTGATCTCGATAGCAAGGTCAGTGTATTAGGACTTCTTCTCCTGGAACTTATTCAGCACGTTGTTATTATTCGGTATGGCGACATCCACCAGCATTGCTGTTCTGGCTCTCTTATCATACACCACTATGTCCGGCCTATTATTCGTCACCATTCTGTCAGTGATAACAGGCCTATCGTAGTATAATCTGATAGAGTCATTTTCCAATATGGGTGCCGGTTGATACTTGTAATATGGCTGGAAGGTGTTCAGAAGTCCAAGTTGTGTGTAAGTTTCTGGTGGATAATGTTGCACACTTGATTATGCCTGTGAAGATACTCTGTATTGGCCAGTTGCTCGCATCCGGACGTAATATGCTGGATAGTCTCCGATCTTATTTGGCATTTTCTGCACTTATCTGTTTGTAATGTTCCGTCCTTCATAATAAATTTTTTGTAATTGTTTGTAGCGATCACTTGGTCTTGGATGGCCATAAGGAATCCTTCTGTTTCTGCGAAAAATTCTCCTTTCATCAATCATTTGTTGGAGGCTTCTTTGTCGATGTGTGGTTGATTAGTCTCATGGTGATGTCGTCCATGCAATTCCTTTCTTGACCATTGCTCTTGTTTTTCAGTATCTGATAGGAATGGTAGATTAAGAAGGTCATCTCTGGTAGCAAGATTTAGAGGTGTATATTCCTTATCAGCCAACGATACCACTCTATGGAGGTCAGAAGTGAGAGCTTTTGCTGAGAAGAATTCTCTGAGATTTCTTATCTGTTCGGTGTGTAAATTGACAACATCTATTAATCCGCGTCCTCCTTCTTTCCGCTTCAAAGTTGTTCGTATCACAGACGATTTTGGATGATGATTGTTGTACTTTGTCAGCATCGTTCGGGTCTGCCCTTGAATATCATCCAGTTCTGTCTTAGTCCATCTGATTATTCCAAATGAGTAAAGCAACACTGGGATGGCGTAGGTGCTAATTGCCTTGACTAGATTTCCCGAGTTCAACATGGATTTCAGCACAGACTTCAGACGCTGACTGTATTCTGAATAAATCTTCTCATTTGATTGTTGGCGAGAGGTTGGAGATCACGTGTAATCTCCTGGTGGTTTATGAGGCACACTGCTCTTTTTGGACACTATCTAATAGACTATTATTATTATTATCATTATTATTATACAAAAATATGGGCAGAGGACAAGATCCTTCAGAAGCCCAAAACATATCAATTTGTACATAAATTGAATATGATACAAAATAGTGTGTTTAGCTATGCCGACACAAACTAAAAGATACGATGAGTACGTAGTGGTAGAATGCGAAAAATTATGCGAAAAGAGTTTGGTCAATTTCATTTTTGAATAAGTTCAATGATGAGGCTGTTGAGAAGTGTTGGCGAAGCATTCACCTGAACACCTCCTTCCGTAACTTCAGTCTATGACCCCGCCATCGACCATCAGTTTTAGGCGTGAATATGCTGGCCAAATTGGCATAGACAAATTTTAAGATTCGATGGGTGAATATGAGGTCTCCACGAAGCCTACGCTGACAGAAATTCAAAATGTCGCGCAGGCGATGATTACAACTTCGTCTTAGGCGACCGAAGGACATTCGTATTGCACTACGTCGTACTTTTTCTAATAGATCCTTGTCACGCACCAAAACCGGACACCAGGCTGGACCGGCGTACTCCAGCAACTGACGCACATAAGTTTTATAAGGTTTTATGGAGGAACTGAAGAAAATTTTGGCGATTGACTTTCTGATTAGGTAGATCAGATAATTTGCACGTTTGCACACAGAACTGATGTGAGCAGACCAGGATAGGTCACTGCTGACAGTTACTCGCAGGAGAAGACTGGTCTTACGGTGTACCATACAGATCGTAAGTTCCATTGGGATTGTTTTTCCCCAAATGCGGAACGACACATTTCGCGGAGTTAAGTGGAAAGAGCCAGTAGTTGCACCAGCGACCGACAGAGTTTATATCAGACTGGAGGACTCCTCGCTGGGACAGAGAACTCGCGTAAATTACTCCTTATATGAAACAGCAGATTGCTAACGACCACGTTGAATAAAATAGGACCAAGAACGGAGTCCTGCGGAACACTGCTGTTAACGGGATGAACTAAGGAGAACGAGCCACCAACTCTCACAACGAACCTTCTGTCACTCAAATAGTTCCCAATCCATATCAGCGATTTTCCCCTTCTACTACAATGCTCCATTAAATGAAGTGGACGCCGCCGGAGGAGTGCGATCGAAAGCTCGTGTGGAGTCGAAATTGATCGTCATTTATGAATCAGGCTGTTTTGACCAGTCGTTGATACACGACAACAAATTGGTAGTAATCGATTTTCCCTGGACGAATCAATGTTGTTCTTTTGGCATCACTTGATGCAGGTCTAGAAAAGTGGCGATTTCAGCCGCTACGATCGACTTCATTATCTTCGAAGGTACTGACAAAAGATTTATCGGTCGATAATTAAGTAGGTCCAACTTATCCCCCTTCTTCAAAACAAGCGTAATTGACGCGGTCTTCCAAGAGGATGATAGTTCCTCTTCGAAGAAGTCGGTCATTATTCTAGATATGCATACCAAAAAAATCTGTGTTGTTCTTGAGTAATGCCAAGGTGATTCCATGCAATTCATGGAATAAAGAGCTCTTCAGATTTTGAAGCTATTCTTTTACTTTCTCTGGGGTAAATGAGATGTCTGTCATACTGTCATCAACACATAGGGACAGTAGTGACGGGAGGGGGTCATCAGTCGGTTCAACTCTATAAACCTCACCTGCGGTTAGCGTTTCTGCAGACTCGACATCTGACGAGCAGATATCACCTTCAGCACGACGCAGAAGAAAGTTGTAGCGCTGCTTTTGAGACCAGTTCAGATGTGTTTGACCAAACGTTGTCTAAGTCAGCAATGCTGGTCTCTGTAATTTCGCCAGAAGGAACACGATGACTGTCGAAGTCCTCCGCAGCACCTGATCTCTCGCCACAAATTTTTTGTAATACAGTAGCTGGATAAGTTCGTTAGTTAGCCAAGGTTTCAGCAGAAATTGTACGAGAATGGTCGAGAGAAAATTCGATCACATTTGATTTGGATCATCTGAAAAACCAAGAACCATTTATCAGTTCGTTCCAGAAAGCTCATTGCCCACTTCGTTGAAGTCCATGACGTTGACAGTGCAGATTTCAGCACAGTTCTAGGGGGAGTGAAAAAACTGAACTTCAGAAGCTATGACAACGTGGTCAGAGATATCAATAGGTGGATGGAATATCGGATCCGTGACAAGTTGCTCATCGTTGGTAAAAATGAGGTCAACAATTTGGAGCTCCTTGTCGATACGGAAACAGGTGGGGCTCAAAACAATTGAAATAAATTTGAATCGAAGAAAAACGCACAAAATTGCTACTACTGGTGATGGAATCAGAGTCAGGCACTCTAGAAATAGGCCAAGTGATTAAAGGAAAATTGAAATCTCCAACAACAATGAGATTTTCCCTAGAAGACATCATACCAAGATATTGAATGAGTTGGGAGTCAGATTCACCAGTCACATTAGGAGGCCTGTCACGATCACGATCTGCCTATTTCAATCCACTGCTGGATGTGGGCTTTTCCCATATTGAACCATTTCTTTCTGCTAATAGCTTCTCTCCTCCAAAGAAGACCCGCTGATTTTTTAATATCGTCTCTCCACCTTGTGTTTGGCCTGCCGACACTCCTATGCCCCACTCTTGGCCTCCATTCCATGAGCCTTTTGGTCCACTGATTGTCATTTCTTCGAGCTACGTGACCTGCCCATGACCACTTTAGTTGGGCTGCCTCTCCATGACATCTGTCAGCTTGGTTTGTTCTCTTATCCAAGTATTTCTTATGCGATCTGATAGTTTAATATTTAATATTATTCTCTCGTAGGCTCTTTGGGTTTTCGTCAATTTTGGGCCAACTTCTTAGTAAGACACCATGTTTCGGCTCCATATGTAGGCACAGGAAGAATGCATTGGTTGTAGAGGTTTTTCTTGAGGTTGTGGGGTATGTCTGATGTCAGGACATGTTTTAATTTGCCGAATGCCGCCCACGAAAGGGACACTCTTCGTGTAATCTCGTCAGTCATGTTGTCTTTTTAGTAGTTATTTTTGTCCCAGGTATATGTAGTTTTCGACATTCTCTAGTTGTTGACCTTCTACGTGGATTACGGGGTTATTGTTTGTGTTAGTCATTATCTTCGTCTTGCTGATGTTTATTTCTAGGCCAACATTTTTTGAAAGGTTGTTCAAGTCTAGGATCATATCTTGTAATTCTCGGACGTTACTACTTATTAGTACAATATCGTCGGCAAAGCGTTGATGATGTAGAAGTTCGCCATAAATGTTGATTCCTTTCTTGTGCCAATCCATTTCTCTAAAGATGTCGTTCAAAGCTGCAATAAATAGCCCCAGTGACACTGTATCTCCTTGTCGAACACCTCGTTTTATTGGAATGTCGTTAGTTTTATTCCATAACTGGACATGCATTATGGCGGAAGAATAGATGTTTTTATCAGGTTCGTGTATCTGCTGTCCACTCTACATGCATTAGGAGAATTAAGGACTGCCCAAATTTCTACACTGTCAAAGGTCTTTTGGTAGTCTATAAAGGCTATATAAAGATCTAAATTATACTCATTGCACTTTTCTATTAGGTGTTTAATTGCATGAATATGATCCAGCGTACTGAACCCAGATCTAAATCCAGCTTGTTCACGGGGTTGCTGGAAATCTATTTTCGCGTTTTGTAATTATTTTAGTGAATAATTTATATAGCTGGGATAAAAGGCTTATTGGTCTATTATTACCAAAGTTTCTTATGTCGCCTTTTTGTGGAGAAGAATTACTTCAGCCTCAAGCCATGCTTGGGGGACTTGACTTTGATCCAAGCATTTGTTGAACAATATAACCAGTTTAGCATTTGAGCATTTCTGGAATTGAGCCATCTGGTCCAGCCGCCTTGGAATTTTTAAGATTATTCAGGGCTGAGTTTAATTCATTAACAGTAATTTCGGGAATATCCTCAGAACCGACATTACATATTTTTCTCTTTCCATCTTCCTTTTGCTGTGCGTTTGGTTGTAATTTGGAATCATATAATTCTTTATAAAAGCTTTCTATTAATTTAAGCATTTGTTCTCTATTTGTAATGACCTTCCCAGCTTTGTCTTTAAGTGATGTCATTTCTCTTCTCCCTATACTAACATGTCTATTAAAAATTTTTGGGCCTTTGTTATTCTCAATAGTAGGAGGCCTGTAGATGCATAAGAAGTTCAAGTAAAGACATCCCATGGAAAGCTCAACGAATCTGATTTCCATCCCTTGAATTTTTATCTCTTCACTAGACATTGCAGAATTCTCAGTGATGTAGTTACACATAAACACAAATGCCCCCTTCTCTACGATGGAAATATTTTCCCAGACAACTTAACCGTGAAAAGGAAACTAAGTTTGGTAGAAGCATATTTGGCAATGGCTGTCATATGATCATGCCGAAAAACTCCAATATTGTCTGAGATGTAGCATTATATTGATGAAATCAAATCCTGAATTATTGATTAACCTTATTCTGGGATACTATATCCAAAGCAATTTTCATTACCTTTCAACTCCAAGTTGTACAATGCAATGATTTGTTGAAGACGATTTTTGAGGAAATGCATCTCAGCTAACGATCAATTTACCGAAAAACTGCAAGTTCCATTTTCCGATGATTCTGAGTGCCGAGAATAAAGTATAGCCATTTGGAAACAATCTAACTGGATTAGTCCAGAATCGAGCGGCATCGATCGTTCATTTACCGTAATTATTCATTTCACTTTGTTGATGTTTTCACAGGCGTTTCATCTATTGCAAGCGCTGTTGTGGGTCCGTAATTCAATAAGCGCCCCAGTTTCGAATTATATTTATGATAGGATGGTATGTGATACATCACATAGTGAACGTATAATGGCGCACTTAATGCTATCTATAGAGGTTCTGCAATTTCACTGATAATGTTATTTGATATTGAAATTGGTAGGCTGATGACCTTAGATAATTCCAGGACAAATACCATATGATGTTTATGTATGTGTTGTTTTTGCGGTATATAAAAATATGGATCAGTGATAATTATTCTAATTGATGATATGGGTATGTTCTCAAATTTGCTTCAACAACAATCAATCAGCCACATTCCTATGTACTATAAAAATATTCAGCCATACAATACGTCAAATCAACGAGACAGAACATACTGCACAAAGAAAGAAATTATTTTTGAATATGTCCGGACATATTCCAAAAAATTTGATGTTTTTCTTCAGTCGATTGAAATGTTACATGAGCTTTGCATATTTCAGAAGACGCAATTGTATTTTTGGACATACGAGGGGGGAGGAAGGTCAATAGAAGCTTAACTCCAACTTTGTGGTGTTGCTGCTCTTGTCCTCCGGCCGCCATCTTGGAAAAAGAATTGAAACACCTTCTTCGAGATACCTCGGGAACTGTACGTCCTACAGAAAATTTGTGGTGACATAATTTGTAGCAAATCACTCTGCCTACAAATATACGAATTAACTTTTTCCCAAACTTTAAAATTAATTTTTGATCTATATTTTTTATTCATTTTACAAAAATACTACCTCAGACCAATCTTATAAACGGTCTTCCGTAGGCAATTTTTTTTCACTCATTTAAAACGCGAATACAGCGCTCCAAAATAGACCGGGTTGGTCAATGCTCATGAGAATCCGGTCAAAACAAAATGTTTAACTTACTTTTATGATCTTTTTTCTGTATTATAAATACATTTGTTAAATCCCTACCTACAACTTTACTCATTTATTGCTAACTGCTTTCGTTAATAGAGAACTTACCGAAGTATTGCTGTTTATAGTGACTTCTAAGAGGAGTATTATTTTCAAAATATTAAGCAGGTAAAAAGGTCCGAGTTACCTTTTTGCCGCCAAATGAACATCTACCTGGTACGACTATTATTATTATATGTAGCCCTCGAAGGTTCAGCTGTTTCTTCTCCAAAACCCCAATAAGAGCTTAGCCTCTACGCGGATGACACGGACATAATGACCTGATTGACAGCCCCCCACTTGATAACCAGAAGACTCCAAGAAGCCGCAGACCATATGGAGGAATGGTTTATCAAGTGGCTGATCACCATCAACCCAGAGAAGAGCTCGGCACTCACACATCTGTCAAGAAGAAGACGTAGCCCGAGGAGCAGATCACCATGACTGGCCGCTTTATCCCGTGGGTCAACAATGCCAAATACCTGGGAGTCACACTCGACCGTCGTGCAGAACAAGGCATTGAGGATGACCGTTGACGCCCCTTGGTACGTGCGAAAATCCCAGATACATCGAGTTCTGCAGATACCGAGTGTGATGGAGTTCATCAGAGAGACAGTGGTGAAAGCATTCCAAGCAGTTGACGACCTTCCAAATCCATTGGTGAACACCCTAGGAGACTACGAGGAAGACGAACCGATAAAATACAAGTGGCTCAGGATGGTGCTCCGAAAAGACCTGGATTAGCTATAAGAATCCTGTAGAATAAATATGTAAATACCGTCTACACTAGGACGACAAAATTAATTGTACTTGATTTAATTATTTTAGGTTGCATTCAGATCCCTCAGATCACGACCTAGAAGCCAAAAATTGTTCTGTATTCCTATCAATCAACAAGAGATGTAAAGTTAAAAGTAGTAAAACTGGTACTTAAAAGACGAAGGTGTTTAAGTCTGTTTCTCTACCTCGTGTTATCCTTTCAGTTGTGCTACATATTTTGCCACGTTTGTGTGACAGACATATTGAAAATTTGAAAATATTATTTTCAGTTTAATCAATCGAACTGCGAGTTTTGTATACTGGAATTTTCATTATGTTATAAACATTTCGACTTTTTTGAACTTTAATCATTTTCATTTAGTTATAAATATTACTTTTTTAATCGTGAAACATGAGTGATTGTTTTATATGAAAAACCTTTTGAAAGACATTAAAACTCGAACTGTGTAAGGTAGATGAGTGAGAACTTTGCTTGAGTGAGCAAATAACGATGTGATATATATATATATATATATATATATATATATATATATATATATATATATATATATATATATATATATATATATATATATATATATATATATATATATATATATATATATATATATATATATATATATATATATATATATATATATATATATATATATATATATATATATATATATATATATATATATATATATATATATATATATATATGAAGAAGGAAGTTCGTATGAACATAGGTCCGCCAAAAGCTTCGTTACGGTGCTACAGGGTGTTGAAGTTTCCAGACAAAATTGTTTTTTTCTTCAAAACTCCTCTAGTATTTGTGACATTCAGCCCAAATGCCCAAATTTGGAATGCAAGCTATGTTCTATAACCTCAATTATCACACATCCAAGATTTTAAGTGAAGTTCACAAGTTGTTTTTTTTTCCGAGGCCATGTCTCATTTTACTGTTTCAACCATTTTTGCAGCATGCCACTGATCAGCGTACAATCATTTCTCGTTTATTTGAATTGTTATTGGCTGAATAAAAAACAATAGAAATACTATAATTTGCTCGTATTCTAAGACTCAACTTATACTTATTCAATATCAAACCAAAAAGAAACAAATTGAAAACTAAATAAATTGCTGAAAGAGTTCTCCACCTGCAAGAATACAGGCATCTGTCCTTCTTCGCATATTATCATGCACTCTTTGAAATATTTCTGAGGTATTTATTATCGTGTTGAAAGAGGTTATTATTAGATTTCTCAATTCTTCTACAGTGTTCACTGGAGTGGTATAAACTAAACTTTTGAGATATCCCCATAAGGAAAAGTCAAAATATTTAGGTCTGGGGACCTAGGATACCATGGTTCTGACCCAACCCGACCTATCCATCGGTTGTTGAATGTATTATTCAAGAATTCCTACTCTAAACTAAAATGTGCTAGTGCCCCGTCATGCATGAACCACATTATGTTTCTCACCAAAGTGTCACATCCTCGAGCAATAAAGGTAACTCCTCGAGAATTTGCCGATAAGCGGGACCGTTTAGTCGGTTAGGCAAAAAAAACTGGCCCAATCAAATAATTTCCGATTATTCCGACCCAGATATTTTGTGAGAATTGTTCTTCATGATAATAATCTTCAATCAAATGGGGGTTTTCCTCAGCCCTGTAATGATTATTGTGCAAATTTGTGATAGCAGTTCTCGAAAAGTTAGCTTTATCTGTGAATATTATTTCACTATCAAAATGAGCATTTTCTCTAATTTTATCTGAGAACCATCGGCAGAAATTCAGTCTTGAAATTTCGAGGAAGTAGAGTTTGGACGCGTTGAATATGAAACGGGTACAGCAAAAAGTCGTGGAGAATCCTCCAATCTAGAACATGTGAAATATTCAACTAATTTCTAATTTTCCTTGTACTCACATGATAGTTCAGATAAATACAATTCAAAACTGCTTTCTCAATATCTGGAGTTCTCATAGAATTTTTTTTTCTAATTTGAAGGAAGATCGAGGCAGGTACGGGAGTTATCTATGCATATCCATCCCGATCTTCTGGATTAGGACTGTCGTTAGACATAAGTATAGAAGGATAATTTTTTATACGATACATTTTATGGTGAAACTTTGACTGTTAGGTTTTTAAATACACACACAGCGTCTCGCCGTCGGCATCTGATGACTCAGACCGCCCAGCCACCCGACCCGTGTTTGATCATAAGTTAATATGAACCGGCTCGGTGGCGTGGAAGAAATGATGCTCGTCCCCTGCGCAGAGTTACCTGGGTTCAATCCCCACAAAGTCGGTGCAATTTTTCGGATTCTGGTAATCGCTTGAGCATCCATCTTTCGGAGGAGATGTAAAGCCGTCGGTCCTGTCTAATAAAGATGTGTTGACATTAAAGATCCTTCCTCGACACAAGAGGGGTTCGGCAAAATTCCCGGGTTAGTGAGGTGACAGAATTCCCGGCGTGTCATTGGCCGAAAGGCGGAAATAGAGCACGTTAAAGGAAAAACAAACTAAAACAAGCAAGTTAATATGAGATTTCTTTGAAAATGTGTATATGTCCCAGTAAACTTTGGAGTTGTTGAGTGCGAAAATCTGTTCAGCCTGATATGGCTGATGGAGTTTGGTGATTTTACTCAAGGTTAAGCATAGCAATTGAATATTTCGAACATTGTTATTACATTGAAACATAAGGTGGTTTTGAGTTCCTATTTCCCCACATGTGTCATTCTGTGAAGATATTTTGGAAAGAGAGCGTGACCACTTCTCATTCTAGAGATAGTACGAATAAAATCTCGTTTAAAATTCCCTTTAAATGATTATTTGCAGTAAAAGTACCAGTTTTCCTCAATCTTCTGTGGGTATTTGAAAATGTTTGCATGTCTGGAGTTACTGGATTCGGAAAGCGCACCTGATATAATCGCCTGTGTTTCCGTCAGCCAGACCGTACATGTTATGGATATCAGCCAATTCGGCGTTAGTTAAATTAACCATTTTTCTCACAGCAATAACTTCAAAAGATTCAAAACTAATCGTCAATTTAATGAACAATTCGAGTAGACACTGGTTCAACTTTAGCAACTGTCAAAATAAATGAATAAATGAAAAATCAAAGGCTACTAGTTATTTTTTTAATTTAGCGTTTTCAATTCAGCGAATGCATACAATCGTTTGATAAACTTTTTGCTCGTGAACGGTTGGATATACGAAAAGTTACAATCGTTAAAAAGATTCGAAATTGAACGAAGGTTATCAGTGGCGTACTGCAAAATGTTTGAAAGGGCAAAAGAAGACATGGCTCCGGAAAAGAAAACACCTTATACATTCTGGTCAAAATTTAGGAAGTGTTATGATGGAGGCTGTAGAAAATAGCACGCATTCCAAATTTGAGCTGAATATCTCAAAAACAGTTTAGAAGAAAATGTTTCAATTAGAAGTAGCAGTTTCTTGAAAACCAATAAATGAGTAGTAATGAATACGATAGGGTGTAAGGGTGATGGCACAACTTAGCCTGACCAAACGACAAGCTCACCTGCTCGTGGTGCATCCTGCTAGAGAACCAACTAGGCTCTGTCGACCGCGTATCTGCCGGTATAAGCAGACCCTCTTGCTGGACAACAGCTCCGGGATGGATGAGCTAGCAAAAGTTTGGGCACCCTATTGTCCATGGGAAGAGAAATCTTCTCTAAAGGCGGATGAGTCAGTGAATGACCAATGGCATATAGATACAGAAGGCAACGGAAAACCACAGCATTAAAGATCCCGATGGATATCCCTAGTAAAATTAAAATGGCTGATTTCAAAATAAAATATTCTGAGTTTCTAGTCCCCAATCGGATCTCCGGGGACGGTTCTGAAAGAAGCGAGAAAGAAGAAAGGAATGAGGATCGGTACGTGAAACATTAGTTCCTTGTATGAAAGAGGAAGAATTCACAATGTGCTCCAAGAAATGCAACGATTTGAAGTTAACATAATGGGACTGAGCGAAACCAGATTGCCAGAACAAGGTGAAATGGTATGAGAACAATCAAAATATTCTATTCAGGTAACAACGAACAGCAACAGAGAAATGGAGTAGCAATAGTGGTACACAAAATCTCAAACATTTAGTAACCAGCTTCACACCCCTATCAGATAGAGTAATTATGATAAGAATAAAAACAGCGCAAAGAACACTCAACATGGTTCAAGTATATGCTCCAACGGCTGATAAAGTCGAAGAAAAAATTGATCAATTTTATGATGACGTCCAACAAGCTCTAGATATCACGAAAAACAGAGATATTACAATCATTATGGGAGACATTAATGCAAATATGGGGATTTTGGACTGGAAAAAATGATTAAAGAGGAGATAGATTGCCAAGAACATGATATGGCAATCACAAACACCTTCATAAGCTGCATGAAAGAAGATTATATACAAAGAAATCGCCAGCTGATAAAGACAACAAGATTAGAAGAAATCAAATAGACTATATTCTGATAAAGAAGATATATCGGAATACCATCAAATCGGCAAAACCTACCCGGATACGGACATCGGGTAAGACCACAATCCACTGATAGTTAAAATGGAAATCCGTCTCAAGAAGCAAGCAGCCATAGATAACAAAAGCAGCTCCCAGTTTCACATCTGAAAACCGAATTGTAAAACAACAACTTAGAGAAAAATAAATGAAGAACTAAGCAAAATTGACTTAACCCCGAGCTCCAATGTAAACACAAAATGGGAAACTCTTAAAACTACAATTATGGCCCCAACAACAGACCTGTTAGCAACAATCAAGGATACAAAAAAAATCATGGATGACTGATGCCATATTACAGTTAATGGAAATCAGAAGGTCGTATAAGAATAGAGAAGAAAGTGCATAGAATACCATACAGAAAAAATTAGAAAGAAAATACGACACGCCAAAGAAAAAATGGTACGCAGGAAAATGCGTAGAAAAGAAGAACTCCAAGCAATACATGATGACTTCAATCTCCATGAAAAGATTGAAGAACTAGCGGGCATTAAAAGAACGAACAAAAACAATATTCTACTAGATCAAAACGGTAAGATAATTCTAGACACCAAAGGGAAACTAGAAAGATGGAAAGAGTACATTGAAGAATTGTTCGAAGATGAGAGACAACAGGAAACAATAGATGGAGACACAAATAAGAAACAGGGCCCAAATATAACAAAAGAAAAGTTATGAATGCCATTGAAACAGCTTGAAACAATAAAGCTCCAGGACCTGATGAAACACCAAAAGATATTATCAAATTAATTGCAGAAGATCAAATTGTAGTACCAGTAGATCTGTACAACACTGTATATAACACCGGAATCATCCCTAGAGAATGGCTCAAATCAACATTTATTACACTGCCAAAAAGATCGAACGCTAAGGAATGCAAGGATTATCGGACGATCAGCCTAATGAGCCAAACCCTTAAGATATTCCTCAAAATTATACATCGAGGAATTTTCAGAAAGATTGAGCAAGATATTAGCGAGACACAATTTGCTTTCAGAAATGCAATGGGTACTAGGGAGGCGTTGTTTGCTTTTAATGTGTTGTCTCAAAGACTCAACTCAGCCAATATATGTAGCCTTCTTCGATTATAACAAAGCTTTCGACAGTCCGCCACAATCATCTCATAAAAATCATAAGGGATAGAAACATTGACAGGAATGATATCAGCATAATAACATATCTCTATTTTAACCAGACTGCCAAAGTTTCTGTGCAAAATGAACTTTCAGAAGAGATAAAAATGAAACGTGGAGTGAGACAAGAATGCGTGCTTTCACCGTTACTCTTCAACTTGTATTCAGAAGATATAGTACAAGAAGCACTGCAAAATAAAAAACAACGGGAGTGAAAGTTAATGGAAGGTTATTAACAACACTAGATACGCGGATGACACAGTACTAATAGCAGAAACCCTGGAAGAACTGCAAAGACTAATAGATCTAGTAGTGCAGATCAGCGAAGAAAGGGGGCTCACACTCAACACCAAGAAGACTGAATTTATGACTATCACAAAACACCAACAACAGCGAGAAACATTATGGATAAAAGGGGAGCCAGTGGAAAAAGTCTGCAAATACAAGTACTTGGGAACAATTGTAAATGACAATAATGATTATTCATAAGAAATAAGATCAAGAATCGGAAAGGCTACAACAGTGTTTAATAAAATGAGGAATGCATTAACCAGCATCTTAAATCAGAATGCTTAAATGCTACGTATTTCCAGTACTATTATATGGAATGGAAGCCTGGACGCTTAAGAAGTGCGACACTGACTGGCTGAAAGCATTCGAGATGTGGGCATATCAAAGAATCCTCAGAATAAACTGGGTGAGCAGAACAACGAACAAGGAGGTATTGAGAAGAATGGGAAAGGAAAAAGAAATAATCAACACAATTAAAATCAGAAGGTTGCAATATCTGGGTCACGTGATAAGAGGGAAAGATATACACTGATGCAAACTATTATACAGGAAAAAATACAGGGTAAAATAAATATAGGAAGAAGACGCATCTTCTAGTTGAACAATCCAAGACAGTGGTACAACTGTAGCTCTGTTGATTTGTTCAAATCCGCAACTTCGAAGATAAAAATCGCCATGATGATAGCCAACCTTCTTGAAGGAAACGGCAAGTAGAGAAGAAAAGAAGAATGAATACGGTGAACCTATGAAAAGATACTTGAGTATAATCAAATCAAATTAAAATTTGCTTCTCTCTCATAGTGAAACTTGCGGAACTATTCTCTGAACTCATTTTCCTCTGAATTGAAAAATATATTCTCGAAACAGAAAATGACAAACAACCGTTCTGTTCTTTTGCCTCTAATTAACAATTTCCGTTGGATTTTAGAATTTTAGGTTTTCAAATGATATGAAAATGATGTTAAGGTTTTGTAATCCAATATTAGTACCAACCTTACGTTGATGAATCAAAAGTCACTGAAGTTCTATGTCAACTCTTTGTTGACTTCATGTCAGCCGACAAGAACTAAACGAAGTTTTATACAACAAAACAGAAATTGATGCAACTTATTGCTAGAATTGATTCATTGTAAATGACATGAAACTTAACATCACCTTATACAACTGGGCCTAGATGTTTGAGAGACCCCGTACATCATCAGAAATCGAAAATTACTTCACCATATGATCTAGATTGCTCAGAAAAAATCTATTACACTAATAAATTTTAATTTGTAGATATTCCACTACTTCGCCATTCTTTAATTTCATCGGAAACCCTCGACATAATAGATCAAAGGGCGTAATGGACATTTAGCCGACGGTCAACTAATGGAACGTCATCAACAATGACTAGAATTTTATCGAGGAACCCCAAGGAGGTCAACAGCGGAAGCATTTTCCGGCCGGAAACGTACACATTTCCCGCCATGCCATTAACTGAGTTACACGTGCTGTTGACTCGATTAGGTCTATTTAATCATTGCCGATACCGTGTCGGCCATTCTCATAATTAGCAGTCTGCCATTATGCTATTGATGGTGGACCTGGATCTCACCAGATTTATATGTGTACATTACGCTTTTGTCGACTTGGCGAATTGTGAATACCGGTTTACTGGTTATGAATGGTGATCACGAAATTAGCCATTCGCATAGTATTCTACTCGTTATCACCGTCAGCAAATTAAGTAATGAAGTTCATTTAAGTATGCATATACTGCTGGATTTAAATTGGCAATCATCGACATACAAGTTTGATAGAAAATAAATATTTCTCTAAATTATTTTTCATGATTTAACTGTTTTTCAGCTATAATAAACTTTGGACTTTTATTCTTCTTTCGCTTCTCGTTGTTGAGATGATTATATGAAATACTTTTTATCCGCTATAATATGTAAAGAAGGGTGCTTAAACAGTCGATCGCGAATGATTTTCGAGTAAATATTGAAAAGAAAAATTTTTCAATAAATAGGTAACTAAGCTACAAGAATTTGTTACGTAATAAAATAACACTCTGTTAGCGGCAAACGGTGGCTTCATCAAAGGAACGCGCGATACTTGTCAAAGAAATGCCGCGTGTTTTATTCTTGCTGTTTGACGGGAACATTTGGGACTTTCGTTCATGCCGATATAAATGTTGTGCCTGCAGGAATTGGGGTCATTCTGAATTGTAACTTGAAGGCAAATCTACGTCGATACAAAAAGTTTATTACTAAATGTACAAAATGAGTCCAGCAACGAAACCTGAATCGTATCATTTTAATAATGATTGGGAGGAAGATTTCTTCTATGTTTGGTGAAGGATAAGAGCATTTGTCTTATTTGTCTTTTGTCAGTTGCAATACCTAAGCGTGGTTACTTAGAGAGGCATCATAAAACGGTTCATAAAACTATGAAAAGGATTTTCCGCCACAAAGTGAATTGAGAAAACGAAAAGTACGGATTTGATATATTGTTTGAAGAGAAAACAAACCATGTTTACAAGACCAGCCAAACAATCAAAAGCTGCTACGATCGCGTCATTTAAAATATCTCATATATTGGCGAAACACAAGAAACCATTTGAAGATGGATCGGTTGTGAAGGAAGCATCATTGAAGCGGGTGATATTTTAAAATGAACCAGAAATCATGTCTGCTATAAGAGAACTTCAGTTATCTCGTCCGACTGTCACAAGGCGTATTGAAGTTATAAGTCAGGACATGGCAGATAAACTAAAACATAATATCATGAAATGTACATACTTTTCTTTATAGTTCGAAAAATCCACCGATAGGACAGACACTGCCCAATTGTGTATTTTTATTCGGATGGTATTCAATGACATGTTGGCTAAAGAAAATTTTTGACAATCATCCCTCTGAAGGGATGACCCGTGACGAAGATACAAATGACGTTTTCTTCAATTTTGTAAAAACTACAATATATAAATTAGTTCGCACTACTGGTAACAGAAACGGTTTTGTAGCATTGCGTCGAGCTAAGGAAGATTTTCGTTCATTTTCTTCATAACACATCAACAGAGTTTGTGTTCAAAACATTTAGAAACGGAGAAATCATGGCATTGCAACAAAATTGTGACTTCCATCCATGCACGTGGCTTGCAATGGTGGCTCTTTGAGTTGCAATTGGAAGATAGATAGAGTCAGCTGAACACAATGATTAACTTCTCCACACGGACGTCAGGTGGTTGATTCGCGGAAAATTTTTAGTAAGGTTTCAAGAATTATTGCCCGAAATAACAGCTTGTCTACACCAAAGAGGTGATGACACTCAGATGTTGAAAAATGAAAAATGGCTGACTGATTTCGTATTTTAACTGTCATCATAATACACTTGAAAACCATTAACTTGGAGCTTCAAGATAAGGGAAAAATTAATATTGAGATGATCAGGGCAGTAAGTTCAAAAGTTAATTGCAACTTATGATAGATCAACTGAAAAGGAAGGATCTGAAACATTTTCAGCCTATAAAAGCAAGTATCCCCAGTTGAATTATGATACGTATGAGGCTGAATTATCAAATATTTTGGGAAAATTCGAATTCGTTTTATGATTGCAGTAAAGTGGCAAATATACCATCATTTATGAGTTATCCTTTTCGTGTAAAAACATTGAGGAATTAACTACTGAAATAGCAAGTCAGTTCAATATGAACTCATGTTCTGATGAAAATGAGTTGGTACAGATTATATAAGATAAACATCTCGAAGCTACAGCATCTTGTACAAATTTCTGGTGTTTTTATCTGAAGACAAATATCCGAATCTAAAGCAAATCGCCTTTAACTGACGGCAAAGTATCGCAATCGTTTAACTGACGATCATATGTCATCATGCTTGCGATTAGCACTGACTGGTTACGTACCATCTTATGAAAAGTATGCTGAGGACATGCAGTACCACGCTTCAACATCCAAAGTCAGTCCTCAGTTAGGTTTAACACCATATGTATCTGTTTTGTTTTGTAACAACCAATAAACTATTTTGAATAACTATGAGTTATTTCATTGATAATACAGAAAAAAAATCCAATTAAACCTTATCCAACCCTTGACTAAAATAATTTATATTGTGTGGAAAACTATATATGGTACGGTACATCCTACCTAAATAGGTAGGTAGGTAGGGTGTATCGTGTATGTACCACAACACTGCATCACACACACTTGCAGCCTCTCAGAGTCAATCATAAGTAGTCTAAAAATATTAAGGTAGATCGCCAGCAGTTCAAGATTTAGTTTCGAAGCGTACAGAGTGTCAATTTCCATTAATCACCTCTACTTTAGTTATTAGCGTATTGTATGCTCTATCTTTCTTCTTGGCTCAAGTCCTGATTTTTCAATCATATCAGGGCAAACTATCATTCCTAGCTATAGAAATCAAGAGGTGTTACCTTATTCACAGCTTGTATACAGAGTATCCCATTTTCGATGTCTTAGTTGGGCGGATATGTGAAAAACAGTAAATAGAAAAAAAAGATCCTCACATATCTGCCCTCGATTTTCGATGAAAATTCATAGGTGAAAAAACATCGCAGTTATCTTCGTTTGCTTTCAAATTATTCCAGATTTCTCAAATATCTGGGATTTCGGCGTATGTCAAAATCTCTGTTACTAGCAGAGTTAGGAGAAAAGTATTATATTTTGACATTCTACGAGCTCTTTTTTGAGTAGAATATGGTGTCATCTTCGAAATCTTTTATCTTTGGTTGAATGGTTTTCCGATTATAATACAACTTTTAGTTTTTTTGAATGTGAAACATAGGCGAATCTGATAAAAATGAGAAGATTCTTTTTGTTCTCCTCTCAATCACATACAGTGTGTTTAAAAGAGACAATATTTAGAGGGTTATTGCTGAAGTAATTTCATGAAAAAAGTTCACATAAACATAACTTAACAAATACTTCGTTACCGATTGAGAGGGTGTTGAAATTTAATCGAACGGTGCAGTTAGATTTGAATTTTCAGTAAACCACTTGAGATATTGCAGTAAAATTATGAGAGTGTCAAAAACCTTCAAAGACGAATAATTTTCAATAAGAAAAAATATATTGGACTCACCATAGACACGCGTAAGGGCAGAACGCAGGTTATTCTAAAAAAAACTAAGTTGACGGACATGAAATTCATGTATGGACGTGCTGACGGATATGCATTTAAAGCTCGGCGGTTGTACATTGAATGATTTCCAAACCGTCTTGCTCCAAATTTATCAACAATTTATCCAAACTAAAAGAGAGTCGAAAAGAGATACTTACAGTCATTTCTTGAAAAAAAACAAAATCGAAAGCAGATTTTTTGTTAACGATGTCTGCAACAAACCTGGAAGGAAAACTGAAATTAATGAAATATTCGACGAGGAAGGAAAAGAGGAATGAAATAAGGAAGTCATAGCCAACAGTTTTCGATAAACACTACTGTGAAATAGGAGAACAATATGCTGCAAAAATTAAGATGCCGATAGGTTATACTGATAAAGAAGAGTTTAGTAAAAACACAATGTACCTATACCCGACAGACGGCTTAGAAGTACAGAAGGTCATCAGAGAATTTAAGTTAGGGAAGGCGCCAGGGTATGATGGTTTACGTGCTGAAACTCTCAAGGAAATAGCATCGGAAATTTCAAAGCCTCTTGCGCATTTGATAAGTTGTTGTTGTTTTGAAAAGGGACAATTTCCTGACGTTTTGAAATTGGGTGTAATAAAACCACTTCATGAAAGCGGTTCCAAATGTCAGGTCATAAACTGCAGACCTATCACAATTATATCTTCGATTGCAAAGATCGATGAAAAAATAATGACATCTCGGATCAACTCTTACCTCGACAAATTCAATAAGGTTTCCCATAGACAATTCGGTTTCCGGCCTGACAAATGTACAGAAGATGCTATAAAACAACTCACTTCAAATATTTATAACTACATGGATAAAAAGTTACCATCACTGTGTTTCTTCATCGATCTATGGAAAGCGTTTGACACTCTTTGTCATGAAAGATTATTGGGTAAGCTCTATCGTCTTGGATTTCGTGGATTATCGTACGAATTACTAAGAAGCTACTGTCAAACCGTGAACAGGTCGTGAATATTGATGGAAATATTAGTAGCAGAAAACGTGTTACATAAGGGGTACCACAGGGAACGGTCCTGAGTCCCATTCTCCTCATTATTTATGTAAATTCCCTACTGAATCTCAAAATCTGAATTGGGACCTCTAGTAATCGAAGGATCAGAGGTGAGCGAGGGTACAGACGTGAAGTATCATGGCATCAATTTGGACGAGCATTTGAGATGGGAAAGACAAACTCAAAATATAGGGAATAAAGTACGCAACCTACTGGGCCGATTCAAATATCTTAGGAAGTATCTCAAAGTACCGCAGATGAAGATCCTATATCACTCGCTCATTCATTCACAGCTCACTTATGGCATTCTGGCATGGGGGGAGCTTACGACTGTCATTTAAAAAAATTGGACGTCATACAGAAGTAGTTCCTTAAACTGATGATGGGGAAGCTTAAAAGATATCCAAGTGATCAGTTGTTTAGAGAGAGAGAACACAGGTTCTCGACATAACTCAATTATATAGTTTCAAGCTCATATCAAATTTCCATAAACATAGACATTCGCTACAATCTCACAACCATCAGTATAAAACGAGAAATAATGATATAAGTTACGCGATGCCATGAGCCGGCAAAACAATTAGGACAAGAAGTGCAAGATATCTCGGACCTCGCATGTTCAGGAAGGTTTCAGACGTTATGAAACGTATCAACAATCAGAGAACTTTCCAATGGAGTTATGGATACTTTCCCAAGATAGGAATCTCTTCTATAACGTTATTAATCCCTCCACATGATGAAGCGTTGTTCAATGGATTAGTACAGGCCCGTTACATACGTGTAAATACCCAATTTCGACACACACACCCGATTCTGGAACATATCTGGATTTGTCCTTTAGCCGATTTTGAAACATACTTGGATTAGACCTCTTCCCGATTATGTCTGTATAAATCTAACTCGACAATCAAACCCGAATGCGACAAAACTGGAAAGATTACTTTGTAAGGCATATGTATATAATATGAAATTTATGTGACACTAAATACAGAAGATTTTCTCATATTTTTAGGAAATCCCCCCAAATATCTGTTTGTTTGTACCCCAGACAATGCAAGATGTAGACGTCTGGGAAAGTATTATATCATGTTCAATATAATTCATTGTTCAATTCATCAAATAAACATACTATATATATATATATATATATATATATATATATATATATATATATATATATATATATATATATATATATATATATATATATATATATATATATTTATTTTGTTACATTTCAAAAGAATAGTATCTGACGTTTTACTGATTTATTCTATTGAAGTCCACAATCTATATAATTCCATGAATAGATATATGTTGTCCCCTTTCTTTTTCTCTCAGGTATGGGACCTTCAAAATGCGTCTGCTTTGAAAAATTCGTTGGGAGTAGAGTAAAAGTTTATTTCTTAAGGTTTTCAAATATTTCCGCAATCTAAAACAGATTTTGTTATGATGTTATATTTTCATTCCTATCATATTCAGGAGGATTTTGGCTGCAAAATATCGAAATCTACTCAGCTTTTGTATTAAAATAAAATTTATTATGCAATCTCTATCAACCATATCTTGGATTAAATGCATTGTTCTTATCAGTGGACGAATACGAGTTTAAGAAAAAACTTGAAATTCGAGATTCACATCTGGCGTTCATTATTTTTGCAAGTAACTAGTTAGCATAGAGCACTACAAGTTCATTATTATTAATGATTGAGTGTTAAGATGTATATATCGGGAATTTTTCAATTGTGTGGAACTTTCAGTGAATTATAGGAACAATCTTTTCAAAGTAACAACGAATTCAGTGTAAGTAGAATTATATAATTTTATTTATTCTAAATTCTCGTAAATTCGTGCTTATATCAGTTTCTTTTCAGGTGATTCGTTACTGAAGTGATAGTATCGCGGACCAGAAACTGGTAACATTCTAGTGCCACGTAAGTTTTTAAAATTTTCTTCATACAATTCTGTTCCTCCAATGTCTATAACTCATATAAACAAGTTTGAAGAAATTGTACCCGTTGTGCAATATAAATTCTATTTTTGCACAAATAAGACTCAAGATATCGTAGAAAATATATCGTGATCGAATAAAACCATACTTCCTTTTCGATATCAACAAAATTGAATGTAGATTTTTTACTTAAATTTCTAGTTATGGGAAAATTTGCTGCAGGTAAAGAACGAATCATGTGTGATCTCCGGAATTGCTCGTCCAGTAAATTAGTTTCTGCAGCTGCAGGCGCAACATTTATATCAAAAGTCTCAAATGTTTCGGTCAAACGCGCCACCCAAAATTTCTAGAGAAACAGCAAGAATAAAAAACGTGCCTTTTCTTTGATAAGTACCGTGATTTTCTTTGATAAAGCCGCCTTTGGCCACTAGCAGAGTGTTATTCTATTACATAATAAATTTTTGTAGTTTAGTTACCTACTTGATGAAAATTTTTTCCACTCGAGATCTACTCAAAATGCACTCGCAATCGACCGTTTGAGCAACCCTGTTCTAATCTCTTGCTTTTGTTGCCTGAATGTGAAATTTGGGTGTTCGTGACGAATAAGAAACATTTGCTTATTCAATGTTCTGAAAAACTAACAGCTTTTTTCATGAATTATTAATTTTTATGCTTGTCTGCTTTATATTGATGAAACGACTAGATTGTCCCATATAGAAAGCAGGACAATCATTACAAAATAATTTATTTACATCGCTTTATATTTCTCCTCCATCAAGTCGAACATTGTTATTGGCCATGAGTCAACATAAATTTCTCTTAATTGTATATATTGTGTTGATTTTATTCTGTTTTATATAGGGCATAATTTAGTACGTACTTATTTTGGGGAAATATATGTATATATTCTTCAACCTGAAGTATGGGGTATATCGAGAATAATATTAATTTGTGGCATAGTTTTGCTATTAATTTGTCTATAGTGTTATGTTGTACCCTTCATTTAAAGCTAGTATTTACAAGTTTCCAATTTACTTCCTCGAAGGTTTTCATGAAGGAGTATCCGTCCGTTATCTATGGAGAAAGTATGAAACCCGAACATTTTGATTGTATTTGAATGGGAACTACTGTTATGCACTTAAGTATCACAAATTCAAGATGATGATGATCTGGTATAAATATGTTAATTCTGTAAAAATGCTACCGGGAATTGATTATTTCTAAAATTTTTGTTTTTGCTAAGTTAGCCCACTATTTTCTATAATGAATCGTACTTTGAAAGTGATCTGTCATTTTTTTCGTTTACATTGCTCAATTTTGTCAGTTCTCACAAGAGTTATTTCCGATTTTTACAATGGATAAAAATATCAAACATATAATTTGTCTCAGATTTTATATTGCGGAATTCCCTGAAATTTTAGAAGGCTTACGGTGAATCGACTTCATTACAGAGAATCCAACAGCGGTGGGAATGTGTTAAACGATTTGCCTCGTTTAGGTCGTCCATCAATATCTTCAACTAAATTTAACATAGATAAGTGAAGGAAATGGTAATTGAATACCGTCATTCAGGTTTGAGAGAGGTAGATAATGAACTTTCTGCGCATCAGGAATAAATTCGTACCATTTCGAATGATCATTTAGGCATGAAACGCGTTGCTTCTGGGGCTAAATATCTCGAAAACTGCAGGAGTTTTGAGGGAAAACCCAATTTTTTCCGGAAATTTCAATACCCTGTAGCTCCGTAACGAAGCTTTTGCGGACCTATGTTTCTATAAACTTTTTTTCTCAAAATTGCACGTAAATCTACACCCTCAAGTTGTGACCTACTATTATGTGAAACCCTGTATACAAATACAAAAAATTCTAGTTTAACGCATCTACAATAACAAAGGTCGACTTAATACATACAGGGTGCTTCAACGAAAACTAAACAGAGGCTATATCTACCAAGATATTCATTTCTGATAAAAACGCAAAAACAGGTCAATTTTTGTTTCAAGGAGGCATCTTTTGGGGTACAAAACTTGCCTGAAATATCAACGCCCTAAGCGGGGGTTGCAATCCTTGAGCATTTTGAATAGGGAAGATGGGTCGAGTGATGACTCAAAAGAAAGGTGGTATCTTTGTCTACATCGCCTTGAAAGAATTTCCATTTTTAATTGAAAACTGTAAAAGATACAGAGGGTGAGCAAAGATAGGAAGACTATTTCTCTGAGACTATTCAAGTTTCAGTGAGGTAAAACGGAACAGATCCATGCTAATCAATGGCAGTCATCATCAAGTACCATCTCAATCTCGAATTTCAATCCCTGGAGCAAGGGTGACAACCCTTGAAAATTTGGAAAAGGGTAGATGGGTCGAGTGATAACTCGAAAGAAAGGGTTTACCTTTGTCTGCACTCCCATGAAAGAATTTTCATTTTGATTGACAATTGTAGAAGATACAGAGTGAGCCACTGAAAATAGAGAAGACTATCTCCCAAGACTATTGGACTATTAGTACGAAAACTTGAAATAGATTCATTTTAGATCAACAGCTGTCATCTTCCGAATTTCAATCCCTAGAGCAGGAGTAATAATTCGATCCAGTGAGTCTCCTCTATTTTTCAGTAGCTCACTCTGTATTTTCTACAGTTTTTAATCAAAAATGAAAATTCGTTCACGGGGATGCAGACAAAGATAGTACCTTTCTTTCGTGGTATAACTCGACCCATCTATCCTCTTACAAATTTTCAAGGGTTGTCACCCCTGCTCCAGGGGTTGAAATTCGAGATGAGGATGGTACTTGATGATGACTGCCATTGATCTGCATGGATCTGTTCCATTTTACCTCACTGAAACTTGAATATTCTCAGGGAAAAAGTCTTCCCTATGTTTCAGTTGCTCACTCTGTATCTTTTACAGTTTTCATTTAAAATGGAAATTCGTTCAAGGCAGTGTAGAAAAAAATACCACCTTTCTTTTGTGTCATCACTCGACTCATTTTCCCTATTCAAAATGTTCAAGGATTGCAACCCCCGCTTTGGGGTTGATATTTCAGGCGATGTCTCCCTTGAAACCGAAATTGACTCGTTTTTGCGTTTTGATCTGAAATGAATATCCTGGTAGATATAGCGTCTGTTAAGTTTTCGTTGAAACACCCTGTATGAAAAAAGCGGTTTATATAATGCATATCAAAGCGACTGTCCACCTTTTCATAGAGATCGAACTGGTAGTTCCATCAGTATTTGAGTAAACAAACATAGAAAATCAATAATCGATAAAGCATTAACAACTTGTTTTTCAGAAGATTATATCTATATGAATTCGTAAAATATTCGTGAACTCATTATCACAATCTACTAATAACTAACGACCTGCTTGATTTCCGTTTGACCACTCTTCTCTCATCTATTTCTTAGGTATTAATGACATTGATATATCTAATTTTTTTCAGTTTTTAAAATGTGAGTAATCCCGAAACATTTGTTGAACATATTTGTATTCATTTTATGTTGTGAAACTTGAGCCCAGTATATTTTTTTCCACTGTTTATCATAAATAATTTGTCAAAATGTTTCTCAAAATGATTAGCCATTTCATTATCTACTTTGATATAAATTTGTGCCAAGAAATTTCCAAGAAATACGAAACAATCCTAGGATAGTTCGATGTAATTAAACTGCACTGTATATTTCATTAGAAAATAAAACGCAGTACTGAATACTCATGAAACTTATAAACCATGTCATCTGTTACCTTCAGATATCGCCTTTGTTGTATTTTACTTTCGCAGGTCTTGATTCGAAACGAAGTGCCAGTTTTGACAGGTATTACGACCGCAAACGTCCTGGAAAGATTGATGCGGTTGTCTATTGATTTCATCCATCAATTCGTCGATTAATCTTTCAAGTGTAGATAGGCATATTCGTTCGGCGATGTGTCATTTTTACTATGACAAGTTGACAAAGCTTCACCATTTTTACTTTAAGGTTGGTACATTTCGATTAAGTTGGAAATAAAAAATATCTATTTTGTGATAGAAATTTATTGAAGACAAACGAAATTCAAATACACTTTTTGTAACAAAAAGTCTAAGATAAATGAAAAGATTATGTAAAGGATGAAAGTGAAGTCCAAATGGCTGATATAATTTATAGTCTCAGAATATTTAATAGTTCCTGGTATAGGGGGATATCCACCGGGACCGTCCGTTAAAACCTTTCTAAGTTCCAATTACAATATCAAGCTGAAATTTTATAAGCGCCCGTAACTAGCGATTTCCAATTGGAGTGAAATATTTTCGAAGTGATACCATTTTCGGTTATACCGGAAATGGTCATCAATTTGTTACTCAAATGGCAATCTACCGTTTTTATTATACATCTAGATCCGACATTTGAGCAAGGCATAAAATAGCCAAGTTGTTGGCACTTATCTGTCAAAACTTTTGACAGATTTAATTATTTTCGTTATTAACTCGACTTTTGAGGAACAATTAGGAAAAATTGTAGCTCGTAGATATTCTGCACTACAAACACAATTTTTGCTTGGGTGGATAGCAGAAGGATCAAGGAATTCTTTAAGCAATCTACACATGTCGAATGTTTATTGCGTTGTTTTGTATAATTTTTTCAATTTGGCCTTTTTCAAACAGCAATAAAAAAGTAAAAGCATGTACTTTACCCATCTCTTATAATTCCGAAATAATCTGGGAATATATTGAATTTTCATGATTTTGAGAACTAACAGAGAATGCTTTGAAATATATGAATCAAGTAGCAGAACTGGCTACGCTCACCTGACAGGTGCTTAAAGTTAATGTACTTGTCACTTGGTTCAATGGAATTTGATATTTCAACAAGGATTGTCGTTATTTCAGATTGAAAATATCCAAAAATACAACACATTTGGAATAAAACCACTGGTTATTCAAACGAAAATATATTCAATCTTTATTTAATTCATTTTAGAATGTCAAGAAGTAGTGGGTCGAAATTGCAGGCAATTCAATAACCAATTTTCAAATTTACCGTCTAAGGGTATAATAAAATTTCGAGGCATTAGAAGCAATTTTCTACAATTTGGATATATAAAAATTGTAGCAACTAAGCGAAAATCAATCATCGAAGATAATTACATTAATGCGGATAAATGATAGCAAACATCATAGGAGAAAACTAATTTACGATCTGAATAAATGTTCAATATTGGCCCCATTTTGCTCGATAAATTGACAGCTGGTATACGAACATGATGAGTTGCCTCCTAGTTTCCTCAGGATCAATATTACGAAAATCATTGTGAATGCGCTCTAGTAACTCTCCTTTACTTCTTACAAGACTAAGATACACTTCACTATTGGTTTTGCCCCATAAACAAAAATCAAGGGCGTCAGGTCCGGAGAACGCAGAGGCCATAAATTAGTTCCTTGATTTCCCATCATCTATCCTAGAACATTTCTGTTAGCTGCCATAACAGCTCGTGTTTTATGTGCTGGTGCACCATCCATTTGGTAATAGCAACCCCTCTGAATGTTAAGGGAAATCCATCTAAAAATTTGCTAGTGCTCTCAAAATTTCAAGGTATCTCTGTCAATTAAGATTTTCCCCATAAATGTGATAAGCCAACAAATCGTTCTTCAAAATTGCAAAAACGTTCACGCTGAATTTATATTGGAAATCAATAACCTCAATGAAATGTGGATTTTCTGTGGACCAAACATGTCGATTTCTCCTGTTTGTTATTCCACTTTCATTGAACTTGGCTTCATCAGACCATATAGTTTTTTGCAGAATTGTCTCATCTTCTTGAAGCCGAATTAATAAATTTTCACAGAAATTCAGCCGCTTGGGAAGGTCAGTTGGTTTCAATTTTTTGTAGTCTGATAAAAGAATACGGGTACATGCTATGTTTCTTAAGGATCCTTTGAATGAAAGTATAACTCAATCCAATATCCATTGATGCTGACTTAGTGGTCGCATGTGGATTGGCACGAAAATACGCTAGCGTATTAATTTGATTGTCGTCGTCCTCGAGAATTGGTTTTCTTTCAGTTTCTATGTATTTTGTTCCTCCAAATTGCAGAAATTGGCTTCTAATCCTTTGAAATTTTGTTTTACTCATAGGCGCCAAATTTGGAAATTGGTTGTTGAATTGCCTGCAAGTTCTATCCACCACTATTTGACATTCGCCATGAATTAAAAAGAGATTAAACATATCCTTGTTTGAATAATCAGCCATTTTATTAACAATCTGGTGTTTTTCAAAAATTTTCACTTCAAATTACCAACAATTTTTGTTGAAATATCAAATTCAAATGAACGAAGTGACAAGTATATTAATTTTAGGCACCTGTCAGGTGAGCGTAGCCAGTTCAGCTACTTGATTCAAATATTTCAAAACGTTCTCTGTTAGTTCTTGCAAAATCATCAAAATTCAATATATTCCAAATTATTTCGGAACTATAAGAGATGGGTATAGTACATGCTTATACATTTCCATCTGAAATTTGACGCTTCATCTGATGGCGATACAAAAATTTGCACGTGTCATTTGAAAAAATTGAGTTATTGCTGTTTGAAAATGGCCAAATTGAAAAAATCATACAAAACAACGCAATAAACATTTGACATGTGTAGATTGTTTAGAAAATGACTTGATCCTTCTTCTATCCACACAAGCAAAAACTGTGTCTGTAGTGTAAAAGAACTACGAGCTGCAATTCTTTTAAATGTTCCTCAAAAATCGAGTTTATAACAAAAATGATTAAATCCGTCAAAAGTTTTGGCAGATGAGTGCCAACAGCTTGGGTATTTTATGCCTTGCTCAAATGTCGGTTCTAGATGTATAATAAAATAGGTTGATTGCCGTTTGAAAAAACAAAGTAATGACCCACTTCCGGTATAACCGAAATTGGTTTCACTTCAATAGGAAATCGCTAGTTATGGCCGCGTATAAAATTTCAGCTAGATATTGTAATTGGAACTCAAAAAGTTTTTAACGGACGGTCCCGGTCCCGGATAGCTCTGTATACCATGTCCCTTTTCTCGCTTTCGATAAATTCTGAAATTATCAAAATTTCATCCACATTTATCTCAGCTGTTTTTCAATTTAATGGAATGATTTTTTCAACTTGCTTAGGTAGATAATTTTCTGAATGAATTACAGTGGTGTCGTCCAGATATTCTTATTTCAATTTTGTAAGGATTTCTTTGATATACTGTAAATGCTTCCTTGTTTGCATTTGCTACATTCGCGTTTTCACACAATGGAAAATTTAGGCGTAAAAGTAAGGAAAATCTGTAATTGGCTCTTATATCTGTAGGATAACATGGTATTCGACTATTTCCCGCAGTTTTCGCACTAATAAGGGCTTAAAAGTGAGATAGATGGCAAAAATTTATGAATATCATCACTAAGAAACTTTTCTGAACAGGAAAATTTTCAAATGGATATTACGTTTTCAAAGTGCCATAATACAGGGTGTTACATAATAGTATGTCACAACTTGAGGGGTAAATATTCGTGCAATTTTAAGAAGAAAAGTTTATATATAAACATAGGTTCGCAAAAGCTTCTTTGCGGAGCTAAAGAATGTTAAAATTTCCGCAAAAATTGGTTATTTCTTCAAAACTCCTGCAGTTTTTCAGATCTTCAGCATATAACTGGAATGAAAGCATGTTTTACAGCCTCCATCATTACACATCTTAGATTTCAACTGAAATTCACAAGGTGTTTTCTTTTCCGAGGCTATGTCTACTCTTGCCCTTTCAAACTTTTTGCAATACGCCACTGATCAGCGTACAATCAATTTTTGTCATCTTCGTTCAATTTGAAAACTTTTTGAAGATTGTGATTTTTTTGTATCTCCAACCGTTTTCGAGTGAAAAATTGTTGAATTTGAATTATTTGAATTCTATATTATTCGCTAAATAAAAATAAATTATAGAAATACTTGATAGGTTTGCCCAAAATTCTCTTTTATTTCGATAGTTCGTCTTCTGAGACTCAACTTGTTTTTGTTCAATATCCAACAAAAGAAAAGGAACAATTAAAAACTAAATAAATTGCTGGAAGTGTCCTCCTCCTGCCTCTGTCCTTTGCATATAATAACGCATCATTTTATTAAATCACGGAGTAGTGGGGTAGTGTGGTGCTTATGGCTATTACACTAAGAAGGTGGATGTGATACAAAAATGGATTCTGAAAATAAGTTACAATCAAAAACTCACCTTCTCTAGCGATGCGTTGTTCAAAATATCCAACGTCATGGACATACATCAATTGTTTACAGCACAAATGATATCCCAAATTTCGAATAAAATAGGTAAAAAACTTTTAAGTTAAACGGTTTATGTTAAACATACATTGCACTGTTTAAGATAAATGTACTAAAACCAAAAATAATAAAATAGATACAGTCGTGGAATTATAAACATATGCATAGACTAGACTAAAATAAAACCGTGGGGCACGTCAATTGTCTACAATCGTTGATTAAAATGTTTGTTTTGTAATGTTACACTATAATTATTAGGCAGTTGTGCAACCGACAACGATGGACGTGTGATAAGTAGGGCTAGAATGTGGAAACAAGCTGGCTGGCGAGAAATCGTTTCACTGCTTGTTGTTTGTCTTTAATCGACAAAACATATGACAAAAGTACTACTCGCTCACCACTACGAAACCCTAAAACTCGCTTATAATCGAGCTTCCTAGCTTGTTTTCACATTCGTCCATCGTTGTCGGTTGCACAACTGCCTAATAATTATAGTGTAGCATTACAAAACAAACATTTTAATCAACGATTGTAGACAATTGACGTGCCCCACGGTTTTATTTTAGTCTAGTCTATGCATATGTTTATAATTCCTACGACTGTATCTATTTTATTATTTTTGGTTTTAGTACATTTATCTTAAACAGTGCAATGTATGTTTAACATAAAACCGTTTAACTTAAAAAGTTTTTACCTATTTTTATTTTCTAGTTTTAGTTTTATTTCGCATTCTTTTAATTCATTTAGTGCTTCATTATTGCAAGGTTTCTTGCCCGTTAGTTTATTGCAATCCAACTCCTCTATACGTAGTCCCTGCAAAGATCTTACTCTACTAAGAGCCACGTAGGCTTGACCTTCTTCAAACAATTTCTAACTGTGCTAACGACGTATCATTTTTAGCCACCCTAACGCCACACAGTCCTCAACACGATACAAAAACTTGACTTGGGTGGTGAATTCAGGCTGGATACATTGAATTCTACTGGTTGAGCACTTTCATTTGATACCCATATTGATAGGATTGATAAAACCTACGTTATCCGCCATTTTGTAGCGGCCGCCATCTTGGATTTCAATTTTTTATAGTATATTGTATTCTGATTGTTGAGCCCTTTCATTTGATACCCATATTGATGGGATTGATAAAAGATATGTTATCCGCCATTTTGTAGCGGCCGCCATCTTGGATTTCAATTTTTTATAGTATATTGTATTCTGCTTGTTGAGCCCTTTCATTTGATACCCATATTGATGGGATTAATAAAACATAAATTATCCGCCATTTTGTAGCGGCGGCCATCTTGTATTTATAATGATAATGAATAAATATAATTGTTTTTGTCACCAAAATCCAAAGTGTATACAAAATTTCAGATTAATCGGTTGACAGGAAGAGGTGAAATTTGAATTACTAAATTTGACCCAAGAATAAATAAAACAAACGGGGTGAGCTAAATAAAACCGTTTAAAAACAAAATAGACATAAGCGCCCTAAACACGAGTATTCCACTAGATATAATACCATGCAGTTCGAAAAAGAAAGAGCAGAAGAAGCAATCGGACAAAGAAGCTTCGCATACTAAGCACCGAAGATATTCGCATATTCTGGATCTTGAAGACCAAAAGAACAGAATACCATAACATTATAAATCGTAAATAACAAAAATAATAATAATAATACAATTATGGAATGGAATAGAATATTTATACTTATATAAAGACAGAAATTTAAGACAAAATAATGAAATAAAGAGAGAACCTAATCAAATGAGAGAAACACGGATATGACAAAGCAACCTTGAAATGAAAAAATTACTCGAATATGACGTTAAACCCGAAAATGACCAAACTACCTAAATATGACAAATCAAGACTCGAAAATGACAAAAAGAGTTAAGTTTAAATCGCGTACAGAAAATTGTTGCGATCTAATATTCGCTGCGATTATTGTTTATTGAGAATTGAAGATGTACCTACTACATTACATTATATTAAGTTTTCCATTTGTATGTGATACTTTTACTAAATAAACCATAATATCATTATTATTATCATTATTTACTCTTCGACAGAGTCACAATAGGTTAATTTTCGATTTCTCAATTCTTTTACAGTGTTCACTGGAGTGGTATAAACCAAACTTTTGAGATCTCGCCATAAGAGAAAGTCTGAACTATTTAAGTCTGGGGACCTAGAAGGCCATGGTTCTGGCTCACCCAGACATATCCATCGGTTATTGAATGTATTATTCAAAAATTCCGTAGCTTCTTCACTAAAATGTGTTGGTGCCCCGGCGTGCATGGACTACATTAGGTTTCTCACCAAAAGTGGCACATCCTAGAGCAATAAAGGTAACTCCATCTCAAAAATTACCGATAAGCGGGACCGTTTAGTCCGTTCGGCAAAAAATGACACAGACAAATAATTTCCAATTATTCCGACCAAGACATTTAGTGAGAATTGTTCTTGGTGATGAGATTCTTCAATCAAATGGGGGTTTTCTCAGCCAAATAATGGTTATTGTGAAAATTTGTGATAGCAGTTCTTGAAAAGTTAGCTTGGTCTTTGAACATTTTCTATCTAAGAAATTCAGTCTTGAAAGAAAATCTCGAGGAAGTAGAGTTTAAACGCGTTGAATATGAAACGGGTACAATAAAAAGTCGTGGAGAATCCTCCAAATTAGAAGATGTGAAATATTCAACTGATTTTCAATTTTTCTTGTACTCATATGAGGATTCAAATCAATAAAATTCACAACAGCCTCCTCAATATCTGGAGTTCTCATAGTTTAAGTTGCACCTTTTAAATGATTATTTGCAGTAAAAGTACCAGTTTCCCTCAACCTTTTGTGGATATTTGAAAATGTTCACCTGTCTGGTGTTACTTGATTTGCAAAGCGCACCTGATAAAATCGCGAATTTCTGCTGTGTTTCCGTCAGCCAGACCGTACATGTAATGGATATTAGCCAATTCGGCGTTGGTAAAATTAGCCATTATTTCTTACAGCAATAACTTTAAAAGTCTAAAACTAATCGTAAATTTAATGAACAATTATAGCAGACACTGGTTCAACTTTAGCAACTGTCAAAATAATTAAATGAAAGGAAAAAATCAAAATCTACTGGTCATTTTTTAATTCGAACTGCTTTCAATTCATACAATGGTTTAATAATTTGTTGCTCGAGAACGGTTGGAGAAACGAAAAATTACATGTGTCAGAAAAGTTTCTAAGATGACGCAAAATGATTGTACTCTGATCAGTGGCGTACTGCAAAAAAGTTTGAAAGGGCAAAGGAAGAAATGACTCCGGAAAAGAAAACACCTTGTAGATTCTAGTTGAAATTTAGGACGTGTAATGATGGAGGCTGTGAAAAATAGTATGCATTCCAAATTTCGGCTGAAGATCTCAAAAATGCAAGAGTTTTGAAGAAAAACCAATTTTTCTGGAATTTTCAACAGCTTATTAAATTAATTTCATGGTTGCCCGCACACATAGACTTGTGGAAAACTGAGTTTTTCATACAGAAAGTCAGAAAAAGCTAGCTGCAATTTTGAAAGTGGCGCACTTCCAATAGAACTCTGAAAACAATTTAGAGATCTACTTTCCATGGAAAAACAGAACGCCGTACAAACTAGAACAGCCAAGATACCCTAGGAAGAAACTTTTGAAGAAAAAAAAATTTCTGCATGTTTTTGAGGTGGTTAACAGTGTTCATGAATGTTTCAGATGTTTTAAGCTATCAGAATAAGAAAAAACAGGTTTTGAATGTTGTGTGAGGTGTGGGGCGAAGGAACCAAAATAATGATGATAACATTACTTTTGATCACCCAATAATGTATATATTTTATACACCATACTTTATTTTATCTTCGAGATATTTTCACAATATTTAACTGTTGAGGAAAATTGAATCCAAGAAACAGTATTTCTTTTACGTGCCAAAGGGCCAGACGTAAGAGTTAGCAAACAATAATTCAACGTTTCTGTACTTCAAAGCCCGGAATCCAAACTGGAATCCACTTGAATCCCCTAAACTTCATATAAGGACAGAAAAGTAAATGTGGCGGAAGTAGGCAAAGTCTAGGACGGGATTCGAGAGCGAGAGAAATGTCGCCATTACTATAAACTCGTATGATGAGGTTTTAAATTCAACCGAGCTTTCACATTATGTGGCACAGAACGCGTGTCTAGTAGGTTGCTTGCGGTAAGGCTGTTGATCCTCAGACGGTTCCGTTGCGAGATATCTGACTAGATTATGGTATTCTGAATATATCTTGCGACACTCCCAAATGGCTAGGATAACACTAAACTAGTTTATGTACGTGGAATCAGATATTACTCAGCTTTCACTTCAGAATTTAATTTCGGGTTCTGAGTGATTTCATATTTTGGGAGGGATAAGTCGGTATGGATTTCGAATAAGTAATTGCTTCTGGTCCCATGACCAGATGTAAGTTCAAGTGGGAGTTTCCATCCAAAACCAATTCATTTCACTTGAATTCTACTGGAGAAGCGAGAAATATGTCACGTTCACAATTCTGAAGATAAATTCTTGATATTTTCAAGAGAATGTCGGCATGTGTCGCGGTGACCTATCTATGTTTAAGTACAGGAGCTTTGTGAAATAGAGTAGAATAACTTGGATTGCCAAGAAAATTTATTGGTGGAAACAAACTGTAGCTACTTTTTCATGTTTTCGAGTTATTTCGGCATATACCAATATCACTGTTCCTATTCACAGTTCTTGGAGAATTATTTTGACATTCTAGGATGAGAATGCAAGGACTCATTCGAAATAATTATTTCCTGAAGATTTCTCCTGAGAAACAATATACAATTTTATGTGGATTACCAAATATCTTTCTCATAAGGAGCTTGTTTCTTGATTCATTCTCATAACTATCTTTAATCCGAGCCATAATTTAGTGGTTTAATCTAGCTTGATGTCATGAGTAGGAGACTGAAATTTCGGACTCCTTTGATATCATCAGTATTCGGTTCAAGTTGACGACCATAAATTATATTATTTAATTATTGATGGTTTGAAGGTTCAATTAAAATAAACTAGTTTGATTAAAAGGCCAACAGTTTCAATTTATATTTTAAATCTTCTTCAGAGCTCTAGAAGAACGGAAAAATATATATACATACATGTATATCAAGATACACATTATACATCTTTCGAAATTTGTGAAATTATTTTCGAAAAAAAGATAAGCTTCAATCAATAAAAACTCAGTGCAATAGTGCCACAGACACACAACTTATGTTTAGAAAAAGTATTATAAGTTAAAATGAGAAAAATACATAGAACTATTTGAGGACTGACAGAACAGAAATGACATATGCAACCATTAATATATAAATAAAATTTTTGGAACGGTTGAAATTGAAAAGTACAGTATTTATGGGTTGAATTAAAAATTTTTCAGAGTTTAGTTTTCGTGTCACCATTACAAATAAATATTTGAACGAACGAACGATCCATTTCACTGCTACAGGACTGGACGAGTGCATGATATAAACTGAATATTAGGCTGCGGACGGTCTTCAGAGATTATCAACAACAACAAAAACACATATTTTCTGAAGAATAGCAATTGATTCAAAATTTTATAACATTCTATGCATTTTCATTTTGATTTTACTAATATACAGGGAGCTTCAACGAAAACTAAACAGAGGCTATATCTACCGAGATATTCATTTATGATCAAAACGCAAAAACAGGTCAATTTTTGTTTCAAGGGGGACATTTTTTCGGGTACAATACCTGCCTGAAATATCAACCCCGAAGCGGGGGTTGCAATCCTTGAACATTTTGAATAGGGAAGATGGGTCGAGTGATGACTCAAAACAAAGGTGGTATTTTTGTCTACAACGCCTCGGACAAATTTCCATTTTTATTTGAAAAGAGTAAAAGATTCAGGGTGAGCAACTGAAAATAGGGAAGACTATTTCCCTGAGACTATTCAAGTTTCAGTGAAGTTAAGATCCATGCTGATCAATGGCAGTCATCATCAAGTAGTCTCAGGGAAATAATCTCCCCTATCTTTCAGTTGCTCACCCTATATCTTTTACATTTTTCAATCAAAAATGGAAATTCGTCCAAGGTAATGTAGACAAAGATACCACTTTTCTTCTGAGTCATCACTCGACCCATCTTCTATATTCAAGATGTTCAAGAATTGCAACCCCCGCTTAGGGGGTTGATATTTCAGGCAAGTATTGTACCCCAAAAGATGTCCCCCTTGAAACAAAAATTTACCTGTTTTTGCATTTTGATCAGAAATGAATATCTTTGTAGATATAGCCTCTGTTTAGTTTTCGTTGAAGCACCCTGTATATATTCTTTTGAAAAAGAGAGGATTTACAAAAATTCGAATATTTATATTTACAATAAATGGTTATATCTTGTCTACTTTAAATTTTTCTGAGAAAGAAGTTGAAAAGGTCCTGTCAGCACTCGATGTCTCCAAGAGTTCTGGTCCTGATTCAAATCCTGCTTTTTTTCTGAAGAATTTTGCCTCCACATAATGTAAACCTCGTCATATCTTACTCAATCAGTTTTTAGCACAAGGCGTCTTTCCTACTAAATGAAAAGGAATCTATCATAATACCCATATTCGAGAGTGGCGATAGAACAAATGTTTCAAATTATAGGCCTATAAGTAAACTTTCTACAATAGCAAAAACATTCGAGCGTTTAATTTTCAAATATTTTTTTTCTCACGTAAAGAACTTTATCATTCCGCAACAACACGGATTTTTTAAGGGCAGCACTCTTGAGACAAATTTGGTTGTATATACAGAGTACCTTCATGGCCTGTTAGACTCTCAGACTCAGACAGACTTCGTCTACACCGATTTCTCAAATGCATTTGATAAAATTTGTATATCGACCCTAATTTATAAATTAGGTGTAGCAAATGTTGACGGTGATCTTCTGAGTTGGGTTCAGTCCTATCTTGAGGGTAGAATGCAGTCTGTCTGGATCAACGGTTTTCAATCCGAATATTTCATTAGTGCTTCCGGTGTGCCTCAAGGAACGCTCTTGGGACCACTCTTTTTATCATCTACGTTAATGATATAGGGGGTTGCTTCAGACATTCTGAGTTCTTACTTTATGCGGACGACTTGAAGGTGTTCAGGCTAATTTGGTGTTATGACGACTCTGAAGCTTCAAAGTGATTTGAATAAGTTATCTAACTACTGTGAGGATAACCATCTTTTCCAAATTTGGAAAAAGTGCTGTTTTATTTCATTCACTGGAAATCATTCACGTTTCCTTATAGAACCTAGGGATGTACACTTAAGAAAGTGTCTTCGATCACAGATTTGGGTGTGACTTTTGATAGTAAGCTTCTCCTTGATGCACACATCAGTCGGATTGTGAGTGATTCCAATTGTATGTTGGGCTTTATATTTCGGAAGGGTAGAGAAATCAGGAATGTTAAATCTTTTCTCTCTCCTCTGCATATGTTTTCACTAAACTTAATTTCGCGTCTTGTATATGAAATCCTCGATACATGTGTTACTCCAATCGCATTGAAAGGGTTCAGAATAAATTCATTAGATTCGTTTGATATAGAATAGATTTTAAGATTACTAATCACGACTATACACCTGCTCGAAGATATCTAAACTTATTATCTCTAGTGGATCCCGGATTGTTTCCGATATTTTGATTCTGTTCAAAATCTTGAATTATATCTTTCAAGCACCTGAGGTGCTTCATATGATCTTATTTAATATATCCAGTAGATCACTGAGAAACATGATCTTTTCACAATTAGTTTCAAAAAACAAACTGTGCATAAATTTTTCCAATCAGTAGAATGGTTCACTCTGCTAATCTGAATTCTCATTTAGATGTCTGTGGAGTCTCTCTTATGTCCTTGGAAAAGAAATGTCGAACAACTTTTGTGTGATTCACTCCTTCCTTCATTCATAAATTATCAGTGATGTTGATCGCAGTAAATTCTAATAACTTGTATCAGTCAGTACTTTCCCCAAATGTTTTGTTTTAGAATTAATTTGTATTGCTTACCTGAATTTTTCATGTATTTTTCAGTGAATGTTGGCTTCGGCTGTTGACATACCTTAATGATAATAAATAAATAAATAAACCTATAATTTTGGTGTGTGTCAGAAAAACACAAGTGTGAGCTCAAGAAAATGTAACAGGGAACCATACTATTTTGCGTATGATTCAATAATTGAGTGAAATAACCTGAGGAAGAAACTCGTTTCCCTGTCGCTATTGTACTAGCAATAGCTTGTCCGTTTATGTTATGTTAGTTTCGTGTGTACATAAAGAGTACCAAAGATTTTTCTGCTCAGCAGCTTCATTCTCTCATTTTCATCTTGCACTCCATAATTTCCAGATGAAGACAAGGGTGAAAGGAAAGGGGTTTGGGACAGGAATCTGCAACAATGTAAAAAGAAAACCAGCAGAAAAATATTTCAACAATCATACCTGACTCTTATATGTATAAACTCACTTGAATTTAAGAAAATATTTTACATAGCAAGCAAGACCACAAAAAGGACAAAGGAGCTAATCAAAAAGTATATAACCTGAGATATTTCCTCTTTCGTGGAGATGTTCTTCCGTCGCAGTGTGAGTCTCTTGGAACATAATCACTACCTTGTTCTTGCTAGCCAATTTTGAAGTATAATCTCAAAATCTCTTCAATATTCCAACTCAACCTAACAATTTCCTCTCTGTTTGACCGAGAGAGCCCCAATGGCCAGGTTCGGTCTTCTAAATGATGCCGATTATGATCTATAGATGTTCTAGATTCATTAAGGACCCAATGATTTGGGTATATCTCCCATATATATATATATATATATATATATATATATATATATATATATATATATTATTGGGTCCATAATGATTCTAGAACATCTATATATATATATATATATATATATATATATATATATATATATATATATATATATATATATATATATATATATATATATATATTTTTTACTTATAAGAATGAAATATGAAGTATTTCGATGTTCTATATCGGATTTCTTATTAATAGAATTAGTCTTTTTTTGATTTAAATCATCTCATGCAGTAATCTTTTCTTTAACACATTTTGTCTACCCAGTATACTACGTTGAAATTGAAAGTATGTTGATTTTAAAATGTATGTTCTGCTAGGGCTGTATTATTGGATTTTCGTTTTGACGGATTATGAATATTAATCGTATCCTCTGATGTTCGGAGATCCTGGTACTTAAGTAACGACCTGTTCGGCCTATATAAACACCATCACAATCAACACACGGAATTCTATAAACGATATTACTCAAAAGGCTTCTAGGAGATCGAGATTTGAGTTTAGAAAAGAAGCATTCATTTGTGTTTTCAAGTTTTTAAGGTTACAACCATATTCTCATTACCATCTTGTAAGATTCTCTTACTTTAGCGGAAAGATTATTAATAAAAGTTATTTTGAGAAAATTTTTATTATCATTATTCACAATTGTTTCTATTGTTCCATCATCACCAACCGTCCTACCCGTAAAATCAAAATGAAAGCGCATTAAGTATTATAAGTTTTTGAATCAGTTGCTGAGGTTTGTTGAACATTATGTGGTTTCACCCAGTAAGCGTGTGAATTTTCACCAAACATCCCAAATGTTTGGAATTCTATGCTGATAAAAATAAATATCAAAATGAAACGAATGTTGCCAATTCACATTGTTGTTTTAAATATAGTAAGCTGAACGTTTTCGTTAGGAAAAAATGTTCGTTACAGTGTCTCTCACGAAGCAAAGACAGCGATATTGAAATCTAAGGTTGTGAAAATCTTCAGAGGAAATAACTATCTACTTTATAAGATACGGATATCTTAGGTACTGCAGCCAGAGGATTATGAGCCACCGTTAGAATTTTGCCGATGATATTAGTTAAAGTAAAGAAAGGGCCTGATTTCTACCTATATACCAGACGAACTGATGAAGTGAGAGTAGCCAGTGATGTATTATTCAATCGCCAAAATGAATATCACCGGTCAGATGTCGATCTCGATTCAGAAGTGATTATTCAGCACCAAGAAGGGTTCGGTTTAGATGTTTTCAGCACGTTTATGAACCAACGTGCTTTGGCGTATGTCATTTATGTTGAAAGTCTTGATGGGAAAATTTACTATAAAAATTGCAACATATTTGAGGATTTTATGGATGAAATTCACTTAGCCAACCAATATTTAGTTTGTGTTTAGCATAATGGTGCGCTCCTTCACTAGGCAAGAACGTTTAAACCAGTACTTCGGTAATAACTGGATGAAAACGAGAGGACAAAGAAGATGGCCATCCTGTTCACTAGACGGAACTCCCTTATAGTTAACATAAAGCTACGTGAAGAGTATATTGGACAAACCTATAGTTATATAGATCAGTTGAAACAAATAAAAATTGTTTAGCTTCAGTGACCAATATTCGAACTCAAAATGCTTTACAGAAGTATTTTGAGCATTGACATTTCTGTATTCTGAATAATGAAAATACTTATGAGTATTTAAGATTTGATGTGCTTTCTCATTATTATTATAGAAGTTTTCTCAATCACGAGTGGAGAATAAATATTATGAGTGGAATTCATTGTTATGAGCATAGAATTCAAATAATTGGGAAGATAATTCACACCAGCTTATTTTGAAAGAATTTGTCAAATATGTTCAATAAACCTACAAGGATAAACAATTTTTATCCTGCTTCATCCAAATTACCTTGGCGGGGACTCTCCTGATCTTGAACATACAGTGTGCCCTGGCGCATGCACCAATTTGCATTTCAAGTATCAAATTAATCTGAAACTTAATAGTATGAAATGGATTACTTCCTACTATATTATTGCAAAATGGATTAGCCATAAGCTAATTGTCAGAGCGATCTCCACTTTGTAACTTTGTTAAAAGGGAAGTGACTCAGTTTTCTAGCTGGCAGGGGCTGCTATCAGGGAGGAATACTATCTCCTTTGTTGTGGTTCCTACTGAATGATGATCTTCAGCCAATAATCGACACACAGAACGTTTTTGTACAAGCGTTCACTTATAGTCATTCTGAATGGCGGAGATGATGACGACGTCTCTGACACACATCCAGGGGCAGTGTGGTGGTAAAAATTCTTCAACAAACATTATGGTGCCGTTCACCAGGAAGATGATATTTGTATGCCTCGAATCCTAAGTGAAGTTTTTATACTGGTGGAAGAGGAAGCAGAATATCTGGAGGAAATCTATGATAGTAAGCTTATGTGGAATCTAATGACCTATGAAAAGAAATAGGGACTGCCCTAAAGCAACATCTGTGATTGTATAGGACGATGGTGTGACCACTTATTATATATATATATATATATATATATATATATATATATATATATATATATATATATATATATATATATATATATATATATATATATATATATATATATATATATATATATATGTATGTATATATCTGCATTGCCTGGGAGGAGTGCAGCTTTGAAGAGCAATCCCAACTCAAGCTCTCTGAAATCAGAAAAGGTCCAGCAAGCTGATCACTGGAGCATTTCACTGTACACTTACTACAGCCTTGGAACTGATACTGGGCATTGCTTCTTTTCACCTAGTGTTAGAGGGCAGCTATAATGGCTACTTACAGATTTCATCACCTTTATCGGAATGGGACCAATTTAATCTGCTTCGTGTCCGTCGTTTTACAGTATGAAATTGAGGACGAAGAGATGCTAAGTATGATGTGTGACATAACAAAATCCGAAACCAACATGGAGGTGATATTCCAGATTATTATTTCTATTAGACATAAATAGGCCAGCTTCAATGTATACTTGAAGGTCCTTGTTGGTTCACATATGGCTCCAAATCTGCTCAAGATGTTGCAGCTGATGTCAATTTTGCTGCTATCTTTCTTATAGACTTGTAACTTCTTCGAGCAGATCAACACTGTCACTGCATGTGAGAGGATCTATATTTAAGATGAAAAAATTATCACGGGCAGCCAAACTGAACCTAAGGCATTAGTATACGACAACTGCACGTCGCTTATTTTGCTGGAATGTTGTTCAACGTTCGCCAAACTGAAAGAGAGAAATAGGGTCCATCTGATTTCGGTATCGGGACACCCGGGCATTGAGGGCAATGAGAAGGCAGAGTTTTTGACCAGTAGAAAAACAACCTTGGGATTCAACGGCCTGAACCTATGCTTTGGATTCCCTTGGAGATCGCAGAGATGAAAAATAACCAGGAAATGGATCTGAAATTACGGGAGTACTCACTAAGCCTGACAGGTCGCAGACACTTTTGGCTTGCTTAGAAGACTTTTCACAGCGAGAACCAATGCTTGGCTTAAACTCTATAGGTTAGAACATAATGTCCAAATTGTTATATTAACGAAGTGGTATCGCCTCAAAACGCAATTTCTGTTAAAATCGACCGAGAACATGCATTTTCTGTGAAGAGGAGATACAATCAAGTACGAATGCCCAACTAGAGACAGAATCAGGTTTCAGGAAATTGTATCTAACAAACAAGAACTTACTGAGCTTATTAATCACCTACGATGTTTTGCCTGCAAAAGAATTATTTAGCTTGTTTGTGATATTAAGGACAATGTGTGTCACAATAAACCCTGCAGGTATCAGTGGCAGAGCTGTCAATGAGTCATCAATCAATTTATAAATTGTTTAATTATTTTATCTTTATTCAGCCATGAATTTTCAACCAAATTGACCCCTATGAACGTTTTGAATAAAATTATTGAAAATTATTATAGAAAGTTCATACTCTCTTCACAATGTTGAATCGGCAATGGAATTTGCCTAAAATATTGAACACGTTTTATGACGTATTTCGTTCCTTCTGATGAAAGTTTTGCCGACAAATTTGAGTTACCATATAAACCACTTGAGAATGTCGACGATAATTTCATAGAAATATCTCACTTGGATTTCGTATTCTGGAGTATATGGAATTCATCTAAACTCCGCTGGCTGTTGTACTTTAAATACGAAATTAAACAGAGAATGTAGTTCAACCAGACTTGATGTTCTTGAAGTATCGCCCCGGAAACATTATATATTGTCCCGAACGACATCATTTATATGGCTTTATTAAATAATTCACATTTCAACCTGGTGAAATACTACTTCAGCGAGTGCACGAGATTCAGACATGGCTATAAAGATGTATGTTCTGCATCAGAAAGGTTTGTTGTAGTCTACCACGATAACATTTTGGTTAGTTATGTTGCCTATGAGAATTTACTGTCCTCGTTGTTATCCCGAAACTCATTGTTAAACTTATGTTGTTACTGTTACTATCATTCACAGGATAGTTTTGTTATGAAATTAATTTTACAGCAATCATGAAGCCAAATATTAGTCAATCATATGACTTAATGCATATATGCCGAGTGCACCTTAAAATAGAAATTAAAAGAAACTCTGCAGTATATTTTATCGTATTTGTTTGTAAAAGAGGGTTTTGTTTACAAATATTTAAATATGTCAGGTTACAAGGGCGAATTGATAAGTCCGATAGAAATGAATCAAAAACTCAGTTTTCTTCACATGGTATCATTTGTCTTTCAACGTAATCTCCTTTACTTCTTTAGCCTACTTGCTTAATCGATACTGAAGATACGATCCCTTTGGTTTCGAGTTGTCTTCAAAAGTATTGGGAATCTCCATCCTACAAGTCATATTTTCATATTTGGACAGATAAATTGATCATTTTGAGTCAGATCTGGAGAATTTGGTGGACGAGGATACAAATCATGTATTAACTGCACCAGTTTGACAGTTAGAGTGGCAGAAGAATGAGCAGAAACATTGTCCTTCTCCTACTATCTACCCCTTCCCTGATAACTGTCATTCCAAATTTTTGAAAGAGGAAGAGGGGTTAAGTGATACCTTCTTGAAAAGGTAATTATTTCCTCGTCACGACCAAGTAATTAACATAGGCTTAGTTGGAATCAAGAATTGTTTGAAATATATTAAAGATTTTTCAATTGTTTGATCAACGTTTGAAGAAAACAGTGGATTAAAATTTGTTGGTTCAGAAGAAAATTTCTCTCATTGGAATATTTGTACATCATCCTTTGTACCAAAGTAATTATACTACTACGTTCTCCTGAATTCATGGACGATCCAAGTCAAATCGATTTCGCTTCGAAGAGTTAATAATTATGATGATCTGGGAATTAAAACTATATAATTCTCTTGAAAAAAGCAGAATTATGTCAATTTGATTCAATGAATGAAAACATTGTTTTATTTTTGAAAGTATGTAGCGTTTAGTTATCCTTCCTATCTTCGAAAATCTTTTCTTAATCGGCTAGATTCAGCTATCTTTGGTAGTCCATTGAAACAAGCAATTAGTATTATTTTCCAACCTTCATACGGAATTCTGCCTTCAAACTAGGGTGATTCAAAGAAAAAAATAATCATCTTCTTCTTGCGAAGAGGCTAAAAATTCCTTTTTGACTTTAGAAGAAAAGAAGGTACAAGTTAACATTTGGGCCTTCAATATTAATTTTATTTCACCAATTCATTTTTATTGCTAGCCTGTCGTGAGTCATAATAAAATGAGCTCATATTTGTAATGAATTGAACGTTCTTCAAAAAATGTTTCTTATGATCTTCCGAGAATCTACTAGTTAAGGAGTTATTCGAGGTCAAAGTTAAATTTATGGCAAATTTTAACGGTTTTGATACATAACAGCATATCTGAGGGTCTCATTGAGACAAATTACTGAAAAATTATGTTTACTTAAATCTAGTTTTTCAGACAATAACTGTAAATAATCTTTGTTTGCTTGTTCAATTGTTCAAATGTCTGACACAAAACACAGAATTAGGTACAATACTTCAGAAAATAAAAGTTGCAAAGTCAATTGTTGTACATACATATTATACAAACAATGAAAACAATCCAAAAAACACGTCTGCAAAGTTCACAAATTCTAGTGTCACATATTTATAGAAACAGAAATACATTAGGCTGCCAAGAACTCAACAATGGAGTACGACTCAGTATCACAGATGTACCTTCTGGCTCTTCATATTGAGTGGCAATTTATTAAAAAATGTAATACCCGCATATAGAGGAGATCTTTCAGAAACATTCAATATATGGATAGGAAAGTTATACTTTACATCTGTAGTTCTTGTTGTTTTGTCATGTGCTAGACTGGAGAACAGGGTGATACATATACAGTGTGGTCCAACGAAAACTTAACACCTCGATTTTCCGGTATTAAAATAAATATATGGAGAATCTCTTGGACCCGTCGTTTTTCGATTCGAAGGGAAACAACTTTTCGATTTTTTCATCCCTGTAACTTCAATTCCTTAACGGGGTAAGCACAACCCCCTGATTTTGAATAGAGATGAGGGGTAATGCAGTACCTCATTTTGAAGATCTTATCGAGTACTATCTGATCCTGAATTTCCGCTTCAAAATTTTCATTATTAACGAAATGGCAGCTAAAAATGTGGAAGACCACTTGCTTTTGTGATTAGTTCATTGAGTGCTGAAAATGGGCACCATTCACTTCCTTGTAGTAAAAAACCCTGGTGTATGGCTAGCTTATGCTGAATTTACCTCGAGGTATGCAGTTTTTTGTTCATTTGGTAATTTTATATTCGAAAGAGTAGACAGACCATGTGTTTGATTAACCTCAGTCTCTCGTTGTAAATTTGTAGTAGTATGAAAATGGTGTATTCTGTAGAAGAAAGGGTGGAAATAATGTAATAAAATTTTTAGTAGTAACAACCATGCGCGATTTAACGAACAACATCCTGAAGAAATGTATCCGCTGCTTACGATGTGCAACTGGTTGCTGAAATTGATACTACTCGTTCAGTCGGCAACAAATAGAGGGTGTATGAAGGAGACGAAGCGAGAGAAATGGCTTTCTTAGGTCACGTTACGATAGATCTGACCCTTAGTACTAGGAAATTGTCCAATTTGTCTGGTATTTCACGCACAATAATAATGGGAATTCTGAGAAAACATGAATTTCATCCTTTTAAGCAATGATTGGCTCAAGAACTGAATGAGGATGATTTTGATTGCCGACACATGTTCTGTGAAGTGGTCAGTGAAGTTATTAATAATAATCCAAACTACATGTTCAATAACTGTTTTTCAGATGAGTGTTCATTTTACCCTAACGGTACTATTAACAGACATAGCCTCGTGCAACTATTGAAGAATGAAGAAGGCCATGAAACGATCATCCTTCAACAAGATGGCGCATGACCTCATTTCGTTCAACCTGTGCGTCAGTTCTTAGATGAAAATTCTCCTCAGGCCTGGATTGGAAGAAATTGACATATTGAGTGGCCACCCAGATCACCTGATCTAGTGCTACTGCATTTTTTTCTATGGGGTCACCTGAACTTTAAGATTTACGCTACCCAACCAGAGTCACTGGATGATTTGCAAATTTGGATGAATAATGAATGACGTCAAATTGAAATTGAAATGTTGAGTAATGTACGTGAACGATCTGAGCAGAACTCATTTGACTGCATGGAAGTCAATGGTGCCCATTTTCAGCACTCAATAAACTAATCACGAAGGTACGTTCTCTTCCACTTTTTCAGCTGCCATTTCGTTAACGATGAAAATTTTGTAGCGAAAATTTAATACCAGAGAGTATTCAATAAGATCTTCAAAATGAAGTGTCACATCACCGCAACACCCTCAACCCTTTCAAAATCAGATATCGACGGGTTCTTGCGATTCTCCATATTTTCATTTCAAAATCGGTTCTCTACAATAACCAATGCCCTTGAAAATGATACATATAACAAAAACACAATAAAAGCAGCTACAAGGACTGGGCAAAACACGATATGCACAGAAGAACAAAAGAACACAACTGTTTTACTATATATCAAATGAGTAACAGATAAAATAGGAAGAACATTGAGAAAATACAAAATCAGAACGGCATACAAACCATACTTAACTTTCGGAAAAATTCTCAGAAACCAGAAAAACAATATTCCTTTAGAAAATCAGGTTTACCCTATACCATGCTGAGATTGTGACGAGAAATACATCGGCCACTCTAATAGACGAATAAAAGAAAGAATAGTGGAACATAGAAGACCATTCAAAATAAATTCGTCTCATCCGCCATTTATCTACATAAATTACATACAGGTTATACAATAGATTTCGATAACTCAAGACAAATCAGCACCACACAACAACTTAAGAAACGTCTCATCAGAGAAGCAGTGGAAATTGAAGAAGGAGAAACAATGAACAAAAGAGACGAAACCCTCAACCTATCAAATGCTTGGGAAATTATTTTACCACCTAGGAAACTGGCATCATCAATAGATAATAATGAAAGCATGTCACCACCAGGTCCACCGACGCCCACAACGAGGACAGAAAAGGAGAACCACCGACAAACAGCTATCAGTTACGCTCGAGGCATCGCCTACCGAACGTCTGAAGATGACAAGGAAAACTTGTCGAAACGTCTCCAAAATCAAAATGGACCACGGCATAAAAACCGTAGCACCCCAAATCATAGATACTTAAGTGAAAATTTAAAATTAAACATAAATAAATAAATATATAGATGAAGCTGAAAATAAATATAATTTTTATTGACTGGACGTTCTGATATATATATATATATATATATATATATATATATATATATATATATATATATATATATATATATATATATATATATATATATATATATATATATATATATATATATATATATATATATATATATATATATATATATATATATATATATATATATATATATATATATATATATATATATATATATATATATTCTGCAGCTGAAAAATATGAAATATAATTTTTATTGACTGGACGTTCTGATGAACAAACGTCAGCTCTTCGGTGCTTCCTGATCTGCTTCCGTGATTTCTCCTCTCTCTCCCTTGGATTTATCTTTCTCGATTCAAATACGTCACGTTATTTTAGAATTATGGAATCATCTTTTTAAAACGGTATCATACGAGTACTTCCCCTTATTCAAATATTTGGGGTAGAATCTGCCAGGGCAAGGACATCGATAGGGGTAAAACAAAACATTCAGCAAAAAGGTCCCCTCAATCAAAACTCAACCCGTTTCAGCAAATTGAAAAATCAAACCAGTAGAAGTTGGTTCATCTTCATTGGAATGCACTGTATATTTATGACTATCTTACGATATTATTTAAGGGATGAACCTTAGTTCAAAACTTATACTATTGAATCGAAAGAAAATTGAATCTGTACCCATACATTCAACGTTTCAATAATTGTGATAATAGCAATTGAATCAAGGAGTGTCAAAAATCGCTTCGTTTCCAGCGTTTCAAAATTTGTAGGTACCTTAAATTCAATTTCGCAAAGCGAATTCCCCGAACAATATGGGCCAAAATAAACGCCATCGAAGAAATAAGTAGAAGGCATTCTCCATGTGAACAACTCATAATTCGATGCAAAAGAACAATACAATCATCCGATTAATAGTTTTGATTGAGTTTCTGAAAGCTTCGTGGAAATTCTGCTATTTCCAAGACTTATTTGCATATTACTTCTCGCAAATGAAAGAAGCAAATCCCCGAGAAAATAGGAAGGAATCTACAGTACTCATTAATATTTATCGAGCATTATAAACTCCCTTAGAGCTACCGTTTCCTTTGTTTTTGCAGGAATTAACACAGGGTTGGGAACCGCTTATCTATTTTTAAAATCCAGGGGAAATCATTATTTAACAAAGGTTTCACATTATCTGTTCATTATTATTAGCAATACGTTATGGTTGTTTGCTATTTAAAGATTCGTTTTCTCTTAAAAGCATTCACTGTTTTGGAACATTTTATCTATAAATATAAAGTTGTTCATTAGATTATTCACGAGATATGAAATATACACAGCAAAATCCTAAGGACGTTTCATTTACCATGATTCAGAAAGGTCGTAACGACATGAAAATGTAACTGGAAAAGTTTTTTATATATAAGATAAAAATTGATCAAAAATGAGACAGTCGATTTCCCAACTTTCACGGTTATTGAATGAAGTTATAAATAAGGGCAGTTCTGTATGAAAATTCATATAATATTGTGTTTCTATTGTGAATATCAGATATTATATTCCTAGAAACACGAATTGTACAAAAACATTCTGTGAAAAACTAGGGTCGATGAAGCAGCGATTTCTTTATCATTATAGTTAATGTTGTGTGACTTGGCCGGTGAACGGTACCCAAGGGTACAAAGCTATGTGCTCCATGATACCTTTGCACCAATCTGTCCCCAGAACCGCAAACTAGTGACGATGGAAAATTGCTGTTTGGAAAACGTTGATTGAATAACCAGTCAATTGTAGGCTTGATGAAACTACGTATTTCAATAAAACTGATGTATAAGCAAGCCTGGAGCAAACAGTTTAAAAATATTTGCAGTACAGACGAACTAGTCATTGATATAAGTCCGTCTATATGTCTATCTTATGTTAGATCGGTGACTGATTTAACGCATCAAAAGAAAACAGCAGAAGTCAGCATTGTCAATCCTGAAGGCGTGTGTTTCACAATCAACAACAGCTTAAAATAAGAAACTTGAATCTAATTACCAATACCAGTATGGGCTATTATCTCGCTTAACAAACGTAGGCAGTTACAACAGATATAACATTACGTGTAAACAAAATTGACTTGTACCTACCCATTTACGCATAGAGAATGTTCAGCAGCCGAGTCACACAACATTGAATATAATAATAAAGAAATCTCAGTAGGGACCCTTAGACTTGGCACGACTTTGTCTAGATTTCATTATTTTTTAGAGATAAACAAGCAGCTCCATCGAGACTTCGAGACTTGGCTAGTTTTTCACAGAATGTTTTTGGTGGAGTTTCATTTCTTTTGGTAGAAACGTGATTTATTTTATCAGATTTTCTCATTACAAATCTTTCTTTCCTTTTTCCGATTCTGATTCTTGTACATTAGCAACAATTTTTCGTAATGCCCATTCGCTATTTCACTTTGTAAACTTGTAAGTATAATTATAAAAGTCTGTATAGTCATGTTCAGAGTTTCTCTTTAATTTTATTTATATGCGAATAAAAAACAGAAGGGGAGGTATTCGCCCAGCATTGACTGTGGGACGCTAGAGGATACATTAAATAAGTGTCACACTACGCTGGATTTTTGCAATAACAGTAGATATTTTTCAGCTGATACCAGTTGAGGGTTCTTCAACAGATTCTTCAGACCTTCAATTTTTGAGATCAATAAAGCGGCCATCAAGTTGAATATTTTTTATAAAGGCGGTATATCGATCTCTAATAGTTTGGTTGGGCTTTTGTGTTCTCTAATCAGGGTCACCAGGTACTCCAGATCTTTGATTATCTTAGTTTTTATAGTTTTTCCCGTATGCTTTCATTAAACCCTAACGCTTTACCAAATTTCAGCTCTCTGAGTTTATGGGCAATACTAGTTCTATTCTGATGATCATGAGTGAGTGAGTAGGTGAGTGTCATAAATGCGAAACTTTGCTTTCCCTCAGACTCTTAAACGAATTGTAGCTACTTACAGAAGACTGAATAGGCCTCATCTTCGAGGTCTTACCTAGGACTACCAATTCAATAAGTAAACAGTATTCTCACCCCTCAATGCACCTGTTCTGTCTGATTACATCATTTCAAAAATAAATTTACGATATGTAACTTGAGCATAATTGAACAGAACGTGGCTCACTGAAAGAAAAAGCGAAAGGAAATAAAAAGGAAAAGAAAGCAAGAAAAAATTAAATAACGATCATGTTAAGATATTTGGAAGATATCGAAAAAAGAGGGAATCAACGTGGAGATAAAATTAGTTACCCGGAAACAATAAAGGGTAAATCAAATATCCACTTTCCACACTTGAGGTTTAGTTAATTATAGAACATGTTCTTCATTTATAAGATGCATTTTCTCGTAACCGCTTCAATTTCTTAACTTTCACGAAAAATCCTCAACTACCGCCTTGAGATAATATCGAGTCAAAATTGAAAAATCAATTAAATTGATAGAATCATCCAAAAATTTAAGGGATACTGGAACGTAGAATACTAGAGAAATCATAGAGAGCGAAAAGACAACGAATTCGAATATATCATGATATAGTTTGATCGGAGCAAAAAAATTAAAGTTAGGAATAGAAGAATGATAGAAGCAGCATGTAAAGTGCAGTTAGCATGTTACAAAATTTTAAAAGCAGTAAGGAAAGAATAGAAGCTATGGCAGCAAAAAATAGACATTGTTTGATATTGCATATATTAATGCCCTAAAGATCATGAAGGTTGAAGAAGCTAAACTGTAAATGAGATAAAAACACAAGGTTTAACTTTAATCTACACTTTATTTGAAAAAATCGACGACGTTTCGCTGACACAGCAGCTTTATCAAGAATGAAAAATAGAATGAAGAGTATGGCATTATAAACAAATCGTAGATCAAGTTGGATGAATAACAGGAAAATCCACACCGAGCCATTGTACAGTTAGTATGAAAGGTAATAAAACTAATTAAACAAGTTAAGTAGGGGTGAGTAATTCAAATCTACCTGTTCATTCAAAAGCTTGTCCGAATGTTTGTATTCGGACAATTCGGACATTCGGACAAGCTTTTGAATGAACACTACTTAACTAAACGTCGTCGAATTTTTCAAATAAAGTGTAGATTAAAGTTAAACCTTGTGTTTTATATCATTTATATCATGGATCTACATCAAGTAACGGCCTCCACAATTCAAAAGCTAAACTGTTTTTACTTGCAAAATGGGAGGAGTGCCGTGAGGACTAATCGGTGCAATGGATTGAACAAGAAACGAGAACGGCTTGGAAGAATTCGCGAGCGATAAGCAGAATACATAAACTCAATTGAAACACAATTTTTGCTTTCATCATTCACAACTACTAGCACAGACTCAGACACAAGCATTCCGTCTGAGATTATGATTGTGCCTTCTACAGCTAAGCCAAGATCGCGTTTACTAGGTCTACTAGAGTTCGTGGAAAGATATTTAGCTTCAAGTCCCGACGCTGCGAAATTAAGTGACAGAAAAGCTGCGTTTGTAATCACATCTATACTGAAAAGTGCACGTTCTGACCACATGGAATTTATTGTCTTATGGTCGTCCATTTTCGTCACCGTTGAAAGCTTTGTAAAGAGATGGCGGTATCTAATAATATATATGTAAATGATGTTGATCTCCTGAAGACTCGATAGGACGCTTATGATGTTCCTTTCCGAACTTTTATATCACATTGCAAACAGGCTCAAAGAAAATTTCAGATAATAAAAATTATGATCAAATAAGAACCAACCTGATAATATATATGTAAATGACGTTGATATCCTGAAGACAATAAGACCAAATGGAGTATCATTCCGACACCCCAAAGATAACCTGTGAAGTTATTTGAAAATATTTCTCCGTCTCTGTGGAATCACTGTGTATAGTTATTTTCTGTTAAAACAGATTTCTCGAAACTAACAACCTACTGGTTAAAAAACTCTTGAAAAATTGTATTCGTCATGTTTAAACTCAGAGCCTGCAATCAGTTGCTGAAAACGAACTTCTGACGTCACGCAATTGTAGGAGTCTCTGGGGAGCCAATCTAGTTTCCCAATTTCGTTCAACGTGAATGCGATCCAGTAAAGCTTATTGCTGAACGATGTTCACGAACAACTCTTTCGTGGTTCATTATTGAATAATATTATGGTGATTCATATCCTTCAATACCTTACGGAGAAAATCAAAACTATATACGATAGGTTCATAATATCGTTTATATTTATATGTGAAATGAAATTTATATTACTTAGTGACAAACGCTGAAGGATAAGACACGGCCAGGAGAAAATATAGTACATAGAATGGATGATCATTCAAATCGTGCTAAGCCTACTAGAATTCAGGAAAATAAGAAAGGACGGATTAACCATACGTGATTTTGATACCGATTGTTCTATCTCATATGAGCCACCTTTGGACGTACACACAATCAGATTTATATGAAATCAGTGAGTATTTCATATCATTGATTGTTTTAACCATGGATCTTTGACTACTTGTAAAGAAAAAAATTGTTATAAGAAGACTTGATAGTATGATAAGAAATGTTGAATTATCACCACTGACTACTGAATACAATATATTCAGTAGTTACTGAGATTTGAAACTGTGAATTCCAAAGTTTGAAAAACCTATAATCATAATTGAGAATTCCTTACGTTGGATTGTCCGATGAGCAGAGGGATAATTACTCTCGTTGAAGAAGGAATGACACAGAGGGATATAAAGGCCACAGTGGGGGTATCACAGAAGGTGATTTCAAAATCCATCGCCCGATACGTGGAGCTTCAATCTCTGTAAAATAAGCCTGGAAGAAGTCGTAGTAATACCACCTCTGAAGAACAAGATCGCGTTTTTTTGTGCCAAATTGCAAGAAGTTACCCTAATGCGTCGCACCCCATACTCCAAAGGCAATTTCTAGAAGCAACAGGCATCAGTGTATCAGCCAAAACGATACTTTTGAGACTTCGTTCAAGGGGTTTTATACAGCAGAAGACCCTCGAGAGTTCCAGAGCTAATCAGACTACAACAAATTAACTTAATTAATAACTACTTAATTGGTGTATCGAGCACCAAAATTAGAATATTGAGGAACGGCGAAATGTTCTTCTTTCGGATGAGACAAGAATTGCTGTTCAATCAGATGATCGCCGTATTCGGGTTTCAAGGGTCGTGCAAGACAAGCTAGACTCCGAGCAGCAAGACAAATTCCGAAATACCAAGGGAGCATTGTGATGTTTTGTGGTGGCATTAAGCTGAGAGGCAAAACAGATATGTTTTCGTTTCCTGTGTAATGGCTACAAATTACAAGGACGTACTGCTAGAGCCCAACGTGAGACTCTGGCGAATTACCTATGGTGAGGATTTCACTTTTCTGCAAGATAATGCTCCTCCGCATACAAATAACCTCGCGCAACATTATCTTGAAACAGAGGGAATCGCTATTTTGTACTGGCCAGCTTACTCTCCAAGGATGAATCCTATTGAACGTTTATGGAATAATCTCAAGAGGAATATTAGATCGCGCAAGGATTCTCCAACGATCCCACAACAGCTCATCCAAGCCGCCAAAGAAGAGCGGCAGAATATAATCCCAGAGGAGGTCGGAAACCTAATCCAATGCATGCCTAGAGGGATTAAGGCTTGTACCAAGGCAAGAGGAGGTAATACATGCTACTGAGGTCGCAAAAGAGAAAAACTTATTCCGTGAGGTTAGGTTAGATCTAACCTAACGAACCTTCGAAATTTCCAAAATTTCTCGGGTGATTCCATATTGAATTGGTTGCGTGTATATCTGAGACTCTACTGAGTAAAACCTAAGAGGGAGATCTATACTCCTTCAAAATTGTAAAGGCTAAAGGAGTCGAGCGTTATGTCACTTGATAGCTCCTCAAAGCTTCTTCACAACGGTGTACCGAAAGTAATTTTGACCAGTTTTTTCAAATAATATTTTTTTATCTCAAATTAGCTACACCGATATTCTCATCAATGATAACCTGTGAAATTACCGCTATATATGCAAACATATTGAGGAATTTTATTCAAGGAACAATATTCATTTTCTCGTGGAAAAATAAATCTCCTTCTCTGAAGAAGCTGGTTGTCTGATGCACCCTTCATGATCATCGTCAACCAGGGCCACGCAGCAGTTGCACAGTTCCGTCAGATGTCATGAATAGGAGAACTAGACTGTAGTTGTCATTTGACCTCGTCAGTACTGCATACTCATTTAAAACAAGAGGCCAGACTGTCACCTACTCATCTCAACCCGTTGGAGCGCTGCAAAACATGTGAATGTTACTACGCCCTCTAACTGACACAGAGGCTACTCGCCATTGCCAGCAGTAAACCATGAAAGCAAAGAGTAGATAAACAGGAAACCTCAAGAATTCACACTAGTTTGACTCTTTACCGCAAAGCTACATACATATTCCGCAAGAAAACGATCTGTCGAAAGACTAACACTATTCATGACTGGTTGTCAATCAGATATACTCCTCATCTCATCAATGAAAACTTGCGAAATTATAAACTATATGTGTAGACATATAGAAGTAATTTATTCAAGGAACAATATTCAACATTCGGTGGAAAGTTAAATATCCTTCTCTGAAGAAGTTGATTTTCTGATCCACCCTTCATAATCATAGTCAACCAGGGCCCGCTGGAGAACCTCTTCTAACAATGCAAGGCCAACAAATTGCATCCAAAGATTCGATGCATCTTCTCGGAATAACGGTCAACACCGGGTTTTGCTGGCAGGAACATGTATCAGCAATAGCTTAGTCTGCATCAGCTGAACTTAGTTTTCTTTTCAGACCCAAGCGATAATTCACGTCATCTCAGCTGTTGTTTCTATATAAGACGCAGATTCGATAGTGTGCAAAAACGGGCTGTGCGCTTCATCGACCACCCGGAGATCACCCGCGATCTCCAATCGCTAGCTCTCAGAAGACAAGTTGCTGACCCTTCGTTGTTTCACAGATACTTCCACGGAAGATGCTCCAAGGAGCTGAAAGACCCTGTTCCGAGAAGACTCATGTTTTGCAGCAACACTAGGCTGGCAAGGAGTTCTCATCATATGGTGGTACATTTAACGACCCCTCGAACCTCTCTCTATAAGACTTCCTTTGTTTACAGGGCCAGTGAGCTTTGAAACTCGCTTCCGTTCCAACATCCAAGAGTTCCCTTTTCACAAATCTGGCTTTTTCAACGCATTTTCTCTCTCAAGCACCACATAACGCTGAAGTTTTCAAAATCTTACTTTTGTAATAAAAAATCAATTGATGGATGGTTCACAACGACTTCATATGGTCGCTCTTCTCTTCGGCAAGGAGGAGTTGCTGTTTTATGTAAAGACAACAATTTCCTCGTTTTGGAACAAATCAACTCATATTCATGTAAGTTGCATTGTGAACTTTCAGCTGTACTTTTGAAAAATTTTAACATAGTTGTAATATAAATGAGATAAAACACAAGGTTTAACTTTAATCTACACTTTATTTGAAAAAATTCGACGACGTTTCGCTGACACAGCAGCTTTATCAAGACTTGATAAAGCTGCTGTCAGCGAAACGTCGTCGAATTTTTTCAAATAAAGTGTAGATTAAAGTTAAACCTAATGTTTTTATCATTTATATCATGGATCTACATCAAGTAACGGCCTCCACAATTCAAATAGTTGTAATATGTCTTTATCGCTCACCAGATGGTGATTTTAATGAGTTTTTACAAATTCTTGAGGATTTTCTAAGAGGATTCAATGTTTCTACGAAAGTTGCTTTATGTGGTGATTTCAATGTTCATTCTAATGATATTGCGGATAAGAATGTTGGTGCATTGAGTGATTTACTCAACTCTTTTGGATACCATCCATTGTTTTATGAACCAACTAGGGATCCAAATTATTTGGACAATATTTTTCTGAATTTTTCTGTTCAGACCCTTAAACACCACAGGGTTTCAATTATTTTCATTCCAAATTAGAGAACCTGAACTAGGACTCCATACGTGATGATCGGATTCATGCATTCCATGATAAATTTGTTGAACCGTATGAACAGTCATTCTCTGAGAAGGAGGTCAGGTGCAGCGAGGGCAATTCCGGATCAAATTGGTACACACAGGAACTGGGGGATATTCCTGATCAGCTAAATTTGGTTTCAGAGCTTTTTGACAGATATAAAACAGATAATCTTAGACTCTTGATTGCTCTGCTTAGGGTGATAATAAAATTCTCAATAACTCCAACAAAGCTGAAACAATGTGGGGTTGAATTAATTCTGAAAGAAATATTCCCAAGATAAAAACAAAATCTAGTATCAAAGCTTATGAGTACAACAGCTATTTTACATCTATACCACATGAAATTTCAAACTCAATTGCCCCAAACAACCTGAGTAGTAGTGATCTATTTTCAAAAGAAATTATCACTAATACAAAGTTCTCATTCAGGAAAGTTTGCTATAATACTGTGACAGATACAATTAGATGTTTGAAAAAACTAAGTCAAGAGATTACTATGATCTATCTACCATATTATTTAAAAATAGTATAAACAACATAATATACCCACTCACAGTATTGATAAACAGATGTATTGCACAGGGAAATTTTCCTGAATGCCTGAAGATTTCGAAGACATTTCCTCTACACAAGAAAGGTGACGTAAATGATGTAGCCAATTACAGGCCAATTTCTCTTGTGCCTATTCTTTCGAAAATTTGAGAGAAAATTATGTTTAAACAGATTCTGGAGTACTTTGGGATCAATAGTCTGTCTTCCAATGTACAGTATGGATTAAAAAAAAAGCGCGGAACCACTGACGCTGTGATCGAATTCATAAAAATACCGTTGATTGTTTTGAGATGGGGTTGTACTCGCTGTACCTGTTTCTGGATTTGTCCAAGGCGTTTGACTGTGCCTCTTATTCAGATCATTTGTGGAAGCAGGGTCGCTATGGTTTTGATGATGACAGTGGGAAACTAGTACATTCTTTTTGATCACAGAGGTCACAGGTAGTGTTCACGAATGGCACTTGGTCGGATGGAGAGCCTGTTACCATCGGGGTACCTCAAGGTTCAATTATGGTGCCTTTATTATTTATAATATTAATTAATGATTTTCCTCGTTATCTGGCCAATTGTCTGTGCGTACTATTTGCTGATAACACCACTATCTCTGTTGGCTGTGGAGGCCTTGGGGAAGCAGAGGAGATGTTTGGGACGGCACAGTCGAGGGCCTTGGAGTGGTTTTCATGAAATGGCTTGCGCGTGAATGACGACAAAACTGAGCATATGATTTTTGGACTGGGACACGGTGTTGTAAACTGAAGTGTTAAAATTCTGGGTATTTGCTTGGATATAAAGCTTACCTGGGATGTTCACTTTGGTTAGTTGGCCAAGAAGCCATCTCTGTGTCTTAACATATTTTATAGGTAGCTTATCATGTTCTTTGCGAATTTCACTTGAAGTATTGCTCAATAGCGTGGGAAAACTGTGGTGAATTTCCTAGAATATTCAGATTACAACGACGTGCAATCAGGATTGTTGACAATCTCAAATATATAGAATGTTGTAAGAACTCTTTTGTCAAGTTGGGAGTTATGACTCTCCCTTGTCTCTTTATTTTTGAGTGCCTTGTATATGCACACAAACATTTGGAAACCCTAGAGTTGTATAGTGATAGTCCTTCTATCAGATTGAGTAAGTCGCAGAATGGACTTGTCACTCAAGTTTTATAATAAATTGCCTTCAAGCATTAGAAATTTGCCTTTAGAAAATTTCAAGGTTGAAATACGAAAAATTTTATTGTAAAAACCTTAATATGATGCAAACGATTTTTTAAAATGTGATTTGTCTAGTGTTTATACTAAAGGTCTGAGAATTTTCATAAGTTTTCTAACTTCTGGAATATTTGAAATGACCGATTGGTTTGCATGTCAAATTCATAAACTCATGTCTATTCAGCCGTTAAAATGCGTTTCATGAATGTGGAAACGGAGGTGATTCTTTACAGGATATCCTCAGCGACCTTTACGCGATTCAATTTTTGAAGAAAATTCAGATCTTTGGGAACTAGCGTTTCATTTCTATACGATCCTTTGAAATGATACGAAATTATTCGTGAGACACAGAAAGTTGATTGCCTGTTTCTCAAACTCAGATGATAATTACTATTTCATTCACATTATCGATGTTAACTTCAGTTGAAGATGTTAATGGCCGACCAGAGCGAAGCAAATATTCCATCATATCTCGTTATTATATACCCATAAAACGTGTTTTTGATGAAGTCGATTTATCGTGTAATGGTTTGGTTTCAAGAACATCTAAAATTGGAGAAATATTTCACTTCTACTTGAAATAAGAATTTTGAATAATGAATTGGAATGATATTAAATTATAGCAAGGCTTGTTGAAATGAAATAACAATTGAAACTACCTATATATTATCCATGACTATCTAGATCAGTATCCCTTCATCTCAGTGAGTGAGACGTCTTGAAACTACGTTCTAGATATAGCCTTAGGAATAATACTGATCACCTCATTCAACTAGAATAATTATCGGCATCACAGTAGTTGACTAATAAAATACTAACTTCAGTCAAGGTAACTAATGCAAAAAAACTTAACTATAAAGTTTAACCAATTACAATAAAGGAGTATCAGACGAGATGAATTCAAACTTCATAAGTACGTATTTCCAATTTAGAACATTCTGAGTTTTTCAACAAAATGAAACTCAATGATATAGCTCAGTCAACCATTAATGAAGATAGAAGAGAAGAAATGGATCATAAAGAAGAACACTTAGCTTTTAGGACTCAGGTTAATCAACACGATGGTTGGATAGTGTTTTACATCGGTTTTCTAATATTCTTGTACCTTACAGCTTACAGGTCACTTGATTGGCTGAATATGGTTCACTGTCCTAGGTGGCAAGACTAGTTCCCTAGTTACCCCAGTCGAGAAATATCAAGGTTTGGCATAAAGATGAAAAATCATGACAGTAAAATATCTTGATGGTGAAAAAAAATCTTTGGAATAGCAGATATCGATCTACGTTAATATAACGAAACAAAATTCGAAATCTCTCCACTCTCCAATTGAATTCGTTGTCGAGAAAATTCGGCAAAATTACTGACTACGTATAACGCCTCAGACGATTGGAGTTTATCCAGAAAATCAAAAAATACTTACTTACTTTTACTGAAAATTATTCACTCCGATCGCTATAACATAGTTCCAATAAAATCACAAACGATTCCGAAGATTTCTAAAAGGTAAAAGGGCGAATCAAATGAATTCCGATTTTATATAGACTCGGTTATATGAATAACTATTGATTTTCAAAAAAACGAATGAAAAAGCGAAATTAATCTCGACGCAACAATAAAGTGGAAATGAAACATAGAATGAGTACTGCTTTCCGTTCTTCCACAGAAACGAGAAATTGTTCTTCTTTCAAGTACTGACTCACAATCAACTGGTGAACAACCCAGATCGATACCAGCGACACCTTACGGATATAACTATAATTAGTTATGTATGGTTCGAGTTGTTGTGACATTCTATGAGAATGTGTTTGATGGTAATTCTGGTGGCACATGTTCGGTAAATTGGTGATACTGTTTGTTCGAATATATGTTTGTGTGTTAATAAGGTATGTCCGATCCATGAACGCGCAATAAACACTTGATCGTTTCTGTTTTTTGGTATTTCTTGTTTCGTTTCGATCAGGTTGTGTATTTCAACTTGTTCATTTTCACTTTGTGACCATTTTATTCACCATGCGTTCATGATGCATTTTCGGATAACCGGTTTAAGATCTAGGTATTGTGTTTTGATATCTGGTGACTGCTTCTTCTACTGCTTTTTTCGCGGATCTTTCTGCTTCCTCATTTCCTGGTATACCAATGTGGGATGGGACCCATAAAAATTTCGCGATTTTATTGATGTTACGTAGATGATGTAATTTTGCTTTGATGGTTTGTAGAGTTGGGTTTTTTGGGTAAACTTGTTTGATACTTTCAAGCACGCTCATCGAGCCGGAGATTATCAAGATTTTATGTTGTGGTATTATTTCAGCGAAATTTAGAGTTTCTCGTATAGCCGTCATCTCTCCTACGATAGAATATCGAAAAACTTCTCCCGAATGAGAAGCTGGGTCGTTTCTGTTTTCGCATAAATCTTGAGAGAACAAATGAATTGTGGAATAGAGATTATCCAAGGTGAAGTCGAGGTGATGCAGCATATCGTGGATATTAGGAGATTGAGGTCAAACTGCGTTCATCTTAGTCTTTCGAAAATGGTGCTGGTTTTAGGTTTCCAAGTTGCTTTGTTGTTTCAGAAAATACTGTAGTGTATACGGTATTCTGTGAGGAGTTTCATATTTTTGAGGCGTGGAAAAGAGATAAGAGTTGTCTGCGCATGTGTAGAGGAGATTCGTTCACTAGGGTGTGTGAGCTCTCTATTAGACTGGTTCTTAGTGCTCCTGTGATCACTCTTATTGCTGTATTTTGTATTGTTTCAAGTCTGTTCAACAGTCCTCTGTTTGCACTGTCGTAACAGATGCACCCGTAGTCGATTACACTACGTATGGTTAGGAAGTAGATTCTCAAGAGAATAGAAGTATCGCTTCCCCATTTTTGCTAGCAACTATCTTCAAGAGGTTCAGTCTTTCTTGACTTGATGATGGGTTGATTCATTTGTTCATCCCATTTCAATGACTATTGAATTTGTAAGAATCGGTTGTTTGAAGTCAAAGTGATATTGTTTGCAGTGGATCTTGGTTTGGTGAATATCATATATTTGCTTTTTCCTCTAAAAATCGGAATCCTGTATCAGACGTCCATCTTTCAAGTTCGTTAAGACCTTTCTGTAAGATTTTTTAACCGGTTGATAAATTGTTAGTTGCCATGTACATCACAAGATCGTCAGCAAAAAGCATGTATTGTATTGGTGTTTTGATGGATTGAATAACTTTGTCAATAGCGATTGAGAAAAGTGTCGTACTCGAGACGGAGCCTTGTGGGATTCCGTTCTCGAGTGGTCTACTTTTGGATGTTATACCGTTGACTCAAACTATAATAGTCCCCAATTTAAGAAATTGGGGATGAACGCTAATGTTTTGGATAATGAGCATTCTCCATGTCGTATCGTAAGCCCGAAGTAGGTCGAAAAATATAGCTATCAGTTTTTGATTGTTCCAAAAGGCTTCGTTAACGACGGATTCTAATAGAATAATGTTATCCATAGTTGACCTGTTATTTCGGAATCCGCTCTGGTATGAGCTGAGTAGATTGTGTTTCTCTATGAACCAGGTGAGTCTTTTATTCAAATTTTTTTCCATTAGCTTGCATATAGAGCAAGTTAGAGATATTGGGCGATAGGAAAACGGGTCGCATTTCAATTTTTTGGTTTGATTAGTGGTATGACTGTAGCTTCTGTCCAGGTGGTAGGGAATTTTCTGGGTTCTAGGACAACAACGAGAAATCTGATCAATTCTGTCTGGTTCTTCGTATAATTTTGATCACAGAAGAGACGTCTTTAGATTTGCGAGTATTAACGATTAAGTCTGCTATTTCAGTTGTTGTGAGCTTAAGTTCGGAGGAGAAGGAGTTTAAATATTCTGTTGCAGATTCTTGGCGTTCTTCAGCGGTTCTACTTGATTTCGAGGTTTTTGGTTGAGCCAATGGGGCGCTGAATGTATTTGATCTTTCCGGGGAGGTAGATAGTTGTCTCTATGTTTGTTGTTTTGGAGTATTTTGGTAGATATCTTCAATAGAGGAAGGTGAATTCGTGTCTACTAGTGACGTGAGACGTTTTGTGATTGTTCGTTATTCTTAAAAATATTAATGTTTATAGTCTACAATTGTTGATGTCAACGTGGTGTATTCTTGCAGAATTTCTCATGAGGGAAACATGTAAGTTTAGAAAAAACATTGATAATTGTTGGTCTATGTTAATAATTATTTGCCTAACAAAAGAAAATCTGAAATATTGAAATGCGTTAATTCTTTGGGCTATGTAGTTGAATCATGATCGGTTTAACTGCACAGTAGAGTAAGATACCATCACTGTTGCACACTCAATCGCCCAAAAATGCTCCTTCAAGGAGAAACACATTACATTGCAGAAATTGTTTGAAACAATTCTTGAAAGTTTTGTAGTTTTTATTTCAAAATAGTGATTTCAATCAGAAGAATGCTCAGTTGAAAAATGCAAAACTAGATTTTTGAAAGTAGAAATATTATTGATGAGTACATTTGAATTGTGGAGGCCGTTACTTGATGTAGATCCACGATACAAATGAGATAAAAAAGCACAAGGTTTAACTTTAATCTACACTTTATTTGAAAAAATTCGACGACGTTTCGCTGACACAGCAGCTTTATCAAGAATGAAAAACAGAATGAAGAGTATGGTACTATAAACAAATAGTAGAAAAAGTTGGATGAATAACAGGAAAATCCACACCGAGCCATTGTACACTTAGTATGAAAGGTAATAAAACTAATTAAACAAGTTAAGTAGGGGTGAATAATTCACATCTACCTGTTCATTCAAAAGCTTGTCCGAATGTTTGTATCTATTTATTTCTAATGCTTCTAGGAGATCTAATTTTGAACTTTTGATTTTATATGTAATATGTCAAAGTTTGTATTGAATGAATGGTTTTCTTTCATTAGGTGGTTTGAATAATTTGAATCAGATTTATTTTTATCGAAGCTACGTTTATGTTCAGATGTTCTTATGCTTCTTATGATTTATTATTTTTAATATTTTACCTAAGTTATTAGAAGTTTTGGAAGTTATTATTATTAAGATTTTGTTTGTTGAAAAGGATTTAATATTTGTACTTGCAGAACCGCAGAATGTTAAACTGTTGAATATTTTATAGTCTTTATGAATAGATGATTATTGATTTACAGTCATTAGATCCGGATTATATGAATTATTAATGGCTATCTGTTTGATGATGAGTTAAAGTAAAGTAAAGAATTAAACATCATCAAACAGATAGCCATTAATAATTCATATAATCCGGATATGATAGATCTAATCATTCGTAAAAACTGTATCAGAAAGCAATAAATGAAGTATATCCTATTCATAAAGACTATAAAATATTCAACAGTTTAACATTCTGCGGTTCTGCAAGTACAAATATTAAATTCTTTCTCGTCAAACAAAATCTTAATATAACTTTCAAAACTTCTAATAACGTAGGTAAACATATTAAAAATAATAAATCTCGTGTTGAAAAATCAAGTAAATCAGGAATCTATAAACTCAATTGCGGTTCTTGTGATAAAATTTATATTGGTAGGACCTATAGGAGTTTTGGCATAAGAACATCTGAACATAAACGTAGCTTCGATAAAATAAATCTGATTCAAATTATTCAAACCAACTAATGAAAGAAAACCATTCATTCAATAAAAACTTTGACATATTACATATAAAATCAAAAAGTTCAAAATTAGATCTCCTAGAAGCATTAGAAATAAATAAATACAAACATTCGGACAAGCTTTTGAATGAACAGGTAGATGTGAATTATTCACCCCTACTTAACTTGTTTGATTAGTTTTTATTACACTTCATACTAACTGTACAATGGCTCGGTGTGGATTTTCCTGTTATTCATCCAACTTGTTCTACGATTTGTTTATAATACCATACTCTCCATTCTGTTTTTCATTCTTGATAAAGCTGCTGTGTCAGCGAAACGTCGTCGAATTTTTTCAAATAAAGTGTAGATTAAAGTTAAACCTTGTGTTTTTTTATCTCATTCATATTGATGAGTATTTTGAATCAAATGAACTACTCTCCCAACTTCTGAGAAATAATCTGAGATGCAAATATTAGTTCTCTTACTGACACGTCTCTTATACAACACGATTTTCACAATATATTTACTTTTCGCTTCTTCGTCCCTTGCGGCATCCGTACGCAGAATTCATGCCAGATTAGCCTATTTCACAGCATGTTTGCCTTATTCTTTATTTTCAACTCAAACGAAAAATTCATATGGACTAAAAATACTCAACTTAAAAAATTTCCAAGGATTCAATCTCTTCTGGATAAAGGGAATTCATGGGTTTCACGGTTTTAAATTTATCAATATGCGAATATGGAGCACCCCAAATAGATTAACATCGATTTTCCGTCCGCCACAGAAGTATTGCTTGAGGATGTCATTCGCTTTCCCATTATAACTTGAAACAATATTTTTTTGAATATTTATTCAAGCTGTTAATGCTCCTACTTTGAGGAAATAATAACGAGTCCGTAGCAGATGCTTGATTATCTGAAGCATAAAAAAGGAAAGGATATTTTTTCGCTGAATTGAATTTTGGGATTCCTTTGATCACTTTCTGATAGAATAAAGTTGTGGAAGTAAATTTTCTTTTTTTTTTCATTCAATTTCGAACAAAATCATTTCAATCCGGAAATACGGATTGCCATTTGAATTTTGAATATAAAGCTGCAATCAAATAATTAGAGAACTTTGAAGGAGGAATCTAACTACCTTGAAATCTAAAAAGAAAGGTTTTGATTAAACAAAATGTTTAAACTTTTCAAAACATTTCAAGTGTTGTAACTTTAGAAGATTAACTCTACTACCGAAGTTAATGCAACTGGAATTGAGTACATCAGAGGTTTTACCGGAAACAAAACTAGCGTCAGAAAGTTTGTACCAAGCTATATTGTGTTGAATAATTTGAAAAAAGTATTTCCGAAAAGAACATCATAGAAGAAAAATTCATAACAGTGAAATAAGTGAATAATACAGAGTGTTCCTCGAGCTAAGAGCGATGGTGTGAAGTTACCATAGATGGAAGGAAATATATATTTTGTTGAACAGTAGGCGATATTCGTAACAATAATAAAAAACAAGTAGTGTGTTTTAAGGAATTTAACTCAAAAATTGTGATTCGTAACGCGTTTCACTACACCGTAGCTTCTTCAGACGAATGAATGTACCAGTTACATTAATTCGTCTGAAGAAGCTACGGTGTAGTGAAACGCGTTACGAATCGCAATTATTAAGTAAAATTCCTTAAAATACAGTACTTGTTTTTTATTATCGATAATGGAATTTTACCAAGTAAAAGCCTCCCAAATTCAAATGATATTCGTAACCATAATGAAATCTAACCTAACCTAACCTAACCACAATGAAATGTTCATTATGAATGTTGAGTTAATTTTGATAGAAAAATATCAGAATATTTTTTTCTATAGATATTGTTATCGTGTTCACTATGTTTTCTGACGATAGATCGTTTAGACCACTCCGACCCATCAGAACACAAAACGTGCCAACAGTAACTAAAGAGAGGTCTCAACCTAGGTTGTGGGTTTAAATAACCGGGCTTTCTTCTCCTTTGCCCACTGCATCGGAGTCACACCGTAGATTGTAGATCGTCTACACTACTCGTTGCAATGTCGGCTCTACAAAGAACCCACACTGTCCGCCATAATACGACGAACATCACCGCTAACCATATTGCCAAACCTTCGTTTACCAGCGAAACACATTTTTATTCAATTTTACAACTACGCTTATTAAAACGAATGTTTTGTGTTTTTTTTCGTGTGTGTGACTCCCGGTTGCAAGGGGAGCCCAACGTGTGCAGTAGTTAAGATAAGGAAGTCAGCCTTCACAGCATCCCTCGATCGAGATTGTTCATCAGGGTCGAATCATCCCCCCTCAGATGTATTGATGGTGTTGTTATCTATCTAGATCGATGAGTGAGTTGGTGGAAGCGAAAGCGAAAGTGATATCATAGACATTTTTCTCGTGAATGGTTAGTGTGAAATGGGTTATTATGATTGTGTTAGATCCATTTGTAAATAGTGTTTGATGTTGAAAAGGGTGAAATTAAGTGAATTGTTGATTTCTGTAGATTATGCTGATTAGATTTTTCATTTTCGTTTGTGGCGGATATTTATTTTTGATTTTCTCATATATTGTGTGATACATGGTTATAATGACGATAAGGCATTTGGAATATAACTAGAGATTGTAAAATGCTATACATTTGAACACATGGTAAGGTTTAATTGATTTCTAGATAATTATGGAAACTTTTAATTTTGTTTTGCTTCACGTAGATAATGTTTACCGCAAGTGGTATTTGAGAAGTCAATAATCATTTCGGAATAAAGATATGTAGATAGATAGATAGATATTACCTTTTGAGTTAGGGCTGTCTAGCAGCCCGGCCACTGCGACACATTGTGGCACACTCTGTTCTAAATTTCATCCACGAGCTCCATCCTTTTCGTAAGGAATACGAGTTTTGTGGGTGAGAGCTTAATAAGCTCAGTCAGCTTCAGCTTGCGAGATCCAAGTTCTTCCAAACTGAACCTGTCCCCAGCTGGCCCACTGATTGCACGTTATGCCTGTCTGAGACCGTCATTGGTTGTTTATCATCCATGCAGTTTCCAGGGGAATTCCGAGCTTAGGTTTGGGTCCTATGAACCCCAGGTTAGTTCCTCGAGCGACCAATGAGTCTGCCTTCTCATTTCTCCTCAATGCCCGAGTGGACAAAAACCCATATTAGACAGATCATGCTCCGCTCTCATAGTTTTGCAAGGGAAGAGCTACATTCCTGCACCATAAGTGAAGTACAGGTATCGTATGCCAATGCTTTCAGTGCAGCTTGGCTATCGGTGAGGATTTTAATTGACCTATTTGTTAACCCCCCTGCAAACAAGAGGTCAGCACGGTGGTCAATAGCGAATAGTTCTGCTTGAAAGACAGTCGCATGCCCACCAAGACAAATTGATGAAATTTAGCGGAACATCATCATCTAAATTGAACGACGTATTCTGTACATATTTTCGATGAGTATTGGTTTTCAGTCTGTTATTTAAAATATGATTGGCAACATAATCACCACAAATATTGATAATGATCTCGTAAACGTTTTTACCTAACCGTGTCATCTGTATTGAATGTGAATTTCTTCAGGTCTCACAGAAAGATACCTGATATAATTGAAGAAGTATTTACCTTAATTTATTCTTCATCTTTCTCACCATTGATGCAAACTAAAAGAAGTATATTCAACATATTCGGAAACTTCTTATTTTCTTTATTTTTACTCATATAGAATCTTCATGATATGGATATAAAGCTTAAACTTTCTGAAAATCCAATCTGCTCTGTATGGAGAAATTCATTCTTTTCACTGTTTCAAAATATCAACGTAAGTTCAACAACATGAGAGTATGAAAAAACTCGAATAGATTAACATTGATTTTCTGTCCGTAACAGAAGTATGGCTTGAGGATGTCATTTCATTTCCCATTATAACTTGAAACAATATTTTTGGATTATTCATTCAACTTGATCCCATGGAGTCTCCTACGTTGGGTAAATTAGATCGAGTCTGTTACAGATGTTTGATTATGTGGAACCAGAACGAATATTTTCTCGCCAAATTGAATTTTCGTTGCCTTTGATCAATTTTTGATGACAGAAAGTTGAAAAGCTTAATTTAATTCTTCCTAGGAAGTTTCAACCGAAACTAACTGAACACATATCTACAGATGTTAGCTAAAATTTCATCAAATTTCAAAACATACTTTCAGTGGATGGAATTTTTCAGTTATACTGCACACAAAAATTATATTTTGTTAGCCTTTTATAGTAGTAGGCGAAATTTTTTCGAGACTGATTCTTAGATAACTTTATGTGGTACAGGATAAACCAAGTATCACATTGTGTTGCATTGCTTGGAGATAGATATACAGAGAGCGAGAGAGAGAGAGAGAGAGAGAGAGAGAGAGATAGAGATAGAGATAGAGATAGAGATAGAGATAGAGATAGAGATAGAGATAGAGATAGAGACAGAGATAGAGATAGAGATAGAGAAAGAGATAGATAGATAGATAGATAGATAGATAGATAGATAGATAGATAGATAGATAGATAGATAGATAGATAGATAGATAGATAGATAGATAGATAGATAGATAGATAGATAGATAGATAGATAGATAGATAGAGATAGAGAGAGAGAGAGAGAGAGAGAGAGAGAGAGAGAGAGAGAGAGAGAGAGAGAGAGAGAGAGAGAGAGAGAGAGAGAGAGAGAGAGAGAGAGAGAGAGAGAGAGAGAGAGAGAGAGAGAGAGAGAGAGAGAGAGAGAGAGAGAGAGAGAGAGAGAGAGAGAGAGAGAGAGAGAGAGAGAGAGAGAGAGAGAGAGAGAGAGAGAGAGAGAGAGAGAGAGAGAGAGAGAGAGAGAGAGAGAGAGAGAGAGAGATAATATCACCTGATGCTTTCTACGTTACAGAGAATGGTCAGTATGATAATTACTGGAGCATTTCAATCTATACCTACTTTAACCTCTGAACTGACACTGGGCTTTCTTAGGAAGGCAGCTGGAAAGGCACCTTTCTTAAAATGCAACAGATATTTTAAGCGTCATGTACAGCGCCTTACTGACTGAAATTCGAGAAAAGTAGACACGTTCACAGAAGAGAGGAATGATATCCATGTGTTAGAGCTGATGTATATGGTTAAGGTGTTGCCAATGAATGATCTGTTTATCTTGATGCGAGTGCAACGATTTCCCAAGCATAAATAATTGCCATTAACCACTACTCTAACCTCCAGCCTGCGGAGTGATTAACAAGTAGGTCTATGAAAGTTATGACGGATAGCCAATCTGCACTGAAGAAATCGGCACACAAAGGCTGCACGTCACTTATTGTGCAAAAATGTTGTCCAACCCTCGCTTAACTGGAAGAAAGAGATATTTTCATGTGGGTCTCAGGCCAGTCGGATATTCAGAAGAATGAGAGGGAAGACTCAATAGCCGCTCGAAAAATATCCTTGAGACTCAATGGGCCCGAGCTGAGGGTTAGTACTCCCCTGGAAAACACAAGGATATAAAATAACCTGGTTGAACATAATGGTATGAAATTACTGGCTGAACCTCACTGGCCTTATATACTGTCCAGTAGCCATTTTTGGATCTTCGTCTGCGAGAGCCAAGGTTTGACTTAAACTCCCCAGGCTAGAGCATAGAGTTCTGATTGATATAGAAGCGGGACACTGTCGCCTCAAAAAAACACCTAAATAAGTTAGAATTTATCGAGTTCCTTTCTTGAAGACTATGTGGGAGGAGATAGAATCAACAGTTTACGTCATGTGGAAATTCCCAGTTGAGGACAGAATCAAGCTTTAGATGCTCTGACCTGCAAACTGAAGTTGTCCATAAAAATATCGGTTAACAGAAGGCTAAGAGGCGATCGATTCTGATTGACATTGAAAATAATTTTGAGATAGGCAGGTTTTCATGAGTTTAGGCTTTTCTATTTCAATCAAAATTTCATCAATGATTATCAAGAAGCCGATATATTCATGAATAACTAAGAAAGAAGAGTATTATTGAGTAGCCATTTAGCCAAAATACATAAAGTGTTCTGGTACCGATAAGTAGATGACACTTAGGTAGGTTCCTAGACCTCAAAGTGGCAAATTGATAGGTATCTGCAATTTCTGAATAAATCCATCATTAAGTTTACAGCAGAAATAGACATTGATACCTTAATGAACTTTTCAGCCCAGATAATAGGAATATCTGACAATCATTTCATTTATAATATCCACTGAAAAGAAAGGTTCACAGACTCAACTATCGCATAAACTTATTCAACCACTTACATCATGAACTTCAGCTTGTAACTCATTGATCTATAGGCACTTTTCTATTTCACTGTTACCAATAGACTTCGAAAGTTTTCATATACAAAATTATCCAACATGAAAGAAATTTCAAATAACATAATTATCATCTTCTATAAGAGAAACCTCCTTGAAAAAATATGACTGAAATTTAGCAAAAACAATGAGTCTACGATAGCTTCTGTTTGGAAGACATGTGAATTTTGAAACAAAATTTCGACAAAATGTGTCGTCTGATAATAATTATTCAATATTTGAACATATAGAAATCATAAAACATACAATAACATTAGATAATATCAAATTTCTTCATAATTACGACGAAGGAACGAACATTAATCTGTTCGAATGTTTGGAAATCGATAAACTTTGTGAAAACCAAAGTCAAATCATATTGAACAGCCAGCTTGACTTTGATAGTTCTCCTGAAATTATTATCAAATTAGGCTATTATCTATATAAGTAAATTCATTTCCTGTAGTTGACTATATGAAAGTGATCTGACGGTCGCAACCGATCTTGTTTGTAAAACTAAAATTGTGGAAATTATATAAGATACTTCAGTTCAGAAGTATTCATCATCAAAGCCTCTGGGCTCTACTCGCACAATCATGCAAGCAGTAACACTTGCTGTAAACCTTTGCTGCCGGAGGACTACGAAGGAAACTCAAAGGTGCAAAGATTTACATTTTAACGGACAGTCAAGCAGTGATAAAAGCTCTAAACTCTTACAGTTACCGGAGCATCTCTATCTGTGAATGCCGTCAATCCTTGAAGCATTTTGCTGAGGGAACAAACTTTTCCTGCGGTGGGTGCCTGGCCACGAAGGTATACAAGGAAATGACGCTGATGAACTAATTGGCCAAATCAGCTCCTGGAATCCCACCCATCGGATCTGAACCGTTCTGCGGTCTAAGTAAGCAGCAACGACGACAAAAACTGAAACAACTGGAAGAATCTAGCAAACAGGGATACTGGAGGAAAACTCCAGGCCAAAGGCAAGCGAAAAAGTTCATTGACTATTCGCCAAAGAAGACAAAGCAGCTTCTCGATCTCTGTAGGGACGAGATGAGGATCATAAAACATATTCTTTGCAGTTGCATCGCAACTGTCCGTCAAAGACATATACACTTCGGTAGCGACAAATTAGAGCCACACGAAGTAAAGGCGACAGCTTAGATCTACAGGGAAATGAATAAGTAGGGTTACGAACAGAAGACCTATTGGGTCGCAGTTCGGAAAGGCTTGAGAAGCCAATCGACTCCTACGAATGTAATGTAATGTACTTCAGTTAATTTTCGTTGAAAATGAATTTCCATAAAATAAATAATTCATCCATATTACTTATTACTCTTTTTAATTATATTTTATTATATGTCAAATTTAGATGTGAATGAAAACATGATGAAGGAAACCGCAGTATGTAGAATGAATGAACATTCGCCGAGCATCCAAGGATCGCTCCCAAAGCATGAGTTCTAGGGAATGAGGAGAAACCATACGTGATTTTTCATTTGTTTCAAGAGAACAGGCTTGAAAAATCAGAAGAGGAACCTTGTCACTTGCGTCACAAATACATCAGTACCAACTAGTCTATTAGTGTGCTGCCTATAAGAAGTTGAAACAGAACGACTGAATTATTTTCATTAATTCGCAGAAATTTGTCTTTTCTAAATCTGCTGTCAGGTGTACACATAACAAAATTTATAAGGAATCTTTCAGTATTTTATATTATTGATTGTTTTAACCATGGATATTTGACCACCTGTGAAAAATCAAGTATTTTGTTGTAAGAAACTGGATAGTATGATAAGAAATGTTGAATTAGCACCACATGTTCGGGATATTGTACTCACTCGTCACTGAGGTTTGAAACTCTGAGTTTCAAAATTTAAAAGAGTCTATAATCATAATTGGAAATGCCTTACGTTGGATTGTCCGAGAAGCAGAGGGGTCGAATAATTGCTCCCGTTGAAGAAGGGGTGACACAGAGGGATATAGCGGCCACAATGGAGGTATCAAAGGGAGTCATTTCTAAAACCTAGGCCCGATACGTGGAGCTACAATCTATGAAAAATAGGCCACGAAGAAGTCGTAGGGAGTAAACTTCTGAAGAACAAGACCGCTTCGTGCCAAATTGCAAGAAGAGACCCTCGTGCGTCACGCCCCATACTCCAAAGGCAATTTCTGGAAGCAACAGGCATCAGTGTATCAGTCGGAATGATACGTCAAAGTCTCAATGAGTTCATACAGCAGAAGGCTCTTAAGAGTTCCAGAGCTAACCCGACAACGAAAAATTAACAGACTGAATTGGTGTATCCTACAGCAAAATTGGAATATTGAGAATTGACGAAATGTTCTTCTTTCGGACGAGACCAGAATTGGTGATCAATCAGATAACCACCGTATTCGAGTTTAAATGGGTCGTGGAAGACAAGCTAGACTCCGACCAGCAAGACAAATTCCGAAATACCAAGGGAGCAGACAGTATGATGTTTTGGGTTGACAATATGCTGGGAGGTAAAACAGATTTGATTTCGCTTCCTGCGAGTATAACGGCTAGAAAAACCGTGGACCTAGTGCTGAAGCCCGTAGTGTGGCTATGACGAGGTAACGACGGTAATAATTTCACTGTTATGCAAGATAATTCTCCTTAGCATACCAGTAACCTCGCGTGACTTTATCTTGAAACAGAGGGAGTCGCTATTTTGGAATGGCTAGCCTTCTCTCCAGACCTAAATCCTATTGAACATTAATGGGATAATCTCAAAAGGAAAATTAGATCTCGCCAGGATAATCCAAGAACACCACAACAGCTCATCCAAACCGCCAAAGAAAAGTGGCAGAATATCACCCTAGAGGAGGTCGAGAACATAATCCAAAGCATGCCTAGACGAATTCAGGCTTGTATCAGGGCAAGAGGAAGTAATACAAGCTACTGAGGTCGAGTAGAAAACACCTTCTCCGTGAGAAAACAATTTTCAAATTTTTTACTACATGCGGAAAGTATCTTGTTTTCTTTTATTGGTTTCTTTCTTAAAATGAACCTCAATTTATTTCTTTTTCAATGGAAATATCTTAACAAAGGATCAAATCAAACGATACTTTGAAATTTCCAAAATCCCTCTGGTAATATTCAAAATATCGAGAGATTCCAAATGAATTAGGATGTGTGTATAATCATTGTGTTGGTTCTGAAATCGCAGATGTATGTAAATTGGCGAATGCGCCAGGCCTAGTTCCTAGTTCGAGCAGAAAACGGGTGACCATACGTCATTTTTTATACAGGGAATTCCAACGAAAACTCGAATCACCTTCTTACTCAGAAGAAGAAAGTGTCATCGGAAAATGCAGGAGCAGTTCGATCTTCGATTATTGGGGGACTATTGCTTATGTCCATTTTGAGCAGGTCGGTCCATTATCTATATGAATCGATAATTTCTTTGAGTTGAATTTTCGATCAATATTATAATTGAACAACTCCTTCTATCCGATTTATTATGAATGAATGATACTAAATTCATATCAGTATTGAATAAGTTATATCGGTATATCAGCAAGTTAATTTGAGAGTATTACGATCGATTTCAGGATTTCCAGACTTGATAATTCAGATCGTGATGAGTATCATGTGACAGTTTATTTGAAAGATCTCTTCATGCTCTGAACGAATTATGTTAGGCGTGTATACAGAGTGTTTCAACCAAGAAATTCATTCTGTGAGCTTGCTGGGTACATCGGGTCAATTAATTCGAATTCAAATATCGTATTCGAAGCAAAAATAACTGGAAACGTGAAAAATTTCAACCCTTCATTTCAAAAATGAAAGTTGTGCCAAAAGAATGGTAGGCGTATTCATTCATTCAGAGAAATAAATGAGTCCACAATATTTCGAACTTATTCGTGTACTAGGCGGGATTCAATCGAGGTAGAAGTTACTAAAGAAAGGGTTCAAAATCTATACATCCTCACAATCATACAAACCGTTCTCAAATCCCTCTTTATGCTCTTGAATATAATAGATATTAATAGTCAGCATTCTATCCCAATTCTCCTCCTATCTCTTGGTATAAATTCAGAGGATTCATATCCGGTGATCCTGCTGGCCACACAAATGGTCATTTCTTAGCGATTTACTACCGTCTGGAAAGTAAGATGACATTTCGATTCAAACTGCGCACGAAAACGGATTAGCGGTAGTGCTCTTATTTTTGAGTTGGTAAACATATGTTTGATGTTTGATAGGTTCACAACAAGATATTCATTATTGTTTGAAAAATGCTTTGTTGTGTAAGTTCCTAGAAGTGAATTTTTCGATTTTTGTTATTTTTGTATTAGTTGAGCAAACAATTTACATCAAAATGTATCAACGAAATGCTTTCCGAAAATCATCTCTTTTGCTACAAAATTTGACATCTTCTCTTGATTGAAAATATATGATGTTTGTTCAACCACTGTTAGGTTAATGAATATATGTAACAGATGTCATGCCAATCATACAGAAAAAAATTAAGGGTCGTTCCCTACCAACACATTTGAATCTTGATGCTCACTTCATACAGGTACATCTGGTAAAATTCGAAAAAAAAGCATTTTAGGAACACCCCCATATATAGTTATTCAAAATGCACTATTATACATTACCAACCTAAACTAATATTCTGCGTTAGGCAACCTGCACCATATCTAAAATTCAAGGATAGCAAACAATAAATCAGAGAATTATGAAGTGTCAAAGTAGCGGATAACTTCTGCATGATCACTTTTTTTTGGCTTTGAGTGTACTTCATTCATCTTCCTTACTAATCTATCGAAATGTCCCAACCTATGAATTTTCGGAAAAACAACAAATGTCATATTGTTGAAACTAGAGTTTTGATAATCTGAAGCAACTGCCATAATTTCGTAACAGTAGGTTGATTAATATAAAATAGACTTATATTTACGTCTAATAGAGCTTCCGTTGTATATCCAGGTATTTGCAGGCTCAATACAAAATGGAAATTGTCAATTTTCGATCTGATTAAACACATGCAAGAGTTCAAAACTGAAACACTTATTTTCAATCATATTTGTTTCTGAAATTTCAATTTTCACTATTATATTGATGAAATATCTGATCAGAAATCGGAGGAAACATTTCAGTTTTCTAAAGTGAACCTCATGACTAGTCATTTGTCACGAATATATTGCCCCGTTCTGTGTAATCCACAGGGCGTGTTCCCATTTCGATTTCACACCAAAAGCCACAACCGGGTAGAGGTTTATTGAAATACTCTGAGAATCCAATATCGGTCGAGCTAGAACAGATCACCGAGAGTTATTCGGGTTTCTCGAAGCCAGGCACACTCTATGATCACTTTTGTTGTCGTTCGACTAAGTTCATAACTGAACGCCAGATGTCGGGTATTGCGGTCACTTGTTAGGGCTTTGACAGTTATTTTCGCAGCCGTTCGCCCTGCATAACATTTAAGTATTCGCCATTGCTCTTGCCGGTGTACGTTATTAACTTCGGGAGTTAGATAGTTTATTGTATGAATTTAAGCGAGCTGTAAGGATTGGTGGTTTCATTATTATTAGTAGGGAAGTTTGATCATTCTTTGTTTTATGTGTATCTACATTATAGAAAACTGTAATAATTAAGTAGTCTTTAACACTAAAACTAGTCTGTTATCACCTATACTTACATTTCCTTCAATATTTCGTAACAATTGATATTTGTCATATATATATATATATATATATATATATATATATATATATATATATATATATATATATATATATATATAACGTGTTCCAACGAAAATTTGACCCCCTATAACTCCGAAATGAGTAACATTAGCGAAAAACACCAAGACACGTCGATTTTTGTTTCGAGGGGAGCATTTTTCGAAATAATTCGAAACTTCTCAGATCAACCCCTACCCCAGCAACCCTAACTTTGAAATTCATCATAGGGAATAAGGGTCGAGTGGCACCTTACTGAAAAGGTCTGTCAATTCTCCACCTTGATTTGTCATTTTTAGAATTTTAAATTAACATACAGGGTGTCCCAACCAAGGGTGAAGTTGAATTCCTGGAAATCCCAAATATTAAATGAAATAGATTTATTTTGGCATAATGCAAGCGCAGGTTTATGCTCGGTCTAGAAAAACGACCTACACTTGTGAATTTGGAGTTGGTGCAATCAACCCCTATTTCCAGCATCCCCAACTCAAAAATCATTCGATCGATAATAGGTCAAGTGGCACCTCGTTGGAAAGGTACTGCAATTTTCTCTTCGAATTTGGTATTTTCGAAATTCAGAATCATCATACAGGGTGTCCCGAAGCAGGAACATTGAAAATCCAAATAACTTTTGAAACTGGTTCATTTCGGTATACGAGAACATGTTTGATCCGAGAATAGGACTTTCTTGTGTGGTTATAGAATTTTTGCAATCAACCCCATCCATTCAGCATCCCCAACTTGAAAATCATACAAATAATTCAAGTGGCATATCTTCAGAAAGGTTTTTGAATTCCAGAATGATTAAAGCATTTCATTCAGTTCGGCTCTCCATACAGGATGTCGCTTTCGAAAAATTCAATATCGTCATTTGAAATTATCAACTAAAATTAATTCGAAACTGTAAAAAGTATTGGGGTACGATGTGTTGAGCATCAATTACGAAGAAATAAAGCTGATTTCTGCATTGAAAATGTTTTTTCATTTTCATTTCCATCTGGCGTGCAGTCATCTGTTATTTCTCATTTTGCAATGAAATATTATTATTATTCAGATCAGTTCCTCATTATTGCTGTTGTTCGTCAGTTGAAATTAATCTGAAAATGGTTTATTCCACTGAGGAAAGGGTCGAAATTGTATCGACGTATTTTCGAAATAACAGTTGTGCCAAAGAAACGGCAAGGATATTCGATAGGAACCATCCTGAAAGAGAAAGGAGTCAGTCACCAGTACGTTAAATATTTGGTTGACAAATTCCTAGCTACGGGTTCGGTGGCAAACAAAAACATGAAGTGGCATGTCCTGTCAGAAATGAGGCAACGGAAGTGGCAGTAGTGGGTCATCTACAAATGGAGAATACTACTTCGATCAGAAAACTATCTCGTCTGACTGGTGTATCAGCTACAACTGTCCATAGAATCGTGAAACATCACAAATTTCACCCCTACAAGGTAAAATTAGTGCATGAAATAAACGAAGATGATCCAGATCGTCGTTTACAGTTTTGTGAAAATCTAAGTGAAAACCTAAACGCTAATCCAAATTTTCTGAATAACATCTGTTTTTCTGATGAAAGCACCTTTATGCTCAGTGGTGAAGTGAATAGACATAATTGTCGATATTGGGACACACAGAATCCTCATTGGTTTAGAGAGGCCCACACGCAAAGGCCTCAGAAGTTGAACGGTTGGGCAGGAATTTTGGCAGTCATCTAGTTGGGCCTTTCTTTATTGAGGGTAATCTGAATGGAAATGGCTACCTACAGTTGTTAGAGGAACACATACATCCTAGATTGACAGAAATTTTACAGAACGATCCAACTCTTTCTGAGGACGAAATGCGTTTTCAACAAGACGGTGCTCCTCCGCATTATGATGCTTGGGTGCGCCAATATTTAGACGAAAATTTCCCAGGAAGGTGGATTGGTAGAAGAGGACCTGTTGAGTGGCCAGCCAGGTCACCAGATTTAAATCCCTAGATTTTTTTTGTGGGGCCATCTAAAATCTAAAGTTTATGCCACAAGACCAGAAAACCTGGAGGAGCTGCGGATGAGGATTATCACAGAATGCCGACTTTTGACTCCTGAAGTTTTCGCTAATGTGAGAAGAGAGTTCGAAAATCGTCTGTATAACTGTATGGAGGTGGGCGGAGGTCATTTTGAACAATTGTTGTGATAATCAAGTTAGTTTTTGTTTTCAATTGAATACAAGTTCAATAAATCTCGTCTTCCTGTTTAGATGAGCATCCAATCAGTTTCTCCATCATCCCTCATCCTGATCCTCACGCCAGAAAACCTCGATTGCCAAACTGAAACCAATGCCTCAGTGATTCAGAAAATAGAAAAATCTTTCTGGAACTTTGCCACTCAACCTGTAATCACTTGTATGATTTTTGAGTTGGGGATGCTGAATGGAAGAGATTGATTGCAAAAATTCCATATTCACGCAAGAGAGTCTTATTCTCGAATCAAACATAAACATGTTCTCGTATTATACCGAAATGAACCAGTTTCAAAAAGTTATTTGGGTTTTCAGTGTTCCTGCTCCGGGACACCCTGTATGCTGATTCTGAATTTCGAAAATACCAAATTCGAAGAGAAAATTGAGATACCTTTCCAACGAGGTGCCACTTGACCTATTTTCGATCGAATGATTTTTGAGTTAGGGATGCTGGAAATAGGGGTTGATTGCACCAACTCCAAATTCACAAGTGTAGGTCGTTTTTCTAGACCGAGCATAAACCTGCGCTTGCATTATGCCAAAATAAATCGATTTCATTTAGTATTTGGGATTTCCAGGAATTCAACTTTACCTTCGGTTGGGACACCCTGTATGTTAATTTAAAATTCTAAAATGACAAATCAGACTGGAGAATTGACAGACCTTTACAGTAAGGTGCCATTCGACCCTTATTCCCTATGATGAATTTCGAAATTAGGGTTGCTGGGTGTAGGTGTTGATCTGACAAGTTTCGAATTATTTCGAAAAATCGACGTAACTTGGTGTTTTCGCTAATGTTACTCATTTCGGAGTTATAGGGGGTCAAATTTTCGTTGGAACACACTGTATATATATATATATATATATATATATATATATATATATATATATATATATATATATATATATATATATATATATATATATATATATATAAGGAACTGGTTCATCGAGAGTTCGTACTTCGACTCCTCCTTCTGAAATGTTGACCACTGGTGTTTGGGATTTCTTCGATGATTGGTAGTTGCTCAGTGCCAGTTTTCAAGACTGCGGCAGATTCAGGGTGTCATCTCTTTTATTGAGATTGTTTCGTAGTTCTATTTCTATTGCCTCTCTGAAATTGATCGATGTTGGCCAGTTGCTCTGTTTCATCAAAGTCGATTGAATGTTTGTAGTCTTTTGTGTGCTAAAACAAAGCTGATGTGGACTGTTTATTTTTTATTGAATTTTTATGTTTTTGTATGCGAGATGAAATGCGTCTATTTGTCTGTCCGATATATCATTTATCACAGTCCCGGCAAGGAATGCCATAAACACCCTGATTCTCTAAAGGGATCATGTCTTTGGGAGCCGAAAGTATGTTTCGTATTGTAATTAGCGGTCGGAATATAGGCGCGATTCCATTCTGATTCAAGATTCGTCCAATTTTTGAAGTGACGCAACCTACATAAGGCAATACTACCTTCTGCGGATTCAGTTGGGAGGTTCCCTTGGAGTATTTTGCTTCATTACATTTACCTGCCATCTATTAAAGCCGTTTTTTTGGAATGCTAACCTCAAAGCCGTCATTTCATAAAACAAAGCAACTGGCCAACATCGAACAATTTAATGAAAGACTGGTCAGGGAGGCAATAGAAATAGAACTACGAAACAATCTCAATAAAAGAAATGACACCCTGAACCTGTCGCAGTCTTGTAAAGTGGCGCTAAGCAACTACCAATCATCGAAGAAATCCCAAACACCAGTGGTCAACATTCCAGAAGGAGGAGTCGAAGTACGAACTCTCGATGAACCAGTTCCCCCACCACTGAACGCACAAGTCACCCACTACAACGAAACGTCGCCAACAAAAAAGAAATCTTCAAGAGTGTACGAGCTACAGAGCACCGCGCCACTGGTGAATCACCCATATATATATATATATATATATATATATATATATATATATATATATATATATATATATATATATATATATATATATATATATATATATACTGGGTGATTCACCATACACTCTTGAAGATTGAAGATTGAAGATTTTTTTTTGTTTTAATGAAATTGAATTTAGAAAGTGAGAATCTACTTCATCAATTCATTTTGCTGTAAATAAGAGAAGGTTGAGAAGGAAATAGAAGAGAAATGTCCGTTGTCGAGTTTCCATTTCGGTGTTAGAAAGGGGCTGTCAGCCATTGGTGCCGTAGAAAGAGTAAAGAGGGCTGCAAAGATGGAAATGGAGAAACCGATTGCAGCTAGTAGTTTGTGTTTGTTGATTACGATTGATATAAGCAATGCGTTCAACACCGTGCCTTGGGATGCCATAATAAAGGAGATGAAACGTAGAAGGATAAGCGGTTATCTGGTAAAATTAGTGCATAGCTATCTGAAAGACAGGGAACTACAGGATGAAAATGGTAATAGGTACACAGTTAGTAGGGGAGTGCCTCAGGGCTCGGTGTTGGACCCACTTTTATGGAACATCGCCTTTGATGAGATCCTCATAATAGTGATGCCTGCGAAGGTAGAAAGAACTGCATGTGCAGATGATCTGGCACTGTTGGTGAAAAGGAGGTCGGAGATGAAAGTGAGAGAAAGAGCCGAAATGGCGGTGGAACTGGTACGGAATTGGATTGAGCGAAAGGGCATGAAGATGGGGGAGAAAAAGCGGAAATGGTGTGGTTATCTGGCAGAAAGAGGGTGGATTGGGAATGGAGAATGAAGGTAGGAAATACTGAAGTAATAGCTAAGACAGAAGTTAAACACCTAGGAATATGGTTGGACAAAAATCTAACTTTTGGAAGACACGTGAGAGAAGTAAGTAAGTAAGTCGTACTCTATGGAGCATATAGAACAGCGCCAAAAACTAGAGTGGTTCTGATAGCGGATATGATACTGCTAAAGGTAAAGTGCTGGGCAAGGATAGAGATCTGGATGAAAGAATGACAAGGGAAAGCATGGACGAAAGAATGAAGGAAAAGTGTAGGAAATAATGGAAGAGAGAAGAAGATGAAAAAAGGGGAGGAGCGTTGTTCGATCATTGTTGAAAGGAGTGGATGGTAAGAGAGCATGGTACCCTGAGCTACTGGATGAAGCAGGTCTTGACGGGTCATGGTTGCTCCGAAAGCTATCTTTGGCGAATCGGCAAGAGGAGCGAAGGGGAATGTAGGACATGTGGGGAGCTTGGAGATTCAAGGTATCTGATATTCGAGTGCAGGAATACGGGAGAGTAGAGGAGGAGAAACTGAGGCAAAATTGAAATGTTGAATGGTGGTGGATGAGCTGGTAAAAATAATATTGCAGAGCGAGGAGAGATGGAAAGAGACGAGCGAGATGGTGGAAAGAATTATAAGGAGAAAACTGGAATTTGAAAGAGCAAATGAAGACTGGAGACCCATCATATCCCTGTAGTCATGCCAGCAGGTATTTCGGGGATAGAGATGAAGCCTTGAAGACCGGTGGGCAGTTTTTTAGTGGGAAGGGCAGAGATCTGGGCTAACCTAACCCACACTAGCTGCAGGTGATCAGGGCGTCTGTGAGCAGATTTTGCTCCCATCGGTTAAAAAAAAACAGGGTGTCCCAATTTCCTATAAAAAAATCTTGCGTGTCTTTTTCAGATTGAAAGACAACTTTTTTCTTCGAGATCCAGAAGCGGCCTAAACTCAACTATGATGTCTTTAAGTAAAGAGTTTTTCTGGTGGGTAGTTTCGTCACGAAATTGTTTTTTCGTAAAAGTTCATGAAAATAGGCTCTCACATCCTCGCATGCTCCTTCGGCCAGAAAGGATGAATACTTTTTCCTTTCGTTTTCTTATTGCTCAAAGATATCTTCATTGATGAACTGAAATAGATTATCCCCATTTTATACAGGAGTGACTCAAAAAATTATTGAATACTGAAATTTTAAAAATATCATACATTGATTTTTTCAAACGGAACAATCTGTATTTTATTATCAATGTCAACGCATAAAATATTATGCTATATTTTTGCAGAAGTAACCTTATCTTTATTTTCGAAAATTTTCGAAATATTCGATTATTTGTAAAAAGTTTCGATGGAAATTCTATAAACCGTATCAATCTCATCAATTTGCATCATTATTCGCACAGAAGTTTCGTTTTTCTGTAATGATTCAAGTAGTAAAAGATGGAACCTAAACAATATAATTCTTTCAAAAAATTTTTAAATCAAGACGATTAAAACGTAAATCGAGGAATGTGTCATTTTCTTTTTATTTGTGCCTTCTGCCAGGTGTCAGGACATATCATATTCTGCATTGTACATGTTTAACTTATCAGTGGTTCGTTGATAAACATTTTTAATGTAATTTTGAACCCAATTTTCTCAATTGACTGCCATGAAGTTCTCTAAAGGAGAAATTTTTATTCTGGGTGAGAGTGATAGAAATTCTTTGATGGTGAGTAGTGTTTATGCACAAAGGTTTCCAGATAAGATTGACAATTGACTGCCATGAAGTTCTCTAAAGGAGAAATTTTTATTCTGGATGAGTGTGATAGAAATTTTTGATGGTGAGTAGTGTTTATGCACAAAGGTTTCCAGATAAGAGGCATCCTGATGCAAGATGCATTTAAAAACTTCTAATTAGGTTTATCGAAATGGGCTTGCATAAAAATGAAAACCCCAAAACTCCTACAGCTGAAGACAACCAATTATCAGTTTTGTTGACAGTGACAGATGACCCATATAATAGCCAAAGAGAAATTTATCAGTTAACAGATATAAGTCAAACTTCCGTACAGATAATCTTGAAATTGAATGAATTTCATGCATATCATGTACAGCTGCACCAGGAACTGAAGAATCAAGACTATGAAAATCAAATCAATTTTTGCAATTGGGCAAGTGACAAAGTAGTGGAAAATTCAAATATGTTTAGCAGAGTTCTTTTCTCGGACGAGGCAACTTTCCACAAGAATGGGCTTGTTAACAGGCGCAACTTTCATTATTACCCCAGGGAAAATTCACACCTCATGTGACAAAAAGATCATCAGCATCGTTGGTCCTTAAATGTATGGGCCGCTATAGTCGATGGATATCTAACTGGGCCGCACTTTTTCGACGGGCAACTCAATGGTGAAATGTATTTAGATTATCTTCAAAATCATCTACCAATGGTACTTGTCGTTGTACCAGAGCATATATGACAAGATTTGTGGTTTCAACGGGATGGAGCACCGGCACATTACTCACATCAGGTTAAGGAGCATTTGAATCATGTATTTCCAAACAAATTGATAGGACGTGGTGGTCCGGTTAGATGGCCAGCTAGGTCTCCGGACCTTACAAGTCTAGATTATTTCTTGTGTTATATAAAGGGCGTTTACCAGATTCCTTTTACAACATAGTTAGATATGAGACAGAGAATAGTCGACGCCTTTCAGTCAGTTAATCCGCAAATGTTGTAGAGAGTTCAACGGTCTTTCCTCAGAAGGATTCAGTTGTGTCAACAAAGAAACGGTCAACATTTCGAACAATTAGTGAAATAGTTCAACACCTTGTAGATCATCTCACCAAAAACCAATCTATTACGTATTTCGTATACGACTACCTCAAAATATCTTCATTTCTCTGATCGAGTATAATGATATGTACTCATAAACTCTTCTTTCGCAACCTCTGATTTTATTATTTTAATTTTTCTTCATTTAAAAAATGGTCGAAGATTGAGACAAGATTACTTCTGCAAAATATGGTACAATATTTCATGCGTTGACATGAATAATAAAATAAAGGATGTTACATTTGAAAAGATCATGATACGATATTTTTAAATTACAATATTCTATAATTTTTTGAGTCACTTCTGTATAAAATGAGGATAATCTATTTCAATTCATCAATAAAGCTATCCTCGGGCAATAAGAAGGAAAAATTATTCATCCTCTATGGCTGAAGGAGCATTCGTTGATGTGAGAGCCTATTTTCATGAATTTTACGGAGAAAATATATTGTGACAAATTTACTTACCAAAAAACTCATTACTTGAAGACATTATAGCAGAGCTTAGAACGCTCTTGAATCTTCAACAAAAAGTGGTCTTACAATTTTAAAAACCTCGCAAGATTTTTTATAGAAAATTAGGACACCCTGTTTACTTCTAAATAAATTGCTGAAAAAGAGAGGATTTACAAAAATTAGAATAATTGTATTCACAATAAATGCGTATATCAATAATTTTGGTGTGTGGCATAAAACACACCAAAAATAATAATGATAATAATTTGTCAATATAACCAGCATACGAAGAATCGATATAGTTTTATCGAACACTGGATATTTGAAGAATTTCGCTTTAAACACTCGTTCAATATGTTGCATCGAAAATAAATCTAGGTAAGAAGAGAATTCCTTCGAATTTCACATTCTCTGCAAAATATGTCTACATAATCCAATATATCCAGGTACAAAAGAGACTTTTCCGTCGGAGTTCCTAGATTCCCCAGCGTAGCTCTGACGGAAACATGTTGCTATCTCTGAAATTCATGTACGCAAATTCCTGGAGTATCGAGACCAATATCGAAAAACCTTCTGGCTCTTTGCCTTTTGCCAAGCCTACATATTGATATCTTAAAGTGTTGCCCCTGCTTGGATATTGAGCTCATCAATAATGCATGAGCATCACGTAAGGAATGCGTAAGCACAACGTAAATCGCTCCGCTCCCATTCAATAAATCGCGGATTAGCTCAGTGCCCGAAGGAATAAATACTCCGGGTCATATGGACCGGAAGAGGGGTTTACGCAGAGGCGATGGTCTCATACTTCGCGGATTTCTGGGAATTGCCGATGTGAGTCTGTTTTGTTTTGTATGTCACATATATAAATGATAACTGGGTCTGGTGGAAAGGGATTTGGTTTTACTACCGAGGAGGTTTCCAGATAACCGTCAGCTATTTATTTTTGTTTGATTTGATTTTTCTGAAAACGATCATATGGAAAGATTTATTATGATGTACGAGGGCATTTAAATAGAAACCAATTTCATCTCATCGGGAAGGGTAGGGAATCAATCACACTAATATTCCATGGCCTAGTCAATGGCCCGACTTACTACATATTCCATATATCCAGGTCCAAATAGTTGCTCTAAATTCATGATGACATATTAAAAGTGAACAACTAATACTATTATTTCCTCAATTGACGAGGCTTTTACTTCATAAAATCCATTTTCACAAATACAAGTAAACAATGATTCCTACTAAAATAAATTATTGAATCCTCGACGAGTTTCGATACACAGTATCTTGGTCAACTGCAAATGAATACTATAAATATATATATATATATATATATATATATATATATATATATATATATATATATATATATATATATATATATATATATATATATATATATATATATATATATATATAACCGGTGTTATAGCGTTTTCCGCCTTTCGGTCCCCAACTTCCAGACTGTTCTATTTTCCCAGTCTCACAATGACAATTTTTCTATTTTTCTCATCAGATAATTTGAATTACGAATTGAAAAAACGGTTTAAAATTACAAAACTTTTCCAGAATATGTATCAAAATTTGAAAATCTTGAATGCTAGGAATGTTTCTACCCCAACAAATCTTAGATGTAAGAGTTTTGTCATCAGCTAACATGGAAACAGACCACAAGCTCGTTCTAGGAAAACTGAAGATGACAACTCAATTAAAAAGAAAACACCATCTGTGAAAACTGAAAAGTTTAACGTAGAATCGCTCAACAATGAGAGTACAAAACAACTTTATTCAAACCGTTGCAAACAGTATATAACTTGTAATCCAATATTGCAGCAAGATAACCCCGACATAGCATGGCTCAAACTAAAAGAAAACATATACAAGGGTGCTACAGAGGCCTTGGGAACCCGCACGGTATCACAGAACGGCAAACCTAATAATAAACCCTGGTTCGCCACTGAAGTCAAAAACATTACAAAGGAAAAAAAAACAAATATATTTAGAATATAAGAACCATTCAACATCAGAGAACCGAAATAGATACATAGAAATAAGAAATAGGGTGAATAACAGAGTTCGGGAAATTTGAGAAGAATACTGGCAGAGATTTAGTGCTGAAATGGAAGAGGATATATACGGAGCGCAAAAACGAATTTGGAAATTATTAAGGGGTTTGAAAAAGGACACCAATGAAACTATACAACTGAAAACAATCACAAACGAAACATGGGAAAAATACTTCAAAAATCTTTACACCGAATCAGAAAATGAAGAAGAACCCCCAGAAGAAGACTTAGAAAACGACATTATAAATGAACCGGTAACAATCACGAAAGAGCAAGTAGCTATGGCAATAAGTACACTTAAAAATAGGAAAGCTCCAAATGAAGATGAGATAACAAATGAGATGATCAAATATGGCGGAGAAGCCATGAGAGAAGAGTACACAAAACTGTTTAACATCATAATTCAACACGGAAAAATACCAGAAGAATGGAACAGAAGTGTAACTGTGCCTATCTTTAAAAAGGAGACAAAACAAATCCTGCCAACTATCGCGGAATAACCTTATTAAGCACCTCTTTGAAACTGCGTACAAAGATTCTTGCCGATGACATAACGTCAACAATGCCAATCAGCGAAGAGCAACAAGGCTTTCGAAAAACCGGTCCACGGTCGATGCACTATTTATAACAAGGCAATTAGTAGAAAAGTCTCTTGAATATAACACTCCAGCATATCTTTGTTTCATAGACTTAACGAAGGCTTTCGACAGAGTCCAACTGAAGGATGTAATCAAGATACTGGAAAACAAAGAGGTACCCAAAAATATATAAGGCTCATAAAAGATCTGAACACTAATACAACAACGCAAATACGAACAAACCACACCCTAACGCAGCATTTCGGAACAACATCGGGCATCCGCCAAGATGATAGTCTTATCCTCTACTATTTAATACTGTTATGGACCAACTTGTAAAGACCGTTAAAACTTGGGACTAGGATACCGCATGGGAACCTACAAAATTGACATCTCATGCTATGCCGATGACGCCGTACTCATTGCAGAATCAGAAGACGACCTACAAAGAATGTTATACGCCCTTAGCAAACGCGCTGAAAATTTCAATATGGAAATCTCAACAAGTAAGACAAAATGCATGACCATAGCTAAGGAACCTCTGCGCTGCAAGTTAACAATAGACAACGCCACTATAGACCAAGTCATGTCATTCGATAACTAAGGTGCAAAATAACAAGCACAGGATACCTTGAAGATGAAGTGAGGAGACAAGTGAACAAAGCAGCTGCAGTATCGGGACATCTTAAACAACCAATTTGGTGAAATAAACACTTCAGTATACAATGCAAATCCAGAATCTACAAAACATGTGTGCGACCAATTATGACATACGGGGCAGAAACAAGAACGGAAACGTCGGTAACAAAGAGGATACTAAGAACAACAGAAATGAAAACGCTAAGAACTATAACCGGTTACGCATTGAATGACAGACAAAGAAATACCGACATAAGGGAAAAATGTGAAACAGACGATATTGTAAGATGGGTAAGAAAAAGAAGAAGAGAATGGAACCAGCATGTAAACAGAATGACCACAGATAGAATAGCCAAATATAATATATATATATATATACATACCACACGGAAGAAGACCCGTTGGACGACCACCAAAACGATGGCGGGACAGTTGGCAATCAACTTCACAAGAACTGCTGCAGGGAAACCGGAACTGAACAGGCGCTACGCCTTCTACACGGTGAAGAAGAAGAAGAAGATGAAAAATGCTAGGACATGTGTGAATGATACCACTGGTCTTATTGGATAACCATTTTTGTGCTAAATTTAATCAAAATTTATTTAAGAATAAAGTTGAGGTGGTAGAGGATTCGGTAACACAAGTTCAAATTTTTCTTGACCCGTAATGATGGATTTTGAATTCTCGATGACTGTCTTCGCTTCCTCATTGATGTATTAATGTGATCTCGGGATATAACAGAATATTTAGAATCATTAATGAAATCTTATGATTTGGAAATGTAATCTTGTTTATTTATCGCTGTATTGCCTTGATCTGCTTTTGTGAAAATAATTATATAATATTATTTCTCTCGTCGGCTCCATAATTTGTTGCTTGCTTCTCAAAATACACCTAGCCAAGTCATTCTAGTTGTGACAACGGTTCTCTACTGCTATTTACAAATGCAGCTTCGACGAAACAATGAAGTGCAAATTAACACTCAAATGATTCGACCATGTGGGTCAAAGAAACTGACTAGGTGAGAGTTTCATTTACAAATGAGTCCCGATTTGGTCTTTTCATACAGTGATTTTTGTTTACTTTGTAAAAAATATCACAAAATTTGGGGAAAATATTCGATTAACAAACGTAATAGATATTACGTTTGTCAATTTAATGATGATTCTTGTATAGAAACAAGTTTTTCCTGGATATTGGAAATCGCCGTGGAAGGTATCCAATTAATTTGTTAGTTCTGCAGGTTTTATCTTTGATGCCATACGTAACTCGCGTTGGGCCTCAACTAATATAATAATACGGAAGTAATATTATAAATAAAAACTTTAGTAAAAAATGATATTGAGCCAGCCGGTACTAAGTGATATTTGATCATCATACTTCGTAAAGAATATCACAGAAATAGTTCGAAAATATTTAATTAACAAACGTGATAGCTATTTCGATATTTCCATCATCATCAGAGGTTGAAACTAAGGGACAGTTGTCAAAGGATCACGCACAAAATGCACTCAAAATTGCATTCAGTGAAAGTTCACCAAATTTTGGCCTCACCCCGATAACAATTCTGCAATAAAAAACATACCTCAACGGATTCGTTTCTGAGATACAGGCTGTTTAAATTTGATGGAATTGAAGCGGAATTTTCCTAACTCCCATTTTTCAACTGTAAATTCTATTTAGAGTATTTTTGAAGCGAAAAAAAATTCAACTGGGATGTCATAAAAGTGTTGATAAATGCATTGAAAGACCTGTCTTTGTACACAGAGCAGACCATAAGAAATCGTAAAATTGATGATGAAATATCACAGTTTTCTTTCAATGGAAAAATACAGAACGGCATGAATTTATTAGGATCTTCATTTCTTATGCGAGAGATTATACAACTGTGACTCTCCTCGAGTATACAGGGTATCTCATGAATGGCCGAATATCGAAAAAAATTATTTCTTGGGAATGTTTTTTTTAAGAAAACATCGTTGAATTGCAATGCAAAGGGATAGTGTGAGTGTTTGTGTGTATCCGTATGAGTCTGAATTTTTGTTTCAGATGTTCTTCATATACAGGCTGTTTGAGTTTGATGGATTTGAAGCGGATTTTCAACTTTTTTTCAACCGTAAAATATGTTTGGGGTATTCTTGAACAGGAGAAAACTATTTTCCCACTAAGAGATCATGAGAGTGTTGATGTATGCAACTAAAATTTGACTTCAAATACAGGGCAGACCATAAAAATTCTGAAATTGATATAAGAAGATTTTGGTTTTCCAGGACAAAAACCTGCAAACAGCATCAGTTTATTATTCTTAGTTTTAATGTTACTTCTGAGAATCTCCATACATACAGGGTGTTTTTATATATGCCTGGTTCCTGAGATATACTAATTCCTTACATTGTGATTGCTATGTTTACCGGTTGTCAGCTACTATAATGTAAAATGATTTTCAGAAACTTGAACCTTGTCGAAATTCACAGAGAAATGTTCTTAGGTTTTTTCATTGAGAATTTTCGCCCTCTTACTCCATCTAGAGTAACAGGATCGCAAAATAATTCAACTTTATTGAACTGAATTCATAGTCTTCCAGTGAATCTGTTTCGGCTAAATCCGAGGCTTAGGAATAAGTTAAGTTAAATTCAAATGATTCAAATTCAATAATTTTTCACTTGAAAATGGTTGGATATACGAAAAATTACAATCGTCAAAAAGTTTCTAACTCGAACGAAGATGACGAAAATTGATTTTCGCTGATCAGTGGCGTACTGCAAAAGAGTTTAGAAAGGGCAAAAGGACATGGCCTCGAAAAGAAAACACCTTTTAAATTTCAGTTAAAATTCAGAACGTATAATGATAGAGGTTGTACGAAATAGCTCGAATTCCAAATTTGGGCTGAATATCTCGAAAACTGCAGGAGTTGTGAAGAAAAAAACAATTTTTCCGGAAATTTCAACACCGTGTAGCTCCGAAACTTTTGCGGACTTACGTTTATATCAACTTTTTTCTCAAAATTGCAAGTCGATTTACCCCTTAAATTGTGACATACTATTATGTAACACACTGTAAACTAATTTGCCATTTTTCAGAATACGGTACCATATTTTCGATGAAAACTCCACACCATTGTGTTGAATTTAAATCGGAGCACAAACGCATACACTAATCTGTACAAATCAGTAGAGTTGGATCTCCCATTCTGGTTTATAGTTTCATCCTTGTATTTCCGTTCTGAGAATTGAATTCGTGATCAACATGAGCAAGCATTACTCTGATAATTTTCCTCGAAATATGGAATAACTCTCTGGTATCTTCACAGACTATTCTTTAGATCATTAAATTTTTCTGAAGAATAAGATACTGTTTGAGAACAGTTCACGAGAATTTTCTTTTTATTCCTAACTCTTGGGAGGAGGCGATGTCTGTCTTTCCACAGGTGTGGCAACTGAATGAAACAAAAAAATATTTCGAACTTTTGACAATTCAATTCTTCCAAGATACGACCGGCTTCCATCGTCCGGTCACTATCAAGCGGCTAATAACTACATGAAGAGATGATATTCATCTAACGTTATGCTGGAGAGATATTGATGGTTAGCTTTTTACTGACGGTGGTTTTATTTGGATTCTACAAAGTTCAATATAATATATAACACTGATTTATTGCGATACATTGGGACCTTGGAAAGTTGTTCGTAATGGTTCAAAATCGAGATTCTCAAATTTCTCCTCCATCTACAAGTAAAGTGTTTCGAGCTACGATGTGGTGGATTTGGAATTTCCCTTAACTTAGTCGCATTAGGTCAAAAGTTGTATAGCTTTAATTTTAGGATCATAAGAACGCAGATCATCAATATATAATATAAGGATATGTCTCATATCCAAGAAGAAACCGAGTTTTCGACACTCGTAGACACTCCCAGAACGATTCTGATGAAATTTTGATAGAGGCAAGTCAGATTATGTGCTTATTCCTATTCATATTTCTTCTAGAATAAGTGCATATTCTGGAAAAGTTTCCCAAGAATTTTACCTAATTTTTGGGTTTCTCACTCCTAATTTGGTAAAGAAACCCTTTTAGGATTATTTTGTTGTCCGTCTTTCCATCTGTCTGACTTTTGTTAAAACCTTTCTTCAGAAAGGGTGAAAGCATAAAGTGAAATTTTGAATATTGAAACTGCGAATGAACTGCGTTATGGAAAAAATTCCTGAAATTTCACATGAAACCTATAATCACGAGTAAAAAATACTTTGAAATCAATAGAAACTGAAAAAAAGTTAGTTATGAATAAAACAAAACGTAATATAATTTATAAATCTATTAAATAGACTACAATACGGAAATAAATAATATCTTAGTTGTCTGAGATTTGAATCCGAAAGCAAAAACTCCAAAACAACTATCCATGAAAATTCATGATCACCCAAAAAAAAACAATATGGTGGATATTCAAATATTCCCTCAACTTATTTAGGTTCAATTTCATAGCAAGTTGCAAATCAAAAAACAAGTCACGATCACGATCTGCCAATTTCAATCCACTGCTGGATGTAGGCTTTTCCCATATTGAACCATTTCTTTCTGCTAATAGCTTCTCTCATCCAAAGAAGACCCGCTGATTTTTTAATATCATCTCTCCACCTTGTGTTTGGCCTGCCGATACTCCTATGCCCCACTCTTGGCCTCCATTCCATGAGCCTCTTGGTCCACCGATTGTCATTTCTTTCAGCTACGTGACCTGCCCATGACTACTTTAGTAGAGCTGCCCTCTCCATGACATCTAACAGCTTGGTTTGTTCTCTTATCCAAGTATTTCTTATGCGATCTGATAGTTCAGTATTTAATATTATTCTCTCGTGGGCTCTTTGAGTTTTCGTCAAATTTTGGGCCAACTTCTCAGTAAGACACCATGTTTCGGCTCCATATGTAAGCAAAGGAAGAATGCATTGGTTGTAGAAGTTTTTCTTGAGGTTGTGGGGTATGTCTGATGTCAGGACATGTGTTAATTTGCCAAATGCCGCCCACGAAAGGGACACTCTTCGTGTAATCTCTTCAGTCATGTTGTCTTTTTTTGTAGTTAGTTTTTGTCCCAGGTATATGTAGTTTTCGATATTCTCTAGTTGTTGACCTTCTACGTGGATTACGGGGTTATTGTTTGTGTTATTCATTATCTTCGTCTTGCTGATGTTTATTTCTAGGCCAACATTTTTGAATGGTTGTTCAAGTCTAGGATCATATCTTGTAACTCTTGGACGTTACTACTTATTAGTACAATATCGTCGGCAAAGCGTAGATGATATAGAAGTTCGCCATCGATGTTGATTCCTTTCTTATGCCAATCCATTTCTCTAAAGAAAAAAAAACAAGTAACATCATAGAAATTGCCTTCAAACCTAAATTAGCACCATGAATTTTTGATGCCAAAGACAGAACTCACAGGAGTATACGGACTATGTTGCCCTGATTGTAACGGTGTATACGTAGGCCATACATGAAGATCTTTTGCATAAGATACAAAGAACATCACTCTTTCTTGTGTAAAACAAAAGTTACTCCATCGTACAGCATTGCCTAGATAACAACCAACGCTTCCCTAGTATAGATAATAGAAAATAGGAATGAGGTGGAATGTTTTGAATTGGTTTTCTTCATATTTAAGTGATAGGACCCAAAGAGTAAAATATAATGATCATTCATCAGACATAGAGGATATTGTGAATGGCATACTTGAAGTGACAGTTCTAAGACCCTTGTTATTTTCATTGTACATAAATGACCTAGTGAAATTTGTAAAATTCAGTGTTGTCTCTATGTTTGCGGACGACACAATGCTGTACTTAACAGTTGATAATATAAAAATGATGTTTGAATTAATAAATAAAGACCTTGCTGCTATAAATGAATGGCTCTGAGATAATAGTCTAGGAATGACTGTTCTTCTTCTTCTTCTTCTTTAAATAGGACGATGTCCTGTTTTTCAGTTACAGCCCCTGCTGCGAACCGGAGCTCCAGCACTCATGCTTTTTCGGCCTTCTTATGGGTCTTCTAGTGTTGGGTTCTTGTATTTTTGCCCACTTCGCCATACGTTCAGGGCCCATTCTGTCCACGTGATCTCTCCATAGGCGTCGACGTGCTCTTGTCCACCTCACCACATCCTGGACACCTAGCTCCTTTAGCGTATCCTCATTCCTCATTCTATCTCCGCGTGTTAAGATTTCTAGGAATAACACCTGTTGTAGAAATAATAATCGGTAGAATGAAAATTTTTAATTTTCCACATTTTCTTATCTCGTCGCCAAGCATCATTTAGAAATTTTTTCATTGTATTTATTTTGTATATTATGTGTATCGGATATAGCAATATCAATTATATATGTTATTTGATTCTGTTTATCAATAAGAATGCTATCTGGTGTATTGTGTTTTACAGCTCTGTTGCAAAGAATTGTTTTATCAAAATAAAGTTTATATTTGTCATTTTCACAAATAATCTCAGGTTCATATTTGTAAAATCTTTTCTTTTGGGAATTAGGTCATGTTTAATTCCTAGATTGAAGTGAATAATATTAGCGACGGCATTATGTCTTTCTAAATAATCTGTTGAAGCAAGGACTGAGCAAGATGATAATATATGAAAAACTGTTTCTGAAGAACAGAAACATCTACGGCAAGAATCATCTATATTTTGTTTGATGATATGTTTTCTATAATTCCTTGTGAAAACAACCTGGTCCTGGATCGCAATTGCCAAGCCTTCTGTTTCAGCAAACAATTCTCCAGATAGTAACCATTTATTCGATGCAATTTCATCAATATAATCATTTTTCAATTCTTTAGGTGCTTTTCGTGTAATTCCTTCTGCATCCAACTTTCTCTTTTAGAATTATCATCAAATATATCAAAATCTACCTTTTGCATTGTCAAGTTCAGAGGTGTAAGATTATAATCTGAAGTAACAACAATATCATGTAATTTGGACGTTCTCTGTTTATAATGAAAATGGGAACGTAGATGAAAAATCTGTTTACTATGAAGATTATTCAAATCAGTTAATCCACGACCTCCAAGATGTCTAGGTAGTGTAACTCTCTGAACAGCTGACTTTGGGTGGTGCTTATGATATTTACAGAGCATTTTCCTTGTTTGACATTATAATTCATTTAGATCAGTTTTAGACCATTTAATAATTCCAAAAGAAGATGTAAGAATAGGAACAGCATAGGAGTTGATAGCTCTGAAAAGGTTTTACTAGTTAAATAACTTTAGTGCTGCAATGGTTAATTGTCTTCTCTTGACAAAATCCAAGATATTTATATGTATCTCCTTGATGCATTGGCTCGATTTCGATATTGGAAATCTTTATATAATCAGAGGTGATCTTTCCTTTTCAATAGAAAGATTTTTACATTTTGGAAGCCCAAATTTCATATGAATATCATTGGAATAGTTGAAAGTAATCTCAAGTAGACTTATTAAATGAGATCTGGTTCCGGCATATAATTTAATATCATCTGAATAAATTAAGTGACTTAATTTGAGTTCAGTTAATAAACTCTTTATTTTGAAGCCGAAACTAGTAGCATTTAATTCATGAGATAATGGATTGAGGCAAAGACAAAACCAAAGAGCACTTAAAGAATCACCTTGAAAAATGCCTCTTTTGATTGGAATTACTTCAGATTTTAACGATTGTTTTGAAATATTTAAATGAAGATTGGTTCTCCAATGTTTCATTACGAATTCAAGAAAATGACGAAGTGTCTTATCAATTTTATAAATTTCCAAAATTTCTTGAAGCCATGAATGGGGAGAACTGTCAAAAGCCTTTTGGTAATCAATGAAGGCTGTATGAATCTTTCTCTTCTTAGTTTGAGCTTGATTCAAAACAACAGAATATATATATATATATATATATATATATATATATATATATATATATATATATATATATATATATATATATATATATATATATATATATATATATATATATATATATATATATATATATATATATATATATATATATATATATATATATATATATATATATATATATATATATATATATATATATATATATATATATATATATATATATATATATATATATATATATATATATATATATATATATATATATATATATATATATATACAGTGTGTTCAACGAAAATTTGACCCCCTATAACTCCGAAATGAGTAACATTAGCGAAAAACACCAAGACACGTCGATTTTTGTTTCGAGGGGAGCATTTTTCGAAATAATTCGAAACTTGTCAGATCAACCCCTACCCCAGCAACCCTAATTTCGAAATTCATCATAGGGAATAAGGGTCGAGTGGCACCTTACTGTAAAGGTCTGTCAATTCTCCATTCTGGTTTGTCATTTTTAAATTTTAAATTAACAAACAGGGTGTCCCAACCGAGGGTAAATTTGAATTCCAGCAAATCCCAAATACTAAATGAAATCGATTTATTTTGGCATAATGCAAGCGCAGGTTCATGCTCGGTCTAGAAAAACGACCTACACTTGTGAATTTGGAGTTGGTGCAATCAACCCCTATTTCCAGCATCCCCAACTCAAAAATCATTCGATCGAAAATAGGTCAAGTGGCACCTCGTTGGAAAGGTATTTCAATTTTCTCTTCGAATTTGGTATTTTCGAAATTCAGAATCAGCATACAGGCTGTCCCGGAGCAGGAATACTGAAAACCCAAATAACTTTTTGAAACTGGTTCATTTCGGTATAATACGAGAACATGTTTATGTTTGATTCGAGAATAAGACTCTCTTGCGTGAATATGGAATTTTGCAATCAATCTCTTCCATTCAGCATCCCCAACTCAAAAAAAACATACAAGTGATTACAGGTTGAGTGGCAAAGTTCCAGAAAGATTTTTCTATTTTCTGAATCACTGAGGCATTGGTTCCAGTTTGGCAATCGAGGTTTTCTGGCGTGAGGATTAGGATGAGGGGATGATGGAGAAACTGATTGGATGCTCATCTAAACAGGAAAACGAGATTTATTGAACTTGTATTCAATTGAAAACAAAAGACTATCTTGATTATTACAACAATTGTTCAAAATGACCTACGCCCACCTCCATACAGTTATACAGACGATTTTCGAACTCTCTTCTCACATTAGCGAAAACTTCAGGAGTCAAATGTCGGCATTCTGTGATAATCCTCATCCGCAGCTCCTCCAGGTTTTCTGGTCTTGTGGCATAAACTTTAGATTTTAGATGGCCCCACAAAAAAAAATCTAGGGATTTAAATCTGGTGACCTGGCTGGCCACTCAACAGGTCCTCTTCTACCAATCCACCTTCCTGGGAAATTTTCGTCTAAATATTGGCGCACCCGAGCATCATAATGCGGAGGAGCACCGTCTTGTTGAAAACGCATTTCGTCCTCAGAAAGAGTTGGATCGTTCTGTAAAATTTCTGTCAATCTAGGATGTATGTGTTCCTCTAACAACTGTAGGTAGCCATTTCCATTCAGATTACCCTCAATAAAGAAAGGCCCAACTAGATGATTGCCAAAATTCCTGCCCAAACGTTCAACTTCTGAGGCCTTTGCGTGTGGGCCTCTCTAAACCAATGAGGATTCTGTGTGTCCCAATATCGACAATTATGTCTATTCACTTCACCACTGAGCATAAAGGTGCTTTCATCAGAAAAACAGATGTTATTCAGAAAATTTGGATTAGCGTTTAGGTTTTCACTTAGATTTTCACAAAACTGTAAACGACGATCTGGATCATCTTCGTTTATTTCATGCACTAATTTTACCTTGTAGGGGTGAAATTTGTGATGTTTCACGATTCTATGGACAGTTGTAGCTGATACACCAGTCAGACGAGATAGTTTTCTGATCGAAGTAGTATTCTCCATTTGTAGATGACCCACTACTGCCACTTCCGTTGCCTCATTTCTGACAGGACATGCCACTTCATGTTTTTGTTTGCCACCGAACCCGTAGCTAGGAATTTTTCAACCAAATATTTAACGTACTGGTGACTGACTCCTTTCTCTTTCAGGATGGTTCCTATCGAATATCCTTGCCGTTTCTTTGGCACAACTGTTATTTCGAAAATACGTCGATACAATTTCGACCCTTTCCTCAGTGGAATAAACCATTTTCAGATTAATTTCAACTGACGAACAACAACAATAATGAGGAACTGATCTGAATAATAATAATATTTCATTGCAAAAATGAGAAATAACAGATGACTGCACGCCAGATGGAATTGAAAAAATGTGTTTCAATGCAGAAATCAGCTTTATTTCTTCGTAATTGATGCTCAACACATCGTACCCCAATACTTTTAACATTTTCGAATTAATTTTAGTTGATAATTTCAAATGACGATATTGAATTTTTCGAAAGCGACATCCTTTATGGAGAGCCGAACTGAATGAAATGCTTTAATCATTCTGGAATTCAAAAACCTTTCTGAAGATATGCCACTTGAATTATTTGTATGATTTTCAATTCTATAACCACACAAGAAAGTCCTATTCTCGGATCAAACATGTTCTCGTATACCGAAATGAACCAGTTTCAAAAGTTATTTGGATTTTCAATGTTCCTGCTTCGGGACACCCTGTATGATGATTCTGAATTTCGAAAATACCAAATTCGAAGAGAAAATTGCAGTACCTTTCCAACGAGGTGCCACTTGACCTATTATCGATCGAATGATTTTGAGTTGGGGATGCTGGAAATAGGGGTTGATTGCACCAACTCCAAATTCACAAGTGTAGGTCGTTTTTCTAGACCGAGCATAAACCTGCGCTTGCATTATGCCAAAATAAATCGATTTCATTTAGTATTTGGGATTTGCAGGAATTCAACTTACCCTCGGTTGGGACACCCTGTATGTTAATTTAAAATTCTAGTATTATATTCGATCGTTCACCACTTCACACGAAGGAAACTATCAATGAGTAACATTCAGTGTTACTTGACTAAGGTCCGTACACTGGATTTTTCCGGGAAAAGCCTCTGACACTACTCGTTGGTACATTGATATCATTGTCTGATGATGCTATAGTATGTATATATTTTGGTAGATTGATATATTCTCATAGCATTTAACGTTATCCTAATATATAATTATTCAGGAATATGTTTTGATTATAATCATTGCCTGGCAATGGTATTAATTACCGGTGGTGGTTTGTATATTTTCATGAAATCAGTTTGATTGCATATATATATATATATATATATATATATATATATATATATATATATATATATATATATATATATATATATATATATATATATATATATATATATATGTTATTACCATATGTGTCAATTTTTCGCTATATTTAATATAATTTAACTTGAGAAAACAATACTGACATGACTACATTAGGTCAAATATCGTTTAACATTATGAGCGTCCTCAATTTTGAAATCATAAAAAGTTCTGTTATCATAGTTCCCTAAGTAAGTTTTTATAGATATGGAAGTTACTTTTTGACTCAAAGGAGTTATTTTATCCACCATAAATTCATGCTCACGTTTCAGTATTTTCACGCAAAAGCACTTTTAGCATCTCATCTCCTATAACAACCAGTTACATCGAGTCGAACTTTGTGTTGACACTCGAAATGAAATGCCCCCTCGTAAATGGCACCTGCTTGGGTGCACATAATTCATTAACTTTGGAAACATTAATTCTATTCCTTGATCCCTTGGCGCGCTTCTCCAGATTCTTGGAATTATACTCTTCACTTAAAGTTCGCGCCCCTAGATACCATTGACACTGAATTTTAAAGTGGATTTTCGAATAGACTTTCTGTGTCCTCAAATGAAAGATGTAAATTTAATATTTCTATAGAAGGAGGGGCTTAACTAGGTTGTCTGAAGCTTTTCTGTGGAGATTATGGATCCGAGAAAGTTCGACACCTAATGTTATACCTTGAAACAAATTGTTAAAGTTCTTGCAGTTATAGTATTACTTGTATGACATCTTTTATAAAGAATGGGCTGAAAGATATTTAACTTAGAGTATAAGAAAATGTGCAGGTGTGAAAGTTTATCTATTTCCATATATCACATTTCAAATAGTTAATTGGTTCAGCTTATACTAAATGATTACACTGGTCTACAATGGTTTTGTTGCCCTAGATATGAAAATGATTTTGGGTCTATTTATGCACACAATTCGTGAAACTATCAATGATTTTGTAGGATTTGCTCTGATTTCTTTTTAAATCTTTATTTTCATTTTACATAACAAAATCGTAAAACAAGAAACAAAATAACAGATATATTTATAATGTCAGTTATGTTTTGAGAAATTCGGATACATCGAAGTAAATAAAGAGGAAAATGTCGAAAATATATTTCATATTTCCATAAAACGCCTTTTATGAGCTTTTATTCTATAATTTTTAGGGACAATCTCTTTTCAAAGACCAGCAGTAATCTGCCATCATGTGACAATCCCATCGACCTTGATACCTTTCTTCCATCACTTTTAGATCTTGATGAAACCGCTCTCCCTGTTCCTCACTATAATTTCCTAAATTATCCGGAAATTTATCTAGATGATTGCGGAGATAGTGTAACTTAATACTCATATTTGCTCCTAAAGTCTGAAAGTTTGTCAGCATATTTTGCACAATTTCTTCATAATTTGCTGCTTTATAGTTACCTAAAATTTTCGACAACCAACACAAAACTTTTCCAAGCTTTACTTTCCGGAACAGTCATAACTTTGATAAAATCTGAGTCTTTCATCAATTGCCGTATTTGAGGACCATCAAATATTCCATTTTTTTTCCATACTAAGCTTCGGAAATTTTCTGTAAATGTAATTAAAACAATTTCCGTCTTTGTTCAACGCTTTTACAAATTGCTTAATCATACCTAACTTAATATGTAATGGTGGAAGTATGATTTTGTCTCTGCTCACCAGCGGCTCCCTTATTACGTTGGCTTTACCGATAGTTAAAGAATTTCTTACAGGCCAAACATCTTGTTCCCAATGAAGTTGCTTTGCTCTACTATCCCACATACAAATAAAGCAAGGGTATTTTGTATATCCACTTTGTTGGCCAAGTAAAAAATTAACCATTTTTAAATCCACACAGATCGGCCATTGATGCTCAGAGTATTTAATTTTCTCTAAAACTAATTTTACATTTTCATACTCTTCTTTGAGTTTCGTTGAATGGGCAATTGGAATTGATGCAAATTTATTTCTATTGTGCAATAAGACGCATTTTAAACTTCTTTTGCAACTATCAATAAAAAGGCGCCATTCAGTAGATTTGTACTCTTTCAAACCCATGTCTATAAGCAGTTTCGCGATATCATTACAATACACTAATCCTTCATTTTCACGAAAAAATTGTAATAACTCTTTTCTCGCGTTCTGTATGTTGTAATTGTTACTGTTGGTGCCAATAAATTTTTTCTTTCAATCTTGAGGCTAACAGTTCTGATCCTTGTTTTGATAAATTGAGATCACGTATTAAATCACTGAGTTCATTTTGAGAAAATAACTTTGGCGTAGATGTTTCACCTTCCCATTCACTTCCACTAGTAGATGGTCCCGATTTCTGTGAATTTGGTAACATCATTGTTTCTGAGGGCATGCGAATTACTTTTGAAATGTATATGGGCCGAGGAGATTTTCACTGTGTAGAACCGGACATTTCGTAGACTGTAAGTCTGGGTATCTCCACGTTTGATTTCGATTAAAACTTTTAACATCTACTACGCAAAAGTAACAATCATCTAAATGATTCGTAGGCTCCATCCAGATCATAGGAATACCAAAGTCTAATCCAGAACGTTCACCTTTTTCCACAACCGTAAAGACTCAACACAGGACTTACAAACTTTATTAGGAACCCATGGTTTACCTAATTTGTCCATTTTGAAACCAAAATATTCAACATAAGTCTCCTTGACAAAGTCTGTGATATTTCTTTTTGTTTTTTGGTATATAAACACCGCAAATATAACAAAATAAATCACTACAATATTTACACTTTCTTCGTGACAAACTCATATTTTAGACTAGAAGACAAATATATAAAATGGACATTCAGTAATTGAAACAAAATATTAATCCATGACACTTTATCCAGATTTACGTGTATATGTACTTCAATATTGTCAAATAACTGAGATCTCAGCTGTTCTGTGGAGCAAGGGGTCTGAGAGTGGGGATCAGGTGATGTTTTTATGCGCGAAAAAGTTGCGCAGAAGCCTAATCATGACTGGAAAATTAAATTTTATTTCTAACAAGCTTTTTTTCAAAATATAAGAAATGCAAAAATCATGAAAATACGAGTTTCATGAATATATTCGAGCTGTGTTATTCATGAAGATGATAAGAAATCAAACTATGTATTATACTACCACAAGGGATTCAATTTCGGTTGCTCGACTATCTTCAGTTGACAAAAATACTGTACTAAAGTTGAAATTCATACTTACATACTGGTCGATACGAAAGAAAAGGGTGCAAACAAGTTGTAAACAAACGAACTATGATAAAAGATATATAATTAAGATATATCAAATATGGACGAATATGCAGGGCCATTCTGCTCGTTCAGAATTAATTCCTATGACGGCTTTATTGAAGTTTGAGAATTTCAATGGATTCAAAGAAATCAAATTTTCATCCTATGGACGGAAAATGATGGCCGTTTTCAATACAATCTGAAGCGAAAGTAGATTCATCGGTTCTCTGGTTATTATAATCTGATTGATGCTCTTTGTATCTAGTTGACCCCGTGTGAGGTTTGCTAGTTCTCCATCGGGCGTCGCCTTAGGTGGCGGATAGGGAATGCCTCCCAGATATGGGTGGTACCGAGAAAATGAAATACCCGGGTCATTTCTAGAAAACGTAGTTGCTTGCGTCTTGCTCGCGTTGAAGCTCACCAGGTTCAACTGACCCACTCAGATATACTCTGTAAGTCAAAGTTTAAGTCTTTAATTTGTTGACATCTCTGACGCTGAGATTCAGCAGCTGTAATCGGCCGCAGACCACTGAAAGATGGAACCAGGGTACAATCGTCTGCAGAAACGAAGATCTTGTTCTCTGTAAATGATAGAAGATCGTTCAACTGCAACAGAAACAAGGTTGGTAAAAGAATGGATCCCTGAGGTACTTCTGCTTGCAACTGGAAACAATCAGATAATATACTGTTGACCACAGCTTGTATTGATCTATTTAAAAAAACTTTCTTATCCTACCTTGCAATTTTTCGGGAAGCCCACATGCAGCAAGTTTATTCGACAAGGCTGCATGCTAAACCCTAACGAAGGTTTCAGATATGTCGGGGCTATTGCTCTAGATTTCCCATGCTTTCCCATTCTTGATGTACAAACATGAGTGACGTAGGCGAGCAGATCTCCTGTCGATCTTTGCCTGCGTAAACCATAGTGACGGTCGTTAATAATTCTCAGCAACTCAAGATATTTGATGAGTTCATCATTTATGACTCATTCCATCACTTTGGACATAATGGTAAGAAGTGCAACAGGGCGGTAGTTTTGGGGTAAGGACTTGTTTCCTTTCTTTAGGATTGGACATCATTGAGGAGAAAAAAGAAAAACTCGTGCAACTCCTACCAGCTGGCTCGGTTGTTCTGCCATATCTTCCTGGAAGGCATTGCAATGTTATTTATCTAACATAATGTTGAGAAGGGAGAGGCATTGACGTCTAGCTGGCTATGACGAGATGTTTCATGTGGGTCTTTATATTGTTCATCAATTTCCAAACATTCCTACTGATTTATTTTCTTTCTTTGTCGCACTCATAAAAATTTTGAGACTGTCAAACAGTATTGTATGTTTCGTGAATCGAACGTATTCACTTATTGGCAAATTGTTGTCAGATGAAACATGTTTTCTGAATCTGGTGCTGGTTCCTACCTGTTTGTCCATCAAAAATATCTATGTACTGAAAAAAAATTCACAAGCTAAATCTTTCCAACATGAACAGAAGCTTCGCTCGTTAGTTCAAAAGATCAACATGAGTAACACCAAAATGCCATGAATTTTTGAAGCGAATATTTTCATCAAATTCAGAGATTTACTTCAGCATTTATCATTATTGATAATATGTATGTAATTCTCGCTTAACACTTAGTAAAGATGATGAATAAATGATTCGTTTATCACTTGGCAAAGGTTTCATAAATATTTATTGAAAATACTCGACCTATGTTTCGGGTTGTTAGCCCATCATCAAGAGTAATACAATATCAAATTCAAAATGAATGATTTCACTTATGTAAAACGGCATTCACAACAGGAGGTGAATTGAAGTCTAGTTGGTCGTTGCAATTTGGCTGGTTTTTCCTATGAGTAGACGTTGTTTCAATAATCCCCAAGATATCCATCCTCATTCATTACCTAGATGCATGAGTTCGATATTATCGAAATCTATGAAATGATTTTCATTGATGCAGTGGTTTTATGTTCTTCAACTCTCTTCTCGATGCATCTTCCGGTTTGGCCTATAGAATGTGTCACGCCTGTGATCCTTGAATTTTCGTGATGGTCGAATGTCTATCCTTTTTCCTGTTCATCTCGCATATTTTACATCTACCTGGTTTGTCCTGGGGTCCTACTGGTTGGTTATCCTCCTTCTGTTATATTGTAGTGCATCTATGCTGGCCTGTTGTTTCCTCTTCCATTGTACTAGGGATGTCCTCTTTCCTACTGTCCTCGGTTGTAGTTCCATTATTTGGTTGATCTCCGTGCTCTCGTGGTCTTCCATTTGGTCGGTTGTTCTTGTCGTTAGTCGTGTGATGATTTCTTCAAGTGTGTCGATTTCCATTTCCTTCCTGAGTTGGTCGTTGCTTATGTACTATGGGTGTTTTTGCAGTCCTCACGATCTTGTTGAGTGCTGCTTGTAGTTTCTCTTCTCAAATTCGTGCCCTAGATGCCAAATTTGTCCTCCGTATGTTATTCCTGGGATCATTATAGCCTTTATTATCTTGATTTTGTTCTCCAATGTGAGTTTGCTTCTTCCGTTGAGTGAGGGGTATGGTTGTCCTTGTAGTTTCCTTGTTGTGCCTCTTGTAGTTCAGTTGGTCGTCCAGAATTACGCCAAGATATTTTGCTTTCTTCTTCCATTCGATTTGTTGTCCTTCTATGGTTATTTTCTTCTGGTGTTTCCGGATGTCTCCTCTTCTTGTGGTCGATGTACATTGCTAGTGCCTTCGTCGAGAATGTCTCACATTCACTGCAGTGTATTTTATATACTCTGCTTTTATTCAATCTTGTTTTATCTTGTTGTCAATCATTAACCAATAATGAAGTCAATTGAAAAATTTCTGTTAAATTTCTCAGTATGCAACGGATCAAGGCTCTGCAATAAAATGATGAGACAAAACGGCATGAACTTTTATTGCAGAGCATTTATCAGTTGCATACTGAGAAATCTAACAGAAAATTTTCAATTAACTATATGAGCAACACAATATGTAATAGTTTACACAGAAATAATATTAACACCATCAGCACTAATGAGAAGATTCTGGGTTCATTATTGTTTAATAATAAAGACGAAACAAAATTATAGGATAAAAGTGGAGTATATAAAATACACTGCAGTGAATGTGAGACATTCTACACAGGGTGTCTACTATAAATCGTGCCAAACTTCAGTAGCTGATAGTACAAGTCATTTTCAACAAAAATGTCCTCTAACATTTTTCGAAAAGTTGATAATTATCGAGTTTTTAACAGATCTTGATTTTACGAAATTTTTGCTTCTCTCTATATAAACAAGAATATCTCTGTTACTCTTACAGCTACATCAAATCTGACCAAACCACCGGAAAGAGCATTGAATTTGCATTGAGGTAAGTACTTATGGTGAAGAAATTTTGTATACAGAGAGTTGTGAAAGGCTAAATGAAAAACTGTGTAATGAACAAAATTAGTGGTATTTTTTGTAAGCTGTACCACTGAAAACTAATTGATAAATAGCCTTTTTTTTTGGAAAAACTACTACATTCAACTGGATTTCAAATGGTATATGAACTTTTGAGCTAACTATTTTTTTCCAGCAGCAATATCATGGGTAATAAGAACATAAAATTCTAAAACTCAAATATCTTATATTAATTAATGAAACATGAACAGTAACTAAAAAGAATTAATGAATCATACTTTCACTAAAGAAATTTAAAACCTTGAACAGGTGTTCAAAATGTATTCCCCTTTCTTGATTGCATTTAACACATCGTCTTCTTAGACTATCAACTCCTTTCTGAAGTTCAATGTATTTTTGACTCATTTCGTTGCAACAGATTCGAATCCTTTCAATTAATTCTGCTCGAGTAATGAAGGAATTCCATAAACATTAGTTTTTAATAAGCCTGCACATAAGAAACAAGCGGCGTAAGGTCAGGGCTCCTGGGTGGCCATATCACCGGCCCGAATCGACCTATACATTTCTGTCCAAATCTCTCAGTTATCCAGTTCTGGAACATTCTAGAATTATAAGTCAGGCAGTCATCCATTTGAAACCAAAGGTGATGCCGAGTAGCTATAGGCTTTTCTTCCAGAACGTCCATTATTTCGTTATTTAATAGATTTAAAAATTCGTTCGAACTGAGACGAGTGGGAAGTATATCTGGCCCAACAAGCTGACCCTCCTTTACCCCAACCACACATTTACTCTAATCTCGTGCTGAGAGTGTGACACAATAGTGCCATGAGAATTTTTTATCCCATATATCTCAAATGTATCATACCAACAAAGTTGCCTCATCCATCCATAGAATTTTATCTGATTCCCAATCCTGTAATTTATTCATGTACCACCTACAAAATTGCAACCACACCCCACTATCCACAGGCAATAGGTCTCGAACCTTAATCAAATGATAAGGATGTAAATTATTTCACTTGAGAACTCTATGAACCGTGGAATAAAGTCTCAATGTAGCACCAATCCTCCGAGTACTTGTTGTAGGGTCCTCGCGAACAGCCTGAAATATTGCAGATGCTTGTCTCCATTGCTGAACATTTCCACCACCTTCTTGAACCACTGAATGAACCAGTATCACCGGAGCGCCTAAATACTTCAACAAATGTCTTTCTGCAAGGTTGGTGTCTGTTTGGAAAGCGCAATGCATACTCCCGCACTGCTGCACGGGAATTTCCATTCGCGAAGCCATAAACAAATAACATATCTCGATATTCAATATTTGAGAAACTAGGCATGTTTTCTTTTCTTTGAAAAAGAAAATGGAACCGTAAAAGGGGAAAATATTAACTTCAATTCATTAATTCATGGAATGACAGTTCCTGTCAAATTCAAAAAATTTTTATTTGTTTTAAAATCAAGTAATACAAGCCTTCTGTGATCTATTATTTTACGAATCTTTCTTCTAATTTTCTTCTTCTCATACGAGAAAAGTTAATTATTCCTAGTTTTTGAACATTCAATTTCCAGATATGTTATTTATATATCGCTTATTATTATTGAAAAGTCATTTGTGGAATTTTTAGTCGCTCCGGTGAAACTAGCTCATTTGTGATCGAAGGATAAGAGAATTTAATGTTCTTACTCTTAATCTTACCCATGATATTGCTAGTACAAAAATAGTGAGCTCAAAAGTTGATATATCGTTTAAAATCCAGATGAATGTAGTAATTTTTTCCAAAAAAAAACGGCTATTTATTGATCAGTTTTCAGTGGTACAGCTAACAAGAAAATACCACTAATTTTGTTCATTTCACAATTTTTTCATTAAGCCTTTCACAACACCCGGTGTACAGAATTTTTTACCATTGAAACTTACCTATCGTATAGAAAATTCAATGCTCTTTCCGATGGTATGGTCAGACTTGATGTAGCTGTAAGAATAACAGAGATACTTTAGTTCTTATAGAGAGAAGCAAAAATTTCGTAAAATCAAGAAGTGTTGAATAACTCGATAATCATCAACTTTTCGAAAAAATTTTAGGAGTAGTTTTTCATTGCAAATGACTTGTACTATCACCTACTGAAGTTTGTCATCTTTTATAGTAGACACCCTGTATATAGCCAAACCGGAAGAACATAAAAGATCTATTCTCCAAAATAAAATTCTACGGGTTTTTCGGACCACTGCATCAATAAAAATCACATCTACATTTCGAGAATATCGAAGTCATGCATCCAGGTAATAAAGGAAAAAGGATAAACATCTTGGAGATTATTGAAATTACGTCCGCTCATAGGAAGAACGAGCCAAATCTCAACTAGATTTCAATTTACCTCCTATTGTGAATGCCGTTTTTCATAAGTGAAATTACTCATTTTGAATTCTATACTATATTACTCTTGATAATGGGTTAACAACGCGAAACATATGTCGAGTGATTCTAATAAATATTTGTGAAACCTTTGACAAGTGATAAACGAATCTTTTATTCATCATTTGTTTCTCCAAACTTTTTGAGGAGTTAATAGCCATTGTACAGATGTGCACAACCATCAAAACCTTTGAATTTGATTTGTGAATCAGGGCGTTAATAAACACATTGTATCCCGTAAATCACGAACTCTTCAAATAAATAACATAACTCATAAAAAATGCACTTTCAAAGTTTCACCATAAATGGGCGATTTAATAACCTCATAAAAATACAATGTAACCATCCGAGGCGGAGAAACATAAGCGATATCAAATTGTTCTTTATCTCCCGTGTATAAAACGGAACCGTTCATATCTCCATTATTTTCTGCTTAGAGCTTAGAGCGGAAGGTCATTCGTTGATGCTTATTTAAGGCTGTCACGATAGACAGAACATAATGCACCTATACAGAGAGATTTTACAGGAAATCATGAAATAAAAATATTCCATTTTCGAAAAGTTTGTAATGCTCGAATTGGCTTTAAACTAAAAAATTCAATTGCGAAGGATACGAGAGTAGTGAAGAAGTTTTTATTCTACATATAAACGTATCTTTCACTTAACGGACAAATCTAAGCTACTTGGTAAAAGATTTAAATTAGATCAGTTTTGAATTTCACGAAAAATTTATAAAATTATGATCTTTTTCTCTCCTCAGTCAAATTTGTAACGTAAACCAAATTAAGCAGTATTGATTATCAATTCTATGATTCTAACGCATACTGTTACCTTCTTCTTCCCACCTGGCGCTTTATGCTATATTTTGAATTTTGTTAAAAATGGAGGGATCAATATTAGATTTTTTTCGTTATGCGAATGATTATCTTTACTTTCATACTTGAAGTAAACTAATTTTTTATACCGATGATGTCAAATTTCAGGCAAATCTCCTGAATAAATAAGGGTAGTATTCTTCAGTATTATTTGGATTTTACTGTCCCTTATATAGAGATTAGTATTTTCAGCTAATTTGATTGAGGAGGTAGTTCTTCTTCTTCAAGTGCCTTCTCCGCGTCGGAGGTTGGCAATGACCATAGCTATGCTTTGGAGGCGGCTGCTCTGAAGAGTTCACCAGACGTGCATCCATACTATTTTCTTCTGTTTCGAAACCATGATATCCTCCTTCTTCCAACGCTTCTCTTTCCTTGAATTATCAACTGGAGCATGGTGTACCTCTCTCCGCGAATTATGTGACCTAGATGTTGTAGTTTTCTAATTTTAATTGTAGGTATGATCTCCATTTTTTCGTCCAATCTTTTCAGAACTTGTTGTGTTGGTAACGTGTTCTATCTTTGATATTCTTAGAATTCGCCGGTACACCCAGTATTCAAAAGATTCCAATCTTCTTGTGGTAGTCGCATTCAGTGTCTAGCTTTCCATTTCGTACAACAGTGTCAAGAATACGTAACATCTCGCCAATCTGGTGCATAATACTCTTTTCAATTTGTTGAAATTTACCCTTGTCCTTTCTATTCTAACTTTTATTTCCTGGAAATAGTCGTTTGTGGAATTGATTATTGTACCCAGGTATGTATATTTTTCCACTTGTTCGACATTGGTGCAATTAAAAGTAAGACTCCCTTCGTTTCGCCGAGTTTTCGATATTCTCATGAGTTTTGTTTTTTTGATGTTCATTGATAAACCGTATTCCTCGCCATTCTTGTTCATCAGTCTTTGAAGATCTTCTAGGTTCTCTATTATTATGACAGTGTCGTCCGCATATCTGATATTGTTGATCACTATTCCGTTTACCTTTATTCCGGATGTTTCTCCTTCAAGAGCTTTCTACAGTATTTTTCTGAATGTGCACTGAAAATGAGTGGTGATAACACACAACCTTGCCTCACTCCTCTTCTGATTTGAGTTTCTTCCGAGAGATGATCCCTGACGCGAACTTTCGCTCGTTGTCTATAATAAAGGTTTGCAATTATTCTGAGATCATTAAAGTCGATATGTATTGCTTTAAGGACAGTCATAAGTTGTTTGTGTAGGACTTTGTAGAACGCTTTAATATTATCGATGAAACATATAGTCAAATCTAGGTTGACATCCATGTACCTCTGGATCAACACATTGAGCGAAAAGAGAGCTTCGCGTGTTCCTAAGCCTTTGCGAAATCCAAATTAGGTTTCATCAATATCCATGTCTAATTTATGATATACGCGATTCTGGATGATTTTTAGGAGCAACGTAAGCGTATGAGACATCAAACTAATTGTGCGGTGATCAGCACATTCTCTGGCATTTGTCTTCTTGGTAAGACAGACAAAGATTGAGGTAAGCCAGTATGTGGGTATGACACCTGACTTGTATATTCCGTTGAAGAGTTTCACCAATATATCCATGTGCTTTTCTTCTATTATTTTCAGTATTTCTATGGGGACTTCGTCAGGTCCAGCGCTTCCGCCATTCTACATTGTTTTCAGAGCGTATGATATTTCTTCTTGTGTGATATCCGGACCCATTTCTTTTGGCGGGATTTCTATCTGGTCTAATTCTCCGCGTTCATCAGTAAATAATTCCTCAATATACTCTATCCATCCTTCAGTTTGGTCCTCTAGCCGTATTACCTACTTTGCAAATCTTCTATCTCCTTACATTTCTCTTCAAAGTAGATTTCCTTGGCCTCCATTACCTTTCTTCCGATCTCGTAGTTTATCTCCCTGTATTTGTGACAGTTAGTATTTTCGAAATGTCTCCCTTCTTCCATCATGTCCAGTATATTATCACTCATCCAGTTTTCTCTCTTCTTTGTGTGGTTTGTCAATATCTCCTTGCATGAATCAAGCAGGCATTGCTTCAGTGATTTCCATTGTTCCTCAATATTATTGAGGGGTGGTTACTTGATGAAAATTGATATACATTTTTCAGTTAAATGAAGAAGGCGAATATATTGATTAATATAAAAGAGTTGTACCAGATTTAATACCAGTTGTTTCTATTTTCAATAATTTTGGTTACTCTTTATATGGAGGGCGTACATTCTGAGAAATCAGCATAAATGTATTATAAATGTGAGTCATTACTATTCTGCTTCTCCCAGTATTGAAATTCGACACCAAGGTAGAGTGATGGTACCTCATAGTACACACAACCAACTTTATATAGAATTACCCGATATTTTGAACAAATAAAAGAAAACAAGAAACTTTCCGCATTAAGTTAAAAAATTGAAAATCATTTTCTCACGGATTAAGTATTTTTCTCGACCTAAGTGGCTTATATTACCTCCTCTTGTCCTGATACAAGCCTGAATCAGTCTAGGCATGCTTTGGATTAAGTTTTCGACCTTCTCTGGGGTGATATATATTCTGCCACTCTTCTATGGCGGCTTGGATAAGATGTTATGGGGTTCTTGGATTATCCTGGCGCGATTTAATTATCCTTTTGAGATTATGCTTCTTCTTATATTGCCTTATCCGACTATAGAACATTGTCTATCATGCTGGTTATCATTACTTCATTTACTGCTGTTCTAACTAAAGATGTTGTTATCATGTTGAACCATTGACGTAGATTTTTCTTCCAAAACCACATCTACTGGCAATTTTTCCTTGACTATAAGTTGGATAATGCAGTATTTATTAGGGTGTCTTACCACATTTCCAAAATACTTCAATTTTTACTATTTCCGTTTGTTTTCTCATTCTTCTCAAAACCTCATCGTTTCTTACTCGGTCCACCCAGCTGATCTTCAACATCCTCTTGTAGGTCCACAATTCGGAAGCCTCCAATAACAATAACAAAGCAGATTGAAGAATACCTCCGAATAAACCTGAATCAAACGACTCGCCGTTAGGGTTTCATCAAGTCAAGAAACTTAAAAATTTTTCGAAAAGCATGACTTGACTTGAAATTCAAACTTTTGAAAAATTAAAGGTTTGACTTGACTTGATTTTCAACCCAGAAGCTTGATTAGACATCAATCTTTCTCAAGCTGCTTGAAAGCTTGATACTTGTAAGAATAGAAAGTTGAGTTTACTTGCTATTCGCTTGTTGCCGTACCCGTACAAGTGCAATAGTTGTAGGTAGTATCTCTAGTCATATAGAATTTTTTAATTGGCTACAGCACAAGGATTTTAAAACCTACTACGTTCGATCTAGTCAATTTTTTTCGAAGCGCAACAAGTAGATATAAAAAGCTCAGCTAAGGAATTTGATCAATTTAGAAGAAAAAGAGAAGAAAGCTACCAGCATTCATTTCAGAAATGTAAAGAATTTCTGTAACCAACAACAACTCACAATAGATTTCTATACAGAGTGTTACATAATAGTATGTCACAGCTTGAGGGGGTAAATCTAGGTGCAATTTTCAGAAAAATTCTTATGAACATTGGAATGCTAGCTATTTTTTACAGCCTCCATTATTACACGTCCTCAATTTTAACGAGAATCTACGAGGGTTTTCTCTTTCAAATTGGTATTGTGGCTACATAATACTCTCCTCAATTTAATAAATGCATTTTGTGCACATTCAATACGATGCTTTATTTCTACTGAATGATCACATTTGCAATTGATCGTACTTCCCAGGTATGTCATCCTGTCAATTTTATCCAACTGTGTGTTATTTATTTGTATTACCTCATTAGGTTATGGCTGTTTCGATATAATCATGTACTGGGTTTTGTTGATATTCAACGTTAAACCGAAACGTCCGCATGAATCCATAACGTTGTCCATGAGTTGTTGGAGACCCCCTGCATTACTGGCCATAATGACAGTGTCATCTGCGTAGCGAAAATTGTTTATTACTATTCCATTGATGGTAATGCCTTCATCGCTCTCGCCTAGGGCCTCTGCGTATATCCTATCTGAATACAAATTAAAGATAAGTGGTGATAGGACGCTTTACTCCCCTTGTTATTTCTATATCTTCTGTAGTTCGGTTTTCAACTCTTATTGTTACCTTCTGTTGCCAGTATAAGTTCTCTAAGATTTGTCTCTTTCATCAATTTCGGTATCTTTTAAAATTTGGATCATTTTGTTGTGTTGTACTCGATCAAATGCTTTCTCAAAATCGATGAAGCTCAAGAGGCTATCAAAGTTAACGTCTCTACTCCTTTGTATCAAAACCTGCAGGCTGAAAACGGCTTCTCTAGTACCCAGTCCATTCCGGAAGCCAAACTGAGTATCGCCTATATGCGCTTCAATATTTCGGTGGATTCTTTGGTGTATTATTTTGAGAAAAATTTTGAGAACGTGGCTGATTTAACTTATAGAGCGGTAATCTTTGCATTGCACAGAGTTGACTTTTTTGGGTATTATAATAAACGTGGATTTTAGAGAGATTATACTATACATGTTCAATAGGTTTTAGGTCTGGAGAGCAAGCTGGCCAGTCCAAAATAACGATTCCTCTGATTCAAAATGATGTCGCGCGAGGTTGCTGGTATGCGAAGGAACATTTTCATGCATTAAAGTAAAATTCTCACCATTGGCACAAAGCCAGAGACTCACTATGGGCTTCAGCACTAGGTATACGTTATTTCTAGCCGTTACACTCACAGGAAACGCAATCAAACCTGTTTTGCCTGCCACCATAATGCCACCCCAAAAATCACACTGCATCCTTGTTATTTCGGAATTTGTCTTGCTGCGCGGAGTCTAGCTTGTCTTGCACGACCCCTTAAAACCCGAATTTGGCGCTCATCTGATCAAACACCAATTCTGGTCTCATCCGAAAAAATAACATTTCGCCAATTCTCAATATTCAAATTTTGGTCTCGATAAAACTAATAAGTCTATTAATTTTTTGTTGTCTGGTTAGCTCTAGAACTATTAAGAGCCTTTCTGCTGCATAAACCCCTTTAACGAAGTCTTTGACATACCGTTTCGACTAATATACTGTTGCCTGTTGCTTCCAGAAATTGCCTTTGGAGTATAGGGTGAGACGAACTAGGGTCTGTTTTAGCAATTTGACATTAAAAGCGGTCTTGTTCTTCAGAAGTGATCTTCCTACGACTTCTTCTAGGCCTATTTTGCAGAGATTTTAGCTACCTTTATGTCACCCCTTCTTCAATAAGAGCAATTATTCGACCTTTCTGCACATTGGACAATCCAACCTAAGGCACAGTTTCAAATCTCATTGACGACTAAGTACAATATCCCGAACATGTGGTATTAATTCAACATTTCTTATCATGTTCCACTTCAACGTACTGCCATTGCGATATTTAGTTAAGGAGGTCGATGGATAAACGAGAGGACCATGTGGACTGAAAGATCAGAAAACAAAAAATCTAGAGAAATGAGAAACTTTTCAAGTTATTGAATTTGTGGAAATATCGACTGAAGTTCCTGATATGAACGACAAAGAATGTCATCTCAGTAGAGACCAAGATTATCTTTCCTAGATTGTCCAAGCGATCTGAACTGGAAACGTATCTCATTCTCTAGCGATAAGAAATCTTGGGAAATTGCTTTCACCACTGCAAACAGGGTTTTGAGACTTTACATCGGAACTAAAAGTCCTTCAAAAGCTCTCGTAGTTTTCAAGATATATGTCATGAAAGTATATAATCCATTTTGGTTTGAAGTTAAACTGAAGCCTTCTTGTAAAGAAGGAGCCAGACCTTTATTCAAATCCATAGATAATTCTCGAGTTCTCCCGATAAGTGTCCCAAAAATTATTCATCCAGTGGTTCAGCGTAAGGGTCTTTTTGCACACCCAGAAAACATATTATTATCTCTGCTCTCAGACGAGGACCTGAAGTACAGAGAACTTGGGTTCAGGCGTATTCTCAGAGCTAGACAAAGGAGGCAGACAGGAGTGCCATCATTTAATGTTCCTCGGATAAATTTTGATGAAACACATTATTCTGAACTAATTTTTTGGACTGAACTTACAGCTATTGAACCTCCGTCAACCATGAAATCAGAAATGAGCTTACTTGATGTGACAGATTCAAAAATGGACTTCTTTCGTGCCGAAAGAAGACGAACACAGCAGTTGAACGCTGTGTTCGTCTTGTTAGTGAAGCTTCCTTTGCAGTTTTGGCCAGGAAAACCGTGAAGGTCTCATTCGATTTCGTATAGAGTCCAGTAAGCAACTTCATTTCAGGAAAAATCCGAATATTTCAAAATGGCAAAGAATGCCTTGTTTTGACGTGCGAAAATTAATGTTCGATGTTCAAGCAAATTCTATGATATAAGGCAAAGCAGTATACTGGGTGATTCACCAGTGGCGCGGTGCTCTGTAGCTCGTACACTCTTGAAGATTTCATTTTTGTTCGAACGGTATTGTATTTAGAAAATAAAAATATGCTTCAGAAATTCATTTTGAAGTAAACCGGGTGTCCCAATTTTCTATAATAAGATCTTCCGAGGTTTTTCAGATTGGAAGACCACTTTTTTGTTGAAGATTCAAGAGCGTCCTAAACTCTGCTCTAATGTCTTTAGGTAATAAGTTTTTTTAGTGAGTAGTTTCGTCACAATATTTTTTTCCGTAAAAATTCATGAAAATAGGGTCTCACATCATCGCATGCTCCTTCGGAAGGAGAGGATGAATACTTTTTCCTTTCGTTTACTTATTGCCCAAGGTTAGCTTTATTGACGAATTGAAATAGATTATCCTCGTTGCATACAGGAGTGACTCAAAATAATTATTGAATATTGTAGTCTTAAAAATATCATATCTTGATTTTTCAAATAGAACATCCTGTATTTTATTATTCTTGTCAACGCATAAAATCTTGTGCCATATTTCTGCAAGAGTAACCTTATCTTTATCATCGACCATTTACGAAATAAAGAAAACTAAACTAAAATAATAAAATCACAGGTTGCGAAAGAAGAGTTCATTAGTACATATCATTATAATTAATCAAGATGAAATGAAAATATTTTTAGGTAGTCGTGTATAAAATACGTAATAGTTTGGTGAGATGATCTACAAGGTGTCGAACTATTTCAATAAGTGTTCGAAATGTTACCCGTTTCTTTGTAGACACAACTCAATCCTTCTGAGGAAAGACCGTTAAACTCTCGACAACATTTGCGGATTAATTGACTGAAAGGCGTCAACTATTCTCTGTATCACTTTCAACTGTGTTGTAGAAGGAATCTGGTAAACGATGCCCTTAATATAACCCCACAAGAAAAAATCTAGACTTGTAAGGTTCGGCGACCTAGCTGGCCATCTAACAGGACCACCACGTCCTATCCATTTGTTTGGAAATACATGATTCAAATGCTCCCTAACCTGATGTGAGTAATATGCTGGTGCTCCATCCTGTTGAAACCACAAATCTTGTCTTTTATGCTCTGGTACATCGGCAAGTAGCATTGGTAGATGATTTTGCAGAAAATCTGAATACATTTCACTGTTGAGGTGCCTGTCGAAGAAGTATGGCCCAATCAGATATACATCTACTATAGCGACCCATACATTCAAGGACCAATGATGCTGGTGATCTATTTGTCTCATGAGGTGTGGATTTTCCGTGGCGTTATAATGAGAGTTGTTAACAAGCCCATTCTTGTGGAAAGTTGCCTCGTCCGAGAAAAGAACTCTGATGAACATATTTGGATTCTCCGCTACTTTGTCACTTGCCCAATTGCAAAAATTGATTCATTTTCATAGTCTTGATTGTTCAGTTCCTGGTGCAGCTCTACATGATATGCATGAAATTCATTCACCTTTAAGATTCTCTCGATGGAAGTTTGACTTATACCTGTTAACTGAGAAATCTCTTTTCGGCTTTTATATGGGCCCTATGTCACTGTCAACAAAACTGATAACTGGTTGTCTTCAGCTGCAGCCGGTTTTGGCTTTTAATGTTTTTGTAAGCGATATTACCCGTTCCGATAAATCTAATTTGAAGTTCTTTAAAGCATCTTGCATCAGGATGGGTCTTATCAAGAAACCTATCAATCAACTATTTCTTCTTCGGAGAACTTCATGGTAGTCAATTGAGGAAATTGGGTTCAAACCTCACTTTAAGATATTTAATAACAAAACACTGATAAGTTCACCATGTAAAATGCAGCATAGGATATGTCCAGCCACCTGACAGAAGGCACAATTAAAAAAAATGTCAACACATACCTCGATTTACGTTTCAGTCATCTTGATTTCATCATTCGTTGAAAGAATTATCTTGTTTAGGTTTCATTTTTACTACTTGAATCATTTAAAAAAAAACTTCTGTGCAAGTAATGATGCATGTTGATGAGTATGATACGATGTGTAGAATTTTCATCAAAAATTTCACAAATAATCGAATATTTCGAAAATGATCGAAGATTAAGATAAGGTTACTTTTGAAAAGATATAGCACAATATTTTATGCGTTGAAATGAATAATGAAATACAGGCTGTTCCATTTGAAAAAATCAATTTATGATATTTTAAAATTACAATATTAATAATTTTTTGAGTCACCCTGTATATAATGAGGATAATCTATTTCAATTCATCAATGAAGCTATCCTTGGGCAATAGGAAAACGAAAGGAAAAAGTATTCATCCTCTCCGAAGGAGCATGCGATGATGTGAGAGCCTATTTTCATGAATTTTTATCAATTTTAGGTATTTTTTACTAGAACTCCGGAACCGTTAAGAATAGAGTGACGTGAGTGGTATGAAAAAAAGATAAAAAAATACTGCTTCTATAATGCCATGTGGCCCGATATGGTTGCCTCAGAATAAAACCTACATTTCGAGGAAAAATTGAAATCTAAAATTTTGACATCCTGTAAAGAATGAGCAATTAAATTTTAAGATACAATCTTGTATTTTAGTGAAAGGAGATATTGAGCTAAGCCAATTGTCTTTGTTCATGGCCTTCTAGAACGAAATATGAAAATAGCAAAAAAAAAAAGATTGTGCTTTATTATTTTTTCAAAAATATGTTAGAAGGTCAGATGATGAGATGAACAATTAAAATAAGCAAAAAAATACAGGGTGTACTATTTGAAAATCGAAAGTTGATGTCGGTTCCGGCATAACAAAATGTCAAACATATATATGTTATCAAATTCAAAATGTTGTTGTCTATCCGATTCCCTAATGTCATCAAATATTTCAAATAGAAAAAAGTTACAGGGGTTGCCCTAGTTTCAGTTATAGTCAGTATACGTGACATTATAATCCATTTCAGGTACATCCAAACAGAAGTTCTATTACCTCATTAATATTTCAATGCAATGATAAATAACTTTTTGATTGAATATTGGCTCGTTCCTATAAAGCCAACAATATCATAGTGCGAAAATAGTTGTTAAACTATCATCTCCTTCGTTCTTATTATTATGTTCGAACGACTCGATCTGCCAGCTATGTGCGGATAGTAAACAACTTCAATGGAGTCGATGGGTGTTCTTTCTCAAACTGGCTTCATTCCTACTCGATCTTAAAAATTTACGACGCAATATTCAATCATATTTATCATGATTCAGAACATCTTCAAGAGAGAACTCTTTGCTATTGCCTGGGGAGACGAAGGGTAATAATTTTTGACTAGATCCATTTGGAAAGTTGTTTGTGTAGTTTCCATGAGACTGTCGTTCTTATCTCGAAAGTTCTGCTCGTTATAGAAACTATTTTCAATAAACTCATTTTGATTTTCTATAACGATAGGACGCCAGGAATTATTCAGTGTCGATTGAGACACTCCATGATCATTTAAAGTAGATGACATTGAACGCTAACTATGTTAAAGTTGTATGAAAACTGCACAATGAAAATTCTGATTTAATTTCATGAATAATCCACTCAATGCTTCAAGAATGAATACAGAATCTTCAACTAATAACATAACTCCTGAACCTTGCTATCTAGTGGTGTCCAATTTGATATTACCTAGAATCTACTCATCAAAACCAATATTTTCCCTCCAATGTACTTCTCATAGACTAAAACACATTGGATCCAATTTTCGAAACATTTTTATAAGTCATGGCCATCTCTTTGTGGCTGCTGAATCCCACGCCACTTATTGATTTTTCGTTTCGATTGAACAAAAGAAAGGCACTCGGAGCCAAATCAGGTGAATTTGATGGCTGGTGGATGGTATTCGTACTATTTCTGCTCAAAAATTCACGGACAACGATGGGTGTATATAATTGAGGTTTTATTGAATATACGCCGTATTTTTCGATGAATTATAGTGATATTATCGTGATTTTACGAATAAAACGCTAACGTGTATTGCTTGTTGAATTATTTTGATCTAGATCTTATCTAAACTAAAGTTCTTCAACTAGATAATGATAAAAGTGTTTTAAATATGATGCAAATCTCAAATCTCAATATTCTGAGTCCCTTGAACTAACGTGCGTAGTTCAGTAAAGTCCTGTACATATGTTTTAATAATAATACGTAATAAATATTGATTTTCTCCAAACTGGATCGAATTATTCGTCTAGTAGCAGTGGGGCTAGCTTCGTTATTCTCCTCTTGTAGATGCCCGATTTAGTCTTCACTGATACAACACGTACTTAGTTATCTCTTCCAGGGAATGTTTCAGTTATGCGAGACAGAATCCACTGATAAGGAGACATTTCATTTCTTCTTCTTTTCATTTTCCTTCAGAATGACTATGGTTCCGATCTTGAATTTATCTGAATTTCCTGTGTGTGATTTACTTCTTATATTCAGAGTATTTAGGGACCGATTTCCGAAGTGTTCTTTTATATACTGTGAATGTTGCCAAGAAGAAAGTCGTTTCACAGGTACATCTCTGATGTCTTATTCAGGGATGCTTGTGAATGTTTCCTCAATAAGAAAATGAGAAGAAGATAGAGCTTGAAGATCATTAAGCTCTGATGATAATGGAGTCAAGGGACGAGAATTAAGAACAGAATCAATTTCAAACTTGAGAGCTAGTATAGTGAAATTTTGAAAATGTTAAAGTATCTCATTTTCGTGAATCATTGTTTTGAACGAATCTCGAGAATCTAGCCATGAATGATAATGACCATTGAATGTTGACAAATCAATTTTGGGTAATCTAACGTTGAAGACAGATTCAGCCTTTGCATTCATATTAGTGGAAGAAGTTGTCGAATTTGAATTGTTTTCTATTATTAAATAATGTGCTCTACTGCATGTTGAGAAATATAATTTCTCAAAATCGTTATATTCTTGTGTAACTTCTTCCGTGATTTAGACTATCTCTTCTCGAACTTCTTCGAATTCTGCCACAATGCCATCAAGTTTGTCTAAACGCAATTTTAATTCAGTTGTATTTGGTTGATTTCCTCTCAGAACGTTTATGAAATTATCGAATTTTGTCTTTATAAGTGTTCGAGTTCTTGACAAGTGAATCAATTCTGAGCTTTCACTGTTTCTTCTTGGCATTTTGCAAACTTATTCAGTCAAATTGAATGAAATATAAGAAATAGAAGAAACAATATTGGCTGGGTTTTAATTCACAAGCTTACTGTGGAGTCCGTGCTGCTCCTGAATCAAGATATGGCGGATATCTGGTATCTGTTTGTCGAGGTCTCTGCTCTCTCAGTCCCAATTGCTAGTTGTTGGGTGTAGGTTGGATGTTCCTTCTTCCAACAAACGTTTTAGGGAACTTTCTTGGATTCATGAATGTAAATGGATCTCGTCTCGGTTTGTTGATGTTTCAAAATTTTCTTCTGAATTGAATGTTTTATGTATATAATTGATATATTTCGTGATTTTACGAATAAGACGCTAACGTGTATTGCTTGTTGAATTATATTGAATGAATTGTTTTCGTTGTAATGGATACAAAAAAGGACAGAGTAGATTTCATATAAACTGAAGTTCACTAACTAGATAATGATATAAGTGTTTTGAATATAATGCAAATCTCAAATCTCAACAATGGGTGTCCTCCGTAAGAAAACATTTTTTTTCTTACTGCATGCGGAAAGAGTTTCTTATCTTTTATTTGTTTCTTTCTCGAAATAAACATTAATTAATTTTTTAATTGAATATCTCATGAAGTATCAATTCTAACAATCCTTCGAAATTTTCAAAATTCCTGAGGTGATATTCAAAATATCGAGTGATTCAATATAATTTCGGTTGTGTGTATATATCATTTTTAAGTGATTTATATCATTTATTTACGATTGTTATTTTAATACTGATATCAGTCCAGGAGTTTTCTAATGAGCTTGTTTATATATGCTTCCCAGTAGTTTAAGTGACAATCTGAAGTAATTCCTAAATAGTCACTCCTGTATATACAGGGTATTTTAAAAAGGTAATTAACGGCTTAAAACAGTTGACCGACAGGTAAGTTACAGCTATTTATGGAAATAGGTACATACTTTGTCCAATCGGAAAATACTCTAGGTAAATGTTCACTCAACCATTTCTTCATGGTAATGAAATCTTGCTTAACGGTTTCCCTGAGAATTTCGAACTATTTTCTGGATAAAATATGGCAGTGTCATCAGTAAAACTAACGATATCATCTCCAGTAGACACTTAAAATAACTTGTTGATAAATAAAGTGAAAAGAATGGAACCCAGGATGGTGACTTAAGGCACTCCATATTAAATTGCAAACATATTACTATTTATGTCTTCATTTATTATAACTATTTTTTTCACATTTGAAATATAGCTACGTAACAAATCTAATTCCCAGTCCCCAATCCAGATTTCATTTGGAATACTTGAGAGAACGCCATGCTCCACCATAGCAAACGCTTTGGTTAAGTCAACTTAAAAGCAGAGAGATAGTTTGCTCTCATCGAACGCTTTATTCTTTGTTTTCGTTACTGCACTTTTCACACCTACGGTATAATGGGTGTGCATAAAATACACACACTACAAGAATTGTCGCATCACGTGGTATTCTGAATTGCACTATCGATTAAGCAGCTCTAATGCAGTTTCTTTGTCAACATATATTTTTGACATATGAGGGGAAAAATCTTATCTATGGTACCATTTGTTTCCATATGATCTCAATTACGTCTGAAACAAGAATGAGTTTATTTGACTATCAGTATTCATTCTATTTCTCTTCAGTTTTCACGCTAAATCAATGCAAGTTTTATCTGTTTCTTGTTGATTTTCGAATTTTTGAATTTATTGTAATGGGTGCTGTACGTCATGGACGCTATTTGAGTGATCATGAAGTGGTAAGAATTGTAACACTTCTAGAAGAGGGGCGAAGCCAACGTTACGTAGCTAACTTGTTGAATGTTAACCAAAGCACTATTTCAAGAGCAATTAATCGGTACCACGAAACAGGGAAATATGGAAGAAGGGCCGGACAGGGAAGAAATCGGATAACAACACCGGTTGATGATCTTTGGCTTCGTTTAACTGCACTAAGAGTTCGGCACTGTACGGCTAGAATGCTACAAAATGAACTTGCACTTTCCAGAAATGTGCATATTTCTTTGCAAACTGTTAGGAACAGGCTCAGAGAAGACGATATCAGACCAAGGGTGGCTTCTACCGGCCCGCGTCTCACTAGAGAGCATCGAGTTGCAAGACTTCAGTTTGCGAGGGAACATGCAAATTGGGGTATTCCAGAATGGTCGAATGTTCTCTTTTCCGACGAGTCCAGGTTTTGTCCAATATCAAATGATAACCGCATGCCTGTATACAGATGACTAAGGGAACGGTATCAGCAATGCAATATCCGGCAAACCGAAAACTTCGGAGGGGCTCAGTAAAGGTGTGGAGACGCATTTCTTTCCATGGTCGAACTGTGTAAGTCCTAGTGAATAATGGAAGAACGACAGAGACCAGATGCGATGTATCTGTATGCGAAAATTGTTGATATTTTCTATCATAAACTCATCTCTTTTGAATTATATCTTCTTATTTTACAGTTCTGCAAGTTATCAAGCGACTCTTGAATGATCAACCTTAAAGTTTATGTAGCATTGTAAAAAGTAGGGTGATGCGACAATTTTTGTGGGATGCATAAAGAATTATTCGAACTGTAAAGTGAGCGCATTTCAAGTAACGAGAACCGAAATAGTGTACTTTTGGTGTAGACATAGACTTCCGTTTTCTAGCCCATAGAGATAAGATTTGTGGTTATAGTGTTTGAATCGCCAGATAATCTGTAATGCACAGCAAAATCCATCAAGAAAAAGTGGTGAGGAAAATATGCAAATATATCTGAGTTATGAATATTATACAAAACTATGCACGGGATTATTCCAAACTTTTGAATACCCTACACTTTTACACCTCAAGGAAAAGTAGGAAGTCTAATGAATAATACACTTGATTCAGCTTCATATTGCAGCAAGAACAGCAACTATGTGTCATCTCCGGCAACAAGAACGCAAGAGTGTACACTTTGAGAAAAAGTATAGGTAATAAAAACGAATGTCAGTATGGTTTTTGCAGGCAAAGATCGACAGGAGATCTGCTCTCGTACGTCACTCATGATTGTACATCAAAGATGAAAAAGCATGGAAAAAGCTATTTATGGAAATAGGTACATACTTTGTCCTATCGGAAAATACAGTAGGTAAATGATCACTCAACCATTTCTTCATGATAATGAAATCTTGTAATGGTTTCCCTGAGAATTTCGAACTATTTTCTGGATAAAATATGGCAGTGTCATCAGTAACACTAATGATATCATCTCCAGTAGACACTTAAAATAACTTGTTGATAAATAAAGTGAAAAGAATGGAACCCAGGATGGTGACTTAAGGCACTCCATATTAAATTGCAAACATATTACGATTTATGTCTTCATTTATTATAACTATTTTTTCACATTTGAAATATAGCTACGTAACAAATCTAATTCCCAGTCCCCAATCCAGATTTCATTTGAAATACTCGAGAGAACGCTATGCTCCACCATAGCAACCGCTTTGGTTAAGTCAACTTAAAAGCAGAGAGATAGTTTGCTCTCATCGAACGCCTTATTCTTTGTTTTCGTTACTGCGCTTTTCACACCTACGGTGTCATGGGTGTGCATAGAATACACACACCACAAGAATTGTCTTATCACGTGGTATTCTGAATTCCACTATCGATTAAGTTTCTTTGTCAACATATATTTTTGACATATGAAGGGGAATAATCTTATCTATGTAGTACCATTTTTTTCCATATGATCCCAATCACGTCTGAAACAAGAATGAGTTTATTTGACTATCAGTATTCATTCTATTTCTCTTCAGTTTTCACGCTAAATCAATGCAAATCTTATCTGTTTCTTGTCGATTTTCGAATTTTTGAATTTATTGTAATGGGTGCTGTACGTCATGGATGCTATTTGAGTGATTATGAAGTGGTAAGAATTGTAACACTTCTAGAAGAGGGGCGAATCCAACGTTACATGGCTAACTTGTTGAATGTTAACCAAAGCACTATTTTAAGAGCAATTAATCGGTACTACGAAACAGGGGAATATGGAAGAAGGGACCGACAGGAAAGAAATCGGATAACAACACCGGTTTATGATCATTGGCTTCGTTTAACTGCACTAAGAGTTCGGCACTGTACGGCTAGAATGTTACAAAGTAAACTTGCACCTTCCAGAAATGTGCATATTTCATTGCAAACTATTAGGAACCGGCTCGGAGAAGACGATATCAGACCAAGGGTGGCTTCTACCGGCCCGCGTTGAGTTGCAAGACTTCAGTTTGCGAGGGAACATGCAAATTGGGGTATTCCAGAATGGTCGAACGTTCTCTTTCCCGACGAGTCCAGGTTCTGTCCAATATCAAATGATAGACGCATGCCTGTATAGAGATGACTAGGGGAACGGTATCAGCAATACAATATCCGGCAAACCGAAAACTTCGGAGGGGACTCAGTAATGGTTTTGGGAGGCATTTCTTTCCATGGTCGAACTGTGTAAGTCCTAGTGAATAATGGAAGAACGACAGCGACCAGATGCGATGTATCTGTATGCGAAAATTGTTGATATTTTCTATCATAAACTCATCTCTTTTGAATTATATCTTCTTATTTTACAGTTCTGCAAGTTATCAAGCGACTCTTGAATGATCAACCTTAAAGTTTATGTAGCATTGTAAAAAGTAGGGTGATGCGACAATTTTTGTGGGATGCATAAAGAATTATTCGAACTGTAAAGTGAGCGCATTTCAAGTAACGAGAACCGAAATAGTGTACTTTTGGTGTAGACATAGACTTCCGTTTTCTAGCCCATAGAGATAAGATTTGTGGTTATAGTGTTTGAATCGCCAGATAATCTGTAATGCACAGCAAAATCCATCTAAAAAAATTGTGAGGAAAATATGCAAATATATTTGAGTTATGAATATTATACAAAACGATGCACGGGATTAATCCAAATTTTCGAATACCCCTACACTTTTACACCTCAAGGAAAAGTAGGAAGTCTAATGAATAATACACTTGGTTCAGCTTCGTCTTGCAGCGAGAACAGCAACTATGTTGTCATCTCTGGCAACAAGAATGCAAGAGTATACACTTTGAGTAAAAAGTGTAGGTAACAAGAACAGGGAATTATTAACGACCGTCAGTATGGTTTTCGCAGGAAGAGATCGGCAGGAGATCTGCTCTCGTACGTCACTCCTGATTGTACATCAAAGATGAAAAAGCATGGGAAATCTAGAGCAATAGCCCTCGACATCTTTAAAGCCTTCTATAGGGTTTGGCATGCAGTATTGTTGAATAAACTTGCTGCATATGGGCTTCCCTAAAAATTGCGGGGTTGTATAATTAGCTTTCTTTCAGATAGATCAATACAAGTTGTGGTCGATGGTATAACATCTGATTGTTTCCAGTAGCTAGCAGGAATACCTCAGGAATTTTTCGCCAACCTTGTTTCTGTTGCAGATCTTCTGTCATCTGCAGAGAACAAGATCTTCGGTTTTGCAAATAATTGTACCCTGGTTTCGTCTTTCAGGAGTCTGCGGCCGAGTACAGCTGCCTCATGTTTTGCCGCAACACTAGGCTGGCAAGGAGTTCTTATCATATTGCGATACATTTAACAACCCCTACAACAACAATCCTACATCTTCCCAATATCCTACAATTTGGTTCTCTTCAAGAAGCGAGTAAACAGACACCTCAACTCTGTCAAACCTGTCCCTTATAATTCCTTTAATAATCTTCGACCAATTGGAAACTAGTGAGATTGGTCAGTTTTTGTTTTCACCCCGCTTTATACAATAATATCACCACATGTTTTTAATTTAATGTCATTCGATTCACGCTGCCCGAAGTTTCATCTCGATTACTTCTTCTGCATTCAGTGTTTCAAGAAATTGTGGGACACAATATGCTCAACTTTTGAAACTGTGCGAACTTCAAGTATATAACTGCAAACAGAGTAGATGGAACCAGGCGTAACTTAATTTAATTATGTCGTGCATATTTTAGTAAATTTTCTAGGTGCTTCGCCTAACACCAGATGCAAGCCGCAAAAAACTAAGAAAATTTCATTTATATTTGGTGCTCTGAGTGGATGATGTAGATTAGGAGAATGGAAGCACTCTACCCGTACGCTGGAAACTTCTGCAGTATAAAACGAAAGTTTCCTTACTAGAATATATTCGAAAATTTCAGCCTTGTATATTTTATGATTATATCAGAATTTTCCTTCGAATATTCATTACGAAGTTTGCGATGATAGCTGTCATCTGAAAGATCTGGAAGATTACTATGAATGAATCTCGATCTTTGTTCAATATCCTATGGCTTCAATTTGAAATTGAGAGCTTTTCAACTGATAAAAATCCATAATCATAATCAGAACTGATAACAGGTGTAAAGTTTTACTAACAATTGGTTGGATCGTGAAAACAAACTAAATATATTTCAGACTATTCAAGAAGTTCCATAATAAAGTTAGATATGATGAAGAATTTTATTCCAGGAACAATATTCTACCTTCCGTAGAATGTTAAATGTCCTTCCTTGAAGAAGCTGGTTTTCCGATCCACTCTTCAAATTCACCATCAACCGAGAAACGGCACAGCCAGTTGTCATGAATAGGATCAATGGACTTCAGTTTCGGTCTTATTGGACCTCGTCAGCACTGCCCAACAATTCAAGGGTGGATCGAAAAACTAAGTTCTTCAAGGAAGGAGATTTAACATTCTACGGAAGGTTGAATATTGTTCCTTGAATAAAATTCTTCATTATGTCTACACATACCGCGATAATTTCGCAGGTTATGATTGATTAAATTTGAAGTATATCGGGTTGACAATCAGAAGCGTAGTCCTTCGAGGTACCGTATTCTATCAGACACTGTGTGTAGCGTTGCGGTTCATGGTTTGTTTATGGCTCGAAGGGGTGGGTAGCTTCTGTGTCGGTCCGTTAGAGGGCGCATGTTTCGTTGCGCACCAATGGATTGAGATGAGGTACGGGCGGTATCGACTGGTTGTTTTGAATAGGTGGGCAGTGCTGACGAGTCAATAAGACTGAAACTGCAGTCCATTGCTCCTATTCATGACAACTGGCCGTACCGTACCACTTCTTTGTGGCCCCGGTTGACGGTGAATTTGAAGAAAGGATCAGAAAACCAGCTCCTTCAAGGAGGGATATTTGACATTCTACGGAAGGTTGAATATTGTTCCTTGAATAATAATTCTCAACATTTGTGGAAAAAAAGCAAAACGATTATGCACCACGAAAACACCCCATCTCACAAGGCTGTTGTGGATGATTTTCTTACTAAAAACTCAACAAGTTCCATCAAATATCCACCTTATTCACCTGATATACCTCCGGCCGACTTTTTCTTTTCTAAAACACAAATTATCACCTAAGATACCAGTGTTGAATCGATAGAAGACATAAAGAGAATTTGCGTCTAAAACTGAAGTCGTTTCCAAAAAATGTTTGTAAAATGGTTTGATGATTGGATTATTCGTAGACGTAGATGCATTATGTTGGAAAGAGCCTGCTATGAAAGCAATCGATAAGTTCTTATGAAAAAGAAATATTTTCAAGGAACAACCTTCCGTAGAATGTTAAATATCCTTCCTTGAAGGAGCTGGTTTTCCGATCCACCGTTCAAATTCACCGTCAACCGAGGCACGGTACGGCCAGTTGTCATGCATAGGATCAATGGACTTCAGTTTCGGTCTTATTGGACCTCGTCAGCACTGCCCAACAATTCAAGGGTGGATCGAAAAACTAAGTTCTTCAAGGAAGGAGATTTAACATTCTACGGAAGGTTGAATATTGTTCCTTGAATAAAATTCTTCATTATGTGTACACATACAGCGATAATTTCGCGGGTTATGATTGATTAAATTTGAAGTATATCGGCTTGACAACCAGCATGAATCAGAAGCGTAGTCCTTCGACCTACCGTATTCTATCAGATACTGCGTGTAGCGTTGTGGTTCATGGTTTGTTCATGCCTCGAAGGGGTGGGTAGCTTCTGTGTCGGTCCGTTAGAGGGCGCATATTTCGTTGCGCTCCAACAGATTGAGATGAAGTAGGGGCGGTATCGACTGGTTGTTTTGAATAGGTGGGCAGTGCTGACGAGGTCCAATAAGACTGAAACTGCAGTCCATTGCTCCTATTCATAACAACTGGCCGTACCATACCTCTTCTTTGTGGCCCCGGTTGACGGTGAATTTGAAGAGTGGATCAGAAAACCAGCTCCTTCAAGGAGGATATTTGACATTCTACGGAAGGTTGAATATTTTTCCTTGAATAATAATTCTTCACATTTGTGGAAAAAACGTGAACGATTATACACCACGAAAACACCCCATCTCACAAGGCTGTTGTGAAAGAATTTCTGACTAAAAACTTAAGAAGTTCCATCGAATATCCACCTTATTCACCTGATATACCTCCGGTCGACTTTTTCTTTTTCTAAAACTCAAATTATCACCTAATATACCAGTGTTGTATCGATAGAAGACATAAAGAGAATTTGCGTCTAAAACTGAAGTCGTTTCCGGAAAAATGTTTATAAAATGGTTTGATGATTGGATTATTCGTAGGCGTAGATGTATTATTTTGGAAAGGGCCTGCTATGAAAGCAATGCGATAAGTTCTTATGACAAAGGAAAATTTTGTATTTATCTCGAGAATCGTTGGGTAAAAACATTTTTAACCTAGAATCATTCAAATGATTGAAGGAAGTAAAGGATGTCGAAATACATTTCACGTTGCTCAATCCAATTTAATCCCATTTTTTCCAAATCCCGGAAAAGCGAAAGTTCCGGAATAATTAGAAAACAAAAAAAATAACCCAAATGGGTTTTCACCATTAAGGTGTTCCCAAAAAGCGAGACTGAGAATCTATCTCAAATTTTCCACATAGCTGCCCAACAAATTCATCAAATTCAGGACCCTCTGTGCATAAATGCATAAAATGCCAGACATACATTAACTCTCTAATTAGTGCTGAATTTTGTTGCTTGCATAGCCATATAAATTATAATGTAGTTGAATATAGTGCAATTTCCAAAATGTGGTCTTCATACCACATGGTGTTTGGAAATTAGAAAGAATGTCATATTATCCTTAAAATTTTGACCATGAGTGTATTTTGAATATTTTTAACTTGTCATCTGAGAGATCTGGAAGATTACTATGAATGAATCTCGATCTTTGTGCAATATCCCATGGCTTCAATTTGAAATTGAGAGCTTTTCACCTGATAAAAATCCATAATCATAATCAAAACTGATAACAGGTGTAAAGTTTTTACTAACCATTGGTTGGATCGTGAAAACAAACTAAAAATATTTCAGACTATTCAAGAAGTTCCATTCTAGGAATGATGCATATTGTTCCTTGAATAAAATTCTTCATTAGGTCTACACATATAGCGATAATTTCGCGGGTTATAATTGATTAAATTTGAAGTATATCGGGTTGACAACCAGCATGAATCAGAAGCGTAGTCCTTCGACTTACCGTATTCTATCAGACACTGTGTGTAGCGTTGTTGTTCATGGTTTGTTCATGGCTCGAAGGGTGGGTAGCTGCTGTGTCGGTCCGTTAGAAGGCGCATGTTTCGTTGCGCAGCAACGGATTGAGATGAAGTTGGGGCGGTATCGAGTCCATTGCTCCTATTCGTGACAACTGGCCGTACCGTGGCACTTCATTGTGGCCCCGGCTGACGGTGAATTTAAAGAGTGGATCAGAAAACCAGCTCCTTCAAGGAGGGATATTTGACATTCTACGGAAGGTTGAATATTGTTCCTTGAATAATAATTCTTCACATTTGTGGAAAAAACGAAAACGATTATGCAACACGAAAACACCCCATCTCACAAGGCTGTTGTGAATGAATTTCAGACTAAAAACTCAAGAAGTTCCATCGAATATCCACCTTATTCACCTGATATACCTCCGGTCGACATTTTTCTTTTTCTTAAACTTAAATTATCTAACACCAGATGCAAGCCGCAAAAACTAAGAAAATTTCATTTATATTTGGTGCTCTGAGTGGATGATGTAGATTAGGAGAATGGAAGCACTCTACCCGTACGCTGGAAACTTCTGCAGTATAAAACGAAAGTTTCCTTACTAGAATATATTCAAAAATTTCAGCCTTGTATATTTTATGATTATATCAGAATTTTCCTTCGAATATTCATTACGAAGTTTGCGATGATAGCTGTCATCTGAAAGATCTGGAAGATTACTATGAATGAATCTCGATCTTTGTTCAATATCTCATGGCTTCAATTTGAAACTGAGAGCTTCTCACCTGATAAAAATCCATAATCATAATCAAAGCTGATAATAGGTGTAAAGTTTTTACTAACAATTGGTTGGATCGTGAAAACAAACTAAATATATAGCAGACTATTCAAGAAGATCCATAATAAAGTCAGATATCATGAAGAATTGTATTCCAGGAACAATATTCAACCTTCCGTAGAATGTTAAATATCCTTCCTTGAAGGAGCTGGTTTTCCAATCCACCCTTCAAATTCACCGCCAACCGAGGCACGATCGGCCAGTTGTCATGAATAGGATCAATGGACCTCAGTTTCGGTCTTATTGGACCTCGGCAGCACTGCCTAACTATTCAACGGTGGATCGGAAAACCAAGTTCTTCAAGGAAGGAGACTTAACATTCTACGGAATGTTGAATATTGTTCCTTGAATAAAATTCTTTATTAGGTCTACACATACAGCGATAATTTCGCGGGTTATGATTGATTAAATTTGAAGTATATCGGGTTGACAACCAGCATGAATCAGAAACGTAGTCCTTCGACATACCGTATTCTATCAGATACTGTGTGTAGCGTTGCGGTTCATGGTTTGTTTATGGCTCGAAGGGGTGGGTAGCTTCTGTGTCGGTCCGTTAGAGGCGCATGTTTCGTTGCGCACCAACGGATTGAGATGAGGTAGGGGCGGTATCGACTGGTTGTTTTGAATAGGTGGGCAGTGCTGACGAGTCCAATAAGACTGAAACTGCAGTCCATTGCTCCTATTCATGACAACTGGCCGTACCGTACCACTTCTTTGTGGCCCCGGTTGACGGTGAATTTGAAGAAAGGATCAGAAAACCAGCTCCTTCAAGGAGGGATATTTGACATTCTACGGAAGGTTGAATATTGTTCCTTGAATAATAATTCTCAACATTTGTGGAAAAAACGAAAACGATTATGCACCACGAAAACACCCCATCTCACAAGGCTGTTGTGGATGATTTTCTTACTAAAAACTCAACAAGTTCCATCAAATATCCACCTTATTCACCTGATATACCTCCGGCCGACTTTTTCTTTTCTAAAACACAAATTATCACCTAAGATACCAGTGTTGAATCGATAGAAGACATAAAAGAGAATTTGCGTCTAAAACTGAAGTCGTTTCCAAAAAAATGTTTGTAAAATGGTTTGATGATTGGATTATTCGTAGACGTAGATGCATTATGTTGGAAAGAGCCTGCTATGAAAGCAATGCGATAAGTTCTTATGAAAAAGAAATATTTTCAAGAACAACCTTCCGTAGAATGTTAAATATCCTTCCTTGAAGGAGCTGGTTTTCCGATACACCGTTCAAATTCACCGTCAACCGAGGCACGGTACGGCCAGTTGTCATGCATAGGATCAATGGACTTCAGTTTCGGTCTTATTGGACCTCGTCAGCACTGCCCAACTATTCAAGGGTGGACCGGAAAACCAAGTTCTTCAAGGAAGGAGATTTAACATTCTACGGAATGTTGAATATTGTTCCTTGAATAAAATTCTTCATTATGTGTACACATACAGCGATAATTTCGCGGGTTATGATTGATTAAATTTGAAGTATATCGGGTTGACAACCAGCATGAATCAGAAGCGTAGTCCTTCGACGTGCCGTATTCTATCAGATACTGTGTGTAGCGTTGTGGTTCATGGTTTGTTCATGCCTCGAAGGGGTGGGTAGCTTCTGTGTCGGTCCGTTAGAGGGCGCATATTTCGTTGCGCTCCAACAGATTGAGATGAAGTAGGGGCGGTATGAACTAATTGTTTTGAATAGGTGGGCAGTGCTGACGAGATCCAATAAGACTGAAACTGCAGTCCATTGCTCCTATTCATGACAACTGGCCGTACAGTACCCTTTCTTTGTGACCCCATCTCACAAGGCTGTTGTGAATGAATTTGTGACTAAAAACTCAACAATTTCCATCGAATATCCAACTTATTCACCTGATATACCTCCGGCTGACTTTTTTCTTTTTCTAAAACTCAAATTATCACCTAAGATACCAGTGTTGAATCGATAGAAGACATAAAAGAGAATTTGCGTCTAAAACTGTAGATGCATTATGTTGGAAAGGGCCTGCTATGAAAGCAATGCGATAAGTTCTTATGAAAAAGAAAAATTTTGTATTTATCTCGAGAATCGTTGGGTAAAAACATTTTTAACCTAGATTCATTAAAATGATTGAAGGAAGTAAAGGATGTTGAAATACATTTCCCGTTGCTCAATTCAAGTTAATCCCATTTTTTCCAAATCCTGGAAAAGCGAGGATTCCGGAATAGTTAGAAAACAAAAAAAATAACTCAAATTGGTTTGCACCAATAAGGTGTTCCCAAAAAGCGAGACAGAGAATCTATGTCCAATTTTTCACATAGCTGCCCAACCAATTCATAAAATTCGGGACCCTCTGTGCATAAATGCATAAAATGCCAGACATACACTAACTCTCTAATTACTGCTGAAGTTTGTTGCTTGTATAGCCGTATAAATTATAATATAGTGCATTTCCAAAATGTGGTCTTCATACCATATGGTGTTTGGAAATTAGAAAGAATTGTCATAATATCCTTAAAATTTTTACCATGAGTGTATTTTGAATATTTTTAACTCGTCTTGTTCGTTAATCTTCACTCAAAACTTCATTCGATAGATAAATGAATATTCATGAACTATGATTCGACTTTGGTGTGACCCAATAGCCACTTGTATGAATTCTAGAGTAGTTTCCGAGAAACTCATTCAAAAGAATATTTATTTGTGATTTGTTAGTCGAATATTCTATTCTTAAGGATTGAAATTTTGTATCTTCCATTCCGTTAAAAGAAGCTAAAACTTCATGTAATTAAATGGATTTCTTATAGGAGATTCTTATTATTCCTTAGCGTCGCATGAATACTTCTTTCAGAGAAAAAAAGTCGCTTTTCCTTTTCGCTAAAAGAGCTAGCACAAATTATTGCATTAGCCTTAGCGAATCTATTCATTCAAACCCATTTCGGAGGATAAATTAGCTTTGATAAAATTTCTCTCGAGCAAGGCTATCTTAGGGTCATACTTAATCTTTCATTGATAATTAAACGGGTCTCGATCAAAGTTCCTACCATTTCATCCGGGACCAGGTGGCTCTATTGATGTAATTTTTAATTAACTCGAGATTAACAACGTTTAATGTAAATTAAATTTCGTCTCATCTTCATTTTCATGTTTTATGCAAGGAGCTGCGTCTCAAAGGCCTCAGTTAGCAGTTTGACCTTTCGATGCTCGTGTTGTTTGTCCTTCTTGAAGAGTCTTTTGTCTTTCAAGATGTTGAAAGCGATGAATGATATTTAATAGCTAATATACGGGTAAAATTGTGTTTTATTTTTCATCAATTCCAATGATCCTGAAACTTTTGAATTATAGGGTGTAAGCAATCTAAATATGTAAGGTGGGTGAAACATGGAAGGCCACTCTAACGAATAAACAGTTTTATTAGTTCACTTACAGCATAAACAAAAGAAACTAATTAATAATTTACACTTTGTTTTATTGTGTATCATACAAACTTCTTTTTTATTCTAGATGTAATCGTTGTTTCTTAAACTTCACTTTTATAAAGCTCTTGTAAACGGCCTTGTAAGGAACATGGCTCTATACAAGACCAATATTATAAATCAGTCGTTAAACTTAAAAACAGCAATTGTAATAATCAAAATATCCGCTTTTAGTAAAACCCTACTAAAAACTCTTTCATTTAAATGAAAAACTAAATGCCTAACACATTATAATCTTCTCTAAAAAAGTCAACGAACATTCCTCGGACACCATCGTATATTAAGGATATATTAATGCAAATTATATAAATTTGATAGTAATGACTATTATATCGATAACCAATAAGTTTCCAATGCGCTTTACAATGAAATTATCATTATTTTTTCTACCTATAATGGCCTTCTTATGGGTCCGTTCTTTGTAGGGCTTTTGATTGGCCTTAAAAGGATCCACCGGCTTTCATAGGAACACTGCCGATTTTGTTTGTTATTCCTCTAACGTGCTCTATTTCCGCCTTTCGGCCAATGACACGCCGGGGAATTCTGTCACCTCACTAACCCGGGAATTTTGCCGAACCCCTCTCGTGTCGAGGGAAGGGATCTTTAATGTCCAACACATCTCTGTTAGACAGGACCGACGGCTTTACATCTCCTCCAAAAGATGGATACTCAAGCGATTCCCAGAATCTGAAAAATCGCACTGACTTTGTGGGGATTGAACCCAGGTAACTCTGCGCAGGAGACGAGCATCATATCCCATACGCCACCTAGCCGGCTTGAACACTGCCGATATTTCAACTAAAATCGGAGCAAAATTATTACATTGTTTCTTCAGTACCACAAAAAGTCCTTATGTAACAATTTACAGTAAGAAGAATATGATGATAATGGGTTATTCACATAAAAACTTACCTTTAGCTGAGCACGCGAATAACAATTTTAACGTCGTCAACCGAAGTCTACGAAGAGAGGGATCGCCCTGACAAAATAGCAATGTGAGCGACTCGCCGCCGCGTTTCTATAGTTGCCCTTTCGAAGGAGCATGGCCTTCCATGGTCCACACCTTAATGTGTTTAAAAAGACACCGCAATATTTGAGCAGGTGATTGCTGAAGTAATTTCATGAAAAAGTTGACGAAAATATTGGTCTTCTAATGGTTCGTTACCGATTCATAGGATGTTTTCGTTTGATCGAAATATACAGTTAATTTTGAATTTTTCGTGAACCGCTTGACATATTGAGGTAAAATTTTTGGGTTGTCGAAAACTTTCGAAGACGCATAATTTTCAAATCGAAAAAATATTCTGGACTCACAGGTGAGCACAACCACGGTCCTCTATATAAAAGGCCGGAGCTGCTCATGTGGCAACAGCGCGTGACGTCACACTAACAGGGTTACTTGACATTGAACGAGCACAGAGTTTATAAGGCGCGGGAAAACTAAATTGAATTCGCATGCGATTAAATGATACTATAATATGAAAACACTTTGAAACGTGCATTCACAATGACAGATAAATGTGTAAGAAAAATATTAATGATCTTAGTAGAAATAGGTAACTGAAAAAACAATAGCTAAATGATTTAAAGTATAGTAAGGAGTTTCCGTACTCTTGGAGCACCCAGTTGACTAATGGAGTTATTTTTTACTTTAGTATAACTATTTAGCAAGATGTTAGACAAAGTATTCAATAACTTGTTGCTAATAACCTTAAAGTGTAAGCTAAAAACACAGTTATCATAATATATTTGGGAGGATATCCTGGTGGTGAAGAGAGCAAAATCAAAACTTTTAATTGGTAATTTAATGCGGAGTTTACGTTCATTTTCGTATTTTAGAAAATCCATTTCAAATTTTTCAATATAAAATGATTAATTACATAATATTAATGCTTACCAAGTAAAAGCACTATATCAGATGGAATAGAAAGCCATCCCATATTCAAATGATTTAAATATTTGAAATTATCTTAATCATCCTCAATTTGTGACTGCGTTTGTGTTATAAAATTCGTGCACATTTCACAGAAAGCAAGTTTATTTTTTATTGTAAAAGACGCATTCGAAAAGATTATTGATCTCTTTCCCCTGATTTGTAACGTTTAGTTGAAGTTCATCACATCCCTTAACATACTTGTATTTAATTAGTATATTTTTTAATTGCGACCATCTATTAATTTTGCCACTACCATTAAGACCAATCAAATCTTCTTTGGATATATAACAGTTGTTGTTACATACCTTTATACTCAAACTATCTTGCACTCTAAAGCAGACAGGTACTGTTGGAATATCTTCCAAATGAACCTGATAAAAACAAACATTATCATTTAAAACCTCACAGTTCCACTGTTGTAAATCCAGTTTTTGCCTAAAATGGTCTAAGAACACTGTAAAGTCGTAATTAATGTCTCCACACAGCCATTGTTTGATTTGCTGTTCCTCTCTTTGTAAAAACATTTCCTTTCGGACAGCAGGGTCTTTCCGTACTTCTGGCAATTTCTTGCCAATATAAGAAGGTAAATTGGCAAATTATTGGGAACCGCCTCAGGTACCAGTGCATACCTCGATTTGGAAATAACTCTTTTCTGGCCTGTCGAATCCACATACTTCTCTTATTTTAGAATAAAAGGAGGTTAAAAATTTTCTTCATAAACAACAAAGTTTTTACCAGAAGTCCAGTTTTTCGGTAATTTTCCAAATTCATCCTTCGAAAAATGAAACACTGATACTTTTTCGTTTTGCGATTTATAATTGCTTGTACAAGCTGGCACTACACAAGTATTCAGCATGTTTAGAGTCTCGAAACGAAAACTAAACAAAACTAGGCAGACACCATATACAGATAAATAAGCAACTGATCCTTCAAAACTTGAAGTGATGTTACACTCAAACGAATACAGTTCGCAATGAAAACTGTAGATTGTTTAAACAACGCTCAAAACTTCCGAAAACGAATAAAATACGAAATATCTTTAAGGTGCTTCAACCAACTGTAAACAATGGCCTGCATGATGCGCACACGGTACGGCCGTCAATAGCCCTGCTAGCATTGTTGCCAATTTTCAGCAGCTCTGGCCTTGTATAGAGAGGGCCGTGGCACAACGCAGGCTATTCTCGAAGAGAAAACTTGTGCGTTACTAATTTTTCCAATGATAAAAGATATTTTTGAAATTTCCAATTAATTTTCTTGAAATGTGTTTTTTCAATTCAAAAGATGTATAAAAATATGTTGAAAATAATAAGGAAGTAGAGTGCATTCATTCCATTGTACGACACGTAGTTTTCGATTCAAAGAACCATCGTTGTGTATTTTTTTAACATGAAATAACTTATGTTTGAAGATCAAAAGTTCAATTCAAGGGCAAAACAAAGACATTTTTGTATCACAAATAACTCTTGAAAAATTGAAAAAGCTGTTCAAAGTGACCTCCCAGCTCGAATGCGAGATTTCAGTTTTCTCCTCGTTAATTGGCGAACTCTTTCGAACACACCAGGATCTGTTTTATCGAGTTGCACCCAGCGATGATTCTGTTTTTCGAGACTTCAACAATTGCCACGGGGGTAGTGTTAACCGAAGATTTGCAATGGCCTCACACGAAGAAAACGAAGTGTTTTAAGTCTGGCGACCGTGCAGGCCACAATTGAGGTCAACTTTGACCAATCCAGTGATGTCCACACTGTCGAATTAGGAAGTCAGGAGCAAGCTGACTAAAATGGGCAGCTGCGCCATAGTGAATAAATCACATTTTTCATCTTATTGCCAAAGATCCAAAAATTCAGAAAGCGTGTGATCAAAAAAGTAGCGGTACACCTCCCCCGTGAGTCTCCCTGGAAGAAATACTGGTCCAATTAGGCATTCACCTACAATGCCTACAAACGTTCAACGAGAACTGATGTTGGAATCAATCTTCATGTGTTTGGTGTGGGTTCTCTTCACACCACATATAAAAATTATGAAAATTCCTTATGGATTTCCTAGAAACACTTACTTCAACAGTGAACAAGATCAGCATAAGAAATTGAGGAATTTTAATCGCAAAAGCCATTGACAATACGAAATACGGGCAGGAAAATTGGTAAGAAAAAGTGCTTGACGCGTTGTAGGTGGAATGGATACAAAATTTCATGAAGAACAGTTCCATTTCTGACACCTAAGGCATCAGCAATTGTTTGAGTGAAGGTACCAGCATCGTCTTGAATTATTGCAAGAATCTCATTTTCCAGCTCTATCGTTCATACTTGCCTTTGCCATCCCGCCCATTCATATTGTCAAATATGCTACATTAGAATGCCCAGAAACCAAAATTAATCTTCGAATATATTTTCTTTTTCAAATTCATAAAATTGTCGTAAGCCCTAAGATGTCCTTTTCGTAAACTATGGACGATTCATAATTGTTATTCGAAGTTATAAGTTCCGTGAGAGGAGCAGCATTAATAAAGTATTCACCATCCAATTAGTATTCAATCAGTATTCAACCTAGTTTTTTAGTTGAATCAATCAATCAAGTCGATGCAGTCATCTGTAGGGTTTAGTGTTTTCGAGTGTACCGAGAAATAATGAAGCCTTCAAATGTATTAAGGTAATTTATTCGAATTGTCCGAATGTTTGTGTATATTTATTTCTAATGCTTCTAGGAAATCTAATTTTGAACTTTTTGATTTTATATGTAATATGTCAAAGTTTTATTGAATGAATGGTTTTCTTTTATTAGGTGGTTTGAATAATTTGAATCAGATTTATTTTTATCGAAGCTACGTTTATGTTCAGATGTTCTTATGCCAAAACTCCTATAGGTCCTACCGATATAAATTTTATCACAAGAACCGCAATTGAGTTTATAGATTCCTGATTTACTTGATTTTTCAACACGAGATTTATTATTTTAATATGTTTACCTAAGTTATTAGAAGTTTCGAAAGTTATATTAAGATTTTGTTTGACGAGAAAGGATTTAATATTTGTACTTGCAGAACCGCAGAATGTTAAACTGTTGAATATATAATAGTCTTTATGAATAGGATATACTCCATTTATTGCTTTCTGATACAGTTTTTACGAATTATTAGATCTATCATATCCGGATTATATGATTTATTAATGGCTATCTGTTTGATGATGTTTAACTCTTTATTATAATTTTCTACTGATAAAGGTAAATTGAGTAACCGATGTACCATGCTGTTTAAAGCTGCAACTTTGTGTTGAATTGGATGTAATGAGTAGTTAAGTATAATTGTATCAGTATGTGTTGGTTTACGAAAGACCGAAAAACATGATTATTATTTTGTTTAGTGATTTTTAAGTCCAAAAATTAATGGAATCGTTCTGCTCAATTTCTATCGTTAATTTAATGTTCATATGGATGGAATTAATGAAATTAAGAAATAAGTCTAATTGACGAGTAGTTCAATGAAACATACTAAGATGTCGTCAACATATCTATACCAATAAAGAAATTTCGAAATGAGTGGATGTGTATGAATTTTCTGTTCAATATTACTCATAAAAATCTCTGCTAAAAGTGGACTCAAAGGATTTCCCATGATCAAACCATTTTCACTACTGTAATAGATGTTGTTGAAAGAAAAATAATTTTGTTCAATGCAAACGTCCAACATAATCAATATTTCTGATTTAATTATGTGGTTAACATGATTCGAATTCAACATGTTTTCGATTAATATTTTGACATCACCTGGAGGAACACTTGGGTATAAATTCTCAACATCAAACGAAATAAGTTTTGCGTTAGGTGGTAGGTTAACGTTTTTATGTTATTTATCAATTCGAAAGAATTTTTTATAGAAAATTTTGATTTGAATGAACAATAATTTTTAATGATATCTATAAGGTAGTGCGACAATTTCACGGCTGGGGCTGTAACGTGAGATACGACTGGTCTAACGGGGTTATTTACTTTATGCAATTTAATGAGTGAATACAGTTGAGGTGGTTGAGGGTTTGGTAAAATTAATTTGTATTTATCTATTGCTTTAATTTAAGATTTTGCGTCATTTATTGCAATTTTAATATTTTCTGGAATAAATAGTTTCAATATGTTATTATATATATATATATATATATATATATATATATATATATATATATATATATATATATATTATATATATATATATATATATATATATATCTATTTTTTTTGTCATGATCTATTTCATTCCTGTAAGTTGTGAACATTGGTTTAGTTTTTTCACTGACTCTTTCATTATTTGGTCCTCGGTGGAGCTACCACCTAAAAAGAGACCCCCATAGTTTTACTCTTCACCAATAAGGTGTTGTCGTAATGTGCCTTTTCATATAGGCGTCGATGAATGCTTTCAAAAGTTTTTGGATCGGTGGGAATACGTTTGATTATCTTTCAATGTACAGCCGCCGAGCTTCCAATGCCTTGCCGACAGTACGTCCATACATGAAGTGCATGTCGGTGATCTCAGCATTCGCATAACGATTCATAATTATTAAAAAACAGAAACACTCAAATGCCACTGACGTTAATAGTTTTTAAACACTGACAACGCAGAGAACAGGGATTATCAATGGAGTCGCAAGGGACTTTTCATAATTTTCTTATTCAAAAACTGGGCAACGTAGAAAAAATGTCAAAAAAGCTTTTGTCTCTAAAGATAACTGGCAAATTAAAAAATATTTCTTATCTTCAGAAAACCGGTAGCGTCCTAGAATTTTCTTTGGGATTGACCTGCGTTGTGCCGTTACCACCGTAATAATAAGGCCTGAGCGCTCGGACCGCACCGTCTCGCTAGTAGTCATAACGCGCTAGCTTAGATACTCTACCCAGCCGGGAGTTCGTACGCGCTTCAACTATTATAAACATTGAAAACATTAATTCTTTGTGTTTTTGAATTTTATCATTTTTTTGTTATTTTCAGTATCCAATGATTTTTATTCTGAAAATGCTTCAGCACAAAAGACCTTGATTGCCTTTTATTCGATACTGTATCCACTTTCCTTTTTTGTTCTTTCCCAATCTATCATTTATTTTCCCGCAATAATTCTTTAAGAGAGTATTTGTTGTACCTATTATAATTAGTTTCAAAATATATTCCGGGCTGTGGGTTTCACAAGCAGGTAACCTATAGTTTTCAATTTCATTTGTCATCCAATAATTAAAAACAAAACTCACAACGAAAGACTTCTTGAAATTGAGTTTCAAGAATTCGTCCTCGAAATTTTCAATTAATTTCTTGAATAAAACGTAGTTAACTAAAACCAAACGGACTACAATATCGTGTGGAAAAGATAGACCTCCACGGCTCAAATTCGTTATCAAATTATAACTTTCTTCGACAACCATTTCCTCGTCGTAAACTAATTTTGATTTTCAAGAGTTACATTTAATTTTTCGTATCATCTTATAGCTGCAATATCCTGCCAAATAAGTAACAACTGGCATCTCAAATTGAACTTTTTCGAAATCGTTTTCGTCAAGATGTATATCTGGCTGAAAGGAATTACCACAAAATTTCTTTTCTTCATGAAAATCGTCAAAATTTTCCTAAAAGCTAGTTATAGAAATATTGCCAAAATTTTGATATGGTAATGATAAAAGCGACCGAATTCTCAGTTTTTTCAGATTCGTATAACTGCCTTATCGAAATATGATAGTTACCACCTGATAATTGTCTATATTTTCCGAACCTATGCTCCAAAGAGTCTATCTGAAATGTCTCCAACAAAACATAGGTCATGTTGAGTTCTTCAAAACAATACTGAATAACTTCTATCATGCCTTGTAGAGTATGCGATAATGCTGTATGAGTTTGAGAAGTAATTTTATGGGGAAAATCAGAGGATTTCCCACAATCCAGCCAATTGATCATATCGCTCAAAAATGTCAATTTGATATCATCTGGATTCTTAGAAGTTATTGGCATTTGCAGTTCATCTCTGAGTCTCTGTCTTTTCAGAGGAGTTTTCACGTTTACGATTATCCACCATGTAACTATAATATTTATTAAATTTGCTGTTTCTGATGAATGTTCTGAATTACTTTTGAATTTCAATAGAGCTTCTATAACAAATGGACTGAAAATTTTCAAAGGCATTACCTTTTGGCGTTCGAAACTACTAGGAGATAATGCCTCGAGTGATAAAGAATATCCAAATTTCAAAAGTTTTGTCGTGTTCTAATTTATGCAATTGTCTGAGTGAATTGAAGTTGGCCTTTTTCTTTTCACCAGTCTTAAAATCTGGAAACGTTAGAGTCTTATTAGTTTTAGGATTTAGGCGATTATCTCTAATACATTTAAGTATGTGAACTGAGTCGAATAAAAAAAAGAGTGGTCGTTTATTATCCGATGGATGAGGATAAACTATGCTCAGTCTTTTTTCGGGGAAAAGTTATTCATGGCTTTACTATTAATAGCATTATTGTCACTAATAAAACAAAATACTCTGTAAACTATATCTCCAAGTTTTGAAACGATTATTTTTGTATAGTCACAAAGTGTATCGCTTTTAATTGTCGATTTGGGGAACATATGAATAACTTCTTTGAATTTTGATGTTACACTAGTTATCATGAAAGTATAGTCTGATGTACATGCAGACGAATCAGAATATGAAGTCCTTTCAATTTTTTCACCTTTGAAATCTAAGTAGGGTTGAATGTGAACTTCGTCCATAAGCAGCATGACATTTTTTTCGTGTTCTTCTAAAAGTTTAAAAATATTACGTGCGTAGGAAAGGAAAACATATCTATTTTCGTTAGTTGGATCAGTTAAAAATTTATTAGAAACGTTATTCAAATGGATGGATGTGGCAGAGTCAAACAACCTGAGTGTCGTAAAAATTTATAAGCATGCAAACTTATAGTAAGCATAATAGAAGACAAAATTAGAGTGCTATTTGAGTAGGGATATCTTCCTTTTGGTGTAATTATTAGTTTCAGTTGTTCGGAAAGGAAATTGAAAGAATTACTTTTCCCTAAGTTTTCGCCATCTATAGAGTCCAAAATAGTTGTCAAATGATTAACTATACGTTTCAGTTTATCGTTATCATTGAGCTTTGGGGAACTCTTCAACGATTTTGTTTCAGAATCTAGTACCTCCAAGCATTTTTTTAACATTTTTAAGTTGTTTATGTTGCATGGTGTACTCACTCCTTTAATATTCAAAAAAATTTCCTGACCGTAAAAATATGTTTCCATTTTTAAATTAGAATTGATAACAATACCATAGGTTGTTTTGGGGCCTGGAGTATAATCTAATCAAAAAGTAATAACTTTCTCTGTTTCAATAACTTTAAGCCACTTACTTAGGATTGTGCGGCATTTGATCTAGAACTACTAAAATTTTATCGAAATTATCAAAAGGAATGAGATCTTTTCACAGAAAATATTCAGCTCTACTTTCATTAATAGCTTTGAACAGGTTCTGATGTTCTATTTTAATGAGTTTCTCCTCCCTCCCTTTACGATTTTGATGTGGTTTTGATAAATATGTGGGGCAATTCGGCAAAATAGCTGGTACTGCTCCTTCTTTCAAGTGAAGACGTTTTACTGGCACAGTAGAGTACTTACTAGTTTCTTCATCAAATTTGGTAGTATCCCTGATTGAGTCATTTGTTTGAAAATGTAATTCACATACCTTACTGTATTTCGACGGTTCAAAATGAGCTCGAGGAATAGATTTCAACTATTTACCTTTCAAACGGATATCTTCCGGAAAAGAAAATACCGCCACTTTCGGTGCATCTGCATAACCGTAGTTTCCTGAACAACTAGGAACACAATACCTGAACGGCATATTATCTAAAAGACACTAACACTCTCACAATGAAAATATCAGAAAAATTTAGGTTTATAAACGAAAAGTTTAACTGTACACTAATACGCCTTTCCTAACCTCACTCACAATTCACCTCACTGAAATTCGTTCAAATTTATAATTGACGCGAATTATTCGGTAAACACACAGCACTATACTGTATCCTGATGTCTTATAAATGCATTACTACATAAATTAAGCACTAGAAACACTTATTTTCGGATGAAATACAGAAAACAGAAGGACATGCACCGGCTTTTCGATTACACTGTGCTTTCGTTTCGCATGCTTGTTATGACTACTAGAGATCTGTGACGTCATGATACGTCACAGCGCTTAGGTCTTATTATTACGGTGGTAACGGTAGTGCCCATACGTGCGACACTGGTGAGTCCGAATGATTGATTTATATTAAATATTATGCGTCTTTGAAAGTTTTCGACAACTTAAAAATTTCTCCTCAAAGCGGTTCAAATTGAACTGCATTCGATTAAACTATAATACCCTGTAAGTCGGTAAGGAAGCATTTTCGGACCTATGATTTCTTGAACTTTTTCATGAAATGATTTTAGCAATCATCTCTTTAAATGTTGCCGTGTCTTCCTTGAACACCATGTATATACGGATGCAGCATGCCAATTCTGCTTTTCCGACACGTAATTAAACGTGTGTGACAGTGGAAAGATTAATAAGCAACAAAATTATAAACTTTACTTCACAAAAAAAAAATATGGACCTAAACTCAACGTTGATTGACTAGAACATAATATATCGATATTTATAGGTGATTCCCCTACGTTTTAGAGAAGTTTATCATGAAACAAATATGTACAAACGAATTTGTTGTCCACCTTATTTCGCCCGGATTTTAGAAAATTTAAATGGAGTTTTTCAACTCCTGTGAGCATAAGATGTATCAAAGTGAAATGAGATCCATTATTCAATTATAAAGGACAACAAAGTCCATACCAATTGTGAATTATTAATTGTACTGCCGTCACGACTAATCTGCTTTCGTAGAGGTCGAACAGACTTGCTTTTGTTCAACATTTGTGCACGCTACTTCTGAGGAAGAAAACGGGCAAAATGTCGTTTCGGGTTTTGTTGATAAATTGTAGGGCATGATTAAGTACGGGTTGAAGGTTAGCTGAGAACAAAAGCCACCTAAAGTGTTGATGAAGGTTGTCATATGATCGTATGTGTTTCTGAAAATTTAGTTTTAGAATGGTTTTATATGCTGACAGAGAAATTTATGTGATATAAGCACCTTTTCGTTTTCTATTCTTGACCTGCTCCATAATTTATTTGAATTCTGCTTAGATCTTCCATAATAAAAAACAAGTACTGTGTTTCAAGGAATTTCACTTAATAATTGCGATTCGTAACGCGTTTCACTACACCGTAGCTTCTTCAGACGAATGAATGTACAGAAAATGAAAATTTTTATATATAATAAAAACAAACATGTACTGTGTTTTAAGAATTTTACTTAATAATTGCGATTCGTAACGCGTTTCACTACACCGTAGCTTCTTCAGACGCATGAATGTACAGAAAATGAAAATTTTATATATAATAAAAACAAACATGTTCTGAGTAATTACTTATTGGGTTCGTTCTTTCTTAAGTGCTTCATCAGACGATTTATGACAGAAAACAAATATCATATAAATGTAAATTGAGTAATTACTTATAGATTGCTCACCGACAGGTATATTCAATAGAATAGATTGCTCACCGAAGTGAAGGAAGGGCTTAAATCGACTTGTTCATTGATGAGTTTACCTGAGTGTTTGTATTTATTTATTTCTAAAGTTTCCCAAAGATCTACCTTCAATATTTATTATCTGTATGCAAAATTTCAAACTGTGGTCGAAAAGAGTGATTATTTCCTAAGAGATGATTCGCGTAATTTGAATCTGATTTTTATTTAAAAAACTGCATTTATGTTCGGATATTCTAATATTAAAATTTCTATGTGTTCTACCAATGTAGAAATTATCACTGTCATTACAATTCAATCTATAAACACCTGATTTATTGTTTTTACCTGATTTGATTTTATTATTTTTATATATTTGCCTAAATTATTATTAGTTTGGAAAGCTATGTTCAAATTATTGCTACTCAAGAATGATTTCAGTTTCTCACTTGTAATGCCAACGTAGGTTAAGGTGTTGAATTTTTGTTTCAATCTATCGACAGGGTGAACTTAATTCAATGCGATTCTACTTTGTTTTTATTCAAAATATTATTTATTAGTTTGGGATTGTAACCATTATTTTTGGCTATTTGTTTACTCAAATTTAATTCTTTGTCGAAATTTTCTGGCGATAACGGGATGTTAATCAATCTATGAGTAAAACTATTGAATGCTGACATTTTATGTTGATACGGATGACACGGCGAGTTATGTATTATAATATCTGTATGTGACGGCTTATGTTAAATTGCGAAGACATGTTTTCTATTTTCATTCGAAATCGTAACGTCTAGAATTTTATCGAATTATTGCTTTCTATTTCGATTGTGAATCAATTTTGGGATGTAATGAATTTATATGATTTTCGAAAATTTTTAATTGTCTATCTGGTCTTCCTGTGAAGCAAATAATGATATCGTCTGTATAGCGATACCAGTATAAACAATATTCACTGAGTGAATGATTATGAATTAATTTCTCTAAACTATTCATGAATATTTCTGCTAATAAAGGACTTAACGGATTGCCCATAATCAAACCGTCTTTAATGGTATAACATTTGTTATTGAAATGGAAATAATTTTGATCTTAACATTCCATTTCAATAACAAATATTATACTATTGAAAACAACTTGATTATAGACATCACATTAACACAGAAAAAATCAAATGGGATTAATAATCAATTCTCAAACATAAAAATTCAGATTAAATGGTATCATATGTGAAAAATAAATCGAAGAACATGAACGTTGAAATATTTAGAATTGAATAAATTAATACAAACACTCAGGTAAACTCATCAATGAACAAGTCGATTTAAGCCCTTCACCTCTATTGAATCTTTCGGTGAGCAATCTATTCCTTAATTTTATTGGATATACCTGTCATAAATAACCACTTAAGAAGAAGCAAACCTAATAAGTAATTACTGAGAACATTTATATTTATATTCTCATTTATTTTCTGTATATTCATTCGTCTGAAGAAGTTACGGTGTAGTGAAACGCGTTTCGAAAGTATAAACCAAAAACAAGTAAATAAAATCTGAAAAGCAATAGTATTCATTCAGACATCTGAATCTAGATTTTATTGATATTAACATTTACAGTATTTGAACAATTATTAAAATTGAAAATTGGTGCATTGGATATAAAATCTGCTATTTTATTCAAAACAAACTGATTTCTCAGCCACACAAATTTTTCTTTTACCATACGATCGTGGTTAATTCATTCAAATAATATTTTTAAGCAACGATGAGTCCCTAGCTATTGGTAACTCAAAAAGATTGTTCAAATACGTGAAAAGTTGTGTCAAGTCCACAGTCTCAATTCCACTTCTCAAAAACCAAACGGTGAAATCAGCACAACTAATCAAGACTCAGATGATATCCTGGCGGATACTTTTGGTACTGTCTTTACCCGTGAAACCACTAATGACCCAATACCACAACTAATCCCCGTAATACTAATTGCTTCGAACATGTTGACTTCACAGAGGAATCGATCATCAGGTACATCAAAAATCTCAAAACAGACAGTTTTCCAGGTTTAGATGGCTTAAATTCAAAGTTCTTGAAGAACTGTTCCACGGCTATATGTTCTCCATTAGCCAAGATAATGACCATTTGATTTGCATCTAATAAATTACCTGTTGACTGGAAGCGAGCTGGCGTAGTAGGTATATACAAGAAAGGCGATAAACCCGACTGTAATAATTACAGACCTATCAGTTTGGTGCGAATAATATCGAGAATCATGGATCAATAATCAAAGAAAACATTATGGATTTTCACACTCAGAAAACATCGCTCCGCGTGAGTAACATAGATTCTTACCAGGAAGATCATCAATAATAAATCTACTGAACTGTGTCAATGAGTGGACGAAATTACATATAGGTCTTATAGAGTGAGAGTTGATGACACATATTCCAAGGAGCACCCCGTTATAAGCGGAGTTCCTCAAGGATCAGTCTTGGGACCCGTCTTATTTTGTTATTTACTACTGATCTAAAAAATCACATTATTTCAAAGTTCTCTTGCTACGCAGACGACACCAAGATATACGGTAACGCCCTGACGGATAGTGCAGGCTGGCAAGGTGTCGAATTTTAAACTTGAACAGAAACCGTTTAAAACAAAATATAGAAGAAATTTTTTAACTAACCGTGTGTATAACGAGTGGAATGCTTTACCACAACAAATAGTGACAGCGGAAAGTATCAATTAGTTCAAGAATGGATACGATACATGCAAATTCGGCTTTTAGACTGTTCTTAAATTTTGGATCTGTGCTTTTGAGTATCGCGTTATGGTCTTAAATTCTTTCATCTGCGATTGTTGGAAATCGATTTTTGTGTATATGAATTTTGAAGAAACATTTGTTCATCAATTCATTTATCTCTCTGATAAATAAATGACTAAAAAATTCTACAGGGGTAACAACGACAATAGAACATAGACAATATCTTCGAAGCAATTTTTAGGTCGAGTTATTTTTATAGCTTCGGCAAGAGTTTGTGAATTAATTTTTCGGTTTGCATCGTATGAACTTTGTGAGATTTTCGAGCAATGAATAAATTAGAAATTAGAAGATCATCAATAATAAACCTACTGAACTGTGTCAATGAGTGGACGAAATTACAGAAAGGTCGTATAGAGTGAGAGTTGATGACGCATATTCCAAGGAGTACCCCGGTATAAGCGGAGTACCTCAAGGATCAGTCTTGGGACCCGTCTTATTTTGTTATTTACTACTGATCTAAAAAATCACATTATTTCAATGTTCTCTTGCTACGCAGACGACACTAAGATATACGGTAACGCCCTGACGGATAGTGCAGGCTGGCAAGGGGATCTAATCAAAATAGGGAATTGGTGTCGAATTTTAAACTTGTACAGAATCCGTTTGAAACAAAATACAGGAGAAATTTTTCAACTAACCGAATGTATAACGAGTGGAATGCTTTATCACAACAAATAGTGACAGCGGAAAGTGTCAATTAGTTCAAGAATGGATACGATACATGCAAATTCGGCTTTTAGACTGTTCTTAAATTTTGGATCTGTGCTTTTGAGTATCGCGTTATGGTCTTAAATTCTTTCATCTGCGATTGTTGGAAATCGATTTTCGTGTATATGAATTTTGAAGAAACATTTGTTCATCAATTCATTTATCTCTCTGATAAATAAATGACTAAAAAATTCTACAGGGTAACAACGACAATAGAACATAGACAATATCTTCGAAGCAATTTTAGGTCGAGTTATTTTTATAGCTTCGGCAAGAGTTTGTGAATTAATTTTCGGTTTGCATCGTATGAACTTTGTGAGATTTTCGAGCTATGAATAAATTAGAAATTAGAAGATCATCAATAATAAACCTACTGAACTGTCAATGAGTGGACGAAATTACAGAAAGGTCGTATAGAGTGAGAGTTGATGACGCATATTCCAAGGAGTACCCCGGTATAAGCGGAGTACCTCAAGGATCAGTCTTGGGACCCGTCTTATTTTGTTATTTACTACTGATCTAAAAATCACATTACTTCATTGTTCTCTTGCTATGCAGACGACACTAAGATATACGGTAACGCCCTGACGGATAGTGCAGGCTGGCAAGGATCTAATCAAAATAGGAATTGGTGTCGAATTTTAAACTTGTACAGAATCCGTTTGGAACAAAATACAGGAGAAATTTTTCAACTAACCGAATGTATAACGAGTGGAATGCTTTATCACAACAAATAGTGACAGCGGAAAGTGTCAATTAGTTCAAGAATGGATACGATACATGCAAATTCGGCTTTTAGACTGTTCTTAAATTTTGGATCTGTGCTTTTGAGTATCGCGTTATGGTCTTAAATTCTTTCATCTGCGATTGTTGGAAATCGATTTTTGTGTATATGAATTTTGAAGAAACATTTGTTCATCAATTCATTTATCTCCCTGATAAATAAATGACTAAAAAAATTCTACAGGGACAACAACGAAAATAGAACATAGACAATATCTTTGGAGCAATTTTCAGGTCGAGTTATTTTTATAGGTTCGAGAAGAGTTTGTGAATTCATTTTTCGGTTTGCATCACATGAATTTTGTGAGATTTTAGAGAAATGAATAAATTAGAAATAAGAAGGAGTTCAAATATGTGAATCTAAGGAATATCCACAAAGAGGCACTCGAATTACGGACTTCAAACGTTCGGCAGGGGTTCATAGAACGAAAACGGAGGGAGCTTGCATGAGACACGCATCCAATGTAAATATTATTTCCCATTAAAAAATCTACTTAGGCATGTATTTTATGACCGGGTGACTGTCCTCCATATCAGACAGTCATATTTATTAAGAGTATATAATCATGTTGTTGGGGTGAATTACCACTCCTTTATAAAGTTATCATCTAGAGCACGGAATTTTATTAGGTTTTCTGATTTGACGTGAGGAAGAGTCCATGTTATAAATGATGAACATCATTTGAAGAGTGTAATAGCCTATACGATCTCCAGATATGAACTACGGTGAACGTAAATAGACACAATTAAGCAATATATACTATAACACAGTAATTCTGTACGGTATCCCGATAGAATTCAATCATTCTAAGATAGTGTTTCCGAATTTTAAAATGAAATTGGCTAACTCAAGAATTTCATTGCTATAAAAACAAACCACATATAAGATTCAATTTAAATTTCAACATTTTCATATGTATGGTCGAATTCTTATCAGAAACATACTTCTTGTTTGTTAGAAATACACTATGCCAAGAAATCAATGCACAAAATTGAAAACTCGAATTTATTCAGAAGATGATTAGATATGTTAGAAAATTATTTTTCCAACAATCCACTAGCATTGGGGAGTGCTTAAGAACAATCGAAATGAACATGGTACTCATTGAAATAAAATTGAAGATAATAAAGGAGAATGATGAAAATCTGAAAAAATCAAAGATCTTGGCAAGAGTTACTACTTGATATATACGCTTCTTACCCAAAACTAATGACCTTATTGCATTCAGATCCATTTTTTTCCAAATTCCAAACCTCATACACGGTAGCTGGCTTGTTTTGCTGACTTCTTCATCTCCTATTGAGAATGTCCCGGACGCTCGTGATGGTATTGAAGTTTGGACTTTGTGCAGGTCACTCCATTGAAGTGATTTCGTGTTTTTCAGCTTGGTGAAGTGTGACGTAATCATACGTTCACGAAAGGTTTTCATCCGTGTCTGTCAGAAATGATTCAACATGGTCTCCTGACATGTCTTCATTGTACTTTTGGGCATTCTGGTTTTTAAGATCAGATCAGTACAGGCATTCGAATATATATTCCCCCCCACATAGTTATTGAACTTCCACTAAAAAAATAGATAGGTGAGAAGTTGCACTGAGTATATCTCTCATTTCGACATCTGTAATACCAATAAAATCGTTCAGCTTAAGCTTTTGACCAATTGCTATGTATCCTGGCATAATTCAATCGGTCTCTTCGATATGCTACGGTTAGAGCTGGGTATCGAGCTTCCAACCAAAATCCCTGAGGCGTTGTCGCATCTTGTCAGAGCTCCACTGCTCTGTGGAAGTTATTTTGAAGGTGCCTAGCAATACCAATTATCTTGTATCAGATGAAGAGCCTATCTCTGTCACTTCTCATGCGAATGTAGCATTTGAAAAGATTGAAAAATGGTGTGTTGATAATCATATTTTGTTGAATATGAGGAAATCGGAAAGTGTTATTTTCATACAGATCAGTCTAAAATTGAAAGAGCCTGCACACTCAAAATAAATGATATCGACATACCTATTAATTCTTCTTGTAAATTTTGGGAGTTACTTTGGATAGCAATATGAAATGGATCAATCACATTGAGACACTAAGTAAAAGGCTCCACTCAGTTATTTATACACTGAATGCCCTTAAACATCATGTTGATGAAGAAACATTACTACTTGTTTATTTTTCTAATTTCCAGTCGCTGATGGCCTACGGTTTGATTTTTGGGGTTGCTGCTCGAATGTGAGTAGAATTTTTTCGGATCAAAAGTGGGCACTGAGGATCATTTATCGAATGGGTTGTAGGGTTTCTTGTCGAGGTCTTTTCAGGGCAAAAGGATTTATGGCCCTTTTGGTCTTTACATTTATAGAAGCTTAGTGTTTGTTAAACAGCATAAAGTCTATTTTTACAACATGTTCAGGACAACAACACTAGACAAATATTTCCTTACCGGTATCCAAAGTGTCGACTGACGCTTACCCAAAAGCAGGCCGAATATACTTGCCTTAGGTTTTTAATGCGTTACCCAGAGCTTTCAGAATATTAGGTGAGATTAATCTGTTCAAGAAAAGGGTTCGCAATTTGATAATAGATTGTGAACCGTATTGTGTGAATGAGTTTTACGACTATTGTAAAAATTTTAGTCGTAAATAATCATTTGTATCTTATTGTGACTTGTTCGTCGAATTTTTGTATTACATTGTACTAGTGTTTTTACGATAATTCTGTTGAATAAATATTTATATTATTATATTATTATTATTATAGCGAAGCTCTGTATCAACAGGAAAATTCTTGAATTATTGTCATGGTGTGCCGTTGTTGCTCGAGGACGTCCTTGCCTAGGTCTGTTCTCATGACTATTAGTCTCTCTGCTCCTGCGGATCATTATGCAAACAGTTGAATGGGAAATTTCAAGCCTATGACCTATTCTTATATAACAAAATTTTTTCGCAAATTTTTCCTTGAATTAAACAAGAACCATGAAGAAATAATATATGGGAGATGTCAACCCAAATTACTGGGTTCATGATAATTCTAGAACATCCATAGATCATAATCGGTATCACTTAGAAGACCGAACCTAGCCATCGGGGCTCTCTTGGTCAAACAGAGAGGAAATTGTTTTGTTGAGTTTAAATATTGAAGGGATTTTGCGAGATTATACTTCAAAATTTGCAAGCAAGAACAAGGAAGTGATTATCGGAAGCACGCAGAAGCATAAAGCAATTTCTGGCAGCTGAGCTTTATCGTTTTCTGTCCTAACAAGTGCATCCGGCATCATTGTTTATTGAAATCGCTGAAGTAAGCGGGAAAATGTCGTCTTTGCTCTATTTCATGAAGGCTCACACCATCTTGCGATAATGAACTCTTTGATCCCAGTGAAGAAGTCTTGAACTATATTCTATTATCAACAATTTGATGAAACTGATGTCACAACCATTTAGCTCTAAAGAATGAGTTTTGCAAAGCAGTGTTATTAAATGTTTCAAAAACGCGACATAAAATTAAAGAAGAAACAACAAATTAAGACATGTTTATAAACAAACTTTTCTAGGCTTTCTAGAAGTCAGGTTGATGGTTTTGAATTAAATGGAGAACGCTTTCGGTATCTGAATCAGTTTGGTTTTTGTTTTTTGTCCAGCTAGTCTAGCTGTGACTCAATGCGCTTCACTCTGAAGAAATTTAGGAGATGCCAAATCATGATGTTCATATATTTTTGCAGGAGAAGTGAGAAGAATACGTTTTCTCCAATCGCTTTCAAGGGTTTGAAGGAGATAATGAACCATCCAACGGCGAGTGCTATATTTATCGGTAGAATTTCAATATTAGATTACCAGAACACAAACGCAGTTTCGGCATACAAAAATAAGATTCTCACTATGTGTGATTGAATTGGCAAATTGACCTTCAACAAAGTTTTATTAAACTAAAAGAACGTGCATACATTTAAATGTTGCGATTAAATAACTTATCTTGGAATGACAACTCAGAAATAATGTTCAAGTGAAATCTAGATTATACCATTAAACACCATTAAACTAATGGTGTTCATAATCTTATAGATGAGCAAGAGTTCTTCGAGGACTAGAAATCCGTCAGATGAATGTAGAATTTCTTGGATCAGTAGTTTGATTTATCAAATTGGTCCTATTGTCCTCAACGGATTCACTGATAGTACCATCTAAAATTGATCCATCATTTTCTTGCCAATTCTGCATCTGTCATAGTTCAATGCAGGAGAGTCTCCTCTTTATCTTGTCGCATTGGAGCGGATACCAAGTTGAAACAGTAGGTTCTCTTCCTTAGGCATATTTGATGTGAGAGCATTCAGCATTTTCATCTAAGAGCGTTCCTTCCTTTACAAACGGATCAAATTTTGAATTTCTAACTGGGCATCGTAAATCAACAGGGCCAGGTTCAAGTAACCAAGAAGATGCTGATTGACCATTTCTAGACCGTCTAGGATGGCGGAACATTCTTTCATGAGGAGCCTCATTTGTTGCAGTACATAATAAGGATCTGATTTAGTGGAGAGCATCAGAGACTACAGTTTCCCAATTCTTTATTTGTTTTCCTTTTGACTTGAGTGCAAGCTCTATAGTCTTCAATATTATGTCATTATACATTTTAACCTGTCCGTTTCGTTGAGGAATGTAGGGTGCTGTTCTTCTAGTTGCAATACCATTAATTGAGAAAAGTTTTGAGTTCGTGGGACATGAATGAAGTTTTAATATTCAAGTGAATGTAAGCTGTTCCGAACAGCAAAAATATATTCTTCAAACAGGAAATAACTGTTTGTGATGTCATATCTGGACATGCTACAGCAAAAGGATACTGTGAACATTCATCAACTACCGTTAGTAGGTAACGATTATTGGAAGTGGACGGCAAAGGGCCTTTGAAATCTATTTTCAGGCGTTTTCATGCAGATATAGCCTTTATGAAATTACTTGTTTTATAGCTTCAACCGAAAATGATAAATTTTACTACGAACCCAATAATACATTAGGGTGATTCCTGGATGACATAGAGAATCATAAAGTCCAATGCGTTTTCCTGGTCTGCAGATGATATCGTAGCTGAAACATGAAAATTCTATCTGCCATCGCAAAATTTTCTCGTTTTTAATCTTACTAGAGTTTTTGACAGCAAACATAAATGCGACAGATCTCTGATCAGTGATGAGATGAAAGTGGTGGCCCATAAGATAATGACGCCATCTTCGTGTATATGCTTCCTTCTCAACAGATGAGGTTCGACATTCAGATCCAGATAGCGTTCATGAAAAAAATGAGAGAGTGTAGCACCTATAACATTATCTGATGCATCTGTTTTGACCGTGAATTTAGCATATTCATTGATAGGAGCAAGTACAGCATTCTCTATGTCTTGCTTCAGTGCAAGAAAAGTTTCAAGTGCTTCTACTGAGAGAGGAAAGGAAGTGCGTGAGAGTATCGCTATCTTCTGAAGAAATCATGGAATACTAAATGAAAAATGTGCGAACATATCTACAGCTCTTTTGAGAGATGCTGCATTACCTGGAGGAGGCATCTCCCGTAAAGGCTCAAGCCTCTCTGGATCTGGTCCTATTGTTTTATTTGAAATGGAATAGCCTAACAAGTTGATTGATCACAGTTAGAAAGAACTTTTTCAATTATTTGGAGTTAAATTGTCCTTGCTGGCAGCTTCCATGAAACGCTTTTAATTTTATCATGCTCCTTTTGATCTCTTCTACATATAGTTACATCATCTAAACAGGAGTAGGTGTCCACGAGTCTCTCACTTTGTATTATACTATCAATTCCTCTTTGAAAAGCTGCTACACCGTTAGTCACACCAAATGGAATCCTTCTGAATTGATACAGTTTATCACATGATTCGAGTGCGGTATAGAGTTTTTCGTCTTCTTCAATAGGAAACTGGTGGTGAGCACTTTCCGAATCAATAGTACTGAAAAGTTCATAATTCGCTACCCTATCGATTATGTCTTCTATACGCGGTAGCGGATAAGCATCCAATTGAGTGAATCTATTGATTGTTCTCTAGTAATGAATGATCATTCTAATTTTTATGATTTGTCGAAGATCCTCCAAATACTACTGCGAAACTTTCATGATTCTTCATAATATCATGACCAATAATTACATCCGGGAAATGGTTTGGAAGAACGCAAAGGCGAACTTGGTTATATTGGTGATTTACAAAACACTGGCCAGCAGTAGTCGAACGAAGAGACATGGATGGCATTGAAACTTGATCTCTTGATGTGAATTTAGTTAGGCCCAATTTTCCTACACAGCGATCACTAATGAAACTGTAGGAACACTATCAATAAGGGCTTGGAGCTCAAATCCATTCACTTGTACTGAAGTTGAAGCTTTTGATAGACTTGATGAGGCAGATGTGTTATAATTAGTGGTGACTGTATTAACTGAGGCAGACTGTGTTGAGTTATCATGAGGTTTTCGCGAACTGCAAACTTTTGCATAATGTCCCTTCTTATTGCAAAGATTACAAATTGACTTAGGTTCAGGACGTATATTTCTAACCGCAATAGACACATGTATTTTTTGCAGATCTTATTTTTTCCATTTGAGTAATAAGGTCTATTAGAGGTTGATGATACTGCGTTCACAGTAAGAGGTTGCTTTTAAGATAGTGCCTGCTACTGAGTCGATTCTAAAGATCTAGCCGATTCGTGCATCACTCAAACTCAAGAGCCTCTGTCTAATGTGCAGAGTTGATAATCAACGTATGAAGGCATCTCTCACAAAATCATCTCGATGCTTCTCAGCTGTAACAGCTTTGAACATGCAGTCTTTAGCTAAAATCTTCAGAGCTTGTAGATATTGGTCTATTGTCTCGTCAGGTTGTTGATATCGTGTGGCAAGTTTATGACGACTATAAAATTCATTAAAAGCTTTCAACTATAACGTTTTTAGAATAAAGACGGCTTCGTGGTATGAGTGAGATTCGCTCACATGTTGATAAATTCTTGACGATATATAAACACCTCAAAAAGTCTAGGAACACTTACCAATATCTTCAAAATATGAATTTGATGATTCGAATTTATAGAAATCTTTCGCGTTTTGCTAGGATATATTGTATATATTGTATTATCAAGAAAATAAAATAATATTTGACTTCTCCAAAGCACCTATTATGAAAAAAATGTGAAATTTGAAAATGACGAAATTTGGTAAAACAGAAAAAAATCCTGAACTAATATTTTCGAAATGATATGGAAGCACTTATATTTTTCAGTACCCAGAAGGTCCACCTCTGTTACTAATGACACTTTGGCATCGTCGCGGCATGCTCAATATTAAATTGTCTATTACATTTTGGCCTAAGTCATTCCAAGCCTCCTGAACTGCTAATCGAAGCTCCTGTTCATGATGGAAGACGTTTTGACGCAGGAGATTTCTTTTTAGGGTGTCCCACACATGCTCGATGGGATTCAGATCTGGGGAGCAGGATGGCCACGGTAGAAGATCGATATCATTCTCTTCAAGAACGTTAAAGACAACTCTTGCACGATGAGGAGGGGCATTATCTTGTTGGAAGAGTGGATTTTGACCCATTGTTTAAAGATGCGGTACCACTACAGGTAAAACTATCTTATTTGCGTAAGAATTTCCCGTGAGGTTGTTCTGTGTGAAAACGAGGTCAGTTCTTCCACCAAGGCGTATACCTCCCCAAAACATCACTGATCCGCCTCCCTGTCTAACAACTTCTAGAGCATACTGGAGACGGTTTTGCTTTCCAGGTTCCCTCCATATTCGAATTTTTCTCGAATTGGGATAATAACTAAACCTAGATCCATCACTGAAGAGAACTGTGGCCCACCTCTCTTGATCCCAGTTCACGTGTTCTTGGCACCAAGCTAAACGAGCAGCGCGATTTCCGTGGGTCAGTTCTGAAACTTTTAAAGGACGTCTGGAGTGGAGTTGACCTTCGTGCAGTCGATTTCTCATAGTTTGGTCGGAAATTTGTTCATTATGAACTCGTGACAGCTCTTGAGCTAATTGAGATGCTGTGGTAGTACGATCTTTTCTTGCTTGTAAAACCAAATATCGGTCTTGGGCGACTGCAGCAATCCTGAAACGACCTGTATGGCGTTCTTCTACGCTACTTGTTCCATTGAAACGCGACCATAAACAGTTCATGACGCTTGGACTACTTCCCAGAACCCTGGATACTTCCCGTTGTGAGCTCCCAGCTTGGAGCATGCCAACGGCACGTAACATCTTTTCTCTAGTCAAATGTCGTCTTTCCATGGTCGAATCACGAAACTTGAATCTTTTATTTGTGCTTACAACAGAAAAAAAATGCCAACAAAACTGATTTCAAACACTGAATACATGAAATGAATATAAAGCAGCGTCGCATCTGCTGCATTTTTAGTTTTTATAAAAAAAAACTGAAATCTGTTGCGGCACTCTACATAATTTGGTGAGAAATTGATGCAGGTGTTTATTTCTTTAGAAAAATCATCCATATTGATCGTTCTGGATATGATATATCGATATTCAAAAGTGTTCCCTAGACTTTGAGGTGTTTAGTTGAACAGGAGCTCCAACTTTTCAGAGTCTGATCTCTCGAATGCGAAATTAGGAATCTTCTGTACCAATGTTCCTATTCGATTGTAGCAGTCGGTGAGTCGGGATCGATATCAGATCTTTCAGGATCCAGAAAGTTTTCTATGTTTTTGGTGAATTGAGTTTATAGTACAATAAATTGTTATAGAATTGGCAAATTGATCGTCAACAAGACTTTATTAAATAGAAAGAACGAGCATACATTTAGATGTTGTGTATTTCACCACACTATGCAAATCATTCATTCCATAGATTTAATAATCACTTTGATATTTAACATAATGAAGATAATAGACTTAAACTGAACCTATGTGAATCATTGAAAATGTGTTTTTAATGTTTCGTGCAACACTGATTGGAATTTTCTCCTATTGAACTAAGTACCTGCTTTTACCAAGGTAGTATATAAGGACGTCATCCTTTTGAATATACTACTTATTTGATGAAACCACGGAATGATAAAATTGTCATGAAATTGTGAATTAAATGAAAAAATCTTTCATTTATTTCTTGAAATGAGTGTTTGAAATGAGATACGAAGATCAGAAATACAGAAACATTACGACAAACGTTTTCAATCGAATTAAAGTCAGAAGAACTGTTTTGACCTAACAATTTTGAAAAAAATTATAATTATTCATTTCAATTGACGAGCAGTGTAGTTGAATTTTGAACGGTATGCCAGCTTTTTTACGTTCTGCTAGATCGTATTCTTCCACTTGCATTTCTACTGAATTCTTGGAATAACTTTCAGAAGTAATTTAGCTTAAACTTGCCGCACTATTATAATGGTTCGTTCATCTACTATTTAGTTTTACGTATGTGAAAGGGCAATTCTAAAAAAAAAACTCAATTTTCGCAAACAACAGCTCCGTTTCTCTGTGAAACGATTTCGTCAGTGATAATTCGTTCGTGCCCGAATCGAAATTAACATTTCAGGACGTAACGACGATTCACGTCGTGCCCAATGTTGCAATATCCAATTTTCGGATGCTATAGTACAGTTTCGAATGGAGACCTGATGGTCGTTCAACGGCAATTTGTTTGTCCATGTACCGTCATTACTGTATAGGTGTTAAATATTTTACTTCGAATGTGGAAAAACCAATAGCTATTCGTGGAAATGATGTAATAATGACTGCCTGCCTTGCGAACAAAACGAACTGAATCAAAACTGAAATTGTTATGGCCATGATTGTTTCCAATGGTCTTTATGATGCGAAATAACAATTGAAGAATGTGTTGACGTTGCGAGGGTCGCTTTTTATACACATTGTTCTAATGAAAAATTCACCTTTCTCTAACTCAGGATAGAGATAAAAATCATAAAGAGGTTCTCCAATTGTTTACTCATAAATGTTTAAAATCATTGTACTCGGTGGGGCATCTTGAACGAAAAATACTCAATAACTGCTAAACTATTTGTTTCTGGACAAAAAGAAGAAACAGGTCAATTTTTGTCTGAAGGAGACATCTTTCAACACACGGTGATTTTATTTTACATCAACCCCCTAAGCAGGGGTGCACGAAACTCAATTCTTTGAATAGAGAAGATAGGTTGAGTGATACGTCATCAAAAAGATCTTTTGATTTTCAACTGTTACAAATGTGTACTATTTTTTGGGTTTTGACATATTTGGAAGAGGATACAGGCTAGTTCGTCGAAAGACGAGTTATTTTCAGTGATTGCAAAATCTGTCGATTTCTAATGAACATTCACCGGTTTATAGTTGTATTATGGGGAAAAATATACACCTTTATACACCCCCTAAGATGAACCCCTCAAATCTTCGAGTTAGTTTAAGTAATAACTAATTAGAAAGGTTTTAAGAATTTCTAGAATATTGTAGACAGTATTTTAGCTTCATCAGCATCTTGTTGAAGATACAAGTTAAATTAATGAAGAGCGAAACAGTGTTTGCGAGGTATGCTAATTCTGGATGGAGATTCAGATCACGTTTGTTTGGTTTTCCAATAATAGAGCTTTTTCATAGAATAACCTTCATGTTGGTGAGTAGGGAAAAATTGAATATTCAAAACAACAATTGAATTTATTATACCTGATACATTTTATAGGTCAACTCGGTATCAATCGAACAAATGCTCAAAGTGTTCGCCGCGAACTTCCAAACATAAATACAGATTTTGCTCCAGGATTTTCCGTAAATTACGTAGCATTTCAGGTGTCATACGATTACACTCGACCACAATCCGTTGTCGTAAATCCAGCAAATCTGCTTGATTAGTTTTATAAATTTGACTCTTTAAGTACCCACATGAAAAAAATCCAATGGCAAGTAGGGAGAACGTGGGGGCCATTCTGTAGGGCTTCTTCTTCCAATCCATTGATCAGGTAGTTCTCGATCTAGATATTGTCGAACAGAAAGTGTAAAATGCAGGAGAGCACCATCCTGCTGAAACTCAACATCCGCTTCTAAATAGCTAGGATCATCTTCCAAATTTATAGTTATGGCTTGATTGATTAGTTCTTCAAGTAGTTGGAGATACATTTTTCCCGTCAGATTTTGTGGTAAGAAAAATGGTCCAGTCAGACGATTTCCATAGATGCCAACCTAAACATTCAAATTTTCAGAATATTGGGTATGTACTCCACATAAGATTCTGAGATTGGAGTCCCACCAGAACCGGCAGTTATGAGGATTTACACTGCCATCCAAAAAAACTGCATTCATCCGAAAAGCAAATATTGTAGAGAAAGTAGGGATTGATTGCAATTCGCTCACTTATTATATCACAGAATTGACTCTGCGGTCAAAGCCAGCCTCATTCAATTCCTGGACCATTTTCATTTTATATGGATGGAACTTGTATTGTTTGAAAACTCGTCCAATAGTTCTTCGACTCACACCAATTTTCCTTTCCACCATTTTTCGTGTATTCAGAGTGGGATCAATCACCACTTGCTTAAGCAACGCAGTTTCCATTTCCTCTTTCGTATTGTTCTTTTCCTTTTCTGAACAGAGCCAGTTTCTCTTAATTTTTCCACCAACTCCAAAATGTTCTTGACGCTTACATGTGTGCCGTCATGGCGTTCATTGAAATTAGCAGCTGCCTTATTTGCACAAGTATTATTGTGAAATAATTTTCTACTCTTTCAGCTATTGTATAAACTATTTTACTAACCTAAGTGTGAAAAGCAGCTAGATAAACAAAAAAACTAATTCGAATTTCATTCATCAGATACAAGCAATCTGAAAAAAGAAACTGCCGCCTTTATTGAGGAATCTACATTACACTGTGTGATTTCGCATGAATATTTTCCTGTAACGAGATTTTTACTTAATTTTTCCCCAGAATACAAGGTTAGGTTAGATTTCTCGCTTGTACCTCATATGATAGGTATGGATATGTGAGGGTCTACCAGATATATCCGAAAGACAACACATACAAAATTGACAGATTTTCTTTCGAATAAGTGAAAACTCAAAAATTATTTCACATTTGTGTTGAGAATCAAAAGAGTTCCCCAATGGTGTATCACTAGACCTATCTTTCCTATTCCAAAAATTGAGTTTTGTGTACCCCTGCTTAAGGGGTTGATGTAAATTGAAATAACAATGTGTTTAAAATGTCCTTCAGACAAAAATTGATCTGTTTTTGTATTTTATCCAGAAACGAATAGTTTAGCAGTTATTTTCGTTTCAGTTGACCCACCCGGTATATGATGTTCTGTTGCAATGAAAATTAAGGAGTATACATTCTAATGGGTCTAATTACCAAAAAATGCCAACAAAAATAATCATTCAGAGCATTAGATCACATATTGGAGAATTATTGTCAGAAGATATATGTTCTTTGAATATGGTGTCAAAATTGAAACCAACATAAGCTACCGTACACTCATTGCAAACAAATTTGTGAGCTCCTGATTTTTTTTAATTAGTCTGTTTTCGCTTATCAGTGAATAATAAATTGCTCAAGTGGTTAGGTTAGAAAGAGGTAGTTATTACGCTCATTACGTAGGAAAAGACAAAATAACAAAACGGAGAAGAACGTCATCGAGCCTCCAAATATAGAATAAATTTGAAAAAGATTTGGGACAATTCTAGAGTAAGCGGAATCTAATCATGCTACCTTGCTAGGAGTGAAAATAGATTCAGGTTCCTTCTAAGATGTATCAGATTTGACGATTTAGAAACTAGGAACGAGAGACACGAACTTGATAAGTTGGCTGCTATTCGGGATGTATTTGAAAGTTTTTAGTGAATTTCGAAGCCAATTTCACACCAAGTGAGTTCTTCACTGTTAGCTTTCAGAGGCAGATGTGGCTTCAAATAATATATACCAAGTAGGAAAGATCATATTTTGAACACTCTCAACCGTGCAGAAAAGAACATTCAATTACAGAGATTCATCTGTCATAACAAATGGGGAGCCGACCAACTCATCGCCCTTAATTTTTATCGATCATTCGTAAGATCAGTTATTGACTATGGTTGTATCTTCTACGGATCAGCAGCAGACACTTGGCTTCAAAAGTTGGATACTCTACAACACAAGGCGCTGAAGATCTGTTTCGGCTATCTCAGAAGCACACCTAATAATATTGTTCTCGCAGAATCAAACGAAATGCCTCTCAAACGGAGAGATTTGCTGACTCTCAAATTTCTCTCGAAAAAACGCGCCTTTTCTTCTCCACTTATGGTCAAGATTCACAGCTTATATATTCTAACACTCACATCAAAATATTGGACTATCAAAAAAGATCCACTCTTGATAGCGAATTACGACCTATTCATGGAATATAAGGAAAGGATCACCACATTGAACAAACTAGTCATGTACAGAATGGATTTCTTCAAATTACGAGATGTAAAAAATATTCATGTTCCCATCTACGGAGAAATGACGGCAAATACCGATTTTCACCGACTGATAGACTCACACTTCAGAAATTTTCATCACCTGTACACGGACGCCTCCAAACAAGATAATAACGTCGGTTGTGCTATTTTCGACCCCTTACACACCTCTCACTCACTGTTTCGACTCGGCAATAATTTCTCAATTTTCTCAGCAGAACTTCTAGCTCCTTGTAGAGCATTAGATAACATCTATCGCACATCGATACATTTTCCTCAAAAAATTTCCTGATAATATCAGATAGCCTGAGCAGCCTGATGAGCTTGAAGAAATTGAAATATAACACAAACTTCAGTCTGACTCATAAAGATATTTTAGAAGCTTTGTCCCGGCTATCTGCATCAGGCTGTACAATCGAGTTTCTCTGGGCTAAGGCTCATTCAGGAATAGTGGGCAATGAAAATGTTGATTCCTTGGCCAAGGAAGCGGCATTTCTTGACCCCATCCACCTTCCTTCCGCCATGTACAACGATTTTTTCCCCCTCTTTAAACACCTCACAACTTCAAGATGGAACGAAACCTTCAAATCCAACCCACGCGGACAGTTCTATAAATCAATTCAATCCTCCCCGCCACATTTCTACTGGTTCGATAACATATTTGATGAAGTAGACAAGTCTGATCCCATTAGGATTCTCAAACGAGATTTTATTCGTACTATCTCTAGAATGAGAAGTCACGCTCTCTTTCCGAAGTATCTTCACAGAATAAAATGGAAAGATAACCCTCTTTGCTCATGTGGGAAATAGGAACTTTAAACCACCTTCTGTTTCAATGTAATAACAACATTCGAAATATTCAATTGCTATGCTTAACCTTGAGTGAAATCACCAAACTCCATCAACCATATAAGGCTGAACAGATTCTCGCACTCAACAACCCCAAAGTCTACTGGGAAATATACACATTTTAAAGAAATCTCATATTAACTTATGAACAAGCACGGGTCGGGTGGCTGTTCGGTCTGAGCTCTCAGAGGCCCAGGTCGAGAGGCTGTGTGTGTATTTAAAAACTTAATAGTCAAAGTTTCATCATTAAATGTATCGTATAAATAATTATCCTTCTGGACTTATGTCTAACGACAGTCCAAACCCGGAGGATCGGGATGGATGCCTCTATCTTCCTTCAAATTGAAAAAATTTTCCAAGTAAGCCTACCAAATATGGTATCACAATGTTTGCTCTTCTTGATGCAAAAACATCGTTCACGATTAGTTTGGAACCTTATGTTGGGATGCAACCTGAAGGTCCATATAGGGTGAATAACTGAGGTAAAGACATTGCCCTCCGATTGATCCACCCAATTGCCGGTACCAATCGTAATGTTACTGGAGACAATTGGTTCAGTAGTTTACCACTTTTTGAGAAATCATAAATTAACATATATTGGTACATTACGAAGGAACAAACGAGAAATTCCAGCAGAATTTTTACCAAGTAGAAGCACTGCTGTAAAATCTTCAATTTTTTTAGTTCGAGGAATAATGCGACCTTGTTTCATATTATCCTCAGAAAAACAAATCAGTACTATTGTTATCATCAATACGTCACTGCTATTCAACAGATGCTCAGGCAGAAGATGACAAGAAACCAGTTATTACAGAATATAACAAAACAAAAATTGGTGATGATTTAGTTGATCAACTTAGCAACAATTACAATGTTGCTAGAAATACCCGTCGGTGGCCTATGGTTGTGTTCTATAACTTACTAAATATTGCAGGTATAAACGCATTATACTTTTGAATTGTGGAGGCCGTTACTTGATATAAATGAGATAAAGAACACAAGGTTTAACTTTAATCTACACTTTATTTGAAAAAATTCGACGACGTTTCGCTGACACAGCAGCTTTATCAAGAATGAAAAATAGAATGAAGAGTATGGTATTATAAACAAATCGTAGAACAAGTTGGATGAATAACAGGAAAATCCACACCGAGCCATTGTACAGTTAGTATGAAAGGTAATAAAAACTAATTGAACAAGTTAAGTAGGCGTGAATAATTCACATCTACCTGCTCATTCAAAAGGTTGTCCGAATGTTTGTATCTATTTATTTCTAATGCTTCTAGGAGATCTAATTTTGAACTTTTGATTTTATATGTAACATGTCAAAGTTTTTATTGAATGAATGGTTTTCTTTTATTAGGTGGTTTGAATAATTTGAATCAGATTTATTTTTATCGAAGCTACGTTTATGTTCAGATGTTCTTATGCCAAAACTCCTATAGGTCCTACCGATATAAATTTTATAATAAGAACCGCAATTGAGTTTATAGATTCCTGATTTTTTTAATATGATTACCTGAGTTATTAGAAGTTTTGAAAGTTATATTAAGATTTTGTTTGACGAGAAAGGATTTAATATTTGTACTTGCAGAACCGCAGAACCGAAAAAACATTTTTCGGTCTTTCGTAAACCAACACATACTGATGCAATTATACATAACTACTCATTACATCCAATTCAACACAAAGTTACAGCTTTAAACAGCATGGTACATCGGTGACTCAATTTACCTTTATCGGTAGAAGATTATAAGAAAGAGTTAAACATCATCAAACAGATAGCCATTAATAATTCATATAATTCGGATATGAAAGATCTAATCATTCGTAAAAACTCTATCAGAAAGCAATAAATGAAGTATATCCTATTCATAAAGACTATAAAATATTCAACAGTTTAACATTCTGCGGTTCTGCAAGTACAAATATTAAATCCTTTCTCGTCGAGCAAAATCTTAATATAACTTTCAAAACTTCTAATAACTTAGGTTAACATATTAAAATTATAAATCTCGTGTTGAAAAATCAAGTAAATCAGGAATCTATAAACTCAATTGCGGTTCTTGTGATAAAATTTATATCGGTAGGACCTATAGGAGTTTTGGCATAAGAACATCTGAACAGAAACATAGCTTCGATAAAAATAAATCTGATTCAAATTATTCAAACCACCTAATAAAAGAAAACCATTCATTCAATAAAAACTTTGACATATTACATATAAAATCAAAAAGTTCAAAATTAGATCTCCTAGAAGCATTAGAAATAAATAGATACAAACATTCGGACAAGCTTTTGAAAGAGCAGGTTGATGTGAATTATTCACCCCTACTTAACTTGTTTAATTACCTTTCATACTGTACAATGGCACGGTGTGGATTTTCCTGTTATTCATCCAACTTATTGTACGATTTGTTCATAATACCATACTATTCATTCTGTTCGTCATTCTTGATAAAGCTGCTGTGTCAGCGAAACGTCGTCGAATTTTTTCAAATAAAGTGTAGATTAAAGTAAAACCTTGTGTTTTTATCGCATTATACTTATTCAAAACTAATAGCCCAGTACAACGAGCATTCCCTAGTGATTTCCTGAAAAATGTGCTTGAAAACTCCAAATCGAGTTTAGGGCAACAATAGAACAATTACCTGCAAAAATAAGGCGCCGATCGACATCTATTAGGCATTAGTATGGTCGTACCCTTCCTCCTCAGAGGCCACAAAATTATGTTGGACGTTGCTGCATATGTTCTGGAAGTTACAACAAATCCACACGATAATATTGTGCGAAATGTTACAGGTATACTTGTGGAAATCATATGAAGGAAATATGTGTGAATTGTGTTGGTGAACAAAATTGACAGTTTTCAGGGGGACATAAAAGGAGGTAATTTTTCAGCTTGTAAACATTTTTTCATCAACTTGTTACCTGCCATTTTCAGTTTCAAACTGAATGTTTTTTCATGTTCATGTATTTTTCAGTAAATGGAAGATATATTGAGTAATGGTCAATAAAGTATCTATTCTGGGACTTTTTGGTATTTCTCTCAATTCCACAGAGAAAAAAATAATATTTTTCATCAGAACTCAGACAACTTCAATCACAAATGATCAAAGGTACTATTTCATTTCAAATACGTCTTAAAATTGATGACATTGATTTTTTTATGTCAAAAAGAAATTGGTCTACAATCGTGGACCACGCTAGTGAATACGTTCCAAAATAGAGCGCGGGTAACCGATCCTGATCGCCAATTGCAATTATGTAAAATCTCGGAAGAAAATAACAATAATCTACATATTCTGTATAAAATCTGTTTTTTTGACGAGAGTATTTTTTACTCTCAATGGTGGAGAGAATAAGCATAAATGCTGATATTCTGATACCCAGAATCTTCGTTGGTTCACACAGAAACTCATTTGCATTTATTGGAAGAATCAATAAAATCCTAGCTCACATAAATTATGGAGAGAATAGCATACGTTTCCAGAAAGATGGTTCTCCTCCACATCTTTATGTTCGAGTGTTACAAGATTTGGATGCGAATTTTCCAGGTCGGTAGATTGGAGAAGAGTGCAGTCGAGAGGCCAAACAGATCAGCCAATTTGAGTCTTTCAGATTCTTTCTTATGGAGTGATTTCAAATCAACAGTTTAAACTACACAACCTGAAAACTTGGAAGAGTTGCAGATAAGAATCGTCACTGATGCAGTCTTTTGACACCAGAAGTTCTTCAATGTATGAAGACGTCATATTGTACATTTAATTAGATATTTTGGTACTGTAAAATATCCAAAGATATGTCCACTATCCTTATAATGAATTGTGACTTAGATGCTGCAAAGTGTAGGGTCCATATTGAGATATTGTATACCGCCCTGGTCTTGCTACTCTGCATTCTCTGATACATACACATACCGGGTTTGCGCGAAGGTCCGTAGTAAAGTTCATATTTCATTGATTGTCGGTTGTAATCAAAAACATTCTCACAGGTCGAATTTTGATTTTTTATGCTTCACTTTTTATGACAAATTGAGGAATTTACCCTAAATGCCGTGACCCTCAACCACCCTCACTTTTTATTGTCAAATAGAGAGCATCATTCTGTGATTGGTCTTTTTGAAGTTCTATTAAGTTTAAAGATAACAGTGCAAAAATTCCACACAGAAAAAACGATTGCTCTCTCAAATACAGGGTTTTAAGATACTCATTATTCTCGTCACCGTTTCCCACAAAATTGGTTTCGGATTGGGGGTTTGACTCGTGATTAATTTCAAACACAATTGCGAATGGTCAAATATATAATCTTTTTCGAAATAACATATTCACTTTTATTAAGCATGAATAATTTAACAGTCCTGGACTTATAAAGAATATTATTTTCCGTAAATTACTGAAAAATAAGACACAATGATTCACAGTACCATTTTCATTACCAAACTCATTAAGCTGAGTTGAATAGAGCCATCCTACGCGTTTCGCCACAAAGTTCAAAGAACAATCCCGGAACGAGTTCGTGCAATTGAAAAATAAATTCACCTTTCACGTGGCACGACATCATAACAGCGCATAAACAGGGGGCTGTACGGCGGCAACATGCAACTTATTCAAAATAAACAGTTCATCAGACTGTAATTTAATTAATCAATTAATGTCCATTATCCTGGATCTCTACGGCGTTTGGCGTGAACAATCGCGTGGGTGGCGATTTGAAAATTACTGCCGTTGGGCTTCGACCCCACTACATTAAAGTTTGCATACACGTGTGGGGGAGTAGATATCTTCATTTCAATCAATGAAGGAAATATGTAGGTTGTGTACTCTTGATTGTTGTGTTCCCTAATTCAAATGATTGGTGAATTTGATATTTTGGATATCCGTGGTGTCTTAACTCCTCGATTTTAATCATTGATTTTGGTAGAAAATACACATAGGTTGAATAAGGGGTTAACCACGGTCCTCTCTGTACAATGCTAGAGCTGCTGAGAATTGGCAACAATGCTAGCAGGGCTATTGACGGCCCGTACTGAGTGCGTGTCATGCAGCCATTGTTTACTGTTGGTTGAAGTACGTTAAAGATATTTCGTATTCTATTATTTTTCGGAAGTTTCAAGTATTGTTTAAACAATCTACTGTTTTCATTGCGAAATGTATTCATTTGAGTGTAACATCATTTCAAGTTTTGAATAATCAGGCGCTTATTCATCTATATATATGTCTGCATAGTTCTGTTTAGTTTTCGTTTCGAGAATCTGAAATTGCCGAATACTTGTGTATTGCCAGCTGGCAAAAGCAATTAAAAATCGCAAAACGAAAAAGAATCAGTGTTTAATATTCCAAAGGATGATTGGATGAAAAACATTCCCAGAAAAAACTGGAGTCCTGGTAAAAACTCTGTTGTTTGTGAAAAACATTTTGTACCTCAATTTATTTCAAAAGAAGAGAAGTATGTGGATTCCACAGGCCAGGAAAGAGTTATTTCTAGAACGAGGTATGCACTGGTACCTGGGGTAGTTCCCACATTACTTCCCAATTTACCATCTAATATATGCAAGAAATTGCCAGAAGTACGGAAAGACTCTGCTGTCCGAAAGGAAATGGTCTTACGAAGAGAGAAATAGGAAATCGGACAATGGCTGTGTTGAGACATTATTAACGAATTTATAGTGTTCTTAGACAATTTTTGGCGAAACTAGATTTACAACGGTGAAAGTATGAAGTTTTATGTGATAAAGTTTGTTTTTATCAGGCTGATTTGGAAAATATGCCAACGGTACTTGTCTGCATTAAAGTGCAAGATAGTTTGAGTATAGAGATATGTACAGACAACTGTGATATATCTAAAGAAGAATTGAATTGGGTTCTTAATTGTGGTGGCAAAATGAGTAGATGAGCGCAATTAGAAAATATATTAATTAGATACAAATATGTTAAGGGATGTGATGAACTTCAACTCAACGTTACAAATCTAGTGCAAAATATTAAAGATCTTTTTGAATGCATGCAATGAAAAATAAACTTGCTTTCTGCGAAATGTGCTCGAATTTTATAATATAAGCGCAATCACAAATTGGGGATGATTCAGATAATTGCAAATATTTAGAGGATTTGAATAGTGGAGGGCTTTCTATTCCATCTGATACAGTGCTTTCACTTGGTAAGCATATGAAATGAATTATTTGATATCGAAAAATTTTGAAATGGATTTTCTGAAATGCAAAAATACGTAAATTCCCCATTCATTTAACAATAAAAGGTTTTGATTTCACTCTCTTCAACACCAGGCTATCCTCCCAAATATATTATGATAACTGTGTTTGTGGCTTACAGTTTGATGATGTTATCAACAAGTTATTGAGAACTATTTCTAACATTTTACTAAATAATTATACTGCAGTAAAAATATTTCCATTAGTCAATTGAGTGCTCCAAAAACGGAAACTTCTTACTGTACTTTGAATCATTTACCTATTGCTGTTTTCAGTTACCTATTTCTACTAAGATCATTAATATTTTCTTACACATTTCTCTGTCATTGTAAGTGCATGTTTCTAAGTGTTTATTATATTATAGTCTCTTTTAAATGCATACGAATTCAATTTAAGATACCCGCGCCATATAAACTCTGTGCTAGTTCAATATCAAGTAACCCTCTCAGTGTGATATCACGCGCTGTTGCCACATAAGCAGCTCAGGCCTTGTATAGAGAGGGCCGAGGGATAACTCATTCATGCCAAATTTTATTTGCCCAATATTTCTTATAGTTGGCACTTTTTCAGAAGAAAAATACATAAAAATTTAATAGTTGAAAAAGTTTATTACAATATTTATTAAATAAATGCTTTCTGAGGGTATGCTGAAACAAAGAGAATGAGCATATCAAATCCATAATTTTGAATACACTCCCCTAGGACAATACAATATAAACTTTTAGGTTGGTCATTCAAGAGTCGCTTGGTAACTTTCAGAAGTGTAAAATAAGAAGATATCATTAAAAAGAGATGAGTCTATGATGACTAATATCAATAATTTTCGAGTTAATGAAAAATTAAAAAATTCTACCATATTCAAACATTCGCGGAGAGACCAATCAACTGGTATCGAATGTTTACTGATCATTTTCAAAATCGAGTGTTTCCTCCCCGGGCCCTAATTACTGCCAGTATACATCTCGGATGCCCCTAAATCAAATCTTGGATGTACTCTTGAGTCACTGAGTTCCAAATTTCAGCAAGCAGATTTTCCAGTTGTTGAAGTGTTCTACAAGGCATCATACGTTGCTGAATTTGCCACCTCATGTTGTTCCAAACATGTTCTATGGGATTCAAGTCGGGACTTCTGGCTGGCCATCAATTTCGGCATTATGCAGAGATTCTGCAACTACTTTAGCTGCATAAGGCCAAGCATTATCATGCATATAAATGAAGTTTTCGCCAATCAATGGGCTGAAGGGAACAACATACGGTTCAAGGATATCTTTGATGTAACTGGCCGCTGTCATTCTTCCATTATTCACATGACTAACCCAGTTCGACCATGGAAAGAAATGGCTCCCCACACCGTTACTGAGCCTCCTCCGAAGATTTCGGTTTGCCGGATATTGCATTGCTGATACCGTTCCCCAAGTCATCTGTATACAGACATGCGTCTATCATTTGATATTAGACAGAACCTGGACTCGTCGGGAAAGAGAACATTCGACCATTCTAGAATATCCCAATTTGCATGTTACCTTGCAAACTGAAGTCTTGCAACTCGATGCTCTCTGGTGAGACGTGGGCAGGAATAAGCCAACCTTGGTCTGATCTCCTCTTCTCTGAGCTTGTTCCTAACAGTTTGCAATGAAATATGTACATTTCTGCAAGTTCATTTTGTAGCATTCTAGCCGTACAGTGCCAAACTCTAAGTGCAGTTAAACGAAGCCAACGATCATCAACTGGTGTTGTTATCCGATTTCATCCTTGTCCGGCTCTTCTTCCATATTCCCCTGTTTCGTGATACCGATTAATTGCTCTTGAAATAGTGCTTTGGTTAACATTCAACAAGTTAGCCACGTAACGTTGGCTTCGCCCCTCCTCTAGAAGTGTTACAATTCTTACCACTTCATGATCACTCAAATATCGTCCAGGACGTTCAGCAGCCATTACAATAAATTCAAAGATTCGAAAATCAACAAGAAACACAGAAAACTTGCATTAATTTAGCCTGAAAACTGAAGAGAAATTGAATAAATACTGATAGTCAAATAAACTCGTTCTTGTTTCAGGCGTATTTGAGATCATACGGAAATAAATATTACTACAAAGATAAGATTTTTTTCCTCTCATATGTTCAAAATCATGCGTTGGCAAAGAAACTGCGATCGAGCTGCTTAATCGATTGGGGAATTCAGAATACCAGGTGATGCGACCAGTTTCGTCGTGTGTGTATAAAATGATGATTTTCCTGCTCACAGATATTATGAACGTTAGAATACTAATAAAAATACTTTTTCTCCAAACAAATATCGATTTTATTTGACAGTTCAATCTGAATTTGGGAGGCTTCAACTTGGTAGAATTATCAATAACAAAAACAACTAACATTTTGAGAGGAATTTCACTGAGAAATTGTGATTCGTAACGCGTTTCACTACAACTTAGTTTCTTCAGACGAGAAAGAGTGATTATTTTGTAGGAGATTCGAGTAATTTTTCAAACAAAAATAAGATTCAAATTACGCGAAACATCTCCTAGAATATAATCGCTCTTTCGACTCATAGTTTAAAAGTTTGCATACAGATAATGAATATTGGAAAGTAGATCTTTTGGAAACTTTAGAAATCAACAAACACAAACACTCAGGTAGACTCATCAATGAACAAGTCGATTCAAGCCATTCACCTCTATTGAATCTCTTCAGGGAGCAATCTATTCCTTAATCTTATAATTCCTTAATTAATATACCTGTCATCAATAACCACTTGAGAAAAATCAACTCAATAAGTTACTTAAGAACATTTGTACTTATATCCTCAATTGTATCTATATATAGTTGTAATAATTTCTGTACATTCATTCGTCTGAAGAAGCTACGGTGTAGTGAAACGCGTTACGAGTCACAATTATTCAGTAAAATTCATCAACAAATATTAATTGTTTTTATTATTGACATAGTTCTAACTGTGGCCAAGGTACAACATCACGGATCACGATACATCACCACTGTTGTACCTTGATCGACAATCCAACTTTTTTTAGTCTGTGTAGATCTTTCGAAGTCTATTCTCTATTCTTTTATCTCTATTCTATTCTTTTCTTTAATATACGAACCTTATTAGTTATTGTATAAGATACAATTTAATTAACGCAGATAATCTAGAAAGGGCGAAAAATGCAAGCTATGGGCACAAAGGAACTCTGGTATCACAATCGTTTTTCCGGAAAAGACTGACTTAGACTACCGAAACAAAGTAAGAACTAATTGAAATAGAAATGACGAGGGAGGTACTATGTTCTCACTCATACACATGAATACTCAAAGTGTGAGAAATAAAATTAACGAAATTGAGACTTTTTCTTGACCAAATCGTTCAATATGATGTCTTGTGTATTACTGAACACTGGTTGTCTCAACAGCACGCCACAACTTTTGGGGTTGAGGGTTGGAATACAGCATCGATTTTTTCAAGATTTATACTCGAGCATGGGGGCAGCATGCTGCTCACAAGGGATTCGAACTACATGGAACTTGACAATATCAGGAATTTGTGGTCTGAACTGCAATGTGAAGTTTTCGCTGTGCATTTGCGGGATAAAAATTTGTCTATTGTTATCCGCTCTTCACAATGAGATTTTGAGGTTATTATTGAAATTTTATAAAGTGGTTTAAGGTTGCTGAGGGTATCCGGTAGTTCAGTTATATGTGGTGATTTCAATGTGAAATTTAATACTGCTGATGGGAATGCTGGAGTTCTCTGCTGCCTGCTGAGTTCGTTTGGTTATGAGCAGACGATTCATGAGCCAACCAACCAGAGGTGAAAACTGTTTGGATAATAATACATAATATATGTGTCCTACAGTGGTGAATGCGAACCTCTCGGATCATAATGCTCAAAGTCTTTCAATGGATTTAACTGGTATGAATGTCAAATTTACGGAATTCAAATATCGCCCTATCACACAATAGGGGTTGAATGTAATGCATAATTTACTTGAACAACTAAATTGGGATTATATAGAGGATGAGGATCTGGATCCTGGGGAGGCTTTTCGAATATTTCAGCAAAATTTCATTGATTCTTCCTTGATATCGTTTCCTGAAAAGACAGGTTCATGTAATAATAGCTTTCGCAATAATGGGTGGTTCAATCATGATTTGAGGGAGATGCATGATCAGTTGCATCTTGTATCTGACTTATTTAATAAATACAAAACCAATGATCTACTACTTGGGCATAGGAAATTACGTTATTTGTACAGACTGGAACTTCGGAAGGCTAAGGTAAAACTTTGTGGGCATGGTTAATAAAGGAGAAGTGGTAATACTGTCGGTTGCCATAATGCCATAAGTCCCCAAGATTTCAATGATTTCTTTGTGTCAATTCCTCCAAAGTTCTCGAATAACATTACCAAGCTCAATATGGACCTTGAATCAACATTCAGGAGAGACGTAGCAGCTTTCAATTCACTGAAATTTCATATAACGATGTAAGGGACGTAATACAAAATCTGAAGAACAGTAGGTCAACTGACCAATATGGGTTATCAACTATTTTACTTAAGAAAAATATTAACTCCATGGTTTATACTTTGACCAGGATTATTAACAGATGTCTCAGAGCTGGGGTCTATCCTGATTGTCTGAAGGTTTCTAAAGTCACTCCAATTTTTGAGAAGGGTGATCGTGAGGATGTCTCGAATCACAGATGTGCAACCAGATCGTGCAGTACTTCGAATCAATGAGCCTCTTTTTGGGAAATCAGTTTGGCTTTAGGAAGGGCAGAAGCACTTGTGACGCGGTGTTGGGTTTCGTGGCCACAGCTTGGAATGCACTCACTTGCACTGTTCTTGGACCTGACCCAGACATTCGATTGTGTCTCCCGTGAAAAGCTTCTATGGAAGGTGGAGGCCTATGGTTTCAATAATACAAGTAGAGGTATCATCCGCTCTTTTCTATCGGGTAGAGAGCAAAGTGTGTTTGCCCGTGGAACATTTTCTGAGAGAAGATCAGTTGAAAATGGAGTCCCTCAAGGCTCAATTATGGGACCTTTACCATTCCTGATTTTCACTAATGATTTCCCTGAGTACGACACTGGCTTATCTTGTACTCTACTTGCGGATGATACAGCTATCTCAGTTAGTAGCGGGGGGCTCAGTCGGATGCTTTGGAAGGTTCAATGTAAATGGATTGAGCATGAATGAGAACAAGACTCGAAGTCTTTTGATAAGCTTGAGGAATGGTGCTCAGAGTGAGGTTCGCAGTGTATATTTTTTAGGCGTATATCTGGATTCAGGTCTCATATAGGATAGTCATGCAAGGCACTTGTCTTCTAAGATCAGCAGGAACATGTACATTTTGAGATATTTTTCCCATTCAGTCTCACATAATGTCCTCAAAACGATTTATTTTGCACTCATTGAGACCCATTGTCGATACTGTATCTTGGTCTGAGGAAATTGCGTCGAACACCAGGCACTCTTCAGATTACAGCTTAGGGCAGTCAGAATCGTTGGGAGCCATAAATACCGCGAATGTTGTAGAAATATGTTTGTTGAACTGGGCATTCTAACTTTGCCATCCCTATATATTCTGGAATGCCTCATTCATGTGAAACAGAACTTCGATTCTTTTAATCTGCATAGAGATACCCACACTCATGACACCAGGAAGAAGACTGATATAAAAAAAAATTACTACCGACTCAGCAGGTCACACATAAATTCCAGTTTCCAAGCAATAAGCTTTTTTAACCTTTTACCTAGTGATATAAGAAACCTTTCTATCAGAAAATTGAAAAGTCAAATCACAATTATTTTACTTGAAAATCCCCTCGTTTGCTTCGATGAATTCAGTAGGATAAATTTTACTCGGAAGTATTAACAATAGTCTGACTTGTCTTTGTCTTGTGATGTCTCAAATTTATTATCAGGTGCTTCTGCTTTCATTGGTACCTGTTTTTGTCTTTTGTATTTTGAAGAATGAAATTTTATATTTTTATACGTTCAAATTTTCTATATTTCTATATTTTCATATCTATATATTGACTGCATTCTGAATTGTTGTATGCCTTTATTTATTATCTGACGTGTGCAAACTGATTATGTATAAGTAAAGCACCACATATACTATCTATCTATCTATCTATCTATCTATCTATCTTAGTTTAACACAAGACTTATGACCGTCTTGATTTTAAATCGATGCAATGAAAACGTGAACAAGGCACAACAGGTTCCCTTACATTTTGAAGCATTTAGATAAGAGAAATCTATAAATATATATCTAAATGATTAAATATTATATTCCAATAACATTTCTGATTGATTTCACCACTCCATAGTTCTTGATTGAAAATTCAAGATGCTCTAATTTGCATCAATATTGCAAATGATGTATTCATCAAGCACCGCTTGCTTCTTATGCAAGATTCACTGAACTATTTCAGAATAAGTTCAAATAAATGCTTTACTTTTTTCATTCGGTAAACTCTGCTATATATCTTCCAAGACGGCAGAGAAATGTTCTCTAAACTGCTATTATTTCTGTCTTCAGCCATCGGCAATGAGATTTTGGGGCATGTTTCGCAAGTCTCTGAGCATGAGGGTTTGGCGAACTACATAAGGTTATCTGTTGTTCGTTGTCTGATCTCGCAATAAATAACCTATTCGAGAATGTAGACAGAATGATTTCTGCTAACGAAATCGTGATGTATATAAAGGGACATCGAATGAACTCAGTGTTATATGTCATGAATGTGGTGATTGATCACTGATACGATAATTGGGTTGTTTGAAAATACATGTTTACTCCATAACAGAAATGGATTAGGTTAAGTTAGGTAATGAATAGAATGGCCAATATTTGATGTTAATAAACTAAGCTGAGTAACCTTCTGCCTTCTTTCGAGCTCTTAACTAAGTATTTATTCATATAACTTGAAATGTTCCTGTTGGTTTTATGAAACGAAGTAATAGCTAAATGTTTTTCAAAATTCTGTAGCGTAGTTTGGACATGTTTATACAGGGTGTTATATAAAAGTATGTCACAACTTAACGGGGTAAATCTACGTGCAATTTTAAGAAAAATAGTTCATATGAACATAGGTCCGCAAAAGCTTTGTTACGGAGCTACAGGGTGTTGAGATTTTTGGAAAAAATCATTTTCTCTTCAAAACTCCTTCAGTTTTTGTGATATTCAACCCAAATTTGGAATACAAACTTTGAACCTGAGCTAGGTTAGATAAAGAGGAGTATGTTGCAATGTATCGTTTTAAATACGTAATTAGAAAAGATTGAAAAATGTAGCAAAAACGAAGGGGAATAATTGGGACTTACCAAAGGAAACTTTTCATCCGCGTGGATATGTCCAATTGGGTATGAGAAGGTACCACTCGGATTGTCTATAGTAGCACAATAATAATAGTAATAGCACCGCAGCACTATATGTAATAGTTTGCCACCATGAATAAATAATGAGTTTATTTGAGATTAGTAATTAAGTAATATGAGCACTTGAATTATTTTTCGCACATGACACCTCGTTAGTTGAACGATTATAGTCAACTTTCTATCCTCTTCTTCTTTCTTCCGCTCAACGACCACTTCCGGGCATATAATTGGTTCCCGTTGTGCATGTGATCGCTGATCGCTTGTAGAGTTGGAGGTTAGAAGGGAAAAGTTTGGATTGGACAAAAACTTGGTGGCGGGTATTGGAACTATCGTCTGAGCTATAGCGATATATAGTCTGTTCCGATTTGAAATATTGTAATAATAGTAGGGTGGAATTGTGCTGATATGAAGTAAAACAATTGAGCAGAACGCAAAATATTCAAGGAAAATTCATAAACCTTATTAAAAAAAGAATAAGGATCGAAATTAGATGAAAATAAATATTAGAAATATTAAAGATATTAACGGGATACCAAACAAGCTTCATTTTACAGCTTCCAGCAATACACGTCCTAGATTTTAACTGAAATTCACAAGGTGTTTTTTTTTTCCGAGGCCATGTCTCGTTTTGCCCTTTCAAACTTTTTTGCAGTACGCCACTGATCAGCGTACAATAAATTTTCGTCATCTTCGTTCAATTAAAAAACTTTTTTGAAGATTGTAATTTTTTCGTATATCCAAACGTTTTCGAGTGAAAAATTATTGAATTTGAATTATTTGAATTGAATGTTCGCTCAATAAAAAAATTATAGAAAGACTCTATAGGTATGCCCAAAATTTACTTTTATTTTGAAAGCTCGACATCTGAGACTCAACTAATACTTATTCAATATCAAACTAAAAAAAAACAATTAAAAACTTAATAGATTCCCAAATCGAGTAACACCAGACAAGCGAATAATTTCAAAAGTTGAGGGAAACCGGTACTTTTACTACAAATAATCATTTAAAAGGTGAAACTCAAACTATGAGAACTCCAGATATTGAGGAAGCAGTTTCTAATTGTATTGAGTTGAATCCTCATGCGGGTACAAGAAAAATTGGAAATCAGTTGAATATTTCACATATTCTAGTTCGGAGGATTCTCTACAACTTTTAATTGTACCCGTTTCATATTCAACGCGTCCTAACTCTACTTCCCGAGATTTTCCTTCGAGTCTGAATTTCTACCGATGGTTCTTAGTGATATTAGATAAAATGCTTTTTGACAGTGAAATAATGTTCAGAGACGAAGCTAACTTTTCGAGAACTTCTTTCGCAAATGTTAACAATAATCATTATTGGGCTGAGGAAAACCCCGTTTGATTGAAGAATCTCATCATTGAGAACAATTCTCACTAAATGTCTGGGTCGGAATAATTGAAAATTATTTTATCGGGCAAATTTTTTGTCTAACAAACTAAACGGTCTTGTTTATCGGTAATTTCTTGAGAAGGAGTTAATTTTATTGCTCGAGGATGTGTCCTTTTTGGTGAGAAACAGCACATTTTAGCGGGAATTCTCGAATAATACATTCAACAACCTACTGATAGGTCGGGGTGGGCCAGAACCATGGTCTCCTAGGTCCCCAGACTTAAATAGCGTAGACTCTTTCTTATGGGGACATTTCAAAAGTTCAGTTTATACCACTCCTGTGAACACTGTAGAAGAATTGAAAAATTGAATAATGACCTCTTGTGACTCGATAAGAAAAACCCCTGGAATATTTGAAAGAGTGGGTGATAATATGCGAAAAGGGACAGAAACCTGTATTCTTGCAGGTGGAGGACACTTCTAGTAATCTATTTAGTTTTTAATTGTTCTTTTTTTTAATTTTTTTAATTTTATATTGAATAAGTATTAGTTGAGTCTCAAATGTCGAACTTTCAAAATGAAAGTAAATTTTGAGCATACCTATTGAGTCTTTCTATAATTTTTTCATTGAGCGAATAACATTCAATTCAAATAATTCAAATTCCATAATTTTTCACTTGGTAACGTTTGGATATACGAAAAAATTACAGGTGTCAAAAAAGTTTTTAAATTGAACGAAGATGACGAAAACTTATTGTACGCTGATCAGTGGCGTACTGCAAAAAAGTTTGAAAGGGCAAAACGGGACATGGCCTCGGAAAAAAAACACCTTGTGAATTTCAGTTAAAATCTAGGACGTGTATTGCTGGAAGCTGTGAAAAGTAGCTTGTTTGGTATCCCGTTAATATCTTTAATATATTTAATATGTATTTTCATCTAATTTTAATATTTATTTTTTTTCGATAAGTTTTATGAATTTTCCTTGAATATTTTGCGTTCTGCTCTATTGTTTTACTTCATGTCAGCACAATTCCACCCTACAAATATTTCAATATTTCAAATCGGAACAGACTGTATATTGCTAAAGCTCAGACGATATTACCAATACTCCCCACCAAGTTTTTGTCCAATCCAAATTTTTCCTTTCAAAACCCTCCAACTCTACACACGATCAGCGTTTACATGCACAACGGAAACCAATTATATGTCCGGAAGTGGTCGTTCTGCGGAAGAAAGAAGAAGAGGATAGAAAGTTGACTACAACCGTTCAACTAACAAGGTGTCTGGTGCGAAAAATAATTCAAGTGTTTATATTACTTGATTACTAATCTGAAATAAACACATTATTTATTTATGGTGGCAAACTATCACATATAGTGTTGCCGTGCTATTACTATTATTACTGTGCTACTATAGACAATCCAAGTGGTACCTTCTCATACCCAACTGGACATCTCCACGCGGACGAAAACTTTCCTTTGGTAATTCCCCTTCGTTTTTGCTACATTTTTTCATCTTTTCTTATTACGTATTTATAACGATTCATTGCAACACAGTCCTCTTTCTCTCACCATAGCTCAGGTTCATAGTTTGCATTCCAAATTTGGGTTAAATATTTCAAAAGCTGCAGTAGTTTTGAGACCCAAAAGAGTCCCACTCGTCTTTAGATTTCTCTAATCTGCTTGTTCTATGGTTATCCCGTGGCCCAAGAATTTGTACGACGTTACTTGATGAATATCTTTTTTTTCTACTACCAAATTGGTCATGAATTGGGTCCTAGAAATATTGAGTTTTAGTCCCACCATTTTTGAAATTCGATAAAGTTCTTCCAACATCATGGCAATTTTATCGACACTATCTGATATGAGAACAATGTCGTCTGCGGAACTTAAATGACTTAAATCTTCCCTATTTATATTTACTCCTAGGTGGTCTCAATTCAACTGTTTGAACATATGTTCGAGGAGGGTTATAAATAATTTGGGGGAGATTTTATCGTCTTGGCGGACTCCACGCTTCACTTCGTGAGGTTTTATTTTATACACGCTGTAGCTCTGTCATTAATGTTCCTTAGTAGAGTAGTGTAACAATCATCAATGGAAGAGCTGAAAGCACTTTGGATGGTTGATGTGTCGAATGCTTTCTCATAAACCACGCACTTCAATCAATCAAGGACTTGATAATTTGTGAATGGTCCTTGATACCGTACCCAGAGCAAAAACCAGCATGTTTCCTTAGTTGGTAGTTACACAATTCTCCTTTTTGTGATTATCTTCATGAAAAGGTTATTGGTGAGACCTCAAGCTTATAGGGTGATAGTTATTTTCATCTGTTATTTCTTTTTTTCTGTATTATAAAAATAAGTACTTTGTGCCAGTAAGTAGTTTACATTTAATCCGTTTGTTAGTTATAAAACTTCACCCAGATTCACTACGAGTTCCATGAAATGCTGGACATTTATCTTTAAGGTATCTGAATTCATTTTCCCTGATGATACGTTCTGTTCTTTATATTTGAAACACCTCGTTTTTGACTGAGCATTCCATTCCAACTATTATTCTCAAATAATGCCTTTCTCACGTGACAATTTTAATAAGTGCTGGAAATATGATTGATTCTTATTTTATCAATAATCTAATGATAAACTGTGAAATAGAGACAAAGTAGTGATAAGGTTGGGGGAGATTACTTGCTAGTTGTTTTCTGTAGGACAGGAGAGATTTTTTGAGAGTCATTGAGAGGGTTTAGGGACAAAGATGATAATTTCAGGGGAGGAATGGGTATGCCGTTTTCATATGTTTTGTCTTTTGTCTAAATAGCATAGACTCTTTCTTATGGGGACATTTCAAAAGTTTAGTTTATATCACTCCCTTGAACACTAGAAGAATTGAAAAATTGAATAATGACCTCTTGTGACTCGATAAGAAAAACCCCTGGAATATTTGAAAGAGTGGGTGATAGTATGCGAAAAAGGACATAAGCCTTTATTCTTGCAGGTGGAGGACACTTCTGGTAATCTATTCAGTTTTTAATTTTTCTTTTCTTTAATTTTATATTGAATAAGTATTAGTTGAGTCTCAGATGTCGAGCTTTCAAAATGAAAGTAAATTTTGAGCATACCTATTGAGTCTTTCTATAATTTTTCATTGAGCGAATAACATTCAATTCAAATAATTCAAATTCCATAATTTGAAGCTTATAGGGTGATAGTTATTTTAATCTGTTATTTCTTTTTTCTGTATTATAAAAATAAGTACTTTGTGCCAGTAAATAGTTTACATATAATCCGTTTGTTAGTTATAAAACTGCACCCAGATTCACTACGAGCTTCATGAAATGCTGGACATTAATCTTTAAGGTATCTGAATTCATTTTCCTGATGATACGTTCTGTTCTTTATATTTGAAACACCTCGTTTTTGACTGAGTATTCCATTCAAACTATTATTCTCAAACGATGTATTTCTCACGCCACAATTTTAATAAGTGCTGGAAATATGATAGATTCTTATTTTATCAATAATCTAATGATAAACTGAGAAATAGAGACAAAATAGTGATAAGGTTGGGGTAGATTACTTGCTAGTTGTTTTCTGTAGAACAGGAGAGATTTTTTGAGAGTCATTGAGAGGGTTTAGGGACAAAGATGATAATTTCAGGGGAGGAATGGGTATGCCGTTTTCATATGTTTCGTCTCATCCTTCGCTATACAACTGAGAGAGACCCTAATCAACAGAAACTATCTGAAACTCGTTCTACATATTTCGAACATTCTCGCAACATTATTCACCATTTATTGACCGACCGGAATGAATGACGAAGTCGCCGAAGTTATATTAATCTAATACAAAACTCATTTCCCAAGTTGGCCAAGTTTGTGATAATAGACCGAGCGATATGTCGAGTTTACCAAAGAGCTGAGAAATATCTCGTCTCTAACTGCTTTTTTCCTCCAGAGGAATCTAGACATAATTTCGACGGATCTTAATGATGAAACTTGTTTTTCGATCGTGCCAATATATAACAGTTTTCGATTGTTTTGTGATGGATCGCAGTAGGGAATTGAATAGATAACTTGATGATGAGAATTGTTGGTCGCACAAGGACTGCTCTGAAAGAATATTGAATTGTCATTTTTTCTACTGTCAATGAAAACGAAACTAACTTCGATACATTAGCTGAAAGACTTGAAAGATGTAATTTGGCATTGGAATACTTGAAGTGCACAGAAAAAAGACGCACTATCATTCCGCAGTTGTTCTTGTTCGAATTTGTCTGTAAAAAGAAGTAGCACTATTATTAAACCTCTGAATCATCACAAAATAGTGTCTAACTTTATTTATACAACTCAGAAACCTGATTCCCTATGTTGTGGGAATGAAAAGAGTAATTCGATACAGTTTTCCTGAAAATATTGCTTTTTGAAAATTGATCTCAAGAAAGTTATGAATATAAAATAATCGAATAAAAAGGGCCTCACTTCAAAAGTAATTTACTCATTCATGAGATAGTAATAAAAGAAATTGTTGAACCTCATTCGAACAGAATGTGCTCAGATCCTGAATACTTTGATATTTTTTTTTGCAATGGGTAAAAAGTAGTCGAAGGAAGAATTTGGAGGCCTGTTTCAGGGTTGACCTAAGAGAAAAGTAGGGTAGGGCGGGGTTAGTTGAGTATAGGGGCAAGTTGGGAATCGAAATATCTGTCTAACTATTCACCATACGCATAGTGATCGTTTATCGCAAGCGTCTGTAAAATCAATTGTCTGTTTTCAATCAGGTGAATCTTCTAGATAAGTATTGTACCTTTGATATGTAGAGGGTTCTGGGTAATTCACCACGGTTGGGGGTTATCACCACGCGATCGCTAGTGTCGGTTGGGCAAACGTGTAAAGCGCCCCTGCGTTTTGTGCCCAAAAATGTCGTTTATCGCAAGTTTTTGTCTGTAATAATCAATTGTAGGGTAAGTGTTAATCTTCTAGATAATTATTGTATCTTTGATATGTAGAGAGGTTCTGGGTATAATTCTTACAATTTTTGTTTAACCTAATTTTTGTTTTAAAATTCCTGGTTGGGGTTAGTTCAGCTATAATTAGTAAATTTACCCTACGACTCAAACAAGTAAAGTAATGAATATTTTTTGCTTCGTTAGGGTGCAAGAGGAAGACTGTTCTTACACTACTGAAGATTTAAAAAATGCTGCAAAGGCTGCAATGATGAGGAAAACAATGGTAATGCCGCCGCTAAAGAATTAGGTATCTAATGGAAGATTTTGATAAGATTTTTGAAGAAATAAGTAAGGGGGATGATTGATCATCCCCACCGAGGCAAGTAGTTTCTCCTACACATAAAGACTCTGAAAAAATACTTGCTACAAATAGCATCAATCTTCTATGGATATTCTCCAACAGACGTCCGTCGTCTTGCTTACGAATGTGCTATTAAATTTGGCATTAGAATTCCACCTAGCTGGTTTACGAATAGGATGGCCAGAGAAGAATGGCTTACGATGTTTTTAAAACAAGATGTGGAGCTCCAGATATTCATGCGATATCGGACATTGATAGTACATGGAGAAAGGATTGACCGTTTGGAGAAAGTGTTTTCTTTTCTATCTTGCATGTTATTCGAACAAAATTCCGAGAATATTTTCAATGCTGCGGCACTTCCGGTTATACCGCAAGTTGACACTAATTTTGTTATTTCGAATAGCATGAAGTATGTTTCAATTGTTTTTATTGAAGGAATTAAACCATTTCTTCTCATATCATTGCCACCTGAAATTAACTGAAGAGAAGATATGAATTTTTCAATCGGAATTATGTGATTTTTGGTTGTCTCTTAGACGGCTTCATAAAAATACTAGGTATTATTCAGTATTGATTATTTCTAGCTCATTTTGAGTAAAGAGGTTCATTCAGCATATTTCAATGGAACCAGATGCTTCACAGTATACAGAGTGTCTCCAAGGCTTGTGGCAAATCGTAGTACATTCAAAGATACAAAAGTCTACCTATTTTTGCACAATTTTTTATTCCAAATGAGTAGAGGAACATTGGGAATGGCGTAGGTGTTAATTGCTTTGACTAGATTCCCCGAGTTCAACACTGACTTCAGCAGAGTCTTCAGACGCTGACTGTACTCTGAACGAAATCTACAGCTTTCATTGCGAACTGTATTCAATTCATTATTATTTATTATCGTGAACTTATGCACTATCTCAGCTGTTAGCTGGATTTAATTTACCTTTTCCAGATTTAGCAATCAAAGGAAATAGGCTCGATTACAATATACTTGACATAAATTTCCTCACTAACTACATGTATTAGGAATTACAGGTTTTTGCATTTCTATATAGGTATTCTTATGCAATTCCAATTTCTTAAGGCTATCATGCAAAGTTTTGGGTATTAACCTAGTTGGGGATATGATGACAGGAACAATATCTATTTCATCGAGGTGCCAGATCTACTTGATCTCTATAGGAAGGTCTGTGTATTCAGACTTTTTCTCCTGGAACTTGTTCAGCACGTTGTTATTATTCGGTATGGGTACATCCACCAGCATTGCTGTACTGTCTCTCTTATCATACACCACTATGTCTGGCCTATTATTCGTCACCATTCTGTCAGTGGTAGCAGGCCTATCGCAGTATAATCTGATATAATAATAATATAATATTTAGAAGTCCGTACTTGTGTGCAAGTTTCTGATGGATAATGTTGCACATTTGATTATGCCTGTGAAGATAGTCCGTATTAGCCAGTTGTTCGCAGCCGGACGTATTATGCTGTATAGTCTGCGTTCTTATTATCTTAATATTAAATTTTTTGTTGTTGTTTGTAGCGATCACTTGGTCTTTAATGACCATAAGGAATCCTCTTATTTCCGGGAATAATTCCCCCTTCATCAACCATTTGTTGGACGCTTCTTTGTCGATGTGTGGTTGATTAATCTCATGGTGATGTCGTCCATGCAAATCCTTTCTCGACCATTGCTCTTGTTTTTCAGTATCTGATAGGAACGGTAGATTTAGCAGATCATCTCTGGTAGCAAGATTTGGAGGTGTATGTCACTTATCAGCCAACGATACCACTCTATGGAGGTCAGAAGTGAGAGCTTTGACAGAGAATGATTCTCTGAGATTTTTTATCTGTTTGGTGTTTAAATTGACAACATCTATTAATTCGCGACCTCCTTCTTTCCGCTTCAAAGTTGTTCTTATCACAGACGATTTTGGATGATGATTGTTGTACTTTGTCAGCATCGTTCGGGTCAGCCTTTGAATATCATCCTGTTCAGTCTTAGTCCATCCGATTATTCCAAATGAGTAAAGCAACACTGGAATGGCGTTGGTGTTAATTGCTTCGACAAGATTCCCCGAGTTCAACATTGATTTCAGCACAGTCTTCAGACGCTGACTTTATTCGAAACGAATCTTCTCCTTTGACTGTTTTTGGTCTAGCAATCTGGCTTGTTGGTATCCTAGATATTTGTACGTGTCGCCATTCCTCATGCACTATATAATATCACCGTTTGGAAGTTGTGTTTCAACATTTTTGACTTTCTCTTCTAATGTTCAGGGCCTTACATTTTCCAATCTCCAATTTTATATGAACATCTGCCGAGAACTTATAGACAGTTTTCAGCAGATCATCCAATTGCTTCTTGTTTGAAGCATATAATTTGATGTCATCCATATACAGCAGGTAGGAAATTGTGTAATAGTTCCTATCTGCTTTCATACTGAATCCGAATCATGTTCTATTGAGCATTGAGGACAATGGGTATTGAATGATCTTTACTATTTTTATGATGCCGTGTATGTGACAACAAAAAATCGCAAAATTCCGATTGAAAAATTCATATCTTTCTTTCAGTTGATTTCAGGTCGAAATGATGTGGGAAAAATTGTTAAGAATTCAACTTTTTACGATAAAAAAAATAGAAACATACATTGCGCCTTTGAATTAACAAAGATGGCGTCAACTTCCGCTATAACTGGAAGTGAAAAATTTTCGGAACTTAGTTCGAATAACATTCAGGATAACAACAAACAAATTCTCCAGTCGGTCATTCCTTTCTCCATATATATTAACTGTCCAATCTCGCATGGACACCCGGTATAATTGCTGATGTTTTGTTAATGTTAGTTTCACATGCGTATTTATTTTCAGGATTTTTCATAATGGAATATAGTAATTGAGAAATTTGATTGTGTTCTTTACGTTTAACAATACTGTTCATGTGGAGACTGAAATTTTTCTTATCCAAAGCAATTTTCTTAATGATATTGATTTCCATATCAAAGTCTGTAATGGATAGGATAATGAAAAGGGCTCTAAGAATCATTGAATTATAAGCGACTGATTCCTGTGTATTGTGGATTGCTGTGTCTGTAAATTTTTCTTTTTTATAAATTTTGACGGTGAAATTATTCATGAGTTTAGTGATGGTTATGTCTAGGAAATTAGTTGAATTGTTGCATGCAATTTCAGCAGTGAAACTTACTTTATTATACACTTTATTTAGAAAATGTAAAATCTGACTAGTTTGCATGTCTAAGTCTTCAATGCCGACAAAACTTTCATAAAATCTAACCTATCTGTATGAAGAATAATATATGAAATACAATGCTTTTGTGCTAACTTATTAATTGTAGAAGGTTCAAGATTGTTGATGAAATATCTGCTAATAAGGGGTTAAGATGAGTGATCTGAGTTTTGTTCGAAAAACTTTGATTCAAATCAGAAAGAATTTTATGACAAAGAGGTCTCTGAAAGATTATAATATTCATTCGGAATGTATGATGAATTATTATTTTGTTTGAAAGTTTTTAAACCAGAAAATTTAAAATTGAAATTTGTGGAAATCTCACGAAAGTTTTTCATATAATTAATACTTAGGTAGATCTCCATGATAAAAATCGATCAACAATATCATATATTCATTCCTCACGAATTATTTTTGTATTCTCGATAAAATATCAAGTGTTTTCCTTGGAGTTATTCTACCGAAATAAAGTTCTTTAGGAAATCTTTATCTATGGCTCGAGTATTATACATATAAGCATGAAAATTGACTGATTAGTGAGAACCTCTCCACGACAACTCACAAGCCTTATTCGAAATCCGCATAGCTACGGAACACAATTTTGAAGGGTGAACGAGGGAAAGAGGAACTCCCTAGGTGGCTTCGATATCGCGGTCAATATCCAATCTCTAGGCAATAGCCAGCCCCAATTTAGGGGGATTTTCTTGAGAGATCCTTATTCATGTGAGCTGCTTGCAAAATTCGTTCTTATTTCTCCATTTTTCGCGTATTCAAATAACCGTGAAGTGACCTGAATTTGCACGGATATCGCACAAAAAGAGGAACCAAATTAGTTAGGAAGGGAAATAGAGTCTGGTATAAGAAAAATAAGCCAGAAAGAATAACGTAGATATAAATTTTATCGACAAGTATGATTCAACTTTTTTTTAGGAAGAAAAGAATCTCCTACCACGAAAAACTCGTTTTGAGTATGGCAGTATTTAAATGGATTGACTAGCCTGATTGGTTGAATAGATAACCTCTAACGACTACTAGTCCGACCTTGATATATTATCATAGTTTCTTGAATACGGCATTTTTAACGTCTTTTTTTAAGAAGAGCTCGTTGTCTATTTGAAACTCCAAAGCTGATTCTTTATATGTACATTCTGTTAAAAAATACTGAAATTCCGTTGATGAAACACAAAATAATTATTTTTCATCCAAATTTAGTGTATCGCCTTCCGAAATAAAACATTTACGCTAACGCATAATCCAATCATCAAAATATTTTTCGAACGCTTGTTCACTAATCGACTCCAATTCTCGCCGCGAAATCTCTTTTATGTCTTCTATCGATTCAGAACGGGAACCTCGAACTGGTAATTTGAGTTCAGGAAGAAGTAAACAGTCGGCCGGAGTTATATCTGGTGAATACGGTGGCTTTTCGATGGTATTAGTTGAGAGTCTGGTCAAGTATTCATTCACAATGACAGTCTTGTGAGATGGTGCATAATCGTGAAGCAAAGCTCATGAGTTTTCTTTCCACAAATCTTAACTTCTTCGACGAATTTGCTCTCTAAAACGCCACACAATGCTAGGGTCATATTCTTCATGTACCATCGGACCGGGCTGGAATTTCAGGTGCACAACACCGCGATAATCAAAGGAAACAGTCAGTGTTACCTTGTCTTTATTCGACTTCGACGTGGTTTTTATGAAAGGCGCCATTCCCAAGATCATGAACTGGTTTGTATGTCAGACTCATAAATCCATGACTCATCACCAAACAGAATGTTTTTCATGAATATGATCTATACGCAATTCAATTTCAAAAGAATATTCAGGTCTCTTGAATTTAGTCGAGCGGCAACGTGTTTCATGCCCAAACAATCGTTTAAAACGGTATGAATTGATTCGTGAGACACAAAAAATTCATTGCCTATCATAACGATTTTAGCCGGCTTGGTGGTTATGATGCTCGTCCCCTACGCAGAGTTACCTGGGTTCAATCCCAACAAAGTCGGTACGATTTTGCGGATTCTGGGAATCGCTTGAGTGCACATCTTTCGTGTAGGATGTAAAGCTGTCGGTCCTGTCTAGCAGAGATGTGTTGGATATTGAAGATCCCTTCCCTCGACACGGCAGGGGTTCGGCAAAATTCCAGGGTTAGTGAGGCGACAGAATTTCCCGGCGTTTCATTGGCCGAAAGACGGAAATAGAGTACGTTGAAGGAATAACATACAAACAAATAATGATTTTCATGATTTAGTTCGGTTAGGTTATTTGACAATATACAGTGTGGCCCACGAGTTACTGGAACTAACAGAATGCCAAGAAAACGTTGGATTTTAAAACTGTTTTTTGCGATATGATGCACTTCTATTACGGTCACAATTCAAAAATAATTTACTATATACAATTGAGAAACAAATCAAAGTTTTTTGTTAAATTAAGCAACTTATATAATTTGATGATTTTGGCTTTGTGCGCTTAACTGAAGGTAACAACGTTCAATATTCCCCATACCTTAGTTCAATGGTTTTCGAAATATTTGAGATATTTTGACAATTGATGACTTTTCGAAATTTTCTGTTCTTCTCTCTCGTTGTGACTTTCCGATTTTGATTTTGCTAGAATTATAATACTTATACTCTACTTCTAAGTAACCATCCTTGGGTTGACATTGATACAGAGTGTTCAGTACAAAATTTCCGAATTTGCCCTTCTGCAACCCTCATTTTTTAATTCTTTTCAAATGACGCATCCTGTAATTTGTACTCTGTAATGGTCGATAATTTTTATACCTTTCCAGCGTTATCCATGTTCCCTATGCCAATCTTTAAATGTTTCTGATATTTCTATAATTTTCCAATAATTTGTGTCTGAATATTCATCTCGAAATGTTTTTCCTCGTTGAAGAAGGTTCAAGTCATTTCAAGTCCAAAAATCTCTGCATGGACCGATGTGACGGCAGTGAAAATGAGTATTCATGGAATTCAGTTTAAAAAATGCAGTAAACAGGAAGTTGAAAATTGTTTAATTCTAGCCTATTTCTTATTCTCCTTCTTGTAAACTATTTACCTTTTCCGGTGAAAATGAAAATGTTTGATAAGTGAACTTAGGTGTAGGGTATGTTGAACGAAGTTACGTTCAATTAATTTCACAGAGCCAAAATCATCAGAATATATAGGGTGTTCTATTTAAAAAAACAAATATTTGTTCCTCAGAAACGGAACAACCTGTTTATTCGAAATTAGTTTTAAACTGTGATCGTGAGAGAAGTGCATCCTATCGATAAACAAAATTTGAATTCTCCGTTTCATTTGCATAACACTACTTCCAGTGATTCATGAGCCACCTTGTATACAAGTTCAGCTTGCCGAGATCTATAAAAATGCCAATAGATTATGATTTTCCTTCCCAACTCCTAGTGCACGAGTAATACGAATGAACATTTTGAATTGTTTTACTGCACCACACTTCAATGTTCAATGGTGTATCATCCTTTGTAACATATTGGGTAAATGCAGTAAACTGACGTTGGATATCCAAACGTAGTTCTGGTTGCACCAGATGCAGAGACTCTCCAATTTGTACAAATCCCCTTTTTCATGTTCATCAGCTTTAGTCTTATGGGTCACATAGTTTTTCAATTTTTATGCATCACATAAAAAGAAACTCAATGATGATAAATCGTAGAGGCCATTCAGTATAACCCTTTCTCCCTATCCATCAACCTTGAAAGTTTTCATCCAAAAACTACCCTAAAGAAAATGTACTCATATAGTAAGTCTTGTTAAAGAATTCACCAGCAGGCGTTTATCTTCTCTCTGAACATCTTCGATAAATTAGGTATCAGTTTCATATAGCTGTAAGATTCTAGGATCTCCTCGTAGGAAATAAGGCAAAAAAAAAGCGTTACCAAAAATATACATTATTAAACTTTTCAAGATATATTATTTTTCTGGTAATAATGGTGTTGCAATCCGACTAAGAGTTACTACAATTATATCGATTAATAGCACCATGAAAGAATTAGCATTTGTGAAATGAATGAAATTGTTGAGAATAACCAATCGAATTAGTTCATTCTAATTATTTTTCATTTAATTTGGTTTATCTAGATAGCTCAACCGGAATACGTAATAGGAATAGAAAGTGCATACGGACAAACATTGCTTTCGAGCATGTCAAATGACAAATCATGTGAAAGAAAGTTGAAACTCACTCGAAAATATGTCAACTAACTACACGTCCTGTATACTAAATCACTAAGAATGTACTTCCTTGAAAAGCAATACATCCCCATGTTCTTTAACCTGCAGAGAACTACCTGAATTTTCATTGAAGTTTATGTTCACAGCAGCAAGAGAACTGATACTTGTTCAAGCGCTTCTCTACGATTCTACGTACAAGATTTGACATATCGATCTCCAATATAACCATATACCCTTCCAAATCATCCTGTCTAGTAAACAGAAATGAGCCTGACGATAAACCCGGTTGCTTGTTGGTTTATCGACTATCCACGCATCTGCAGGACAGCCAGAGGATGGTCCAATCTATGCTAGTAGACCTGTAATCCTTTTCAAGCATAAATGTTCATCATTCATTAGTATGCAGATCTAGTACTTTTAGAAAGGTTGTTCGGAAATCAATGGAAGTGAAAACGGATAGGAGATATCTGAGACGAATTGATATCTAATATCTTCACCTCGCTATTGGTGCAAGAACGTCGTTCAAACTTTCCCATTCTAGGAGATGACAACATGCTACTTCTTATCTGGGTTCTGGGGTTCAATGAAACAGTGCCTATGGTCAGTGTCTCTAGTGAGACCGAAGGGTTAAAGAACAATCATTAGATAGATTTGAGACCGAGAGAGATCTGGCTTAAGCCTCGTGCGGCTCGACATTATTAAACTTTGTACAGAGGCATGGTTCAGACCCTTAAAGCTAAAACTAAGTGGTTCAACTGTCATATCAACGAGCTCTGGCCCTTAAGAAAATATTCAGTTGAATGTTTCAAAGTAATGAATGGAAATCTCGTTTGCATACTGGGATATTATACTGGTCAGTGCAACTCCAGACAATCGTAGTATGTGTGTAATAATACAGAGTGGTGTGATGAGACCAAACTATTCTTGAATAACGTTGATATATGATTTTAAGTTTTAACAAATTTCAATCTTCATTGCCATATCACCTTTGTGAACTATTGAAGAACACATAACGAGTGACATTTCTGATCGAAACTGCTTAAATTAACCTTTTGTTTCCATCATTCATTTCATTATAACTTACTTGCTTATCATTCTGTTTCTTAGAAAGTAGTGGACCAAACAATGTGAGAAAGACAATTGAAATTTCTTAAGGTTATACTTGCGAAAGTCAATTCGTCGAAGAGACAAAAATTGAAAAGATTTATTCCACCTAGACCCAACGGTAACTAACCAATAAAAATACAACTTTTCTTCAAAATTGAAATCTGTTTATCTATAAACTATTCATAATGATGCAACTATTCCAAAGCTTCTATAATATTTCTTCGCGTTGAAATAAGCGTTAGTTCCGCCAATAAACTCTTCATTAGTGCCAAATCTCTCAACCGGAAGCAACTTTTTCAAATAAGCAAACAGCCAGGACTCAACAGATGTCAGATCTGGAGAATGGGGTGGGCGCGGAAACAATTCAAGCAAGCGGAAATCCTTGATTTTTGTTATGGATTTTTCAGACTTGTGATTTTCGGAATGCTAAAGCAACCTCGCAAAATAGTAGCAGCACTGATGTCTACGGCTTTTTATTTTAGATTTCAGCTTACCTAACTTTTTAATTTATATATTATTAGAGATACTTATTTAGACTACCTGAAGATAATAAAGGTTAATCCACATGAAAATGTGGCCCTGTTTGGTATCAAAAAAGGAGCTGTTTTGAGGGGGGCGAGTTGTCTTTTCCATTATTTTTGTATATAGCTCAAGCATTTCACTTTGTTGCATCCTCGATACTCTTGGATAAGATAGACCCGTACGGTTGCTCCAGGGTTAGTCGTATTGTATAAAATGGTGACTGGTCTGATAGGAGATTGATCCCTCTGGGTATCCCGCAGAGCTCTGTGCTCGGACCATTGTTGTTTTTGATTTGTGTGAAGAATTTTTCAAATTTTCTCACAACACAGGTACAGGTACAGGTACAGTACAGTGCTCTTCACAGATAATACAACTATATCAATGGCTTCCTCAGAGTTTGATGCTGTTCACGTAAAATGAGCTCGTAGTTGAATGAAAATAAAGACTGTGAAACTGCTTTTTTTCTCCAGGAAAGTTCATGGTGGGGAGCTCATGGGTGCCCATTATATTGTGGAATTGATTGTGGCCTCTTGTGTCTAGTGGGATGTTCATGCCGAGCACATTGCGACAGGGGTGTGTTCCTGATTAGTTCAATGAGGAATTAGTAGTCGTGTATAATAGTAAGGGTGGTTTATCTCTCTGGTTGTGTCTTGTTGAAATATGAAATATTAGCTTGGGGTAACTGCTCCTCTTGGCATCGGATTTTCGCATTTCAGAGGAAGGCAGTTACACTTATAGTTGCTCTGGGTTATGATCAATTCATTATATTTTTGGATCACTGGTCTACGCCATTGAGAGTAGAGATGGCAACATGAAAGGCTGTGATTGTCACAATTATCCCACGAAGGATAGAAATGAGTACAGGTCGATTTTTGCAGGCTTACTATGTCATAACGAGACGCACTTTATAGATCGATAAAATTATGTTACAGAATATACGATCAGATCAGCGACTTGCCTATGAACATCTTATGACATGGAAGAGCTTCTTGCCTTGTTTCGTCAGTTTCTGATGTATGTATGCTTTTTGTGATCTCTTAAATGCTAAATATTCTATAAATTTCGACAAGTGAAAATATTTTCGATTCACTTGAACGTTGATACCACCCGACGCAATAGAGATATTTCGAGCGCCATCGATTCATTAGTCCCGGGAAGTTTTTGTTATAAATATATTCTATTTTATATTTCTGACTTTTGGAGCGGTCAGACAATTGGGATAATATATGGAATGACTACGACTTATTGAACTGACTTTTTAATTAATCATCGTGGCTTGTACAATAATGATTAGGAGGATCTAAGACATGTGCAATTTCCATCATGCGCATAATGACAAAGATATTATAACTTCTTTTAGACGGCAAACAACATACACTACTCAATATAAAATATACAACATCCCTTTTCTTAAGTGTAAGATATTACAATTAAATGTCTGTCATTTTATTTAAATGTTTTTTTTTTTTTTATATATGTGCATTTTAAACTTTCTATTATTCTATTTCTACTTATTCTATATTCTATCTCCTTTTTTATTTATTTTATTTTATTTTTAGATCCTTAATTCTAAGTTTTATATCTAGCTATTTACAATTTCAATTAATTTGTACAATTACATTTTACTTTCCTGAATATTGAGTCGATCAGGAGGTTTCACTGCCCTGCCATATCTAGTTTTATATATACCTTCGTTATTTTCTTCAGAGTTCAATACATTTTCAGTTGAATTTTGAGGATGGACATCATATCTATGGCAACTATCATTCGATCTGAATTTCAAATGTATTCTATTTCTACGATAATTTATTCCATTCGTATCTTGAATTATATAGGATCTCTGAGCTTTTAGTCTCTCTTTGACTGTAGCTGGAGACCAATCAGACTTGTTATTTTTCTTAAAATATACATGGTCATTTGGATAGAGAAGAGGTAACGATTTTTTATTTTTATCATAGTAATATTTTTGACTATTTTGCGATTGTATGATTTTGTCTTTATATGTTTTGAACTTAACTACTTTTGGTATTAATTTTTCGTTAAAATTGGTAGATTATTTCTTATATTTCGCGACATTAGTAGTTGAGAAGGTGAAGGTAAATTCGATTTAGGAGTAGATCTGTAGTGTAACAAAGCTAAATATGGATCAGTTTTAGATTCTTTGGACTTTCTAAGAATTTGTTTAATTATTTTGACTGAACTTTCAGACTGACCATTTGATTGGGGATGATAGGGACTTGAAAAATATGTTCAATATCCCAATCAAACAAAAAAGATTTGAATTCGAGTGAATTAAAAGGTGGACCTCCATCTGAAACTAGCTGCATTGGTATTCCATGACGTGCAAATATTGACTTAAGACTGATAATGACTTTTTGAGCTGAGTAACCATGGTCCATTAAAGCTATTTCAATATATTTGGAATAATAATCTGTGACTAATAAATAAATTTTATTATCGAAATCGAGGAAATCCAACCCAACTCGTTCCCACGGAAAATAAGTTATGCTATAACTTTGTAGAGGCTCTGCTTGATTAGAAGATCTAAATTTTGCACATACTGAGCATTGATCAATGAGATTTTTCAATTGAGACGACATATTAGGCCAATAAAAGATTCCCTAGCCAAATTTAGACATTTGCTGTGGCCCTGATGACCTTCATGAATTTTTGAAGCATTTCATTTTGCATTATTACCGGGACAATCAATTTAGTTCCTTTGAAAAGTAAATTTTTCATGACATGTATTTCATTTTGAAAATTCCAAAAGGTTTTGCAAGCACATTAGTTTTATCTTTGGAATCAGGCCATCCTTCGTAATAGTATTTTTTGAGAATTTTGAAGTTTCATCTAACTCAGTACTTTGACTTATTTTATTATGATAATTCTCAGTTATTGCTATATTTGAATAAATCATATTAATATGATATGGCATATCAGACTCATAATTTGGAATAAAATTATCCTGTAATGCTGCTCTAGACAATGTATCAGGGATATACATTTGTTTCCTGGTACATAAATAACATCTAGATCATAAGATTGTAAAGCTAACATCATACGTTGTAATCTAGCAGGAATATTGAAAAGAGCTTTTTGAAAATATATATCAATGGCTTATGATCTGTATGGACTATGACTTTCTGGCCAAATATATACTGGTGAAATTTAACACAACCAAATTGAATGGCAAATAATTCTTTCTCAATTTGTGCGTAGTTCTTTTGTGAGGAAGTTAAAGTTTTTGAACTATAGGCAATAGGACGATTATTTTGCATTATGACTGCTCCGATAGCGGATTGTGAACTATCAACAGATGAAATTAAAGGTAAATTAGGATTATAATGTGTTAATACTGGAGACTTCGTTATAACATCTTTCAAATTGGAGAATGCCTTTTCACAATTTTCATCCCAGATCCAGTGACTATTAGATTTCAATAAATTTCAAAGAATTTCTGTTTTTGCGACAGATTATTGATAAAAGGGCCTAAAAGTTAATCATTCCTAAAAATCGTTGAAGTTCTTTAGTATTAGAAGGAGAAGGTAAATGTTTAATAGCTTCAATTTTTCATCATCGACTTTAATACCATCTTTACTGAATATATGACCTAAAAAACGTACTTCAGTGACAGCTATTTTACTTTTTCTCTATTAAATTTAAGATTGAGTTCTCTAGCTCTTTGTAGAACTTTTCTAAGACGATTATTATGTATCTCTAAAGTAGCACCATATACTAAAAATTCATCCACAAAAATCAGTACACCCTCAATATCACCAAATAAATCATTCATGACTTGAACAAATTTTTCAGATGATGAGCATATACCAAATGGTAAACGATTGAATTTGTATCCACCGAAGGGTGTTTGGAATGTGCATAGATCTGAGCTTTCATCATCTAATTTCAGCATCCAAAATCCGGAGAATGCATCCAAATGCAAAAAATATGCAGCATTGACTAATTTTGACCTGACTTCATCAAAGTTTTTTAGAGGAAAATATTCTCTCATAATATTTTTATTTGAATTTCTTAGATCTAGGCATATTCTTAATTGACCTGACTTTTTGACCGTTATGACTATAGAATTGACCCAAGACGTAGGTTTTGATACCTTAGATATGACATCCATGCTCTCCATTCTTTCTAATTCCTTTCGAAGTTTATCATGTAGAGCAAATGGTACTTTTCTAGGTGGATCGACATGAGGAACAGCGTCTGGACGTAACTTGATATGGCAGATTGGCGGTAAACATCCAAGACCTTGAAAGACATCCTGAAATTCGTTGAGAACTTTATTACAATCATTATTATTATTTGTGATATTAAAACTCTTTTAAAATACCAATTTTTGACATGTTGGTAGACCCAAGACAGTTTGACAAGATATATCGACTATTATAAATGTAATCATTTCATATGTATTATTGAAAAAACATTTGAGATCACATTTTCCAATTACTGGTATTTGATTTCCTCCGAAGCTATTAATTGAAAATTGACATTTATCAATGACTGAATCTGGTAAATTTAATTTACTGAAGGTTTGAAATGACATGACATTAACATCAGCACCTGAATCAAGAATAGACTTAATTATGAAATTATTGACGAAAATATTCAAAGACCAAGAATCTTTTTCCTTATTTATAATAGTATCTTCTATCATACCGACAAAAGGAAAGACTAAATTAGAAGTTGAATTATCTTCTGATTCTAAAGTTTTGACTGACTTTGTATTTTAAAACATAATTTTGCAAAATGACCTTGTTTTTACATAACCTGCATTTGACATTTAAAGCTGGACACTTGTATCTATGCTGTTGTCCACATTTTCCACATATAATGTTGTCACTTGGCGATGGTCTTCTATTTTGGTATTCACGTCTGGACCCATTGGATGACTGACTGAAACTTCTGGATCTTGATTGTCCAAATTTATTGTAGCCTGATGTAGAACTTCTTTTATTGATGTATAAGACTTGATCAGAACTTCCTACATGCTCCTTCTGGATTTTATCTGAATTTTGCTGAGCCATAACTACAGACTTGGCTAATTCGACGGCTTTTTGTAGAAAATATCGACTTCTTGAAGTAGACGTTGGCGAATATTCATCAGATGGGAATTCATGTTTGCAATGAATATATCTCTGACTAGAGATTCTCGAAGGTCCTTAAATTCGCATTTCATGCTTAAGTTTTCGAGATCAGTTATGAAATTTTCTATACTTTCATTAACTTTTTGTGTTCTAGTGAAAAAAGTATGACGTAACATCGTGAGATTTTTTTGAGGTTCAAAGTACTTATCGAATTTGGTTTTAACATCTTCTAGTGTTGTGTTTGTGATTTTCAAGTTGAATGAGTTGTAAATTTGCCTACCTTTTGAACCAATTGAATGTAACATTACTGCAATTTTTCGACAATCTGAGGAATCAATCAATCCTGTTGCTATTAGATATATTTCAAAATTTTCCCACCATTCTTTCCAATTCGATGCATTATTTTCACTAGATGAAATAATCAATTCGTTGATCGGTTTTAAATGCGGCACATGGTCGACTCTCGTTTCACCATCGTCGGACATTTTGTGAACGTGAAATGTGTTTCTTCTGAACAGATAACAATATTTTTAAATTGATATCTTCTGTATTTATATTTCACGAACACCCCACACCTGACACCATGTTATAAATATATTCTATTTTATATTTCTGACTTTTGGAGCGGTCAGACAATTGGGATAATATATGGAATGACTACGACTTATTGAACTGACTTTTTAATTAATTGTGGTGGCTTGTACAATAATGATTAGGAGGATCTAAGACATGTGCAATTTCCATCATGCGCATAATGACAAAGATATTATAACTTCTTTTAGACGGCAAACAACATACACTACTCAATATAAAATATACAACAGTTTTTAGTTTCCCCTTAATGGTTGCTCGAACTGAATACACTAGACACGGCCACAGACAGCGTCCGTTTGATGCAGAAAGCAATATTTCATTCAACATTCACTTATAGAATAACTTCGTTGAGAAGTTTTCTATACGCCATCCTATATATTACCTGTAAATGTGAAATTGTGGCTGTATTTCTTTCATTCGATTGAATAATTGAAGTATTGCCAAGTTCATTTTCTGCCCTTCTGTGTTGATATTTTTGAGACCTCAAAAAAGCTTACTCAACAAATAAGTCTTTTTTTCTCTTTCAAGAAACTCAGAATATCTGAAGTGAAAGAATTCTATCTCCACTCGAAAATAATTCTATACAAGAATCCTTCGGTCTGTAATGAACCGGAGTACGCCGGAGGTTAGGTTATGTTTGCCACTCTGGAATGTTGACGTGCGTACAGATTAGCGCCATGCCTCTGGGTTCAGAAGGAGTGAAACTGTTTGAAGCAATTTGGACGGTGCTCGAAAACTCAACGAGCTTGATCGTGGAACGCTCGTTATGTTCCACCAACGTTTAGTTGTTGAAATGGACAAAGGGATTCGCAGCTGTAGCTGGGACATTGTGGTTAATTTATGAAGGACAAGCAGACGAATGCATTAAATGAACGCTCGCGGCTTGTAAGTTCGTGTTGAAATTGCAGAGGATGCATTGCATCTAGAACAGGCAAAATTTGTTGAATTACGGCAAGATGCTGCCTGCATTTATAGTATGGCAGAAATCTGGGTGTTTCAACCAAAGATTTCCAATTTTTATAAGAGTGGTTTGTTTTAAACTATTTTCATTTCGTTTTGTTTTGTTTAACAATGCCTAATGATTGAGCATTTTCGGAAAATAATTCGGAAAAGAGTCACTGAAGCGGCGGAACCAATCTCGTGATCTAATCACTAAATCAGGAAGCTGGACCATCAGGACTGAATAAGATTGTGAAAATCTCTATAATTGTAATATTATCATTCTTACTTTGGTGAACTTATGTAACATGTTTGGTGTTGTGGGAAGAAATTCACCCCATTTAGTTTTTCGTGTGAAAGAATTATTTTCACAATTTGTTTCGGGAATTTGATAATTGACTGCGTTAACAGACACCATATTTCTTCAGAAGAAAAAAGTGCATTTGATTCACCCACCTACAGAATATAATAGAAAAACACATTTTGACGACATAATTTTAATAAAAACAAAACATACATTTGTTCGGTTCAGAATATAAATAATCGTATTCATTAAAAAGAATCTGAATATCAAATAAATGAACAAAAATATAGGATTCTATCAAAGAGAAAACGCGAACTACAAATATTGAAAGATAAAAATTTTATAGTATCTATTGATAGCAATTTTAACATAGAATAAGACTATGCTCCAGTTACAAAACACTTCACGAGACAGAAGATGCTTTTGCACAAGCTGAAAGCTCAAATCTAAAAGGAATTCTCTTCTCTATTGTATATTATTAGTGTTGCTTTCAAATATTATTCTAGCATTGATAAATTGATAGCTCCGACGTTCATCATTGAAATAAAAATGGTTGGTGGCCATCTTCTACTGTTACGTAATACGTCATAATTACCGCATAGTTGGTCGACCACATGTACTCAGCATTTGGTGGAATTATAAAAATCTATTATCTCAGGTTTTTCGCTTCTCCAGTACTTTCATCTATCTTATCGTCGTAGTAAAGTGTGGAGACAACCAGTAAAACTTTTTCTTCTTCGGTATATATGATAATATGGTAAGAAAGACTCCATTTCTTGTATCTACAAACGCAGGTGGAAGCTCAGCTTTATTTTTTCCTATGGTGCCAACGGAAGTAGGTTTGTGATTTTTTCAACAAATGAGCCATTAGCGGAAAACTGGTAAACCTGTTATCGAAAGTCACATTTCGGTTAGTTTGACTGATGGGTGCCACTAATCTGTCAACAACATCGCACGATGAATAGGATGCTTTGAATGGGTCATCTTGTTGTTGACCCGCATATGGTTCCATATTCACCACATAATATGATTTTGCATCAACTGAAGCGAATATTTTCAATCCGTACTTTGAAGGTTTATTTGGCATATATACTCGAATAGGACATCGACCACGAAATGCTGGCAGCTATTCATCTATGGTGACGTGGGGTGAAAATCACCAAGTCGAACTTTGCACTCAAATAACAAATATATTAATTCCCTTAGAGCTAAGAGGCAATTGAAACAGCAATATTCAGTTCAACATTCGATGGTACTGAAGAGGTGGGGGCGCTGACAGTCTCCGTGTTTTTGTGATGCGCAATTGAATAACACTCTGGGTGATTTTAACCCCACCACCCAAACGCCGGGTTAATTGAATGTTATATTAGTTTCCGTCAAATAGGTACTTCAAACTTTCACACGGTCGCTCGATTGGTCATATATTGTCATCAGAGATATTTTCGTGACAGTATATAACAACAACCCTTTCTACTAGTTGCTCCACGAGAAGAAGTCTACAGTTTTTTCACTGTACTAACAATGACTTTCAATAGCGTACTCATTTTCGAACCTCCGTTGATCTAGTACTGTACTATTCTCCACTCGCACACACTGTACAGCAGGGGTGCTCAAACGGTCAATCGCGAGTGCTTTCTGAGTAGATCTCGACGAGAAAAAATTTTCAATAAGTAGCTAACTAAACTATAAAAATGTATAACGTAATAAAATAACATTCTGCTAGCGACAAAAGGCGGCTTTATCAAAGGAACGCGAGATACTTGTCGAAGAAAAGCCACGTTTTTCATTCTTGCCGCTTTTCTACGAATTTTGGCTCGTTTGACGGAAACATTCGAGACTTTCGTGCACGCCGATATAAATATTTCGCCTGCAGAAATTGGAATCATTAAGAATTGTAACTCGAAGGCAATACTATGTCTATACAAAGTTTATTATTGAATTGTACAAAATGAGTGCAGCGAAGAAATCTCAAACGTATCATTTCAGTACCGATTGGGAGGAAAACATTTTCTTTTGTATGGTGACGGATAAGTGCATTTGTCTTATTTGTCGTATGTCAGTTGCAATACCTAAGCGTGGTAACTTAGAGAGGCATCATAAAACGGTTCATAAAAACTACGAAAAGGATTTTTCGCCACAAAATGAATTAAGAAAACGAAAAGCACGTGATTTTATATCTTGTTCGGAAACAAAAACAAACCGTGTTCACAAGACCAGCCAAACAATCAAAAGCTGCTAATTGAAGTATGTACATCAACATATCATGGATAATGTTGTCATTTATAATTTCATGATCTGATTCATCATGGAAATTTCAATCAAAAATCACATATGATAATATATCTTTAAATTCTCTACATACATTGAATCCATATTGGCCTTGAAATTGAATATCAATTTGGCGATGAGGGTTTACATCTGATCACCAATATTCATTTTGATAATTGAATATTCCCTCGCTACTGATGTGAGCTTCTTCAGTTCCAATTATTTTTCGGAAAAACAGCGGATTTTCTTCATATTTCTGCATAAACATGTTGCAAAAATCGAGTGAACGTTGAAAATCTCCCCGCTGAAAAAACTAGGATATTTTTATTTAGGACGACAGCACTAAGAAAAGACCAGAGCAAGAGGAAAGATCGAAGAATGTGAACATCGACACATGCCATGAACTACTTTATTTCACGTTCTGCTACCGGAACTCATTTGGGCCTAGCTGTTTTGGTGGACGAGGGTAGAAAACAGATTGCCAAGGCTCTAGAAAGGCTCAGACCACTAATGGTGAGAAGTGTCATTGGTGCTCAAGGAGATACTTCTGCTGCAGTAATACATGCACTGTTGGGGGTCGAAAAATTGCACCTCACAATCATTAGCAGGGCAGTTTCAACTGCTTAGAGACTAAAGACGGAGAGAATGCTAGTCGTCGGTGCAAGACACACACCTCTGGATGAACTTGGATAGGACCACGCCGAGGTATCACTTTCGTGGTAAGGTCTAGGTGAAAATTCCATCCAGAAAAGAGTAGGAGAAAAGGCAGGATTCCTAGCCAGGAGGAAGAAACATCGGGTCCATAGATGCCTCGAGTTACGAAGAAGGATCAGGTACCGGAGTTATTTTCCAGCGGAAGTAGAGGAGTTTCTACCTCTCATATGATAAACATACAACAGATTATCTGTCGAAAATAATGGCAATACTTGACTGTGCTAAAAGACTAGCAGAACTGGGTACAACCTATGTAGATAACGATCTGCTCTGACAGTCGTGCTGCTAAGGGTGCTCTGAGCCAAAACAATATTACCTGTTAGGTAGTCTGGAAGTGCGTTCCCGGACTGGGTCTACTGGCGGTGAACCCAAGTCAGAGAAAATAAGATGGCGCATACGTAAGCCTGTCTAGTTTCCAGGAATGCTCTGATAGAATCAGGACCTGCGGTCGCGATTTCAAATTGTTTTGTCAAGATGGGCCTGGGGGACTACCTAGGGGATACCAACTCATTATTTTCAAATGGGACATCCTGAATTTTCTTGTTTATTTTAATTGTTCATCTCAACTTACGACCCTTGGACATATTTACGAAAGAAAAAAAAACAATAATCTTTTGTTTCTTGCAATTTTCATCTTTCGTTCTAGAGGGCCATGAAAAGTGACAATTAGCTTAGCGAAACATCTCCTATCAAGAAAATACAAGATTATATCTAAAAATTTGATTGCTCATTTTACGGGGTGTCAAAGTTTTCAGTTTTAGTTCTTCAAAAAAAAGGTTTCCTTCTGAGACAACCCTATCGGACCACCCTCTATCATAGAAGCAGTATTTTCTCAGCTTTTTTTTAAACCACTCAATTGAGTGGTTTAAACAATTATACAGAGAGCGCTATTCGGCCAGACTACCTCAAAATAGAACCTATTTCTCTAAAGTTGAACGAAAATTTCGTGACATGCAACCCGCTGAAGAGGAATATTTCGTTATCGAGATACAGAAATAGACGTATTGATATTTGTTGATATTAATCCAACCACACCAATAAAAGGAATTACCGAGGAGTTTGAAATTAGCCACTAAGGCGTATGAAGAATTTTAAAAAACACAAGTCCCACTCATTTAAATATCAACAACACCAGCTATCTATGTTAACGATAGTGTTAAGCGACTCCAGTACAGTGAAGAGTACCTTAGGAAAACAGAGGGTGATCCACAATATCCCACAAAGATTTTATTGAGTGATGAATCACGTTTCACGAACAATGGGATGTTTAATAGCAAAAAACCAGGTACTGGTCGCAACAAAATGAGCACAGATATCAAGATGGAAACTTCCAATAACAATCTGGGTTCAATGTCTGGATGGGGATGATGGAAAGATATATATACAGCCTATAATTTCTGAAGATTCATTGACAGGGGAGAGATATATGGAATTTTTGAGGACTCAAACACAAGATAAATTGGACGAGTTGCTGTTTAGAATCAAATATATTTTCAACAAGATGGTGCACCTCCTCACAACGCAAGGGAGGTTTCCAAGTATTTCGACGAAATTTTTCCCGGAAAATGGATAGGTATAGATGGTCCCATAGGGTGGCCAGCTAGATCGCCAGATTTGAGTAGATTACTTCCTGTGGGGCTATTTGAAAAATGAGGTTTACCAATCACCTATTTGATTCAATTTATTGGAAAGTGATATGAATGTCAATGAAGAGTCCAAAGTAATACCAAATTATTTGAGATAGAAATCATGGATCAGTGCATGATCACCCTCAAATTTCTATTATCTTGCTGATTAAAGCAAAATTCTTCAGTTTTCAAAGGATCAGTGTATCAAAACTCAAGCTATCTTTGGAATACTATCAAACTTCAAGTTACAAGTGATAATATTCTGTGATGTAAGCATTCATTCATAAACCAATTTATCATCCAAAATTTAATTAGGATTCAAACCAAGAAAATATGATCCTCTCATCCAATTAGTAATGAGTCTCTTTTAGGCAGCAATTAACTGTCTATGTTTTACAAAAATTGCAAAGATCCGTAACGAGAAAATATCAGAAAAAAATAATTGGATTTCGTGTGGAGCAACGCAACTAAGACAATAAGCCTTACGAAAAATGACGATGCTCTTTAAATTGAGTGAAAATCTTGCAGACAGAGAAAAAGAGTCAGATTTCTCAGGGGACAATAAGACAGGCAAGTTTCATCAGGTCCGAATGAAGTTCAGGAAAAATATCAGAGCTACCGAGCCGGCATTCGAAAACACTTGCTGCTCTCCCTTTTTATCTCCGACAATTAAAAGTAAAGGTCTCAGGAAGAAGAATTTCGTGGAATAAATACGATTCATGAAATTACTCAAATTGTGGGAAACACGATTTTGTTTCGCTTAACTCATCATCATAATAAACATATTCTATATAACTTGGTTTGTGATATTCTTCATCGGACTTTGATTTTATGTTCGATGATTTGTTTCAAAATCTTGATAATGAATTCTGAATGTTCGAAATTTATTAAAATTGAAGCATAATAATGATTTACTTGATTGATCCAAAGAAGTCCGTCGATTAACTAGATCTAATAGTAAATATTGGTTTACTTTCTTTCAGAAAATAATCGAATTAGAAGGACAAGTACGTCTAAAATACATAAGGTAGTGAGTTTTTAACTGAGATAGCAGTTAGTTGATAATTTCGCATTTTTAACTCTAATGAGTTAATACGCATGTTTTCAGTATAAATAGCATGTTATATTATAATTTATTTAGAAACAGTTGTTGACCAATCAATGTAATCCTGAAGAGAATGTGAAAAGTTGAAAAGTTAGAATTTTTTGGCTGCTTCAAGGCATATCAATCTTTACATAAATTTTAAAGCAATCGATGAAATTTCTTGGTACTGAATAAGCAATTGAAGAAAACCACAAGGCTTAATTTTCATAAAATACTCTTAATAAAAATACTAAGCTAAGAGGGAATTGAATTATCACAATGTCATTTAAACCGAAAAAACAGAGAAGTGGGAACAAACGGAAGTCAAGCTAGTCAATATTATTCATTGATTATGTTTGTGCGCTGATGAAAATTTCACGAACTCCAATGAATGTAATCTCTTCATTTTATTATCTGAATATGAAGTTTGGTTTTTGTGAAACCAAAGAAATGTTTTTGTTCATGCAGTGTTTCGAAAAAACACTTAAATTTTGATGGGATGACCAGTTTGACAGAAATAAAAACCAAGGAAATTATACAATACAATTTACATACACAGCTTTTGTCAACAGTTCAAGTGTTTGATATAGAGAAGTAGTGGTCATAGAAATGAAAAACAGTACTTACTAACTACAAAACACAGTATGCACATATTCAGGGATATCCACCGGGAACGTCAGTTAAAAACTTTTCGAGTTTCAATTACAATAATAAGCTGAAATTTTATACGCGGCCATAACTAGCGATTTCCAATTGAAGTGAAATATTTTCAAAGTGATACCATTTCCGGTTATACCGGAAGTGGGTCTTCACTTTGTTATTTCAAATGGCAATCTCTGATCTATCTATATTTGAACTAGTATTTACAACGAGGTTGAATCTTCGTTCAATTTGAAAACTTTTTTGACACTTAATATTTCCGTATCCCCGACAGTTCTCGAACAAAAAATTGTTAAACGATTGTATGCATTCGCTGAATTGAAAGCACTGCTAATTAAAGAAATGACAAGTAGGCTTTGATTTTTTCATTTACTTATTTATTTTGACATATGCTGAAGTTGAACCAGTGTCTGCTCAAATTGTTTTTTAAATTAACGATTAGTTTTAAAACTTTTGAAGTTATTGCTGTAAAAAAAAATGGCTAATGTTACTAACGCCGAATACGCTGATATACATTACATGTACGGTCTGGCTGACTGAAACACAACAGAAGCTAGGCGACTATATCAGGTGCGTTTTCTAAATCGGGTAACACCAGACAGGCGAAGCTTTTCAAATATCTACAGAAGGTTGGGTTGAATGGGAAACTGGTACTTATATTGCAAATAATCATTTAAAAGGTGCAACCCAAACTATGAGAACTCTAGATATTGAGGAAGCAGTTTTGAATTGTATTGATTGGAATCCTCATGTAAGTACAAGAATATTATGCGAAATAATATGCGAAGAAGGACAGAGGTCTGTATTCTTGCAGGTGGAGGACAATTCCAGCGATTTATTTAGATTTCAATTGTTCTTTTTACAGTTTGATATTGACTAAATTGAGTCTTTGAAGACGAGCTATCAAAATAAAAGCGCAAATTTGGGATGAATATCTCAAAAACTGCAGGTGTTTCGAAGATAAGAACCGACATTTTCAACACCCTGTAACTCCGTAACAAATCATTTGCGGAACTATGTTTATATGAACTTTTATTCTTGATTTTTGTACGTATATTTACCCTATCAAGTTCTGACATATTATTATGTAACACCCTGTATACCTCCATGTTAAACCACATATCGCTATTCAAAGATTCTCTCCCAGAGCTTATTGTGGTCCAATTGCACAGCAAGTTGCATATCAAATGTCAGGTCACAACACGAAATTTGCCTCCAAACCTACATATAAATTATCACTATTATTATTTGATGCCACAAACAAAACTTACAGATAAGACAATTCAGGAGTGTGCGGACTGTATTGCCCTGATTGTAATGGTGTATACATAGGCCAGACAGGAAGATCTTTTCGCAATAGATACAAAGAACATCACTGTTTTTTTTGTGAAAACAAAAGTGACATCGTACAGCATTTCCTAGATAACAATCATCGCTTCCACAGTATATATAATCTTAAAATTTTTAATCGTGCCCCGAAAAGCAATATATTCAATCACCTAGAATCTCTGGAAATTTTCAAATCACAATAGAAATAATATTACCCTTCTTACCGACAACACAGATCTATGTTAGTCCCCAATATTTGGGAGATTTAAATAATTATGCATGTAACTTTGGATACCTATCTATATTCCAATAGTAGAAAACTTGTTTTTCTGTATAATTCACACCTGTTTTGCTACATTAAGACAAATTCGACAACGGTCCCTCAGTTTTAACTCACAATTTGTAAACGTCTGATGATGATAGAAATATCGAGATAGCTATCATGTTTGTTAATTGAATATTTTCCACCTAAACTTGTGATATACTTGTGAACGTAAATCACCGTATAATGATCAAATATCACTTAATAACGGTCGACCCAGTATCATAGGTATAGTTATTACTTTTGGTCAAAACATTCTTTCTTTCAAGTCAAAAAATAGATTTTTCAATAAAAGACTATGTTCTAAGGAATGAACTTAGAATTGAATCAATGGGATCTATGACGCACACAGACGACTTCTCCTACCATAGAATTGTCAATATCTGTTATGTTCCAGGTCGATAGACGTGATATTTCGATTTTTCTTTGAACAAGGCATTCGTTGATGGAATTGATAGCTTATTATATTTATTTTGAAAGAAATAAAGTAAGCCTCCTTATTGACACCAGAATCACCCATAGTTCGTATTTAAACCTTGATACACAAGTTTGCAGTATAACTCAGAGAACGATCGACAGAAAAATTTTTGGAACATACTTCTCCAAAATGGCATTTAAATTCGAAATTCTTTGTTACCAAACTTAGAATTCGAGATATTTTCATATGTCGAGGTCTTGAAACATTCAGAGTTCCATAATAACTCGAAAACTAGAAAAGATAGTTGAAATTCGTTCTCACCAATGAATTTTTCTCGAAAATCGATATCAAGAGAGGGAGGTATGTTTTCTCTATCAAAAATATTCTTATAGATTCCGTACTGAAACTCAGAAAACAGTGTACTTAAATTCTCCCGAAAAAACACGCCTTTTCTTCTCCACTTATAGTCAAGATTCACAGCTTATATATTCTAACACTCACATCAAAATATTGGACTATCAGAAAAGATCCACTCTTAAAAGCGAATTACGACGTATTCATGGAATATAAGGAAATGATCACCACATTGGACAAACTAGTCATGTACAAAATGGATTTCTTCAAATTACGAGATGTAGAAAATATTCATGTTCCCATCTACGGAGAAATGACGGCAAATGTCGATTTTCACTGACTGATAGACTCACGCTTCAGAAATTTTCATCACCTGTACACGGACGCCTCCAAACAAGATAATAACGTCGGTTGTGCTAACTTCAGTTTGACTCATAAAGATATTTTAGAAGCTTTGTCCCGGCTATCTGCATCAGGCTGCACAATCGAGTTTCTCTGCGCTAAGGCCCATTCAGGAATAGTGGCAATGAAAATGTTGATTCCTTGGCCAAGGAAGCGGCATTTCTCGACCCCATCCATCTTCCTTCCGCCATGTACAACGAGTTTTTCCCCCTCTTTAAATACCTCACAACTTCAAGATGGAAAAAACCTTCAAATCCAACCCAAGCGGACAGTTCTATAAATCAATTCAACCCTCCCCGCCACAATTCTACTGGTTCGATAACATATTTGATGAAGTAGACAAGTCTAATCCCATTAGGAATTTTAAACGATATTTTATTCGTACTATCTCTAGAATGAGAAGTGGTCACGCTCTCTTTCCGAAATATCTTCACAGAATGAAATTGAAAGATAACCCTCTTTGCTCATGTGTGGAAATAGGAACTTTAAACTACCTTCTGTTTCAATGTAATAACAATGTTCGAAATATTCAATTGCTATGCTTAACCTTGAGTAAAATCACCAAACTCCATCAACCATATCAGGCTGAACAGATTCTCGCACTCAACAACCCCAAAGTCTACTGGGAAATATACACATTCTTAAAGAAATCTCATATTAACTTATGAACAAGCACGGGTCGGGTGGCTGTTCGGTCTGAGCTCTCAGAGGCCCAGGTCGAGAGGCTGTGTGTGTATTTAAAAACTCAACAGTCAAAGTTTCATCATTAAATGTATCGTATAAACAATTATCCTTCTGGACTTATGTCTAGCGACAGTCCAAACCCGGAGGATCGGGATGGATATGCGCAGATAACTTCCCTGCCTGCCTCGATCTTCCTACAAATTAAAAAAAAAAGAAAAAAAATGGTATTGGATTACCAAATCACCTGTGAGATTCAATATTTGTCATCACTCATTCCGATGTGAAAACTTGTTTGTGTACCTAAAATATAAATTCAAACCATTGTTTGAACTTCTCTACAATCTTCATTTGGAGGAGCCATATCATGACGAAACGCGTCATGCGAATTTAATATATTGCGAAAACTTCAGTGTCGCTCTGTTTCATTCCATTCGAAAAAAGATCAAAATTGAGAATAATGTGTTGGGGCGTGAAAATTCCAACAATTGAGAGGTTTTGGGTCCCCTTTTAATCTTCCCATCTCTACACCGGGAACGACAAAACGGACGGAGTTTTCCACCTGAAAATAGCATTTAGGCCAAGATAAATGACCGAGTTTTTCCGAAAACGTCTCCATTCATCTTCATTCGTGAAAACTGCCGCGTTTGTTGCGACGTACATGGCCGCAGCTATATTGGAAATATAAGCGAACGGTGTGGTGACATTCATTATGTTGACAGGTACCGAAGTTCGGAACCCAGAATCTTGCACTCGTATAGAATTCGGTGACAAACTTATTTTCCTTGATGCATTTTGTTCGGAAAGTTTTTGTGGTAAACTTGCATCACCGGTGCATAATAGGAAAAAAAGTAGGGTGTGAAACTTCCTCACGATTTTCGTATAGTAACAAGTTTTTCCGGGAGATTGATTGGAAATCGCCGTTGAAGGTATTCTATCAATTTGGTAGTTCCCAAGGTTCTCTTTTTGAGGGCATACATGCAACTACTAATATAATAATCGAAACTAATAATATGAACGAAAACTTCTGTTTACGTACATCATAAATTACAGGATGTCCGCACTAAAAGACCTATTAGTAGTATCTGGGGAACAGCTTTATGCAACAATTTCAAAGTTTGGGATTAGAGTAAATTAATACTTTCAGAGCTCTAAAACTACCGGTTATACCGGACATCAACTATCCTATTTGCTATTTCAGAAGCTTAAATTATATCGTCGAGGTTTTTTCAATAAAAGGCTTTCTTTCTCAAGCATCTTTCGTCTTGATTTGTTCTATTCAAAATTAACCATCATTTAGCTATTGATTTTTTTCACTGAGATTTTCGAAATTATAGTGTCTTCTTTGCCAAACAAACTGAGTCAGATTTATATAGAATGTCTTTCAGTTCAAGGAATAAAATAATTATTTCCTAGGACAACGTACTTTCCGAAACTATTTTGTGTACGAGGATGGTCCGAAAAGTTCCTATCGGCAGTGAATTTTCATTGCGCATCTGTTAGAAGTTACTTATTGAAATTTCAGCCATTTTGAACTTGCAGTTGTTATGTTTCTGTGAAAATAGACGAAATCGAGTATCGAGCTGTCATTAGATATTTGTTTTCAAAAGGCAATAAGTCTACGCAAATTGAAGATGAGTTTGATTCTGTGTATTTGGACTCTGCATCATCATTTACTACTGGAAAAATTTAGACAGCTGAACGTTAACGTCGCCGTAAGAGTTAGGAAGGCTGCATAGGTTTCCCACCAGAGGCCTGGTGGCCCATCGGATCTGTGGAAGGCCCGGATGGGTGGTACACGAACTCTGGAAAGAAAACGTTGGAGATTCTTGCGAGGACACACTTCCCAGATTATCGGTTTCTTGATATCATGGAAAGCTGTGACACCGTCCTTGAAGGGCCTTGCCAAAAGGCCAAAAAAGAGCGATTAGAAGAACGCAAGAACGATCATCAAGCCCGAAGCAGTCAGGTGGGCGATTCGCTCATTTAAGCTATTTAAACCTCGCCTGGAGTATAGCGTCATGCTTGCTTGTTACAACAGGGGTTAAATCTCCTCTTTCCATACCTCATTAGGCTCTTCCGGTCGAGTCTTACATGAAATGTTGTCCTTGTCAGCTGGCGAAGAGTTAGGGTTGTTCACATCCCTAAGGTGGATGAATCGAACTAAAAACCTAAGTCGTTTAGACCGATAAGTCTCACATATTTCGTTTTGACAACTATTGAGAAGGTTAGATGAATGCATTAGGACTGAGGTGTTATCGTTGAGGCCTCTAAGTGAACATCAATACACCTTTCGAAAAGGTAAATCAACCGATCTGACACTTAACAACTCAGTCGGGAGGATCACTCAGTCTCTGGACCGCAAGGAAACTGCAGCTGCAGCCTTAATGGACATTGGAGGTGTGTTTAATGCGGACCCAACTAGCTCGCTGTGTAGGGCTGCAAGAGCCAGAAGAGTACCAAATATTATTGCGGAATAGATTAGCAACATGCTAAATGCCAGAGTGATCTACACTTCCCTGAAAGGAGAAGTTGTCACTTTTGGCAATAATTAGCGCACTAGATTTTTATGTACAAGCGTACGCTGATGATGTAGTCATTTTGGCTGTTGGAGATGACAGAGATGTGTCCGTCAGACTTCAGGAGGCTAAGTCAGCTATCAGGGGTGGTGTGAGGGAGAGAAACTCAGCATAAAATCCCACAAATCATTCATGGTACCATTCACCGCAAAATAAGGATATTTGTTTCTTCTCCGACCCTGGGAGGGGGGTTTATTCCATTTGTGGAGGAAGCGAAATATCTAGGGGTTACCATGGATTGTAGTCACGTAGAATTCGCACCTAGAAAACAATACACAACGCTAGACAATTCTTATGGGCATGTCCAATGATCTGTGGAAAGTAATGGGGTATTGCCCCAATGCAATTTCAGTGGCTATATGTGATGGTGGTTAGACCACGTGTTACATACTGCTGCATTGCTTGGTGGAAGTACAGTCTTAAGAAGCAATCCAAACTCAAGCTCTCTAAATTTCAGAGAACTGCCTGCATGATGATTATTGGAGCTTTCCGCTCTACACCCACTGCGGTCATGGAACTGATATAGGGCCTTGACCCTCTTCATCTGGTAATAAGAGAAGTGGCTAGAATTGGTTGCTGAGTATGAGGTCTGACGTAGCAACACCTAAATTCAACATGGAGCTGCCATTCCAAATCATTATTCCCGATAGACAGAAATGGAGCACCTCCAAGAACCGTCTACTTAAAGGTTCTTGTTGGTACACGGACGGCTCAAAAATTGCAAAAGATGTTGGAACTGGTATTTACGGTCTAGGTGCTGTCAAGGAAGAGTCGATCTGTCTTAGTGGGCATGCGGCAGTCTCTCAAGCAGAAATATTTGCCATTGATCACTGTGCTAATCTCTTGAATGCAGGGGGATTAACAATTAGGTCAATAAAAATCTTTACCGATAGCCACGCTGCATTGAAGGCATTGGTATCTGATACTTGTACGTCACTTATGGTGCAGGAGTGTCGCTTCACCCTTGCCATCCTAGGAGAGCGGAGCAGGCTACGTCTTATATGGGTTCCTGGTCACTCGGGCATTGAGGGGGACAGGAAGGCGAACTTATTGGCTGCTCGAGGAACTGGCCTGGAATTCATCGGACTGGAACCTAGACTCGGAATTCCCCTGGAGACTGCAAGGATGGAAAATAACCTGGACCTAAGGGTACGTGAGCACTGGATGAATCTCTCAGGTCTCAGATACGCTCGACGTGCCATCATTGGACCTTCCACTGCGAGAGCCAATGCCTGGCTTAAACTTTCTAGGTTGGACCTGAGAGTGTTAACCGCCAAACTAACGGGACACTGTCGCCTCAGAAATCAAATTTATTGATTGTTGCCAAACGCCTGCAAATATTGAATGAAATTCTTTAGACCTTAACTGCCGTCCAGGGAGTATGTTTCACAATGAAAATATTATTATTACCAGTGGTATCCGTACCAACATGAAACTGAATATTTTTCAATCAAATATTGTTATGCCAATGTTTTTTCTTGAAATTTATATCAGTTTTGAGTTTTTCATTCGATTTGGAGGAAAAAATAGATTCATTTGATTTTCTGTATGACTCAGCATTTGCTAGTGAAAAATTAAATCAGAAAAATTGTTGTTTTGATAAAATTGCAACAAGGATAACGGATTCAATTGTCGTTCAACGACAAAATTGAATGAATAAAAATTTCAAAGAAGTTTCTCGATATATTCAAGACAGCTCCAAATTTATGAATTCATTGCGGCAGGAATTTCATTCGGATTGCAGACTTGCTTAGTACTTAAAACAGAGTCATATCTTCCACGTACTAGAGTATCGTAGATTTGTTCTCTTATATTTCCTCAATCGCAAAAGTCGAGTGGACAAAGATACCGCCATCAGGATGGCCATGCCAGTGTTCTGATTCATTAATTACGTCATGATGCTTACTATTTCACGCTAGTCGACCAATCCAAATGCGGATAATTAGTATTTAACCATTTTCTTATAGCTTCTTCAGAGTGTGGGTGGTGGAGCCATCCATTCGTATCCATTTTTCATATCTTAAATCCATAGGTAAATCTTCGAGGTAGTCCTGAAAGTTATTCGTAAGAAAGTCGAGAAAATTTCTGAAGTTTATCTTGGGGGTAGAAAATGTTAACCACAAATATTGTAATCAACAATTCCTTACCAAATGTTCACCGAAAATTCATTTCGAATTGATCTTGGTTGAATTTCCTGATGATTTTCGTGTACCAAACATTGATATTATGGTATTTTGTAACTCCTTGTCTAGTGAAAGTGGATTCATGAGTTCAAAGAATTTCACGGATTTTGTTCTGTCGAATCTGAAAGCCTCGGGCGAAATCTCGTTCTTTTTCAGCATCTCCAGGGCGCAAGTAATGAACGTGCACGATATCCGTGCATGTAATGTTCCTTATACTTGAGACTTAGGCATTTGTAATTGATGAGCTAACTTACGAGAGCCGAGCCTCGGATTATTATCGAAAATACGAAGTATGCTATTGCGATTGTAATTTCGACGGTTTCTATTTTGTTCATTATGAACATGCAGATCGAAGTTAAGAAAATTCTTATATGTTCTACCGAAGACATGAGCATCTAGAATACTCCTAGTTCGATATTCAGGAACTGCGAGTTCCGCATTTCCATCAGAAAATCCATAACAAAAATGTAACTTTGCGTATTCCTCATTAATAATATGCATTTTTAGAATAATACTTAGAACACTACTAAAGTGAAAATGACGAAAATAATTAATAATAGCTACAATTATAATGAAAACAAATTAGATTTATAAAGAACTAACTAATATTCACTCAGTATTTGTCTGTGTCAATCTTGACTTGTACAATAGTTTCCCAACCATTACTATTCTAATTTTTCACTCATTCTTTGTAGTAAAACCAAATACGCAAATATTCATTTTGTTATGAATTTTCTGATAGAAATTCGGTAGTTCGAGAATATTCATGACGCTATTCAACTAGAAGAATTATGGATTAATTAAGGATTTATAGCCTGGGGATGCTGAAACAAGAACAAGATTTTTCGAGTAAATCAGAAGAGAAAAAATTATAAATTTGTGAACTAAATACTTTGAATGGATAATTCCTTTCTCACTAGACGTTGATTAACGAATTACCACAATATTATTGTTTGAGGACTCAAAAACTCTGGAGAATTTCGATTAAAATATTGAAAATAAAATTCTTTCGATTCTAATCTCAATTTTCAGTTACAATTGTTCAGTCATACAGAAAAATTGAAGAATTGTTTTTTTCGCACAAATTGGGTAAAAGATGTGAACTGACTCTTATTTCGTGAAGAAACGAAGGCGTACCTTTTATGACTTTTGAAATATCCAGTTTTGTGTTAGTACACAGAGTATGTAGAGCACTCCTCCGGCCAATTCACTAATTCATTCACGTTCTAGAAAAGAGAGTTCGCTCTTGATAGAGTTCTGCAATATCAGAGGACTGGGGCACAACAATGTGAATGTCGATGCAGTTCACCTGCATCTGCAAAACGCACAACCCCATGTGCTGGCCCTAACCGAAAACCAAATAAGTCTAACAACTGACACAACGTATTTACGTTTTAATGGGTATGAGTTACGTATGCAAGATCTAGAAGATCTTGCACCGACGCCGTATTTGTCATAAGACAAGTAACAGAAAAGTCGATAGAATATAATAAGCCAGCATTCATGTGTTTTGTTGACTTGCTCAAAGCTTTCGACCGGGTCCAATTATCAGACATTATACATCTGCTCTACAACAGGCAAATCCCACGTAATATAATAAATACTATCGAAAATATATATACTGCGAACAAGATCCAGGCAAGATTAGACGGGAAGCTTACCACACAGATACCAGTGAGAAGTGGTATTCGTCAAGGAGATTCGTTAAACCCCCTTCTGTTCAACATCATCATGGACGAGATAATCAAAAAAGTAAGAGGAATGAGGGGCTACAAAGTGGGGGACAAAGAGATAACTATCCTGTGTTACGCCGATGATGCTGTGTTGATTGTAGAAAATGAAGACGATTTACAGCGCCTCCTACACCAGTTCAACCGTACAGCCAAATCGTTTAATATGATAATTTCTGCCTCAAAAACAAAATGTATGACTACATCGAAAACACCATTGAGATGCAAGCTTGAGGTTGATGGTAAATCTATCCAGCAGGAAATAAAATTTAAATATCTCGGCATAGAGATTTCGGGCTACGGAGATGTCGAGGCGGAGGTAAGGGAGCAAGCAACAAAAGCAACACACAATATGGCGCAATCAGCATATCGGAATTGAAGCCAAGGCACGAATCTACAAAGCAACTGTAAGGCCTATTATGACATACACTGCAGAAACTAGACCAGAAACAACGAAAACCAGGCGACTACTGGAGACAACCGAAATGAAGGTACTTTGCAGGATAGCCGGGAAAACACTGCTCAACAGAGAGAGGAGTGAGAATATTAGAAACATGTGCAAGGTGGACAACATTAACAACTGGGTATTGAACAGAAAACAGGAGTGAAATGACCATATAAACAGAATGGATGACAGAAGAATAGTGAAAATCGCCCGTGATAGATCTCCACTGGGGCGCAGAAGCGTGGGACGACCACGAAAAAGGTGGAGTGACAACTTGAACGTTCCGTAACAGACAAAGGACCGAAGAATAAACAGGCGGTTTCGCCTAAAATAAAGTTGGAAGAAGAAGAAGAAGAGTTACGTATGAGATTTAGGTTTGAAGGGAGTCCCTGTGTTCTCGCCAGATCAGATGTTGCATGCCAGACGGAAGAGACGATGGAGGACGACGTTTTCGACCTTGCGTGGTTTAAAATCTGTTTGCAGATTCTTATGCAATGTTCTTATGCTGTCATCGCTCGCCAGACGATATTCACTTCCCTAGACTATTTCAGTATCTAGGTGATAAGGTGAATTGGATTCAGACACATCATCCGGCAGCTGAGATCCTTGTTCTGGGTGACTTCAACGTTCACAACATCATCAGGCTCAGCAACTCCAGTAGAACAAATGAAGCGGGAAAACAGGCTTAAACTTTCTCAATCAGCCATAATCCTACGTAGCTAGTCTTATTGAGCCATTCCTGTATTAAATGAGGATAGTCTTTTTCAATTCATCAAAAACGAAAGATAAAACGTCTTCATCCTCTCTAGCTGAAGCACCATGCGATTATGTGAGAGCCTATTTTCATGAATTTTCTGGAAAAAAAATATTGTGACGAAACTACTCATCAAAAAAACTTAATACTTAAAGACATTATAGCAGAGTTTAGGCCGCTCCTGAATCTTGAACAAAAAAATGGTCTTCCAATCTGAAAAAACCACCTAAGATTTTTTTATAGAAAATTGACACCCTGTTTACTTCAAAATAAATTGCTGAAGTAGATTTTTACTTTCTAAATACAGTACCGTTCGAACAAAAATGAAATCTTCAATATTGTACGAGCTTCAGAGCATCGCGCCACTGGTGAATCACCCAGTATATTTCGAATTATTGATCAACCACTGGAGAGATTGATAAGCATTGATGTTTGACGACGAATATCTAGTAAACGTTTAACTTAACCGAATAAATATTACATAGCATTTTTGTATAGCAGTAAATTTCCTACAAAACAGTGAGTTTTATGATTCACAATGATTTTTTTCATTTTGTTATAAAACTCATAAGAAGAGGAAAATTTACCTGTAACTAATCAAATTTTAGCTATTAATATCTTTCAAACGGTTAGGTTTACGAAAAATTTGCAATAGGCTTTTTAAGTAGAACATTCAGTTTTCTAGAAAATCTATGAAATAATATATATCTTTTTAGTTTGATCGAGATATAATTTTTCTATGTGATAAAATGAAACAAATAGAGAACTATAAGGCGGTGGAGCTTTTCGTTACAATTAAGAGCTCATATTTAAAAAGAAGGTGTTTAGGAACCTATTTTTCAGAGTACACAGGGAAAAAATGATATTCGATATTTTTGACCTACCCTAATTTACATACCACATGTAACTGAAGCTAGGGACACCCCTGTGGCTCTTTTTCTATTTGGAATACTTTGATGAAATGTAGGAATCGTATAGAAGACAATTTTTGAATTTGATAACATTAAGATGTTAGACGGCATAACCGGAAACGATGCCAACTTTTGATTTTGAAATGGGACACCCTGTATTTTTTTGCTTATTTTAAGAGTTCATCTCACCCTATGACCTTTAGACATATTTTTGAATTAAAAACAAAACACAATCCTTTTTTTTTGCAATTTTCATCTTTCGTTTTAGAAGGCCATGAACAATGACAATTGGCTTAGCTCAACATCTATCACGAAAATACAAGATTGTATCTGAAAATTTAATTGCTCATTTTTTACGGGGTGTCAAAGTTTTAAATTTTATTTCTTCAAATAAAAAAGGTTTCCTTCCGAGACAAACATGTCGGGCAACCCTCTATCAAAGAAGCAGTATTTTCTTAGCTTTTTTTTAAACCACTCACGTCACTTTATTCTCAACGGTTCCGGAGTTTTAGTGGAAAATAACAGGGCAATTTTTGTCGAGTTTCCCAATTCGCTTGTAACAATAACTACGTTGGCGATGCAAAATTTTTGTTCATACTTATAATATTCTGTGATTATAAAAATATCAATGTCAAAATCATTGTTGTTAATTATCAACATTGCGAATTAGTCAATTCAGTTTTGAATATGAATAAATACACCAAGAGTGAAAAAGTCGATATGCTTATTATTTCAGGAGAGTGCAGGCAAAATAGCGTTCAAGCTGGACTATTATACAGGGAGCGCTATCCGGAAAGACTTCATCCGAATAGAACCTATTTCGCTAGAGTTGAACGAAAATTTCGTGGGGTGCAACCTGCTGAAGAGGAGGATTTCGTTATCGACGAAGATTCCGAAATAGACGTATTGACATTTGTTGTTATTAATCCAACCACATCAACATGGAGAATTTTGATAAAGACATAAGTACCAATCATTTAAATATCACCTACACTAACACCTGTATGTTGACGATAGTGTAAGGCGACTCCAGTACTGTGAAGAGTACCTTAGGAAAATGGAGGATGATCCACAATACCACAAAGATTTTATTCAGTAACGAATCACGTTTGACGAACAATTGGATGGATCAAAGGCAGAATACCAGGTACATCTCGCAAAAAAATGAGCATAGATATCGAGATGGAAACTTTCAAGAACGTTATGGGTTCAATGTCTGGATAAGGACGATGAGAAGATATAAAATAGGGCCTAAAATTTTTGAAGGTTCATTGACAGGTGAGAGATATTCGGAATATTTGAGGACCCAAATACAAGATAATTGGACGAGTGGTCATTATTTGTTGTGAATGAAATATATTTTCATCAAGATGGTGCACCTCCGCACAACACAACGGAGGTCTCGCAGTATCTTGACGAAATTTTTCCCGAAAGATGGATTGGTACAAATAGTCCCATAAGATGGCCAGGTAGATCGCCAGATTTCTTCCTGTAGGGCCATTTGAAGAATGAGGATTACCAAACACCTGTTAGAACTGAATAAGAATTCGAAAACCGTTTGAGACAGGCTATTGCAGGCATTACAGCCCAACAGTTGAATAATGTAGTGAAAGGAGTCTTCTATCTGATTCTCAAATTTCATCGAAATATTATAAATAGAAAAAAATTACAGTGGTGAACCCAGTTTCAGTTATACCTGGTATCCTGTATTGTACGCCTTTCCGCGTTGTTCGCTATTTCCATTTTCTACACAGTTACAGAGCTGATCAAATTCTTGTAGGAACATGCTGTATGTATATATGTACATAAAGAACTATTTCATTAAGGATATTCCATTATTTCGATATTGGACAAAATCATAAGGCAGAATGCCTCTTATTGTTCAATTCCTTTTATATTTCTGTGCCGAATTCATTTCAAAATTCAATTAGCTGGGAATATTCTGTTTCGTATAATCCCTTAGATCTCAGGCAATATTGTTCCAACATTCTCGATTCCTATTACATTAAAAGGAAAAAAACTCATTGGCCATTGCCAGCTTCTTTTTATAGCCATACTTTTCTCTGATTTCAATTTCATCAGTATTGATTTCGAGGTGGGTTCCTTTAGTTCTTTCAGTTTTTGTATAAAAGGGGGGAAAAGTATACATATAATACTGATGATGTTCAAAGATATAAATGAAAAATATTTCTGAAAATTATTCAGTATGGAAATATTTCTCAGAACGTTTTAGTTTTCAGTGGGGTTGACTTGAATCGAAAACAGAAGAAAAAAATTTAATTGATATTTAGATCGGGTGGAGGAGAAGGTGAGTGAAGGAATCTTCGTGAAATACTACATAACGCCGTTTAACAGCAATTCTGACTGTAAGTTATGGCACATGATATAAGCCTAAATTTGAATGATGATTTCGAATCCGTTATTGAAACTTCTTTATCAGCTCTAGTTCGGAAAATAAATAACTTGGTACATTTTACAATGAAACACAACTTCCTTAAATTCATCCATTTTAATTAAATTCTTGAAATGAAAATGACTTTTTTCTGTAAGATTTTCATGAAGATGTAGTCAGTGAGCTTTTCTCAGAGGTTAAACATTAGTCAGACATCAGTGTGCTTTCCAGTAGCCTTAATAGCATTTCTCCATAGTGGAGTCGCTCGCCCAATTCATGTTGTTCCCTTAGATTATCAGGAAAATAGTCTGGATAGTTGTTAAGAAAGTGTAACTTGATGCTCATGTTACATCTTTGCCGTTTTTCCCGTTAAACTTGTGTCTTTCATTGATAATCTAATCTGTGGCACATTAAAAATACCCGCTTCTGACCTTTCTGGGCTCAGTTTCAGGAGCTTTTAAAACAAGAGAAGTAGACAATTTTTATTCTTGTCAAGAGCTTCAACGAATCATTTCATTAGCCCTAATTTTAAACCTCGGTTACTCGCCCCCTCTTTTTGAACGTATTTACTCGCCTGGTCTACGATTGTAGACCATTTCCATTTTGACATAAAAAATCAATATCATCCATTTTGATACGAGTTTGAAATGAAATAGTTCCTTTGATCATTTGTGATTGAAATTGTTTCAGTTCTGATGAAAAATATTGATTTTTTCTCTGTGGAATTGAAAAAACCAAAAAGTCCCAGAATAAATCCTTCAGTTGCCATTACTCAATATATTTTTCATTTACTCAAAAATACATGAACGCGAAAGAACATGCTATAAAAAACTGAAAATAACAGTGAACGAGCTAATTAAAAAATTTTGTTCATCTACATAACTCACAAATATTTTCTTCATATAATATTTGCAAGCATACCTGTAACATTTTGCACAATATTTTCATGTCGATTTATAGTCGCTTCTAGGACAACAACTTTGTGGTCTCTGAGGGGGAGGAGCTACGACCTCATTAATGCCTAATAGATGTCAAGCGCGGCGCGCCTTATTACTGCAGGTGATTGTCCTATTGTTGCGCAAAACTCGATTCGGAGTTTATGAGTTCCCAAGCACATTTTTCCAGAAAATCACTACGAGATACTCGTTGTACTGGGCGATTAGCTTTAAATAGGCATAATGCGTTTATGCCGACTTCACTGCCGGTCCCAAGCCCGGATAAAGGAGGAGGGTTGAAGGGCAAGGTTAGCACCCTACCATTCTATAAAAAACTAAAATTGCTCCAAGAACTGTTACAACAGCCTCGGATGACGGACAGATTAACAATAACAACATGGCAAGAAAACGGTATACACGATTATCAAAAAGAAAAACGTCATGCGACTAGCATGCTGGAACACTACATCGTGGAACACAAAAGACCAGGAAGTAATATTGGAAATAGAGAAACACAAAATAGACGTATGTACAATTGCAGAGACAAAGAAAAAGGGCAAAGGCAGCATGAGATACCAAAACTACACACTATTCTACAGTGGAGTAGACAAGGACCTAAGAGCTCAAGCGGGTGTTGGTATACTAATGCATAGGAAATTTGAAAACGCAGTCAAAGAGGTAAACTACATAAATCAAAATATACTTCACCTATCCATGAAGCTAGCGGAAAAAAAAACCCATGCTATCAGCATTTACACGCCAGATAAAAGTAAACCAAAGAATGAAAGGGAAGAATTTTTCGAAACACTTCAAGTCACACTAGACAGAATACCACAAACAGAACAAATACTTATAATGGGAGATTTTAACTCGAGAATAGGGAATACTCCCATCCCGGGAATTATGCAGAAGTTTAATGAAGCGGCGACAAACGAAAATGGAGACATTCATCTCGAGATATGTGCACATAATCCGAATAAATAACACGTACTTTGACCACAAAGAGCAACACAAATACACATTCACCAACACAAGAGGAGAAAAATCCATGATTGACTTTGTTATCACCAATAGGGGAATTCACCCATGAGAAATACTTGACGTACGGACACTGACATCAGCGAATGTTGGAACACAGCACGGAATGGTTATCTGCAAGTACCGCCTGTCATATAGAATAGAGAAAAAAAACCGCCTAACTACATCACTTAATTCAACATTGAATGTTTACAAAACGAAAGTACTAACAGTCTATACCAAACACAGCTCGAGGAAAAGATCAACCTTAACCCTATAGTAGACACAGACAACATAAACGCCGCATGGAATAAAGTGAAAACAACATAATTAACAGCGCAAAAGAAGCCATTGGGGAACGAAGAATCAATATAAACAGTCATAGAAAAGATAAACCATGGTTCACACAGGAAATCAAAGATTTACCAAAATAATAGAAGAACGCATATATCAGATATATCAATCACAGAACACAGAAGAGTACCAAAGATATAAAACAGAAAGAAATAGAACAACGAACAAAATTAAAGAATTAAACAAAATATATTGGGAAAGATTTACAAATGACATGGAACACGACTTACGAGGAGCACAGAAAAGGTATGGAACATGTTGAGAAACAGGAAAAACCAATCACCGAAGAACTGCAGATCAATGTAATAAAACCAGAAGAGTGGGTGAAATATTTCCAGAACTTATACCTGGGAGATAATGATAACGGTAACAATGAGGAACGAGAAATTGAACAACAAAACACACTCTACGAAGAAACAGAAAATGACATTATCAGCCTAGAAGAAGTACAACAAGTAATCCATAAATTAAAAAATAGAAAATCACCCGGCCCGGACAACATAAATAACGAACTAATTAAATATGGGGAGCAGAAATAACAAAACTATTCCAAAAAATTGAAAACAACAAGGAGATACCAGAAGAATGGAGAGAGAGCATAACAATACCCATATACAAAAAAGGCGTGAAGACAAACCCAGCAAATTATAGAGGCATCACACTCCTTAACTCTGCATCGAAACTACTCACTAAAATTCTATCCCAAAAGATATATGACAAAGTAGGTGTGTCTGAAGAACAACAGGGATTCCGACCAAATAGGTCAACAACGGATGCAATTTTTATATTGCGGCAACTGGTGGAGAAGTCCATAGAGTTTGACAAACCGATGTTTATATGTTTTATAGATTTGGAAAAGGTATTCGACAGAATTCGATAGAACGATGTGATCACTATCCTTAGAAATAAAAACTTAAGCAATAAATACATAAACATAATCAAAGAACGAAATAACTCTAATAAGACGAAAGTAAAAACTACACAGGGACTTACAAGCGAGATCAAAATTAACGCAGGCATTAGACAAGGTGACAGCCTCAGCCCATGTCTATTTAATTTAATCATGGATGAAATAATAGCAGGTGTTAACCAAATGAAGCAAGGCTATAGGATGGGTAACAAAACTATGAGAATACTGTGCTACGCAGATGATGCTTTACTAATAGCCGAGAATGAGGACGACCTACAACGCCTACTACAAAAGTTCAAAGTAACAGCAGAAAAATATAACATGGTAATATCAACACAGAAAACCCAATCGATGGTAATAGCGAAAGATCTAATTAGATGCAAACTAGTAGTGAACGACCATATATTAGAGCAAGTTTCACACTTTGAATACCTAGGAGTAGAAGTATCGAGCGATAGGCAACTATTACAAGAAGCAAAACAGCAGGCAATGAAAACATCGAGAATATCTGTCTCCCTGAGATATGTAATTTGGCGGAATAAGTACTTAAGCGCAGAAAGCATAGTCCGAATCTATAAAACCTGTGTGAGACCCGTAATGACATATGCGGTTGAGACAAGAGCTGAGACAACAAAAACAAAACAACTGATGAGGACAACAGAGATGAGAACACTAAGAGCTATAAGAGGTATTACACGCAGAGTTAGAATAAGGAATGAGGATACGCTAAGGGAGCTAGGTGTCCAGGATGTGGTGAGGTGGACAAGAGCACGTCGACGCCTATGGAGAGATCATGTAGACAGAATGGGCCCCGAACGTATGGCGAAGTGGGCAAAAACACAAAAACCCAACACTAGAAGACCCATAGGAAGGCCGAAAAAGCGATGGCATGAGTGCTGGAGCTCCGATTCGCAGCAGGGGCTGTAACAGAAAAACAGGACATCGTCCTATTTAAAGAAGAAGAAGAAGAAGCGTTTATGCCCATTGTCCACTAAGTCATAGAACACAACCATAGACCACGGACTAGCAACATTGTAATTGATGCAGAGTTGATCATCTAAATCCACACCAGCTTACGATTTGTTATAGTCTCTAATGATAACTGGTGTCTTGTCATCTCCTGTCTCAGCATCTATTGAATTGCAGTTATGCATTGACGATGGCACTAATTCGTTTTTCTTGAGGCAATATAAAACAAGGGTGCATTCTTCCTTGAACCCAAAAATTGAAGATTTTACTTCATTGCTTCTACTTGGTAAAAATTCTAATTTTCCGTTTATTCCTTCGTAGTATACCAATATATATATACATTTATGATTACTCTGTAGTTGCTCATCAATTGGTAAACCACTGAACCAATTGTCTCCTGTCACATTACGATTGGTACCGGAAATTGGATGAATCAATCGGAATCCAATGTTTGGATTTGGAAAGTTCAGCTCTACTCCTGCAAGAAGAATCAACCACCCTCAAGAACCTTGAGCATATGAAACGAAAAGATATGTTCTTAAAGAAATTTTCCTGTTAACGCTGATTCAACTGAATTAAGATATTTTATTTAGATTCATCTTGTCCAATTTTAATAGATTTCAGTACAAAAATATGAATTGACTGTAAAATTGAACCTCGCATCTTGTGACCACAAAGAGACAAGTGGGTTGAGTCGTAGAGCTCAAACTTGGAATCTGCTCCTTAAATATCTTATCAAATATTAGTAATAAACCTCTCAATATTTTGCACAAATCGATCTGTTTGCATTAACTGAGCCATCCTGAATCTAAACCGACCAGTGTGGTTTGCTTGTTGTAGAGTAATAAATTCCTTTTGTGTCAATGGACTTTGGTGTTTCAATAGTAGCTTCACAGACATCGTGAGGATTTTTTCACGATCGAGTCGTTTATCAAACGTGGTGGCACCGAAGAACTTCAAGGTGAGTTGGTTATCCCACGACTCCTCCACATGAGCATAACTATCGGCAAGAAGTTGTTTACTAGGAAAGTTCATTGAAACCCAAGTTAGAACTATAACTCTTCTAGCCGGCTCGTTGGCGTAGAGCAGAGGTCCTCAAACTTGAACTATTGGCGATCTACCTCAATATTTTTAGACTACTTACGATCGACTCTGAGAGGCTGCAAGTATGTGTGATACGGGGTTGTCGTACATATACGATACACTCTATCTACCTAGGTAGGGTGTACCGTAGCATATGTTAGCTTTCCGCACAATATACATTATTTCAGTCAAGGTTTGGGTGAGGTTTCGTTAGGTTCTTCTCTATAATACCAATGAAAAAACTCATTGTTATTCAAAATTGCGAGTTTATTGGTTGTTACTAAACTGAAGTGTTACATATGGTGTTAAACTTAACTAAGGAGTGACTTTGGATGTTGGAGCGAGGCACTGCATGTCTTCAGCATACTTTCATAAGGTGGTACATAACTACTGAGTGCACAAGTAAGTTAACCCAAACATTGCCGTCAGTTGAAGGGCGACTTCCTTAGATTCGGATATTTATCTTCAGAAATAAAACACCACAGGAATTCTTTTCAGTTGATCTATCATAAGTTGCAATTTACTTTTGAATGCGTTCACTGCGCTAATCATTTCAATAATTGCTTTTCCGTTACCTTGAAGCTCCAAGTTAATGGTGTTTAAGTGCATTGTGATATCCGTCAAAAATGCCAAATCAGTCAGCCATTCGTCGTTTTTCAACATCTGAGGGTCATCACCTCTTTCGTCTAGAAACGTTGTTATTTCGGGCAAGAATTCTTGAAACCTCTCTAGGAATTTTCCGCGAGTCAACCACCTGACGTTCGTGTGAGGAACTAAATCAGTGAATTCAGCTGACTCCATATCTTTCATCTGCAACTCAAAGAGCCGCCGTTGCTAGCTACGTACACGGATGGAATTCACAATTTTTGTTGCAATGCCCATTATTTCTTCCGTACTTAAAACTTTTGAACACAAAACTTGTTGATATATAATGCAATGGAATGAAAAAAAATGAAGGGTAATCTTCATTAGCTCGACACAATGCCACAAAACCGTTTTGTTTCCAGTCATTGCTGGTGCTCCCTCGGTTGTAATGCATACTAATTTATATATTGGTAGCTTGCAGTTTTTTACAAAATTGAAGAAAACGTCATATATATCTTCGTCATTAAATACCATCTGAAAAAAAAATACACAGCTGGGCAGTGTCTGTCATATCGGTGGATTCGTCGAACTGTAAAGAAAAGTATGCACATATCCTGTTATCATGTTTTAGTTTATCTGCCATGTCCTGACTAATGACTTCAATACGTCTTGTGACAGTCGCACGAGATAACTGAAGTTCTCTAATATCAGACATGATTTCTGTTTTATTTTTGAAATCTCCAAATAAAGTTTCACACACTTCAATAAATGCTTCCTTCACAACCGATCCATCTTCGAATGGTTTTCCGTGTTTTGCCAATATTTGAGATATTTTAAATCACTCGATCGTAGAAGCTACTGATTGTTTGGGTGGTCTTGTGAATATTGTTCTCTTCTTTTTACAAACAAGATATCGAATCACATACTTTTCGTTTTCTCAATTCACTCTATGGCGGAAAATCCATTTCATAGTTTTTATGAACCGTTTTATGATGACTCTCTAAGTTACCACGCTTAGATATAATCGTTATTGAAATTATACGTTTTAGATTTCTTCACTGCAGTCTTTTGTACTATTTAATGATAAACTTTGTATCGACGTACTATTACCTTCAAGTTACAATTCAAAATAACACCAATTCCTACAGGTGCAACATTTATATCGGCGTGAACGAAATTTCTAGAAAAGTGGCAAGAATAAGAAACGCGGCTTTTCTTCGACAAGAATCGCGTGTTCATTTGGTATAGCCGCCTTCTGCCGCTATCAGAGTGTTATTTTATTACGTAATAAATGTTTGTAGTTTACTTACCAGCTCATTAAAATCTTTTTCTTCTCGAGATCTACTCAAAAACACTGGCGATCCACCGTTTGAGCACCCTGGCGTAGAGGATGTGACGCTCTTCCCTACGCAGAGTTATTTGGATTCAAATCCCTCTAAGTCGGTGCGATTTTTTGCGTTCTCGGAATCGGTTGAATGTCCATCTTTCGGAAGAGATGTTAAAGACGTCGGTCCTACCTAACAGAGATGTGTTGGACATCAAAGTTCTCTTCTCTCGACACGAGAGGGGTTCAGCAAAATTTCCCGGTTAGTGAAGTGAGGTGAGGCAGAAATAGAATAGAGCACGTTGAGGATAAAAAAAATTATCTCTTTTTTATTATATTTCGTTAGATCTAGCACCAGAGTTGAATCCGATTTCAAATAGAAGATAGTTATTGAGAAATTTGCTTTTGATTTTTGCGTTTCATGAAACTGTTCGTGTTCGAGACAGGAATATCATTATTTGATTTAATCTTCTTGATGTTAGTGACTCCTGTATTTAATTCTGTTATGGATATGGGAATAGAAAAGCTTCTATGAATCAATGAATTATAAGCACTAATTTATGAGAAATGTGGTAAAATAATCTATTGGGATTGTCGAGACTGTAAATGTTTCTTTTCTATATATGTTGTAGGTGCGATTATTATTGAGTCTAGTAATGGTTCTGTCTAAGAAATTTATCAAATTGTTTCGTTCACTCTCTTCAATGAAAGGTATTTTATTATTCTGTTGAAAGAATGTAAACCGGTCTATTTGTATGTTTGAGCCTTGAATCTAACCCAAGAACAATATTATCATCTTATTATTCAGTATAGATTTTCCAAGATTTTTATTCAATGCAAAGAAAAATACATTCAAACAGTCTGGAGTGTACATAATAGAATGTGATGAATACACGACAGCTTACGTAGGACAAACAAGTCGAAATTTTGAATTTAGATTCGAAGAACATATGTCGTCAGACAACACAAACATATCGGATTTACACGATACATAACTACGTAAGTTAATTTGAAAATTCTCCATGAATGTAATGAAGTTTGGAGTTTGAGAAAGTTTGTAAGAACCCAAAATTAACTACTCTTAATAGTCAACTAGAATTGACTCTCCACTACTCAACATTTAAAATAGGTATAATCTCACTGATGGCTCTGGACATTTGAAAATGACATAATTGTCGAAACCGGTCCAGAATACTCATTGTGAAAATCAGACAAAAGTGTTTCATTTTATTTAGATTAAACTTAACAGACTCTGTAAGAATAGAAGCTAAATCTGTGGGTTTTTGGTTTTCTGATTCAAGATCCTCTTTCGATTTGAAGAGTGACCTGCATCTTTGCGATGACGATCTCTAGTTGGTGAAGTGAAAATTATCTACCAACAGAGAGAAATTTTTTTTTAAGAATATGATTTTTCGTAAGCGGAACAAACTTTCAAGTGACGTTTGTTCTTCTCGATTTGACGAACTCTATCTGTTATTCATTCAAGTTATTTTTCTTTTTGCTTTTTCAATTTTAGGCTGTCATAGGACCTAGTAGTCTGCTCTGAATTCTTCTTTTGTGATAATAATAAGATGTTTGAAGAACTTTGGATACGGCTAATCTTGTCACAGTGGAAATACAAAGCCAACTTCATGAATGGAATTAAGTGTAATTCTTGTCGTAATTATGACTTACTTGTCTTGAAATATGTGTATTTCCTTGAAGAATGCAAATATCAACTTGGTTTGAAAAACAAGTTGTTCTGGAAAGATGGGACTTCAAATTGTAGAGCAAAAGACATCATTAAAATAATATACTTTCCCACAGGTTGGTCAAAAATTTGAGGAGAGAAGCAACTTGTGTTTCTATTCCATATAACATTTCGAAAAATCGATGATTGAAAGTGAAGATAAAGGGCAAGCCTACATTTTGACCAAAAATGATCGAAATTAATGAAAAATTTGTAAATTATTTATGATTGAATTTGAACGAAACTTCTTTTTGGTAAATATTCATCCATATTCGTTCCATTGACGACATCTTTCAACCGGAGTTTCTCAGCGGTACATCTTGTATAAATGAAAGAAGATCCAATAAGCGGATATACTCTTCATTTAGTTACAAGAAGTTTTGATACCTGAATTGTAATATAAACTCGAAAAATCGATATAGGCTCTGATTGAAATTTATTTTTATCTAAAATAAAGTTTCCTGCAACACTTAAGGCACACCGAAGTTATATTAGTGATATACTCTCTAGTAGTTTTAGGCGGCTAAGAAGTACACAACGTTCTATAAGTCAATTAGAGGATTTCCAGCATCTGCAACTTGGGTAGCGCAAAGTAGTTACACCTGTTGCCTACATGCACCTACTTAGGAGCTTTTAAGCACTGTAGACTGGAATTTATTGAAAAGCCGTACTTACATTGCTCGTCCTTTCAGGTAAAGTGTGGGGCACAGCAGGTTTACGGCTTTCCGTCCCTTAGCGAAGGTCTGAATTATTTATTTTCCATAAAAGGATACAATGTTTCGAGATGACATTTTGATAAGTAGGTGGATATTCAGAGGAATATTTGTTTGGGTTCATTAGCTGCTCCTCGTATTTCTCTTTCATAAATATCTGTGTAGGAAACAGGATAGAAGTTACTGAATACGTTTCCCCTTCATTATATTCTTCAACGAACATTTAAATCTTCGCATAAAGCATCTCACTCGCAGTTTGTCGCATAAAAAATTCTTTTTATGAAATATTATTTTGACGAAGCGATGATATTCTCCAGCTCTTTGAAAAAGAAATGAGAAAATATAGGGTGGATCACGATATACCGAAATTGTTTTCATAACCTATAACTGCCACAGTTATCAAGTTAGAGCTTTCAATTTAGATTCATTGGAATGCCAAAGGATGATGGAATACAAGAATTTTCATCAAATTGCATTTTCGGTACAATTCAAAATGGCCGACAGGCTCAGAGAAACACTACATTTTCAATTAACTGGAATTTTTTTTTCATTGTCGGGCGGCCATTTGGAATTGAATAAAAATTCCAATTTTAGGACGATATTCGTATATTTCAACTTTACTAGTCCCAATTCAGTCTAGAAGAGAGACGATTACTCTAAGATCTGGGAAGTTAAGAGGTGAAATAAAAATTCCAATTTGCGCTATTCATACAAAGCTAAAATATTCTTCGCTTCACAGTTTTTACAATTCTTTATGGATTTTCATGTTTAATCCATCATCAAACCAAAAAGAATCAAGTTTTAGATTTTATGGATTACATTCAATATTCCATTGGAAAAAAATTCCAGTGTTGTGCACCTATCGGCCAATTTGAATTGTACCGAAAATGAAATTTGATGACAGTTCTTGTATTCCATCATCCTTTGGCATTTCAAAAATCTAAAATGGGATCTCTAACTTGATAACTGTGGAAGTTATGAAAGCCATTACGGATTTTCGTGAACCTCCCTATATATATGTTGGTGGACGCATCACTTGAAAACGCTTGAACGGATTTTTTTAAGAAACGGATATGGAAAATTAAATCAAGAATAGGTGCGAGTGTGTAGAGAAGACAAGGGCGCGTAACAATTTTTATAGTCGATTAGGTAAGGCCGTAAAGTAATAAATCTTTAGGTGTCATGATGGTCATAAGTGTGCCACTCGAATAAGGGTTAAAGAGTATTATTGAGTTCCTCTCCTCTCCTCAGTCTGTATTAATCCACTCCTGGATATAGACCTCCTCCAAACTATATGATAAATAAAAGAGTTATTATCAATTGTAAATCCACATCAAAAATCATGAAAAAATATAAGATTTACGAAATAGCAAGAACCCGGGAAGTTAGTATACTCCGCCTTCCATCTGCCACTGCGAATCGAATGCCATTGAACTAATATGGGGGTCAAGTGGCTGGAAAGATTATAATTTCTAAGATAAAAGACGTCAAACTTCATTTCTATAATGCAATAAAAAGTGTTAAATCCCAACACTGGAAAAATTTTATAGAGCACGTCATTACAAAAGAAAATGAAATGTGGGAACTGGATAATATTATGGATGCCATGATAGTGAATTTAGGTAATGAAGATGAATCATATGTTTTATGAAAAATTGCAGATTAGAATATATGAACATTTCGACAAGCATTGTTTTGATTTTTATATTTTAAAGTGTAGAAAGAAATTGAATTTGAAACTAAACGTTTTATAAAGTCATGAAATTATTTATAAACATTGTTTAACATTCTGTTAGGTAATATTAAAACTCATGTGAAAATTAAGTTTAAGTTCCTATGATATAAAATAAATGTTCATCTCAATAATTTGTAAAATACATTGAGTTATCTGAAATTACATAAATATTATTTAATTATTATTTATTTTAACTAATGAAAATAAGCGTAAGTTGAGTATGCATGAAATCATTATTTTGGTAAACTTAACTATCTAGATACGACATTAAATTATTATTGTTCTTAAATTCGTAAGTGGTTGATTGATTCAATTTTATTTTGGAGGAGATTCCTAAGACTCATATTCGTCTACGTTACTGCCTACAAATTTTAGACGTCTAAAAGGAACATTTTATTTGAAACGAGGACAACAATATTCGCAAGTAATCGAAAAGACAGAGAAGATCGTAGTCAGGTAGTTGGGTTCTTCCTGGAGATTTGTACGATGGTTTCTATCGAAGAACCGGCAATAAATTGGTACCTGTTCTAAGACCAAATTACAAAAACTACATTAATTCTTGAATTTACCCACGTACCACATTCTTAAGGGATTTGCGTACTTAATGAAATTTTATTCCTCTACGTCTTTACCAATTAGATTATAGTCTTTTTTCCATAATTCTTGAATTATCGAATATAACAGTGTGCCCCCTTTCTATCTCAAGAGGGAGACAGATTTTTGAGCTTGTAGCATGGAAAATCAACCCCCTACCCTCCGCAGCACCTACGTCAAAATTCATTATAGGGAAAATGGGTCGAGAGACATATATTTCGAAAATTCTCTAAATTTTCTATTCAAGAACGGTGTATTTATGAATATTTAAAATTACAAAGAAAATCCAAACACAACGGAATTTTGTATTTATTCAAAAATTCGTCAAAAAAAACTGTTCGTAGAGGAAAAATCTAAGACATGCAAATGTTTGATTGGAATGAGAAATACAACAAAAGATTGCTCCGTAACGAAAACTTGACGATGGCTAAATTAAATTAATGACCTCATCCCACATCCTTTTAATGATACAATTCTAATTCTCTCCCATCACTCTCAAATGACTTCCAACTTTTTGATTCACAAGGAAATCTTTTTTTGTTCCTTTAAAGTGCTCTATTTATGTTTTTCGGATTATGACACGCCGGGGAATTCTGTCACCTCAATAACCCGGAAATCTTACCGAATCCCCCTTTTATCGAGAGACACAATCTTTCTTTTATTTAATGCCCAATGAATCTCTGTTAGACAGGACTGACGACTTTACATCTCCTCCGAAAGATGGGCGCTCAAGCGATTCCCAGAATCCGAAAATTCGCACCGATTGGGGATCGAACCCGGATAACTCGGAACAGACGACGAGTGGCCTAACCTCTACACCACCGAGCCGTTTTCAACGAATCTAATGGTTTAGGATATTGATAAACATCAATGTTTTGTAGCGAACGCACTATTTTATCACAACCATCTGATAATGATAAATCTGTCCCACATTTGTCTATCATTTTCGCAATACTTTCAATCAAAAATGTCGTTTATTTGACAAACGTTGAAAATTCGTTGAAATTGTTTCAATTCGTTATGATAATAATGGTTGTGCCTGAAAAACGGTGAGGATATTCAACAGTCTAGAAAAACTGGTAGGACACCTATATGTTATATTTTACAAATAAATTTTCAACAACGGGTTTGGTAGCTAACAAATAAGCTATCTAAAATTTGTCAGCAGCAATGAATTCTTCACACAAAAAGACCATGGAGAATGGTGGTTCTTATTCACAGTACTTCATATAGCTGCTGAACTAATGTGTTGACATCGGTATAGCCTGTATACAACCGCTGATAAGAAGTGCTCAATAGAGGTGATTATTAATTTATGAATAGTATCTTCCGTAACTTGGATAGAATGAATTAAATGGAAACACGTAGAACCACAAGTATAGAATTTTATCATTCTTACCGAGTAACAGACTGTAGTCTTCCCACGACCGCAAAGTATAAATCAAAATCAAATAAATTAAATCTGGAAAACAACAACAATTTATTTATTCTATAAACATTTCATTAATATTAATATTTATACTGAGTAAAATTGTTATTTACGTAATTATTTTCTTACCTTTGTATATATATAATTATCAGAAGATCGTTTTGACAAAGATTTCAATTTTTGTTATTTAAAATATCGATATCGTGTCTCACATTTATTGTTCCATTTAGGATTGAAAAACTATTCTATCGAGTTGAGGATTTCCATTTTTTTAATAGATCACCAAAAAAGTAAAACAGATTCAGAAAAGGAGTTCGTTTTCTTTTCTTGTCGTCAATTTCAGAACAGTGCATAAAACTACCGGCAACAGGTTCCATATCTAATGCACTCGATATTTTATTCATAATATCATTTAAACAATAATTCTTTAGAAGATCATTATGATGTTGACATTGAGATCTAACACTGACGCTCATTTGAAATTTATGGTTGTCGATGATGCTTGGTTAGATTTAGACAATTTTTAGACAATTATGGAATATTCTGAATATACTGGGTGTTTCATAAGTATCGCGGTGCTCTGTAGCTCGTACACTCTTGACGATTTCATTTTTGTTCGAACGGTATTGTTTTTAGAAAGTAAAAATCTTCTACATCAATTTAATTTGAAGTGAACAGGGTGTCCCAATTTTCTATGAAAAAATCTTAGGAGATTTTTCCAAATGGGAAGACCACTTTTTTGTTAAAGATTCAAGAGCGTCCTAAACTCTGCTATAATGTCTTTAAGTTATGAATTTTTTTGGTGAGTAGTTTCGTCACAATATTTTTTTTCCGTAAAAATTCATGAAAATAGGCTCTCACATCATCGCATGCTCCTTCGGCCAGAGAGGATGAATAATTTAGTCCTATCGTTTTCTCATTGCCCAAGGATAGCTTCATTGATGAATTGAAATAGATTCTCCTCATTTTATACAGGAGTGACTCAAAAAAATTATTGAATGAAATATCATATCTTGATATTTTCAAATGGAGCATCCTGTAGTTTTTTTACTCATGTCTACGCATTAAATATTTTGCCATATTTTTGCAATAAGTAACCTTATCTTTATCTTCGACCATTTTCGAAATAAAAAAATAAACTAATATAATAAGATCAGAGGTTGCAAACGAAGAGTTTATTAGTACATATTTAGTTCAGATCAGAGAAATGGAGATATTTTAAGGTAGTCGTGTATGAAATACGTAATAGATTGGTTTTGGTGAGATGATCTACAAAGTGTTGAAATATTTCAATAAGTGTTCGAAATGTTGCTCGTTTCTTTGTAGACACAACTCAATCCTTCTGACGAAAAACCGTTGAACTCTCGACAATATTTGTGGATTAACTGACTGAAAGGCATGGACTATTCTCTGTCTCATACCCAACTGTGTTGTAGACGGAATCTGGTAAAAGATACCCTTAATATAATCCCACAAGAAAAAATCTAGACTTATAAGGTCCAGAGACCTAGCTGGCTACCTAACAGGACCACCACGTCCTATCCACTTGTTTGATAATACATGATTTAAATGCTCCCTAACATGATGTGAGTAATGTACCGGTGGTCCATCCTGTTGAAACCAGAAATATTGTCTTTTATGCTCTGGTACATCGGCAAGTAACATTGGTAGATGATTTTGCAGAAAATCTAAATACATTTCACTGTTGAGATGCCCGTCGAAAAAGTGAGGCCCAATTAGATATCCATCTACTATAGCGGCCCATACATTCAAGGACCAACGATGCTGGTGATCTATTTGTCTCATGAGGTGTAGATTTTCCGTGGCGTAATAACGAAAGTTGTGCCTGTTAACAAGCCCATTTTTGTGGGAAGTTGCCTCGTCCGGAGAAGAGAACTCTGCTAAACATATTTGTATTTTCCGCTACTTTGTCACTTGCCCAGTTGCAAAAATTGATTCGATTTTCAAAGTCTTAATTGTTCAGTTTCAGTTTCAAGATTCTCTGAACGGAAGTTTCACTTATATCTGTTAACAGAGAAATCTCTCTTTGGCTATTATATGGGTCCTCTGTCACTGCTTTTCAAAGCATCTTGCATCAGGATGCCTCTTATCAGGAAACCTCTGTGCATAAACTTTACTTGCCAACAAAGAAAATCTATCACACTCACCCAGAATAAAAATCGTATCAATCTTTTCTTTTTTGGAGAACTTCATCGCAGTCAATTGAGAAAATTGGATTCAAACCTCACTTAAACAATGTTTAATAACGAAACACTGATAAGTTTACCAGGTAAAATGCGGAATATGATATGTCCGGGCACCTGACAGAAGGCACAAATAAAAAAAGATAACACATACCTCGACTTACGTTTAAATCATCTTGATTTTATCATTCATTAAAAGAATTATCTTGTTTAGGTTTCATTTTTACTACTTGTATCATTACAGAAAAAAACTTCTGTGCGAATAATGATGCATGTTGATGAGTTTGATTCGGTTTGTAGAATTTTCATCAAAAATCAATTTCGAAAATGATCGAACATAAAGATAAGGTTACTTCTGCAAAAATATAGCACAATATGTTATGCATTGACATGAATAATAAAATACAGGGTGTTCCATTTGAAAAAATCAAGATATGATATTTTTAAAATTACAATATTTAATAATTTGTTTGAGTCACTCCTGTATGAAATGAGGAGAATCTATTTCAATTAATCAATAAAGCTATCCTTGGCAATAAGAAAACGAAAGGAAAAAGTATTCATCCTCTCTGGAAATCGGGACACCCTGTTTATTCCAAAATGAATTGCTGAAGTAGATTCTTACCTTCCAAATACAATACCGTTCGAACAAAAATGAAATCTTCAAGAGTGTACAAGCTACAGAGCACCGTGCCACTGATGAATCACCCAGAAGAATGAAAATATATGAAAAACACGTAAAAGTGTTTTAGAACAAATATTCAAACTCGAGAGTGAGAAATCTAAATGATTTCAGCAAATCTAACTTTTCCAAAAATCTCTCATCATTATACTTTATCTTATGAAGAAGTTATAGGTCGAAACATATGGCATATTGAATAAAAACGATATTTACACACATTTTTATTTATGAGATGTGATGACAGTTACATGAATACATTTTAGCATTAACATATAAAGGCACTTATATGAAAAATGTCAATTTTATATTAGTTAATAGATAACATTGAATCACATTCTCTATTAAATATCGTTCTTACTTGTTCTGGAAGAGACAAAAAATATTTACATCTTATCGTAAAGTGAGAATACGAGAAGATCTCCGAAAAGTGATGTTACAAGCATAAAATAAAAATATGATGTAGAAATGTAACGAAAAATATGGCATATGAGGTGAAGTTTATGTAACTATCAAAATAAATTATCTGCAACAAACTTTTCATGAAATATTATGGGAAATAGGTGTTCCACGAGAATAGAATGTTGGAACAAGAACTGAAAACATTTTTAGATAAAATGGAAATATAAAGTTCTACACAACTTGTCTGAAATAAAGCACAAATGTTAACACCGATGCATCAAAATTTAATTTTTAATTCTGAAATAAGTTGAGCACAGCAGTAAGATGCTGTATATCCTTGAAAGTTTCTTGATATTAGAATGATTTTTGTTACATATATTTTTGTCCGATTAAATGAATCTCTATATTTCCCCACTTACAAAATTTGTTATTATAACTTATTTAATATAATGTTTTCAGTCTTTTCCAAAATGAAGCTTAACATTTGATAAATTATGGGTTTGGAATAATGTAGAAATAGAAATCTATACTGATATTAAAAAGCAATTTTGGTCAATTCGTTCTGAGTACTTATTTATATATAGTCCAATCGATTGGTGTAAGAGTTAAGCAAAACCTTTGCGTATATTATAAAATTTTAATGAAAATTCTTGAAAATATATTGTTTTTCTAAACTGCAACTGTAATCTCCTTTATAACAAAGGAAGAATATGAAAACTATCTCTTCGTTGCAAATGAAAGGAAAAATAGTTTGAAGAAGAAACATTAAAACACCAACTTATATGTTACAAAAATATCAATGGAATCGTATGTTTCTACAGCGAACGGTGATATTTTTGAGAAATAATAGAAGAACCGCGAACAATTAACTATCTTTGATTTCTCCATATTTTATAAAATAAATATTTGTATGTTACTTAACTTGCTTTGAAAGCAGTTCACGGCAAATCATAAAGGCTCCTTTTTCGAAGTTTTGAAATAATGATTATGTTTGGAGATAAATCAGAGTTTCGAATATAAACTTTTCCTAAAATTGAGAAACCAAAAAATCATAAACTTTTTTGAGATGATATTTGAGACTCTTCTTTCATTCTATGGGCTCGAAAATTTTTTTCTATGGTAAGCCATCTTATTAGCTCTAGCGGCCATTTTATTTTTTGTTTGATGTCAAATTTTGGAGGAGATATTGGATTTTTAGTGAAAAATGATTATTTCGTTTTCGACTACAGATATCTTAACAAAAACAGAATATTTTCGAAAATTGAAGTAAATTTTCCACAAGTTCGTTTATTATTTCCAGGGACAAAAATTGCAATTAAATCCAATTTGAAAGGTTCTAACCGATTTGTATTTCTCTTCCTTTCAAAAACCCACCACACCTTAGCTTATTTTGATGAATCCTGTAATTTAAATTTCTTTTCAACTCAGTGTATTTTCAACTAACCTCTCTTAAGTTTCAAATCGATCCACTAATCGAGTTTTCTGAACCAATTTAACGAAATTTCGAAAAAAATTTACGCAGCAAATCCTTTGTTTATGAACACTGTGATTGTTTTGAGAATGGAAAAGTTAATTTGTCTTTCGAATTTTTTTTCCAAATTTAATATATTAATATTATATTTTTGATAGAAACTAATTATTAATTTTTGAAAATGTTCTTTTTCGTAACATATTTTCATAAAAGGATAAGTTCAACGATAATCTTAATTAATTCAATTGATTTTCGATACGAAATTTGGATGGAGGTTATATGTATTAACAATTTCGGGAATGTATCGGTAATTGATTTGTTCTTCAATTATTTTTATCAAACATTTATATGTAAGTATTGAAACTGTCGAAAAAAATTGAAAGTTCAATTTTTGAAAATTACACAGAGCGTGAAGAAATTTTGCGCATTAAGGTTGTAATAATTATTTTTTTTGAATCATGAAAGGGTTTTGAGGGAAATTTATTCCTGTTCTAAAGAGATTGCACTAATTCGCTGTAAAACCAATTTTTACTGAGGTATTCATAGTTAAAGGCAAATTAATATTTTTTACTCAAGTGCGATAAGTACGCCAAAAATTGACATACAGTAAAAAAACTGACTACTGAAAGCTGTCTAAACTGACTATCAGATCTATATAATTACTTAGCTGAAAAAATATTTTTTGAGACCATAGAATGAAATAAAACATTGAAACTCACCACGAATTCTAGTTTTTCAATTTTCATTATTCATTTCTTCCGAACGTATATTTCTTGGGAAACAAGTTTGGTCTCTTTTTCTTCGTAAGAAGTCATAATATGAAGAGTATACAAAGTGTCAACGGTTTAACAATATTAAAGTATCTGGAAGTCACAAGAAAATTAACTTTTTTCTCAAAAATTGCTATATCTGAAATAACTTGTTTTATCAATTTCGAAAGAACGTAATTTTCAATTTGATTTGGACTACATTTAAATCAGATAGTATTTGATAAATTTTAACGGCTCTTCCGATGTATCTCGAAAAGTAATGTACCGTTCGATATACAATTTTTTCATTTGTCGAAAACTGTCATTCAATCCTAACAACTGCAGAAGACTGTTTTTCTTCTCTTCGACCATATCTTTGCTTCGTTGAAATGGGCTGTGACTTTTCAATCGGACTAATATGAAGTAGAATATAAAAACAACTAGCGCTAGACAATTTGAGACATTGCATGTGGAATTCGAAAAATTGCATTTGTGGCAGAGTTTTTTCTGCAAAATTATTCGTGAAGGTATTATTATATTTTATTATCATAAACTCATTGAATTTATTGTTTGAAGTCATCAGATATTAAGAAGGATATATTGTATTCAGTAGAGGGTGTTCCATTTTCGTAGAGTTTGTAACGTTGCTCGATTATGCCTCTAGGTAGAGTGAGACAGTATACAATTCACTACTACTTTCAGTATACGATACCGCCTTTATTTCGGCTGCGACGAAATATAATGGTTGTTGAGATATTAACATAATATACTTTTTTCAATTGGAACACCCTGAATTATTCTATTCCATTTTTTTTCGCTCACTGAGAACATTTGAAAAATGTAGAATATTCCATATTTATTTATCTCAATCAAAATAACACAAAAGCATTTCCTATCGGTCTTTGGTAACCATGGTGACGCAAATCAAGTTCTTTTCCAAATTGAATTTATTTCGTCTTAAGGAATTTTGAATTAATCATACCGATTCGAAAAATTATCAAAAATCTAATGATATTGAATAAAATTATACAATAATTAGAGTTTTCTTCTGGAAATATTTCTTTCATGAAAATAAACGATAATTGTCTCTGTTTTTAGTCAAAACTTTCAATTTTTATGTCATTATATTACCCCACGTATAGTAGTCGCATATTTTCCAGGAACAAATGAAATAAATGATACATAAAATATGTAGGAGGCATATTACAAATTCATGGGTACCAGATTTGTGACACTTATCTGTCCAACTTTAACATGTAACCCTGATCTTATTGAGTTTCTCATTGAATCGTGATGTGTTCACAATTCCATACTTCTAACAACAACAAAATATTCCGATTAGAAGAAGGATTTCAACGATATATTTTAGCTAGCGATACCTGGGTTACTCATGGCCGAATGAGAAAAGAATCATGAAATGTATTTAGCGGAATCATTCAGAGAGATGAATATCTACAGGAATAAGTATTCGAAATACTTTCTATGAAAAAAGAAAAAAAATAATTGGATGCTTTATTTAAAAAGACGTAAGTTATAGCAATATCTGGGACTCCTGAAAAGAACTTAGTACACCTCTGTATTCCATGGAGTTTCCCAAAATTTTTCAGTATATTTTAAAATAGGCAAAATACAAACAGTGTCTTAAAATGACCAATTTTTAAAATCATTCAGTAGCACTGAATCCGAAACAGTAAAATCTAATTTATCTGCTGTTTCTTGTGGTATTTTCAAAAAGTATTATGATGTCGCGAAAACTGTATCGCAATTCCTATAAATATAACTGAGAAACCCAACAAAACCTACAAAAATGGGACACCCTGTACATAGGAAACTTATGAAAATTCGTTAATGAACTCAAGATAATGGGCTAAAATAATCTCAAGAAGGCAGTGAATGTTACATCAGCTTACCCATTTTAAATGGATTGCTCGGCATTCAAATCATTTTTCAAAATTCAGTATATTGAGATTTTTCTCTTTCGTAATTTCCACTAGTGAACTGTGTTTCCTAGTGTTAGTAATGTGATGTCACAAAACAATTAATTATGGAATACTGAAAACCAGAAGCCAATCAAATAAATGAGCGAATTATAAAAATTTTAAATTTCTGAATCTAATGATGCACAAGTAGAAATTATCATTATAATTTTTGATAAATTTGAAAAAGGTCTTTGAAATAACTATGAAATAAGGAAAAAATAGCGGTTCTATATTTTGAACATTTAGTAAATTAGCAATTAATCTAAGGCATAGAACATATCTAAAATCAAAAATCTGATAATATGCAAAATTTCGAAAATATTTTGAGAAGATACCCTTTTAAATTCACTTCCTTTATCAATCGATGCAGTTCTAGTGTGATATAGAAAATGAATTTCAGAAAATTGATGCTATCTTCTCGATTACAATACCATGTTGAATGTTTGAATGAAGTGTAATTTTTTCCTTCACCTTTAGCTGTTTTTGTTATCTGATTTGTGAATGTCTAAAATCGATCAATAGTTTCACCGATATAAAAGAATAAACTGAGTTTTGGCTCGAATTGATAATTTTTGTAGCTTTCAAAATTTATAACTTCGTTATTCTTTCAGAAAACCACAACTACTATTGGGCTCTTGTGTAAAATTTACAATAGAAGGTAAGATATTCCACGTTGTTTATTTTTCCTATATTTATATTCTTGATCAGTTTATTTTCTTGAGTAGGTACTATATACAAATTGACCTTAATTGTTTTTGACTTCAAAATGTATTTTAGGCTTATTATAGTGGCCGAAAAAATATTCGGAAATTAAGTTTACAGTATCTATTGTATATTCATACAAATTTCAAAATATCAGCAGACAAAACTCTGTTGAATTATTACCAATAGTTTATGTCGTCGTATTATTCGAGACTTGTCCAAAAAATGTGCACCTCTGACATGAAGAAACATGAATACAAAGTAATGAAATTCCTTTTGATTTTTCAGGAATGAACAAAAAATTTCAAATAAGAAAACGGAATATTTAAGCCTAACGGCATATTTTCCCCAAAATATCTTGGAAAAAAGATTGAAAAGAGTAAACACTATTGCAAGATAAATCCAAACTAACACATACAATATGAAATATAAGATTTCTAATAGTATAGAATTTCCAGAAACCCATCTACCTTTCACATATATAATACTTGACTATTTCAAATTGATTTCAATGAAAACATTTATATTCTTGAACTGAGAAAACATGTTGATGAAGATTTCATTAACGAATTCCAGGTAAGTTAGTATGGACAATTGTTCGATGACGCTTATTCTATAGTTAGTAACTTAGAGCATTATAAAAAAACATTATACTACTTATTTACTAAAACTATCACTGGTCTCCCCAAACGATCAGCTTCTTAGATCTGTCCACTGTTGCCAAGTAGGTTCCGTAAGGTTGCCATGCTGTAGCAGTAACGGCGGACCTGGAGAAGATGCCAAGAGACCTTCAAGGATCATGTAAAAATAATAAGCAGGCTTGCAAATGAAAAGCAGAAAAACATAAAACACTACATAAAAAAATTGTTTTGCTAAAGAAAATAAAATTTTCCAAAATACAAATTGCGTGCGATTTGAGCCAAAGTACAAATTATTCTCTGTTCAATCGAAAATTTTCATACAAAAGCATTGCTTGGCGGATAAATATTCATCGGATGGGAAAAAAGTCAAAGTGAGCAATAATATTATACTTTGAATGAAGAAGATGTTACATATTCTATATCACAAGACGGCTATGTGAAATACTTCAAATGAAGAGTAATAATCAATTTTCGAGGAAAACTCATTGGTGAAGACAGATGGCAGCTATCTTTTTTTATATTGACTTATTCCGCATTTCTCGAATTTTCGGGATTTTCGTATATACTTATGCCTTGGTCGCTATCGAAGTACGATGATAATTATTTCGACATTCAACGGACACTTTTTTCAGAAGATATCAGGAAAGTATTCGAGAATATTTCTTGTTAAATGGTTTTCCAATTATGATATCAAACTATGTTTTTTAATATAAACAATGCGTGAATCAAAATTCTATAAAGGGAAAGTACGTTGAGTGATATACCTTTGAAAAGGTCTATCAATTTTTTATTGAAAACTAGTATCTTACAATAATTTTCCATTCAGAAAAGTTACCTTCATGAACGATCAATAGCTTATAAACATTTACCCTTATGGAAACTGGTTCATGAAACAAACGAAGACGATTCTTATCGCCGCTTGAAATTTGATGAAATTCTAAGTGAAAATATCAACAATAATTTACATATTCTGTTTTTCTGACGAGAGTTCCTTTATCCTCAATATTGAAGTGAATAGGCATGATTGTCGATATTGGGATGCTTAGAAGCCTCAATGGTTCACATAGGCATTCACACAAACTACTCAGAAATTTAATGTATGGGCTGTAATTTAAAAGAACCATATTCGAGGCCTTTGTATCATCGAAGTTGATCTCAATGAAGACGCTTATGAGCAACTGGTGGAAGAATGAATGAATCCCTGCCTCACAGAAATTTTGGAAAATTTTGAAACTCTTTCAGAGACTTGGATACATTTCCGGTGCTATTGCTCATTTCGATGATCGTGTGCGACAATATTTAAATGCAGATTTTCCAAGTCTGAGGATTGGCAGAAGAGGAACAGTTGAGAGACCAGCCAGGTCACCTGGTTTGAGTCCTTTAGATTTCTTCGTATGGAGTCATCTTGAATAGAGAGTTTATGCTACACAACCCGAAAAGTTGAAATTTAGTTTTATGAAATCATCATGATTTACTCGATAGCTGAGAGGGTTGAAATGATTGAACTATTTTTCAGTTCTGATAGTTTCGCGAACAGAACAGCCAATATCTTCAAACAACGCCACGAAGGTGCTAAAGTGACTTCGAAGTATGTACTAGAATTAGTTGCCAAATTTCGTGAAACTGGATCGGTGCAAAATAAGAAGCGCGTGATTGAGCGGCCAGTAAGAAATGAAGCTGTGGAAGTGGCGGTGCTTGGTCAAGCGGTGGTTGATACTACCCTAAGCCTGCGGAAATTGGCAGATGTAAGTGGTGTAAACCAAACGAGCATTTTCCTCATTCTGAAGGGGCATTTGTTCCATCCATATAAAATCAAATTAGTCCAAGAACTGCACGAAAATGATTTCGATCGAAGACTTCAATTCTGCGAGACCATAAGTGAAAGAGTCATGAACAATCCTCATTATTTATTTCACTCGTGGTTTTCGGACGAATGTACATTTTTTCTGAATGGAACCGTAAACCGAAATAATTGCCGTTAATGGGCAGATTCTAAGCCGCAAAGATTCCAGGATTTTCACACTCAGCAGCCTCAAAAACTAAATGTTTGTGTTGGTATTTATGGCGATCACCTCATTCGACCGTCTTTCGTTCATGAAAATCTTACCGGAGAGTTGTATTATCAACTATTGGAAGAATTTATCGACCCAGCAATAACGGAGATCATTGAGAATGACCCCCGTTATTCGGAGAGGTTGCATTTCAGCAGGATGTAGCGCACCAGCATTTGGCACAACAAGTTCGAGTATTTTTGGATGATCATTTTCCTGGTCGTTGGCTTGGAAGGAGAGGCCCAACGGAATGGCCCCCACGATCTCCAGATCTCAGTCCTTTAGACTTTCTCCTATGGGGCCACCTCAAAAGTATAATCTATAAAACTGAACCTGCTGATTTGAACGACCTGAGACAGCGCATCGTCAATGAGTGTAACCAAATCACACCTTAAATTTTACAGAATGTCCGTGAACGTTTCACCCAAAATTTGTTTATGTGCATGGAGGTTGGTGGCCAACAATTCGAACATTTACGTTGAGTTTTAGTGACTTCAGTTCCGTTCATTTTATCGGGTAATAAAGTACAACTTCTACTCGTTAATTTTCTTTTCGTTTATTTATTTTCAGCCATTGTAACCCGGATGTCTCAAACGAGTAACTATCTTTCAAAAGGTGTTTATTCAGTGAAAAATCAACCCCTGTTTGATAATGGCCGAAGATAGATGGTATACCATGCACTGCATCTTCAGTCACTTTTCCGTTTTGCATCCTCTAACTCCTATAGAACTCAATGAGAATAGAATTATTGCGAGCAGTCATGAAGGCAATCGAAATCCTTCACTTGAAAGGTATCACTGGATCGAAATATTACCCCTGCTCTAGGGGTTGAAGATGACAGCTTTTGATCTAAAATGAATCTATTCCAGTTTTTCGCACTAATACTCCAATAGTCTTAGGGCGATAGTCTTCTCTATTTTTGAGTGGCTCACTCTGTATCTTCTACAGTTTTCAATCAAAAATGAAAATTTTTTCACGAGAATGCAGACAAAGATAAAACCTTTTTTCCGAGTTATCACTCGACCCATCCACCTTCTTCCAAATTTTCAAGGGTTGTCACCCCTGCTCCAGGCGTTGAAATTCGAGATGAGGATGGTACTTGATGATGACTGCCATTGATCACCATGGATCTGTTCCATTTTACCTCACTGAAACTTGAATAGTCTCAGGGAAATAGTCTTCCCTATCTCTCAGTTGCCCACCTTGTATCTTTTACAGTTTTCAGTTAAAAATGGAAATTCGTTCAAGGCAATGTAGACAAAGATACCACCTTTCTTTTGAGTCATCAATCGACCCATCTTCCCTATTCAAAATGTTCAAGGATGGCAACCCCAGCTTAAGGGTTGATATTTCAAAAGATGTCCCCCAGAAGATGTCCCTTTGAAATGTGTTTTTGCGTTTTGATAAGAAATGAATATCTTGGTAGATATAGCTTCTGTTTAATTTTCGTTGAAGTACCTTGTATATATGAGTGTTAGAAAAATTTTCTATACTGGGTTTTGTAAGAGATTAAATGTAACAATTTGGAAATAAGCAAATTTAGTGGTATTTTCTACGTGGTCATATCGTTGATATGATGAGGATCAAAGAGGACATGTTGTTTTTTGCAAAAACTTTTGCATTTAATAGGATCTTCAACGATACATCAACTTTTGCATTCGCTCTTTCTTTTGCAGCAATATCATGCGCCAAAGCAATCAAACCACTAAAATCGAAACAACAAACATTTTTTATATTGCATTGCATTAAAAGACTATTACTTAACATTAAAATAACGAAATTGTTGAAAAGAGGAATGTCTAACGTAATAACATATTTGCAGTCATAGTTCACGATGTAACCTCCAGCTTCACGGATACATAGAGCACACTTTTTCCGTACAGAAACAACTGCGCAACGCACTTTTCCATTGTGGTGTTGAAGTTGCGCCCACCAAGCAAAAATTCTTCTTTCGTGCTGTTCTCTCATTTCAATAAGTACTTCATATACCAAAGATTTCAATCCACCCCATCAAAAAAATCTAACGGAGTTCGGTCAGGGTTTGGAGGAGGCCATTTAACTCGACAAAAGCATCCTATTCATTCATCTTTATAATTTTCATTTTGCCACGTCCGAGTCTCCTTGCTATTATGAGTAGGGCAACCAGCTATTGTGAACCAGGCCTTAATTCCTAAATTTGAAGGAACGTTTTCTAGTATAATTGTTCTAAGTGCGTAATTTCATACACATCGATATGTTAACTTTGAATCTGTATTGATCATTGAAAGGTCTCACATCACAGAGTTTTGCCGGTCCCCACGTATGGTCATTGTGACAATTAAATATGCCATCTTTGGTAAACGTTGACTCATCAGTCCAAGTTACATGATTGTAAAATTGCGAATCTCTGTTAGCTTGTTCGATATACCACTGACAAAACTGAATACGTTATGCCCTATCGCGATACAGTAAATTTTGAATGGGCGAAATGATGAGGATGGAGGTTATTTCTTCAAAGACTTCTGCGAACTGATGTATGCGAAATTCCTCCAAGTTGTATTGCTACCTTGCTCGTACTTAGTGTTGGAGGTCCTTCAAAAAGATCTGTTATGATTTGATCTTGACGACGAGTTACTCGATCAGCATTCACACGATGATGTCCTGAAACACTCCCTGTTTCTCCTAAATATCGACATGCAGTTACAGAAGTTATTCTATTTGGAATGTGTCTTTCATGATAACGACGAGAATACTCTTCTACTGCTGTTCTAGAATTGCCATTGCAAACACCATACACTAATATAATATCTCGATACTCGATATTTGTAAAACAACGTGTCATCTTCACTTTAGTAAAAAAGAACAGTAAAGTAATTTTATGACTCTGATAGTTCTGTCGATATAGTTTTCCAAAGCCGCCTTGGCGTTTATTTCAACAGAAACAAGAAGTGTTCTAAAACATCATTATTTGAATGCGATCGATTAAATCGTCATCAAGATCAAATCAAAACAGGGCTTTTTGAAGAGAAAAATTAACGTAGATGTGTATAATCTTTCCAACAATTTCATTATTTTAATTTAAAGTAAAAATTTTAAAATACAATAAAATAAGATGTTGTGTAAATAAAATAAGATGTACATTGGTTTAATTGCTATGGCCCATGATATTGCTGCAAAAGAAACAGTCAAAGCAAAAGTTGATACCTCGTCGAAAAGCTTATAGAATGCAAAAGTTATTGCTGAAAGAGAATCTTGTTCTCATCCATAAAATTTTACTGATACGACCACCTAGAAAATACTACTAACTTTGTTTATTTCCAAATTGTTTCATTACACATATTAATCTCTTACAACACCCAGGATAAAACATGTTTCTAACATTTATAGATACTTTGCTTATAGGAAATTTAATACATGCATCCTTCGGAATGGAATGTCTTAATTGCATGTGGCTAGAAGAAAGTCGGAGATATTCTTAATTTTATAGGAAAAACACAAATATGCTTGAAAACAAGAAGTGTTCAATGAAAGAGGAACCAATAACTTTACAAAAGAGTGTTATAAGACTTTTTGTTGCTGATGATATTTAAAATAACCCCTGAGGATTGGCCTTCCGCATACGATACACCCTGTTTCTTTTATCTAGAGCTCGTCCTGAATTTGAGAAGTTTATGAATCAGACAAAAATAATTATGTCAAGCAATTTCAAAACTGGTGAAAAAGTGAAAGAAATTCTCAAAATTGCCTACAGGAGATCCTTCAAGGGTTGCTGAAGAGCTTGATCAATTTTTCATTAACGTTGCACCTAATTTATTCGATGGCTTCCACAGGGTAAAAGTAAATGTGAAGTGATATTCAAATGATTCTTTTCATGGGTTTGAAGTTAGTGAAAGAGAAGTTTGCAATGTAGTTAGATCTATGCAGGATAAAGCATCTTGTGGTTACGATGACATACCAATCAGAATAAATAATAAAAACAAGTACTGTGTTTAAAGGAATTTAACTTAATAATTGCAATTCGTAACGCGTTTCACTACACCGTAGCTTCTTCAGACGAATGAATGTACAGAAAATATAAATATAAATGTTCTTGACTAATTGAAAGCTTATTGGGTTGCTTCTTCTTAAGTGGTTATTTATGACAGGTATATCCAATAAAATCAAGGAATAGATTGCTCCCCGAAGAGATTCAATAGAGGTGAAGGGCTTAAATCGACTTGTTCATTGATGAGTCTACCTAGGTGTTTGTATTTATTGATTTCTAAAGTTTCCCAAAGATCTACCTTCCAATATTTATTATCTGTATGCAAAATTTCTAACTGTGGGTCGAAAGAGTGATTATTTTCTAAGAGATGATTCGCGTAATTTGAATCTGATTTTTCATTTGAAAACTGCGTTTATGTTCCGATATTCTAATATTAAAATTTCTATGTGTTCTACCAATGTAGAAATTATCACAGTCATTGCAATTCAATCTATAAACACCTGATTTATTGTTTTTACCTGGTTTGGTTTTATTATTTTTATATATTTGCCTAAATTATTTTAGTTTGGAAAGCTATGTTGAAATTATTACTTACTATTGAAGACGGCTTGATTATGGGCAATCCGTTAAGTCCTTTGTTAGCAGAAATATTCATGAATAACTTAAATTAATTCATAATCATCCACTCAAAACTGGTATTTCTACTCAAGAATGAATTCACTTTCTCACTTGTAATGCCAAGGTAGGTTGAGGTGTTGAATTTTGTTTCAATTTATCGACAGGGTAAACTTCATTCAATGCGATTCTACTTTGTTTTTATTTGAAATATTATTTATTAGTTTGGGATTGTAACAATTATTTTTGGCTATTTGTTCAATCAAATTTAATTCTTTGTTGAAATTTTCTGGTGATAACGGGATGTTAATCAATCTATGAATAAAACTATTGAATGCTGACATTTTATGTTGATATGAATGACACGACGAGTTATGTATTATAATATCTGTATGTGACGGCTTATGGTAAATTGCGAAAACATGTTTTCCATTTTCATTCGAAATTGTTACGTCCAAGAAATTTATCGAATTATTGCTTTCTATTTCGGTTGTGAATCCAATTTTTGGAAGTAATGAATTTATATGATTTTCGAAAATTTTAACTGTCTATCTGTTCCTGTGAAGCAAATAATGATATCGTCTACATAGCGATACCAGTATAAACAATATTTACTGAGTGGATGATTATGAATTAATTTCTAAGTTATTCATGAATATTTCTGCTAACAAAGGACTTAACGGATTGCCCATAATCAAGCCGTCTTCAATAGTATAATATTATTATACTATTGTCTTCAATAGTAAGTAATAATTTCAACATAGCTTTCCAAACTAATAATAATTTAGGCAAATATAAAAAAATGATAAAACCAAACCAGGTAAAAACAATAAATCAGGTGTTTATAGATTGAATTGCAATGACTGTAATAATTTCTACATTGGTAGAAGACATAGAAATTTTAATATTAGAATATCGGAACATAAACGCAGTTTTCAAATAAAAATCAGATTCAAATTACGAGAATTATCCCTTAGAAAATAATCACCCTTTCGACCCACAGTTTAAAATTTTGCATACAGATAATGAATATTGGAAGGTAGATCTTTGGGAAACTTTAGAAATCAATAAATACAAACAGTCAGGTAGACTCATCAATGAACAAGTCGATTTAAGCCCTTCACATTTATTGAATCTCTTTGGGGAGCAATCTATTCCTTAATTGTATTGGATATACCTGTCATAAATAACCACTTAAGAAGAAGCAACCCAATAAGCTTTTTATTAGTCAAGAACATTTATATTTATATTTTCTGTACATTCATTCGTCTGAAGAAGATATGGTGTAGTGAAACGCGTTACGAATCGCAATTATTAAGTAAAATTCCTTAAAACACGGTACTTGTTTTTATTATTGATAATGGAATTTTACCAAGTAAAAGCCTCCCAAATTCCAATCAGAATCATTAAACATTCGATAGAAACACTATGCAAACCAATATCTCCGATAATAAACAAAGCTTTCGTTAAGGGTGTTTCTCCACATCGACTCAAAATTGCTTTTGTAAAACCAGTGCATAAAAAAATTGATGCTAATGAATTCGCAAACTATCGTCCAATTAGTTTGCTGTCGAGTTTTTGAACATTTTCGAAGAAATATCATTAAACAGCTTCGCTGTGCTTGTTAAAATATTCAAGATTCTATCCCAGACAAGCAGTTGGATCTCATTTCTAGCTATCCTAGTAAGAGAAAACCGAGACTTGTGATGAATGTTGACTTTAAGGTATTTTTCAATTCCACAGAGAAAAATCAATATTTTCATCAGTACTGAAACATCTTCAATCGCAAATAATCAAAGGAACTATCCATTTCATTTCAAATACGTATGTTAAAATGAAAATGGTCTACAATCAGAACACGCGAGTAAATACGTTCGAAAATAGGGCGCGAGTAACATGAATCTTTACCTCCTGTTTCATCAAATGCGACAATAACATGAGATTTTATTGAGCATCGATAATGAAATAAATGCTCAAACGGATTATTTTAAATATCAGTTGCAAATTTTTTGCAAATTGGCAATTCCGTCAAATCCCGGCTCTGGTCTGGTTATTCATAGTCACATTTCGGAATTAAAACCAATGATGTATTCATCAATTTGATAGCATTTATGAATGAATCATATAATTCATAATTATTTCTGTTTGAACTGAAATAATTCAATATTTATAACAATTTTGATTTATCATTCAGTTCGAATACAAATAATTTCGAAAGCGGATGATATTGATGGATGCATGGCAATTATAAAAATGTACATGAAAACTGAATAGCATGATGAGCGCATAAAATGGGGCTATGAAAATTGAATTCAATTTGTGGGATTAAAATTTTTACCAATTGATTGAGTTATTTCTGCAAAGGTAATTGATTGAATGTGACCGATTTTTGTAATTCGAATAATCCGATAACTATTTGCCAAGGAACACTAGTTCATTGATGTATAAGAAAAGTGAACGGTTCTACAAAAATTCAAGAGACTTTTCTTTCTTTTCTTGGCTTTTCTCATTCTTGGAGAGTTTTCATCTTGTTCTGTCTGGGGCAACTTTAGATCAAAGAACACTATATTCTAGACCTCAAACTAAGTCCGAACCTTCGGTATGGAAGCATGTAGTAATTTCTTTTCGCACTTGTGCGCCTATACAAGTTATCACGTGCTATGGGTCCAGCCATGCGATTAGTAAAGCTAAAGTCTGCTGTACCAATAGACGTATTCAAACACTAACTTCATAGATCCCTGCTTATGTCCACTTCATCTTTGGTGGTCTTTCATTTATGTCTCTGTTCTATGCTCTACGTTCAAATGGTTTGTGACTCGATCTAATAGGCTACTTCATATCATTTTCCTTCCACCTTTTTCAGCATCATACATGAATTATTTTTATTTATTTAATAAGGTTAATACTTATGCAGAGTTTTGCATCTCAAACAAGCTAATATGTTTATTCCTTACTCGGAATTGATTAACAAAATTTTCCAATGATTTCATTCGTAGCTTTAACAAGCAATCCTCTAATAAGTGTTTCTTCACCCCTTCAAAATTTGAAATGGAAAACGGATCGAGCGATAACTCATTTGGAAGCTCTTCAAAGCGTCTTTGCCACAGAACAATAACAATTTTCGTCTCAGCCACCTTGAATATTTTGGCTATTTTCAAGACTATTGCAGAAAAGGAAACAAATCATTTTTAGTTATGAAGACAAACCTTCAGAGGGCAATTGGCACCTGCGTGCATCAACTAATTAATTTACCCTACTTTGTGATTTTTGGGATAAGAAAAGTAAGTTTTTTTTTTTTTGAAACTTTGAGTTTGGGAGGCTTTTACTTGGTAAAATTCCATTATCAATAATAAAAGCAAGTACTGTGTTTCAAGGAATTTTACTTAAGAATTGCGATTCGTAACGCGTTTCACTACACCGTAGCTTCTTATATACAGAAAAATATAAATGAGAATATAACTATAAATGTACCTGAGTAATTAAAAGCTTATTGGGTTGCTTATACTTAAGTGGTTATTTATGACAGGTATATCCAATAAAATTAAGGAATAGATTGCTCCCCGAAAAGATTCAATAGAGGTGAAGGGCTTAAATCTACTTGTTCATTGATGAGTCTACCTGAGTGTTTGTATTCATTAATTTCTAAAGTTTCCCAAAGATCTACCTTCCAATATTTATTATCTGTATGCAAAATTTCAAACTGTGGGTCGAAAGAATGATTATTTTCTGAGAGATGATTCGCGTAATTTGAATCTGATTTTTATTTGAAAAACTGCGTTTGTGTTCCGATACTCTAATATTGAAATTTCTATGTGATCTACCAATGTAGAAATTATCACAGTCATTGCAATTCAATCGATAAACACCTGATTTATTGTTTTACCTGATTTGGTTTTATTATTTTTATATATTTGCCTAAATTATTATTAGTTTGGAAAGCTATGTTGAAATTATTGCTACTTAAGAATGATTTCAGTTTCTCACTTGTAATGCCAACGTAGGTTAAGGTATTGAATTTTTGTTTCAATTTATCGACAGGGTAAACTTCATTCAATGCGATTCTACTTTGTTTTTATTTAAAATATTATTTATTAGTTTGGGATTGTAACCATTATTTTTGGCTATTTGTTTGATCAAATTTAGTTCTTTGTTGAAATTTTCTGGTGATAACGGGATGTCAATCAATCTATGAATAAAACTATTGAATGCTGACATTTTATGTTGATACGGATGACACGACGAGTTATGTATTATAATATCTGTATGTGACGGCTTATGGTAAATTGCGAAAACATGTTTTCCATTTTCATTCGAAATTGTTACGTCTAAGAAATTTATTGAATTATAGCTTTCTATTTCGGTTGTGAATGCAATTTTGGATGTAATGAATTTATATGATTTTCGAAAATTTTCAACTGTCTATCTGTTCCTGTGAAGCAAATAATGATATCGTCTACATAGCATACCAGTATAAACAATATTTACTGAGTGGATGATTATGAATTAATTTCTAAGTTATTCATGAATATTTCTGCTAACAGAGGACTTAACGGATTGCCCATAATCAAGCCGTCTTCAATAGTATAATATTTGTTATTGAAATGGAAATAATTTTGATCTAAACAAATTTGTAATAATGAAAGAATATCTGATTTAATGATAGTATTGACATGATTCTTTTCTAATAATTCTTCAACTAAGTAATACGTATCTTTCGGAGGAATGTTGGGAAATAGATTCTTAACATCAAAAGAAATGAGTTTGGAATTAGGAGGTATAGTGGTATCTTTGATATTGGCAATAAGTTCGTTTGAATTTTTGACCGAAAATATTGATTTAAAATTGCAATGTTTATTAGCAAGTCGTTGAGGAATTTTGAAAGTTTGAACGAAGGTGCCGTTACATAAGAAACAACAGGTCTAATAGGGTAATTAGGTTTATGAAGTTTTATCAACGAATATAATTCGGGGGATTGTGGATTGGAGTTAATGAATTTATGTTTTTCGTGGTCAGTGATTAATGATTTTGCCGTCGAAATTATGCTTTTAGCCACTTTCTGAAATTTTGCGGTAGGATCCTCAGTGGATGTTATATAGTTTCCGGCTGTTAAGAATTCTTCAGTTTTAGAAATATAATCGGTTTTACTAATCGCGATGACGGTGTTACCTTTATCTGCTTTAGTGAATACTAAATCGTTCTTGGTACTATTTTCACAAAGTTTCAGCAACAACAGAAAAAGTTGAATTCACTTAAATTCAAAATTTCTCCACCCAAACCTTCGACTGATCAATTTTCAGACCATAAATTTTTTGACAGATTCATTAATTTAACTGATACCGATTTTACACAACCACAAAAAGATCTATTAGAAAAAGGATTCAAACATAATTTACATCCAAAACATAATAAAACTAATTTTGAACAGTTAGGCATTGACACCGAAATCATTCTCAAAAACTCCAAAGATAATATTTTAGCCAAACATCAAACAGCAAAAATCATCAAAGAAGACTTTTCGAATTTATCACATCATTGCAATTCCGATTATAAGATAATAAAACAATTCGTGAAAATAGTACCAAGAACGATTTAGTATTCACTAAAGCAGATAAAGGTAAATTTTATTGGATATACCTGTCATAAATAACCACTTAAGAATAAGCAAACCAATAGACTTTTAATTACTCAGGTACACTTATAGTTATATTCTCATTTATATTTTTCTGTGTATTCATTCGTCTGAAGAAGCTACGGTGTAGTGAAACGCGTTACGAATCGCAATTATTAAGTAAAATTCCTTAAAACACAGTACTTGTTTTTTATTAAAGTAAGTTTTGTTGTCATTTAAAAGCGCTTATCACAAACTACAACAATCTGAAAAATTTATTTTTGTTTCATTCGAAAAAAATGTATTCTCATCTAATGAAAGAATTTCTTCTTACCTATGTATCATAAAAAAAAGAAGCATTTTCTCTGACTTGAGCTTCCGTTTTCAGCCAGGTGTTGATAACGGTCATTTGATGCATTGCAAATCAAGTAATGAGTTACTACTCTGCTTGAGTACTTAAAATTATTATGGTGTTCATATTGCAGGAATATTAAACTGGTTAGCCTTCATTTACAAAACGAAAATTGTGCCAGATTGGCTGCAAGTATATTCCACTAAAACTATCTTGAACAAAGATAGATAGATGAGAAATTGAGTGTGGGTTTATTGAAAGCCCTACGCTGCTCCACCGTTTTTGTGAAGGCAATAATTTTATGGCTGAGAGCTTAATAAGCTCAGCCAGCTCCAGTTTGTTAGATCAGAGTTCCTCAATCCTCATTATGTCACCAACTAGGCATTTGCACATGACGTGTTCTATTGATTCTATTTTCTCTTCATATAGTCAGCATGAAAGATTCTCGATCCTCTCATCCTAAGTTATTAAGGTGAATTGTGAGTCGACGTTCCCTGTTAATGGCAATCAGAACTCTCTTGCATTGAGATTTCACCAAGCCTTGGCTCTCGCAGTGAAAAATCCGCAATGCCAAAATAAGAGTGCCTGAGATCTTCAAGGGTAAGCCAGTGTTCTTTTTACATTAAGGTCCAACCATCGATTATTTTCCATTCACGCGGTCTCCAGGGGAATTACAACCCTAGACTCCGGTGCGGTAAATCCCTAGTGGCTAATGAGTCCGCCTTTTTAAGGCTCTCAATGCCTGCGTGGCCCGGACCTACTTCAGACGGAGCCAATTTCTTTCTCCTAGCTAGGCGATATTCCTACACAATAAGTGACGTATAGGTATCGGATGCCAATGCCATCAGTGCAGCTTGGCTACCCGTGATAATTGTGACCTACCTTTACACAGTTGTCAATGTCGAATAATTCTGCTTGAAAAGAATCGCAACCCCACCAGCGTGGTGTCCGAACAGTTATAGTCACTGAAGTTGCTTTGAGGCAAGATCGCCACAAGTCTTTTGATATGCTCATAGAGAATATCTAGCAATGTGTATTGTGCTTGCGAATTTCAGGTGAGCTTATTATTCAAGGTAATTAAGATACTTTACTGCCTACGTAACCGGAAAAAACACTCCATTCAGGATCGAGGTGGATACGAATATCCTCTTTTCTTGATGAATGTTGCTATAACAGTTTTGTGAGGTTTTCTACTAAGTTTTTTAGTCACACCATTACCCCTGGATAGCTAAAATAGCCTGCAAAATCTCTCGGAAACATCATCATCATCATTATCTCCGCCAGCAAGAATGACTATATTGTCAGTGTATGATTGTACATGAACATCGAGTTCGCCGATTATTGCTATAAGGTAATTAACCAGCATGGCTCTTGAACGTAACGTACCCATAAGTTGAGTACGTGCCGGAATAGGAATCGAAATTTACTGAAAGGGTAATGGATGAAGAGGACGCCTGTTGCAATTATGAAAGATGAAGCTGCGACTGTGTTAGTATTGGTTAGATGTCCAAGTTATGCCAAACAGGTACTCTTTCCGCAAATTTCTGTCACTCCCGATGTTCTAACGTTTTCAAATTTCACATAGATACAAGTTCCAACCGTGACAAATTACAATGATTCATGAAATCAGTGATGATGATTTGGATCGAGGGTAAGTGTTTTGCGGAATTGTGGTCGAGCGTATCAACAATAACCCCATTATTGGCATAACTTATACTTACTACTTCTGACGAATGCACTTTTACGCATCAAAAAGATGTATGCCTGTTTCATTATCACAGAATCGATGATGAGTTGTTCGTAACACCCGTGGTGTTTCTTTCTGCATCCCTTCCGCTCCTCTGCTAATATATTGTTGTCATCAGGGTGTTGGTATATACGATTAGATATGCATGAGGTGAGTATTTTATAGAGCGTTGGTAGACAAGTGATGGGCCTATACTGAGACGATTCTTGTGTTCTATCGCTCTTAGGTAGCATATATGTTAAGCTTTGTGTTAGGAAAATGGGTGTTTTCCTGGGATGTTGAAGAACATACGTGAACTGTTTCGCTAGGGCTCCACGGAGCTTATTCAACTCCTTGTACCAGAAGTTATGGATATCATCTATACCTGTGGCGTTCCAATTGTTGGTCGCTCTTACTACTGTTGCGATTTCTTTCTCCGTTATTTCTTCAAAGTCCACATGTTTGATATCAAGGCATTGTTTTTCATTTGTAATCCATTCAGCATCTTTATTATATTCCTTTGTGTGCGACCGTAATGATGACCGATAATCGGTCAAGCACTGTACGTCAGGTACTTCTCTGTTATTGTTGTTCGCAGTATTGTTATTTCCCTTATGAAAATTGGCCGCGTTTCGAAGAAACCTTTGGTTTTGATGTTACCTTTCAGTACACTTGATGTACCTTGAGAGCCTCTTTGCTTTCGCTTGGAGTTTCTGCTTCAAAATATCCATATACACGTCGATATGTTGTTTGCGACCAGGGTGTTTTGTGTTCGTACCGATATTCATATGAATTTTGCGTATATAAAATTTTAGGCGCCTTGAGGGCTTTTTGTTTCTCAGGAATTCTGTGAAGTGACCTATCTCAGCTCTAACATTGTCAATTATTATCAAAATTATTATATTTAGAAGAGTTCAGGTGTGAACGTATAAACTCACTCACATAAAAGAAAAGTATGTGCTGTGTATCAGATGAAAAATTAACCTAATACTAAATTCAATTCAACAGTGTGCTACTCAATTATTACAGAAACAGAAAAATTCCGAAAAACGCAATCAGACCGAACCAACCCGAAACAAAAGAGAAAGGATGATAAAAACATAGCTTTTGTGATTTTTAGATTTTTAGATCACTTGTCAAACTATCAACAGAACCTACATGATGATAATTTTTAGTCATGCCCCGTTTCTGCCATTATAATTTTCTTCGGTACTGAGTACCTAAATCGCTTTTTCCATTTCATTTGTTAGCTTAAAGTAGTTTAGTACAGTAAACAATGTTCCTTTATCGGCAAAGAGAACTTATGCTTCAGGGTATGATTATTTAATGTGTGTTCACTTTCTTCTTGAAAAGGGCCAAATTGTACATTATCGGAAAGATGTTCCATGTGAGCAAGTTTTACAGCACAATACCCCTATAAATAGAATAATTTCATAGAGAAAGGTTCGTGGCGTTACTGAAGAATTTTTCGCGATCGTGGTTTTTCTCTGGATCTGGATTTTTTCTAGAACCAAGCCTTTTAGTTCTTCAGAGCATTTATCAGGGTAGTTACTATGGAAAACAGTTAGATCAGCAACCTGATCTCGATGAATCGAGAGGCTGGGTAGTGGATTAGGCGCACTGCTCTGTTTTGGACACTATTCAAGAGATGTAATAAATATTTAGGTGCGGAGCCCGACATGGAAACGGTATTCCGCACCAGATTGCTTAGTATAAAATCATCAGCTGTAATTGAGTCAAGAATTGCTCAGCCCTGAAGAGAAAACTGAGTTTGCCAAAGCAAATTTGGCAATGGCAGACATATGGTCACTATTTGGTGTTGACTGTGATGCATATTCTTTTCTCTGGAAATTCTTCTCTGCATGATTAAAGGAGGTTCTTGAGCAGAAGCTTTTCTGAACGGCGTTCTTGATTGCGTCTTGTTCGCTTCAAATTTGACCAAGTTCAACCACCCCATTCTGATATCTCCTCCAAGTCTAAATTCATTGACATGCTCTGTTGATATCTTTGTCGGCGTGACTCCTCAGGAGTTATAGGAAGCTGACTATAAAATGATAACATTACTCTGAGAGGATTCACTTGTGAATTCACCAACTACCACCTGAATCGATCTATTGAGGGAAAGCTACTAATCCAACCACAAACCTTATTATGCCATTCTCTTAACTGGTGCTGATGGAAATCACTATCGCCATGTGTGTACTGATCGTGTTTCATTTCCCTCTTTCGGTGGTGAGTCACCCCATGCCTCAGACAGAAATAACAGACCATACCATAACAATAACCTAATGTTCAACCCCTCCACAAGAAGAATTTCTATCAACCAAATTTCTTTGACTCATTGAACGAAAATTTATTCAAAAAAGTTGTTTCACTCAATTCCGTTATGTACCAGTTATACTCCTGTGTAAACTGCCCATTGTAATCACTTTTTCCATAGCCTTATTGAGGTCGAAGACCCCTCAGGTTCATTTCAAATTATACTTTCGAGCTGTTCTTTCCAAAATTTCTACACCTCCGTCGTACAACTTCGTGAACAGATCTGCAAAAGTCTTTTCGAATTTCGAAGACAGGTATCTCTGATTGTCCAATCGGTATGAGTGATTATCCCTTCTCTGCACAGTCAATTTTAGTATGGTCGGTCAGTTCACTTCACTGCCTCTCCAAGAATCCAATGCATTCTTGAAGGCATTCCCCCCGGCGCGTCAACTATATCCTTCGGTCGACCTTTCCGCAAACCAAACACTCGATTCGAAATAAAGTGCTTCCAACATGACTGCTTAAAACTCTCCTTACTCAACTTCAGATTATGGCCACGTAGGCGCTGATCCAAATTAACGTGAAAAAGATTTCCGAGATCAACACCGAATAGCGAATGGAGAGCACGATAAATTATTATAAGGTCCCATCGAGAGCGACGATGGGCAAATGAGCAGATTTAACCGCTAGCTATAACCTGGACGTGGGACGCCATACGGATAAGAAATTCGTGTGGCCCGTCGCTGGATATTTTCAAGAGCGTAGGATACCAAACTGATCCACCAAATTCAAGAATAAGATGTACATACGTTTTATACAATAGAGAATACGTTGCAAGATCGCATCCAGAAAATGACCTCTGCAACATAAAAAGGATGCGCTCGACTTTTGCAGTGGTATGGAGAATAAGTTTTGACCACGAAAGGTCATGTAAAATTATCACGTCCATATCAGAATGACTGTTGAGGCTGGTTATATTTTGGCCTGAAAGTGAGTACACGTGTCAGGGATTATTCTTGCCTACATAAAGTACCCGACACTTCGAGAGATTTTATGGTAACAACCAGCCATTGGACCATTTCGAGATAGTGTCCAAATTTTTCTGGATGATTTGTGCATTTGTATTTAGATTGTTGAAAATCTCAGTGTCGTCAAAAAGTGAGCATTATGAATGTAGGACAGATGGAAGATCAGAGGTTTATAAGACGAATAGAATGGATCCAAGAACTGAACCCTGGGGGACTCCACTCAAAACCGATTTCGTAGGCGAAAGATAAATATCCACTGTAACACGAAAGCTCCTTCTAGATAAAAATCTCTTCATCTAAGACAGCAGTCTGCCCCGAATGCCTAAATGTTTGAGCTTGCAATGAAGCCGTTTCTGCGGGACACGAACAAAGGATCGACACATTTCAACAGATTTGTGATGACCGAACGTCCAACAATGAAACCATGCTGATCTTCAGAAATAATCTGATTCGGGAGTGAAAACTCTAATACTTTCTGCAGAATTATCCTTTCGCAAATTTTGGCAGCAATAGAGACAAAAATAATTGGACGATAATTCTCAGATCTCCATTTTTAAAGATGGGGGTACCTTGACCGGTCAGCCAAGCGGATGGAAGAGAAACGGAAGTCATGGATTCAGAAATGATTCCAGATGGGGGAACAGACAATAAAGAGGCACAGTCTTCGAGTAGGAGAGCTGTGATGCTGTCGGGGACGGGAGCGGATGATGTAATCAGTGTAGTGAGATACCCTTTCACTAAAGAAGGAGTGAACTCGATGTCGTACAGTTCGTTGAGATTTCTGGGTGTAATTGAGTTTGGTAATCGATCAGGCTCACTAGTGAAAGAAATCGCGAAGAAATCGGCTAAAACATTGGCAACCTCTCGCATAAGTTACCATTGTTATCTGTCAGATTAGGGGTCGCTACTTTAGTACACATAGTTGACCTAAGATATTTTCGTTTTTTCAACGAAATAAGATGGGACTCAAACTTTTCTCCTTCTCCTTAATTTTTACGGAAAGAAGATTCGAATATTTCGTATGGGCCAGATAATCGGCTTCATTATTCCTCCGCGTATATCTCTGTCATATGGATTTCTTGTGTCTCATCATCTTCAAAATCTCCCGATCGATCTACGGATTGCTGGGGACGCTGACAATATTACGAAATTTCGAACATTGGGTAACACAAGAATCTAGAGTACCACAAAAGACACTCCCAAACGATTCTGTTGGAGCATGGTCGAAACAATTCGAGCCAGTCAACAGTCGCTAGGCAATCGTTCAAAGCTGCATATGTTGCATGTTGATTTTTTGAAAACTGCCTATCCAATATATCTCAGAAAGCTCTTCGACCTGATCCAACCTAGCACAGTTTCAGTTAGAAATCTCAAGAGACCCCAACTAACAAGCGTTAGGTATTACTCTGACCATGACGAGCCAAAACAGAAATGCTGATCTGTTTTCACTGATGAATTATTTGGTAATCTTCATCTCGATTCGAATTTTCATGATGATATTGATAAAATTTTGATTCGAGATGGATTTCAATCTTACACATATACCTGGTCATGGTTAAAATGGTTAGTTCTAGTGTTTGAATGATACCCCAAACATTAGTGAAAACATTCCATGAAATACAACCAAAGTAATAAATCTTTTAAAAACAACTTGTTAAGCAGTTAAGCAGTGAGTTCATTCACTGATCATACGACCATGCTCAAGCATTCACCATAGCGACCATATATACCATATCTATCACATATTCTAACTTACACATGCTCCTTGAGTATCGTTTCCACTTTGGCAGTGTTTACCCCCCACAAGTAGACGCTTCCATCTGAGGAACCAACAGACACAAACTGACCATCTGGACTGAATGTTGCCCTCGCCCAATCGCATCCCACCTTGAATCCATCGTAGCTAAAAAAAAAATTGAGAGTTCAGTTACACTTCAGAATTGCAATTGCAATTATCTTATCATCTAAAGACAATTCTTATGAAAACATTAGAAATAGCCTTAAAATTCGTCAAATTCCATTATTAAAACTTTTAGAATTGTCTGGTGGAAAATAGTTGAATAAATCAAGGAATTATCAACAGCTAGCAGACGATTTCTCGTCTCTGATATATAACACAAGTCTACAATGATTTTGGTGCCGCTGAAAATTGAACTGTTTTCAAGTATTTGCGATAACCTAATAAAAATTTGAGACTTCCTTTTTTTATCTACGTGTAGTTTTCAAGATTTTGCAAAGATAAATGAAGTAAAAAGCATTTAATTAATAAATAAAATAACTTAGAACATTTTATTCGAAACGATTGATTACATGTTATCATACATTATTTATAGGTTAGAAGCTATCCTTTCAGATTTTCTACGTAATACTCCAACAAAAATCTGCCATCATATGCTCTTCCCAGCGACCTTGGTGTCTATCTTCCATCACCTTTAAATCTTGATGGAAACGTTCTCCTTGTTTTTCGCTATATGCTCCAAAATTTTCAGGAAAAGTGTCGTTAATAATTGTCGAGTGTAATTTTATGCTCATAAACGCCTCACAAAAGTCTAGGGAACACTTACCAATATCCTTATAATATGAATTTGATGATTAGAATTCAAAGAAATCTTTCGGTTTTTGTTAGGATGTATTGTATATAATGTATTCTCAAGAAAACAAAATGATATTTGACTTCTCCAAAGCACCTATTATAAAAAAAAAATTGAAATTTGAAAATGACGAAAATTGGTAGAACACAGAAAAAAATCCTGAACTAAAATTTTCGAAACGATATGGAAGCACTTATATTTTTCAGTACTCATAAGGTCCACCTCTGTTATTAATGACACTTTGGCAGCGTCGCGGCATGCTCAACATTAAATTGTCTATTTCATTTTGGTCTAAGTCATTTCAAGCCCCCTGAACTGCTAATCGAAGCTTCTGTTCATGATGGAAGACGTTTTGACGCAGGAGATTTCTTTCAAGGGTGTCCCACACATGCTCGATGGGATTCAGATCTGGGGAGCAGCATGACCACGGTAGAAGATCGATATCATTCTCTTCAAGAACGTTCAAGACAACTCTTGCACGATGAGGACGGGCATTATCTTGTTGGAAGACTGGATTTTGACCCATTGTTTAGAGATACGGTACCACTACAAGTAAAACTATCTCATTTGCGTAGGAATTTCCAGTGAGGCTGTTCTGTATAAAAACGAGGTCAGTTCTTCTACCAAGGCGTATACCTCCCCAAAACATCACTGATCCGCCTCCCTGTCTAACAACTTCTCGAGCATGCTGGAGACGGTTTTGCTTTCCAGGTTCCCTCCATATTCGAATTCTTGCCGAATCGGGATAATAACTAACTCTAGATTCATCCCTGAATAGAACTGTGGCCCACTTCTCTTGATCCCAGTGTACGTGTTCTTGGCACCAAGCTAAACGAGCAGCGCGATTTCCATGGGTCAGTTGTGGAACTCTTAAAGGACGTCTGTAGTAGAGTTGACCTTCGTGCAGTCGATTTCTCACAGTTTGGTCGGAAATTTGTACATTATGAACTCGTGATAGCTCTTCAGCTAATGGAGATGCTGTGGTAGTACGATCTCTTCTGGCTTGTAGAACCAAAAATCGGTCTTGGGCGCTTTTAGTAACCCTGAAACGACCTGTATGGCATTCTTCGACGCTACCTGTTTTATTAAAACGCGACGGTAAACGGTTTATGACACTTGGGCTACTTCCAAGAACCCTGGTTACTTCCCGTTGTGAGCTCCCAGCTTGGAGCATGCCTACGGCTCGTAACATCTCTTCTCTAGTCGAATTTCTTCTTTCCATGATCGAATCACAAAAATTGAATCTTTTATTTGTGCTCACAACAGAAACAAAGTGCCAACTAACTGATTTCAAACACTGAATATATGAAATGATTATAAAGCAGCGTCGCATCTGCTGCATTTTTAGTTTTTTATAAAAAAAACTGAAAGCTGTTGCGGCACTCTACATAATTTGGTGAGAAATTGACGCAGGTGTTCATTTCTTAAAAAAAAATCATCCATATTGATCGTTCTGGATACGATATATCGATATTCATAAGTGTTCCCTAGACTTTTTTTGAAGTGTTTATGATTCGTATATGGCTGAAAGATCGCAGTATGTTGCATTGGGTGGATATTGTTTCGACATATATAACACAACATCGGGAGTGGCGCAGGGGAGTCATCTGGGTCCTTTGTTATTTTTGGTCTATTTATATGATATAACGGAGTGCTTTGGGGATAGTTTATTTTTTGAAAATTTTGAAATCACTCAGACTGCGTATTGATTCAGAACGACCTCGATCGTCTAGTGAAATATCGATAGCGATCATCAACTTTTGTCAATTTCGATAAATGTCAGTCCATCAGCTTCCCTGAGGCAAAAGTACTACATGTATATACACTTTCAGTATTTTGCACCAGTCACTTGAATCGACACAGCCTCGTCTCAGTGGACTCGATTTGTGACCTGGGGAGTTTTCATTGACAGCAAGCTTGCTTTTGACCGGCTGTGGAACATGTTGTTTCTTTATATAAAAAGCATCCCTTTCATACTCAAATAAACAAATATTGAATGCTCGGTTATCTTCTGAGAAAAATATTTCACTCAGCAATTCAAGTGTATAATACTCACAACTCACAATAAATGTATTATATGCCATATTTATTGAAGAATAAAGATATGAATAAAATTAATTCCCTTATTAATTTAAATTATATCATCCAGAATTAATAATATACTATAGTTAAGTAGTAGAATATAAACAACAAGTTCCTGATTTTAATGAAATTTAAATATTCAATCCAGTAAATAATTGACTTTATAGCTTGTAGCCATAACTCACGCTAGTAAAATCCAATGGTCAATACTTTGAATAAAAAATTTCGGAAGGTTTCGACATGAATAAGATCGATAATGAGGATGATGTCAATTAATTGAACATTTTGAGCGATAAGGAGAAGAAGATGACGAAGAAGAAGATGATGAAGAAAAGATGACGAAGAAAAAGAAAATAACTGTCTTCCATTCACAATTTTATTATAATCAAAATCAGCAATTGCATAAATGATTGTGGTTCCTATAGTTGAGTAGTTTAATATAAATAATTAAATATAAATAAATAAGTTACTGATTTTAATTAAAATAAATATATAATTATTAGTAAATGAATGATGGACATTACTGCTGTGATGGAGAGATCAGGGCTACTGTATTCTTTAGCTTGTGGACAGTGAATGGACAAGTTTGCATCAACGTTCCACTACAGCCAAGTATTTCCGATGAAGAAAGCACATACGATCCTAAGATTTCGAAAGGTTTCGACATGAATAATATTAATAATGGGGATGATGACAATGAATTGAACATTTTTGATCGATAACAAGAAGAAGATGACGAAGAAGATGATAACTATCTTCCATTCACAAATTCTTTAAATATTTAAACTCAGAATAAATGTATGATATGCCGTATCTCATGATATATATCACTGTCGTTTCAATTTAAAATATATTATCCAGAATTAATAATATACTATAGTTAAGTAGTTAAATATAAATAATTAAATATAAATAATCAAGTTACTGATTTTAATTGAAAATAAATAATCAGTAAAGTAGTACATGGATGATGGGAATCGTTTAATAATTATATTTTTTTGGTAAATAATTGACTTTATAGCTTGTAACCGTAACTCACGCTTGACATTAGGCCATATATGACAAAGCTGCGTACTCTACCCCGAAAACGGTTGATCGCATGAAAGAAGAGTATTGACGAAAATTGTAGAAAATTACTCTAAAACAAGCATGTCGATAAATTTTTTTTTAATAGAAGCAATTATATAGTATAGTTAAATACCTTAACATAAATAAATAGATATAAATACAAATAATTGAGTTACTTATTTCAATTGAATATAAGAAAATCAATATTTAGTACATAAATAATGTGCATTTTTTGATGATAATAATTTTTTAGTTAATAATTGACTTTTAACAACGGTAGTGATAACCGTTACTCACGCATGACCTTGCATTAGTCCATATATTACTGCACGCTACGCACTCTCCACGCTCTACCCCAAAAACGGTTGATCATATGAAAAAAAATTTGAACGAAAGTTTTATTGAATTTTATAACCTACAATTCTTAAGATTGGTACAAATCTAAATTGAGCAATAGGAAGCGAGATATTTGAGGAAAACCGACTTTTATAACATTTGTCCTTCAATATCTTAAGATGCTGACACTTTAACGTTTGTGACTTTGGAGACGACAGTTAGGACAACTGAATAGAAGTTCATATCAATATATAGCTTATTATCTTTCATTCCGAGGTTGAACTCTTTTTTTCCTAATATGACTGGGCTAGTAATTAAGGATATGAACGAAAGAGTCAGGGATATGAGGATTCAGCCATGATTCGGTAATAAAAATAAATTAGGGTTTGTGTAGCTGCGAGAAGGATGAGAGTTCACGATATTTGGAGTTACTCAACTCTAGAAAATAATGCATAATTGAAATATTCATTTTATGCGAGGACCATCCACCCTATCCCTGAACAGAGATAGATTGAAATTCATATTTTTATAGACGTCCATCGACGTATCATAAAAATTTATTAACAATGAATACGGTCGAATTCATCATATCGCTCAGAGAAAATCGGAATCAAGGTTCACCGAACATCCGTAAACGCGGTACGGTGGAAACTCAGGGTTCTACATGAAGATGAAGCCAATAAAATTCTATTGCCGACATAAAAGCAAATCCTTCGATCTCGATACATATGAGAATGATATGCAATTCCTGGAAAATACTGTTCCGTAGGGTTAAGAAGTGGAATTAATTTCGCTGGAGAGCTTGTTCGAATAGTGAGGTTCTTTTTGAATATTTTCTACGTGGCCGAACTGGCAATTTTCCTGAGAACTGTATAGATTTGTGTATTAGGTTGTCTGCTCGAGTGAATGAGTGCAAGAATAAATTTGTATAGGGTATCCCCGCTAAAGAGCCCATTGAACGTTTTTGGGGATCGGGTGTATTGATCAATTTCAAATTTTGAGATCAGAATGGGATACAGATTTTCAATTTGAAAAGTTTCATCAGAGCGGTACCACTCTTTTACTGGAAATTGACTATACCTGTATTTCTTCAAACGACATGGTGCACTTTACACTTTTTAATGATTGAAAGACATCCTTTTCTTTTCTTTTCTTTTGCAAATTCTTCTTTGAATTAAACAAGATTCACGTATACTTAATATATGGGAGATATCAACCCAAATTATTTGGTCCATAATGATTCTAGAACATCTATAGATTATAATCAGCATCATTTAGAAGACCGAACATGGCCATCGGGGCTCTCTCGGTCAAACAAAGAGGAAATTGCTTGGTTGAGTTTGAATATTGAGGGGTTTTTGCGATTGTACTTCGAAATTGGCAAGCAAGAACAAGAATGTGATTATGTTTCAGGAGACTCACACTGCGACAGAAGAATATCTCCGCGAAAGAGGAAATATCGCAGGTTATTTACTTTTTGATTATCTCCTTAGTCCTTTTTATGGCCTTGCTTGCTATGTGAAATCTTTCCTTAGATTCAAGTGAGTTAAGACATATAAGAGTCAGGTAAGATTGTTGGAATATTTTTCTGCTGGTCTTCTTTTTCCATTGTTACAGATTCCTGCCCCAAATCCCCGTCCTTTAACCCTTGTCATCGTCTGGAAATCATGGAATGCGAGATGAGAATGAGAGAATGAAGCTGCTAAGCAGAACAACTTTTGATACTCTTCATGTACACACGACACTAACACAACATAAACAAACAAGCTATTGCTTATGCAATAACGACAGGAAAACGAGGTTTTTCCTCAGATTCTTTCACTCGTTTATTGAATCATATCAAAATTTTCAAAATTATAATAACATTTTGTTTGCCTAAAAAACTAGCTCAGATGTGAGTAAGATTTTAACTTTTTTTTTGTTCAATAAGAAAAGTGTTACTTTTGGGGAAATGAACACACAACCAAATTTATGTGGAATCAGTTGGTATTTTGAATATTACCTCAGGGATTTTGGAAATTTGGAAGGATTGTTAGAACTGATCCTTTTTGATAAATTCCTATTGAAAATCGAAAAAAATTGCACAAAACTCTTTTGAATTTCTCGTCATACCTTGTCCTTCTCGTTAGTTCATATTGTCACCGCAAGGTGAACCATACAGTTAAGTTTTGTCAAGTATCATTGATTGTTCTGGTTTTCGGTATTGTTTTGTGGCCTCTATTGAATATATTTCTGTTATTCATTTTTCATTTCTTCAGCATTGTATTATTGGTCTTGGTTGTAATGTGAACCATTTTTTATTGATTGAACATTGTTGAAGAAATTGTCGGTTCAGTGCAGTTAAGCGTTATTATAATCAAAATATCCCCTTAACCCAACTAAGAAAGAAACTTCCACAAAATTAAGGTTCATTTCAAGAAAAAAACAAATAGAAGTTAATAAGAGACTCTTTCCGCATGTAGTAAAAAAATTGAAAATTGTTTTCTTACAGAATGGGTGTTCTCTTCTCGACCTCAGTAGCTTGTGTTACCTTTTCTTGCCTTGATACATGCCTGAATTCCTGTAGGCATGCTTTGGATTAGGTTTTCGACCTTCTCTGGGGTGATATTCTGCCACTCTTCTATGGCGGCTTAGATCAGCTGTTGTGGTGTTCTTTGATTATCCTGGCGCGATCTAATTTTCCTTTTGAGATTACCCCATAAGTGTTCAAAAGGATTTAGGTCTGCAGAGCAAGCTAGCCAGTCCGAAATAGCGATTTCCTCGGCCTATTCTGCAGAGATTGTAGCATCACGTATCGGGCGTAGGTTTTTGAAATCACCCCCTGTGATACCCCCATTGTGGCTGCTATATCCCTCTGTGTCACCCTTTCTTCAATGAGAGCAATAATTTGACCATTCTGCACATGGGATAATCCAACTTAATGCATTTTCAATTATGATTATAGGCTTTTTTTAAATTTTGAAATTCCCAGTTTCAAACCCGTGACGACTGAGTACTATACCCCAAACATTTGATGATATTTCAACATTCCTCATGATACTATCCAGTTTTTTCGGAACAAAAAACTTCATTCTTCACAAGTAGTCAAAGATCCATGCTTAATAACAATTATTAATGTGAAATACCGAGTGATTCCAGATAAATTTGGTTGTGTGTACATTTTGATGCCATTTCGCTCACCTGTCAACTCAATGAAACTGAGTTGTCGAAAAAAATGTTGTTCTAATACGAGTATCTTTCTTTATCTACTTTATAAGAACCGTATTTTATATTAGTTACCCTATGTCTATTATAGCCCGTTTTCATTTTATTCGCTATGTTATTAAAAACGTGCAAATCTTTCAAGACATTAGATCATTGGGCCGTGGATCATAAAAATAGACAGAGTAGATTCAATTCTGGTGACAGTTTCTATGTTCCACAATGTGCTTTAAAATAATAAATGATAAATTTTGGCCTCAGTTTGATGTTTGAAAATTATTTAAAAATAGTAATAACATTAGTTTTGTATGAATATAGGTTTTCGTAAATAAAATTGCAAATTCATAATATAACAATATACGAGGATAGTATGAATATTTTCCGACCTCTATGTGAAGATCAGAACTCGTAAATAAAACCTAGTGAAAAATTAAATAGATTAGACTGTTACTATGTGATATGTAATTGACATTATGAGGATTGCAACTATTACTACGTGAATAATATTACTGTTTAAGTGGGAATCGTTTATTCAACGTTGAGGCTATTTCTAAATTTCCTCATCATCATATGAGTTCAATCTTGAAACAAAAAGTTAGCAATTTTCTTGTACAAAGGAATTATTCAACAGAGCAGATAAAACACATAGAAGAGACTAATAATAGGTACTATACCGGTATTAAACATTAATATGTTTGACACTTGAGGTTATGCCGGAAACGATACCAACTCTCCATTTTCCAATGGGACACCATGTATGGTTTTGCTTATTTCAATTGTTCCTCTCATCCTACGACCTCTTGACATATTTTTGAAAGGAAAACAAAACACAATCTTCTTTGCAAATTTCATCTTTCGTTCTAGAAGGCCATGAACGGTAATAATTGGCTTACCTCAACATCTGCTATCACGAAAATACAAGATTGTATCTAACAATTTAATTGCTCATTTTTTACGGGGTGTCAGAGGATTAAATTTCAGTTTTTCATCAAAAGTGGATTTTCTTCTGAGACAACCATATCGGGCCACCCGTTATTACAGAAGCAGTATTTTTATATCTTTTTTATACCACACACGCCAGTCTATTCTTAAGGGTTTCGAAGTTCTAGTGGAAAATACCTAGACAATTTTCGCAGAGTTTCCCCATTCGTTAATAACAATAACTATGTTGATCATAAAAATATCAGTGTGAAATGTCAAAATTCCACTGTTGTTAATTACTGATATTACGAATTAGTGAATTTAGTTTTGAGTATAATAATAATAATATTAAGTTTATTTGTTGATAGACCCCATAATGAGAACAAATAGAAAAATATAAATTTCATACAAATAAACTTGATGAAGCAGAGGCTTGTACATTTAAATGTCTCGCCTGTATGCCCATAAAAATGAAATGAAATAAAAATCACAAATTCAGTCATTTAGGTATCTAATACCTCTCTCTAATCTCACATTTAGGATATTGTTTGGTAGATTTATTTGTCATAATCGGGTGATGTGTCACAATAGGGGAATCTGTCACAATCAGGTATTCTTTTTCAGGTCAGAATTTTTCTCCTACTCAACATTTACTTCATCTTTCGTGATGGTGTCTGCCAAACTCGCGTTCATTGTGGTTTCAACAACTATTGATAAAATCATATACATTTTCTCGACCATAATTTGAAATCCAAGTTTCCATCCTTTTTGTGAAGAATTTCTCATTTTTTAAATTTTTTAAATTTTTTATAAACTCCTTGGCACTATTGAATATATTCCAGGGGCAATATAAGATGTTGACGTCTATCCAATTGTTTTGTTTGACGGTGTTTCATATGTAATTTGTCTGAATCTCGTGTAGTGGCTATGAGCGAGGAGGTTAATGCTTATTTTATTTCTGAAAATATTTGATATGATCCTGAACAGAAAAAGCTACCTGATATCTAAAACCTGAGATACTCTGAATATTTCTTCACTGACATATCTGAGAAGTTTACCATAAATAACTTTCAGAATTCATTTTTGTAGAACATTGAGACTTTCTAGGGGGCAATTATAGGCTTCACCCCTTCCCAAAATACCGTAACTAGATGTGATTTCACCAATTCAAAATACAAAATTCGTAAGTGTTCTACGTTCATCTGCTTTTTCAAGAATTTAAATCGAAACAGGAGTGCTCTAAGTTTTTTCGCTTTATAAACAGAATGATGATTCCATCGTAAGTGCCTGTACAGCATCACCCTTGAATACTTCACACACCCCTCATCCGGTTCCCTAATGAAAATATCCCCTATCCTAAGAGGGCCGGACTCGTAGGACGTAAAACGCAGATTTGATAACAGCATTCAAAGTCAATTTATTGAGCTGCAACCAATGTTTAATCTCAACAAAGTCTTCTTTCGTCTACATTTTGAGTTCGTTCCAGGTATCGGCCTCATAGAACACACATGTATCGTCAACAAAACTCGATATTTTACCAAGAACCTTTAGCCTCAATAAATCATTCATGTAAATTATGAATGAAAGTGGACCCGACACTGTGCCCTGCAGAACACCATAAAACACAGTTTTTTCTTCACTCAATTCAGGACCGATGTTTACAAGTTTTTTTTTGTTTGATAGGTAAATAGACAATGATTTGAACGTTATTCCTCTGAAACCATATCTATGCACTTGGTCCAGTAGTCTCTTATGCGATACGGTGGCAAACACTTTTGACAAATCAGGGGAAATGCACAATAAGGGTTTGTTGTTATCGAGCATTCCACAAATATACTGCGTCAAATGTCGTATCGCATCCTCCGTCGATGAATTCCGCCTGAATTCAAATTGTGTTACTGAAATAATTCCATTCTTCAAGGCTAGCATTCGGTTCTTGAAAAAAAAGGCGTGCAAAGATATCTCTATAATTTCATTTTAACATAAAAGCCTGTTACTTAATCTACTTTTTTACATAGTTTCATTCATCAGTGAGGCAGTTTTGAAAAGGTTTTACCAGTTTTTGAATACCCTCCTCATGTAAGTCTGCCGCCTGACGTTTTGACCACTGAATCACAACTATTTCGACTTCGTAATCGTTTTGAAGTATCGGAACACCCAGGTATTTCTTCAAGTGCAGGAACAGATGGTAGTTACTGAATGCCAGATCAGGTCTCTACAAGGGATGATCTAAAGTTTTCTATTGAAAATATGAACTGAGTGCTTTGGTCTGATTACCCAACGAATGTGCATTTTCATGTAGTAAAACGATGTCCATCCTCAACTTGCCACATCTTTTGTTCTGAATTAAACGGCGCAGATTGTGCAATAAGCTGCTGCATTTATTATCTCATTACGAAGCAGAAAATCCAAAAGCAATACGCCTTTTCCCTAAAGGATGCATCCTCGTCGTTTGGTACCGCTCAAGGAACGTAACTGCGCTGCCTAAACGTTTGGTGTTGTGCACATCCGTCAACATTTTCGGTACCCAAAGTGAGCACGATTTCACAAGGCGGGAATCGTAAGGCGTCTGTTTTCCCCCATTCTTTCTCAATAAGAATTTAGGTGCTGCTACGGGTAGGGATTGATTTTAGATGTTCCGAACCAACTCAGAAATTGTTGCCCTCCAATCAAAAATTGATGTGTTAAAGCTTTTTTCAATGAAAATAGTCCATTTTGAGAAAGAGAGGTTAACAAAGTTTTGTTGGAACACACAGTATATTAAGCATAAGAATAAGTTCGAAGCTTTTCCCAGTGACCCTGTACAATAAAAGTTTGTTCGTTATATTCTACATTGACAACTATTGCTAGTCAATCATAGAGCTTTAAGTAGCCAAATATGATTAAAAATTAATATTTATTCGTTCAAATTTCTTCAGACAACCCCTGTAAGAAGGCTAATTTGATGGGAAGGTTTTAACATCCATTGTTTGTTCATTGCAGAAGCAATGTTCTTCACGTTCCGCGATCATAGTGAATTTGAGATGTATGGAGACAAAAATCCGGCCAGACGAAAAGTTCAGTATCATTATTTCATCAGAGGGCTGTTAGTGCGTGCCTGAAAGCCCATCAAATGTGAAAGCTTTCGAGTGTATGTCAAGAGTGGCGTGAAGAACACCATCAAACTGACGAAAAGCGGAACCTCCATTATTAGATTTATTTTCACTATCGTCAGAGAACAGGACGGAGCAATCAGACATATTGTTCTAGCGTCATACTTAGAGCACATACCTCACAGATAATACTGGTGCATACACATATATACAGAGTGCTGATTTTAAATGATAAAAATTCAGTTGAATGTTCCGCAATGCTTTTTGAGAAATCAACAAAGTCACAATTTTCATCATAACTCAGTTAAGTTTTGGATGTAATTTTGTTCTTGTTGGATCAGAAAGAGAGTAGGTACTACTCCCAGTTTATTCATTTAAATGACATGATATGCATTTTTTTCATTTCGTTGGAGAAATTACTTCAAGACAACTGAAAAACTTACAACTTCAATTTTGAAATTGGGGATAAATTGATATTAAAATTAAAGTGCTTATTTTATATTTTCAATGAAGTAAAAGTAAAGTATTTAGATTTTCACTATATTAACAGAACTATGACCGGTTTGACCACACTGTGGCTTCATCAGATAGATACAAACTAATGAACAGAGTTATTCCTTATATATTACTATTATTTCCTACATAATATTACAATAGGTACAAGAGGTATGTTGGAAAAGATTGAGTAAACGAGAAGGATTTAGATCTAATTGACTACTTGAATTTTTTCTTTGTTGAACTCTAAAATTTCCAATATATTGAGTTTTTGTCTGTTATTTTCATTGTGAAAAATTTTGAAATTATCATTTGAAATTTCTGAAAGTTCTACCAATATAAATTTTAATAGAATCAAGACAGTTTATAAATGGAATTTTTAACAATTTTAGATTTTTTTGATTCTCAAATTTTGAATGCTATTTGAAATTCTGAATGAAGATAGGATTATAAGTTAAGAATTTGTGAATTTATCTTTTGTATATTTTATTAATTTGAAGTTTGTTCTAATTGAATTAGATTGATTGAATTTGATTGATTATTATTTGAAGGGCGTTCTTGATGAGATCAAGATGATCAAGAACGCCCTTCAAATTATTGAATTCAATCCGTTAATTCAATCAGAAGTCTTACACCTTTTAGAAATTTGTTTAGAACAAATTCATTTAAACTACAAAAGACTATTATATAATAGTAAAAAAGGTTTGATCATGGGTTATCCTCTGAGCCCTCTGCTCGCTGAAATTTTCATAGATAATATTGAAAAAACTATCCAAGAACATCCTTTATTCAAACGCTTCATTTATTGGTTTAGATATGTCGACGATATCATTTGTTGTTTCACTGGCACAAACAGACAATCAGAGTCATTCAAAACATTCATTAACAAAATTCCTGATAATATTAAATTTACGTTAGAGATAGAAACAAAAAACTCCATCAACTTTCTTGATTTAACTATTACTAAAATTAACGGCAAATATGATTTTTCTATTCTTCATAAGCCTACAGATATTACTATTCACAGCTCATCTACACATCCTCATCCACTTAAATTAGCAGCTACAAATAGTTTGGTACATAGACTCATTAATATCCCAATGTCACAAAATAATTTCATAAAAGAGCTAAATATAATTGAACAAATAGCAGTCAATAACAGTAACAGTCCAACTATGATTGAGAACATGATTTCACGCGAAAAATTCAAATAGCAATCCAGGAAGTATTTCCAAGTATAAGAAGTTCTAACACAAAATACAACAGCTTAACTTATATTGGTAATCTTAGTCTAAAATTAAAATCATTCCTCTCGCATTATAATTTCAATATAGCATTCCGAACTGATAATTTTTAGGCCGACATATCGAAAAAATCTAAAATTGATAAAAGTATTAAATCCGGTGTTTATAAACTGTCTTGCGCGAATTGTATTAAAATTTATATTGGTAGAACTTTCAGAAATTTCAGAGTTAGATTATCCGAGCACAAACGTAGTTTTAATTATCATAAATCAGATTCCCATTATTCTAATCACTTTTTCGAAGAAAACCATAACTTTAATGATAATTTCAAAATTTTACACAATGAAAATAACAGACAAAAACTCAATCTATTGGGAATTGTAAAGATCAACAAAGGAACGAACTCAGGTAGGTTACTTAAAAGTCAATTAGATCTAAATCCTTCTCCTTTACTCAATCTTTTCAATTCATAAAGTAAGCAACCCGATGGGTGTTCCAACATACCTCTTGTACCTATTGTAATATTAAGTAGGAAATAAGACTACTATATACGGAATAACTCTGTTCATTAGTTTGTATCTATGTGATGAAGCCACAGTGTGGTGAAACCGGTCATATGTGGTGAAACCGATAATATTTTTGTTAATATAGTGAAAATCTAAATACTTTCAGTTTCATTTCATTAAAAAAATGTATATCGATGTTTATCAAGTAACGACCTCCTCATCAAAAAAAAGCTCTATCAAATTCAAACAACAGTTTTCAGTTACTATTTTCTTCACTTGTTGATTCCAGTTGAAGATGTGATGGCCGACTAGAGCAAGGTCAATCTTACCAGTCACCATGTGCAGGTGTTTTTGATACTCTGTGACAAAATGGTATCCGGAAATTTGAAATAAAATTAAAAACTCTTAATCTCCTTGAATATTCATTGACTCTCCTTCAAAATATACTCATGCCGTAGACTCTTTGGAAAGACCTGGGGACTACAGCCAGAAATAACCTACAGGTTATACACAGCGGTTATAAGACCCATTGTCACATATGCATAGCTAGTATGGTGGACGAAAACTTCAGAAATAACTACTGCAAAAACTGCAGCATCTTGCGTGCTTGGGCATAACAGGTGCTATGAGAAGCACCTGACTATTGCCCTGGAGGTAATCTTCCTGCTCTTCATATAAAATTGAAAAAGGAGGCGTTGATGGCGGCATTACAGCTCCAAGACACGAAAAACTATTACCGATCTGAAATGACACCTGGGGATTCTGATTACATAGCGCCAGAAATCTTATCACAACCATCGGATATAATGCCGCTTAAGTTTGATTTTCACACACCCTTCGAAGTGGTCATAAAAGACAGCTTCATCGTAAAAGGAGGAATAAATCAATCAGACCAAAAATCCTCCATTTGGTACACGGACGGATCAAAAACGATTGATGCAACTAGAGCAGGCATATATGGACTCGAGTACTCTTCATCAGTGCCTCTGGGCTCTACTCCCACAATCGTGCAAGCAGAAACACTTGCTGTAAACTTTTGCTGCCAGGAGGGACTACGAAGGAAACTCAAAGGGGCAAAGATTTACATTTTAACGGACAGTCAGGCAGTGATAGAAGCTCTAAACTCTTACAGTTATCTGAGCATCTCTCTCTGGAAATGCCGCCAATCTTTGAAGCAACTTGCTGAGGGAAACAAACTTTTCCTGTGGTGGGTGCCACAAAGGCATACAAGGAAATGAAGCCGCTGACGAACTGGCCAAATCAGCTGCTGGAATCCCACCCACCGGACCTGAACCGTTCTGCGGTCTAGGTAAGCCGCACAGACGACAGGAACTGGAACGATGGGAAGAATCTAGCAAAAAAGAATACTGGAGGAAAACTCCAGGCCAAAGGCAAGCAAGAAAGTCCTGTGACTATTCGCCAAAGAAGACAAAACAGCTTCTCGATCTCTCTAGGGACGAGTTGAGGATCATAACAGGCCTTCTCACAGGACACTGCCCTCTGAGATATCATCTCAATGAAATGGGCAAATCGGAAACGGCAACATGCAGAATGTGTAAAGAGAGCGATGAAACTGCCGAACATATTCTTTGCAGTTGCATCGCAACTGTTCGTCAAAGACATATACACTTCGGTAGTGACAAAATAGAGCAGCACGAAGTAAAAGCGAAAGCTTCCAGGGAGATTCTTAATTTTGTAACGGATCTAGACCTACAGGGAAATGAATAAGAAGGGTTACGAACAAAAGATCAATTTGGTCGCAGTTCGGAAAGGCTTGCAAAGCCAATCGACCCTCACGAATGTAATGTAATGTTATGTAATAGGCGAGCCTGAAACAAACAGTATAAAAAATTGATTTAAAGAAGAGATCAGAAGTCAGCATTGTCAATCCTAAATGAGTGTGTTGCACAAAAAACAACAGACTAAAATAAGACCCTTGCGTCTAATTACCAATACCAGTATGGGCTATTATCTCGCTTGACTAACATAGGTAGTTACAACAGATATAACTTTACGTGTAAATAAAATTGACTTGTACCCACTGACATATAAAGAATGTTCAACGATCAAGTTACACAACAGTAACTATAATAATGAAGAAATCGCAGAAAGGAACCTTAGACTTTGCACGACTTTGTCTAGATTTCATCACTTTTTACAGATAAACTCCATCGAGACTTGGCTAATTACTTACAGATGGTTTTGGTGGGATTCATTTTTGCTATAATTGTTTACAGGAAAGAGAAATAAAAATAATTATATTTTTATTGTTTTAAGAAAAAAGTTCTCACCTCAATGTTTTTTCACATTTGTCACTTCTATTCATATCTCAAAATTCAAGTGATCTATCGAGTGAAACTCATTGGAATCACGTACGTAAGTAAATATTGAAAGATAAGTTCATTAAAGCTTAAAGCCATATTCGCTATATGTATCTGGCTAAACCCTTCATTGAAATTTCGATCAAATAACGCCTAGGATGAAGTGAATGATTCTCACTTGTTTTATTGGATGTAACAGTGCTGAACATAGAATCATATTCACATTAATTTCAATAGTTTGATGATTAATTTAAACTGACTCAATTAGATGTATATTGCTACAATATATCGGACTGATTGTAATTGGAACATAAACTTTGTGGCTCTGCGAAGCGTAATTTTGAGGCACACAACATCGAGCATTAGGCTTCAACGTCGCACTTCACCTCTCTCTCGCACTCTGGCTAGCCGGATCCGATAGGGCGTATTCATATAATCCACCCTTGGAAGGGAAACCTTGTGTACAGTAACAAAGGTAGGTCGAATCTGTAGATTAATTAATTTGAGCTTCGGTTAGAGCTAGTATACGAGACTTCTATGCTTGAAGATGTTGATAGACGCATCGAATTGTCGAATCTCAGGCCCTTGACGATGCTGAATTAAATGGGTGGCCAATTGAGATCGACTACAACATGAATGTACAGAATTGTGAACCCTTTGCTGAAATTTAGTATTTGACTGCAGATTTTTCAAATTAATTTCAGATCTATAATAATGTTCGGCGTGAATTTCCGAGAATTTCTAGTTCCTCTCTATATTATACGAGGTATGTCAATTAAGTTCGCGGAAACGTGCCCACACGGTCCGGAAAGTACATAAATACTTGAATGATAGTCTCCCCCGAGTTCTATGCACCGGCGCCACCGTTGAACCCACTAATGAAATCACACCCTGAACCCCCCCGCAGACAGGTTCCTCAGAACTGCCATCGTGATGCTTTGGACTTTCGAAACTCCGTCATATCTGTTTTCTTTGAGGTACGACTTCAACTGTGGGAACAGATTGAAGTCACAGGGGGCCAGATCTGCACTGTTAGGGGGTGTGGAGCTGTTGGGATGCCGTTTTTGGTTGAAAAATAATAAACTGTAAATGACGAGTGGGACGGAGCATTGTCAAGATGAAGCACCCATCCGCGCTCCGCCAATTCGCAGAGTAACCTGGGTTCAATCCCCACCAAGTCGGTGCAATTTTTCGGATTCTGGAAATCGCTTGAGTGTCCATCTTTCGGAGGAGATGTAAAGCTGTTGGCCCTGTGTAACAGAGATGTGTTGGACATTGAAGATCCTTTCCCTCGACACGAGAGGGGTTCGGCTAAATTCCCGGGTTAGTGAGGTTAGAATTCCCCGGCATGTCATTGGCCGAAAGGCGAAAACAGAGCACGTTAAAGGAATAACAAACAACCAAAAACGATGGATTGACAATCGAATGTCAAGTATTATGGTTGCGTTCAGATATTTAATTTGTTACAAAACTTAGGATCTATCAATCTTCAACGACTGAAGTAAGCTAAGATTAAGTTTCGCGAATCGAATCAAATTGTAAATCACTCCTACAATTAATTTATTACATTTTGTGTAAGTTATTCCAGCCATAGGCCGAAATATTCGGTATTAACAAGGTTTTTAATTTTTTTCCGAACTTTTACATTTCCATTATGAGTTTTATTTCAATTTTCATGAGTACCATTTTCAAGTATTCCTTCTTCTGAATAAATTTGAATTTTCGACTTTCTACGTTAGTTTGTGTAGTTGAAGAAATAAGATGATGAAATTTCATACTGGATGTCCATTTTAGAGAGAAACTGTTTTCCATATATCGAAATAATATAGCAAGACAAAGTTTCAGAAAGGTTGACTCATCTATTCTTCTTAAATGTGTTATAAGCTGTTCACACGCGGTGAATCTTTCGATGTAATACCTCTTCTTATTTATAAGAGAAGGATGTAGAATTCTGAAATTTACAATTTATCGTTGAGTAGGCTAGGAAGTTTTTTGCAGAATCCGATTTTATAACACAGGATTATATTCCAGAAAAAAAATGCTGCTAAGAAACATATTCCCAGAGGCTTTCGAAAGGATTATATACCTGGGTGGTCAGAAGAATCAAATGTTTTTCATAAGGATTATGAGCAAAATCCTTCCAGAGAGAAAGCCGATGCACTCCTTAGTTCTTTGAATGATAGCAGAAAGAATAAATGGAATGAGTTGATGAATGGTATGAATTTTCGTCATTCTAGTAGAAGTTCCAGGGATTTGTTGAGGAAATTAGGCAATGCAGATCCCGTTTCAAAAACTCCATCTAATATGAATTCGAATTCTGTAGCATCTAGGCTTGCTTATGTCTCTAAAAGTGACAGACTGAAAGGAATCTTACATAAAAGGAGGAGGGATGCTATCACGGTTGAGGATATATCGAATCCTTTTGAGGAAGAAGAGCTCATATCTGCAATAAAATCTACTAAAGTTCGTGAAGCTCCAGGATTTGATGGCATTTTCCCTGAATTTTTTAAACATCTACGAAATAACGCTAAAAAATGGTTACTAACCTTTTACAATAACATACTCAGCTCAAGTAATATTCCCGTTGAATTTAGAAAGGCTAAAGTTATTGCCATTCTCAAACCTGGGGAAAAACCACAACTTCCTAGTAGTTATCGACCTATCAGCTTACTTTCTGTTTCTTTCAAAATTTCAGAAAGACTTCTTTATCACAGGTTAGAACCAATCATTGACAGAGCTTTGTCCACTTCTCAGGGAGGTTTTCGAAAAAACTGGAATTGTTCTGATCAGGTTTCAGGTTGATCCACCTTCATGGAGACAGGATTTCAGGGTAAACTTAAAATAGGCGCTGTATTTGTGGATCTCTCTCCGACATATGACACAGTTAGGAAGGACGGTTTAGTTTATAAACTCTTTGAAGAAGTTTAATGTGGAAAAATTGTAAAGTTGATTAAAAATATGTTATCTGATAGAAGACTTCGAGTTCTTATCAGTGAGAAAAGCAGTAGATTTTAAACTATAAATGATGGCCTACCGCAGGGATCTGTTCTTGCACCTCTTCTCTCAAATTTTCATATGCCTAACATCCCTGAAACTTCCTCTACAAAGTTCATTTATGCTGATGATATTGCTCTGGTTTTTTGACACTATGACTTCGAAACAATTGAGCAAACACTGACGACTTCAAAAAATGACGTTTATGTTCAAATCCTTCGAAAACTGAGGTTTCGTGTTTTCATCTGGATAATCATGAGGATAGGCAACTAATAGTATTCTTCAATCAATCACTATTAACTCATAATTTCACTCCAACATTTCTTGGTGTAAAGCTTGATCGTTCTTTGACTTTCAAATTTCATATTGATAAATTAGAAACTGAAAACAAGAAACAATATACTACATAAACTAGCTGGATCTAATTGGGGCGCCGGAGTCTCTACTTTGCGAACTACTGCTTTAGCTTTAGTATATTCAGCAGCAGAATATTGCTGTCAGGTTTGGTTGAAAAGTGCTCATGTCAATAAGATTGATTCTCAGTTCAACTGTTCTATGAGAGTTATAAGTGGATGTATCAGTTCAACTGCTACCCCATGGCTTCCGGTTATTTGTAATATAGTTCCTTCCCATATTCGCAGGAAATTAGCTCTTAAATCGTCTTGGGATAAGTATCACTCATTTCCAGAAGTTTTTCCGATAATACACGATCTTCAAAATCCACCTAACCTGAGATTGAAATCTAGGAAACCTATTTGGTCGATTGACTTTTTGCGTACACGGCTGAAGGCTGTTGATCTTTGGAAAACTGAATGGTAGGAAGTTGTTGTTTTCAATGAAGTGCTCATTAAGAATCCTTCCAAGAGGGTTGCAGGTTTCGATATAAGTTGGAAAAATTGGTGTACATTAAATCGTCTCCGGACATGACATGGTCGTAACATTAGTATGTTGTTCAAATGGAATACTGTAGAAAGTCCGGCATGTGAATGTGGCGCAGCTGAAGAAACAATAAGAGATTTAGTCCTCGATTGTCCTATTTACCATTTTACGGGTGGTTTTCAGGAAATTCATTCCGTTTAAGATAATTTCATTAACTGGTTATAGAACTTTAAGTCTATTTAGGAGATTAGTTTTTGCTCCCCGTTAGTTTTTTTTTTTTCATGGTGTATGTTGATAAGGCAAGGGCTACACCCATGTAGGGCTTCATTCCCAAAAGGTGTATTAGATGTTTCCTGTTGAAAAACAGAGGAGCATTCATTGAATTCTTAGATTCAAGTGAGTTTAGACATAAAAGAGTTTAGTACGTTTTGGTGAAATATTTTTCTGCTGTTTTTCTTTTTCCATTGTTACAGATTTTCCTGTCCCAATCCTCCTTCCTTTTCACCACTGTCTTCGTGAAGAAGTTCTGGAAATCATGGAGTGTAAGATGACAATGAGAGAAGGAAGCTGCTAAGCAAAAAAATTTTTGATACTCTTTTTGTACACACGACACTAACACACCAGAAACAGACAAGCTATTGCTAGTGCAATAGCGACATGGAAATGAGTTTTTTTCCACAGGTTTTTTCACTTGTTTATCGAATCATACGCAGGATATTATGATTCTCTTGTTATATTTCCTGTGGTCACACTTTAGGGGCAATCGTAGGAGGCATGATGCGAGTTTAGATGCCTGATTGAGCAACGGACATGGTCTGTTTTTTCTGCTGGTATTCTATGACTTCGATATATATATATATATATATATATATATATATATATATATATATATATATATATATATTTTGAAAAAAAAAATATATATATATATATATATATATATATATATATATATATATATATTCTTTAAGTGCTCTTTGGTTTTGTCTTTGCGTTAATCCATTATCTCATGAATTAAATGCTACTAGTTTGGGCTTCAAAATAAAGAGTCTATCAACTGAATTCAAATTAAGTCACTTAATTTATTTAGATGATATTAAATTATATGCCGGAACCAGATCCCATTTAAAAGTCTACTTGAGATTACTTTCAACTATTCCAATGATATTTATATGAAAATTAGGCTTCCAAAATGTAAAAATCTCCTATTGAAAAAGGAAAGATCAGCTCTGATTATATGAAGATTTCCAATATATCGAAATCGAGCCAATGCATCAAGGAGATACATATAAATATCTTGGATTTTGTCAAGAGAAGACAATTAACCATAGCAGCACTAAAGAAAATATTAGAAGTTCATATTACAAAAGACTTAGAATTATCATCAAGAGTTATTTAACTAGTAAAACCTTTTCAGAGCTATCAACTCCTATGCTGTTCCTATTCTTACATCTTCTTTTGGAATTATTAAATGGTCTAAAACTGATCTAAATGAATTACAATGTCAAACGACGAAAATGCTCTGTAAATATCATAAGCACCACCCAAAGTCAGCTGTTCAGAGAGTTACACTACCTAGATATCTTGGAGGTCGTGGATTAACTGATTTGAATAATGTTCATAGTAAACAGATTTTTCATCTACGTTCCCATTTTCATGACAAACAGAGAACGTCTTAATTACATGATATTGTTGTTGCTTCAGATTATAATCTTACACCTCTGAACTTGACAATGCAAAAGGTAGATTTTGATATATTTAATGATAATTCTGAAAGAGAAAGTTGGATGCAGAAGGAATATTACGGAAAGCACCTAAAGAATTGAAAAATGATTATATTGATGAAATCGCATCGAATAAATGGTTAGTATCTGGAGATTTGTTTGCTGAAACAGAAGGACTGGCAATTGCAATCCAGGATCAGGTTGTTTTCACGAGGAATTATAGAAAACACATCATCAAACAAAATATAGATGATTCTTGCCGTAGATGTTTCTGTTCTTCAGAAACAGTTTTTCATATATTATCATCTTGCTCAGTCCTTGCTTCAACAGATTATTTAGAAAGACATAATGCCGTCGCTAATATTATTCATTTTAATCTAGGAATTAAACATGACCTAATTCCCAAAAGAAAATAATTTCACAAATATAAACCTGAGATTATTTGTGAAAATGACAAATATAAACTTTATTTTGATAAAACAATTCTTTGCAACAGAGCTGTGAAACACAATAAACCAGATATCATTCTTAATGATAAACAGCATCAAATAACATATATAATTGATATTGCTATACCCGACACACATAATATACAAAATAAATACAATGAAAAATTTCTAAATATATGATGCTTGGCGACGAGATTAAAAAATGTGGAAAATGAAGAAAATATTTATTCTACCGATTATTATTTCCACAACAGGTGTTATTCCTAGAAATCTCCACAAAAGTATTGAGATTTTGGGTCTGAAGAAAATTTGTTTGAACAGTCATAGGTTTTCTCTTTAGTTTATACTGCTCAGAATCTCATTTCATATTTTATTTATTTGTTTATATGAATGTAATATAATTAACTGACAATTTTGTCATATTTATATTCAGAGCAGTATTCTATTCGATCGTTCACCACTTCACACAAAGGAAACTATTAATGAATAACATTCAGTGTTACTTGACCAATGTCCGTACACTGGATTTTTCCGGGGAGAAAGCCTCTGACACTACTCGTTGGTACATTGATATAATTGTCTGATGATGCTGTAGTATGTTTATATTCTGGTAGATTGATATATTCTCATAACATTTAACGTGAATAATAATAATTACTCCAGGATATGTTTTGATTATAATCATTGCCTGGCAATGGTATTAATTACCGGGTGGTGGATTTATATTTTTCATGAAATCAGTTTGATTGCATGAACAGATATATGGGCAACTCGTCGGGGTAAAACCCCTATATATATATATATATATATATATATATATATATATATATATATATATATATATATATATATATATATATATATATATATATATATATATATATCATATTCAAGAAGCGCTCCCGGTTTCACCGGAAATGGGCCAAAGTTCTGATTTTGAATGGATCACCCTGTATATTTTTGGGTAATCGAATTAAACTCTCATTGTCTATACATTCAGTATATTAAAAGATGCATTTGCCGAATTTTTAAATCATTCTTGATAAATTTGTTCTCGAGTCTAGGTGGCTATGACGACTCAGCTGGTTCTAAAATTGAAATGCACACAAAGCATAAACGCAAAACCTTTATTTTGGCATGGCGCACATATGCATCATCGTGCATTCCAGATGTATAAAAATTTAACAAAATACATAAATAACGCAAAATACACAAATGGACCATAGATGGAATGTCATCAAATCAATTGAGCATAATTACACAACAGGTTTTCGAAGACCCCCATTCTGTGCCTGACAGGTTATTGCGGCGAATGGTAGCCTGTACTACATTATCCATTTGATTTGGAGAAATTTCATTTATTGCTCCCCGAACACTATTCTCTAAATCCTCTCGATTTTCTGAACCAGTTCTATAAACACGATTTTTCATATGGGCCCATAAAAAAAAATCTAATAGGGACAAGTCGGGCGATCGAGCTGGCCATCTTGTCGGGCCGTTGGTACCTATCCACGTTTCATTTAAATTATTATTTAGGTATTGAACAACTTCCCTGCAGTTGTGCGCTGATGCTCCATCTTGTTGAAAAATTGAGTTATAAGCAACAGCCACTGGTAAACCATCAATCAGATCGCTTATTTCGTTTTGTAAAAATCCTAAATTTCTTTCCCTGTTGATGGTCCATCAAAATTATTGGACCTATAAGATGTTGCCCTATCATTGCCATCCATACATTAAACCCAAGTCGCTCCTGGAAACTACCCTCACGTACTAAATGCTCGCATTCGTCGGCCCAATAGCGCGTATTGTTTCTATTGAACATTCCGTTGTTAGTAAATCGATTCATCTGAATATAAAATTTTATAAGGATACCTTGGATCCATTTTCATTTTTGAAGAAACTGGTTGCAATATTCTAATCTTCGGCCATTATCATTTTCATAAAGGTGTTGATGAAGATTGTATTTGAACGATCGAAATTTATGCTTCTTAAGAATTCTCCAAATACTCTGCTGACTTATCCCTATTTCTTGTGCGATTTCTCTGGTAGATGCCGTACAATTCAAATTAATGTACGCTAATACATCAATTTCAGAATTTTCGCTTACTATGAAATTTTGATTATCTGCAACAACCGATTGCTGACGGAACTTCACTTCCAGTTTTGGAAAATAGTGCCTTGAAGGATGTTGCCGTTCTGGATAGCGTTCAGCGTATAAAATTACTGATGCTGTAGAGTTTTTTCGGCATTCGCTATAAATGAGTAGCATATCTACTTTTTCGTTCTGTGTATACAGCGTTTCGTCTGTTTTTCCGCCGTGAAAATTCAAAAACTCCGAACAATTTATACCAACTCACCGATTCAGATGCAACACAATCTTATCTTATGACATTTAAAATTGAATACAAAAAATTCTATGATCTGTGATCTATCTGTGATAGGATTTCAATGCATTTCCAAAGCACTTCAGGTGATGAGTTGAAAAACGAGTATTATACTATGTTCAGGATTACGAATAGAAATTTTCAACGAAAAATAATCAATTTAGTATCAAAATATTCGTAAAAATATTCTGCGTAATATAGTGCTAATGAACCTTTATTATACCTTGCGGAAATAAGATTTTTTTTGAAGAAACAATGTTTGGAATGTTACGAAGCCAATAACAGAAGGAATTCTACAGTTTCAGTGATGAATCCTAATGTACTCGATTTCGGTCGATAAATCAAGCAGTTTTTTTGTCGTCAAAGCCACCTTGCCTTGAAAACAAATTTGTCGAAAGAAAATAAAAAATTGGGCAAATTCGTCTTAAGATATGCTGAATGTATAGACAAAGAGAGTTTGATTCGATGTCTCAAAAATATACATGGTGAGCCATTTGAAAATCGAAACTGTGGCTAATTTCCTTTGAAACCGGAGGAAACGTTTCAGATGAACTGTCGGTGCCATTCAAGTTGTAATAAATTTCTACTTAAGTTCAGAAAATTTCATTTAAAAATATTGGACAGGAAAAAGTTATAGGGTATATATATATATATATATATATATATATATATATATATATATATATATATATATATATATATATATATATATATATATATATATAATCCAATAATAATGGTTATGAAAATAACAGTACCAAGGGAAAAACTGCGGAGAAACCATGAAAATTCAGTAGGGCGACATCGACTGGAAACATTCGAAACATTGAAAACTCTCTGAGCGCCGTGAAAAGCCAGATTTATGTCTGAACTGAAAAATGAATGAACACAGAACAAAAAAACTAAACCCGACTTTATGAAAGCCCCGTCTAGCAGGATAATTACAAACAGGAAACAATAATGCCGCTCTCGGAATTTTATCAAAAGAGAGACAAACACGCTCAGGCCCTTGATAGGAACATTTGTCTGGATTTGTGGGGACCGCAGTAAGATCTAGATTAATGTTTCATTCAAACTGTGACCACTATTTGTTTTATACAGATGAAATTCAGATAAACTCGATTGAATTCCCGAAGGTAATTTATTTCTGTCTGAGATCGCCGTTTCAAGAAAATCGCTTTTTCACGTTGTTCGAATAATATTTTAATGCCGACGGATTCAGATTGCAACAATGAGGGAAATAACTGAAGCGATGAACTCGTTTTCGCTGATTGTTCTGTTGTTCGAGGAAGTGAAAAAGATTAAGGCCGCAGTTTTATTTTTATTGGGGGAGAGATTTCGCGATCCGCGAGGCGAAATTTTCGATTCATCGATAAATTTCCACGTAACGTCAATTTGGTATACACTGTGTGTGGCGTGAATTACATAGCAGTTCATTTCGCATTAGTTTCTATGTGATCTAATGGTACGTTGCACACGAAACTGCGGATTGGGAAACCGTATATGGACAAAGCATATTTGGCGTATTTTGCGTGCTGTATAAACACCTCAAAAAAGTCTAGGAAACACTTCTGAATATCGATATATCGTATGCAAAACGATCAATATGGATGATTTTTTCTAAGAAATGAACACCTGCATCAATTTCTCACCAAATTATGTAGAGTGCCGCAACAGGTTTCAGTTTTTTTCATAAAAAACTAAAAATGCAGAAGATGCGACGCTGCTTCATAATCATTTCATGTATTCAGTGTTTGAAATCAGTTAGTTGGCACTTTGTTTCTGTTGTAAGCACAAATAAAAGATTCAAGTTTGATTCGACCATAGAAATACGACATTTGACTAGCCCGTTGGCATGCTCCAAGCTGGGAGCTCACAACGGGAAGTATCCAGGGTTCTGGGAAGTAGCCCAAGTGTCATAAATCGTTTATGGTCACGTTTCAATGAAACAGGTAGCGTAGAAGAACGCCATACAGGTCGTTTCAGGATTACTACAGTCGCCCAAGACAGATTTTTGGTTCTACAAACCAGAGGAGATCGTACTACCACAGCATCTTAATTAGCTCTAGAGCTATCACGAGTTCATAACGTACAAATTTCCGACCAAACTGTGAGAATTCGACTGCACGAAGGTCAACTCCACTCCAGAGGTCCTTCAAGAGTTCCACAACTGACCCATGGAAATCGCGCTGCTCGTTTAGCTTGGTGCCAAGAACACGTAAACTGGGATCTAGAGAGGTGGGCCACAGTTCTCTTCAGTGATGAATCTAGATTTAGTTACTATCCCGATTCGGGAAGAATTCGAATATGGCGGAAACCTTGAAAGCAAAACCGTCTCTAGCATGCTCGAGAAGTTGTTAGACAGGGAGGCGTATCAGTGATGTTTTGGGAGGTATACGCCTTGGTGGAAGAACTGACCTCGTTTTCATACAGAACAACCTCACGGGAAATTCCAACGCAAATGAGATCGTTTTACCTGTAGTGATACCGTATCTCCAAACAATGGGTCAAACTCCACTCTTCCAACAAGATAATGCCCCTCCTCATCGTGCAAGAGTTGTCTTGCACGTTCCTGAAGAGAATGATATCGATCTTCTACCGTGGCCATCCTGCTTCTCAGATCTGAATCCCATCAAGCATGTGTGGGACACCCTAAAAAGAAATCTCCTGCGTCAAAACGTCTTCCATCATGAACAGGAGCTTCGATTAGCAGTTCAGGGCGCTTGGAATGACTTAGGCCAAAATGTAATAGACAATTTAATACTGAGCATACCGCGACGATGCCAAAGTGTCATTAATATTAGAGGTGGAACTTCTGGGTACTGAAAAATATAAGTGCTTCCATATCGTTTCGAAAATATTAGTTCAGGTTTTTTTTTTGTGTTTGGAGTTCTAGAAATTCAAATCATCACATTCATATTTTAAAGATATTTGTAATGTTCCCTAGACTTTTTTGTGTTTATATGCGTAAAATACATAAATTCACATTAATAGTTAACGGCCATTGAACAATTTCTCGAAATTTTCAATAGAGAACTAAAACTATGATAAAAAGATAGAAAGAAGAAAAAAGGACATTCTTTCGAGTGGAACTCTGATTTCATTTATGACCTGAAAAATTCATAAAATTGTGTTGAAAAGGATGAAAACTTAAGGTTATGAGAGAGAAAAAACACTTCTGCCGGTTTTCCACGTTTATCCGTTGATACACGACTGCTTTCCACCCTTCTGTCATTTTCATTTGCAAAATATTAACTTGTGTAGATTGTCTGAGACTATTGTGGTTTGTTGACTGAATGAGATCAAAAATTGAGGATTTCTTGTGTAACGATATACAGGGTGTTACATAATAGTATGTCACAACTGGAGGGATAAATTGACGTGTTTTAAAAAGAAATACTATTGTGGTTTGTTGATTGAATGAGATCAAAATTGAGGATTTCTTGTGTAACGATATACAGGGTGTTACATAATAGTATGTCACAACTGGAGGGGATAAATCGACGTGCATTTTTAAAAAAGAAATGTTTATAAACAAAGGTCCGCAAAAGCTCTATTACGGAGTTTTCGAGATATTCTGCCCAAATTTGGAATATTTTTATAGCCTCCAACACTACACGTCCTAGATTCCAACTGAAATTTACAAGGTGCTTTCTTTTCCGAGGCAATGTCTCCTTTTGCCCTTTCAAACTTCTTTGAAGTACGCCACTGATCAGCGTACAATCAATTTTCGTCATCCTCGTTCAATTTAGAAACTTTTTTGATGATAGTAATTTTTTTGTATCTACAACCGTTTTCGAGCAAAATGGTATGTTATTCGCTAAATAAAAACAAATTATAGAAATACTCGATAGGTATGCCCAAAATTCGATTTGCTTTCATTTCGATAGCTCGTCTTCTGAGACTCAACTTATATATATTGAATACCAAACTGAAGAAAAGAACAATGAAAAAATAAGTGTCCTCCTTCTGCAAGAATAGAGGCCTCTGTTCTTCTTCGCAAATCATCACGCACTCTTTGAAATATTCCTGGGGTATTTCTTATCGTGTCACGAGAGGTTATTATTTGATTTCTAAATTCTTCTTCAGGGTTCACTGGAGTGGTATGAACTAAATTATTGAGATATCCCCATAAGAAAAGTCTAAACTATTGAAGTCTGGGGACCTAGGAGGCCATGGATCTGGTCCATCCCGAACTATCATTTGGTTGTTGAATGTATTATTCAAGAATTCATTAGTTCTCCACTAAAATATGTTGGTGCCTGTCATGCATGAACTACATTATGTTTCACAAAAGTGGCACATCCTCGAGCAATAAAGGTAACTCCTCTTCTAGAAATTGTCGATAAGCGGGACCGTTCAGTCTGTAAGGCAAAAAAAACGACCCAACCAAATAATTTCCAATTATTTCGACACAGACATTTAGTGAGAATTGATCTTGATGTTGATATTCTTCAATCAAATGGGGGTTTTCCTCAGCCCAATAATGGTTATTGTGAAAATTTGTGATAGCAGTTCTCAAAAAGAAGCGGATACAGTAAGAAGACGTAGAGAATCCTCCAAACTAGAACATGTGAAATATTCAACTGATTTCCAACTTTTTTTTGTCACATGAGGATTCAAATCAATACAATCCTAAACTGCTACCTCAATATCTGGAGTTCTCATAGTTTGAGTTGTACCTTTTAAATGATTATTTGCAATAAAAGTATCAGCTTCCCTCAACCTTCTGTGGATTTGTGAAATTGTTCGAAAACGGTTGGTGTCAAAAAAGTTTTTCTAAATTGAACGAAGATGACGAAAATTTATTGTAAGCTGATCAGTGGCGTACTGCAAAAAAGTTTAAAAGGGCATACGAAGACATTGCTCTTGAAAAGAAAACACCTTGTAGATTTCAATTGAAATCTAGGACGTGTAATGATGTAGGCTGTTAAAATTCCAAATTTGGGCCAAATATCTCGAAAACTGCAGGAGTTTTGAAGAAAAAATCAATTTTTTCCGGAAATTCCAACACCCTGTAGCTCCGTAAGGATGATTTTACGGACCCATGTTTATATAATATTTTTTTCTTAAAATTGCACATAGATTTACCAAGTTGTGACATACTATCAAATAACACCGTGTATATGCTTAAAATACAAAAATTCACATTGATACTTAACAGCCATTGAACAATTCCTAGAAATTTTTAATAGAAAAGTGAGAATGTGATCGGATAATAGAAGACAGAAAAGAAAGCCAATCTTTCGATTGGAACTCCAATGTCCTTTATAAGCTGAAGAGTTCATAAAATTGTATCGAAAAGGAAGAAAAAGTTAAGGTTCGAAAGAGAAAAAACACTTTCTTTAGTTTTTCACGTTTATCTGTTGATACACGTGATTATCTTCTGTCATTTTCATTTGCTGAATATTAGCACGACACTTCGCTGACATACTTCCTCGGATAATGAATATGAATCATTGAATTTATTGCATCGTATTCATGAGATTTTGAGTGCGTTGAGTAATCTGTTGTAAAAGTATAATACATAGTTTAATTTCTTATCATCATCATGATCAACTATCACGTAGTAAAAGCGGAATCAATTAGCTATTTGGAGAAGATTATGGATTTTTTTCCATAGTTTACAGTCGTATGAGATACATTTCCGAAATATTGTAATACATCATTCGCCATGAAGTTTTCTGAACAGTAAGAGATATTCGCACTTCAAATAGACCAAGTCGAAAAATAAATTCAATTCTACTTAGAAATAATTTGTTTCCAAATTTGTATCTCGAACTTTCCAATGTGACTACATCAACAACGTCTAAATCTTGTAAATGTCGAATGAAGAGTAGAACGCATAAATCACGGATAAGTTTGGAAAAGTTTATGGACCTATTCGGCAAAGTGCTAGGTCCCATAATCGTTGAAGTTTCGCCAAACTCGTTCTGAGCCTAGAAGCCGTCAAATTTCTAATAAATCATGCAGGGAAACGGGAGAGATGGATAACTCATTCTCTTACGTTCCTAATGCGTTAAACAGTCAAGTTTTCCAGAAGGCATAACGGAAGAGTGCGGAAAAGTGGGATGAGTGATGGTACCAACAGGTTTTCCCCCCTCGAGTGAGCATGGGGGACGATACGAAACCGTTGAAGAAAGCGAATCGGTAATTAAGTGTTCCTTATCTTGTTTGATAAAGAGACTATTAGTTTTTCTACAGTAGTCTTAGCGTTTTTCCTTTTATTCAATTTTTGAGCAAAAAATAATAGTTCTCGGAAGCCATTTCTTCTCGCTGTCTTTTCTTGAAGAATTATTATTATTATTATTAAATATAAATAAGAGTTGAGGCGTGATGTCTATAGAACTCAAAAATCATATTTTACATTAAGTCTAACAGATTGCAAAGCAGAGAAAACAAAGTAATACAAAATGAATTAAAAATAGGTTAGGCTATTCTAATCTGGTGAAAACAAAATAAAAGATTCTCAAAAGCAAGTAGATCAAGCATTTAACATACCTACAGAAAACTCAAATGAAATACAATAATTGCTTATCAAAAACATGTTGTAGGTACTTAGAAATCTTCAGTTGACTGTTTCAGATAATAGCCATGAATCATAGGCATTCTTGAAAGCGTTGACAGAAGTAGAAGAAATTACATGTCGTGGTAGATAATTCCATGCCATAAAGACACAATTGGAAATAAAATTCTGTCTTGGGATGGATTTAAAGTTTTCTCGATATAATTTCAGTCTGTGGCCTCGTAGACGTCTGTAGACAGTAATAAGATCACCTCGAAGCCGTCTATTATTGAAAGGTTGAAGATCGAATATTTTGAGGCGTTCGGAATAACTTGGTCGTCGACGCCCGTACAGAATTCTTGCTATCCTCCGCTGAATAGATTCGAAAGAATTCGTCTCGTAATTGTAAATAGGAGACCACACAGGACCTGCGAATTCCATTAATGGACGAATATAAGTTTTATATAAGAGACTACAAGTTTTGGGCTGACAACTTTTGAAAGATCTCTGAAGCAGAAACGAAAGTCTGAAAGCCTTGCTACAAATACTTTGAATATGATCAGTCCACGTTAGCTCATTAGAGACGATAACTCCAAGATCAACTTGCTTCGATGTGGTGAACAGAGCAGTTCCAGAGATTTTGTACATCCGATGGGGGTTGTTTTTTCCAAGGTCTAGGACCTTGCACTTATTCAAATTCAAGGGTAAAAGCCAGTAGGTGCACCACGTGGACAGATGATCGAGATCTTGTTGAAGAGTGTGGAAGTCAGAAAATGGATTATTATATAATTTTGTATCGTCAGCATAGAGAGAGCAGGTGGAAGAAAGTATAGAAGGAAGTTCAGCAGTATACAGTAGGAATAGTAATGGGCCTAAAACGGAACCCTGAGGAACACCACTTGGAACCGGCTTGAGTGAAGACTTTTCATTCGAAACTTCTCCCAAGTAGAAATGCTCTAATCTATTCTAAAAACCGACCTCTTATGCCAAGGTGTTCAATCTTATGCAGCAGTCGTCGATGTGGGACTCTATCAAACGCTCTCGAAAAATCTGAATGAACTACATCAATTGGAATCCCGCAGTCTACAGCCTTTGTCCAATCGTTGAGACATAGAAGCAGGTTTGTAATCACTGAACGACCGGGAAGGAAACCATGCTGGTTTTCAGAAATCGAATTATTGGAAAGGAGAAAATCAAGCATTTGGAGGTGAATTATTCTTTCACATATCTTCGAAGCAATCGATACAAGACTGATAGGTCTGTAATTATCTGCTGAGAATTTATCTCCTTTTTTGTAGACTGGGGTAACTGTTGCTACCAACCAATCATCAATGTTTCGAAAGATATGGTGAAGATGATAGACAGCGATGTTGCCAATGTAGATGCACATTTCCTCAAGAGAGTAGAAGATAGACCATCCGCACCAGAGGCTGAATCACTTAGATTGTTCAATTGTTCCTCTATATTTGCTGAACTAAAGGTTACGTGTGATAGATCCAAAGAACATCGATTGGATTGAATGGGTGTTAAAGGACCATTAGGTTCGTGGGTAAAAGATGCTGAGAAGGACTTTGCGAGCACTTCTGCAGATTCGCAGTTATTTGTTCAAAGTTCACCATCTGAGTTGCGAAGCATGGGTGTCGACACTTTTGCGTTCATTATTGAGCGGATGTAATTGAAAAATTTCTTTCTGTCCTTGGTTCTCGCAAGATTATCCTCGAATGATCGTTTAGATTCTATTATTGATACCTTCAACGCATTCGAAAAATATCTGTGACTTTCGTAATCTCTATCGGATCTATAACGGAGGTATCTGCCACAAAGATTTTTTCCTGACGAATCATGATCATTATTTTGTTATTCAGCCATGGTTTTGATGGGTTGGAGAAAATTTTCATCTTAGTTGTGCACTCACTGGTTTTAGAGTTTAGCAAGTCCAAAAAGCATTTCCATACAACATCAATGCTATTCCCCCTCAAAACATCTTTTCAGTCTATTGCACCGAGCATGCTATTCAGCTTGTCGTAGTTGATAGTAGATATAACTTTATGAGATTGTATACTCGAAGAAGAAGGAACGTACCGAATACTGGCCTTCACAACGACGTGATCTGATTTTCCAAGTGGGGCTAAATAGCTCTCAGGTGATAAGAGACTTTCGTCATTCACCAGAATGAAGTCCAGTAGAGAAGGTTTATTACCAGGGCGAAAGCGAGTAGGTTTATCAACAATTTGGGTCAAGTTTGAATCTAACAAAATCGAAGCAGTAGTATTAGAGGTCGACTGCCCGGAAAGCATGTTGGATAGAGTAATTGACCAAATTATATCACGACAATTGAAATCTCCAACATGACTCTCAGATCTTCGGCCATCTTAGCATCGAAAAACGACTGATGAGGTCGACACAACCGATATAAATACTGAAATCTTTGTTTCGAATATTTAAGAAGATATTGTCAATTCTCGGAGTATCCAATCAAGAAACATCCACAGTGAACGAATTTATGATACTGTTATGAACATAAATGCATACTCCAGCATGTCCAACAGTCGTCCGGCTATCATTTCGAAAAATTGTATAATTTGCTATGGCTACCAGTTCGTCCGATATCAAAGGATGCAGATAAGTTTCCGCGACAAAAATCAAAGACGGTTGCTGTATCTGGACGAGGCCCAAAAGTTCAAGGTACTTTGAAGATAACGACATGGTATTTGTATATAGAAAGGACTATACCCTTACTGAAGTTGGGAGTTTTTTGGAATAGTTTCGGATGATACAATGGTTGGTATTCCTTTTATATACATTTTATATATGAACTGATTAATAATACTAATGTTGTCTTCTATTGGTTTGTTCGGAAAGTAATTTTTTTTTTTTGTGGAAATGAAAGACAGTTTTCGTACAATAAAAAAATATTTCATTAAATTAAATATTGGCCGTTCCAGTCCAATATCTTTTGACATCTTTCTGGTAGTAGCATAATTCCAGGCTCATAAAATTTTTGGTCTTGCTGGCGAAAAATATTAATAATAATATTTATAACAACTCATAATCGATTCTTTGGTGATGAAACAGGCACACGTAGGGCATCGCAATGTTCATTCAGCTTTTCTCGATTACCTGAAGGCATTCGATAGTACCGCCCATTCTTGGCTTGTTGAAGTATTGCAGATATATATATATATATATATACGTCGTGGAATTTTTCAAGGAGACTATTTGAGTCCACTATGGTTCTGTTTAGCAATAAACCCATTGTCCTCAATGCTCAATAGAACAGGATACGGATTTAGGATAAGAGCAGAAAGGAACTATCATACAATCTCCCACCTGCTGTATATGGATGACATCAAATTATATGCTTCGAACAAGAAGCAATTGGATGATTTGCTGAAAACTGTCAGTGAGTTCTCGGCAGATGTTCATATGAAATTCGGGATTGAAAATGTGAGACCCTGAGCATTCAAAGAGGGAAAGTCATAGATGGTGAAACACAACTTCCAAACGGTGATATTATACAGTGCATGAGAGATGGCGAAACATACAAATATCTGGGATACCAACAAGCCAGATTGTTAGACCAAAAACAATCAAAGGAGAAGATTCTTTCAGAATACAGTCAGATCTGAAGTCTGTGCTGAAATCGATGTTGAACTCATGGAATCTAGTCAAGGCAATTAACACCTACGCAATTCCAGTGTTGCTTCACTCATTTGGAATAATCAGATGGACTAAGACGGAGCTGGATGATATTCAAAGGCAGACCCGAACGATGCTGACAAAGTACAACAATCATCATCCAAAATCGTCTGTGATACGAACAACTTTGAAGCGGAAAGAAGGAGGACGCGGATTAATAGATGTTGTCAATTTACACACCGAACAGATAAGAAATCTCAGAGAATTCTTCTCAGCAAAAGCTCTCACTTCTGACCTCCATAGAGTTGTATCGTTGGCTGACAAGGGGTATACACCTCTGAATCTTGCTACCAGAGATGACCTGCTGAATCTACCGTTCCTATCAGATACTGAAAAACAAGAGCAATGGTCAAGAAAGGAATTGCATGGACGACATCACCATGAGATTAATCAACCACACATCGACAAAGAAGCCTCCAACAAATGGTTGATGAAAGGAGAATTATTCGCAGAAACAGAAGGATTCCTTATGGCCATCCAAGACCAAGTGATCGCTACAAACAATTACAAAAAATTTATAATGAAGGACGGAACATTACAAACAGATAAGTGCAGAAAATGCCATATAAGATCGGAGACTATACAGCATATTACGTCCGGATGCGAACAACTGGCAAATACGGAATATCTTCACAGGCATAATCAAGTGTGCAACATTATCCACCAGAAACTTGCACACAAGTACGGACTTCTGAACACCTTCCAGCCATATTACAAGTATCAGCCGGCGCCCGTATTGGAAAATGACTCTATCAGATTATACTACGATAGGCCTGTTATCACTGACAGAATGGTGACGAATAATAGGCCGGACATAGTGGTGTACGATAAGAGAGCCAGAACAGCAATGCTGGTGGATGTCGCCATACCGAATAATAACAACGTGCTGAACAAGTTCCAGGAGAAAAAGTCCAAATACACAGACCTTGCTATTGAGATCAAGCAGATGTGGCACCTCGATAAAATAGATATTGTTCCTGTCATCGAATCCTCGACTGGTTTAATACCCAAAACTTTGCATGATAGCCTTAAGAAATTAGAATTGCATAACAATATCTATATAGAAATGCAAAAAGCTGTAATTCTTAATACATGTAGGATAGTCAGGAAATTTATGTCAAGTATATTGTAATCGAGCCTATTTCCTTTGATTGCTAAATCTGGGAAAGGTTAATTATATCCAGCTACCAGCTGAGATAGTGCATAAGTCCACGATAATAAATATTAATAATGTTTTATCATTCTGTGTTCTTGAGAATTACGCGTTGAGATAACTGGCATATTGCTGGCATTGATATTTTTCATGTATCTTTTTCATCTTTCAGAAATGCAGTTATCTCATTCTTTATTAGATCTGAGTCAGCATGATCTTCGTATTTTGCTGAATCTCACGGAAATTCCCTTCATCTTATATTTTTCAATAGTTCATTTGTTTCACTAGAAGTTTTTTCTTGACTTGATTTTTGCTCAATTTAAGTTACTTATAGTTAATATTTCTTGAGACATGTTTCACATCTGCAAACTTTTCTTGTTTTAATTTTTATGAACCCATATAATTCAGTCTTTCCTGTTGGGGTTCCTTTGTTTCATTGAATAAATAAATGAAAAAAAAAACCTGAAATCTAACCTAACCTTTCCTAATGAAGGATGAGGATTTACAGTTATGCAACGTTTCCAGCTTTCACTGCTGTTGTTTCGTGGAATCTCAGAATATACATCGTAGCTTTCGTATACGCGAGTAATCCATAGACAAATATCAAGATTTGCAGAGGACCAGATATGTACCAGGTAAACAGTCCTGGTTGCACCATAATCCAAAGTGCTGCCCTTATATCCTTAAATCTACACTCAAGAAGTGATTGAGGAATTTAGCGATTTCATATCGACGATCGTCTTCGCTAAGCAGGTTCAATGAGGAGCTATCATTCTAAGCAAGTAATAATGTAAATAATAATAATAATAAATAAGATACTGAAAAACAAGAGCAATGGTCAAGAAAGGAATTGCATGGACGACATCACCATGAGATTAATCAACCACACATCGATAAAGAAGCCCCCAACAAATGGTTCATGAAAGGAGAATTATTCGCAGAAACAGATGGCCATCCAAGACCAAGTGGTCGCTACAAACAATTACAAAAAATTTATAATGAAGGACGAAACATTACAAACAGATAAGTGCAGAAAATGCCATATAAGATCGGAGACTATACAACATATTACGTCCGGATGCGAACAACTGGCCAACACGGAGTATCTTCACAGGCATAATCAAGTGTGCAACATAATCCACCAGAAACTTGCACACAAGTACGGACTTCTGAACACCTTCCAGCCATATTACAAGTATCAGCCGGCGCCCGTATTGGAAAATGACTCTATCAGATTATACTACGATAGGCCTGTTATCACTGACAGAATGGTGACGAATAATAGGCCGGACATAGTGGTGTATGATAAGAGAGCCAGAACAGCAATGCTGGTGGATGTCGCCATACCGAATAATAACAACGTGCTGAACAAGTTCCAGGAGAAAAAGTCCAAATACACAGACCTTGCTATTGAGATCAAGCAGATGTGGCACCTCGATAAAATAGATATTGTTCCTGTCATCGTATCCTCGACTGGTTTAATACCCAAAACTTTGCATGATAGCCTTGAGAAATTAGAATTGCATAAGAATACCTATATAGAAATGCAAAAAGCTGTAATTCTTAACACATGTAGGGTAGTTAGGAAATTTATGTCAAGTATATTGTAATCGAGCCTATTCCCTTTGATTGCTAAATCTGGGAAAGGTAAATTATATCCAGCTACTTGCTGAGATAGTGTATAAGTCCACGATAATAAATACTAAATAATGCTACTTGCGTTGCATCATTATTGCCTGAAAGTAGGACGACGATCCAAATTGTTTTCATTTATTCCATATACAATTCCATCACTCGAATCTTGGAAAACAATATTCTGCTTAAATATCGCAAAGGAAAAGACTCACCTGAAGGAATTGACGATCTGGTTCATTCTGAGATCTAACAACTTCAGCGTATCGTCCCTCACACAACAGAGAAGATATTTAGTATCTGAAAAGAAAGTAAACTTGATATAACAACACGAATACTGAAAAATATTTAGTATGTACACCTTGCAGTTTAAAACGTAGCAAAATTATGATACATTTTCAGTCGAAAAATAAATCCATTCAAAAAGTAGTTCAGTTTAAGAATAAGTATATTTATGAGTTATTAGGTGTTTGACAGTTCAAATTAGTTACTTCCCGAATTTCAGTAAGTTTTCAAAACGACGTGTAGTTGAAGTGAATTAGTACGTATTGTCACGTACCAAAATCATAACAGCGCTGAATTTCTGGACATGGCATTCGTCATTACATCGATCAGGAAGAAAGATCAGCGAATAGTCGAAAAGCTGACCGCAAAAAAGCTTTCCATTGAGTAAATTGTATATGAAAAGTTAGTAGTATGACCATATGAAAAAACATTTAGTACCATGCTGTATACTATGCAGAAATTTAGTATACTCTCTACCAAGGACATTTTTCGTTCCGTTGAGGTAAAAATCGAGTAACGGCTTAAAATTACTTTTAAAATGTAGTGTTTACTATGTCGAAAACAAATTGCCTTCTTCAATCTTGTGCTAAAGTTGGCACAGAATTTATTTTGTCACGTTAATGTACCTATCGAGCAACAGCTTCAAATAACAATGAAATTAAAGTTTAGATACTCCTCTATTAGAAAAAACACGAATGTCACGTCTATGCATGTGCCATATACATGGCAATTTCTCAAAGTCCTAGTGCTATTTCTGCCCGTATAGGTGTTCTTCATAGGTATGCGGCATGCAGGAAATTCAGGGGAATACTAACGATTTCGGGTGTATTGTGTAAAGCCTACACTGAAGGCATTTTGAATAGTATTGCACATGAAGCGATGATGCGAGCATTAAGAATCGCTCAGGTATGTCATCAGCAGAATATAATTATTAGTTATGCTTTAGCTATTGCGTATTGGTTATTGAAAAACCAAAGTTCAACTCTCATGTTTAGGTATTAACCTCGAAGCATTTCATATAGACATGGCGTTTTCCAAAGCCCTCGATAAATATATAGACTCATCGAGAATCGTTGCTGCACATGTTGAATCTGAAGCTTCTACTGAAGGTTCTACAAATGGTTTTATTGATGGAAAGCATTTCAACCATTTTAAACGAATAAATCCACTGTTATCTGCAGCACTTCAAGCTTTACACATAAAAAAATTTTTATCTGATGAATATGAACCTATAAATGTACGCCCATCGTTAGATATCGTCATAGTTGACTATTTAAATCACGCACAATTAAGTGGAATGCACGATTAAACTAATCAGTTTTATATGCAGTATACAGGGTGTTACATAATAGTATGACGAAACTCGAGGGGGTAAATCTACGTGCAATTTTAAGAAAAACAGTTCATATAAACATAGGTCCGCAAAAGCTTCGTTACGGAGCTACAGGGTGTTGACATTTCCGGAATGCAAGCTATTTTCTACAGCCACCATCACCACACGTCTCAAGTGAGATTCACAAGGTGTTTTCTTGTCCGAGGCCATGTCTCCTTTTGCCCTTTCAACCTTTTTTGTAGTACGCCACTGATCAGCGTACATCAATTTTCGTCATCTTCGTTCAATTTAGAAACTTTTTTGACACCAACCGTTTTCGAGTGAAAAATTATTGAATTTGAATTAAAAAAAGAACAAATTAAAACTAAATAAATTGCTGGAAGTGTTCTCCACCTGCAAGAGTACAAGCCTCTGTCCTTCGCATATTATCACGCACTCTCTGAAATATTCCTAGGGTATTTATTATCGTGTCACAATAGGTTATTATTCGTTTTCTCAATTCTTCTACAGTATTCACTGGAGTGGTATAAACTATTTGAGATATCCCGATAGGAAAAATCTAAACTGTTGAAGTCTGGGGACCTAGAAGGTCACGGCTCTAGCCCACCCGAACCTATCTATCGGTTGTTGAATGTATTATTCAAGAATTCCCTAGCTTATCCACTGGAATGTGCTGGTGCCCTGTCATGCATGAACCACGTTATGTTTCTCACCAAAAGTAGCAGATCCTCGAGCAATAAATGTAACTCTTCCTCAAGAAATTGCGATAAGCGGGACCATTTAGTCTGTTAGGCAAAAAAATGACTCAATCAAATGCTTTCGAATTATTCCGACTCGGGCATTTTGTGAGAATTGTTTTTGACGATGAGATTCTTCAATCAAATGGAGGTTTTCCTCAGCCCAATAATGATTATTGTGAAAATTTGTGATAGCAGTTCTCGAAATGTTAGCTTCGTCTCTGAACATTATTTCGATATCCAAATGAGCATTTTCTTTAACTTTATCTAAGAACCAATGTCCGAAATTCAGTCTTGTAGGAAAATCTCGAGGAAGTAGAGTTTGAACGCGTTGAATATGAAACGAGTACAATAAAAAGTCGTGGAGAACCCTTCAAAATAGAACATGTGAAATATTCAACTGATTTCCAATTTTTCTATACTCACATGAGGATTCAAATCAATACAATTCAAAACTGCTTCCTCAATATCTGGAGTACTCATAGATTGGGTTACACCTTTTAAATGATAATTTGCAGTGAAAGTACCAGTTTATCCTCAACTTTCTGGGGATATTTGAAAATGTTCGCCTGTCTAGTATTACTCGATTTGGAAATCGCACCTGATATAATCGCCTGGCTTCTGTTGCGTTTCTGTCAGCCAGATCGTAAATGTAATAGATATCAGCCAATTCGGCGTTAGTAAAATTTGCCATTTTTTCTTTCAGCAATAACTTCAAAAGTCTAACGACTAATCGTTAATTTGATAAATGATTCGAGCAGACACTGGTTCAACTCAAACAACTGTCAAAATAAATAAATAAGTGAAAAAAAATCAAAGCCTACTAGTAATTTTTTTGATTAGAAGTGCTTTCAAATCAGCGAATGCATACAATCGTTCAATAATTTGTTGCTCGAGAAAGTTCTTAGATAAGAAAAAATTACAAGTGTCAAAATAGTTTCTAAATTCAACGAAGATGAAGAAAATTGTTTGTACGATAATCAGTGGCGTACTGCAAAAAATTTTGAAAGGACAAAAGAAGACAAGACCCCAGAAAAGAAAACACCTCGTAGATTCTAGTTGAAATTTAGGACGTGTAATGATGGTAGCTGCAAGAAAGAGCTTGCGTTTCAAATTTGAGCTGAATATCTCAAAAACTGCAGGAGTTTTGAAGAAAACACCAAATTTTTCCGGAAATTTCATTACCCTGTATCTCCGTAACAAAGCTTTTTTGGAACTATGTTTCTATGAACTCTGAAGTTGTGACATACAATTATGTAACACCCTCTATATATTTTGTAAAGACGGTAGTAGGCATACTTCAATAGCAATGGAGTGTGATATTTTTGGCCGTTTATTGGCAATAGCTTTGGAAATAAAATTGATATGGCACAATGTTTGTCAACTCCATTATCACCAGCGCCACCTACTCTGGTCCATTGTGCTGATGAAATGGACGAAACGAACAAATCAGCTTTGACAAAAATATTACGCTCCTTGACTGAATCTTCACCACCAACCCCAGTTGATGTTGATTTAAGTGATGGATTTTATTTCTTGTATCATTTAGGTCCTTCAATTCCCCAAACGTTCGATAAAAAAGCAGAATTAATATTATCAAAAAATTGCAATATAACAGTCTCCGAATTTCACATTATTTTTGATCAGTATCTTCTATTAAAGACACAGAAAGATCCCATCGTAATGAAATTGATACACCTTATACAATAGTAGGGCCATCACAAAAAAGACCCAATGATTTTATAGAGCTTTAAAAATATTAAATTGAAAGAAGCTTTGGTTTATTTTCTGTAAGAATATAACAACAAAGTGGCATCTTTTAGCGCAATAAAAATTGTTATTAATCAAAAATCGATGTTTCATTTATTAAAATGTAGATGATTTTATCATATCAAATTTTGAAGAAGATTAAACATGCTATCATGAAGAGGGCGATACTCTAATCATATATCGTGTGAGCAAATTTGAAAATAATAAAGTGATGGTTCAATCATCTGATACTGATATTCTTATAATAATACTTTGAAATAAACAGAAGTAAGTACAATAGGAATAAAACTTAATATCATAAATTTCATAAATTGCACTCAATAAGTTTTAACACTTGGTGTTCTTGTGTGTCGTGCTTTGCTCGGTTTTCATACACAGACGGAATGCGATTATACCGCAAGCTTATTAGGAAAAGAAAAATTGAGCCTTTTGAAGAATTTAAAAAGATCCACAAGTTCAAGGAGTATTCGCTCGTTTGAATAATAATGATAATAATAATACACAGAATTCCTGCAAAATAAAGCCCTCAAAACGCTCGAAATCCCATATACGCAAAATTCATAGAAAAATTGGTACGAACACAAAACACCCTGATCACAAACAACATATCGACGTGTATATGGATAGTTTGAAGCAGAAACTCCAAGCCAAAGCAAAGAGGCTCTCAAGATACATCAAGTGTACTGAAAGGAAACATCAAAACCAAAGGTTCCTTCGAAGTTAGGCCAATTTTCATAAGGGAAATAACAAAACTGCAAACAACAATGACAGAGAAGTACCTGACGCACAGTGTTTGACCGATTATTGTTCATCGTTATAGTCGAACCCCAAAGAACACAATAAAGATGCTGAATGTATAACGAATGAGAAACAATGCCTTGATATCAATCATATGGACTTCGAACAGTAGTTAGAGCGACCAACAATTGGAAGGCCACAGGTAGAGATAATATCCATAACCTCTGGTGCAAGAAGTTTGATAAGCTCCATGGAGCCCTAGCGAAACAGCTCACGTATGTTCTTCAACATCCCAGGAAAACACCCACCTTCCTAACACAAGGCTTAACATATATGCTTCCTAAGAGAGATAGAACACAGGATCCGTCTCAATATAGGCCAATCACTTGCTTGCCAACACTTTACAGAATACTCACCTCATGCATATAGAATCGAATATACAAACACCTTGACGACAACAATATATTAGCTGAGGAGCAGAACAGATGCAGACAGAAGCACCACGGGTGCAAGGAACAACTCATCATCGATTCTGTGACAATGAAACAGGCACACGTAGGGCTTTGGAATGTTCATTCAGCTTTTCTCGATTATCTGAAGGCATTTGATAGTACCGCCCATTCTTGGCTTGTCGAAGTATTGCAGATATACAAAATTCATCCAACCCTGGTAGAATTCTTGAAATCAACAATGACACACCGGCGCACATCTCTGCAGGTTAACATGAGCAATAAGTCAATTAAAACCGACGAGATACACATACGTCCTGGAATTTTTCAAGGAGACTCTTTGACTCCACTATGGTTCTGTTTAGTTATGAACCCATTGTCCTCAATACTCAATAGAACAGGATACGAATTTAGGATACAAACAGATATTAACTATGATACAATCTCCCACCTGCTGTATATGGATGATATCAAATTATATGCTTCGAACAAAAAGCAATTGGATGATCTGCTGAAAACTGTCAACAAGTTCTCGGCAGATATTCATATGAAATTCGTGATTGAAAAATGTAAGACCCTGAACATTCAGAGAGGGAATGTCATAGATGGTGAAACACAACTTCCAAACGGTGATATTATACACTGCATGAGCGATGGTGAAACATACAAATATCTAGAATAACAACAATTCAGATTGCTAGACCAAAAACAATCAAAGGAGAAGATTCGTTCAGAATACAGTCAGCGTCTGAAAACTGTGTTGAAATCGATGTTGAACTCGGGAAATCTACTCAAGGCAATCAACACCTACGCCATTCCAGTGTTGCTTTACTCATTTGGAATAATCAGATGGACTAAGACAGAACTAGATGATATTCAAAGGCAGACCCGAACCATGCTGACAAAGTACAACAATCATCATCCAAAATCGTCTATGAAACGAACAACTTTAAAGCGGAAAGAAGGAGGATGCAGATTACTAGATGTTGTCAATTTACACACCGAACAGATAAAAAATCTCAGAGAATTATTCTTCTCTGCAAAAGCTCTCACTTCTGACTTCCATTGAGTGGTATCGTTGGCTGATAGGGGATATACACCTCTAAATCTAGATACCAGAGATAACCTGCTGAATCTACCGTTTCTATCAGATTCTGAAAAACAAGAGCAATGGTGAAGAAGGAATTGCATGGACGACATCACCATGAGATTAATCAACCACACACCGACAAAGAAGCCTCCAACAAATATTTGATGAAAAGAGAATTATTCGCGGAACCAGATAGGTTCCTCATGGCCATTCAAGACCAAGTGATAGCAACAAAGAACTACAAAAAATGTATTATTAAGGACGAAATATTACAAACAGATTAGTGCAGAAAATGCCATATAAGATCGGACACTATACAGCATATTACTGCCAGCTGCGAACAACTGGCCAATACGGACTATTTTCACAGGCATAATCAAGTGGGCAACATTATTCATCAGTACAGACTTTTGATTACCTTCCAGCCATATTACAAGTATCAACCGGCGCCCGTATTGGAAAATGACTCAGATCATACTACGATAGGCCTGTTATCACTGACAGAATGGTGACGAATAATAGGCCGGACATAGTAGTGTATGATAAGAGAACCAGAACAGCTGGTGGATGTTAACATACCGAATAATAATACGTGCTGAACAAGTTCCAGGAGAAAAAGTCCAAATACACAGACGTTGCTATTGAAATCAAGCAATGTGGCACCTCGAGAAAATAGATATTGTTCCTGTCATCGTATCCTCGACTGGGTTTAATACCCAAAACTTTGCATGATAGCCTTAAGAAATCAGAATTGCATAAGAATACCTATATAGAAATGCGAAAAGCTGTGATTCTCAATACACGTAAGATAGTTAGGAAATTTATATCAAGTATATTGTAAATTTATATCAAGCTGATATTGTAATAACGAGTCCACGCCTTTTCATTCCTTTGATTGCTGAATCTGGTCCCATCGATAAAAAATAGTCATTTTTTTTCTGTGCCTTTATGTCACTTTGCGAGGGGGTTTGAACAACATTTCGAAGGAAAACAAATAAGGACCACCCCAGTAAAAATACATATTGAAATATTTGGATCAACTTGACATTTTCATGCGTTTCCATCGTTTAGAAAATGACCTAATATCTTCAGCACGTATGCCTAATTTCGTCGAACGATTCGCAAAAGAGGCCAATAAGGTGGGTAGTCGAAAAATTTCAATTAACAGCGCAGTATTCTCATTGCCTCCTCATTAACACCTCGCTCGCTGCATTAAGTCGGCCCAGATCTAATTGTGACGCACTTGGTGATTTACTGGCCGGCCTGCTCTGTTTGCATTAATTACCGATCGGAGGCGCTCAGCTTATCGTTCTTGTCTTTAACACCCTAGTCTGGCATGTCGCACTCTCTGAATAATGTCCGATCTTCAACTTTTTTCTGCATCCTGCACCAGGCGCTGAGTAATGCCTAATCATCTCATCGCATTTTTTCTCACGTTTCCAGTTGCCGTTGATTCGAATCATTCTGTGTACAAATTGTGTGGACTAACGGTCTGTTAATTACAAACTGGTTGAAACATTTACATTCCACTTCGAATGAATATCTGCAGTTGGTGTTAGTTATCGGACAATAAGAAAATAGTGCTTGGAATATTCAGTATAACCGGAGGCAAATATTGCTATAAAGTTTTTCCGGAAAGAAAACTTATACGTTTTGTTGGCTTGACCTACAGGGTGCTTCCGGACAAAGGGGTCATGCTGTTATAGGGATAACAGTAACTCAAGGCCCTTCAGGAATGAGTATAAAAGCTCAAATGTTTGATCATTTACAACTCAAAAATCCGTAGATCAGAATTCTTGAAATTTTGCAAATTTATCAGATTCGTGTTTTACTTAATCAACTCATATTCAAATAAAGAAGAAAGCAGGCCCATACTCAGTCAAAGCTTTATATTTTCGGGGAACGAATAATATACAAGGTGTTACATAATAGAATGTCAATACTTGAGGGGGTAAATCTACGTGCAATTTTAAGACAAAAAGTTCATACAAATATAGGTCCGCAAAAGCTTCGTTACGGAGCTACAGGGTGTTGAAATTTCCGAAAAATATTGGTTTTTGAGATATTCCACTTATTTCGCCTTCACAAAGTTGTTTGAAATACGCCACTGATCAGTGCTTAATCAATTTTCGTCATCCTCGTTCAATTTAAAAACTTTTTCGACACTTGTAATTTTTTCGTTTCTCCAAACGTTCTCGGGCAAAAAATCGTTAAACGATTGTATGCATTCGCTGAATTCAAAACACATCTAATTGAAAAAATGACTAGTAGGCTTTGACTTCCTTCATTTACTTATTTATTTTGACAACTGCTAAAGTTGAGCCAGTGTCTGCTAGAATTGTTTATTAAATTAACGATTAGTTTTAAGACTTGAAGTTATTGCTGAAAGAAAAATCCTTTACATGTACGATCTGGCAGACGGAAACACAACAGAATATAGGCGCTTTCCAAATCGAGTAACACCAGACAGGCGAACATTTTTGAATATTAACAGAAGGTTGAGAGAAACGAGTACTTTTACTACGAATGATCATTTAAAAAGAGCAACTGAATCTATGAAAACTCCAGATATTGAGGAAGCAGTTTTAAATTATATTGATCTCATTATTCCTCATGTGAATACAAGAAAAATTGAAAATCAGTTGAATATTTCACATGTTCTAGTTTGGAGGACTGAATTTCTGCCGATGGTTCTATGATAAAATTATAAAATTTGCTCATTCTGATAGTGAAATAATGAACGAAGATAACTCTTCCAAAACTGCTATCACAGATTTTCACATATATCATTATTGGGCTGAGGAAAACCCCCATTTGATTAAAGAATATTATAATCAAGAACTATTCTCACTAAATGTCTGGATCGGAACAATTGGAAATTATTTAATTGTACCATTTTCTGTCTTACAGACTAAACGTTCCCGCTTATCGGCAATTTTTTGAGGAGGAGTTATCTTTATTGCTCGAGGGTGAGAAACATAATTTGGTTCATGCATGACGGGGCACTAGCACAACTTAGTGGGGAAGCTAGTGAATTTTTGAATAATACATTCAACAACCGATGGATAGGTCGAGGTGGGCCAGAACCATGGCCTCCTAGGTCCCCAGACTCAAATATTTTAGACTTTTTCCCATGGGGGATATCTCAAAAGTTTAGTTTATACCACACTAGTGAACACAGTAAAAGAATTGAGAATTCGAATAATAACCTCTTATGACACGATAGGAAATACCCTAGAAATATTTCAAAGAGTGTGTTATAATATGCGAAGAAGGGCAGAGGCCTGTATTATTGGAGGTGGGGGACACTTCCAGTAAATTATTATTATTATTCCTTTCGTTAGTTTGATATTGAATAAGTATAAGTTGAGTCTCAGGGGACGAGCTATCAAAATAAAAGCAAATTTTGGGCATACCTATCGAGTATTAGTAATGTTTTTTTTATTAAGCGAATAACATACAATCTAAATAATTCAAATTCAATAATTTTTCACTCGAAAACGCTTGGAGATACGAAAAAATTACAGGTGTCAAGAAAGTTTCTAAATTGAACGAATGGTGACGACAATTGATTATACGCTGATCAGTGGCGTACTGCGAAAGTTTGAAAGGGCAAAATGAGACATGGTCTCGGAAAAGAAAACACCTTGTAAATTTCAGTTAGAATCTGGGACGGGTAATGATGGAGACCGTACTAGCATTCCAAAGTTAGGCAGAGTCTCTAAAAAACTGCAGGAGTTTCAAAGAAAAAACCAATTTTTCCGGGAATTTCAACATCCTGTAGCTCCGTAACGAAGCTCTTGCAGACCTTTGTTTATAAAAACTTTTTTTCTTGAAACTTTACGTAGATTTACACCCACAAGTTGTAACATACTATTATGTAATATCCTGTAGACAACCTGTTAATTGTCAATTTTTGCTAAATACGCCGAAATCCAAAATTCAATAAGGATCACGTTGTCGAAAAATGGCTGAATAACCTCTAACCCCAAATCAAAGTTTCTCAGTTACGAACAATAGATAGAAAGAGAACACGACTCAGTCAGTGAAAATATTCTCAAATATCAAGAGGATGATCTGCATACATACTTAGATGAAATGTATGTGTACTGCTTGACCAATCTCTATTTCTCTAAATATTGAAAACTAGGCAATATCTTCGTCATACCAGAGAAAGCCCCAGACCACTCGAAATAAAACAGCTATACATCCAATACTTCACTTCTAAACTTTGGGAAAAACTTCGAGAAAATCGTCCTTAATGGGTTAGTATCATAAAATACTGCAGTAGGGAAAGTGTTCACCATTCGTACACCTCCGTACAGTATAACAAAAAAATTTTCTTCAAATTAAACAAGTTCCACGAAGAAATAATATTACAGATTATTGGGTCCATAATGATTCTAAAACATCTATAGATCATAATCGGCATCACTAAGAAGACTGAACCTGGCCATCGGGGCTCTCTCGGTCAAACAGAGATGGAATTTGAGGAAATATCGCAGGTTATGTATTTTTTCTATTATCTCCTTAATCCTTTTCATGACCTTGCTTCCTATGTAAAATATTTTCTAAGATTTGTTTAGACATAAGGAGTATGATTGTTGAAATGTTTTTCTGCTGGTTTTCTTTTTCCATTGTTACAGATTGCTGTCCCAAACCCCTTCCTTTCACCCTTGTCTCCGTTTGGAAATCATGGAATGCAAGAGAATGAAGCGGCTAAGCAGAAAAATCTTTGGTAGTCTTTATGTACACACGACATGAACACAACATAAACAGACAAGCTATTGCTAGTGCAATAGCGACAGGGAAACAAGTTTTTTATCAGGTTTTTTCACTCGTTTATTGAATCATATACGGGATTGTATAGTTCCCCTGTTACATTTCCTGAGCTCACACTTTAGTTTTTTCTGACACACACCAGAATTATAGATATAAGCATTTATTGTAGATACAATGATTCAAATTTTGTGAATCCTCTCTTTTCAAAAGATATATATATATATATATATATATATATATATATATATATATATATATATATATATATATATATATATATATATATATTGGTCTCTTCAGGGTATTCTTCCGTTTTGAACTTAAGTTCCTTTCGAAACTTTGGTTTTGGCGACGTCAACAGGCTTTGAAGATGGTGCATGAGATTGCATCGAAACATGCGCGGTGAGTAAAATTTTCAACCTAAGTTTAGTTCGTAATTGTGAGTAGAATATTTATGTATTTGACAAAATGGTGATTATTAATTAATATTAACATTGGTGACATTTAACTTTAATTGTATTCCTCAAGTGTAATTCTTGCAGATCTTCAGAATAAAGTAAATAACAATATTAATAGAAATACTTCTGGCGATGGTGAATGATCTGAAGTCAGAAGTAAGAAACGCAAGAAATAATAAATGGTGTATCACTGGATCTGGTCACGACAGTGCAGTGAAGTCAACATGTCGTAAAATCTACCTTTTCGTTTCTTGAATAAACCCTGAAACATCTGTGCAGGATTTCAGTGAGATGGTGAAGGTTTCCAAATAATCACTCTTCGTTTAAAGTAACTCTCAACAAGAAAAGCTTCGAGAAAGTATCTGCAGTAAAAATGTGGCCTAAACGTGTGCTAGTGACGAGGCTTTTTCACAGGAAACTGTTGCCGAAAAATGCCACCTGAAGTCCAATGGAGTCGGTACATCAGACAGGGTAAAACGATCCTCTATTTTACATCTCACTATTCAAGGACTTGGTGACAAGTCCAATCTTTTTGAAGTCTATCTGAAAAATTATGCAAGAGTACCTTACGGCTCCATACTCTCGCCAACACTTTTTCAGTTACAGAATTATTAGCTAACCCACCACTAACGAAAACAGAATATTTGGGTTTGCGGTCAACTGTACCTTTGTATCCATAGCTTCTAGTCAGCGTCCCATATCTGCTCAGGAGTCTCACCGACAAAGAAACTAACATAGTTCGTCACTGCAAACTTAAAGATATATCAGATGAAGGCCAGTTGAACTTGGTCAATTTTTTACGCGAACACAACTAATAAATCTCCTACAATCATGCAAGAACATCAAATATACTCAGAAACAAACAGGCATCTACTCGGCAACATAGTCAACACCGGAGTCGGTTGACACTACAATGCCATTGCAATCTGCTTCTGCTAAACTTAGTTTTTCTTTCAGCACTAAGCAGTATTTCACGTCATCAGAGCTGATGCTTTTATACGAAGCACATATGCAACCTGGTTTGGACTACTGGTTCCATGTATAGGACTCCGTACTCAACCATTCAAAACATGTATTCGAAAGGGTCCAGAAGAGATCATTACGACTCATCGACTACCCGGAGATCACGTGGATCTCCAGCATCTTGCTCAAAGGAGGCACATTGGTGATATTTTTCTTCTTCATAGTTACTTGCAAGGTAAATGAGCCAAAGAACAGAAAGCCTTGAATATGGGAAGAATCCAGTTCCATAGAGAAACCAGGCTTGCTGAATACTCTCATCCGCAGACCGTCCAACTAGCAATGTCACGTACATATCTCTACAAAACTTTTTCGTTTACAGGCCTAGTGTGCTGTGGAACTCGTTTCCGTCGAAGGTTTTTCCAATAACTTACACTTTGACCTTCTCCCAAACATGAGTCAACAAATACATTGAATCGTCCTAGGAGCCATAGCTAGGGCAAGACAGGCATCGCCTCCTCTCCAAGAATTGTAAGTGAAACAAAATAGTAACAGGGTGGTATTAAGCTGTTATGATGCTTGAAGGGACAGTCAGAATGAGCTAAGTTTGACAGTCATTCCGTTCTTTTCCGTTGCGTTGAAAGTTTAAAAGTACTTTGGCTGTACAAGATTGAGCTCACACTAGAGGAAGTGCCAGTCGTTATATCTCTTCGTTATCTGAGTAGCATGGGAGTCCCAGTATCTAGATGGGAGTATCTGTTCTTCAGTTCATGCCTATCTAGAGTAAATATGTAGATGCATACCCTATTTGCGTTACAACAGTCTTAATCGCAAGCTGAAACAAATATGTCAGCGTTAATCCAATCACTTCTGTTAGCAGCTCCGAGGCTTCCTTCAGGCGCAACTTCGAGAAAACGGTCGTTGTAGTGCACGCGTAAAATACAAATAGCGGGGAGATTGTACTTCCGCTTGCAGAAATAATAGCACCAAATGTTAACAGTTCGCCTTTCTCCATTGACCTGATTTGTCCTATTTGTTTCTGTGATTTGGGAGCCAAAATTTTGGGAGTTTTCAAAACAGTAGACACGCCGGACTCGTCAATGTTAAATATCCTGTCGGCAGTAAAATTATATCGCTCTGACACATCAGCCAAATTATTAAAGATCTCCTGAACTGCAGTCTGAAACGCGAACGATCGAGCAGCGCTAGTGTTTTCTGGCTTTCGGAGACTGAGATTGGCGTTTCGTTCCCTTTATTTACGCACCCACTCTAAACCTGCCATTTGATTTTCGTCCCTCTTCGTAGAAAAGTTTCCGAATTTGTACTATCGTTAATTCGTAATGCATTTTGCAGCAATTAGTAATGTAGTCATTTGAGCCTGTCTTTTCTTCCAAGGAGAAGTTCGTGAGGGTCCTTCGGCATTAGAGACAGTTTTGAATTTCTTGACTCTATTTCCTACGTTGATGTTTTGATGTTCTATTTCAACGTTGCTTTTCTAAATGACAACCGTCCTTATATTACATCATCAATTGCTAATTTTATTCACTCATTCACTTCTTGAGTACGCGTACCTTTTTTCTATATTTTCGCACCATGATTTAGCAATCAATTATTAATTATAAGGTTTATTCGATAAAAATATTTCTTATTGTTGAAAGTAAATACTTCATAAAAGAAAAGGTAACCTCTATGAGCTACTCGGTTGAATTGCAAAGGGCTAATGCTGATCTTATTCAAGGAACTATGATCTATGAATGTTGTTAACTCATAATAGTCGTCACAGACACGGTGGAAGTACACCAATCGGCCATTCACTATCAAAATCAAACAAAAGACATTTTAATTCAATTTGCTTTTGTGTTGCCTTTTATCGAAATAAAAATGATTGTGATTCCATAATATCTGTTATTTCCCTGAGGCGCAAAAATCGATGGCTAAATTAATTCTATTTATTTTTTTCGCGATTTTCCGTTCAGCGCATAATTCAGTCAGGAGATTCAGAGGAAATTTCATTTCCCTTTTATTCTACGTGACAAAGATTTGCGCCCCAATAACTCCCATTCATTTCGTAGGCTTCCAAAGTGACGTTCGGGTATACGAGCTTCTTTGGGAGCATTAGTCACAATTTGCATTTACAATTAGCTTAGCCGATCTCGTGTAGGGATTGAATCTGCTCGGTTAATTTAACAATTCGGTTTGTATCGGTCGTCGAAAGCGTTGCGTCTTCATCAACCCCTCCGTCATTTTTACGATAGTTAGTCCCCCATGCAAGATGTGAATCCACGTTACTTTTTATTGGTTTTTTTCATCTCGATTTTCGGAGATACGCAAGGGAATCTCAACGAGAAACCCTGCGCTGATTATGTAAATAGATCTGAAAATGATAAAGATATTTTCGCGGAGTTTTGAGCAGACTGAACACTCAATCAGCATTTCCAGACGAATCGTCAGCAATTTACTCTTTAAAGTCAATGAATATGTTCTGACGTGATTGAGTGGTCTTGCTAATATTTTCAAAAGACGTTAAAAAGATGAGGCTTCTACACTATGGAAACGTATATTCAATTTTGACAAAAATTCACTGCCAGTTCTGTAGACGTATGTAGGTAAATAAATTTTGTTTCTAAGAATCAGTTCCCAAAATGTAGATTCGTATAAACTAAGCAGAGGTACAAATGGTTTTCCACTTCCATTACCTTTCCCCAAATGGGATAAATATGTATGTAGCCTGAGAGAGTAATACCCAAAACCAGCGTGGAGTTACCATTCCAGATCATCCTTCTTAGTCGATAGGAAACGCTTCAACTACCGTTTACTTGAGGGTCCCTGTTGTTTCACTTACGGGTCCAAAACTGCCTAAGGGGCTGACGGTTAAGGTTAAGATGCTGCCAAGAACCAGTCTATTCATCTTGTCGAGCTTCTAACTGTTCATCAAGCAGAAATATTTGCCATTGATCACTGTGCTTACATGCAACTTGAGGGGGGATTAACAAGTTTCGATTTGCTTAGTATCCTTTGATGATGAATAATCTTCCAAATCACTCAAAAATAAGTTAATGTTAGAAAAAGGAACCCCATATCCACATGTAACACTGTAGGATGACCCTCCAACATGAAAGTTCATTCATGTCAATGACAATGCTGATCTTTTCAGGGTACATTTTTTAAAGTCTACATCTATATTTGTTCTGGTGAAAACGACGATTCCGTCATTTTGATTGTATCTTCCCTAGTTGTAAACACTTTTATAACCATTAATACCGAAACACTGCATGTCCAATATTTTCCAACATTCGCCCAGGATAATAATATCACACTTACCCTCGTAATATGCTGGTATTGGTTGGTTTTGAAGGTTTTCAGCTTTGGAGTTAAGCTGCTGTGATTTTTTTGGATGAGCTCTTCGACATATATAATAGTTACTCGCGTTTCGCACTCTTGATCCTGATCATCATTATGCTCTTCATCGTTACCGTGGCACACTATGGACTTCCTCGAGGTTTTTGCTGACAAGCATTTGTCAGTCATATGTCCAAGCCTTCTTTCTGTTGATCAAAGAGATTTTCTCGTCTCGACTGAGCATGGAACATTTTCGACAAGCCCAGTTTTTACGAATAACTTAAAACACACTACTAGATTTTTTCGAACCGGTTCGCGTTTTGTTTGTTTTTCCCTTAACGTGCTTTATTTCTGCCCTTCGGCCAATGACACCTTGGGGAGTTCTGTCACCTCAGTAACCCGGGAATTTTGCAAAACCCCACTCGTGTTGAGGGGAGGGATCTTCAATATCCAACACATCTCTGTCAGGCAGGACCAATGGCTTCACATCTCCTCCGAAAGATGGACACTTAAACGATTCCAAGAATTCGAAAATTCGCACCGACTTTGTGGGGATTGAACCTAGGTAACTCTGCGCAGGAGACGAGCATCATATCCTCTACGCCACCGAACAGGCTCCGTTAGCGTTTTGTTCTTACTGCTGTAACTCATGATGAAATCTCTTATCTGTATTTTTTTCAAACGTATAGATGAGATTACAGTTGAACAAACTCGAACGTATTAAACAAAATTAGTCGTTTCCACTTCCGCATTCAAATTGTTAATTTTATTTTAATTAGCTAATTCATAGTGCAATCACTTTACAAGGATTTATTCCCTTACATATAAAATTTTACTCTGAAATACACCACAAATAGCTGTGAAATCTTGAAGTTCACACGCGGAACGCAGAACACGTTGGGTGTTTATGCACTATCTCAGCTGTTAGCTGGATATAATTTACCTTTCCCAGATTCAGCAATCAAAGGAAATAGGCTCGATTACAATATACTTGACATAAATTTCCTAACTATTACAGAATTTCGGATCAACGAAGAACAATCGTTAAAGACAGGCTACTTTCTTCAGCATACAAGAAGAGGTCATAATGGAACTCAGAAGCGAAAATGATACTCATAACGGTATACCTGCCTGGGTATATATAATTTATTATCGTGGACTTATGCACTATCTCAGCTGTTAGCTGGATATAATTTACCTTTCTCAGATTCAACACTCAAAGGGAATAGGCTCGATTACAATATACTTGACATAAATTTCCTAACTATCCTACATGAATTAAGAATTACAGCTTTTTGCATTTCTATATAGGTATTCTTATGCAATTCTAATTTCTTAAGACTATCATGCAAAGTTTTGGGTATTATCCCAGTCGAGGATACGATGACAGGAACAATATCTATTTTCTCGAGGTGTCACATCTGCTTGATCTCAATAGCAAGGTCAGTGTATTTGGATTTTTTCTCCTGGAACTTATTCAGAACGTTGTTATTATTTGGTATGGCGACATCCACCAGCATTGCTGTTCTGGCTCTCTTATCATACACCACTATGTCCGGCCTATAATTCGTCACCATTCTGTCAGTGATAACAGGCCTAACGTAGTATAATCTGATAGAGTCATTTTCCAATACGGGTGCCGGTTGATACTTGTAATATGGCTGGAAGGTGTTCAGAAGTCCGTACTTGTGTGCAAGTTTCTGGTGGATAATGTTGCACACTTGATTATGCCTGTGAAGATACTCCGTATTGGCCAGTTGTTCGCATCCGGACGTAATATGCTGGATAGTTTCCGATCTTATATATCTTTAGAATTATATTGTTATACGTAGGTTAATAAAAATCATCACAGATAGCTAAGATGCATTGAATTTGATTTGGTCTAGAATTCCGTTTGCGACTCTTGTGAATAAACAATTCGAATAGTTGTTCTAAGGATTCAATGTTCAATTCAATTATTTTAACGAGTGATTGGGTTCTGAAATTTATTTATTTAGAGTGAAATATAGTGTTCAGCTCGAGCAATGTTAGAAAGATTAGCACTCTCGTCTGTAATGGTAATGAGATGAACTTGAAAACACTGCCGCAGATAGGGATAATGATGATAAAGACGAGAGCGACATATATAATATAGGAACGGGAACTGAGTGATACTGAGCAAGAGCTAGACGAATATGCAGAACTTGAAGAAGTCTGTGGGCAGAAAACAGCAAGGAAGAGCAGGAAAACGAGGTAATTTCTGGAGCACTTCTCATTGGGAAAAAATCGAATGGATGAAACATGCACCAACAAGACAAGTAAAAAGTGGTGAAAAAATAACCAAACAATTGCAAGGTGTGAAGGAACTGAAAACATTCTCGAAATATCCTTTAGATATCTGGTCGTATTTCCTCGATCAAGAAATGTGTCGGCCAATAGAATAGAAAAGTTCAAGCTGCTTCTGAAAGATATGCAAGGGAGAGAAATGCACATCAAACAGAAATACTTCTTCTTTACTACTTTATAAAGAATGCCAATCATCTGAACTGCAAAGATCTCTGGAAAATGAATGGTACTGCCGTTGAAGCAATAGTTCCTTCCACGAATAAAAAAATTCAAGCTGTTGCTGAAAGTAAACAAGGAAGAGAGATGCACATCCAACATATATAGTGGATATGAAGGTATAAGGCTTGCCAACCATCTGAACTGCAAAGATCTCTAGAAAATGAATGGTACAGGCATTGAAGCATTTCGCTAGATAGTGAATCAATAGATAAGCTGGCTCTCGTAGGATATTTTGTTGAGAAAATCAACAAGAATTCACATAAATACTACTCCCACTCTGAACTCGTCACTGTCGATAAGATATTGAAAGCCTTCCGAGGAAGATGTGGCGAAAATGAATACGGCATAAAAAGTTTCGCCCTCTGTGATTCCAAGATTCCTAGCAACAACCAGAAGTTCAGTCAACATGAGAATTCTCCAATGGGTGTCGTTGAACAGCTTAGTTCGTTTGGCCAAGTTTTTAGAGGAAAAAATAACTTCCGTAATCACATCGTAAAAGAAACAAGAAGAAGTTATCATCTGAATTTGTTGCAAAGAGATGTAGACCGATCAATTTGTCCATATTTGGATTCGAGAACAATATTTCGCAAATCCGAATATGGATGATATCTTTCATTCAAAAGAAAGATAACAATGTCCTTCTTCTTTCGACTATGCACAAAGATGACATGATAGCTCAAGAGACAGCTAAAGCGGAAATGATAGTTCAGTACAACAAAACTAAAAGAGGCAGAGATACTGTTGATAAACTTTATACCCGATACATGTGTGCGCCCATGGTGGTTTTCTATGGTCTAATGAAGATGGCTGCAATCAATGCTAATATAATTTTTTCCTCAAAGAATACCGATACTTGAATAGAAGCAAATTTTCAGAAACACTCAGTTAAGAATTGATTTCAGATCATCACGAAGTACGAGCTGCCTCAAAGGATATTTCACTTTCAATTGGCAATAGCAGCCAGCCAGAACCAGAAGAGGTACCTGATAATTAGGTGAGAGTTGGGTGGTGTTTCTTTCACGGTTGAAAGAATAATAGGAAGCCGAAGCATACATGTAAAAAATGCAACAAATTCTTATGTATATCCGAGCATTGGGTGATGTTGCGAAAACATTGTTTTGAGAACCCTTTCTGAACATTTTCTTGCATTTATCACAACAATTTTATAATGTTTCCTAAATACTAATTTTTTCATGTAAGTTTAAGTTAAATACGTATAGAGTAAACTTCTAGTTCAACAATTTTGTTTTTCTCATAAAAACAGTCGAATACACGAAACCTGGAATTCTGAAGTCTGAAGTGTTGAGACAGAACTTAGATATTTGCACAGTCCCAAGTGACTACCGACGTGATGTCGACTAGAAGCGATTAGAGTCATTTCTCCTACTGAATTTCATATTGCCATCCGAACTTAAACACATAATAATACATTCAAAATTATCAAAATGCGACCATCAATAGTGAACAATTATGTTGCTCCCATAGAGTTCTGTTCACTAAGAAGACAGCACTATGACATTCAATGGAACATGGCGTCACTGAAACGTTGTCGATTTCCTGTAAAGCGTTGATCGTGAGCAAAACGACAAAAAGTGGCAACACTATTGACGTTACGTGACAGATTTAAGACTAAAGAACCTAATAGCAGTACTCACCTCTAGTCAGATCCAAGGAAGTTACTTTACCATTGAGTATAATATTGTTAGAACTGGCTTCGCTCCTGGTATCCCAAAACCGTATGCTCTTGTCGAAATGACCACTTATAATAGTTGAACCACTACTGTCTACGGTGACTAAGTCATTACAACTGGAACCAGCGAATTTCGTTTCAGTGCCTGGAAAGATTAATGTACTGTACTAGTATTTTTCACAATATTTATTCTAATGAGTACACAGAGAGAAAATGTTTTAGTATAAACTAATTGATGTAAAAAACTTCGTTATGAGAACTTCATCGAATTTCACCAATCATAATGATGCGAAATGTCAAGGTGTGTTTTGTAGCTTGACAAACGTTTCTCTCAATAATTAATTCGTCAGACATATTCAGTTCGGATTTCAAACTTGTTAAATGTTTTCGATCTAGAACCTTTGGATTTCACTAGCATGGGATCAGTTTTTCGCCATTGAACATCTGAGCGTGCAAAGGTTGCACAAAATTCAATGTTTCAGTACGGCAAGTACACAATATATTGTAGATAGAGAACAATAATCTTTCCCGCTTTTCCAAGCCAAATTATCTATTTTAGTTTTTTTGACGTGTGACGATCTCTCCGATCCTATCGAAATTGGGCAAAAATGTTTTCACATCCTTTTCCCTTCTCCCTTTTTTTGAGTAGAATGCAGGGACGTATTCTAAAAATTTTTCTTGTCTTTGGATTTCTGAGCTATGAATTATTTTCTCAAATACGAATAATAGGTGATTTTGGTATCAATAGAGAGGATAACATTCATCTCTTTTCAAATATATCACAATGTAGACAAAATCTCGACTCATCTTTGAACAAAACTCTCTTCTAGTCAGCTTCTAACCAATTGACATGTTCTCTAGCAAAATTCAGTAGGGCTTTTCGATCTGCTACGGTTAGAGCTGCGCCTCGAGTTGGGAGATGAGGCCCTCATTTATATTTCCAGTGCTGATTCGCTTTCCACTGTTCTGTGGAAGCCGCATTTGAAGGTGCCTAGCAGTAGCAAACCGTTATCCCAACGAAGAAATACTTAAACAACAACTTTGTGACTCGACTTTCCGACGTCACCCTTCATGACTACCTGTCTACCTGTGCCTGCGAATCATTCTAGAAATAGTAATAATAATAATATTGTTTATTTTCCTATACAATTTTGTGTGTACATAAGTTGTGAAAACCAAGTTGTTGACTAACCTAAACTCAGAAAATAAACATAAAACTGCAAAGTCATATGACTGTTTGCATTGTACTAATCTATTTTTCTCCTTTAGAAAACCTTACACACCGACACTGATCCGTTAAAAAAATAAAGAGTGAAAACAAAACTCAAACAGAAAAACTCAGATTCAACGAAAAATATATTAATTCCTCAACTCTATGATGTCATGAATTTTATCCCTACCATCACAAAGGATAATCTTCTTCAGCTCAAATTTAAACTTCCTCATGTCAGTAACATTTCTTATTGACAATGCCGAAGCATTAAACAGTCTAGGCTCCAAGAAAGAAAAATTTAATTGGCCAATGGATTTATCTGCACGAGGTGTCACATAAAATTTATGTTCCCGTCTGGTATTATAGGTATGATGAAAACTTCTCCAGTAAGTATGCATTCCGATACAAATGTATTATACATGAGAATGCAAACATTTGACGAATATCCAAGATCCGAGCTTCATCATACAGACGTGAAGTAGGGTAAGTATTTTCCTTATTGAAGATGATTTTTAAAAACTTTTCTTGTAGAACCTCGATACAAGCTATATGCTCAGCCCTTGCAGCTCCCCAGTGCAGAATACCATAGCATAATCTAGAGTGTACAAGTCCTTAGTAAATCTTTATCAAAGCTTTTTGATCGAGAACATTTTTGAGGTATTTGAATCTGTACAGCACATCGCGAAGAAATGCAACTACTGTACAGTTGAATAGGACACTCCAAACTATTGGAGCTATTGTACGAGTTCAACTTAGGTCATCTAACACAACTGCTTCAGCATATTTTACTGCAATCAAATTTCGTGATTCACATAAGATTATCACAGAAAATTTTCAGGGAAAACAAACGTAACTTGCAAAATTGAACAATAATTGCTGTTATCAATATGTGGTTGTTTTTTCAAAATCTCAACTAATTTCTTTCAGTTTTATTTCTCCTGAAAGGAACATAGTAGACAGGAAAAACATTAAATTTTGTAGGTATATCTCCGGACACATTCGGAAAGCCGATTCGTGTTAATAATTAGTTCACGAAAAGGGAAATTGGGCGTTAATTTCTAGACACATTGTTTGAAATTACTGACGTAATATCTTTTTCTGATTGTAATTCACAAACGAACAATTTGGTATAGACAAATTGTTTACAAACTGTATTCCACTTCTAGGACGAGATATTCCTCCAAAAAATACTACAGTTTCCTCTATATCGAGAAACGATTTGCTCGAAGTGAATTCATTATCCAAGAAAGCTCCAAGAAACTTCCAGAATAAAAAGTATGTAAAAGTTTTATCAATTCTGAAGCGATATTTCATGGAACAAAAGGCCAAGGGAAATAATGTATAGTTTTTAAAACCCGAAATTAACATACAGAAGACATTTGAGAGATTTCGAACTTTTTACACAGTCGAGTATTGTCCTGAAAGCCGGAAAAGACCAGGCACAAACTTCGCTGTTGAATGTGTAAGCTTCTGAAAGTAGACAATTTCCAGTTTTCTTGTCGGAATTTTTCCTCAGTTACGGATATTTTCTTGTTTGGAAATAATACGCTGACTGGATTCATGAAATAAATTCGGCTGCCGAAGCGAATTCAGTGCATTATTTTCAGTTATTCATTGGAAAGAATGCGCAGTGGAATGGCAGTTTGGTTGCGTGAAATATTAAATGAAGATTCAAGTTGGACCAATAAAAGTTACGAAAACCAAGTCATTCATCAAGGTCAAAATTTTATATACACAGAAATTCAGAAATAACGAGATACAAAACAATGACAAATTATTGAAAGAAATATTCCGTTAGTTAAATGTTCCAGTGGACTTGGGTTTAAAACAGAAAAAACGGAAAAGGACATGTTCACTATAAAACACATCATCATGTTTGGAGCCGATTTTTTTATCGGAACAAGGTTCGACATAAAGTAATTGGTTGAGTACTCGGGGGTAGTAGTGGATAGAAAGCTCAGCTCAAAATCTAAAACTACAAACTGGCAGGTTTCTGCTCCCCTAATTCCATGTAGGAGGACCTTCAATGTCATGTGGGGTTTCCAGCGGTACATGCTGATGTGATTCTTCAAAACCGTTCTGCTACCCAGACTCACAAAAGCATCGGTGGTCTGGTGGACATGGGTGTACAAAAATCAGGAAGCTGGCTCTAGAGAGCCTCACAACAATAATGGTTAGAAGTGAGGTACATTCCTATTGCGGCGCTAGGTGGACTGTTAGGGGCAAAGAACTGGTTCTCTCAATCATTAGCAGGATAGGGCTGACTACTTATAGGCTAAGGAAGACAGACCCGCTCTTAGTACATTAGAGATATACAGGGATATCCACCGGAACCGTCCGTTAAAAACTTTTTGAGTTCCAATTACAATATCAAGCTGAAATTTTATACGCGGCCATAACTAGCGATTTCCAATTGAAGTGAAATATTTTCGAAGTGACACCATTTCCGGTTATACCGGAAGTGGGTCATCACTTTACTATTTCAAATGGCAATCTACCTTTTTTATTATACATCTAGAACCGACATTTGAGCAAGGCATAAAATACCGAAGTTGTTGGCACCTATCTGTCAAAACTTTTGACAGATTTAATTATTTTTGTTATAAACTCGATTTTTGAGGAACATTTATGGGGTATAAACCCTTCCATTTCTCTAGTAGTAAACTCTGCTACTCGATCTCTTTTGGTCTCCGAGCCATCAGTGTATCAAATGAACCTCTACCTGGCACGGAAGCCTCCCTTTTCTACAAGTCTTATCTGGATAGAATGTTTAACTCGATCTTATAACCGAAGTGGTACCTGAGCGTAATTCTATCCCAATTCGTTCAGAGGAGGTGGCCGCTATCAATAGGTTCAGGAAACAGGATATACAGGGATATCCACCGGGACCGTCCGTTAAAAACTTTTAAGTTCCAAATTCAAGAGCCAAAACCTTTGACAGATTTAATTATTTTTGTTATAAACTCGATTTTGAGGACGATTAAGAAAATTGTAGCTCGTAGATCTTTGGCACTACAGACACAATTTTCGCTTGCGTGATAGAAGAAGGATCAAGGAATTTTATAAGCAATCTACACATGTTAAATGTTTATTGCATTGTTTTGTATGATTTTTTCAATTTGGCCTTTTTCAAACAACAAAAACTCAATTTTTTCAAATGGCGCGTGCCAATTTTTATATCGCCATCAGATAAGGCGTCAAATTTCAGATGGAATTGTATCAGCATGTACTATACCCATCTCTTATAAATCCGAAATTTGGGAATATATTGAATTTTGATGATTTTACAAGAACTAACAGAGAATGCTTCGACATATTTGAATCAAATAGCTGAACTGGCTACGCTCACCTGAGAGGTGCATAAAATTAATATACTTGTCACTTCATTCTTTCGAATTTAATATTTCAACAAGAATTGTTGGTAATTTGAAGTGAAAATTTTGAAAAACACCAGATTGATAATAAAATACATAGCTGATTATTCAAACGAGGATATGTTTAATCTCTTTTAATTCATAGCGAATGTCAAAAGTGGTGGATAGAACTTGCAGGCAATTCAATAACCAATTTTCAAATTTGGCGCCTATGAGTAAATCAAAATTTCGAAGGATTAGAAGCCATTTTTCTGCAGTTTGGAGGAGCAAAATACATAGAAACTAGAAGAAAACCAATTCTCGAAGACGACGACAATCAAATTTATACGCTAGCGTATTTCCATGCCAATCCACATGCGTCCATTAAGTCAGCATCAATGGATATTGGATTGAGTTATACTTCCATTCAAAGGATCTTCAAAAACATAACATGCACCCGTATTCTTTTATGAGATCACAAAAATTGAAACCAACTGACCTTCCCAAGCGGCTAAATTTCTGTGAAAATTTATTAATTCGGCTTCAAGAAGATGAGACAATTCTGCAAAAAATTATATGGTCTGATCAAGCCGAGTTCAATGAAAATGGAATGACCAATACGAGAAATCGTTATTTTGAGCCACAGATAATCCATATTTCATTGAGGTTATTGATTTCGAAAATAAATTCACAGTGAACGTTTTGCAATTTTAATGGATGATTTGTTGGCTCATCACATTTATGAGGAAAATCTTAATGGACAAAGATACCTGGTAATTTTGAGAGGAACATTAGCAAATTTTTCAGATGGATTACCGCTTAACATTCTGAGGAATTGCTATTACTAAATGGATGGTGCACCAGCACAATAAACACGAGCTGTAGATCGGCAGCTAAGAGAAATGTTAGAGGATAGATGATGGGGTAATCAAGGACCAAATTTATGGCCTCCGCGTTTTCCGGACCTGACGCCCCTTCATTTGTATTTATGGGACAAAATCAAGAGTGAAGTGTATCTTATTCCTGTAAGAAGTAAAGAATAGTTACTACAGCGCATTCATAATGCTTTTCGTAATATTCTAAAATGAATTATAAAAAGATAAATATGTTTTCGTTTAAATAACTAGTGGATTTGTTTCAAATGTCTTGTATTTTTTGGATATTTTCAATTTGAAATAACGATAATTCTTGTTGAAATATCAAATTCGAATGAACGAAGTGACATGTACATTAATTTTAGGCACCTGTCAGTTGAGCGTAGCCAGTTCAGGTACTTGATTCAAATATTTCAAAGCATTCTCTGTTCTTGCAAAATCATCAAAATTCAATATATTCCCAAATTATTTCGGAATTATAAGAGATGGGTATAGTACATGCTTATACAATTCCATCTGAATTTTGATTCGCCGTTTGAAAAATGACAAATTGAAAAAATCATACAAAACAACGCAATAAACTGTGCTGAAACCCTTAAAACAATCCAGGATACCAACTATCAGAAATATCAACATCGGTGATGTGTGTTGCCTAGATCTCGGAGGTCACTTTCTCTTCCATGCTTAATTATTTTTTGTCTATTTCAATGTGTGAGATTAAATGATATGCTCTTTGATTGAATTAGAAGTTTATTTCTGCTGTGGTGTGTGATAAGAACTGAACCGTCAAGTTGTCAATTCATACATTCTTATAAAAGAAAGTTTGGAGTATTGATGCTTGGTCATTTCTAGGTGAGCTAATTTTTGTATTTGTCTATCGAGAATATTGAATATGAAACGGTCTATTATTATTTCTAGGATCACATTTTCATGAAATCATTAAAGTACCTGCATAGACACACGTGTTTGTATCATTCAGTTAACCCTAAAACACAGCGACCCCTCGTCTCAGCGCAAAACATTTGACATGTGTCGATTGCTTAAAAATTCCTCGATCCTTCTCCTATCCACCCAAGCAAAAATTGTGTCATTGTGTCTGTAGTGCAAAAGAACTACGAGCTTGTTTTTTTAATGTTCCTCAAAAATCGAGTTTGTAATAAAATTAATTAAATCTGTCAAATGTTTTGACAGATAAAAATAACAACTTGGGTATTTTATGCCTTGCTCAAATGTCGGTTCTAGATGTATAATTAAAAAGGTAGATTGCCATTTAAAATAACATAGTGATCACCCACTTCCGGTATAACCGGAAATGGTATCACTTCGAAAATATTTCACTTCAATTGGAAATCGCTAGTTATGGCCGCGTATAAAATTTCAGCTTGATTTAAATTTGAAACTTAAAATGTTTTTAACGGACGGTCCCAGTGAATACCCTGTATATCCTGTTTCCTATTCTAACCTATTAATAGCGGCCTCCTTCTCTGAACGAACTCGAATAGAATTACGCTCAGGTACCACTTCGGTTATGAGATCGAGTTAAACATTCTATCCAGATAATACTTGGAGAAAAGGAGGCATCCGTGCCAGGTAGAGGTTCATTTGATACACTGATGGCTCGGAGACCAAAAGAGATCGAGTAGAAGAGTTTACTATTAGAGAAATGGAAGGGTTCATACCCCCACTAGATGAACAAACAATAGTTTTCAGGTGAGCGTAGCCAGTTCAGCTATTTGATTCAAATATGTCAAAGCATTCTTTGTTAGTTCTTGTAAAATCATCAAAATTCAATATATTCCCAAATTTCGGAACTATAAGAGATGGGTATAGTACATGCTGATACAATTCCATCTGAAATTTGACGCTTCATCTGATGGCGATATAAGAATTGGCACGTACAATTTGAAAAAATTGAGTTTTGTTGTTTGAAAAAGGCCAAATTGAAAAAATCATACAAAACAATGCAATAAACATTTAACATGTGTAGATTGCTTATAAAATTCCTCGATCCTTCTTCTATCCACGCAAGCGAAAATTGTGTATGTAGTGCAAAAGATCTACGAGGTACAATTTTCTTAAATGTTCCTCTAAAATCGAGTTTATAACAAAAAGAATTAAATCTGTCAAAAGTTTTGGCTCTTGAATTTGGAACTTAAAAGTTTTTAACGGACGGTCCCGGTGGATATCCTGTATATCCTGTTTCCTGAACCTTTTGATAGCAGCCACCTCCTCTGAACGAATTGGGATAGAATTACGCTCAGGTACCACTTCGGTTATAAGATCGAGTTAAACATTCTATCCAGATAAGACTTGTAGAAAAGGGAGGCTTCCGTGCCAGGTAGAGGTTCATTTGATACACTGATGGCTCGGAGACCAAAAGAGATCGAGTAGAAGAGTTTACTACTAGAGAAATGGAAGGGTTCATACCCCCCACTAGATGAACAAACAATAGTTTTCAAGTCGAATATCATAACTATTTGGTTATGCTCAAAGGATGGCAGAGCTGGGTCCCACCAATGAGTGGATCACGATCTGCTCCGACAGTCAGGCTGCTCTAGGAACCTTGGGCCTTTCAATGGTATGAGAAATACTGGGATTGATTCGAGATATAGCATATTAATTGAGGATATTCACGAAAACGCTAGAATGCACGATAGAGTAGACGACTCCTCAACAACAAATTAGATAAATTTGCAGAGAGGGTGCGTCAGAATGTTCCCATTTCTACGAAGTTCTTTACTCTGGAGGATGTTTTGAAGAAACTGCAATGGCAACAAAAAGCCATAAAAATAGATGGATCGTACCTAAGTCATTTGTGTTTTGCGGATGACCTGATTATCATGACGCGCGATCCGGCTGAATTGGTGGTAATATTATTACAGCTGAAGGAGGCATCTGAAAGAGGTGGTTTGGAAATAAATACAAAGAAAATTAAGATAATAATAATAATAATAATAATAATAATACTCCTGAGCCTCAGGGGCTCAGGAATATTGTTTCTGAGTACGGGCTTAGCGAACCCGAGGTACCCAAGCTGAACCTGGCAGTAGGTATAAAATGCAACTAATCCAATGATGTACAATCTAAGGAATAAACGGGTGAATCGACATTGTACCACCATAACCTCTTGTCGCGTTCAAGATTTAGGAAGAGGGTCTTGTTCGGAAAGTGAGTCACAGTCTCCCTCGGTTAGCGACGGAAGCAGCGTGATATCGAGTAGGGATACTGCAACACAAAACCAAGTGGGAAATAACGTCAACACCTCCCAACCGACTCTTGATGTTTCAACGGCGGCGCAAGCCATTATGCCTACGACCACGAGAGCCGGACTCCCTAGGAAACGCATGAAGTGGACCCCAGAGATGAATTCCTTCATTATGCGTTCCTATTACAAGATTACAAACTTGGAATCGGAAATGACAGCATACAGATACGCGTTACATCTTGCGTTCGTAGAAAAATATCCTGAATTACAGCACATATCCGAGCAGAGAATTTCGGATCAAAGAAGAACAATCGTTAAAAACAGGCTACTTTCTTCAGAAACGCTGCAAAGCATACGAGAAGAGGTCATAATGGAACTTAGAAACGAAAATGATACTCATAACGGTATACCTGCTGGAGTCAATGAAAGTGTTACAGATAACATCGAAGCCACGGAAACGAATATTAACATGGAACGCCCTCCTGAGCAGAATCAGCAGGACGAATATATGTATTTAGCAAGATCGGAACTCAACAGAGCAATTACTGAATTCAGTGGTAGTAACCCAACTAAAAGACCTAAACTGCTCAAACTCAAGACGAACAAGAACACCAATATTATCCTAGCAAGCGTGAATTCAGTGTTTGAAGAATATACCGACCAGAACACCTTGGAGAAGATTCACACGTTGATTTACTGTGGAGCAGTAGCGGTTCTTCGACTTCACAAACAACAAATCTCCACAACTCTGATTCAAGCTGAGCCAAAAAGTGTCCGAAAACCACCATGGCAAAAACGACTGGAGAGGGATATTGATAAGATTAGAGCAGAAATCGGTCGCCTCACAGAATTCCTGAGAAACAGAAAACCCTCAAGGCGCTTGAAATCACATATACGCAAAATTTATAGGAAAATTGGTACGAACACAAAACACCCTGATCACAAACAACACATCGACGTGTATAAGGACACTTTGAAACAGAAACTCCAAGCGAAAGCAAAGGGGCTTTCAAGATACGTCAAGTGTACTGAAAGGAAACACCAAAACCAAAGGTTCCTCCAGAACGCAGCCAATTTTCATAAGGAAATAACAAAACTGCGACCAACAATAACAGAGAAGTACCTGACGCACAGTGCTTGACCGACTATTGGTCATCACTATGGTCGAATCCCAAAGAGCACAATAGAGATGCGGAATGGATCACGAATGAAAAGAACGCCTCGATATCAGACATATGGACTTCGATGGAATAACGGAGGAAGAAATCACAACAGTAATTAGAGCGACCAACAATTGGAAGGCCACAGGTGTAGATAATATCCACAACTACTGGTACAAGAAGTTTGATAAGCTCCATGGAGCCCTAGCGAAACAGCTCACATATGTTCTTCAACATCCCAAGAAAACACCCACTTTCCTAACGCAAGGCTTAACATATATGCTACCTAAGAGCGATAGAACACAGGATCCGTCTCAATATAGGCCAATCACGTGCCTGCCAACAATCTACAAAATACTCACCTCATGCATATCTAATCGAATATACCAACACCTTGACGACAACAATATATTAGCAGAGGAGCAGAAAGGATGCAGAAAGAAACACCACGGGTGCAAGGAACAACTCATCATCGATTCTGTGATAATGAAACAGGCACACGTAGGGCATCGCAATGTTCATTCAGCTTTTCTCGATTATCTGAAGGCATTCGATAGTACCGCCCATTCTTGGCTTGTTGAAGTATTGCAGATATACAAAATTCACCCAGCCCTGGTAGATTTCCTGAAGACAACAATGACACACTGGCGCACATCTCTGCAGGTCAACATGAACAATAAATCAATTAAAACCGACGAGATACCCATACGTCGTGGAATTTTTCAAGGAGACACTATGGTTCTGTTTGGCAATGAACCCATTGTCCTCGATGCTCAATAGAACAGGATACGGATTTAGGATAAAAGCAGAAAGGAATTATCATACAATCTCCCACCTGCTGTATATGGATGACATCAAATTATATGCTTCGAACAAGAAGCAATTGGATGATTTGCTGAAAACTGTCAGTGAGTTCTCGGCAGATGTTCATATGAAATTCGGGATTGAAAATGTAAGACCCTGAACATTCAAAGAGGGAAAGTCATAGATGGTGAAACACAACTTCCAAACGGTGACATTATACAGTGCATGAGAGATGGCGAAACATACAAATATCTGGGATACCAACAAGCCAGATTGTTAGACCAAAAACAATCAAAGGAGAAGATTCGTTCAGAATACAGTCAGCGTCTGAAGTCTGTGCTGAAATCGATGTTGAACTCGGGGAATCTAGTCAAGGCAATTAACACCTACGCCATTCCAGTGTTGCTTTACTCATTTGGAATAATCAGATGGACTAAGACGGAGCTAGATGATATTCAAAGGCAGACCCGAACGATGCTGACAAAGTACAACAATCATCATCCAAAATCGTCTGTGATACGAACAACTTTGAAGCGGAAAGAAGGAGGACGCGGATTAATAGATGTTGTCAATTTACACACCGAACAGATAAGAAATCTCAGAGAATTCTTTTCAGCAAAGCTCTCACTTCTGACCTACATAGAGTGGTATCGTTGGCTGATAAGGGATATACACCTCTGAATCTTGCTACCAGAGATGACCTGCTGAATCTACCATTCCTATCAGATACTGAAAAACAAGAGCAATGGTCAAGAAAGGAATTGCATGGACGACATCACCATGAGATTAATCAACCACACATCGACAAAGAAGCCTCCAACAAATGGTTGATGAAAGGAGAATTATTCGCGGAAACAGAGGATTCCTTATGGCCATCCAAGACCAAGTGATCGCTACAAACAACTACAAAAATTTATTATGAAGGACGGAACATTACAGACAGATAGGTGCAGAAAATGCCATATAAGATCGGAGACGATACAGCATATTACGTCCGGATGCGAACAACTGGCCAATACAGACTATCTTCACAGGCATAATCAAGTGTGCAACATTATCCATCAGAAACTTGCACACAAGTACGGACTTCTGAATACATTCCAGCCATATTACAAGTATCAACCGGCGCCCGTATTGGAAAATGACTCTATCAGATTGTACTACGATAGGCCTATTATCACTGACAGAATGGTGACGAATAATAGGCCGGACATAGTGGTGTATGATAAGAGAGCCAAGACAGCAATGCTGGTGGATGTCGCCATACCAAATAATAACAACGTGCTGAATAAGTTCCAGGAGAAAAGTCCAAATACACAGACCTTGCTATTGAGATCAAGCAGATGTGGCACCTCGACAAAATAGATATCGTTCCTGTCATCGTATCCTCGACTGGTTTAATACCCAAAACTTTGCATGATAGCCTTAAGAAATTAGAATTGCATAAGAATACCTATATAGAAATGCAAAAAGCTGTAATTCTTAATACATGTAGGATAGTTAGGAAATTTATGTCAAGTATATTGTAATCGAGCCTATTCCTTTGATTGCTAAATCTGGGAAAGGTAAATTATATCCAGCTACTAGCTGAGATAGTGCATAAGTCCACGATAATAAATACTTTAATAAATCAAAAACCGTACAGGTGTAGATTCAGTTAAAAATACATATAAACATGTAGAAAATACACAAAATTCAGATCACAATAATTTCTTGAAATCATTTTCTTGTAGGAACTCTCCTATATTATAGTAACTTTTATCAATAAGAAAATATTTGAGTTTTTGTTTTTGCACTTTAATTGATAATGACTTAAATTTTTCTGGAAACTTATTCCACACTGACAGTAAACTATAAGTTACATTTTTTGTAAATATGAATAGTTGGGCTTATCCTCTTGAAGAATATTTTTCCTCTTGTATTATAGGAATGTTGGAGTTGAAGATCTTTGAAATCATTATAGTTATTTAAAATGAACATCACTGATTCATAGATATATAGACCATACAGTGTTAAGATGTTGAAATTCTTGAATATGTTCCTGCAGGTTTCATATTGATTCATGCCAAAGATGATTCTTAGGCATCTTTTTGTAAAAGAAAAATTCGCTCCGCTTCTGTAGATCTTCCCAGAAGATGATTCCATATCTTATCCTAGAATGAACGTAGGCGTGATAGGCAGTCAGAGCAGCATCCAGCCCTATCATCCGTATAGTCCGCAATGCATAGCCATAGCGTGCTATCATTGGTGAAATCTTCTCAACGTGACTACACCAGTTGAGATTACGATCAATATTCACTCCTAGAAAAGACAGGTCTTCAACTGACTCAACTTCACAGTCTTGGAATCTTAAATTAAGTTGTTCTTTCTTTTCCTGAATAACAAAAGTTTTGTTTTTCCAGATTTAGCATCAAGTTGTTATTAAGGAACCATTCATTCATATTTTCATGTCAGTCTCAAGACTTTTCATACATTCATTTTGATTTTCAGCTTTACATATTACTGATGCATCATCTGCAAACATTATGACATCGTTGTTGGTAGTCTGAACTAGATCATTTGTATATATTATGTAGAGCAAAGGTCCCAATATAGAACCTTGCGGTACACCGTTTAATACTTGTTTGGAATAAGATCGTATTATATTTCCGTTTTTCCTCTACTTATTGTCTTTTGGGTTCTTTTGGATAGATATGATCCAATGAGCTGTAATGCTACCCTCTTATACCATATTTCTCCAGCTTATTCAGTAACTTCTCATGGTTGACTCTGTCAAAAGCTTTTGACAGGTCCAGACAGAGGGCCGCTGTAGTATTATTTTGATTTAGTGACCTGATGATAGAAGTAAGTACTTGATATATTGCATTCAATGTTGACCTTCCTGTCTAAATCAAACTGTTGTTTCACAAGTATGTTGTTTGCTTCAAAAACTGCATTAATTTGTCAAAATTATACGCTCAAATATTTTATTCACATTGGAAAGCAATGATATTGGCCTATAATTATCAATATTTTCTTTGCTACCTTTTTTTATAGATGGGTTTCACCATTGCTTCTTTTAATCTTTGTGGATACTTTCCTGTTTGTAGAATCTGGTTTATAATGTGAGTAAGTGGAGTTTTTATAATTGATGCACAATTCTTGAGTACTTTTACTGGTATGTTATCACTTCCAACTGAACTTTTATTTTTAATTGTAAAATATATTGGTACGTTTCTTGCTCTATAAGTGGACTTAAAAATATGCTATTGTTGCAGGATTTGATGTTATTGTTGTCCGCATCAATACCACTATTGCTTGTATTTGAACTGATAAAATGGGAATTGAATTGAATAATGAGCCCCCTGAAGTTCAAATATCTATAAACACTGAAATTATAGAGAGAGTAGAGGAATATTTATATCTTCGACACTCTTCAAACAAGGAAAGGAATCAATCCGCAGAGATAGCTAGACGGATCAGGCTAATCCAGCTGCACTATTTGCAAGATATCTTCAAACACTTGGACATCCCAATCAATTCAAAACGCAAGGTGTATGACACATGTATACTGCCAGTGGCAACGTCAGGTCTTGAAACAATGTTCATCACAAAACAGAGTTTCAAACGTCAAAGAACTACCCAAAGAGCGAGCAATGCTAGTAATATCTTTGAGAGACAGTCAGAATCTAGAAAATTTGAAGAAGAACAAAATGACCGATATAATCAGGCGAGTAGCAGAGATGAAATGGAGATGGGCCAGGCACATCGCAAGGCAGAACTCTGATGAAAGTTGGATCAAAAGAGTACGGCAATGGAAACCTAGGGAAACAAAGATAAACCGAGGAAGACCACATAAACGTTGGGTTGACGATGTGAAAGAACAAGTAAGAAACAACTGGATGCAGGTAGCACAGAAGCGACAGGAGTGGAAAAGCTGCGGAGAGGCAGTGCACCGAAGAAGGCTGAGGAAGAAGAAGAATATAGGGCTAGGGCGCAGTGGATGGAACATCACTCCGACAACTTACAATTTTGCCCTCTTTAGGAAGTTAGTGAAGACACACATCAAAACATCTCGAGCAGCTACAGTTTAGGCATGACAGGCATCGCCTTCTTTCAGCAACAAAAACAAGCTTCATCTCAGAAGATTGAGTGCATTTGCAACAATTTCGATATTCGAGCACTAAAATATTGTGTTAATATTTCACTAAGAAACTGAATTTGTAGGAGGGACCTATTGAGTTGCCAGCAATGTCACAGTATTTGAATGCTTTCAATTTTATGGGGTCATTCAAGAACAAATTTAATAACATACACGCTACGCAACCAGATATTTTAATCCAGCTGCGAACAATAATTGTGACAGAATGCCGAATATTCAAACCTGATATCTTTGAGACCGTAACAGGGGAATTTGAGAACCGTTTTTGAACAGTTTGTAACTTTAGCTCAATTGCTTCACTCCCACTACACGTAAAAGTTAAACATATTGTTGGCCCATTTGTTTCTGTGAATGATTTGTATTTCCATAATTTTGGCATAACTGTTATTGTGAAAATGAGTAGTAATATTTTCTGCTTTATATTCTGTTGATTACACCAATTTCGAGTTCCTTCGAATCAAATAAAATCTTTGGATGACCCCTAACATAACGTGTTCACCAAAGTAATATGCTAATACCCTCCTTGAATACTGTTATCATTCTAGGTTCAATTTTCGAGATGTTAGCCAAAATTTTGAACATAGGTCACAGTATAAGTCTTACAGGATTCGGTATCCAACATTGCTGTGAAAATCTTCAGCATGGTATTTTTTTTTCCAGGTTTTGGATTCTGTTTTGAAACCGTTTTCAATGAAATGTTGAATATTTTCATTCAGTTCACAAAATTATCGCTGGAATCTAATTTTTACATGTTTTTATGAATGCTTAACTGAGAAATAATAAGTTAAATGTTGAAAATGTGACCTACTTTATTGAATACTTAACTCGCAAGAATACCTGATAGAGTGATCATGTTTTGCGGCATGTTAAGAACGATCGACTTATTACCTGGTGTTTTGTTCAAGCAACCAGAAACATAATTCTTTTTCTCTTTGACATTCTAACGCCGCACTAATTCCGCATAGATGCTAAGACAGCCAGTCCGGATTCATGCTAATAAGCGTAAATCTGCATAATGGGCATGCGAAAAATTTTATATCGGCCATTTTTCGAAACACGCAGAACAATCTCGACCCGTATTAAGCTGTCAAATCGTAATTGCATTTTGTGACGCGGGAGATTCACATATTCATCACGCTAATGTGTTACATCCGACTGGTCGACAGGTACGGGGGAACTCGGAAATATATAAAAAAAATAAGGAAATTCAAAAACAGATTGAAATACTGGTTATCTAATACAGAAAGACAATATATTAACAATCTTATTGATCTCAAAATTTATTCGTATATATAAATAATGCATTAATGATCTTATTCAAAAAATTTTCGAGTAAAATTCAATGTATGTTCAATTCATAGAGAATTGTGACTATTGTTAGATCTGGCTGACTTGCAAGCATGAAAAAATCACTATAGAGTTACTTTTCTTTTATTGTGTGAGCATCGATCTTTTGAATATTATTGTGATTGAAAACTGAATAATTTCTTGTTTAAAACTATCTCGCATATTTGATTGAAAACTGAATAATTTCTTGTTTAAAACTATCTCGCAACAGGTATTTCCTAACACTTTGCGAGTGTTCTATTCCGTTTTGAATCTTTAGTCATATGAATATATATATATATATATATATATATATATATATATATATATATATATATATATATATATATATATATATATATATATATATATATATATATATATATATATATATATATATATATATATATATATATATATATATATATATATATATATATATATATATATATATATATATATATATATATATATATATATATATATATATATATATATATATATATATGATATAACTTTATATATCATAAAGTATAACTATAAATAATATAACGAATATTCGGCAGAGCCTACAGGCAAAGTTAAATTTCAATTTTCCAGTCAATCCAATCACTTATCAAATCGGTCTAAGCCATAAAACGGATATTATACATCATCATTATTACCGGAGATATTGGGGAATTGAAAAGTTCAATCCCTACGCCCTGAAAGTGTATCAACTATTTTCTGAAATTCAATATTTCAAACGAATTTAGAGGAAAAAAATCCATTCGGCAGAGCCTACAGGCAAAGTTAAATTTCATTTTCCAGTCAATCCAATCAGCTTATCAAATCGGTCTAGAAAGGAAGAAAAGAAAACTTTTCCAACAACATTCTTTCTTAATAATATTCCTACGGATATTATACAATCCGCATAAGTATATCTTGATTATTACCGGAGATATTGGGGAATTGAAAAAGTTCAATCCCTACGCCCTGACTCGGAAGTTATGTGTTGTATCAAGAAAATCTTCGAACCAAACTTCTTGATATTAAAATGTTCAACAATAATATAAAGATCATATAGGCTTATCTTAATTATTACGGAAGATATAGTGATTTGAAAATAACCCCCTACTATTTTCACCATTTTGAGACAATTATGTCCAATAGCAATTCGCGTCGACATTTTGTCACCTTGAATGACATTGTGAAGTTTGATGTCGGTCAATTTATAACATTGCCAGTTATTCTAGATATCAGATTGATACATATGTACGGGGGCAGTTTGAATATGATGTAGACGAACACTGTAAATGGCGCGCATGTATGTTCTGAAGATCTTCGCTGAAATATGTAATAGCCAAGTCCCTCACAAAGAGTTGGCATAGTTTTTGAAGCAAACTAATGTTTCACGCGCGTGCTACGACCACGAGAGCATATCCAGTACTTATCGCTAATACGCCACATCTTGTCATTCGTTTTTTTTTTGTGCGGGAAGGCATTGAAAGTACGCAAAATTTTCTGCGTTTGCAATAACAATTCAGTAGAAAATGACTGACCTAGTGTTGGTGTGTGTGTGTCAAAGCGTTCATGAATGGTCGCAAAACCGTCGAGGATGAGCCGAATGATCGTCAATCTTGAACTATCATCAATGGCAATGGTCGCCGTGCAGAACCTTATTTTGGAAGAATGTTCGTAAAATTTCGGTTCAAATCGGCTTCAGTATAAGTAGTGTGGATCCCATCCTCCACGTACACTTTCAATACCGAAAAAAAACGGAGCGGTGGGTTCCCAAACTATTGAAACGAGCACTAGTGCACTTTACATACAGGGTGCTTCAACGAAAACTAAACACAGGCTATATCTATCAAAATATTTATTTCTGATCAAAACGTAAAAACAGTTCAACTTTTGTTTCGTTCTTTTGTGGTACAAAACTTGCCTCAGATATCAACCCCCTAAGCGGGGGTTGCAATCCTTGAACATTTTGAATATGGAAGATGAGTCGAGTGATTACATAAAAGGAAGGTGGTACCTTTATCTACATTGCATTGAACGAATTTCTATTTTTAATTGAAGACTGTAAAAGATACAGGGTGAGCTACTGAAAGATAGGGAAGACTATTTCCCTGAGACTATTCAAGTTTCAGTGAAGTAAAATGTAACAGATCCATGCTGATCAATGGCAGTCATCATCAATTACCATGCTCATCTCGAATTTCAACCCCTAAAGCAGAGGTTACCACCCTTGATAATTTAGAAGAGGGTAGATTGGTCGAGTGATACATCGAAAGAAAGGTATCATCTTTGTCTGCATTCCCGTAAACGAATTTTCATTTTTGATTTAAGACTGTAGAAAATACAGATTGAGCTACTGAAAAATGGAGGTCTGAGCTATTCAAGTATTAGTGCAAAAAAATGGAACAGATTCATTCCAGATCAAAGGCTGTCATCTTTGATCTAAATGAATCTATCCCAGTTTTTCGCACTAATACTCCAATAGTCTTGGGTCGACAGTCTTCTCTATTTTTCAGTGGCTCACTCTGTATCTTCTACAGTTTTCAATCAAAAATGAAAATTCTTTCACGGGAATGCAGACAAAGATAATACCTTTCTTTCGAGTTATCATTCGACCCATCTACCCTCTTTCAAATTTTCAACAGTTGTCACCCCTGCTCCAGGGGTTAAAATTCGAGATGAGGATGGTACTTGATGATGACTGTCATTGATCACAATAGATCTGTTTCATTTTACTTCACTGAAACTTGAATAGTCTCAGGGAAATAGTCTTTCCTATCTTTCAGTTGCTCACCCTGTATCTCCTACAGTTTCAATTAAAAATGAAAATTCGTTTTAGGCGATGTAGACAAAGATACCGCCCATCTTCCCTATTCAAAATGTTCAAGGATTGCAACCCCCGCTTAGGGGGTTGATATTTCTGGCAAGTGTTGTACCCCAAAAGATTGACCTGTTTTTGCGTTTCGATCAGTAATGAATATCTTGGTAGATATAGCCTTCGATTTCGTTGAAGCACACTGTATTCTCTCTATCGCACTTCAATTCTCATCTTTCACTTCCTTCACTGCGATCAAACTATAGTATGATCTCATCGTCGACTCCGTTATCTTTTTCCTCTCCATAATTTGGCAAGTCTTCTATATTCCTGTATTCCTTTCCAATTTTCCATGATTATGCCAATTGAAACGATTCATGTAATGCCAATATAGCATTGATGAGAGCACTACGTGTGTTCGAGTACGGCAAAGGAATGGCTGTTGTATATGTCCAGTGAGTTTGTAAGAGCCGCCTATAAAAAGGAGGCATACATTTCCGTAGGCCAAATAACTACCACCGTGCTGTGGTAGTTATCATTGCACGGTCTAAGAGAGTTGTTCGACATCCACTATAAACTGTCCACTTATGTCAATGGGTAAAAACCCCGAGCACATGGTTGAAATAATAACTCCAAGACTTAATTTTGTAATTTCTAATATTTCTAATATATATATATATATATATATATATATATATATATATATATATATATATATATATATATATATATATATATATATATATATATTACTAACATATGTTTACTAAGTTAGTAAAAGGCCTTTATGTACTGTAGATTTTATAAATGATGTAAATTGTTTCGCAAATTTTCTTTAAATTAAACAAGAACCACGAAGAAATAATATATGGGAGATGTCAACCCAAATTATTGGGTTCACACTGATTCTAGAACATCTATAGATCATAATCAGCATCACTTAGAAGACCGAACCTAGCCATCGGGGCTCTCTGGGTCAAACAGAGAGGAAATTGTTTTGTTGGGTTTGAATATTGAAGGGATTTTGCGGTTATACTTCAAAATTGGCAAGCAAGAACAGGGAAGTGATTATGTTTCAGGAGACTTACACTGCGACGGAAGAACATCTCCGCGAAAAAGGAAATATCGCAGGTTAAGTACTTTGTGAATATCTCCTGAGTCCTTTTTATGACCTTGCTTGCTATGTAAAATCTTTTCTTAGATTTGTTTGAACATATGAGAAGTATGATTGTTGAAATATTTTTTTGCTGGTTTTCATTTTCCATTGTTACAGATTCCAGTCCCAAACCCCCTTCCTTTCACCGTTGTCTTCGTCTGGAAAACATGGAGTGCAAGATGAGAATTGAAGCTGCTAAGCAGAAAAATCTTTTGAACTCTGTATGTACACACGACACTAACACAACATAAACAGACAAGCTATTTCTAGTGCAATAGCGACAGAGAAACGAGTTTTTCCTCAGGTTTTTTCACTCGTTTATTGAATGATATGCAAGATATTATAGTTCCCTGTTACATTTTTTGAACTCACACACTTCTTTTTTCTGAGACACACCATAATTAAAGATGAGCATTTATTGTAAATCCAATTATTCGAATTTTGTAAATATATATATATATATATATATATATATATATATATATATATATATATATATATATATATATCTGTTCAACCTTGTTTCTTTCGTTTCGCGATATCCCATAAATATCTCAATATTATCGTTATATAAGCTTTTGTTGTTCTCTTGTTTTTCTTTTCACCTCAATAAGTCACGTTCTGCTCAATTTATTGAAGATTTAAACAATTGTTATTGTTTTTGTCTCTCATTTTCTTCTTTTGTTTCTTTCATAAAATAAACCTTAATTTATTTCTTTTTCAATTGGAATATCTCAAAAGGATCATTTCTAACAATCCTTCGAGATTTCCAAAATCCCTGCGATATTCAAAATATCCGTTGATTCCATATAAATTGGTCGTGTGTATTATATTTACAATATCCTGCCTTCTTTGTACTCTTTCTCTTCATTTTAGAATAATGTTATTCAATATTGAAAGAAAAACTTCAAACAGAGCAAAATTCTCAATCTCAATGCTACTAATAACAATATAAATATAACCTCATATTTGTATGTACTTTTACCTATAGAGCCAAAAAGTCTCAATTAGTGTCAAACTAACTGTCAGACTCACGGTATACGATTGACTTGATGTAACTGTTTAACCTATAAATTAATATTAGAAAATAATGTATATATGTATGTATGTATGTAGCTCTCAGTGTGTTACATCGAACGATCAGTTGTTACATCAAATTGGCCTCCAAGAATATTTTTAATTACCTAATTGATTCACTTCTTTGGCGTTACATTCCAAGATAATTGTAAACTCATTGCGAAAGTGCCTGACGGAATAACGTCGTGAACATCTTGTTTGAAGCTTGTTTTGTTAATTTGATTCGAGCGTAATTGAGTTAGGTTATCTTGATTATGAAAATTTCAGAAGATGATGGCAAAGTCGGGAAATATGATGTATGATATACTTGATGCTCTTATTTGAGGAACACCGCGCTCGAACTTGATGGTATTTAATTTATCGGAAAATAACATGACTGAAAATACGCATATGAAAATTAGAGATTCAGAAATTGGGTGATGAACGAAGGACTAGACAAAAATGATTCATATTTCAATGGTCGTAACTAGATACAATTATTATATCAGAATACTCATACCATACATTCATTATCGTTCGATCTCCCTTTAATTGTGATACTTTGCAGCAGTCCCCAATTCGAAGATCGTAAAAACATTTTCGAGATAATAAAATTTCAATAAAGTCGCCTACATATGGCCCCGCTTTAGGCGTAATAAAATGAGAAGGGTCGAATCCCGTCACTTATTGCATTTTCATCCGAAATTATAGTAGCACATCTCTTGGTTGTAAATTTCAATATTAATAGGAGGACACTGAATGTCGTTCCCATGATGTGCGTCTTAAATGTCCGCATTTTCTCGAGAATAAATCTCCTCGATTTATGTCCCTCTCGAAATTTTGTTTGCCAGATGTTTTCAATAGAACGGATAATTCCGAAAATCGTTGGAAGAAACGAAAATCGTACTGAAGTTCAGAATCCAGATCATGCTTCGATAAGAAAATCAAATGAAATATGATAAAGTATGAAGTGAATATTTCAATACTACACTAACAGTGGGCACTGTCTTCGTTCCCGCAATTTATGTAGTTCTAGAGTACACAGGGTGGTCCAGTTTTTATAGCGAAAAATTTAGATTCTAATCTCTCTCTCTTCATTCTTTATCCTCTCCTGAGGATGTAGCGACTAATGAAATGTCATCAATGAAAATTTTCCATTCCTTTCTATCCTGTGCCATTACAACTAGAGAATGCATGGGTCGGCCTGTTGTTTCTGTAATTTGATCCATCCATCGTGTTGGGGACCTTCCTCTTCCTCTCTTTCCATCTACTTTCCCCTGAATAATGATTTTTTCCGAATTCTCTGGTCCTCTTCTCATGATGTGTCCGAAGTATCTCAATATTTTTAGTTGAATTGCACTCGAAAGTCTTTGTTTTATGCGGAGTTGCTTTAGAATCGATGTATTCGTTCGGCGTTGTGTCCATGGGATGTTAAGCATCTTTCTCCAACACATCATTTCTGTCGCGTCGATTTTTCTTCTTTCGCTCATTCGAAGGGACCAAGATTCGCAGCCGTATGTGAGAATTGGAAAGATGAGGCACTTCATAAGCCTGGTTTTAGTGGAAATAGCGATATTTCGATCGGCCCAAATTTTATTCATTTTTTCCGTAGCTACCTTGGTTAGTTCGCATCTACGTTTAACCTCTCGTTCTACGTTTCCTACGTTTGTTATCAAGGATCCCAGATAAAGATATTCTTGCACTACATCAAACCTATCAATTTGCTTTTTTTCTGGTTGATTGTTGTTGATCCTGTCCACGATCATGATTTTTGTTTTAGAAACATTCAGTTCCAAGCCAAGTTCCCTACTCTCTCTCTCTACTCTGCTAACAAGCTCAGTCAGTTCTTCCTCACTTGTTGCCAGGAGGACCGTATCATCCGCGAATCTCAGATTATTTACACATCTTCCGTTAATTGGTATGCCGCCCTTCCATCCGTCTAATGCCTTTCTCATTATGTATTCAGTGTATATGTTGAATAACTGAGGAGAAAGAATACACCCTTGCCTCACTCCCCTCTTTGGTTTGAATTCTGATGACAGTATTTCATTGATTTTCACAGTATCCCTGGTTTCATTATATAGGTTGATGATTAAGGCACACAAGTGATCCGGTACAGCCATATTCCCTACTTATTCCATTTCACTCTATCGAAATCTTTTTTATAATCAACGAAACATATGTATAGGGGTATATTGAACTCTCTGGCTTTTTCTATTATTTGCCTTAAATTTATCAAATGCTCTCTAGTCCCTCTTCCTTTAACAAATCCTGCTTGCTCTTCCGGGATTTGGTGTTGTAAAAGTTCTTCAGTCTTTCGTTGATTATTGTCAGCATTATTTTGCTCGTATGTGAAATAAGTGTTATCGTTCTGTAGTTTTCGCATTTTCTGTTACTCCCTTTTTTGTGAATTGTGATAATTGTGCCTTGTGTCCAATCTCTTGGCCATTGTGTTGTTTTCCATATTTTATGACACAAGTGGTGTAGGCTTCGGGTGCCCTCTTCTCCTATTCCTTTTAGTATTTCGGATGTTATTTTATCGTTGCCTGGAGATTTGTTATTTTTAAGTTTATGGATAGCTGACGTAATTTCGCTCTGCAGTATGAAAGGTTCTTCTTCGTATTCTTTTATTTCGTGTTCATTAATTTCCTCGTTTTCGGCGTAGAGTTTCTCGCAATAGATCCTCCAAGTCTCTTCTATTTCTTCTCTGTCTGTAACAAGTTTACCATTTTCATCTTCTATAGGCCATGTTTTTGGTTTGAATTCTCGGGTCAAGTATTTAATTTTTCGAAAAAGATCTCGTGGTTGGTTAGAATGGCTATGAACTTCTATTTCTTTGCATATGTTGGAAAAATACTCGTTTTTATCTCTTTTACATGACCTCTTAATTTCATCGCTTATCTCTTTGAAGGCTTTCTTGTTGTTAGTATCAACCTTTCCTTTATTTGAAATTTTTCTTCTTTCTTCGACCAGTTTCAATGTATAGTCAGAGATCCAATGTTTTCGTTTGAGAGGAGGTTTTGAACGTTCTGTCTCTGCGGCGTTTCTTATCCAGTTTTTTATTTCTGTCCATTCTTCTTCCGGAGTTGTTTCTTCTATCAGAGTTGGCTTAGTTGTCCTCAAAGTGTCTTGGAAGCTGTTTCCAGGCCCTACGACCAATCTTTTTTCAGGCTTTCTCGTCACGGGTGTTTTGAGTTTCAACTGTATTTTGGCTGTTAAGAGTTGATGGTCTGTACCACAACAAGCTCCCGGATAGGTCTTGCAGTTTGTTACCGAAGATCTCCATCTAGTTCTCATCATGATATAGTCAATTTGGTTTCGGAACTTATCGCCTGGACTTTTCCATGTATAAAGTTTTCTAATATGATTCGTAAAAGTAGGGTTCATGATTGTGAACTCATTGTCAATAGCAAATTGTATTAATCTGTCCCCTCTTTCATTCCTCTCACCGATTCCGTATTTACCGACAATGTTTCGGATATGGTCATCTGTATTAGTGTTTCCTACTTTAGCGTTAAGATCTCCCATAACCATTGTGACCTCTCTGTTGGGAATCTTGCAAAGCGTCAATGAAAGTTTGTCATAAAAATCTTCTATATCGTTCTCACTTGCATTAGCTGTGGGAGCATACACTTGTAATATATTCAGTGCCCTTGGTTTTGTGTTTAGTCTTATGTTTATTTTACGGTCGTTGATTGTCTGGATGTCTGTTAGGAAGCTTTGTATTCTGGGTGTCACTAATACCGCTACTCCGGCAATTTTCGATTCTAATAGAGAATCGAAAAATAATACGATTTCGCTATTTAAACTATATTTGAAAAATGCTTCGTCAAGTTTATTAAAAAAAATCAAATTTATTGATTGTTGCCAAACGACTGCAGATGTTCGAATGAAATTTTATAGGTGTTAACTGTCGTCCAGGCAATATGTTTCTTTTCTAACAGGTAAAAGGATATTTCAGAGGAAAAAATGGTAAGCCATTATATATTCACAGAAAGAATTTATTTTCTGGAATCTGCATTCAGTTTGGCAGAAAAAAGCACTATTTCGATTTCTCTGTACGATTCTGCATATGTGAGTAAAAATTTGAAATTAAATGGTACTGTTTACCAGGAAGAGGAGGATGTTTGTTTCCGTCTAATATGGAATCCTGGCCACTCGGGCATTGAGGTAAATGAGAAGGCGGACTCATTGGCTGCTCGAGGAACTAACCTGGAGTTCATTGGACCGGAGCCTAAGCTTGAAATTCTCCTGGAAATAGCAACGATGAAAAACAACCGATGGCTGGACTTGAGGATACATGAGCATTGGATGAGCCTCCTAGGTCTCAGACACACTCGACATGCCATCAATGGACCTTCCACTACAAAAGCCAACGCCTGGCTTAAACTCTCTAGGTTGGAACTGAGAGTTTTAACTGCCATACTAACGGGGCACTGTCGCCTTAGGAAACATCTAAATAAATTAGGATTGGTTGAGGATCCTTCATGTAGGCTATGTGAAGAAGATATAGAATCAATGAAACATGTTTGTGCGAGTGCCCAGCTGGGGACAGGGTCAGGATGGACGAACTTGGATCTTGCAAACTGAAGCCCACTGAGCTTATCAAGCTCTCACCCACAAAACTCGTATCCTACACGAGAAGTATGGGGGACTGAGTATGCGACAATAGACTGCTGGGTTGCAGTGGCCAGGCTGCTAGGCAGCCCTTACTCAAAAAATAATATCTATCTATTTACGGTATCAAACGCGAGACCAATGTTTTCAAACTTAATTCTTCGTGCGAACTTTTCTGTACATATCTCTATATGTGTGCTCATTTTCCTTATCCACATTTTCTTGAGTGACCACTGTTTTCAATACACCTGCACTAGAATCACAACTTAGCCCTACTCTCCTGCATTTAAATTCACCATTAAGGTGGATAAAACTTGACTGGAATGGTGCTTCAATTCAGAAAACAGAGAACTACTCGTCGAGTCATTTATGTTGAGATAATTGACTTTTAATATTATAGAAAATTATTGCGCGAAAAGGATCACGTTTAATTCCATTATTTAACTAACTTGTATATTGTGACAGTTTGTTGTGGCTGAAGCACAGGACCCATAGCACTGAAATTTTGGATTCATACCAAGGACCGTTTGGTACTGATAGTTGATTGATGGTGTCTATGTCTCAGAATGCAAAACAAGAAAGACATTCCTCGCACTACCTTTTGCGGCTATTTTCATGGCGAAATTTCTGGCTCATTTCGAATATTCTCCATCAACTATGTCCCCCAGACGGAGAAACCACCCAGCTCAAGGTGGTAGAGATAGGATGAATTGAAAATTTCCACCATATTTCCTGTAATAACCATGATATCTTATGCGGTTTCCATATTATTCTTAGATATGAAATCATCACAAAATTTTGTTTGAAGAATTTGTGATACGACCCTATCTGCTGAATCGGGATGGAGAAGTTGAAAATTTTCAAATTGCCATATCTCCAGTAGTACTCAAGATATACCATATTATCCTAACGAGCAGTATCATGAAATAGTATTGTTCAAAAAGTTTCCTTTTCTTCTTTTCTAGACTACAAAAGTTAAATAATTCACTAGGGCCTATACAGTTTGGCCAAGCTGATTTCTTAGGCTGCAAAACGAAGTCTACCTTTCTTAGTTTGACCTAATTCAGTGAGTACTCTCCATTCACCGCCTTCTTTGATGTCTTTACTTTTTCACTACTCAACTCTTTCATAGAAGGCGGGCTGATATGTTTGTTTGTTTGTTATTCCTTTAACGTGCTCTATTTCCACCTTTCGGCCAATGACACCCTGGGGAATTCTGTCACCTCACTAACCCCTCTCGTGTCGAGGGAAGGGATCTTTAATGTCCAACACATCTCTGTTAGACAGGACCAACGGCTTTACATCACATCCGAAAAGATGGATACTCAAGCGATTCCCAGAATCCGAAAAATCGCACCGACTTTGTGGGGATTGAACACAGGTAACTCTGCGCAGGGGACAAGTATCATATCCCCTACGCCACCGAGCCGGTTTGCGGGTTGATATATTTTTCATTGAATTTTACAGAATACGTCTGTTCTTGTTATTCTTATAATTTTTATTCTCTTGAATCATTCAATTTAAATAACATTATATATTGTGTTGAATCTCAATAAAAAGGATTCGTGATGACCATTTTTCATAATTGTCACAATCATAACTTATAATTCCAAAATAAAAGAGTATTTTAATTATTAGTCTATTACACTAATCGATAATGAAAATTATTCATCATACCTTGTAAAATTTCTTGTGAGATCTGTCTAATTTCATGAGTTATACGATCCTTAAAGATACCAATCGAATTTAGTTATTCTTTGAATACCCCTAGTTTCAGATATTCGCATAGAAAAAGTCTAAGACCGTAAGGTCTGGAAATCTGAGGAGCCACTGAGTTTTCCAACATACCTGTTACAGAAACTGGTATTTTTCTATTCAGAAACGAAGTATTTCGTAGAAAGATCAGGTACCTCTTGATAAATAATGAATGGCAAATAACACGGTTGCCAATTATGCCTCCACCCGTAACAATTTTATGCATATTGAGTTTGAGTATCCATAAACAAGTGAGAGTTTTCTGGAGACCAATATCGGTAGTTATGACGATCGATCCCATCGTTTAATGTAAAGACAGGATCATTCGAGAAAAGTATTCATTCCAATCCTTTCATTGTTTGATCGATAGAGTTCATCATGTATTTACAAAATTCCACCCGGGAATTTGAATCATCCTCAGAGTTCTAGTTCTATCGTCTTCAAAATCAATTTATATAATTCGGTTAGATGCATTACTTGGAAAGAAACTTTCGCGACGTCGTAAACTTAGTCAGCAATATCTGAACCGGTTGATCTACATATACAATAGAATTTCTCATTTTACGAACATTTCGATGCAACAGATATGATTGAGTCACAACAGACGCCAGATGTTCCCCCTAGACAGATAGAGTGAGGGCTGCTTAGCACCACGGCCACTACGATCCAGTAGTCTATTAAGGCACACTGTCCTAAATTTCACCACGAGCTCTATCCTTCTCGTGAAGGATACGAGTTTTGTGGTTGAGAGCTTAATAAGCTCAGTCAGCTTCAGTTTGCAAGATCCAAGTTCTTCCACCTTGACCCTGTCCCCAGCTGGGCACTCGCACATAACATGTTCCATTGATTCTATATCGTCCTCACATATCCTAAATGAAGGATTCGCAACCAATCCTCATTCATTTAGGTGTTTCCTGAGGCGACAGTGCCTCGTTAGTATTGCAGTTAAAACTCTCAATTCTAACCACGAGAGTTTAAACCAGGCCTTGGCTTTTTCAGTGGAAGGCCCACTGATGGCACGTCGAGAGTGTCTGAGACCTGGAAGGCTCATCCAATACTCACGCACCCTTAAGTCAAGCCATCGGTTGTGTTCCATCCCTGCAGTTTCAAGGGAAGTTACGAGCCTAGGCTCCGGTGCTATGAACTCCAAGTTAGTTCCTCGAGCGGCCAATGAGTCCACCTTCTCATTTCCTTCAATGCCTGAGTGGCCAGGAACCCATATTAGAATGAGCCTTCTCCGCTCTCCTAGTTTGGCAAGGGTAGAACGACATTCCTGCACCATAAGTAAAGTATAGGTATCGCATGCCAATGCTTTCAGTGCAGCTTGGCTATCGGTGAGGATTTTAATTGACCTATTTGTTAATCCTTTCGCAAGCAAGAGGTTAGCACACTGGTCAATGGTGAATATTTCTGCTTGAAAGACAGTCGCATGCCCACCAAGACAGATCGACTGTTCCTTGGTGGAAACTCGACTGTAGACACCAGCTCCAACACCTTTTGCAGTTTTTGACCCATCCGTGTACCAACAGGGACCCTCAAAGTCCTTGGAGCTGATCCATTCCTATCTTTCGGGAATTATGATCTGGTATGGCCTCTTCATGTAGGTTTTAGGTGTTGCTTTGTTCTACCTCATACTCAGCACTTCATTGTCCTCAATTTCAGAATGTAAGGTAGAAAGATGATGGAATCTGTAGAAGGCCATTCTTGCCACTCCTCTAACGACAAGATGAAGAGCAGCAAGGCAGTTCCATGGCCGCAGTGGGTGTAGAGCGAAAGGTTCCTGTTTCCTCCTAACAAAAATTGATCATTCTTTACGCTTCGTCCAAAAATAGATAGTTTGGCAGTTATTATGACTTATTATGGTGTTTTCGTCGTGTAGGCTTTCCAGAAGAAATTGCCATTTTGTGAGAATATGTATAGTATATATAGTGTTTAGCAAGACTTTTGAACAAAAAAATTTAAAGCTTATCGAAATGATGTCGAATATCTATTCAATCTTACTCACACGCTCTACTTCTGAGATCCCAAATTTTCAGAGTTCTGTCGTGACTGCCAGTAACCACCTTCGCTGCCTCTCCCAGGAATTTTGCAGCCATTACCTTTCCGGAATGTCCAGTCAATGTGTGCTGAAACAAATGAAAATAATCAATTTGGTAATAATTTTCTCAAAGGAAGTGGACTTAGAGAAGTTCAGATGGACGAACGAAAAATGATATTGATTTCATATTGTGCAGCGACAGAAATAAATGTAAGGATGTATCAGTGATAAATAAGTTCAACACAGGTAATGATCACAGATTGGTTCGAGCGAGCATAGCAATAAACACAAAACGTTCAAGAAAAAAGCTAATAGCGCATCCGAAATTCCCAACTGCAGATGTATTACTTTTGAACAAGAAAGAATATCAGACAAAACTTGAAGTTAAATTAGCACACGTCACAGAAATGAAAAACAAATATATTGATGATCTTGCAAACAGATAACTGATTATATACAAATGGTGATAAAATACATATATAGCTGAACGAAGAAACACAAGGAAACCAAATAAAAACCGCAACTAATCGAATTGATAAAGACAGGACGAAATACACCAAGAGAAGCTGCAGAATACAACAACATGAACAGAATGGCGAAGAAGGAAATACGAGCAGACCTAAGACAGTTTAAAGTAAAACAAAATATCGAAACCATCGAAAACAATAAAAACATGAAAGTACTGAAATTGAGGTTGAGCCGAAGCAAACAGAAATTTCAAAAATCAAGAACCAAAATGGAATTTTTATATCAAAAAAGGAAGAATTGCAGAATAAATACACATATTCTATAAAGAACTTTATACTTCGACCATGCCACGTCCAAATGGCATACACAAGAACATCTTGAACGTAGGATCTGAAGACTTGCCTGAAATAACTTCTTCGGAAATCAGACATGCACTCAAACAGATAAAACAACGAAAGTTCTCAGGGGAGGATCGTATAACACCTAAAATGTTACAAATAGAAGGAAAAGCTCTTGAACCTGTCTTAAAATTACTTCTGAATAAATGCCTAGTTGAGGGAAAAATACCAGAATCATGAAAAAATGCTGAGGTAATTCTGTTGTACAAAAAGGCCACAGCACGAATATTGAAAACTATCGACCCATAAGTCTGCTTTCGCACATTTCTAAGTTCTTGACGAAGATTGTAACTAACAGATTAACCAAGAAGATGGACTCATATCAACCAATTAAACAGGCGGGGTTCAGAAAGGGCTACGGGACCATAGATCACCTTCAAACTGTTAGAACAGTAATAGAAAGAACTACTGGTATAATATCACTATACATCTTGCGTTCATCGACTATCTATAGCTTAGATCTAGAGTACAGGCAGGCAAAGAAAAATTATAGATGTTTATTAAGGGAAACCAAATACAGTACATGGAAAACCGTTTGAATACAGCTCACAACAAGAATAAAACTGTATGGAGCATTGTTAATGAAGAATTAGGTAAATCTTCGTCATATAAAAACCAATTTTCATTACGTATTGATGGTGTAATCTGTTCAGAACCTAAAATGATTGTATCAGCGTTTGGAGAATACTTCTCATCAGTAAATAACAAATGTCTTCATCAGCATTTCGGGAATAACATTTCACAATGCTGCACATCGTCAATAATGAAAAGTTGCAATTTCTTTTTTTTCCGGTTACGGAAGGTGAGATTATATCAACCATTAGACTACTTAAATCAAAAAAAGTACTGGTATTGATTGTATTTCTTCAAAATTTTGAAGTGTATAGCTGAGCAGATTGCTCCCCATTTGTCTTTCATTCTAAATCTCTATCTCTACAAGTAAGTTTCCAAGTACACTTAAGGTATCAACTGTTATTCCAGTATTCAAAAGGAACGACACCAGTAATATTGCCAATTATAGACCTATATCTATTTTGAGTGTGTTTTCTGAAGTGTTTGAGAGGATTGTTCTTGATCGGATGATGGACTTCATAAATAAGTTCAAGCTTGTGACAGACTGTTAACATGGTTACAGGCAAGGCAGATCTACGCAGTCAGCTGCGATTTCTTTCGTAGATCATGTTTATAAAAGCCTGGATGAGAGGTTATATGTCGCAGGCTTGTTTTTTGATCTTTCCAGAGCGTTTGATACCCTCAACTTAAATTTCATTCTGAATAAACTGTACAACTTAGGATTTAGAGGTGTTTTTCTGGATTGGATAAAAAGTTACCTGTCAGACAGAGTTTTTCGGGTTAAAGTACAGGACAGTTGGTCCAGTGATTACAATGTAAACTTGGGGTTCCTCAGGGTCCGTGCTGGGACCTTTGTTGTTTCTTCTTTTCATTAATGATCTACCAGATCATATTATAGTAGAGATATTAATGCTAATCATTATTTTTGTTGATGACACTTCATTTGGTGTCACAGCGCGGAGTCCTGAGGAGCTGGCAAGTGCTTGTAAAAAAATTGTTAACTCTTTCAACTGTTGGTGTCATGATAATGCTCTAATTTTAAATGTTGGTAAAACTGAATGTTTGTTCTTTGGTTTGAGAAATGCTGGTGAGAGACATCTGATTGTGGACAGTGCTTTAACATCTAAATCATGCACAAAATTTCTTGGTATTCATGTCGACAGTGGACTGACATGGTCAGAACAGGTTGAGCATGTGTGTAGGAAATTGAATAAAGCTTATTTTGCTTTATGTAAAATAAAAGATTCGCTGCCAGTTACGTCCCTGATGACAGTGTATTACAGTCTTTTTCATAGTCATTTGTCTTATAATGTTGTATTATGGGGAATTCAGTGGATGTAATAGGGTTCTCATTCTTCAGAAACGAATTCTGAGAATGATGTTCAATATAAACCCCAGAATGTCATGTAAACCTGTTTTCATTGAGAATGCCATTTTGACATTTCCATGTGTGTATATTTATAGATGTTTAGTGTATTTAAAGGATAATGAGGCTAACTTTTCGAAACTCTCTATGTATCACGATTATGCAACTAGAAGTCAGTCAACTCTTCTCTTGCCGAAACATGTACTTCAAAATTTGAGAACTCTCCAACATACCAGAGTATCAAATTTTTCAATACTTTACCTCACCATCTGAGAGTTAAGCCTACAAAAGTGTTCAAATCTGTTCTTAAGTCTTTTCTTCTGAGAAAGGCATATTATTCTATTAAAGAATTTATGGAGGATGATACTCTCTCATGACATGTCCTATATACCGATGTATCTTGTAGGATAAATAAATATTATTATTATTATTATTTATTATCGTGGACTTATGCACTATCTCAGCTGTTAGCTGGATATAATTTACCTTTCCCAGATTTAGCAATCAAAGGGAATAGGCTCGATTACAATATACTTGACATGAATTTTCTAACTATCCTACATGTATTAAGAATTACAGCTTTTTGCATTTCTATATAGGTATTCTTATGCAATTCTAATTTCTTAAGGCTATCATGCAAAGTTTTGGGTATTAAACCAGTCGAGGATACGATGACAGGAACAATATCTATTTTATCGAGGTGCCACATCTGCTTGATCTCAATAGCAAGGTCTGTTTATTTGAACTTCTTCTCCTGGAACTTGTTCAGCACGTTGTTATTATTCGGTATGGCGACATCCACCAGTATTGCTGTTCTGGCTCTCTTATCATACACCACTATGTCCGGCCTATTATTCGTCACCGTTCTATCAGTGATAACAGGCCTATCGTAGTATAATCTGATAGAGTCATTTTCCAATACGGGCGCCGGCTGATACTTGTAATATGGCTGGAAGGTGTTCAGAAGTCCGTACTTGTGTGCAAGTTTCTGGTGGATAATGTTGCACACTTGATTATGCCTGTGAAGATACTCCGTATTGGCCAGTTGTTCGCATCCGGACGTAATATGCTGTATAGTCTCCGATCTTATATGGCATTTTCTGCACTTATCTGTTTGTGATGTTCCGTCCTTCATTATAAATTTTTTGTAATTGTTTGTAGCAATCACTTGGTCTTGCATGGCCATAAGGAATCCCTCTGTTTCTGCAAATAATTCTCCTTTCATCAACCATTTGTTGGAGGCTTCTTTGTCGATGTGTGGTTGATTAATCTCATGGTGATGTCGTCCATGCAATTCCTTTCTTGACCATTGCTCTTGTTTTTCAGTATCTGATAGGAATGGTAGATTCATTATTATTATTATTTATTATCGTGGACTTATGCACTATCTCAGCTAGTAGCTGGATATAATTTACCTTTCCCAGATTTAGCAATCAAAGGGAATAGGCTCGATTACAATATACTTGACAGAAATTTCCTAACTATCCTACATGTATTAAGAATTACAGCTTTTGCATTTCTATATAGGTATTCTTATGCAATTCTAATTTCTTAAGGCTATCATGCAAAGTTTTGGGTATTAAACCAGTCGAGGATACGATGACAGGAACGATATCTATTTTGTCGACGTGCCACATCTGCTTGATCTCAATAGCAAGGTCTGTGTATTTGGACTTTTTCTCCTGGAACTTATTCAGCACGTTGTTATTATTTGGTATGGCGACATCCACCAGCATTGCTGTTTTGGCTCTCTTATCATACACCACTATGTCCGGCCTATTATTCGTCACCATTCTGTCAGTGATAATAGGCCTATCGTAGTATAATCTGATAGAGTCATTTTCCAATACGGGCGCCGGTCGATACTTGTAATACGGCTGGAATGTATTCAGAAGTCCGTACTTGTGTGCAAGTTTCTGATGGATAATGTTGCACACTTGATTATGCCTGTGAAGATAGTCTGTATTGGCCAGTTGTTCGCATCCGGACGTAATATGCTGTATAGTCTCCGATCTTATATGGCATTTCCTGCACCTATCTGTTTGTAATGTTCCGTCCTTCATAATAAATTTTTTGTAGTTGTTTGTAGCGATCACTTGGTCTTGGATGGCCATAAGGAATCCCTCTGTTTCCGCGAATAATTCTCCTTTCATCAACCATTTGTTGGAGGCTTCTTTGTCGATGTGTGGTTGATTAATCTCATGGTGATGTCGTCCATGCAATTCCTTTCTTGACCATTGCTCTTGTTTTTCAGTATCTGATAGGAATGGTAGTTTCAGCAGGTCATCTCTGGTAGCAAGATTTAGAGGTGTATATCCCTTATCAGCCAACGATACCACTCTATGTAGGTCAGAAGTGAGAGCTTTTGCTGAGAAGAATTCTCTGAGATTTCTTATCTGTTCAGTGTGTAAATTGACAACATCTATTAATCCGCGTCCTCCTTCTTTCCGCTTCAAAGTTGTTCGTATCACAGACGATTTTGGATGATGATTGTTGTACTTTGTCAGCATCGTTCGGGTCTGCCTTTGAATATCATCTAGCTCCGTCTTAGTCCATCTGATTATTCCAAATGAGTAAAGCAACACTGGAATGGCGTAGGTGTTAATTGCCTTGACTAGATTCCCCGAGTTCAACATCGATTTCAGCACAGACTTCAGACGCTGACTGTATTCTGAACGAATCTTCTCCTTTGATTGCTTTTGGTCTAACAATCTGGCTTGTTGGTATCCCAGATATTTGTATGTTTCGCCATCTCTCATGCACTGTATAATGTCACCGTTTGGAAGTTGTGTTTCACCATCTATGACTTTCCCTCTTTGAATGTTCAGGGTCTTACATTTTTCAATCCCGAATTTCATATGAACATCTGCCGAGAACTCACTGACAGTTTTCAGCAAATCATCCAATTGCTTGTTGTTCGAAGCATATAATTTGATGTCATCCATATACAGCAGGTGGGAGATTGTATGATAATTCCTTTCTGCTTTTATCCTAAATCCGTATCCAGTTCTATTGAGCATTGAGGACAATGGGTTCATTGCCAAACAGAACCATAGTGGACTCAAAGAGTCTCCTTGAAAAATTCCACGACGTATGGGTATCTCGTCGGTTTTAATTGATTTATTGTTCATGTTGACCTGCAGAGACGTGCGCCAGTGTGTCATTGTTGTCTTCAAGAACTCTACCAGGGCTGGGTGAATTTTGTATATCTGCAATACTTCAACAAGCCAAGAATGGGCGGTACTATCGAATGCTTTCAGATAATCGAGAAAAGCTGAATGAACATTGCGATGCCCTACGTGTGCCTGTTTCATTATCACAGAATCGATGATGAGTTGTTCCTTGCACCCGTGGTGTTTCTTTCTGCATCCTTTCTGCTCCTCTGCTAATATATTGTTGTCGTCAAGGTGTTGGTATATTCGATTGGATATGCATGAAGTGAGTATTTTGTAGAGTGTTGGCAGGCAAGTGATTGGCCTATATTGAGACGGATCCTGTGTTCTATCGCTCTTAGGTAGCATATATGTTAAGCCTTGCGTTAGGAAAGTGGGTGTTTTCTTGGGATGTTGAAGAACATACGTGAGCTGTTTTGCTAGGGCTCCATGGAGCTTATCAAACTTCTTGTACCAGTAGTTGTGGATATTATCTATACCAGTGGCCTTCCAATTGTTGGTCGCTCCAATTACTGCTGTAATTTCTTCCTCCGTTATTCCATCGAAGTCCATATGTCTGATATCGAGGCGTTCTTTTTCATTCGTGATCCATTCCGCATCTCTATTGTGTTCTTTGGGGTTCGACCATAGTGATGACCAATAGTCGGTCAAGCACTGTGCGTCAGGTACTTCTCTGTTATTGTTGGTCGCAGTTTTGTTATTTCCCTTATGAAAATTGGCAGCGTTTTGGAGGAACCTTTGGTTTTGTTGTTTCCTTTCAGTACACTTGACGTATCTTGAAAGCCTCTTTGCTTTTGCTTGGAGTTTCTGTTTCAAAGTGTCCATATACACGTCGATGTGTTGTTTGTGATCAGGGTGTTTTGTGTTCGTACCAATTTTCCTATAAATTTTGCGTATATGTGATTTCAAGCGCCTTGAGGGTTTTCTGTTTCTCAGGAATTCTGTGAGGCGACCGATTTCTGCTCTAATATTATCAATATCCTTCTCCAGTCGTTTTTGCCATGGTGGTTTTCTGACGCTTTTTGGCTCAGCTTGAATCAGAGTTGTGGAGATTTGTTGTTTGTGAAGTCGAAGAACCGCTACTGCTCCACAGTAAATCAAAGTGTGAATCTTCTCCAAGGTGTTTTGGTCGGTATATTCTTCAAACATTGAGTTTACACTTGCTAGGATGATATTGGTGTTCTTGTTCGTCTTGAGTTTGGGCAGTTTAGGTCTTTTAGTTGGGTTACTACCACTGAATTCAGTTATTGCTCTGTTGAGTTCTGATCTTGCTAAATACGTATATTCGTTCTGCTGATTCGGCTCAAGAGGGCGTTCCATGTTAATATTCGTTTCCATGGCTTCGATGTTATCTGTAACACTTTCATTGACTCCAGCAGGTATACCGTTATGAGTATCATTTTCGCTTCTGAGTTCCATTATGACCTCTTCTCGTAAGCTTTGCAGCGTTTCTGAAGAAAGTAGCCCGTTTTTAACGATTGTTCTTCGTTGATCCGAAATTCTCTGCTCGGATATGTGCTGTAATTCAGGATATTTTTCTATGAACGCAAGATGTAACGCGTATCTGTATGCTGTCATTTCCGATTCCAAGTTTGTAATCTTGTAATAGGAACGCATAATGAAGGTATTCATTTCTGGAGTCCACTTCATGCGTTTCCTAGGGAGTCCGGCTCTCGTGGTCGTAGGCATAATGGCTTGCGCCGCCGTTGAAACATCAAGAGTCGGTTGAGAGGTGTTGATGTTATTTCCCACTCGGTTTTGTGTTGCAGTATCCCTACTCGATATCACGCTGCTTCCGTCGCTAACCGAGGGAGACTGTGACTCACTTTCCGAACAAGACCCTCTTCCTAAATCTTGAACGCGACAAGAGGTTATGGTGGTACAATGTCGATTCACCCGTTTATTCCTTAGATTGTACATCATTGGATAGGTTGCATTTTATACCTACTGCCAGGTTCAGCTTGGGTACCTCGGGTTCGCTAAGCCCGTACTCAGAAACAATGTTCCTGAGCCCCTGAGGCTTATTATTATTATTATTATTATTATCACAAAACATTTTATAGTTTTGAAACAGAGGCCTTTCTCAGTGCTTTGGACGATGCAAGAATCGGTTCGAGATACTCTACACTGATAAAAAACATCTATGGAAATGCCACTTTTCTTGTTAAGATAGACGATGGTTTGAGAACAGATGAAATACCTTTAGAAAAAGGTGTTCAGCAGGGCGATACCATTTCTTCTAAACTATTCACACTAGCACTGGAAAATATCTTCAAAGTGCTGAATTGGGAGAAAAGGGACTGAATATCAACGGAGTGTAGCTGAGCCACTTGAGATTCGCTGATGATAATGTTTTGATTAGTTCCAGAGAAGAAGAAATGAAATCAATGCAAACCGAGCTCAACAATCATTCCAAGAAAACAGGACTCAAAATAAATTTGAACAAAATAAAAATTATGAGTAATAGCAACATCAGAATCGATATCGACGACGTCATCTTGGAAACAGTGTACCATTATAACTATTTAGGCCTCAAAATAAAAATCGTTAAGGAAAATCAAACTGCCGAAATAAGATGCCGAATTCACCTAGCATGGGCCGCTCTTGGGAAACTTAGTCTCATTTTGAAGGACCGAAATATACCAATTTCTCTCAAAAGAAGAGTATATAATAGCTGCATAATCACTGTGGCTACGAATGGACTGAAAACCATGTCCATAACGAGAAAAAAGGAGGACCAACTTAGAGTCACGTAGAGAGCTATGGAGAGAGCCATGCTAGGGATATCATTACGGGATAAAGTCCGAAACGATGACATAAAAAACAGAACCAAAAAAACAGATATCATGGTGGCGAGCCTTAAGTGGCAGTGGATTGGACATGTCGCTAGACAGGATGCAGATAAATGAACGAATGAAACAATATCCTGGAGACCAAGAACAACGAAGAGAGGTGTAGGAAGACCCCAAAAAAGGTGACTGGATGACCAGGAATGCATGAAAGAAATTAGAAAAGGCCTATATCAAACAATGGATGAATGAAGGTAGAAAAGAAGAAAAGAAAGAAATATGGCAAATAAAGGATTATTTCTGGGACCTCTTGATTTTTTCAATTCCACACAGAGAAGATCAATATTTTTCATCAGAACTGAAACAACTTCAATCACAAATTATCAAAGGAGCTTTCTCATTTCAAATACGTATTAAAATGGATGATGTTGATTTTTTATGTCAAAATGAAAATGGTCTACAATCGTAGACCACGCGAGTAAATACTTTAGAGAAGAGGGCGCGAGTAACCGAGGGTAAAGGTACATTTTGTTTTCTTAGAGGAATTAAAAATTGTGTGAGTCAACCAAAAGATATATCGCTAACACAGGTATATCAAACAAGAAACGACTGCCGCAAGTAAACTTAACAATCTCGAGGTTTGCACATTGAAATTCACGAATGTGAGTACATGCAACGTAAATGAGAAAACTGCTCTGTTCCCAGCATGATATTTTCACTACCCACGAAGCAAACTGCACCCAAAGACGTTAATCATCCGTGGTGTTAGGAAATGGCAATCGTTGGAAAGATTGCTTTATTATCGGAAATTCGCGAACTGAGAAGTTCAGATGGGAAATTACATTTTTGACCACCCACGCACATTATTTCGCCGAGAGTTAAACAGATATTTATTATGCCGGCAGTTCAAAAATACGAAATCAACCTGACTAATTACAAGTTGTTTACGAACTTAACTCACTTTAGTTTCGAATCTTTTCAGACGACTTCGTTCAGGTACACGCTACTTTGAATGAGCTATTGGTGTGACGGCAAATGTTGAAAATATTTGGTGAAACGGAATTGCATAATATTGTCACCTGAAATCTGTGGTTTAAAATCAGTATTTAACCCAGGAATGTATAAGTGGGGTACTGTTGCCCTATTTAAACATTTGCATAGCGTAGCTTTTTAGTAGCTACTGATAAGATATCCCTCTGGAAAATGAGATGCGTGATTAAGTTGTTATAGTAATTTTGGTGAGTGCATATCAATTTCAATCACGAACCTCACCTGACTATTGACGTACACTTTCCCGGTAAGTAAATTTTAAGTTTACGGAGTGATTGCTACTTTTTACTTGTGTACAAAATAGTTTCAATTTCAGAAATATGGCTGCGAACTCCTACAAAAACAAAAAAAATGATTTTTGCTACTTTGGTATGAATTGAATGAACAAGAAGGTTTTTTCGAGAGCGAAAAAGCTATTTCGAGACCAACGATATTGATCAGGATGAAGGGTTAGTCCAAATTAGTAACGAAGTAGGTGAAGAAAACGGGCGTACGAAAAGGACGATGCGGGGATAAGTAGTCAGGAAGAACAGGATGAACTGAGTGGAACTAATGTGAATTCACGTAATGATGAATTTCACCATTGAAAAAACGATTCGCTACTATAAGGCAATTTCACATGCTGCTTCGACAGAATATCGGCGGTCAAATTAGCACTGAAACGATATGACAATGTCTCAAAGAGTTTGGTCTTAGGTCTCGTGTTGCAACTAGTGTCCTAGCTCTAACCGCAACACATCGAAGAACTCTATTGAGTTTTGCTAGGGAATATTTCAAATGATGAATTTTATTCAGGGAATTATATTCATCTCTTTGAAGAATATTCAATTCCGATCAAGCCTTCTCAGTCATCTTTAGTAGGTGTAGCAAAGTGCTTAACATCTACATTATCTTTACCTTACCTTACCATATTCCAAGTGCACAGGAATTCATTTTGTGAATATAGCAACTTTGGGTAAGGGAACAAAAGATTAAATTTAGCCGGAACAGTAGGTACTTATATGGAGTTATAAATCTTTCTTTTCTGTATAGTAACCGCGTTGCTGGTATATAAGTCATGTTCAAATATTACCTCAGCAAATAGTTTCACATTTATCTCATCTTAATAACAAAGCAATAGTACATAAATGTTAGATTCACTTTACATGTATATTTGGAGTTACAAAATTTTTTTTCTCTTGTAAGTTTTATGCTTCCATAGCGCCCAAATTATCTTTTCATACTGTAATTATTGATGTCTATGACTCTGATGATATAACTTGAATTGATTGTGTATTGTTTCCATTAAAGGGTAATGATTTTAATGTCAGGCCAGGAGCTTCACTCCTGCTATGATACTGTCACATCATACTGTCTGTAGCCAATTTGTTGAGTATTTTGAACAACTCAATTAATTCCTCACTCAGAATTTTATTGCTTTAGTAGTTGCTGGTTCATTTTCTTGTTGTAGTCTTGTGTTCCTGTACTGGCAACCGGATTACAATGTCTTCGAGAAATTGGATTAGGCAATACAGGAGAAATCCAAATTTGTAGCGTTATCTTCAATCTCTTGAAAATTGATTTGTAGGTCAATCTTAATTATATCTGCCAGTAACACTGACTATGGTAGGGTGGTGATCCTTCAATTGATTCTTCATTCAATCTAAATTCTGTTGATACCTTCTTTTCTTTAAATTAATCGTTACTACCTTAATGAACATATACATACCTATCTTGGATTGACTTTGTTCGAAATATACAGATTGTTGTTGGGAATTGAGCGTTCTTCGACATTTCTTATTATACCTTCCGTCTCTGAGGATCTCAATTCGGCAGCAATTTGCTGTTTCCATACCTTGATTTTGATTTCATTTGGTCTATTTCTACCGATTTCGACTCTTTTAGGATGCTAAGAAAGAGTTTTTATTCCTTATCTTATCGTTCCTGGAAATAAAACCTATCTTGGTATCTCAAATAAATTCTCTTTTATTACCGATCTTGACTGTGAATTTCTACTTGAGCATACTAAAATCTTTTTCTTCCTATTCTTTTAAATAGACCTATTAGTCTGTTGCTTGCCGAAGCCGTCTCTGGATGGTTTCTTGCGAGGTGGACTGCCAGCTTTCCTGCCATCTTTTTGGGGGTTTTTTTTGGGCGCTTTCCATGTGGCTTGCTCTCCATCATTATGCGCGGTAATCTGTTTTCGTGCATTCTTCGCACGTGCGAATACCATTCTCTTCGTCTTTGTCTGCCCCATCTGACTATGTTTACTATGCCGCATTGAGCTCGTATATCAGTGTTTTTTATCCTGTCCAGTCTGGTCTTTCCGAGGATAGTTCTTAGGGTTTTCATTTCGGCCGCGCGTAGCATACTTTTAGTTTTGTTTGTGTCTTCGCGTGCTTCTATGCCGTAAATCATGATAGGTCTGATGCAAATCTTATAGATCTTCACCTTGCTATCTGTTCCCATGTGCTGGTTTGACCATATCACATCTCTAAGACACCCTAATAGAGCTACTGCTTTAGTTATGAGACTTCCTACTTCCTTCGCCGGATCGTGGTAGATGCAGATGTACAGGCCTAGATATTTAAAGACATTGACTTGCTCGATTGACTTGTCTTCCACAACCACTTTACACCTGACAGGTTCTCTGGAGAATGTCATGGCTTTGGTTTTTGATATTGAATTTACCATGTTGAGTTGTTGGCTGACTTGATAGAATTTAAAAAGCTGTCTCTGAAGATCGTTCTCCGTTTCTGCTATAATAGCTACGTCGTCAGCATAGCAGACCACAGATATTTTAGAGTGGCCCATTCTGTATCCCAAATCTAAGGATGTGACTTGTTGTATTATTTCATCCATCAAGAGGTTGAAAAGGAAAGGGCTCAGGCTGTCACCCTGTCCAATTCCGCCTGGTGTTTTTATGTTAGGTGTAGTATGTTCGCCTGACTTGATCTTTTTCACATTTCCGGTGTTTGAGTTTTTAATTAGTTTGGTGATTTGGGACGGGGACTGTCTTCTTATTAGAATCTGTGCATACTAAAATAAACTTCATTATCGTTCCTGAGACAGGACCTGTCTTGGTATCTAAAGTTCTTTTCTTACTAATTTCGACATCCCTTTATGTAGGTTGTTGAGTTCTCTTGTCAAAACTGCACAATTCCTTATTCCTTCAGGTATGAGGTGAACATGTTCTGTTCAATTTCTTACAGTGTGAGCACGGAACTCATTAACTAGGATTTTGTGTGGATTACTTAACGATTGCGACTCTCGATTTTGACTGGTCTAGTTGTTCTACAGAATAATACTTTTCTTGCTTTCAAGACGACACTACTATTTTCTATTTCAGACGTTCTCTAATTTAGAATTATTTTACTGATCTTGGCTAGAGTTGGTTCCTTGTTGGTTGGAGGTGTTGCAGACTGACCCTACATTGAATTTCCACTTCATCCGTCAGGTACACGAGACTTGAGTAGTACAGTTTCACCCTATTGCGCAATGCCTGACTAGTCACACAACATCAGTGATGAAACAGGTGGAGAGGGTGTTCTTTTCGGGATCGGAGTGACGTACGTTGAGCCAGAGTGGAATCAAGAGGATCCAATGATCACAAGAAATTGACCTCTTCTACCCATGGGGAAGAGGGGGAGTCTTGTCACATGACTCTTGTTCTTGTAATCCGTGACCTTGCCGCAGTTTCGTAGTTGGTTATCTCCGCTGGCTGTTACGTTAGAGCATAGAATATCTTGGTGATACATGCCTGATTTGTGAAATTAGGACCTAGGTGGAGACCCGTACCTAGACAAATTCCTAGGTGGAGACCTGTACCTAGATCGACATTCCTAGGTGGAGAGTGCTGAGTAGAAATTCCTGCGTAGAGACCTGTACCTAGACCGACATTCCTAGGTGGAGAGTGCTGAATAGAAATTCCTGCGTAGAGACCTGTACCTAGACCGACATTCCTAGGTGGAGACCCATGAATAGAAAGTCCTAGGTGGAGAGTCTTGACCAGAAATTCCTAAGTAGAGACTTGTACGTGGAGTTCAAAAGCTGAATAGAGATTTTCTTTAGAGGCAGCAGTAAGACCAAGGACCACCAAGATAAGTCTTATTGACTATATTAACATATGAACAAGTATTTGTTTTTTCGCCAATTTTTCTTTAAATTGAACAAGTTCCACGAAGAAATAATATATGAGCGATGTCAACCCAGATTATTGGGTCCATAATGATTATAAAACATCTAAAGATCATAATTGGCATCACTTGGAACTGAACCTGGCCTTCGGGGCTCTCTCGGTCAAACAGAGATGGAATTTGATGAAATATCGCAGGTTATGTACTTTTTTATTATCTCCTTAGTCCTTTTCATGACCTTGCTTCCTATGTTAAATCTTTTCTTAGATTTGTTTAGACATATAAGAAGTATGATTGTAGAAATATTTTTCTGCTGGTTTTCTCTTCACATTGTTACAGATTCCTGTCCCAAGCCCCCTTCCTTTCACCCTTGTCTTCGTTTGGAAATCATGGAATGCAAGAGAGAATGAAGCGGCTAAGCAGAAAAATCTTTGGTACTCTTTATGTACACACGACACTAACACAACATAAACAGACATGCTATTGCTAGTGCAATAGCGACACGGAAACGAGTTTTTTCCTCAGGTTTTTTCGCTCGTTTATTGAATCATATACAAGATAGTATGGTTCCCCTGTTACATTTCCTGAGCTCACACTTGTGTTTTTGCTGACCCACATCAAAATTATAGATATAAGCATTTATTGTAAATTCAATTATTCAAATTTTTGTAAATCCTCTCTTTCAAAAGAATATATATATATATATATATATATATATATATATATATATATATATATATATATATATATATATATATATATATATATATATATATATTATATATATGTATTTGATTAAATATCTAAATACAATTTTCATGACTTTTCTTCCAAGATTTCAGTGACAAATATTGAGTTAGAGTCTCATTGCTCATTTTTCTCAGGGCTTAACCAGAGTATTAAGGTTAATTTTGTTAAACTGGAATATTTAATTCCGATCTAGCCTTCTCAGTCATCGTCAATCAGATCTACACACTAGAGGTACAGTCCAGTCGGATATCATGAATATGGGCAAGAGACTGCAGTTTTGGTCTCGTTTGACCTAATCAGTATTGCACACTCATTCGTAACACCAAGCCAGACTGCTATCTACTCATCATAATTCATTACGGTTCATCAAGCCTTTTATACTATGGTGACGAAAAAAGTATCCAGAAATTTTCATTTAAATTGCCCGCGTTTAGTATTTCAAGAATTTCAAGTTTCTGTATGTTGCTATGTTGGTCCTAAATTACTATGCCAAACATGAGCGTGAACTATCCACTAGTTTGTTTACGACATCTATTGAAACCAGTCGACCTCAGTGGTACTCTGCGAGTTTTACAATGGAAAGAAATATTGAACTAAGAGTTTGTCTCAAATTTTGTGTTTTGAACAAAATTACGTATGTTGGATCGTTACCAATGCTGAAAAAGATTTACGGAGACTCTGTTTTATCGAGAACCCAAGTGCATGAAGTGGTACAAAGCCTTCAAATACGGTCGGGAGATCGTCGAAGATTTACCTCATTCCGGACGATCTTCGACCTCTTCAACCCACGATATCCTTCAAAAAGTTCAGGAAACGGAGCTCGAAAATTGTCATGATAGTTTTCAAGAGATAGCTCGTGATCTTAGCATCTCTCGTGAAACCACTCGTTCGATTTTGGTGAACCAATTAGACATGCGGCGCGTCTCCGCTCGGTCCGTTCCAGAGCTCAATTTTCTTCAAAAAAAGTACCGGATTCAGGTAGTTGCAGACATGCTGCATCGTACTAATTCTGATCCCACGTTCATGGGACGGATCATAACCGGTGACGAGACATGGGTCTATGAATAAGACACACTATCGAGCCATAATTATTGGAATGAGCGGAAAAAAATAAGCCAAAACTGAAAAAACCTCGCCAAAGTCGTTCGAAAATCAAGACGACGCTGATTGTTCTCTTTGATATTCGTGGTGTGGTTCATCATGAATTCGTTCCGTAAGGTAAAACGGTCAACAAGGAATTCCATTTAACCGTTTTGTATGTGAAATATCCGCCGTAAGCTGCCGGATTTATGGCAAAACAATTCGTGGATTTTTCATGACGATAACGCACCATCTCAACGGTTATTAACGACTTCAAGACCAAACACTCGATTATTTGCCTGATCTAGCTCCGTGTGACTTTTTTCTTTTCTCCAAACTGAAATTGCCGCTCCAGGAAACCAGTTTCGATAATATAATCGTCAAAAAAGAAAATTCCCAGGTGGCATTCCTGAAAACCCCTACAAAAAATGTTTCGATGGACCATATTTTGAAGGAGATTTAATAAATTTTGAAGTAAATCGAGATATTTGCGCTTTATTACATATTTTCGGTTACTTTTTTTCACAGTAAAAACACCTCAAAAAGTTCTAGGGAACGTCAGTTTCTAGGCAACCACGGCACCGTGTGGGTTTCAAAAAACTCATGACGTTTAGGTGTTTGTTGAGTTAATGTCCTGTCCATAGGCCAACTACCATGCCAATAGACTTTTTATCGAGGGACAATAGTTCACATACCCTCTTCTTTGTTAGCGGCCCCTTTGTGAGCAATACAGTATTCACAAATTATTATCATTCCCCAATTCTTAATGATTTGTCGGCCCAATAATGAATTGCTGGACCATAGTGGAATGCAGCTCGGTCAAGAATCACAGGAGCACTGCGTCTGCGGATTCGCTCAATTTCATTATGTCGTGCTTGCTGTTGTTGTACAGTCGTACAGGCTCTGATCGCACGAATATTGAATCATACTCGAGAGAGGGAACTAATAGTACAGGAGAATATTTGAATTTGGGAGGCTTTTACTTGGTAAAATTCCATTATCAATAATAAAAAACAAGTACTGTGTTTTGAGGAATTCTACTTAATAATTGCGATTCGTAACGCGTTTCACTACACCGTAGCTTCTTCGGATTAATAAATGTACAGAAAATAGGAATGAGAATATAAATACAAATAATCCTAAGTAATTAAAAGCTTATTGGGTTGCTCCTTCTTAAGTGGTTATTGATTACAGGTATATCCAATAAAATTAAGGAATAGATTGCTCCCTGAAGAGATTCAATAGAGGTGAACGGCTTAAATCGATTTTTTCATTGATGAGTCTACCTGGGTGTTTGTGATTGTTGATTTCTAAAGTTTCCCAAAGATCTACCTTCCAATATTTATTATCTGTATGCAAAATTTCAAACTGTGGGTTGAAAGGGTAACTATTTTCTAGGAGATGATTCGCGTAATTTGAATCTGATTTTTCATTTAAAAAACTGCGTTTAAGTTCCGATATTCTAATATTAAAATTTCTATGTGTTCTAACAATGTAGAAATTATCACAGTAATTGCAATTCAATCTATAAACACCTGATTTATTGCTTGCTACTAAAGAATGATTTCAGTTTCTCACTTGTAATGCCAACGTAGGTTAAGGTGTTGAATTATTGTTACAATTTATCGACAGGGTAAACTTCATTCAATGCTATTCTACTTTGTTTTTATCTAAAATATTATCAATTAGTTTGGGATTGAAACCATTATTTTCGACTATTTGTTTAATCAAATTTAATTCTTTGTTGAAATTTTCTGGTGATAACGGGATGTTAATCAATCTATGAATAAAACTGTTGAATGCTGACATTTTGTGTTGATACGGATGATACGACGAGTTATGCATTATAATATCTGTATGTGACGGCTTATGGTAAATCGCGAAAACATGTTTTCCATTTTCATTGAAAATTGTTACGTCTAAGAAATTTATTAAATTATTGCTTTCTATTTCGGTTGTGAATCCAATTTTTGGATGTAATGAATTTATAAGATTTTCGAAAATTTTAACTGTCTATCTGTTCCTGTAAAGCAAATAATGATATCGTCTACATAGCGATACCAGCATAAACAATATTTACTAAGTGGATGATTATGAACTAATTTCTCCAAATTATTCATGAATATTTCTGCTAACAAAGAACTTAACCTATTGCCCATAATCAAGCCGTCTTCACTAGTATAATATTTGTTATTGAAATGGAAATAATTTTGATCTAAGCAAATTTGTAATAATGAAAGAATATCTGATTTAATGATCGTATTGACATGATTCTTTTCTAATAATTCTTCAACCAAGTAGTACGTATCTTTGGGAGGAATGTTGGGAAATAGATTCTCAACATCGAAAGAAATGACTTTGAAATTATGTAGTATAATGGTATCTTTGATATTGGCAATTAGTTCGTATGAATTTTTGACCGAAAATTTAGATTGAGAATATGAAGAACCAGAGGACAAAGAAGAAGGATCAGAAGAAAAAGAAAATGACTCAATTATTAATTCCGTTTCTTGTACATTGAATAAATGAACATAATAATTTTCATTCTCAAAAAATTCCTGTAAAATTCGAGGGTACAACGAAGATGCTTCTTGTTTCGGGCACGAGTTACGTCATAGACCACAGTCGTTGCGATGCAGTGTTCAGCGTCTCTAAAACCCCCGTAGTAACAATTTTCGGCCAATTTCTTGACAAATTGTCATAATACTCCAGAGGAAGACGTTAAAACAACCGCTCATGGCACCAGGTACCCTGCAGATTCTTGCGTCAAAAACCCCGAACGAACAGATCTGTATTCATCTACGCGCTTATTTACGTAATTTTCTACTTCAAAAAGTAATTCTGTTTTTTTTTTCATGCACAAATGCAATTTGGGATTTCTTCATGATTAGAGTAGGTCACATAGTTTCTAGAGATTTTCACTATTTTGTGCTCTAATATCTCAACTGAGAGCTCCAAGTCATTGGCGTTTCGAATATTTGGTTTAAATTTAAATTCAATAGCTACTATTGTTCCTGAGAAAAGAGTCTCGACAGACGGACAACAAAGTTCTTTTATCAGAATGCGGAATCCTTGGGGTCAACTTGGGAACCTCCTTCATCATACGGTTTGAAATCATTCAGAGCTCATTCTCGCTACATTTCAATATATGTGTGTATAAACGAAGGCAAGCGTTCAAACATATGAAGAACTAGGCGGTTATCTTATAGGAGTTTCGTTTGAGGAAGAATCTTCTATTGATAATTAATGCGAGTAATTGATTTGCCGGCTACCATAAAGAGTCCTTAATAATTTACCATCTCTTAATTGTTTCGAAAACCTTTTCAACCATTTACTACCGTTAAACAAATAGGCATGATTTAAATGTTCTAGAGTTAATTTGCTGTGTAATATATCTGTCAATGAAACTACACCAGAAGTAATTAACTTGATTGAAGTTCTTTCGTTTAATATAATAGTTGAAGAAATATTTTTTCTTCATTGCAACAAGGAAGGTTGCAGGCGAATTGTCGGTTCGTAACTTTTTGATTCGGCTACTTCTAACATTTCTCCTCTTGATAAATGTTTGAAATCAACCTGTGAAATTTCGGGTTGAATAACCTAATATTCCATCAAATACATAAAATAGCTCGCTACACAGTTCTTTAAATGCAAAAAAAATGAGAATTCATATAAAACCAAGACGGTTATTTAAGTAAGTATACAGGGTGTTACATGAAAGTATGTCACAACTTGAGTAGGTAAATCTACGTGCAATGTCAAGAAAAGAAGTTCATATGAACTTGTCTACAAAATCTTCGTTTCGGAGCTACAGGGTGTTAAAATTTCGTGGAAAATTGTTTCTTTTTTCAAAACTCCTACAGTTTCTGAGATATCCAGCTCAAATGTGGAATGCGAACTATTTTTCACAGTCTCTATCATTACACGTCGTAAATTTCAACAAGATGCTACAAGATGTTTTCCTTTCCAGAGTCATGTCTTCTTTTGCCCTTTCAAACTTTTTTCCAGTACGCCACTAATCAGCGTACAATCAATTTTCGTCATCTTCGTTCAATTTAAAAACTTTTTTGACTCTTGCAGTTTTTTCCTATCTCCGACCGCTCTCGAGCAAAAAATTATTGAACGATTGTATGCAGTCGCTGAATTGAAAGCACTTCTAATTTGAAAAAATGACTAGTAAGCTTTAATTTTTTTCATTTATTTATTTATTTTGACAGTTGCCAAAAATGAACCAGTGTCTGCTCGAAATGTTCATTAAATTAACGTTTACTTTTAAGACTTTTGCAGTTATTGTTCTAAGAAACGGTCTGGCTGACGGAAACACAACACAAGCTAGGCGATTATATCAGGTACGCTTTCCAAATCGGGTAACACTAGACATGCGAACATTTTCAAATATCCACGAAAAGTTGAGGTGAAACTGATAGTTCTACCGCAAATAATCTTTTGAAAGGTGTAACTCAAACTGTGAGAACTACAAATATTGAGGAAGCAGTTTTGAATTGTATTGATTTGAATCCTCATGTGAGTACAAAAAAGTTCAATATTTCACATGTTCTAGTTTGGAGGATTCTCAACGACTTTTTATTGTAGCCGTTTCGTATTCAACGAGTCCAAACTCTACTTCCTCGAGATTTTACTTTATGATTGAATTTCTGCCGATGGTTCTTAGATAAGATTAGAAAAAATGCTTATTTTGATAGTGAAATAATGTTCACAGACGAAGCTAACTTTTCGAGAACTGCTATCACAAATTTTCACAATAATCAACATTGGGCTGAGGAAACTCCCTATTTGATTGAAGATTCCCATCATCAAGAACAATTCTCGCCTAATGTTTGGATCGGAATAATTGTAAATCATATGATTGGGCCATTTTTATTGCCTAACAGACTAAATGGTTCAGCTTATTGGCTATTTCTTGACATGAAGTTACCTATATTGCCACTTTTGGCGAGAAACATAATGTGGTTCGCGCATTACTGGGCACCAGCACATTTTAGTGGAAAAGCTAGGAAATTCTTGAATATTAAATTCAACAACCAATGGATAGGTCGGGGTGGGCCAGAACCATGGCCTCCCAGATCCCAGACTTTAATAATTTATACTTTTTTTTATGGGGATATCTCAAAAGTTTAGTTTATATCATTCCAGTGAACACTGTAGAAGAATTGAGAAATCGAACAATAACCTCTTGTGACACGATAAGAAATACCCCAGGAATATTTCAAAGAGTGCGTGATAATATGCGAAGAAGGACAGAGGACTGTATTCTTGCAGATGGAGGATACTTCCAGCAATTCATTTAGTTTTCAATTGTTCTTTTTCTTAGTTTGAAATTGAATAGGTATAAATTGATTCTCAGAAGACAAGCTATCGAAATAGAATCATATTTTGGTCATAGCTCTCGAGTATTTCTATTATTTTTTTTTTTATTTAGGAATAACATACACTTCAAATAATTCAAATTGAATAATTTTTCACTCAAAAACGGTTGGAGATACGAAGAAAAGTGTCAAAAAGCTTCTAAATCGAACGAAGATGACGAAAATTGATTGTACGCTGATCAAAGGCGTATTGCAGAAAAGTTTGAGGGGGCAAAGGGAGACATGGCTTCGGAAAAACACCCTGTGAATTTCAGTTGAAATTTAGATTTAAAAAACCAATTTTTTCCGGAAATTTCAACACCCTCCGTAACGAAGCTTTTGCAGACCCATGTTACTATAAACTCTTTTTCTTAAAATTTCACGTAAATTCACCTCCTCAAATTGTGACATACTATTATGTAACACCCTGTATATGAAAGCACCAACATTTTTGTCATAAATTAGTATCTACCTTTAACTGGAAGGTCAATTGTTCTCTCAGGATGAAAGATAGAAATGACATCCATTGTTTGTTTTGATCCGTATAAATTTTTTTTTTATTGATTTATATTTCGTTGATCATAGCATACCTTTTGTGTTTCTCTGTTTGTAGTTGCGTACCCACGCACTGGCTTAGCCTTAGTGGGTAATCCTTGATGTGTTTTGTTCATTCGTCATGGTCATAATTTGTGTTTTTTTTTATAGTTTGTAATGGGAGGGGGGTTTTCACATTGTGATTATGATTGAGTGAATAAAAATTATTATTATTATAACTGCAGCTTCGACAGAACAAGATAGTGCAAATTAACACTTAAATGACAGAAAAATGTCTCAGGAAATTCATTATAAGGCCTCAAGTCGCAGATCGAGACCCAGATCTAATCGCAGCACATAATTGAGCCCAATTGAATTTTTTCGTAAATAGATTCGGTCCTGCAGAGAATGTTCTTATGAAGGGCGATTCTGCTGAAAAGGTAACATATAATGAACAAGCCATACGGGTAAGTCTCAGCATAGTTAACTGCCCAATCCACCCTGTAGCTAGGACTAGGTAAATCCAATACAGACAATAAATACCCTCGCATGCTCAAGAGCGGATTTTATGCAAATTACATATTATACTTCACAAAGCTTATATCGGTAGCAACTCCTTCAAGATCATGAAATCAGATCAATGGAGTAGCTTGAACGAAGTTTAGACTACAATCCCAATGAACATGCTGGCAGAGTACTTGATACCCGCAGCGGATGTTTTTACGTTTTCCTCTGGAAAATAATGACAATTTATTAACAGGAATACGAGATCGGCGAGTGACTGAGGAATACCTGGTACCCGCAATGAGCGTTTTAAACGTCTTTCACTGAAGTATTGTGACAATTCGTCAAAGAATCCGCACAAATTTGTTACTCGGAGGTTCTCAATGTCGCCAAAGACAAATCACGTCACTGAGGTGGATCAATAAAAACAAATATTTTTTTTCGCTTAGTACTAGGATGAATAGTTTCTTCAACACCTCCAAAGAGGTCTCTGCAAGTATGAGCTCTCAATTGTAACGGAAAGGTTCTCCGCCTTACAGATTCCTATTTTTTTATTATCACATAGAAGAATGGATATCTCGCTTCCAACTTCTTGAAAAAATATATCGTTTCACAGATTTCGTAGAAAATTGAATGCTCTACAAAAAAAGTCTCTAACGTTTATTTCGTACATCTAACCGTTCAAAAGAAATTAACGGTTGAAGTTTGATTCTTTCCAGGTAAACTTTTTCTTCCCTAATAATTTACCATCTGTTAATTGTTTCGAAAACATTTTCAACCATAGTTAACATATAATGAGCAAGCCATACGTGTAAGTCTCAGTATAGTGAACAGCCCAATTCCCCATGTTTCTGTCTTCCGAATAGGTAAATCCAATATAGAGAATAAATACCCTCTCATACTCAAGAGCGGATTTTATGCAAATGACATATTTCACATATTTATACAAAATTGGAACAAAGATCCATATTTCCCGGTATTGTTACATGTTTTCGTCATTTATCTAGATTCTATAGATTATATTTCTTTCACGTGTTGTGAATCGAACAATTCAAAGCCAGGTAACTACATTATCAACCACCTAATCTTCTAAAAAGCTAAACGGTGACAAAAGCCATTCAGACATTTATGTCGTAAATAGGAATGATTATTAAACTATATTTCGATTACCTGCCATACCCTTTTTTTCAATTCAATTGACTTGATAGGTAACATAGATTACAAGGATACTAAATCTTTTTTGAGTTTTCACAAAGAGGATTTCCAAACATTCGGTGTTGAACCCAAGTAGTTTGAAAATGCCAAAAGTAAAGTTTAACGCGAAATGGATCGAACCATATCCAGACATGATCATGCATGGAGAAAGTTTATTAAGTAAGTACAGCGTATTCATAGAAATATTCTTAATAATTTCCTTTTACTGTGCGTTCAAAAAAGACACGGCAATATTCAGGGAGGTGACTGCTGAAGTCATGAAGAGAGTTCATATAAACATAGGTCCGCAAATACATCGTTACCGATTTACAAGATGTTGAAGTTTAATCGAAAGATGCAGTTGAATTTGAACATTTTGAAAACCGCTGGAGATAATAGGGAAAAATTTTGGGAGTGTCAGAAAACTTCAGAGACGCATAATTTTGAATACGACACTTTGCTACGTATACGACTCACCAGTAGCGAGCGTATGGCAACACTCAAGTTATTTTCAAAGAAAAAACTAAGAGACTACTGAGTTTTTTTGAAATAAAGAATATTATTGAATTTTCTACTTCGTACGACGCCAAGTTTTCGAGAAGAAGAACAAGAAGGGGAAGCCCATACATTTCATTGTTGGACACGTAGTTTTCGATTAAATGAACCATCGTAGTGTATTTCTCTTCATCATTGAATAATCTATGTTTGAAAATCAAAAGTTTAATTCAAGGGCAAAACAACGACTTTTCAGTAGCACCAATAGGTCTTGTAAAATGACAGTAATTGACCTTCTGTAGCTCGGACACAAGATTACAAGATTTCAGTGTTCTTATCATTGATTGGCAAACACCAGGAACTGTTCTCAATCAGTTGCACCAAGCAATGATTCTATTTCTTGAGTCCTCAACATTTGCCACGGGCGTAATGTAAACCAAAGACTTCAAATGGCCCCACAGGAAATGATCAAGATGGTTTAAATCTGCAGGCCAAAATTGAGATCCACCTCGTCCAATCCAGCGTTATCCATACCCTTGAGTTGGGAAATCACGAGCAAGATGACTAAAATGGGCAGGTGCGCTATCGAACATTAACCGCATCGTTTGTCTTATTGCTAAAGGTACATCCTCCAAAATTCCTGGAAGCGTGTGTTGCAAGTGGCAGTACACCTCTCCCGTAAGTCACGCTGGTAGAAATACTAGTCCAATTAGGCAAGGACCCACAATGCCGATCCAAACGTTCAACAAAAACTGATGTTGAAATCGATGTTTGTATGTTTGATGTGGATTTTCATCAAACCACATATAATTAATTTGAAAATTCTTCATGGAATTTCTTGAAAAACTCGCTTCATCAGTGAAAAGGAGGTAAGAAGTACATGCTCGTTATGGGTGGAATGGGTACAACAAATTTTCATGAAGAATTTGCCAAACAGTTTCATTGCTGACACCTGAAGCGTCAGCAATTTATCGAGTGGAGGTAGCAGGATCCTCTTGAAGTATTGGGAACCTCATTTTCCAGCTCTACCGTTCTTACTTTCCTTGGCTTTCCTGTTCCTTCATATCGTCTTAATGTGCATTCTCATATAGGCGTCCAAGAATGCTTTCAAACGTTTTTCTATCGGAAATAATACGGTTTGGAAATGTTTCAATGTACAACTGCCGAGTTTCTAATGCATTTCCGTCAGCACGTCCATACATGAAGTGCCTGTCGTTCATCTCTGCATTCGTGTAACGATTCATGACAACATATTTGAAATTTACGAGGTATGTCAATTAAGTTCCCGGAAGTTGGCGATGCTGCAGCGTTCGCATTAGTTTCATTCGAAACAGAATTCAATTCTGCGTCAGCCTGTGCAAGTTTCGTGTTGATCGGCTGTACACTTCGTGATTTATTGTCCTTTGAACATCGACCTGTTTTGACGCACCGTCGTGAAGATGAAATAACTGAGCAAAGAATAGTGATTAAGTTTGTGGTGAAACGCGGAGAAAATTCCGTGGAAATTATGAAACCGACGTGTATAAGAAAGATTGTCTCAAAAAATCAACTGTCTACGATTGGGCAAAGCGGTTCAAAAGCGGCAGAAAGTCAGTGGAGGATGATTCGCGCGAGAAAGCTCCCACCTTAGAACGCTGAAAGACGAGTTGGTCATCAACAAGGAGACGATCCAGCAAAAGCTACACTAGATTCAAGGATGCGTAAGCTGTGTGCGAAAGTAGTTTCCAAAGTGCTCACAGTTGAGCAGAAAGAGCTCCGATTGTCCATCTGCCAAGACATGATTTCTCGACTTGACGAATGTTATCACTGGTGACGCGTCATGGGTGTTCGAATACGACCCTGAGACCAAAAGGCACAGCATGCAGTGGGTAGAGAAGTGGAGTAAGCTCATCACGAAAGTCAGAATGTCCAAATCGAAAGCGTATTTTTTGATATTAATGGAGTTGTACACCACAACTTCAAGAAAAACCTCTACAACCAATGCATTCTTCCTGTGTTTACATATGGAGCCGAAACATGGTGTTTTACTAAGAAGTTGGCCCAAAAATCGACGAAAACCCAAAGAGCCCACGAGAGAATAATATTAAATATTAAACTATCAGATCGCATAGGAAATACTTGGATAAGAGAACAAACCAAGCTGACAGATGTCATGGAGAGGGCAGCTCAACTAAAGTGGTCATGAGCAGGTCACGTAGCTCGAAGAAATGACAATCGGTGGACCAAGAGGCTCATGGAATGGAGGCCAAGAGTGGGGCATAGGAGTATCAGCAGGCCAAACACAAGGTGGAGAGACGATATTAAAAAATCAGCGGGTCTTCTTTGGATGAGAGAAGCTATTAGCAGAAAGAAATAGTTCAATATGGGAAAAGCCTACATCCAGCAGTGGATTGAAATAGGCAGATCGTGACACCACGAATACGTTCCTGCAGGTCAGACAGCCAACGCAGTATCCTACATTGAAGTTTTGAAACGTCTGAAGGCCCGGGTGTTTCATGTACGACCCGAACTAGAGAAGCGTGGATGGGTGGTTCATCATAACAATGCTCCGGCCTACTGGTCATTCGAGTTCGTGATTTTTCAACCAAAAACGACATTCCACACTTCCACACCCCCAACAGTCAAGATCTGGCCCCCTGTGACTTCCATCTGTTCCCACAGTTGAAGTCTTACCTCAAAGGAAACATATAAAACGGAGTTTCGGAAGTCCAAAGCATCACAACGGCTGTTCTTAGAGACCTATCTTCGGAGGGGGTTCAGGGTGTCCTTATTTATGTACTTTTCGGACCGTCCGGGCACTTTTCCGCGAAATTAATTGACATACCTCAATCGATTCAAAATTATTGAAAAACAGAAATACTATTATGACACTGAGGTTAATCATTAACCTTATCTATGACTGAGCATAGATCAGATATTGTCGATGAGATCGCGAAGATTCCTAGGAAATTTCTCAAAATTTTCCAATCAAAAACTGGGCGTCGGTAGAAAATTTAAAAATATTCTTTTTTATCGAAAAAATTAGCGTCGTAGTTTTTCTTTAAGAATATACTGGGTTGCGTCCATACGCGCGCCTATGGTGCGTCCAAATATTGTTTCGTATTGGAAATTATGTGTCTTCAAAATTTTTCGACAACCCCAAAATTTTTCCTCAATATCCCAAGTGGTTTACGACAAATTTCAATCTAACTACATCTTTCGATTAAACTTTAACACCCTGTAAGTCGGTAACGAAATATATGCAGATTTATTCATATAAACTTTTTTCATGAAATGACTTTAGCAGTCACCTCCTTAGATATTGCCGTATCTTTTTCAAACACCCTGCATAAGTAAGATAAAAGAATACTCTTCATTTTATTTCTCTCTTTTCTTTGTATTCTTTTCTTGAATGGAGGTGAGAAGCCCTTATGTTTGCAACGGTTAATTTTCAATCGTTGTCAAGTACACTCCCCACAAAAATTGTCGCATCACCCTACTTTTACGACAATACTATATAAACATTTAGGTTGGTCATTGAAGAGTCGCTTGGTAATTTTCAGAAGTGTGAAATGAGAAGATATCATTCAAAAGAGATCAGTTTATGATGGAAAACATCAACAATTTTCGAGTTAATGGAAAATAAAAAAATGCTACCATCCTTCAAACATTCGCGAAGAGACCAATCATCGAATGGTAACTAATCATTTTCAAAATCGAGTGTTTCCTCTCCGGGCCCTAATTACTGTCAGTATACGTCTCGGAAACCCCTCAAACAAATTTTGGATGTACTCTTGAGTCACTGAGTTCCAAATTTCAGAGAGCAGATTTTCTAGTCGTTGGAGTGTTCTACAAGGCATCCTACGTTGCTGAATTTGCCACCCCATGTTGTCCCAAACATGTTGTATGGGATTCAAGTCGGGACTTCTGGCTGGCCATCTTGATATATCAATTTCGGCATTTTGCAGAAATTCTGTAACTACTCTAGCTGCATGAGGCCGAGCATTACCATGCATATAAATGAAGTTTTCGCCAATCAATGGGCCAAAGGGTACAACAGGGGGTTCAAGGATATCTGCGATGTATCTGGCCGCTGTCATTCTTCCATTACTCACTAGGACTAACTCAGTTCGACCATGGAAAGAAATGCCTCCCCACACCATCACTGAGCCCCTTCCGAAGTTTTCGGTTTGCCGGATATTGCATTGGTGATACCGTTCCCCAGGTCGTCTGTATACAGGCATGCGTCTATCATTTGATATTAGACAGATCCTGGACTCGTCGGAAAAGAGAACATTCGACCGTTCTGGAAAATCCAATCTGCAGGTTCAGTCGCAAACTGAAGTCTTGCAACTCGATGCTCTCTGGCAAGACGCGGGCCGGTAGAAGCCACCCTTGCTCTGATATCCTCTTCCCTGAGCCTGTTCCTAAAAGTTTGCAATGAAATGTGCACATTTCTGGAAAGTGCAATTTCATTTTATAGCATACTAGCCGTACATAGCCAACGATAATCAACTGGTGTTGTTATCCAATTTCTTCCCTGTCCGGCCCTTCTTCCATATTCCCCTGTTTCGTGGTAACGATTAATTGCTCTTGAAATAGTGCTTTGGTTAACATTCAACAAGTTAGCCACTTAAAATTGGCTTCGCTCCTCCTCTAGAACTGTTACAATTCTTACCACTTCATCATCACTCAAATAACATCCAGGACGTTCAGCAGCCATGAAAATAAATTCAAAGATTCGAAAATCAAGAAGAAACACAAAAAACTTGCATTAATTCAGCGTGAAAACTGAAGAGAAATTGAATGAATACTGATAGTCAAATAAACTAATTCTTGTTTCAGGCGTGTTTGAAATCATATGGAAACAAATGTTACTACATAGATAAGATTTTTCCCCTCATATGTCCAAAAACATATGTTGACAGAGAAACTGCGATAGAGCTGCTTAATCGATTGTAGAATTCAGAATAACAGGTGATGCGACAATTTTTATGGTATGTGTATATTGGAATATTTAGGAATTGAGACGAATATCCCGTCGAATTTTCGGAATTGATGAAAGCCAATTCAAATAATTTGAATATCCTGTTTCAGATTACAACTAATACTACATTTCACGTTGACTAGCATATCTCAACCGCCAAGCATGTTTCGAGTATTGCAAGCTTAAGGAAAGAAGGAAGAGGACAGGAATCTCACAAACAATGAGTCCCTCATAAAAATGATACCAAAAATAAGGAACAGTTCAATGAAGATTTGTGTAGAGAGTTGGTTCCTTCAATATTCCATTGAAAGAGTTGAATAACAATAAACTTAAATGCTTCTTGGAAAAATATTGTTTCAATATTCATATTTGATATCGCGAACGAATCTACCTTAAGAACAAGAGTCTAATGGGAAAAAGTACCACTTAACCGATTTTGTAGGAATAACGGTTTTAGAAAATGATGAAGTCGAATTTTCAACTTGGAAATCAAATACGCTGAAATCGTGCTGCCAAGATTGAAGTATCACCTTAGTAGATGTGGAAGTTTTTTTTATGTAAACATATGTTTAGCGATAAACGTTGTGATTTTCAGAAAATTCTAAGTTATTAATTCATTTTATAATGAGAATAGAATAATCCTGAGCTTGATGAATAAATTCTATGTTGAGAACTCTAGTTGTTATTGTTGTGCTGAAATAACTCTTTCTAACGATATTTATACTTTCCATATTTTCCAGAATTTTTTACGTACTTCAGAATAATGATTACATATGTACATATTTCCATCTTTCAGCATTCTATATAATTCGTTCTTTACTTATTATGCCTGATGAACACGATTCTCGAAATATTATTCGAAATAAAAAGAAATTGATCGAAAACCGAGCTACCTCGAGGCTTTCTGTCATTTGCTACCTATGAAAACTATGGCACTCAAAAAACAACGGCAGAAAATGGAATAGACAGAATCTATCATAAGTATTAACGGACCAAAAAATCTTTGGGACAGAGTTTACTCTTGAATTGTCGATCATCAATATCCGCGAGGGAATTCACTTGTAAACAACCCACTCCCCCACCCAGTTGAAGATGTTAAAAGTGAGGTTAGGTTAGATTTTAGAAGAGGAGGTAATCATTCTGTTTCGTTGCTGATTTATATAAATAGTTATAGCAACGCACGTTAGGGAACTCTTTACAAAAAATTATCTTAAATCCACGACTGCACAAATAAAACGTGTTCTGAAAAAGAATTTTTCATATTAACAACCATTAAAAATGATTGAAGATTTGGATACCAAATATTATCTATGCATATCTTCTCAACACTTAAGTCAACTTAATTTACATAAACAAATTTTCTTCTGCCTGATCAACACGGATATATATTCCAAAATCATCTTGAACGCATTAGCGAGACAAATACTCCTTTTTTTAGATCCTATCAGTTATAAAAGATATCCTTCCATCCATAATAGCTAATCACTTATCGTATTATGCAACTTCTTTATAAAGTAAAACTCGAAGCAAATTGAATTTTCGATTAATGGGGTCTAATTCGTTCTATCTACTTAATTAAGAATATAAAGGATGGCGTACTTAATAACACCCTACGGATGCTATTTTCCCACATAAATCTCGGAAGTTACTTCTATAATATTCTAATCTAATTGATTCTGAATTGATTGTTGGTAATTATACGTTTTCATTCTTTTAAATATTCTAGGGAGAGCATAGGCAATCACGCTATCCTTATATGTTGTGGAGATTTGTGTGCAACAATACTTACGAGCATACCAGATATTACAATAATATTGAATCTTTCTCATATCTTTCTGTTAATCAGCAAATAAGCTCTAAATTAAGGCACAATGGATAAGACCAATAGAGTTGCAGCGTTGAATGTTATAAAACTGACAATGTCAGTTCTCAGTTCATATAATCGATTTTACAGAATAAAAAAAGTATTTTCTGCACTGCCGAAAATTCCACCCAAGCCTTTCAAATATTCACGGCGTTTGCTCTTTACTATGCCAAGAACAATCTCTAAAACAGTTCTTACGAACAACCCAAACGCTTAATTGCCAATAGAGATACTGAGTATAGTGTTCACAAAAGAGATACCATTTCCGGTTATACCGGAAGTAAGTCATCACTTTGTTATTTCCAATGGCAATCTACCTTTTTTATTATACATCTAGAACGGACTTTTGAGCAAGGCATAAAATACCAAGTTGTTGGCACTTATCTGTCAGAACTTTTGACAGATTTAATTATTTTCATTATAAACTCGATTTTTGAGGAACATTTAAAAAAAATTGTAGCTCGTAGATCTTTTGCACTACAGACACAATTTCTGCTTGTGTGGATAGACGAAGGATCAAGGAATTATTGAAGCAGTCCACACATGTCAAATGTTTATTGCGTTGTTTTGTATGATTTTTTCAATTTGGCCTTTTTCAAACAGCAATAACTCAATTTTTTCAAATGGCACGTGTCAATTTTTATATCGCAATCAGATAAATCGTCAAATTTCAGATAGAATTGTATCAGCATGTACTATACCCATCTCTTATAGTTCAGAAATAATTCGGGAATATATTGAATTTTGATGATTTTGCAAGAACTAACAGAAAATGCTTTGAAATATTTGAATTAGGTAGCTAAGCTCACCTGACAGGTGCTTAAAATTAATGTTCTTGTCACTTCGTTCATTCGAATTTGATATTTCAACAAGAATTGTTAGTAATTTGAAGTGAAAATTCTTGAAAAACAGCAGATTGATAATAAAATGGCTGATTATTCAAACGAAGATAAGATTAATCTCTTTTTAATTCATGGCGAATGTCAAAAAGTGGTGGATAGAACTTGCAGGCAATTTAATATAAGTAAAACAAAATTTCGAAGGATCAGAAGCAATTTTCTGCAATTTGGAGGAACAAACTACATAGAAACTAGAAGAAAACCAATTCTCGAAGACGACAACAATCAAATTAATACGCTAGCGTATTTTCGTGCCAATCCACATGCGTCCATTAAGTCAGCATCAATGGATTGAGTTATACTTCCATTCAAAGGATCCTCAAGAAACATAACATGCACCCGTATTCTTTTATCAGACTACAAAAATTGAAACCAACTGACCCTCCAAAGCGGCTAAATTTCTGTGAAAATTTATTAATTCGGCGTCAAGAAGATGAGACAATTCTGCAAAAAATTATATGGTCTGATGAAGCCAAGTTTCATGAAAGTGGAATAACCAACAGGAGAAATCGAAATTTTTGGGCCACAGAAAATCTACATTTCATTTAAGTTATTGATTTCCAAAATAAATTCAGCTTGAACGTTTTTGCAATATTACTGAAAGATTTGTTGGCTTATCGCATTTATGAGGAAAATCTTAATGAGCAAAGAGCAAATTTTGTAGATGGATCACCCCTTAACATTCTGAGGGATTGCTATTACCAAATGGATGGTGCACCAGAACATAAAACACGAGCTGTAGATCGGCAGCTAACAGAAATGTTCGAGGATAGATGGTGGGGTAATATATTTATTTATTTATATATTTGAGGCAAACATGATGATGATGAAGTCCTCTTGTTTATGCATGTTGACACCAGACGTCTTCAACCTTATTTCATCAGGAACTACCTTCAAGAGCACGAAATCATTTCAACGGAGTGGCCTACACAAAGTTCAGATCTCAATCCAATCAAACACGTCTAGGACATTCTCAAGAGTAGATTAAGAAACCAGTGACACCAACGAGCTGCCGTGAATGAAGTTCAGAACAGTCTGATTCAAATTTGGAACGAAATAGATGAGAATGCTGTAAGGTCATTGATTTTGAGTATAAATCTTAAATGTCATGAAGTAATTCTTAACAATTTCATTTTTTCCAATAGTTCTGCATTTTCATTATTATTTTTATTCCAATTTCCATGAGTTACATTTTGATTTCGATTGTTCTGAAGCATTCCTTAGAGCTGGTGTGTTATTAGAAAATAATTGTTCTAAATTTATTCCGAATGAATTTGAATTTTCGATTTTGTAGTTAATTTGTTGGAGCAGTTTTTCTAAGTGTTCACTTATATTTTTATGCTTTTTCATACGATGATTCATTACTTCAGAAGCAGATATTTAATAGCATCTAAATTTGGAATGTAATAAAAGCACAAAGAGTGTACAATTTACGATAGACAATAGACTTTTCATTGAATGTGGAATAAAAAGACTTGAATTGAGATTTCTTCGGTTCCAAGCAATTTCGCTAGCAATATACGGTGTTAAAATAATAACACAAGTACAGGGAACGGCGCGGAAAGAATATGAAGAAGGAGATGCAGTTCCTTTATGAGGCAATATTAAATTTTCATATTTTCAAACTGACGTAACCCCTCAATACGGATATTCCCTCCTATTATTTTAGGGTAATAAGTGTTATTCAAGGGAATTATACAACTACATGGAGCTTAGTAGGCAAACACGCAAAGGAGGCAAGGATATAAGAATCACAAGGCACGCACATTAATATTTACGTAACATCTACGTTTACCTTCAAGATTTCCTTTTTATTTGAGCTTTCGAACCGATTAAGGATTATTATACTGCATATTCAAATCACAATCTTCAGTTTCATTATTTAATCAGTCCTCAATTCAATAAGTGTAGGTAGCAACTTAGTACCCAGATTTATATCACGCTTAACTAAGAAGTTACACATTCATCCCCATAACTACGATATAAGGTTCAAATAGTAATAACTTGATGTCTAACGGTTAATATAACCCTTTGTCGAACAGTTTTCTGAATACATACTGAAGCTATGGCTGTACATTATGTTTTTCAGAAAATAAGACCCATTCGAATGTGTCCCAAAGGGGAGTGGTTAATTGCGTCAATAATAGCTCTTGCAAGTTCTTTCCATAATACCACGGTTCTTTTTCTCCTTTGAAAAAATGTTTAACATTGAATTTCCTCTTATGTTCCAGTTTTGATTTCGACATTGCATCGGTTACTTTTTAATATGCGGTATATCTCAAACATTTTCTTATATCTTGATAGGGAACATGATACGCGTTGTCAATCTTAAGTGGCTTGAACTAACCAGTTTATCGCTTTTTCGTTTGTACTAGTTGCACTGTATACAAGAACCCATTCTAACTTTACTGTTTTGAAGTTGTTGTTTTAAGGAAGAGTTTCTCTCCAATCCCTAAGATATAATAGTCAGGACCAGTTGTATAAAGCTACTTGACAAATTGTTAAGTCTGACAATTTGTCAAGTCAACTTTATGTCAAAATAATATTTGAGTTGCATAAAACACTTCACGAGAAAATAGCAGTAAATCAGATTGAAAAGGTCGAACCAATGGTATTTGCGTATTCAGTTTGCATAAGTACATCTCAACTAATCGTCAGGTAATTGGAAAATACCCTTTGAGCTACTTTTTGTTACATAACATTTTAGTAAATTACATATCATTCATATTTATTCAAATAAACAGTCAGTTACAAATAATTTGATTGAATATTTTGAATTCGAACATTCTCAAACATATATATATATATATATATATATATATATATATATATATATATATATATATATATATATATATATATATATATATATATATATATATATATATATATATATATATATATATATATATTTTTGAAAAGAGAGTACAAAAGTTGAATAATTGAATTTACAATAAATGCTTATATCTATAATTTTGATGTGAGTCAGAAAAAAACATAAGTGAGAGCTCAGGAAATGTTACAGGGGAACCATACTATCTTGTATATGATTCAATAAACGAGTGAAAAAACCTGAGGAAAAAATTCGTTTCCCTGTCGCTATTGCACTATCAATAGCTTGTCTGTTTATGTTGTGTTAATGTCGTGTGTACATAAAGACTACCAAAGATTATTCTGCTTAGCCGCTTCATTCTCTCTTGCATTCCATGATTTCCAAACGAAGACAAGGATGAGAGGAAGGGGGTTTGGGACAGGAATCTGTAACAATGGAAAAAGAAAACCAGCAGAAAAATATTTCAACAATCATACTTCTTATATGTATAAACAAATCTAAGAAAAAAGATTTTACATAGGAAGCAAGGTCATGAAAAGAACTAAGGAGATAATAAAAAAATACATAACCTGCGATATTTCCTCAAATTCCATCTCTGTTTGACCGAGAGAGCTCCGATGGCCAGGTTCAGTCTTCCAAGTGATCTATAGATGTTTTAGAATCATTATGGACCCAATAGTCTGGGTTGACATCGCCCATATAATATTTCTTCGTGGAACTTGTTCAATTTGAAGAAAAACTTGCGAAAAAATTCTGACAGTCGTTCGAAAAATATGACATTTGTCAATATGAATGGACGTGTTGAATATATGCTTGCAATTACAATTTAGTTTTCAGAAAATGTCTTTGTTCAACTTGTAATCTTTGAGTGATGATAATGATTTGGAATCACAAGTCAAACCTGTTCGCCATGCAAGACAATTTATGAAGAGAATAGATCCACTGATGAAATATGATGAACATAATTTCGAATAAAAGAATACTCTCACTGAAATTCTGGATTTAATACCTCATCCATTGGAGCTGCAAACGCTAAGAAATCAAACCATTTCTGCCAAGCTTCAACATCTCATCACGATAAGATTCTTTGCAACAGGATCATTTCAACAGTTACTTGGTGATGAAACAGGTATTCAAAAAATTTTCAACATGTCGCAACTATGCCACCAATTGGTGGCTTCAAAGCCACAATATATATACTTTCCAAAAAATGAGCATGTAAAACATTAAATCATATCCGGATTTCAAACTGTTCGTGGTTTTTCCGTAGTATTAGCTACCGTAGAATGTACTCATATTAAAATATGTTCTATTGGTGGTGATAATGCACAGCATTTTAGAAATAGAAAAGATTGTTTTCCTATTCACGTGCAAACGATCTGCGATGCTGACCTAATAATTAGAAATATTATCGCCAGTTGGCCTTGATCTGTTCACGTTTGTTCCATTTTCAATGATTCACCAGTATGTGACGATTTTTGTGCTGAAAATTGCGGCACTGATTATTTATTAGGGGACAACGGCTATGCCTGCAAGAAGTTAAACTGCAACAAATGCTAGAGAAAGAACATAAAATGTAGCATCTAGATCTATGAGGAATGAAATTGAATGTTGTTTTGTGTATTAAAGTAACGATTTTCCTGTTTGTCTTAAGCACTAAGAGCTTAGGACCACTCTTCACGTTATAGTTGCCTGGTTAGTGCTACTTAATATTTGCACCCAACAGAACGATGAATATCATGATAACGATAAAAATGAATTACTGGAAAAAGAAAAGAATTTTATACTGAGAGCAATGAAAATGTAGTAGTTCACTCAACCATAAGGAATTCAGTTTTTGATCTGGCATCCATTCTTGTCCTGGAATTGTAATGATATTCTAGTACTAATTGAAGACAACAATGTTCTACTAAACGTTCATTTCAAAAATATTTTAGTTTAATTAGTTTAGTTCAATTCCTAAATTATGGAGATTTTATTTGATTATTATTCAAATGATGCAGTTTCTTGATATTGGTCAAGGTATAATTCTTTGTAAAATGATTTTTTCGAAGTTTTCTCATCAAAGATTCAGTTTGAGAGCTAGGCCAGCTTATCACGTCTGGGTTTGGAATGGGCTTAGGCATTTAAGGTAAACTTTTATGCACAACTTCTATAGAAATCCCACGTTATGGAAGACTTTTCGAACAGGAGAAAATATCAGCTTGCACAAAACATGTTACTGAAATTAAAAGAAATGCTCAAAAGTTGACTTTGTTTTCAAATATTCATCACGTCAACATTACTTTCTAAAAATTAAGCAGCGTCATCAAACTCATTTGGTAAACTAGTTCGCTGAAAGTGTCAAAATTTGGTACCGAGTGTCATCATTTTAGGGACTACAACGAACACGCCTAGTCGCTTTCTATTACCTTCATCTGCTGCACTTTTGTAAGCAGATATCTTTCTTTCAGTTTAAAAAAATTGAGAGTAAAAGTAGAGGAATAGAAAATTTCAATTCATCTTGTTCCTCATCAACATTTTCTTTGTTCGCCTTTCAACATTATTAGAAAGCATTCGAAGATGCTTGAAAGACCTCGACATATTTGATAACGCATTGAATTCTTCTGCTATTTTTTCCCAAGTTGTTTTTTCTAACAAATATTGGGCAAGCTGTACTCTTACGTTTAATGATATTTTTTCATTTTAGAGGAAATGGAGGAATAGATAAGCTCTAGGAATTGAGCAGAAACGAAAACACAGGAAGAGGAATCTTGAAAAATTATTGTTTTTCTAACAAATATTGGAGGAATAGATAAGCTAACGAGGTTAATAATTGAACACGATATTTGGCAAGTGTCCACCGTGGTCCTTTTCACAAATAGTCATTTATTGTAGGACATTTTTCATTGCATTTTCATATAATTACGGTGGTTTTTCTCATATAATAGCTCGAATATTGTCTTTGAGTGCCTCAATCGGTCCTAGAGCATTGACGTAGACCATATATTCGACGTAGCCCTAAAGAAAGAAGTGTAATGGTATTGAATCGCGTGACCTAGGGGGCAATTAACGTTTCAATTGCGAGAAATCACACGTTCAGGAAATTTTTGTTGGAACAGAGCCACTCTGCAAACCAAGAGCATCCACTACGGGCCAAAAAAGTCAGTCAATATAGCTCCCTAACGGTTTTCATTCACTGTAACGATTTCGCGAGCCCCAATTTCAAAGGAGTGTGGCCCGATGACACCTCCCGACCAAAATCAGCACCAAACAGTCACTCGTTTTGAAGGAAGAGGCTGTTCGAATATTTCTTTTCGGTTTTCGGATACCCCAAATGCGATAGTTCTGTTTAATGAAAAGCCCGACAGTTGAAAATGGACTTCATCACTCAGAATAAATCTGTTCAAAAAAGTAGGATCTCTAGAATGCATTTCCAGTTGGCTTAAATTCTTGTGATAACTGCGCTTTATAGGGATGAAGATGCAGCTCAAGATGCAAAATACAGTGTAGGTGGTTAGGAAAATGCCAAATTCCTGTAATCGTCTCGAAAGTGAAAAATTTGCCTTTTCAGCCACACTATTATAGTCTGTTCACGTTAAGTTTAAAGTGACGTCATCAACCAGTTTTCTCGGATGTTGCCAATGTTTCCCAAAATTCCTTATCAGTGCCACTGTAAAGTATGGAATAAAATTCATAATTTCTTTGATTTTGATTTTCGTGCAAAACGCTCAGACAGGTCGATATTTATATTCAACTCGAAATTAGTTGGAAGAAAAAAAAAATTTTCTTTTGTAATTCACAAGATAAGACGTCATCGACAATGTTTTTGAAATTACAAACCATATTTTTTCATCATTGTTCTACAGTTATTATTTTCGGTGTTTTGATACCCATAGTAGAGGTCTGATGCGTATTTTCTGATATAAATATATATATATATATATATATATATATATATATATATATATATATATATATTCTTTTGAAAAGACAGGATTTACGAAAATTTGAATAATTGTATTTACAATAAATGCTTGTATCCATAATTTTGGTGATTTTGGTGATTTTGTGTGTCAGAAAAAACAAGTGTGAGCTCAGGAAATGTAACAGGGGAACCATACTATCGTGTATATGATTAAATAAACGAGTGAAAAAACTTGAGGAAAAAACTCGTTTCCCTGTCGCTATTGCACTAGCTATAGCTTGTCTGTTTATGTTATGTTAGTGTCGTGTGTACATAAAGAGTACCAAAGATCTTCCTGCTTAGGGGATTTGGGACAGGAATCTGTAACAATGGAAGAAGAACACCAGCAGAAGAATATTTCCACAATCATAGTTCCTTTATGTCTAAAGAAATCTAAGAAAAGATTTTACATAGCAAGCAAGGTCATGAAAAGGACTAAGGAGATAATAAAAAAAAATACATAGCCTGCGATATTTCCTCAAAATCTATCTCTGTTTGACCGAGAGAGCCCCGATGGCCAGGTTCAGTGTTCCAAGTGATGCCGATTATGATCGATAGATGTTTTAGAATCATTATGGACCCAATAATCTGGGTTGACATCGCCCATATATTATTTCTTCGTGGAACTTTTCTGATATACAGGCTGTTTCATTCAAGAGGAGTGGTATGAATGTTTCTCGGAATGAACTCAATTGTCACTTCAACTTTTTTCTAGAGAAAACTTTGTCTGATGTCAATATGAAATTAATTCGCGACCTTCCTTTGCCGAATATAAAATTTTTCAATAATCATCATCATTCATAGCAATACCTCTCGAATGGAGAAGCCTATATATCGAAAACTACGCATGTCAGACCCCTAGTGTGGGGTATCAAAACATTCAGAAAAAAATCTCTGTGCCTTTTAAAGAACGTGAGGAAAAAAAATTTTTGCGGCCAAAAATTTTCGAGTTGAGAATGAAAATTGACCTGATAATCATGATAGATCTTCAGAATACTAGTGCTTACCTGTAAATGAAACAAGAGGCACAATTCAATTCAATTGTATTCACTTTTCCTTAATATAAAAACAGGAAAAAGAAGAAATTTTCATTATGCACTTTGTTCAATAAAGGTTTTGAGCACTGGCCATCTCATTGAATTTGAAATACAGTAGAAATTAATAAGGTTTTAGAGAAAATCAGATTTTTGAATAAGTCCGAAATTCAAAACGTTACATTTTGACTGATAAAAATTTTCGAAATATTTCAATCTTTCAACAGAAACAAGAATTTAGTCTACTCGGCACTTCAAATAAGGAGCACAGGTAAAACCATCTAATAACAGAAATCAACAAAATCATTCATTTAATGATAATTTCACAAAGGAGAGGTTGAAAAGTCAAAATTAACTGAGAAAATAAATACTCCATTTTATTCTGAAAATGTTTCACTGTCACTGCCATTCTCGTCCATATTCATTATCGAAGGTGGAACATCTTCAAGATCAAAATGAACGACTGATAATACCATACTTGAAAATCCATGTTTCGTCGAGATAGACAAATTCATGTAATCCCTAATTTTTTAAATGAATAGTTTTTCTTTTAAAGCAGATAACGTAATATGTTCCTCTACAAAGAATATAATATTGAACTTTATTTAGACAAAGGTTTTAATGACTACATACTGTTCTGGAATTTGTCATAGATAGTATTTTCTTATGGCAATTTGATCAAAATCGTCAATATGTACTATAGGTTTCTCACGATTCCTTTTTTTCTCTTGGACTTCTCAGTGGATCACCACTCTTTGTCTTTGCCATAATATTATTAATGGATGAAATGCTTACTTGTTACGCACTCGCTTCCCTCTGTAAGCAAAAAAGTTCATAGTATGTAGATGTGTAGACAATTTGGAAACCAATAGATGAACAAGTCAAGTTGTATCATAATAATTCTTTTTTAAGGGTGGAGGGCCCCTTCTGTAATTAATTTAAGTAGTACCTACATCTCTTAAAGCTGTAAAGGGGAGCAGAGGCCCTCCATTATCTCGTTTTTGTTGGAAATAATTGCATGATGATGCAATAATGTTTTGGGCTTGCCTCGAGAAAGCTCTTGTCACTATTTATATAGAATAAATAGATCGAAACACTGAGTTCTGCAGAGAAGTGATTTTAAAATATTGATTCAAATATTATCAAAACTCAGAAGAAAAAACTTCAATCCAATCCCAATCAGCACAAGAAAGCGAACTAAGATAAACAATAAAAATTCGATGCGTTGTGCGAGAAAAAATCTTTCCATGATTCAAACTCTCCTAGTTTTCACTCTTTAAATCACTACGTAATGACAGTTCTATGTTGACAGTTCAGAAATGGTGGACAATTTCGAATGAAACCCGCCGATGGAAGACCTTTTGTAACATCTCTCTGATACAAGGCTGGAATATATTTCCTTTTTCTGTATGTTTCCTATAGAAATCGAAAAGATTATGTATTATTACCAAGTAATTCTCACAAAAAATCCTTCAATATTGAAAACTGCTTATTCATATAAATTGTCTCGTGGAGTCGACTTTCGAAATTTTTTATCTCAATGTAATTTTGTGGATGTACCTGAGAACCTTACTTTTCAGTACCAAAGGAACATAGTAAAAATGGCTACATTCTAAAATTACATCACTATCCATGATACCCTTTGCAAATTATGGCAACAAATACAAGTAAACGATGATTTCTACTAAAATATATTATTAGATGCTCGACGCGTTCCGAACACAGTATCTTTATCAAGAGCGAATGAATACTACAAATATATCTTACTAACAACTTTTTATATATACTAAAGAGGCAATCCACTCAGAGCTATCCGTACTTGAACTAATGTTTAGGAAATAAATTCAATACGGGTGAGTTATTTATGTCTACCTGATCATTAAGAATTTCCGGTGAATTCCTAAATCTGTTAATTTCAAGTGCTTCCAGAAGGATGAGTTTTAAACCTCTCTTCTCAGAATGTAGGATTTTAAATTCTGAATTGAATGAGTGAGCATTTTCCTAAGACGAATTGAATAATTTGAATCGGTTTTTACATTGATGAAACTCTGTTTATGTTCATAGATTTTAACATTTAAATTTCTTCCTGTTCTACCTATATAAAAACAATTGCAATCTACACAATCCAATCTATAAAACTTGATTCATTTTCTTTATTAATTGGAGATTTATAATTCCTGATGAATGAACCTATATTTGTTGATGTTTTGAATACTGTATTTGAATTTGAATTTTAAAGAAGGGATTTCATATTTAATGTGAAAAACTATTCATAAACACCCGCTTAGTAAACATTTCCTATATCGGTATCGATATGTCGATGACATTATTGTGTGTTTCACAGGAACAAATAGATAGTTCACTGTATTCCAAACTTTCATCAACAACCTGCACCCAAAAACCAATTTCACTTCTGAAATAGAACAGAACAATTCGATCAATTTCCTATACCTAACAATAACGAGGTCAAATAATAAACACCAGTTTTCAATTTATCATAAGCCTTCTCATACAGATATCACAATTCATTATACATCGGCACATCCTTACCAACATAAAGTTGCAGCATTTAAGAGCTATATACATGGACTCTTGAACAAACCGATGTCTAATGATAATTATTTCAAAGAATTGAATTTGATAACACAGATCGCAATAAATAATGGTTATTATGTAATTTCAGTTAGCAGCATACTACATAAGAAAAACAAAAATTAGCTTTAGAAGATATATATCCAATCAGGGAACACCAAGACAAGAAATTCAATAGTTTAACATATATAGGCAATATTAGCAATAATGTGAAATCCCTTCTTAAAATTCAAATTTAAATAAAGCGTTCAAATCATAAACAAATCTAGGTTCATTTATCAGGAATTATAAATCTCCAATTAATAGAAAAAATAAATCAGGTGTTTATAGATTGGATTTTGCAGGTTGCAATTGTTTTTATATAGGTAGAACACGAAGAAATTTTAATGTTAGAATCTCTGAACATAAACGCAGTTTCATCAATGGAAAACCCGATTCAAATTATTCAAATCATCTTAGGGAAAATGGTCACTCTTTCAATTCAGAATTTAAAATCCTACATTCTAAAAAGACAGGTATAAAACTCAACCTTCTGGAAGCACTTGAAATTAACAGATTTAGGAATTCACCGGAAATTCTTAATGATCAGGTAGACATAAATAACTCACCCTTATCAAATTTACTTCCTACACATTAGTTCAAATACGGATAGCTCTGAGTGGATTGCCTCTTTAGTATATATGAAAAAATTTGTTAGTAAGATATATTTGTAGTATGTTTGGAATGTTTGGATGAAAATTGTTCCTTTTGATTAATTTTGTTCTATAACTTCTTCTATTCAAAAATTCTAGAGAAAGTATAATGAAATTCATGATCTACCTTGGACTAAATAACTGTTTCAATCCCGCATGAATTATTTCAGTACACTTTCTCCTCGCATATTTTGAGTATCACTTTCCTTCGAGAAAGTCGTGAAAGGAAGCAAATAAAAAATTAAATTATAGAACCCCTTTATTTCACCACGATGTGCCAAACTGGAAATTTATCTCCCGCTTTTCTGCTGATTTGAATAATTATATTTGAAAATTTTCACCCTACGATGAATTGGAGCTTTGTAAGGGAAGGTTGAAATCCCCGCTATAGGAACTAGAAAAGTATACTTCCGGTTTCATAAAATTTGGAACACCTCAAAAAAATTTGATTTTGTCGAATGACGAAAGTATACACTGTGGGCTATGGTTGATGACCTCTTAGACATTTTTAGCGATTTTGTAGTGATTACGAGGGTGGTCTGAAAAGTTTCCTACCTATCAAAGATATAAGACATTTTTCAGAATATTTTTCAACATAATCTCCTTGTGACTCAGTACACATTTCCCTGCGATATTCCCATCAAATAATACTATGCGTTTTCTTCTGAGAAACAGTGACTCACGAAGGTGATTGCAACTTCAATGTATGAAGCCCTCTGAGCGGAATTCTTTACTCTTTAACGGGCGAAATTATTTTTTTCGTTCTTTCCAAGATTTTCATTCAAGCACATGTTGAATGAAACTAAATAAAGAGGAAATTTGAGAAAGAAACTTATCTTTACCAGAAGAGTGGGGAAGAGTTGGTTGATAAAACAACAGCAAGGCGTTTGACATTGACTTTTATCCAAAGTGTTTTGTGGTTAATGTAAAGAACAATGTAAAACTGAAAGAACGCAACATGACATTCAACTTTTATTTCATGCAAACAACATAACAAGAATAACATGGGGCTGAAATAAATTTTCATTTTAACACTTATTATGCAAAAAGTTAATGATGTATATCTTTGACGTCCATATTATTTTCCACACAGAATATTTATAATACAGAATAGGCAATTCTCAAAGAAAAAATTGGTTTCCACTCACCGTAATATGTTACTTAAAATAACATAGCGGATGATGTGGACGAATCAAGTCCTCAAGTTCTCAGAAAGGCAACAAATAAGATGATAATCAAGATTTATTGCATGTTTCTTCGTCAACGTGTAGGAGTTCGATTATTTTACTAATTATTGTTGAATAATATTCCACACGTAACACGAATCTAAATGATCGACGTAAATCAACTGACGTTCAATTATTAAATTTTCGATATTGAATCTGTCATTCCAGGAATGGAGAGAAATTCATGACGAAGAAAATCGAGTCCAATAATTGCTACATAATCAGAACCTGACACCTCTTTGCGAAATCGAATAACAAAACGTTACGATGGAAAATTCTGCCGATGCATTCATTATACAACAAATTGTGTTATAAATCATGTTCTTATGTGACACAGCGACATTTTTTGCGGGGTTTATTATGTCATACAATGTGGAGCTAACGATCGTTCCGATTAATCAGGGTGAGTCACCTAACGGCGACCACATCGTAGCCTGCGCCACACGAACGAGAACAGAATTCAGTTTCTGTTTTGGCATTTTCGAGGAAAAGGATACTGCCCGAAGAATGTTAATTTCACAACCAAATTGACACTGAGTATGTTTATGATACGAGACAACGGTAATATAGAGGGTAGCAATTAAAAGCTTCCGCTGATTCAACACGTTCGTGGACACACCAATACTCTGAAGTTCTCAGAATGGCACAATAATTTTCAACCCTAGAATACTAATATGATTTTTTCATACTTATGGACAAAAGAGTATTCAGCAATTTTTATTTGAATTGTCCGCGTTGAGTATTTTTGAGCATTTCCGTATGTTGGTAAGACTGTCCTCAATTACTCTGATAAACATGAACGCGATCTGTCAACTAGTTTGTTTACGATAGCTGTTGAAACCACTCGACCTCAGTGGTACTCTACAAATTTCACCATGGAAAAATATTGAACAAAGAATTTGTCTCCAATTTTGTGTTTGGACGAAATTCCTTGTGCAAAATCGTTGCGAATGCTGGAAAAGGCTAAAAGAGACTCTGTTTCATCGAAAACCCAAGTGAACGAGTGGTACAAAGCCTTCAAGGATGGTCAGGAGATCGTCGAAGATTTGCCTCGTCCGGGCGACTTTCGACCTGTTAAACTGACGATAACATCCAAAAAATTAAGGAAAAGATGCTAGAAAATCGTCATGCCAGTGTTAGAGAGATAGCCTGTGATCTCAACATATTCCATGAAAACGCTCGTTTGATTCTGGTGAACCAATTAGGCATACGACGCAGCGCTTCTGGCCTCGTTCCGATAGAGCTGAATTTTCTTCAAAAACAGTATAATAAAAATATATAAAAGAATATAAAAAATGCTTCAAACCCGAAAGAACCTCGCCAAAGTCAATAGAAAATCAAGACGATGCTAATTGTCTTCTTCGAAATTCGTGGCGTGGTTCATCATGAATTCGTTCCTCAAGATCTAACGCTCATAAGGAATTCTATTTAACCGTTTTGAGATATTTGAGTGAAATAATTAGCCGTAAATGGCGGGAGTGTGGAAATCAATTCGTGGATTTCCAAGAAGGATAGATAGATATTATCTTTGAGTAAGGGCTGCCTAGTAGCCCGGCCACTGTGACCCAGTGGTCTATTGTGGCACACTCCTAAATTTCATCCACAAGCACCATCCTTCTCGTGAAGGATACGAGTTTCATGAGTGGGAGCTTAATAAGCTCAGTAAGCTTCAATTTGCAAGTTCTTACATCCTGACCCTGTCCCCTGCTAGACACTCGCACATAACATGTTTCATTGATTCTATATCTTCTTCACATAGCCTTCATGAAGGATTCTCAACCAATCCTAATTTATGTAGGTGTTTCCTGAGGCGACAGTGCCCCGTTAGTATGGCACTTAAAACTCTCAGTTCCAACCTAGAGAGTTAAAGGCAGGCCTTGGCTTTTGTAGTGGAAGGTCCACTGATGGCACGTCAAGCTTGTCTGAGTCCTAGGCGGCTCATCCAATGCTCACGTACCCTCAAGTCCAGCCGTCGGTTGTTCTCCATCCTTGCAGTTTCCAGGGGATTTCCGAGCTTAGGATCCGGTCCTATGAACTTCAGGTTAGTTTTTCGAGCAGCCAATGAGTCCGCCTTCTCATTTACCTCAATGCCAGAGTCGCCAGGAACGCATATTAGACGGAGCCTGCTCAGCTCTCCTAGTTTGGCAAAGGTAGAACGACATTCCTGCGCCATAAGTGAAGTACAGGTATCGGATGCCAATGTTTCAGTGCAGCTTGGCTATCGGTGAGGATTTAAATTGAACTATTCGTTAATTCCCCCGCAAGCAAGAGGTTAGCACAGTGGTCAATGGCGGATATTTCTGCTTGAAAGACAGTCGCATGCCCACCAAGACCGATCGTCTGTTTCTTGACGGCACCTCGACCATACACACCAGCTCCAACACCTTTCGCAGTCTTTGAGCCTTCCATGTACTAACAGGGACCCTCAAGTAGACGGTCCTTGGAGCTGATCCATTCCTGTCTTTCAGGAATGATGATCTGGAATGGCCTATTCATGTTGAATTTAGGTGTTGCTATGTCCGACTTCATACTCAGCACTTCAATTGTCCTCAATTTTAGACTGTAGGTCGCCAGGCACAAAGCCGACTTACCCGCTTCATTACGGGAAAGACTATGAAATCTGTCGAAAGCCATTCTAGCCACTCCTCTCATTACAAGATGAAGATGGACAAGGCCCAATATCGGTTCCATGGCCGCAGTGGGTGTAGAGCGAAAGGCTCCTGTAATCATCATGCAGGCTGTTCTCTGTAATTTAGAGAGCTTGAGTTGGCATTGCTTTTTAAGACTGCACTCATACCAAGCAATACAGCCGTACGAAATACGTGGTCTAACCACCATCACATATAGCCACTAGAGTTGCTTTGGGGTAAGACCCCACTTTTTCCACAGGTCCTTTGAGATGCCCATAGGGAATGTGTGTTGTGTTTTCGAGCTTACTATACAGGGTCATCCCCAGATATTGTCCTTGTCCACAAGTGGAATGAACACCCCGCCCAGGGTCGAGGGGGGTGGCGAAACACCTCTCCTCCCTGGTTAACGGTACCATAAGGATTTTGTAGGGGTTTATGCCAAGTTTCTCTCCTTCACACCACCCCTGAATTGTAGACATAGTCTCCTGTAGTCTGTGGGAAACATCGCTATCATCTCTGACAGCCAGAATGACTATATCATCATCGTATGCTCGCTCGTACATAAACATCTAGTGCGCCAGTTGTTGCAAGAAGGTCATCAACTAGCATAGACCACAGCAGAGGGGATAGTACTTCTCCTTGTGGGCAGCCCCCAAAAGCGAATACTTCTCCTTTCAGTGAAGTGTTGATCACTCTGGCATTTAGCATGTTACTAATCCATTCCGCAATAATATTTGGTACTCCTCTGGCTCTCACAGCCCAACACAGTGAGTCAGTGGGGACCGCATTAAACGCACCTTCAATATCCATGAAGGCTGCAGCTGCAGTCTCCTTGCGGTCCAGAGACTGTGTTCGCAGAAGGAGCTAAAGGCTATCTTTGAAAGCGCCTATCAAAAGTGGTACATTATAAGACAATTTTTGGTAATTTTTTCGCGCCATTTTTGGAAATTTAATACAACTTATGTTCACCGGAGATAGTGTAGGTTCCCAACAGTGAAATAATTTTTTCAAATCAGTCAAGTAGTTTCGGAGCTTATACGATGCAAACAATCAAATCTTTCCACTTCATAAGTAAACAGATAGAAAATATGGTGTGGTGAGATTTAAATTCAAATACTCTCAGTAGTAACCTCCCTTTCTAATCACACCCAGCGTACCTCTGACGTCACATGCGTACTTTATTATACTGTTTGGAAGATATTTGATATTCAACAATGCAAATTTGCATGATTTATGCAGTGATCATTAAGACGTCCAATGCATATCCTGAAAAGTGACAAAAAAGGAAACCATTCACCAAAGCCGGTTAACAATTGGGCGCGCACACAAACAGCCCGAATCGTCTCGAACCTTCGAGATGCGTTTCTTTCTAGAACAGTCTACCCGGAAATTTATACCGGTGCTGTCGTTATATCCGCGGGTGCGTTTGTACCGCCTGTTAAAATTAAGTTTATACTAAAGTGCTCATGTGATCACATTGGTGTGTGTATTCACGTTTTTATTGATGACAAAAACAATACTTCACCAACAGTTTTTCTTACAAGAAAACTACGAACAGGTAAAGAAAAGAAAAGACAATCTATGAAATGGGCATCAGGAAGTGATGGTGAGTATCAGTACTCTCACACACCAATCCTGATTTTACCAGCTTGAATGATATTATATCCTTAACCCTCATTATTATTTTACAGGAAGATTAACAAAATCTACCAAATAGAGCGAATCACAAGTGCAGCTTGGGATGAAACAAATTAATCACTAGAAATTGAGATTGCAATTGCAGCGCCTTCTTATACTAGCACCGGCAATTTCCTTGGAGGGTTAAAAGGCTTCGTAATCAATGAACGCCCAAGTTAGTAAAAGTGTCTGGAAAGGAGTCTAATACACCAGATGAACCAGGTTTGGTGGAAAAAAAGACATGGAAAACTGGCTCGGTCGAAGCTCTATGAAACCAGGAAAAAAGGCGGAAAAGCTTTGACATTACTGGGAACCGCCAAAAAAGATGCGAACAACTTTGAGCAAACATTCAATCAGAAGTGGCTCAAAAACTATTTGCCGTGGATGAAATATATTTTCTTCCCTTACAGTGCGAACGGTCGAGCGCTCTTTCATGATCAGACACTAGCGAGAATTCTAACCTAAATTTTGAACCAATTCATGAATACGGCGCCAGCCTTGCTATCAGCCAATGAATTAACAAGCGGCAAAAACTCGCGAGAGTGGAGATCAAACGCCATTACCAACGCAACAAAATTGCGCATCTTCAACTCGAATATCAAGTCGGTACTCTTATATGGGTGCGAGACCTGGAAGCAAACAAGAACAATCGAGCAGAGCCTCCAGGTCTGTGTGTGTGAACAAATGCCTCCGTAAAATCCTACACATCTACTGGCCTGAACGGATAACCAATGAAGAGCTTTACAACATCACCCAACAGAGCAAAACTAGCCAAGAGATAAAACTGCGAAAATGGAAATGGATCGGCCATATCTTGAAGGGGAAACCACGAACACCACCCGGCAAGTGCTGGAATGGAACCCGCAGGGAACAAGACAACGAGAAAGGCCCTGAAACACATGGAGGAGAACAATTCTCGACGAAATATTACCAACTGGCAAGACCTGGAACCAAGTGAAAGGAATTGCCAGAAATAGATCCAGATGGAAGACCTTTCTAGAGGCCCTATGCTCATTATAGGAGTTCAAAGGACTATATATATATATATATATATATATATATATATATATATATATATATATATATATATATATATATATAAAAAAAAATCGCGAGAGGAAAAAAAAGGATAGTAAGGTGCACACCTCCTGGATGTAGAGTGTTTCAAGTGTGTGCTCACGACACCAAGCGCTTTTTCAGCCATACAATTCTAGCCGATGCATTCTTCACTCGCAATCTGTTTTTGATAAAACAAACCAAGGTTTCCCAGGACCATATGATTGCAGGATAAGTCAGCGTTAAAGACGTCAAAGAGGGTCGAATTCGGAAACAAGATGCTGGAAAAACCGAATCAAAGCCCAAAGCCAGAGCTTGTGGTACTGTGTACTCCATTCCAACTAAAACTGGAAAAACAGTACAAGTTTGTCGCGAATTTTGAATGAATATTATTTGCGCAAATCCCAACGGACTCAACAGGGTTTGCAAAATGGTGGAGACTGAAGAACCCATTAAAGAAAGTAGAGGGACAAAACGAAAGATTTATAGATCGGCTGAGAAGAAGGAAGAACTTTACGAGTTTCTCCGAAATTTGAAAGTCAGTGAATCACACTACAACCGGAAAATCCGCTTGCATTTATTTATATTGTTAGATGTCCCAAAGTAAAATGGAAAGTATTTACAATGTGTCAGTTTCTGAAGACCTTGCTGTCTCAAAGACGATGATCCAGAAAGTTTTTTTCGGAATTCAACATAGAGTTCAAGTCCCCTGCCTCAGAAGTGTGCACATACTGTATCAAGACAAACCAAACAATCAGGCATGAAAAAACTCCACAGATTCGTTCACAGATCATGCTGCAAAAAAGATCCCAGACGTTGAGGGGTAAAGCTTCTTACGAAATACTAAAAATTCCCGACGATGATGAAACTCACACTCTTTGTTTCGATTTGCAACAGGTTTCGAGACAAATAAGTTCCTACAATTTCTGCATTGTGGATCAAATCTGGCAGGACGAGGATGTGTGAAAAGTTTGTTTTGATTGTTTCGAAAAAGACATAATTACGATAAAAATGAACAATAAAAAAGTGACGCGCGTCCGTTTGTTTTGTGATGGCTGTGGTGGCCAGAACAAGAACACAATTGTACTCTATGTCCTCATGAACTTTCTGACCACTCATCCAGCCTATTCAGTCAAAAAAATCTCATGGTATTTCCCAGTACGTGGCCACAGCTTCCTGCCTGCTGACAGAGATTTCGGACGAATCGAGAAGTGACTGAAGGAGCGTGGACGTGATGAAGGACTTCGAGACTAACAGAAGTTCGGGAAAAGACTGGGCACTCAAGAACAGTAGGTAGCATTCAGCCGTGTATAGTAATCTCGAATGAATAAAAGAGGAAAAAAATTGAAATTTCCAAAATTACTAAAGCATGAGTAACGTTTCAGTGGTCAGCCAGCAGTTTTATAGATTTGAAGACCGAAAAACTCGTGTGACTCTTCTCAAGAGAGATATTAACGTTTAGTAGCCTCGAAGTTTGCTACTGAGGTTTTACCTTTGGAGCTCGAAACTGCTAAGGCAAAACTGAAGATTGTAGATTCCCCCCTTAAGGAGCTATTCCGAGAAAATTGATGATTTGACTAGAATTTCCGTGGACGAATGTGGTATACTGAATTGGTAGGTGGACCATCATCGCTACCTGATAAACTTTCAGCAGAAATGCAACTGCCTTGAGGACGACTTTGATCTGCATATATATTTTTATTGTTTCTATCATATAAAATACTTTGGTAATTGGCATTAAGCGTTTTTTCGTGATAAAACCTCAGCCAATTTCTGTTATTTTAATCCCTGTACTTGAATAGAACCTTGAAAGCACCTCTAACATAATGTAAGTTCAATCAAATGCAACAACTCCGCATAGTATCTGATCAAAAACAAACATATTACCAGCGATCTAGTCAAAACCAAACATCTCCACCCTTGGAAGTCAATTTTTCTCGTTTCTGGTTTCTGATTTGGATGACCTGATTAGGTAAACTACGTAGTCACAGAGGATAAAAAAACTTGGATCGTTTCAAAGGAGTTTTAACGCTCTGCTGAAAAATTTATTTTCATCTGGCCGACATATTTGCTTTTGACTTGACGTTTCTCGTTTGACTGCTTGACCGACCGCCCCACATACCAGGTCTAGCCCCAAGCGACATCTTTTTGCCCCTCATCTAAAAATTGCACTAGGATGACCAAGAATTTCGTTTAATGAAGAGGTAGAGAAAAATTGCAAGTACGACTTAAGAGGGTTACAGACATGGCAAAATCGTGTGGACAAGTGTGGGTTGCAAAGATACTATGTGGAAAAATAAAAAAAAAAAATAGTAAAAATGTCCTGTATCTTTGTCAGGTCAGAAACTCTTCAGACCACCCTCGTAATTATATCAAACATGTGGAAGACACATTAAATTATTAGCCATTTTAAAACAGGATCTGTAGAACGAAACAAAGATCCCCTTCAAGGCAAGAACGATGAAATGCATTTCAAGTCATCAAGAATCGAATCATTATTCAACAAAATTGATAATATTCAAAACCCGAACAGAAATCAACAACATAATATTTAAACGTGTTAACATCTGCAACGCAAATTTCAACCCGCTTGATAATTTTTCGAAACGTTAAATAAAACATCTTGAAGTTCTTGTTATTCATGATTACAATTAGATATAGATTGAGAAATTCTCATTAATATTCATAGCGGTCATGGTAAACTGATATTTTTTCACTTATTACTGACTCTTTGACAAGATCGGAATGAATTTACCGACTAATATCACGTCGTGTTACTATTACGACGTTTATATTTAGCTGGAAGGAGAATATTGCGAAATCAGAAAGCCATTAACATATACAGGGTGTTTCATGAAATGAAAATGAAACAAATTATATTTTAAATTATTTAGCTTTAATTATATACTTAAAAATACAAAATAAGAAAGGATAGATTGAAAAAATTAAAAAAAGGTTTTTTTTGTAGTTATTGGGGTGTATCCACGCGTGTACAATGGGCAGATCGAGTGTGCAATATACCGAAACATGGTTTCTCCACACAAACTGATTTTGAGCATTTTTGACAACTCCAATGTACTCTGTTATGTCAAATAATACATCTTAATGGATTTGAATCCTTTTGAGGTGTATGGCCATTACTTTGACGATCTGCATCCACTGCCAAGCTCGATGACCACGGTTTTTTGAGAGTTTTGATCGTCGCAAATAAGCAAAACCGATGCTTCGTCTAAATGGCAACAGATCTAGAAATGCAGAACATTCTTTTTTCTTTGCAATGACTTGCAAACGCCATGCATTTAAAATTGCCGTAACTATATGATAGGTAAAAATTACTCACCACCATTTTTTGACTTTCATTGCCACACGATATAGACCGATGGATTGATCTATTCGATCCAAACCGCCCATCCTCCTATTGTATTTCTGAAATTCTTGTGGCATATTGAAGTCCACTTTCTTTTTTCTTACTGAACACCAACGTTTAGCCTTAACAAATTGTTCTACGCTATCAAAGTTAGTGCCAATAGCGCAAACATTGTTGTCCTTCCATCGCACAAAAAGTATTTCATTGGTTTTATCAAAGCAATAGTCATGAGCAGTGGGAGGTTTCTTTTTCATTTTCTTCACTGTATCTAGTGGGCATTTCTTCGCCCTTTTTTCTCTAAGTGTCCCCGATGCTCTATAGCCTGCCATTCGTAAGTCACTCAACAAATTATAGCTTATGAAAAAGTTCTCGAAGTAAACGATATGTTATCTTGGATTTGTGGGTATTTTTTGCAGAAAAGATTTTACCACCCTAGATCCCAAGGGGTCAGTAGATGCTTCGGTTGACTTTCCACAATATATATCCAATGCATAGCAATAACCATCAGAGCTAGTCCCGGCCCAGTTTCGATATACAAAGCTCACTGTGTTCCCCATAATGAACTGTTTGGTTGGACGATGGCCATAGTATTTGATCATAGATTCGTCAATAGACAAATTCTCATGGAATACTTTCCACTGATAGGTTCTATAAAATATTAATCAAGGGCCATACCGTATACATCCTGTTATTAGAATAAGCTATCAATGTATTGTCAACAAAATATATATTTTATTTTATTTCCATGTAGCGGTTTCTCGACATACAGTCTAAAACGAGTGGAACGCTTAGATCTTCGTCCAAAGACCAATAGGCACGTTCTGTGGGTAATTGGTGATAGCCTGATATCAGAAGTATCCCTAAAAAACCTTTGGTTTTTCCTATGTCAAATTGAAAGTCATGCCTATTGTTTTGTCCCGCAAAAATCACAATCAAATTTCTCATTTTTGGGTCGGAAAGCTTCTCGAAGAGTATTGCTGGATCACAGTGTTTTATATCATTATACAGATTGTTGAAACGTTCTTCAATAACGTTATTCAGCTTGTGCGGAGTAGAGTAAATTACCTGAGGCTACAATAGCAGCCTCAGACATACGAGGGCGTTCTGAAGTTGGGGCATATGTCGAAAGCAGCTCATCGTCACTGCTATCACCATCCGAGGATCGTCTTCTACGTCGTACTACTTCTGTAGTTCCAGAAACATCTCTTGGCAATGCATGTATCACAAGATCATCTTCTAGACCCTCCTCTTTGTCAGTTATCGCACCAGGGTCAGGCGGAACAATCAAAAAGTCGTATGAATTATGTCTTCTTCAGCAATTATGCAAATATATAAAACTATAAACATCTGCCCATTGTACCTGGTCGGGTACAGTAGCAAAAAATTGTTATTTTTTACGAACCAAAATACTTAGTTTCAGTTTTGAACTATTTATGATAATAATATAGTATGTTAACTATTGTTTTAGAAAAGTTTTGCCATTAATTATGTTTGTTTACTGAAAAAACAACAAATTATCTTCCCGTGCACACTGCCAGTTGAACATTAAAGAAACCACAGTCTACACTCATGAATTTAAAAGTATCAACTCGATCAATTCCATATAAATTAATTACACGTACTTGTATCTATACTGTGAAAATACCTTTTCACTGATTAGTTCGCTATCACAAAAATTATCGTGATTATCCTTGGTGTACCCGCATGTGTACGGTGGGCGGCAATGGGTTATCATTCGGAAATATTTTAGCCATGAAATCCTGGGCTAAGAATATTAAGATTTAACATAACTCACGTTGATGAAATGTGCCACCTTACTGAGATGCAAGGTGTCAAAGTTTCGTGAAAAAATTGATCTTTCGTTAGTATCTCGATGATCTTTTGTTCGATTCAGTTAAAAATCGGTAGTGATATTTAATGTACTGAAAGGCTAATTCGACTTTCGTTTTTTCAATTTATCGACTCCAGTGGCGTCCCGACAGACAGGACAACCAAAACTTTCGATGAAAAAACAGCACGTCACTGATTTTTCTTTAATTCTCATACTTATTCGTCCCGTGAGTTTTTTACATATCTGTTTTATTTTTCGAGATATTTAATAAAAACCATCTGCCCGAATTATTGAGTACAGGAACCTAAAACTCGAAACAAAGGTACATTTTTGACCAAGACCCAAAACGAAAGATGTTGAACATATCTTAAGATCAGAAAATGTAACCGGTACACTAAAATCAGTACTAACCTTGCAGGGTGCCTTAACTATTGATACTGTATGGAATGAATTATGAAAATTATAGATGAAAAACGATTTCAATTACATCAAAATATTAAGAGCCCAATTTTTCTACTAATACTAAATACTTAAAGTGTAAAATCTCACAGTATATGTTCAATTTGACTCCCGTTCACTTCATAAACCTAATTACCCTATTAGACCTGTTGTTTCTCATGTAACGGCACCTTCTTTCAAACTTTCAAAATTCCTCAACGACTTGCTAATAAAACATTGCAATTTTAAATCTAAATTTTCGGTCAAAAATTCATACGAACTAATTGCCAATATCAAAGATACCATTATACCACCTAATTCCAAACTCATTTCTGTCGATGTTAAGAATCTATTTCCCAACATTCCACCGAAAGATACGTTTTATTTAGTCGAAGAATTATTAGAAAAGAATCATGTCAATACTATCATTAAATCAGATATTCTTTCATTATTACAAATTTGTTTAGATCAAAATTATTTCCATTTCAATAACAAATATTATACTATTGAAGACGGCTTGATTATGGGCAATCCGTTAAGTCCTTTGTTAGCAGAAATATTCATGAATAATACGGCTTGATTATGGGCATAATTATTAGCAGAAATATTCATGAATAATTCAGAGAAATTAATTCATAATCATCCACTCAGTAAATATTGTTTATACTGGAATTGCTATGTAGACGATATCATTATTTGCTTCACAGGAACAGATAGACAGTTAAAAATTTTCGAAAATCATATAAATTCATTACATCCAAAAATTGGATTCACAACCGAAATAGAAAGCAATAATTCGATAAATTTCCTAGACGTAACAATTTCGAATGAAAATGGAAAACATGTCTTCGCAATTTATCATAAGCCGTCACATACAGATATTATAATACATAACTCGTCATGTCATCCGTATCAAGATAAAATGGCAGCATTCAATAGTGTTATTCATAGATTGATTAACATCGCGTTATCGCCAGAAAATTTCAACAAAGAATTAAATTTGATTAAACAAATAGCCAAAATAATGGTTACAATCCCAAACTAATAAATAATATTTTAAATAAAAAACAAAGTGGAATCGCATTGAATGAAGTTTACCCTGTCGATAAATTGAAACAAAAATTCAACACCTTTATCTACGTTGGCATTACAAGTGAGAAACTGAAATCATTCTTGAGTAGCAATAATTTCAACATAGCTTTCCAAACTAATAATAAAATATATGAAAAATAATAAAACCAAATCAGGTAAAAACAATAAATCAGGTGTTTATAGATTGAATTGCAGTGACTGTGATAATTTCTACATTGGTAGAACAGATAAAAATTTTAATATTAGAATATCGGAACATAAACGCAGTTTTCAAAAAAAATCAGATTCAAATTACGCGAATTATCTCTTAGAAAATTATCACTCTTTCGACCCACAGTTTGAAATTTTGCATACAGATAATAAATATTGGAAGGTACATCTTTGGGAAACTTCAGAAATAAATAAATACAAACACTCAGGTAAACTCATCAATAAACAAGTCGATTTAAACCCTTCACCTCTATTGAATCTCTTCGGGGAGCAATCTATTCCTCAATTTTATTGGATATACCTGTCATAAATAACCACTTAAGAAGAAGCAACCCAATAAGTAATTACTCGAGATCATTTATATTTATATTCTCATTTATTTTCTGTACATTCATTCGTCTGAAGAAGCTACGGTGTAGTAAAACGCGTTACGAATCGCAATTATTAAGTAAAATTCCTTAAAACACAGTACTTGTTTGTTTTTATTATTGATAATGGAATTTCATCAAGTAAAAGCATCCCAAATTCAAATTGATCACTTGAAAATAGCATGTGCCTTCTTTTTCAATTTTATACACTTTATAAGATTAGCATTATACTAGACAGTATAAGGACTTTTTTAATTGATTTTCTGGAAATATATAAATACATACCTTCATACAACATACAATTAAATTTGCTCAAGGCATCAATGATATTCTCTGTTACACAAAATTCCAATCGATACAATTCAAATAATTCGATAACCCTTCATAATAAGCATTTTGAAAATCATAAATATAGTCACTATCACTTCAAATGGTGCCAGCTTTCAACATAATTCGCCTATTACCTCTCGTTTCCACTTTATTAATTCTACATCTACCTGTCTATGTATGTATTTCAACTTCAGTTCAGTACTTGATGTCAGTTGAAGATTATCGAGAAACCGAAATTGCAATGTTTAATTTCAATAAACTCTTGATAATATAATACATAAATGAATTCTTGGTACGAAAAAGAAGATCACCCTCTATATCTCCTGATGTCCAAAGATACTATAAATAGTTGATGCGACTAGCTTCTATACAATTCCGAGAATGTTAATTAGAATCTCTTGTATAAAGTTAACAAACAAGAAAATAGCCATAACGAAGATATAAGCGTTTCACGTTTCAAGTTCAAATATGAGGCATCAAGTGCCAACAAAACTCTTACTATGGGATATGTTCCATTCGAAACAAGGGAGAGCGGATAACACAAAAATGTTATTAACGGACCCTTCTTCGACCGCCATATTGTTTGTTCAAGAATAGTAAATCGGATTTGAATGCCGATCGAAAGCTACCGCATATAACGGCCTGCTCTTGGACAAACAGCCAATACAGGCATGGACTGAGTACAGCCGCCATTGTTTGCATACTCTATGGAAGCAATTTCGCTAACTGTTCGAGAATGATATATCTACATCTCTATTTCAACGTATTGTAGTTAAGTGTATGAATAGAATGGCTGAAGGATCTGAACTGACTCTTGTTCGTGCTTTTAAGACCGGGACCGTGGTTCATTTGTTAATGGAAAGTGTATTTGTTCATGGTGAAATACGAGAAAGTATTATATACATATATGTATGATCCAGAAGGAATTGACAGAAGGAGAGAGATAATTTAAAATGTCTGTATATTGAAGAAAGTAACCTTCTGTTTGAATTGTGATGTAATCGCGATCGAAGGAGAAAACAATTACCTATACACGAAGATGAACACATTCCTGCAGATTAATTATCCGAACATATCAACTCTAGTTTCGTCTTCAAGTCTTCAATGTAATTCATAATCAATTGATTGTAGGTTTTCAGCAATAACGGTCACACAGGTCAAATTTGAGTTTTAGAACCTAACTTCTTGTTTGATTTGTTCCATGGACCTACAGTTTATAGTGGACTCCAAACCACTCACCTAGACCGTGCAATGATAACTGCCACCACTCTAGATTACAAGTTATCTGGCCTTCGATGGTATAATAAGATTTAGACAGTAGCATTCACCCAACTCAATGTAATTGTGAAATTCACTTTTTTGTTCAAGGACAACATCCACAACTTGAACACGGAATCGAACCAGGCACCTCGGCTAAGCATATTTCTACATACTCGCTCACTAACCATGCAGCTACCGAGGCAGTTAGCCTAACTTTTTATGAGCTTACCTCCAACCCCAAATCCTCTTGCCATCCTCACTTCTTAGTTTCAAATATCAATCCCCACCTTGTGCTCTATGAAGCTTCTAGGTAACTGTGCAAAATATCCTAGAAAAAAGCCATCGCTGGGTCTCAACCCCTCAAGTACTAAGACTGAGTCAAATTTGATTCATCGAATTTTAATTATTGTTTTTACTACCTAAACATAGACGGCGGTTCATAGGGTTCTGCCTGATCTTCGACCGGTTAGGCATGTGTCGCGTAGCAACCATATTGTTTATTTATCATTTGTCTGTTGACGTGTTTTTTCCGTTTGGGTTCAAATTTGACGCTGTGATAGCTTGAGTGATACAAAATTGTTTAGGACATTAAATTGAAATGGCAAGTGGTAATAAGGATAATAGTGTATTAACACAAATTGAGCTGAAAAATTATTATGAGATATGGATTAGATAGTGGTAATGCATTTTCGGATCAGGCAAGTGAACGTTGCGACCATGAGACGGGATCTGAACGAGAATATGACGAAAATAATGAAAGTGGGTTGGAAAGTAACACAGAAAGTAATAAAGGGGACAGCGATGAAATAAATAACGATACATGTAATTTCATAAGAAATTTTTATAGAAGATACAGATTCAAATGGTCCAAACCTTTTCCGTTTCTTGCCGAACCCGCAGGTATCATTTTATAAGTTACCTACTGGGCGTTATTGTCGAAGCCCGTGTTCTAAAACCGTCAACATAAATGCATGCCTGGAAGTGTCTTATAGGTGACGATATGCTGCAAATAATTCCAAATAAAACCGATGAAAAAATAACTGACATGGCAGTAAAATAAAATACACCTAATATTCCATGCCAATAAACAAATCATGTAAATATTGTTGAAGTTAAGGCCTTTGTGGGCCTACTATATTTAGCAGGAGTTATCAAATCAAATAACGGGGATTTGAGATCATTATTAGACCTAGATGGTACCCGTCGAAACATTTTTAGAGCTACCATGTCCATGCAACGTTTTTAATTTTGACTCGTTGCTCTACATTGCGATGATTGGTCCTGACGTCATACTTGGTATTCTAGTTAAGGCTTTTGCTGAATCATCAGCTCCACCTCTCACATCATTATTTGATAGATCCTTACAGGAAGGTTACTTTCCATTAGCATGGAAATCAAGTTTTGTAGCCCCTGTTCACAAGTCTGATAAACTTACAGGCCAGTATTTTGAGCTCTATACCAAAACTGTTTGAGAGCCTTGTGCATTCCAAATTTTCTTTTGCTTTTAGTCAGGCTATCATTAGTAAACAGCATGGTTTCCACAGGGGCAGAACAACTGTGACTAAGTTCTTTTCACTCAGTTCTTACTCGAGACCGTTCAAAAGGGAAGTCAAGTGGATACTGTCTATACTGATTTGGTTGAAGCATTTGATCGAGTGAGCCATTTAATTTTGGGTGCAAAGTTAGAATCAGTTGATTTCTGTTGGTAAACTTTTGAAGTGTTTTGAAAGCTATTATAGGTTTCGTTCTCAAATCGTTAGAATAAAAAGCTTCAAATCTTCTATAATATCTGTATCTTCTGGTGTCCCACTGGGAAGCTACCTTTGCTTTTTATTATATCTATAAATGATTTGGGTTCAGTAATTAGACAATTCCGTTTTCTACTCCTCCCTGACGATTTGAAGATTTTCAAAACAATTCATTGCATTGATGATGCAATTGCACTACAATAAGATTCAGATAGAGTTGTTGAATGGTTTTTAGAAAAATGGCTTGGAAATAAACATCAATAAACGCCAATGTATTTCTTTTACTAGAATTGAGGATACTACTGAATTCGACTATAGCGTGCATAATACTATGTTAAATAGGGTTTGTGTTGTGAAGGATCTCGGAGTTCTCATTGACTCAAAGGTGAGCTTCAGGGCACATATCAAAAAGCGGTCCGTCATGCCTTTGAAGTATTGGGTTATTTGAGACGCATCACAAGTGCCTTCACGGGTGTTAAAGTTTTATTCGTATTATTCAATAGTTACAGCAGGCCTATCTTGGAATATGCTTCAACGGTATGGTCACCTCATTATGTAGAACAATCTCAGAAAATTGAAAGAGTTCAAGATGAACTCCTTCTTAATGCCTCATATAAAATGTCTATCCCTAGAAAAGAATTCTCTGTCTCAGCTAGATCTAAAGCAAATTTTAGAACTTTGGCGGACAGAACAGTAATAACTGACCTTTTTTGTACAAATGCTTGAATAATGAAATTGTCTGTCCTGATATTTTATATCAATAGTCGGGTCTTTCGGAACTAGTCCAGTGGCAACGTGTTTTTTGTCGGAAATGAAATGAAATTTAATTTAATTAGCAAATGCTATTACAAGAATTCAGTTTTTACAATCCCTTTACAGAAAAATTCATAGAAAAACATCCAAATGGTTCTTAAGAGTAAGCTGCTTTCAGTCGAGCCCTGAACACCCGAACAGTCTAGGAGGTTCTCACAAGTAGTGGCAGCTGATTCAACAATTTCAAACCATCAATCCACAGGGTTTTTAAAACCTCTCGTCTGATGTTTATTGATATAATAATTATCGCCCGTTCTCAAATTATAAGACATCATAGTTGATCTTTTCACAAAAATATCTGATAAGCATGGAGCAACAAGATTATTTTTCATTTTAAAGATAAATATTAAATTGGCTTCTTCTAAACACAGATAAATTTTAGAGAACTCAACATATTAGCCACCCTCATGAACCTACTGCATCCCAACAAAACTCTCATAGCCTTATTATGTAGAACCTGAAGTCCTTCTATATCCTCCTTATTACAGGAAATCATTAGCGTTGAACTGTATGTGAACAGCGGATGAACCACTGTATTGTATACAATTCGTCTTGCCTTGTCTTCTTAGCAATTCGACGAAAGTAACAGATTCTCTTACTCATCTTCTTACACATATATGAAACATGAGAGGTAAAATCTAGCTGTGGATCTAATTGAATTCTCAAATATTTGATTACATCAACAGTTTCCACAATATCATCCCCAGTTCTAACTACAAATTTGTCTTCATTAAGTAGCATACAGTTATAACGCGACCCAAACGTGATATATTTTTTTTATAGAGTTCAATTTCAATTTCTTAAAAGCCAATTTTCAAATACTTTCAATTCCGCGTTCAATGCTTCTTCAACCTCCAAAAAACTGAAACCCGAGACAGATATGAGGATATCGTCTGCATACAAGTTAACAAATGGATTACACAAATATTCACTCAAGTCATTCACATGGAGTATAAATAATAAGGGTCCAAGAATACTCCCTTGAGGAATCCCGTACGGTATATCTACCTCAGGGGAAAGATTATCTCCAACTTTGGCTCTCTGGGTCCTGTCTCGTAGGTGATCTTCTATCCAAGCAAGCATAGCGCCACCAACTCCATAACTCCGACACACCTCGGTCGCCTTAGACCGGTCAGTACTTTGAAATGCACGTTTCAAGTCAACAAACACACTAACACCAAATTTTCCATCATCCATACCCCTTTTCCCCTTTAATAACACATACTGGCACGCACTTTTACAAGAGTTTTTTCTTCGAAATCCCGACTGAACCCTTTTCTTTTAAGTAAGTACTCAACTATTCATGAACTAATATTTCGATAATTTTTCTATCAGTTCCAGCATATTTATGGATCTTAGATCCTCAGGTTTTCCGGGATTGTTCACTTTAGGAACAGGAACGACTATTGACAGTTTCAAAGCAGATGGTAGTTTCCCAGTTTCAAGTGAATTATTCATTAAATTGAGTAGGGGATATACCACTACTAAATGCTATCGTGTCTACTATATCCTATATGCCGTTAACAAAAAAAAGAATTCAAAGTAATTTCAATACTCATGTTTTGGTATTCGAAATTCAAATGAGAAAAATCTATTGATTTTCAACCCCTGTTTATAAAAGTTTTCCACATTTTTTGGCTATTATTTTTATTTTTATCAATCTCATTTTCATATCACTCTTTTTCTTTTCTTCGAATCATGCTTATTATTGAATTCCTCCCCTGCCTATATTTCTCAAAGTATTTTATATTTGACGTATATTTGAAAACTTTATAATATTCGTCCCTGAGTTTTTGTGCCTGTTTGACTTCAGTATCGATCCACTCTTCATTCACTCTTTCAACACACTTCACCTGCAATGGAGATATCTTATCAACTACCTTTTCAATATTCATCATTAAATTTTCATATAAAACATTGACGTTACTTGTGTAATTCCAATCCTGTTCCAATAAATGTAAAGCTATTCCCCGAATTTTCCCTTCTGAGAAATTTCTACTAAAAACGATTTTTTTATTTTCGCCATCATCCAGTTTGAATTTCGTTTCTATTATTTCATGGTCAGAAATCATGGCGTAATGCAGGGAAATTTCTCCAAGATGTTAAATATTAGTATACAAATGGTCAACTAATGTTCTAGATTGCTCTGTACATCTTGTAGGATGTTGTATAATTTGTCTTAAACCTCCTGACGTTGATATTAAGTAGTCTTCTTGTATACAAATTATTTCCCTGTAAATTGTTCAAAATAGTACGAATCGATTCGTGAGACACAAGAAGTTAACTATTCGTCTCTTTCAAATTTAAATGACGATTTTCAATTACCATTTCTTTTACTTTATCAATGTTTACTTCAGTTAAAGATGTTGATGTCCGACCAGAGCGAGTAAAATCTTCCTCCACATATCTACCGCTGTCATGCAAATGTTTAAAGTCGATTCACCGTAAGCCTTCTATAACCTTTTGAGCGATTCAGCACTCGAAATTCTATTTGGATCACGAAATTTCAAACAAATTGTTTTCGATATCCTTATCCATTGTAAAATCTGCAAAACACACTTGTGAAAACTGACAAAATCGAGCACTGTAAACAAACTAAATGGCAGATCGCGTAAGTATAGAAAACAGTTGACAACTTAACAACACAAATTTTGCCAATCGTTTTAAGCAATATTGATTCTCTGTAATTTTTTTGCAGAATGTACATTTCTTCATTCAAGAATAACTTATTTTTTGGCGAAATTGAGTATACTCAGGAATAATAAGTTCAAGTTCAAATCAGCGCATGGACCTTTGCAATAATCCAATTTCCTCATTCACTATTTATTCGAATTGTTTAACGCCGTTTCGCCTTCAGCTTCCTCCTGAATACCGCCATGACATAATTATTCAGTTACGAAATGAAAATACAACAAAACAATTATTTTCTGCATAGTAATCTATCTGACCATCAGATGTTCTTTCTCGTTGTGCTAGCACGTCACGAAATTCATCATTAACTTTTCAATAAGCAGCTTATATTTACTGGGAGCAAAATCGGAATTGTCTATTCCAAATAACTGAAAGTGATTTATCTCATTGAGCGGTCTGGCGAATCATTAGACCTAACTGTTGCGTATTTTTCCATGAAAAATTGCATTCAACAATGTAATTTGCTTGTCGAACAAAGTGAACTTTCACTGAAAGATCATGGGCACGTAATCATCATTGCAGTTCTGAAGCCGTTATGAACTTTTTATTACTTCTGTTCAACGTTCTACACTGCGCACTGGAACATAGCGATAATAGAAATTATGAGCATTTTCAGTTGAATTACGCATTTTCTTTCACAATTTCATTTTATTCATACTTATTATGATTTGTGCCACACTCTGGATTTTCCAAATAGACATAAATACTTATTTAACTGAGATATTTATTTTGTCGCTTCACATGTTCACTCTACATTCTTTTGATCCTTCCGTAGCTGTCTTGATGAAAAAGAAACATGCTGTTCAAATTTGAAAACAATGATTTTGTTTTATGTAAAACTAGTTACCCGACGTACTCAATTCTGTCGAGAGTTATTAGCCTGCCGCAATCCAATAGAAAGAATAAATAAATTCGTGAAATAAATTTGGCATTTACGCAAAATAATCCATTTGCTTAAATTTTGTATTTCAATGCTCTAAGTGGGCAAACTGAGTTCATAGATACAAAAGCAACACCTTCATAGGAATTGTAAACAATTGAAAAATCAAAACTGAAATATAATAATTGGAACTGCTTACAACACGAACCAAATAGTTAACTTATTTCAAGGATTATACCAAGGGGTCCGTAATGGATATCGACATTCTGTGTCCCCTTTCTGTGGATGTGACTACATTCTCTACTCAATCCTTACAAAAAAAAGCCTTTCATAATTTTCGGCATATCACGCACTCCCAGCATTTTCGCGCCCAGCCGGTGAAGCTGGAACAGATCCATGCCGGGTGATCATTGCGTGTGACGCTAATGTACGTCACTCGGTGTGGAGCTTAGACGTCAACGCAAGAGATGAAAGCCTTTTCGACTTTCTCATGGCAGAAACCCTTATTCTATTAAATAGAGAAGATGAACCAACCTTCGTGATGCTAAATTGCGTTGAGGTATTTGGACATTACGTTCTGCTCGAATTCCCTAAGCCATAAAATCTCGAAGTGGATGTGTCAAGTGAACCCTTGGGATTTGATCACAGACACCTTCTTTTCACTATTGAGTCTGGGATTAAACCAGTGGTCGAATTCAGAAACACAAGGAGCACTGACTGGGATGGTTATAGAGCCTCCTTTAGTTCTTATTTGGGAGGTATTGTCATAGCCCCAAACAGTCGTTAAGACGTTGAGCGTATGGGTGAGGAGATATCCCGTTCGATTTAGTCGGCGTATCACGATACCAGTCCATCATAGAGAAAGCCTTAGAATGGAACAACTTCATGGTGTAATCCTGCCCTCGAAAAATACAGAAGAGAAGTTCGGAAATTTTTCAATTGAGCTAAAATACCGGTTAATGGGACCACTAATAAAGGAGTTAAGAGGGCAAAACGGGAAAACTAGCGCACTTTCTGCCGGGAGGTGGAAAGTACCCCCCTTAGTGCAAAGCTACACAGGGATTTCGCCAGAGGCCCGGTTCTGCCCATTGGATTTCTAAAAGATCCGGATAGACAGTTCACGAGCTCTGGAAGAGAGAAGTTGGAGATTTCTGCCAGAACACACCTTCCAGATTGTTGATTCCTTGATATAAGTAACAACTGTGATACCGTCACCCTGACGGGCCTTGCTAAGCGACCAAAATGAGGCGATTGGAAGAATGCATGATCGATCATCAGACCCGGAGCTGTAAGGTGAGCTACTCGCTCATTTAAGCAATTTAAGATTCCTGGGAAGAATGGCATCATGCCTGTTTTGCTACAACGAGGGGTGGATGTCCTGCTTTCATATATCACTTTGCTCTTCCGGTTGAGTCTGGCAAGGATTATTGTCCCGGTCAGCTGGCAAAAGGATAGGTTAGGTTAGGTGAGTAAATCGAACTCACATCCTTAATCGTTTAAACCGATACGTCTGACAACTCTGGAGAAGGTGTTAGATGGATTCATCAGGACCAAGGTGTTATCGCTGAGGCCTCTGAGTGAATATCAATACGCCTTTCAAGAAGGTAAATCAACTGATCTGGCATTAAACAGCCTAGTCGGGAGGATCACCCAGTTTGTGGACCGCAAGGAGACTGCAGCTGCAGCTTTCGTGGACATTGAGGATGCGCCTAATGCAGCCCAAACTAGTTCGCTGCGTGAGGCTACGAGATCCAGAGGAGTACCAAACATTATTGCGGAACGGATTAGTAACATGCTGAATGCTAGAGTGACCAGCACTTGTCAGTTCTGTGGCTGGCAGGGGTTGCCCTCAGGAAGGAGTATTATACCCGCTGTTATAGTCCCTGCTGATTTTTGACCTACTGGAAATGATTGGCGTACTGGATGTTTATGTACGAGCGAACGCTGATATAGTCATTCTGGCTGTCGGAGATGACAACGATGTCTTCCTCAAACTTCATGAGGCTATGTAAGCTATTCAAAGGTTGTGTGAGGTTGTGAAATTTAGGATAAGCCCCCACAAAATCCTTATGGTAGCATTCACCATGAACTTGAGGATATATGTTTTCCCCCAACCGTTGGGGGAAGGTTTATTCTAGTTGTGGAGGAAGCGAAATATCTGGAGGTTACTTTGGATGGTAAGCTCACGTAAAAATTGCACCTGGAAAACGCAATACACACCTGGTAATTAGAGTAGCAGCCTTAATGGCTTCCTACAGATTCCATCAACTTTTCTGAAATTAACGACACGTAATCCATTTTTCCTTCGTATTTTATTTTTGATAGGCATACTCTAATATCTATACAGCCTCATCAACTTGATGATGAAATTCTAATTCACTATTGTTTCATTTTAATCAATGTAAAATTTTTGAAAGCCTGAGACAGATATTTTAATTTACTCTATGGATTTTGTGGGAAAAGAAAAGTGTTGTTTTCACTATTTCAACTCGCAGTTTTAGTTTTTCTCTCCATACATTCAGCACTCTTGATGTCTTGAAAAAAATACGCGAGTTGATCCAGCCGTTTTCGAATGCTACTCTAAAGTACACATTTAACAGACAAAATCAAATCGTGGAAAATGTTTAGATGGAGAATTATTGTTCCAATAATCCACCAGCACTAAGGAATGCTTGAGAACAACCGGAATGATAATGGTACTCATTAAAATTGTAACAGAATTATTAACGAAGAGAGTAAAACTTTTGATGAAGATCAAAGTCCCCAAGAACCCGCTGATACCGAATATTTCTATCCCTGGTGAGAACTACAGCATTTCAATTCATGGTCAAAACCAATGACCTCAAAGCATTCTCATCCATTTTGTTCCAAATCGGTCTGTTCCGAAACTCGTTCAAGATAGCTGGCTGGTTTTGCTTGCTTTTCAATCTTCTATTGAGAATGTTACAAACACAATCAATGATATTGAGGTCTGAAGGCCTTGTAAACTACTCCATTGAAGTGTCTTTGTGATCTTGAAGGTTATTCCCTAATATATGATCTTGGTGACGTCTTGAGTTATAAAGCATACACAAAAAGTCTTCATCCATTTTTACCACAATTTGTTCTTCTAAAATTTCTGTGAGGAATCTCTGAACATTCCTGGTTCCTGTATGGAGTTTGCGGGTGATCTCCGGGTGGTCGATGAGGCGCACAGTCCGTTTTTGCACACCATCCAATATCTGCAACGAATTTCGAAGATCCCCATACATGGAAATAATATTTCAAAGCAGGTCTGCTTCTTATATACAAGCAACAAGATGACGTAAAGTATCGCTTGGCTGTGAAAAGAAAGCTAAGTTAAGCTGGTGCAGACCTAGCTATTGCTGATACATATTCATGTCAGCAAAATCCGAAGTTGACTGTTATTTCAGGAAGGTGCATCTAATCTTTGGATGCAATTTGTTGGCCTGGCATCATTAAAGAGGTTCTTCAGCGGAGACCTTTCAAAAAAACGTCGTTGCTTACATCTTGCTCGCTTTGAAGCTCACTAGGTTCGATACAGTCACAGAGTTTAAGTTATTGATATTTTGACATCTCTGACGCTGAGATTCCACAGCTATAATCGGCCGCAGACTACTGAAAGACGAAACCAAGGCACAATCGTCTGTACAACCGAAGGTATTGTTCTCTGTAGATGACAAGACTGTTTATCTGCAACAGAAAGAAAGAGGTACTCCTGCTTGCAACTGGAAATAATGAGTTGTTATACCGTGCATTGATCTAGTTGAAAGAAAGCTACTTATCCAACCCCGCATTTTTCGGGAAGACCATATACAGCAAGTTCATTCAATAAGACTGCAAACCTAACGCTATTGACGGCTTTAGAGATGTCGAGGGCTATTGCTCTAGATTCCTTATGCTTTTCTATCGTTAATGTACAAACATGAAGGACGTAGGCGAGAAGATCACTTGTCGATCTTTACCTGCGAAAACCATACTGACGGCCGTTGATAATTCCCTGCAACTCAAGAGATTTAATGATTTCATCGTTCATGACTCTCTCCATCACTTTGGGCATAATGAGAAGAAGTGCAACAGGGCGGTAATTTTGGGGTAGAGACTTCTTTCTTTTCTTTGGGGGATCGGTTGAGTTCTCGCTATTTTCCAGCTTCTCTAAAAAGTCTGGCTTTCGTAAGAAATCTGACACAGACGGTTGAGAATGGGTGTCATTTCAGGACGATTGGCGGTATTTCGTCTAGACCAACTGCCTTATTGCAGTTCAGCTGCTCAAGAGTCCGTCTAACAGTGCGAGCTCTGAACTTGATTTCTGCTTATGAAGAATTTGAAGGTGGAATGTTCGGAGGTATTGCGTTAGATGAATCTAGCACATAATTCTTTGAGAACAAGAGAGCAAAGAGATCGTAGATGATGCTATACTTTCGTCTTCTTTAACAAGAGGCGGAAACTCATATTTGCAGAAATCGTCATAGACCAGAACTGTCTAGTCCCGCTTGCCTGTTTAAGGAGTTTATTTGTTACCCCTCCGTTGAAATTGGCATTTGCTCTTGCATTTCTTAGGTGGCATACGAAGGTTTTTCTTGTTTCCTCTCTTTGATTTATCTTTCATGACTTGTAAGCTCTGCTGTTGGCTGCAGAAACTCTTTCGCAGTCTTTGTTGAACCATGGCTTTTGTGTTGTTGTTCTTTTCATGGATTGAGCGATTTAGAGATCCATTCTTGCGCGAACGATCCCTGCAAAACATTCAGTGCAAACATTGATGTCAGGGTCCAAAATGCAAACACCAGTGAATGGAATGCACGAAAATTTCTTCCATGACTACCAGTCCCATTGCACCTTCAGATCATTTTGAAAACAGTTGAATAGGATATCTCAAGTCTTTGACCAATTCTAGTATAACTTCAATCTAGTCATAACACCACTGCTTCAACACATTCTGTCGGGGTGAAATATTACTACCAAAAATTGATCGGTTACCAATATGTGGTGGTTTCCTGCAAAATCGTTATTTTTTTCTCGCATTTTATTTGTTATGAGAGGAACACAGACGCTGAAACAACAGCGAATTTTGTTGGTATATGTCCAGGTGTATCCGGAGTCAAATCAAAAGAGCAAATTCATTGAAAAAGGCGAGAATTGTGGAAAGAAAACTGATGAATATTGCACCACGATAATGCATTATATTACAAGGCTATCATTGGGAATGAATTTCTAACCAAAAATTCAACGAATACCATCGAACAACCACCGTATTTATCTAATATGGCTACGGCCGCCCTTTTTTTTCCAAAACTCAAATTAATACCTTGGGGAAGCCATTTTGAATCGATATAAGACATAAAAGAGAATTGAAAATGAATATTGGAGGTTTCAATGTGCAATTCATTGTAGCTACTTCTTTGACAGAATATATGTACGAGCAAATCGTCAAGAACTAATAAACTCTGAACTAAAACGTTTTCAAAGCAATTTCTCTGGAAATAAGAGAACGCAGCTATGCAAATATATTAAAGTGAACAAACAATTGAAAATTCATCTTCTGCGATATTCGGTAAACATGGAAACAAAACCAGAATTTCCCTAATGTCACCTCGTTGCGCGCAAGGGTGAGAATTATGATTTCATACAATGATATTGTGGAATTTTGAAGGAATTCATATCAAACCAGGCGCCTGCCAGGGAAAAAATATGTCGGGAACATATTACCCGGTAGCTGCGGCGACGAAAGTAGACCTTAATAAAAAGTCCAATGATATATATGTCATTTTTCAGACTTAGTTTATTCTTCTAATATGCCTTTCTTCATGCTCAAATTGAAAAATGCCTTGAAAATTGACTATTTACTAAAACAATAATAACTTGAATGAGGTTGTTATATATATATATATATATATATATATATATATATATATATATATATATATATATATATATTTTCACACAAGGAATTACTTATTTAAAACCGAAAAGTGATAATACTATTGATCCGTCTCAATATAGACCAATTACTTGCCTTCCAACAATATATAAAATTCTAACTGCATGTATTACCCAAAAATTTATGCACATTTGGAGAATTATAATATTCTTTCCGAACATCAAAAGGATGTAGAAAAAACACCTTGGTACTAAAGAGCAACTTGTAATTGATTCTGTTGCTTTGAATCAAGCTCAAACTAAGAAGAAAATATTCATACAGCCTTCATTGATTACCAAAAGGCTTTTGATAGTTATCCCCATTCATGGCTTCAAGAAATTTTGGAAATTTATAAAATTGATAAGACACTTCGTCATTTTCTTGAATTCGTAATGAAAAATTGGAGAACCAATCTTCATTTAACTATTTCGAAACAATCGTTAAAATCCGAAGTAATTCCAATCAAAAGAGGCATTTTTCAAGGTGATTCTTTAAGTGCTCTTTGGTTTTGTCTTTGCCTCAATCCATTATCTCATGAATTAAATGCTACTAGTTTCGGCTTCAAAATAAAGAGTTTATTAACTGAATTCAAATTAAGTCACTTAATTTATTTAGATGATATTAAATTATATGCCGGAACCAGATCTCATTTAAAAGTCTACTTGAGATTACTTTCAACTATTCCAATGATATTCATATGAAATTTGGGCTTCCAAAATGTAAAAATCTTTCTATTGAAAAAGGAAAGATCACCTCTGATTATATAAAGATTTCCAATATCGAAATCGAACCAATGCATCAAGGAGATACATATAAATATCTTGGATTTTGTCAAGAGAAGACAATTAACCATAGCAGCACTAAAGAAATTATTAGAAGTTCATATTACAAAAGAATTAGAATTATCATCAAGAGTTATTTAACTAGTAAAAACCTTTTCAGAGCTATCAACTCCTATGCTGTTCCTATTCTTACATCTTCTTTTGGAATTATTAAATGGTCTAAAACTGATCTAAATGAATTACAATGTCAAACGAGGAAAATGCTCTGTAAATATCATAAGCACCACCCAAAGTCAGCTGTTCAGAGAGTTACACTACCTAGACATCTTGGAGGTCGTGGATTAATTGATTTGAATAATCTTCATAGTAAACAGATTTTTCATCTACGTTCCCATTTTCATGATAAACAGAGAACGTCTAAATTACATGATATTGTTGTTGCTTCAGATTATAATCTTACACCTCTGAACTTGACAATGCAAAAGGTAGATTTTGATATATTTGATGATAATTCTAAAAGAGAAAGTTGGATGCAGAAGGAATTACACGGAAAGCACCCTAAAGAATTGAAAAATGATTATATTGATGAAATTGCATCGAATAAATGGTTAGTATCTGGAGAATTGTTTGCTGAAACAGAAGGCTTGGCAATTGCGATCCAGGACCAGGTTGTTTTCACAAGGAATTATAGAAAACATATCATCAAACAAAATATAGATGATTCTTGCCGTAGATGTTTCTGTTCTTCAGAAACAGTTTTTCATATATTATCATCTTGCTCAGTCCTTGCTTCAACAGATTATTTAGAAAGACATAATGCCTTCGCTAATATTATTCACTTCAATCTAGGAATTAAACATGACCTAATTCCCAAAAGAAAAAATTTCAAAAATATGAACCTGACATTATTTGTGAGAATGACAAATATAAACTTCATTTTGATAAAACAATTCTGTGCAACAGAGCTGTAAAACACAATAGACCAGATATCGTTCTTAATGATAAACAGAATCAAATAACATATATAATTGATATTGCTATACCCGACACACATAATATACAAAATAAATACAATGAAAAAATTTCTAAATATATGATGCTTTGCGACGAGATTAAAAAATGTGGAAAATGAAGAAAATATTTATTCTACCGATTATTATTTCTACAACAGGCGTTATTCCTAGAAATCTTCACAAAAGTATTGAGATTTTGGGTCTGAAGAAAAATTTGTTCGAACAGTTACAAAAGATAACAGTCATCAAGTCTTGTAATATTCTTCGTAGGTTTCTTTCCGAAAATAATAATGAGGTAGAGTCATAGGTTTTCTCTTTAGTTTATACTGCTCAGAATCTCATTTCATATTTTATTTATTTGTTTATATAAATGTAATATAATTAACTGACAATTTTGTCATATTTATATTCAGAGCAGTATTCTATTCGATCGTTCACCACTTCACACAAAGGAAACTATTAATGAGTAACATTCAGTGTTACTTGACTAAGGTCCGTACACTGGATTTTTCCGGGAAGAAAGCCTCTGACACTACTCGTTGGTACATTGATATCATTGTCTGATGATGCTATAGTATGTATATATTCTGGTAGATTGATATATTCTCATAACATTTAACGTTATCCTAATATATAATTACTCCAGGATATGTTTTGATTATAATCATTGCCTGGCAATGGTATTAATTACCGGGTGGTGGATTTATATTTTTTCATGAAATCAGTTTGATTGCATGAACAGATATATGGGCAACTCGTCGGGGTAAAACCCCTATATATATATATATATATATATATATATATATATATATATATATATATATATATATATATATATATATATATATATATATATATATAGAGAATGCAATGGCATCAACTAAACACATATTATTATTATTATTATTATTATTATATATATATATATATATATATATATATATATATATATATATATATATATATATATATATACATTGAGCCTGATACGCACCGATCAAGAAGTGCTGTTTCTGACTAGTCATTTGAAGAGTCAGAAAACTTCTCATTCATATTGTTTTTCAACTTTATCAAAACAATAAGATGAAGAAACGAAAAGATTAATATTTACGAATCTTCCTTGAAAAATGTCACTTTTCGACATAGGTCTTCCTCCAACACCAACAAACTTGGCCAAAAGTCGCTGAAAATTAGTGTTTAGAGCATTATGATAAAACTAAAGTCTGTATCTATTGTAAAAGTATTAAAATTAGAACCAATCACATTTTTCTTTGAAAATTAAAAATGGAAAAAAAGATTACTCCTGCTCCTGCCGATGAGTGACGGCGGTAAAACAAACAATACAAATGTAGTCAGCATGAGAAAGGCAAAGAGTACTGTTGCAGTTCTTGCACTCATATTTGGACAGTCGCCTTACTTTTCTTTTTTGTCGACAAGGCATCTTCCATATCTTCTTATTTTGTGCGTGTTGTATTTGTGATGTACCAGGTTCTTTATCATCAGAAGAACGATAGCTTTGTAGCCTGTAGTGCAGGTTCAAAGAAAGTCTAATGGATTTTTTGCTCCTCCTTTCACGTTCTTCATAAACCAATTCATAGGCTATTTTCATTGCTTTTGAACTACCCAAGTAAACAACCTGTGAATTGATGCCTGCCAAAGTCCAATGGAAAAAAAGATCCCCAGTTGAACGTTCCGAGCAACATTAAAACTAGAACACATCTTGTCAACTGTGTCTACTACACATGATGATTTCTGGTTTTCGCGATTCGCCAGAAGCTGGATCTATTGCATCATCATTATGAAGGGTGGACGTAAGAATACAATTTTTCTGAAGATTAGGAATATACGAAACGATAGATATCACTTCATAGTAACCGAAAATACTGGTAAAGGATCTTCTTCCTAATGAAAGTGGCAACTCCCTTTTATTCTCTTTCGAGGTATCCGCATATGATAATTTTTGCTCCCTGAGTTCACGAACGAGATTTACATTCAAAGAAAATGTAAACAATTGAAAAATCATAACTGGAATATATTAATTGAAATTTCTTAGCACAAGAACCAAATAGCCAAGTTATATTAAGAATTATATCAAGGGGTCCGTAATGGATATAGACATACAGGCCTAGAGCTCTTTGTCTCCTTTCTGTGGATGTGATTACACAAGAGTTCACTCGGTCTAGCTGTAATTGTAGATCCTCGGCTGTTGTTGCTATAGGCACAGTATCGTCCGCGTATCTGAGGTCATTTATTAGTTCCCCATTCACAAAGATGCCCACATAATTGAGAGCGTCGGCGATAGGACACAGCCCTGTCTCACCCCGCATTCAATCCGTTTCCTCATGCTCAATCAGCACTGATGCTACTTGATTCCAGTACAAGCTTGCAATTGTAATCTTATTTTTGATCATATATCCCGACATTTTTAGAATTTCGATGAGTGGAACATGTCTCACCTTATCAAATGCTTAATCGAAGTCTATGAAGCAGGCAATTCATTCATATCCATGCTTCTCTGAACTAATACCTGCAGACTGAAGAGTGCATCCCTTTTGCCGAACCCATTACGGTATACAAATTGCTTGTTTGGCTTTCTCTTGCGCCTGGTCGATTCTTATGTGAGAAATAGGCATCAGTATGTTACTGTTGGTGCAGATCATAGATCTGAAAAATACTGCTCATCTAGGGTTCCCCAAGGATATCAGCTTGGTCCTCTTCTTCTTCTCATTTATGTGAATAATATAAGACATAATTTCAAGAAATGTAATATTCTACTCTCTGTCGATGATCTAAGAATCTACTAAAGCACTGAACGCATGTCAGATTGTCTAATCATTCAGGAGTAACTTTCGCTCTTCTCAGATAACTGTAACATTTTACTAAACTTGAAAAAATGTCAAACTGTTTCATTCACATGGAATTTGAATGCTTACAATTTCTCCTACTAAATAGTAAATGAACAATCCTCTAACTAAAGTTCTGCAAATTCGAAACCTTGGAATCATCCGCGACTCAAAATTAATTTTTGATCAGCATATCGACTACATTGTCAACTCAGCTAGTAAAATGTTGGGTTACACCCTTCGGCAGTGTCGTCTTTCCAAAAGTGCAAATTCTGTTCTCAGTATTTATTATGCTTACGATTTTAGTAAACTCAACTTTGCTTTGGTCTTATGGAACCCTCAGTACAAAGTATATGCCTCATGAATTGAAAGAATTCAGAATAAGCTATCGACCCATAAAGACCTGGCATTACCATATGGTAACGACAAATGTAGCTTCAACCCCTTTTTGTCTAGTTGAAAATTCGATCACTAAACGGTAGATGGCGGTATATATGCGCTCTAAAAGGACATTTCAACGCAGTTATAAGTTCAATTTGCAAACTGCAGGTATATTCTTGTTTATGTGGGACGTTGTTCGAGTGTCTGTTAGTGATCGGTTCGAAAAATGGAGAACATACGATTTGAGTGAGTATATGACCATTAGTATGATTCACACATGTGCCAGCATTCAAGATTTTCAAAGTTTTAATACATATTCTGGAAAAATTTTGTGATTTCAAACCGTAATTTTCAATTCGTAACTTAAATGATTTGATTAGAAAATTAGAAAATGTTGTCATACCAAGTAATGCTAAGTTAGTGTCTTTCGATGTCATGAATTTGTTTCCAAGTATTGCACCAAAGGATCCGTATGATATAATCAAAAATTTGTTCACACAAAATAGGACGAACCAACGAATTAAATATGACATTATGGTTTCGGTAGATGTTTGCATATCTCAAATTTTTTCTTTATTTAACGACTCTTTTTATAAAAGTAATGAGGGACTTATAATGGGAAACCCCTTAAGCCCTCTTTTGGTAGAAATCTTTATGGATAATATAGAAGAAACTATTCACAAACACCCGTTCAGTAAACATTTCCTATATTGGTATCGATATGTCGATGACGTTATTGTGTGTTTCACAGGAACAAACAGACTGTTCACTGTATTCGAAAATTTTATCAACAACCTGCACCCAAACATAAAATTCACTTCTGAAATAGAACAGAAAAACTCGATCAATTTCCTAGACTCAACAATAACAAGATCAAATAATAAATACCTGTTTTCAATTTATCATAAACTTTCTCATACATATATGACAATTCATTATACATCGGCAAATTCTTACCAATGCAAAGTAGCAGCATTTAATAGTTATATACATAAACTCTTAAGCACACCAATGTCTAGTGAAAATTATTTCAAAGAATTGAATTTGATAAAACAGATCGCAATAAATGATGGTTATGATGCAAATTTAGTTAGCAACATATTATATAAGAAAAAACATAAATTAGTTTTACAACATATCTATCCAATCGGTGAACATCCAGACGAGAAATTCAATAGTTTAACATATATAGGCAATAATGTTAAATCCCTACTTGAAAATTCAAATTTGAATATAGTGTTCAAAACATATACAAATTTAGGTTCATTTATCAGAAATTATAAGTCTCCAATTAATAAAAATAATGAATCAGGTGTTTATAGATTGGAATGTAGAGATTGCAGTTGCTTTTATATAAGTAGAACAGGAGAAATTTCAATGTAAGAATCTCAGAACATAATAGCAGTTTCATCAATGGAAAAACCGATTCGAATTATTCTAATCATCTTTGGGAAAATAGTGATTCTTTCTATTCAAAATTTAAAATCCCACATTCTGAGAATAGAGGTATAAAACTTAACCTTCTGGAAGTTCTTGAAATTAACAGATTTAGGTATTCCCTAGAAATTCTTAATGACCAGATAGACATAAATAACTCACCCTATTGAACTTATTTCCTAAATACAAGTTCAAATACAGATAACTCTGAATGGATTGCCTCTTTAGTCTATATAAGTATACGAATGTTAAGATAATTTTGTAATATTGATTCGCTCTTGACAAATATACTATGCATCAAAACGCGTGGAGCATTTATTGATATATTTTAGTGGAAATCTTTGTTTAATTATTTTTTAAATGAATTTCTATCATGCAAAGGCCTCGTCAATTGAATAAATGATATGTTAATCCTCCAAAAGATACTGTTCCTTTCAAAAGAACTAACTTTTCTACGAATGCGCCTATGGCGAGAATGTCATCGGCAATCTGTTGATATTTCTTCAGCTAATATGATTCTATCCAAAAGAATTCTTAAATCCTCATTCTTGAAGTAGATTCACTCACATTTCAAAATTGTATATTCTTTTGTATTTTTTCTTCTCTTTAATCATAGTACTTGAATACCTAGTTTATTTTCTAACAATATATTGAACCTAGTGGATACTATTTTCGGGTTCAACTCGCTTGTAGTCCTGTTACACAATAAACAAAAACTTCTAGACACTTCAGAGAGTCTTAACTGTCGAATCGACCGCATCATAAATAAACATGGTGGATATCAGGCAAAAGAGTAATTTTCTTCATATTAAAATCCTTTAATAAATCCAATAAAAAGATCATTAATATCATTTCACGATTTCTCAAGAGTACTGACGTTACCCCAAAAATTGTCGAAGCTGCTTCAGTTTACGATACTATTGGATGATCAGAATATTGATTGGTTCCAATGTAACAAACTTTGCTGAATGTTCTTACCAAATTATATGAACTTCATACAAATGGAATCGTATTGAGGATGAGTTCGTGTATATTTAATATTGAATAAGTTCTAGTAAGGGTCTATTCGACCCATAAAAGTCGGAAAATTCCGAAAAAACTTGAAAACATGACGTTGAAGAAATTGAATTTCAATAAAAGCGTCGCTGGGTCAGCTCGAAGAAGGCCATTCTTGAAACGTCCTTAACGGTAGTAGTTGGAACACATGCAACATTTATCTCTTGCGTCTCCAACTTCTGTGAGGGAAAAGTCACTAACTGACCCCATACACATCCTAAAACGACCAAACAAAACGAAAAAGTACAATCTCCACATAATGAAGACAAATGTTCAAAGTGAATACCGTCGGGGTATTCAATTCCAACATACAAACTCCGGCGAACTACCTCGAAACTTTTCTGCTATAAAAAGCAGGAGTCGGCCTGGAAAACAATTGAAAACAGGAGAAAGAAGTTAAAGCAAGCGGAGGCACTTTCTTTTCCGATAAAGACTCGAGTTTCTTCCTAGCTATTTCATTAAAGTAATCAGCTTTATTCATAAGGCAGGTCGAAAGTTCTTGATTACAAGAATATGACTGCGTTAAAGCGACGACGACTGAGTGCAAGCTGAATTTTAAAACAAAAATGGGACTGTTGTGAGCTGACAGATGAATAAGCAGCAAAAGTTTACCGAACGGAAATTTCATTTCGTCCTGCTTTGCCCGCGGGTGAAGTCTGCGATTTGTGTATTTCTTTTTCAATCGGATAACTTAAATTCTTCCATTATGAAGGGAGTTTTTTTTCTTGTTGAATCTGATAATGTATAACCCGTGTTCGAATATTGAAAGCGTGAGAATAATCAAATGTCAAATTAAGTTTCATTTTGGATAATCTCTCTCGTCAATGGAATGAAGCTTATTTGGGAGCAAGGTACATTCTACTCAAAACGATTGTCAACATTTTTCATTGTTTGCAGGTTGACACAACTATTTTCTATATTGACCCAGGGTCTTAACGTGATTTGTCAATTGGTATGTAGTGCCCGATTTCATCAATTTTCACGAGTGTCTTTTGTGATTTTTGCAATGGATAGAAATATGGAACAGAGAATTTGTCTCAAATTTCATATTGCAAATGGAATTTCGTACGCTGAATCGCTGAAAATGTTACAAAAGGCTTACGGCGAATCAAATTTATCATTAGCACACGTGCATAGATAGATATAGATTTATTTGTTTCATGTATAAATATCACAAAATATGCCATAGGCGTAGAACATGTCACAGGAAGAAATTACACTATATAAACGACCGACACTATAAACTACACTCGGAGGCAAAATTAGCGGAACACTCGAAATTTTAACCAAATTCGAAGTCCGATATTTTTCCTAATTCTCAACCGATTTAGATGATTTTTTCGGCAGGTTATAGATCAACTCTTCTGCTTTGTAGAAATTGTAAGAGAAAACAAAAAAAATTTGAAAAAAATTTTATACGGTGGCCAAACTAAATGTGTTTTTCCTGTCAAAAATTCGTAACACCCTGTGGAATTTCGTGGTCCGAGTTGAAACGTACAATATCATGGTCGTCAACACACATCCTCCTAGAGTAACGCCCTTCTTGTTTTATGCATATATCTCTATTTTTACAAGAGATATCCATTTTGAAGCGAAAAGTCACAAATTTCAAGAATTTATTTTTAATCTTGCGTAGGTGCATAACATCGAAGGTTAGCCAAAAATTAACTCAAAATTAGAGAAGCATAAAACTAACGAAATGAAAATTTTTGAAATTCACTGGCCAGTTTCACGCTCCGGGAGAACTCGAAGTACACTGGAAAAATCGTTGATTTTGCACATTTATTTTTGAATTTTTTTGTGTGACTCTCTATAATAATTATCATCCCTGTCCAAAATTGAGAGCAGGTGTGTATCCTGGCAATACACTCGTGAAATGAAATGAACATGTTGAGAAAAATGTTCATGATGACCCACAAAAAAAAACATTTGATTTTAGTAGCGAGTATGACCCCCCGAGCTCTTATTACAGCGCGCATACGATTTCGCATACTCCCAATGATGTTGTCTATCATCTGTTGAGGTATGTTATCCCACTCTTCCACCAAAGCCAATGTCAGTTCTCAAACGTTGCCTGGATTCCGTTGTCGAACCCTTCTTCCAAGAATGTCCCAAACAAGTTCGATCGGGTTTAAATCCGGTGACCGCAACGGCCAGTCCATTCGTGTGATCCCAACTTCATTGAGATATTCTATCACTATGCGAACAGTATGAGGGCGCGCGTTATAGTGCATAAGAAGGAAATTTTCCCCTATGTAAGGAGCAAAAGGCAAAACAAGGGGCTCCAAGATTTCTGTTATATACAGATGGGCATTAAGTGATCCATTACCAATAATCTATAGTTCTGTTTGTACTCTCAAGCATATGCTACCCCATATCATAACTAACCCTCCACCGTATTGCTCAGTTCCTGCAAAGTTCGCTTGATTGTACCGTCCCCCTCGATGCCTCCATATTCTATCTCTACCATCCACGAAATTCACACATTATGGGCTCTCATCACTAAATAAAACTCGTCTCCACTGATTGATTGTCCATGCTACATGTTCCCTAGCAAACGCCAATCTTGCTACCCGATGGGCTCTATCGAGTCTTGGTGCTCTTGCTTGCGCGTATGATCTCAGTCCAACTTCATTTAATCGTCTTCTGACTACCCTCACACTGACATTAATGTTATCCACTGCTTGTAAAAGGTTACGTGCCTGAACAGCAGTAAGACGAGGATTTCTTATGGTTTGATTGACGATGAAACGGTCATGTATAGCGCGGGTTGCCCGATTTCTTCCTTGTCCTCGCCTACTCACGTACTATCCAGTTTCCCTGTAACGTCGGTAGATTCGATGGATAACCGACGTCGAGACACCCAACATGGTACCGACTGAGCGGTAGGTGCGCCCTTCCTCGATCAATGTAACTGCCCATGCTACTGAGGTTGGTGGTAAATCTCTCATTCTGAATGAAAAATACCGTTTCGAATCGTAAACAGTAAAAGAATCACAAAACACCGCAACCGATCGAATTTGTATCAAATCAAAGAATTGAAAACTCTCATTCTTTAAACAAGTGCAAATGTGGTCATATACAAAAAACGTGTGTTGTATTTCATATTTGATAAAAGAAGGTGTGCACATGTGTGAATGAAAAGATTTATCAATGGTCCCAGAATTCAGTTGTGTATTTTAATACCTACCGACTGTTATCTCCTATGAATTCCTAATTTTCACCAAATTAACCAAATTGTCATCAATAACTAATGCAATTGGAACATAAAAATCGCAAACGACAATTTCGACACACCTGAGTGATAATAAGAAAATTCCAAATCGATAGACGAATTTTAATGACAATTTCTTGATTCAATGGAATTTCTCCAAAATGGTGATTTTCCACTTGAAATCGAATATATTTTGCAAAAATAGAGATAAACACATGAAACAAGAAGGGCGTTACTGTAGGAAGATGTGTCTTGACAGACCATGATATTGTACGTTTCAACTCGGACCACGAAATTCCACAGGGTGTTACGAATTTTTGACAAAAAAAAACTTTTTTAGTTTTGCCCCCGTATAAATTTGTTTTCAAATTTCTTTTGTTTTCTCTTATAATTTCTACAAAGCAGAAGAGTTGATCTATAACTTGCCGAACAAATCATCTAAATCGGTTGAGAATTAGGAACAATATCGAACTTCGAATTTGCTTAAATTTTCGAGTGTTCCGCTAATTTTGTTAGAGGTAAGTGAGATCAACGTGAACATATTTGTTAAGAGGATTTTTTACATAGCTTTTAACACAATCTGAGATCGAGAAAATCCTGTATGCTGTATGGAGCTTGCTCAAAGAGTAGTTTTTGAATATATTTTTTGAGTAGTCTTGACGGTTGGATTCGTTGCATGACTGGTAGTTTGTTGAATATATTTATTATTACATGATTTACATTTTTTTGCAGGTAAGTTCCATTGTATTTAATAGTTGTGAGGTGTTTTTTTGTTTCGAGTGATATAGCCGTGTTCGTTTTTATGAAAGCGATCGAGATTGTTTCTCACAAACATTACTGCCTCATAAATATATAGGGCCGGTAGGGTCAGTATTTTGTAATTGATAAAATGGTCTCTACAGCTCTCACTATTTTTCAGCTTTAGCAATAGATCTTGGGCATTTTTTTGTAGTTTCAAAATACAATGTGCCTCCCCGGAGTTTCCCCAGAATACGATTCCATAACGTATACGAGACTCGACGTTTGCCCGATATGAAACCAGGGAAGCTTCTAAGTTCACCTGTGAGCTGACCAAACGAAGGCCATAAGAATAACTCACTGAACTCCTACCCACTCGTTGAACTTGATTTGACCAATCGAGTCTAGAATCAATGGTAACACCTAGGAAGCGCATATCGTCAACCGGCTCTATGTTTTCTTTTCGGTGTGCAATGGAAATTTCCTCGCTGTTTTTGTCGAATAAACATTTTAGAATCTAAGTTCTCTTGGTGTTGAGTTTCAAATTATTCATATTGAAGTATTCTTCTAGGACTGTAAGATTGCTGGAGACTTTCTGTTTGAGTTTATTTTCATCAGCACCTTTCATGATAACATTTGTATCATCTGCAAACTGGACAAGCAAATCATCAATGAGGCCTGACAGATCGTTAGTGTGAATTATATAGAGTAGGGGCCCAAGAATCGATCCTTGAGGAACTTCCCGCTAGGTAGTCTGCATTGAAGATGTTAGGAGATTTCTATCACGGTCTCTTATGGCTACATACTGGTTTCTATCTGATAAGCAACTTTCTACTAATTTCAGTGCAATTCCTCTAATGCCATAGCACTCAGGTTTTTTCAACAGAATAGGTTCTTCAACGCTATCGAAGAACTTACTCAAATCCAATGCCATCGCTACTACAGGTTTATTGTCGTTCTAAGATTCCAACACAGCGCATATCGCTGTATATATTGCTCTGATAGTGCTTTTACCTCGTCTAAACCAATTTTGCGTCTCTGAGAGAATCATTTTTCGTTCCAAATAATTGAAATCTAAGATAAATGATTTTTTCGATAATCTTTTCATACCAGTTTGAACGATTGTTTGGGCATGAAACATGTTGAGTAACAAGAAATCGACCACTTCTCGTTATCATTCACACATTTCCTAGGACATCATGATTCATAAAGGCTTATCGTTAATATTCACGTAGTGCATGTAATTCTGTTTCAGATTAACGTTTCTTATTCTCATCACACTCTTCAAACCTAAGAGTAACTACTAGTCACGCCACTGCATTTGTAATTCGGCGTTATTCGTAGCGACGCCATAATGATTGACGATTGATAGCCAGCGTAAGATTCATCATGAAGAGTTTCTTTTCCTTTCAGACCTTCAGGCGTTATTATTGGAATGCAATTCATCTGATAAAGTATGAATATCTTTTGATATTGCTTACGTACCGTTTAGTGAATTCAGTGCTCTTTAAAAGAAGTGTGAGTATCTTTCTTGTTCTGTACTGAATATTTGATCAAACTGCCTATTAATTTTCCTAGCTTATTGAAATTGTTGTTATATTGCTCCTATTTTGTCTGCACGTGTTTTATTTCTTTCCCTTCAGCTTGAACACCGCTCTTATATTTCGAAGGAAATTATTTTTCGATATTCAACCTTCCGTAGAATGTTAAATATCCTCCCTTGAAGGAGCTAGTTTTCCGATCTACTCTTTATAATCACCGTTAACCGGAGCCACAGAGAAGTGGTACAGCACGGTCAGATGTCACGAATAGGAACAATGGACTGCCGTTTCGGTCTCGTTTGACCTCGTCAGCATTGTTTACCCATTCGTAATACAAGGCTATGCCGTTACTTACTCATCTCAATTCGTTGGAGCGAACGCAATAATGTAAATATCACTGCGCCCCCCAACGAACCGAAACAGAGACTACCTCACCAACGCCCCTCGAAACGATGAAAAGAAAAAGCAGATAAAACAGGAAAACGTAAAGTGGCCACACTAGTTCGATAACATACCGCCATGCGACACTCACGTATCAGACAGAAGCGACCGTCGAAGGACCGACGCTCCTCATTTCTATGTGGTTTACAACCAGGCATACACAAACATCTCAAAACAAAAAGTTACTATATGCGAGATTTCGCGATGTGTAGACATATCGAAGAAAATAATTTTCAAGGGACGATATTCAACTTTCCGTAGAATATTAATTTTCCTCCCTTGAAGGAGCTAGTTTTCTGATCTATTGTCATTGTCTACAATGCTGACGAGGTCAAACGAGACCGAAACTGCAGTCCATTGTTCCTATTCGTGACATCTGACCGTGCTGTGCCACTTCCCTGTGGCCCCGGTTAACGGTGATTATGAAGGGTAGATCGAAAAACTAGCTCCTTCGAGGGAGGATGTTTCACATTCTACGGAAGGTTGAATATCGTTCACAGTCTGCCACATCGTTAACGAAATGGCAGCTAAAAAAATGGAAGACTACTTACTTTTGTGATTAGTTTAATAAGTGCTGAAAATGGGCACCATTCACTTCCATGCAGTAAACAACGCATGGTGTATGGGGAGCTTATGTTGAATTCACCTCGAGGTATGCAATGTTTTCATTTACTTGTTAATTTTTCGTTCGGAAAAGTAGACAGACCATGTGTTTGGTTTACCTTAGTCTCTCGTTAATCTATCGTGAATTTTCAGGAACGTTGAAAATGTGCCAAAGCGATTTGGCTAGATAACTGGATAAATTTGTAGTAGGATTGAAATGGTGTACTCCGTAGAAGAAAGGGTGGAAATGATAAACCAATTTTTGAGAAATAACGACTCTGCGCGTTTAACAGCGACTTTATTTAACGGACGACATCCTGAAAAAAATGTATCCGCCGCTTACGTTGTGCAACTGGTGTATGACGGAGACGAAGCAAGGAAAGTGGCGATTTTATATCACGTGATGATTGATCATACCCTCAGTACTAGGAAATTATCCAATGTATTTGGTGTTTCACACACAACAATCATGAGAATTTCAAGAAAACATAAGATTTCGATCGCCGACTCATGTTCTGTGATGTGGTCAGTGAAATTATCAACAATAATCCAAACTACATGAATAATATCTGTTTTTCGAATGAGTGTTCATTTTACTTTGATGCCACTGTAAACAGGCATAACTGTTGGCACTGGTCAGATGAAAATCCAGGATTATTTCGAGAAGAGTATACTCAGCATCCCCAAAACTCAGATATTTGGGCGGGTATTTACGAAAATCACATTATCGTATCTTTTTTTATACCCGGTAATATCACAGCCCAAATTTATTTATAACTAGTACAGAACGCTTTTTATCCCTCCCTCGTGCAAGTATTGGAGAATGAAGAAGACCATGAAACGATCATTCTTCAACAAGATGGCGCACCACCTCATTTCGTTCAACATGTGCATCAGTTCTTTGATGAGAATTTACCTCAGGCCTGGATTGGAAGAAGGGGGCATATTGAGGGCCACCCAGATCACATGATCTGGCTCTACTGGACTCTTTTTCTATGTGGTTACCTGAAATCTAAGATGTGCGCTACCCAGCCAAAGTCACTGGATGATTCGCGAATTCGGATCATTAATGAATGCCGTCAAATTGAACCATAAATGTTGAGTAACGTACGTGAACGATTTGAGCAAAACTTATTTTACTGCATGGGAGTGAATGGTGCCCATTTTCAGCACTTAATATACTTATCACAAATGTGAGTAGTCTTCTACATTTTTAGCTGCCGTTTCGTTGAAGCGAAATTTCAGGGTCAGATAGTACTCGACCAGATCTTTAAAATGAGGTTTCGCAACACCCCCCATTTTTATTCAAAATCAGGGGCTGGTGCTTACCCCTGGTAGGGGATTGAAGTTATAGTGATGAAAAAATTCGACGGGTCCGAGCGATTCCCCATATTTTAATTTTAAAAACGGAAAATTGAGGTGTTAATTTTTCGTTGGATCACATTGTATCTGTATGTACTCTCAACAGTTCAATACTTGTTGTCAACTGAAGATGGCCGAGAGACCGAAATAACAATCCTGATTTTCAATAAATCTCTTGTGATAGTATAATACATAGTTTAATTTCTTATTATCAAAAATAATAATAGCACTGAGAAATAATGATAAATTCTCTATGACAATAATATCAACTTACTTGCACTAAAAATTTAGAATGATACGTATAACAGTAGCTACTACAGTCGAAACTCAAATGAAACAGAAAAAATGGATGAAAGCAGTATAGAGAGTGAGAAAAAGAAAGTCGGTTTCATTCTGATCCTTACTCCGTGATGTTTGAGGATTGAGAAGTGACAACGGAATACACCTAGCGAGGATTGCATGAAAAATATGGCGACTATTATGAGGGTGAAAATTTAAAATTGTATATATTTTTCAATGGTCAATAATGAAAAATTCAAAAACTTTTTGGGAAGAACATTACCATTGAGGGCTATGTTGGCCGATTTTCAGACCTACTCCATAAGCACACAAAATTTCATCAATATCGGTCCAGCCGTTTCGGAGGAGTTTGGCCACAAACACCGTGATACGAGAGTTTTATATATTAGATTGATTTTGAGTATGAATCGTAACTGTCGTACTCTTGTCACGGGTGGCTTTATATGATATTAACTGGTTTTTGGGAACTTTTTTTTCCAAAAGTTTTACATTTTTCTTGATATCCCATTGCAATTTTTATGAGTACCATGTTCATTTAGATTGTTCTCAAACATACCTTAGTGCTGGATTACTGGAAAAATCATTCTTTACACATTCGAATTTCTGAATAAACTTGAGTTTTTGATTTGGCGCGTTCATGATTTGCGCACTGTAGTTCTGAAAATAACTGTTACAATATCGGTGAAAAATAATTAGCGATATGATAACAGCGAAGCAAAATAGAAAATGTTCGAAATTTACTGGAAATTTTTCGTCCTATACCTACATCATTATACTAGTTTCTAGTTTCATCTTCAGTCGCTGTAACAATCTACATGATCGTTTCGCATTTCAATTCCGCTATATTAGTTAAAGCAAACGAGGAATTCGTATTTGAAGTTTCGTTATTTTCCATTTTTTTCACTGTTTGAATATTCAAGACCGCTTTTATTGTTTGCTCTGGCGGAAATAAAAGCAGTATATTGACTTGAAATGAATAAGTGAAACATACAGGATAATATATGAACAGAATGAAAAGGACAAAAACAATGAGACTGAAGGAGAAAGTTGGATTGTATCGTTCCCAAGCCGGTTGTGTAAACATACTCCCCGAGGATTTTTTTGAATTGAATTTGCATATTTCGGAGGTTATATTTCACCTTTAGTACAGGAACACCGTTTTGGGATAACAGTGGAACCCTCAAACGGAATATTTTATGCAATATGGCTCTCCTTTGATGAAGACCTCTTTTACATCAAATGGTTTCTCGCAACAGTGTTTCTTCGGAAATGAATGGAATTTACCAGAAATTTGTTGAAAATCGCAACTGGAAATACGAGATACGAATTCAGCTTAAATAGTTATAATAATAATAATACGTCGTGGAATTTTTCAAGGTGACTCTTTGAGTCCACTATGGTTCTGTTTAGCAATGAACCCATTGTCCTCGATGCTCAATAGAACAGGATACGGATTTAGGATAAAAGCAGAAAGGAATTATAATACAATCTCCCACCTGCTGTATATGGATGACATCAGATTATATGCTTCCAACAAGAAGCAATTCGATGATTTGCTGATAAATGTCAGTGAGTTTTCGGCAGATGTTCATATGGAATTCGGGATTGAAAAATGTAAAACCCTGAACATTCAAAGAGAAAAAGTCATAGATGGTGAAACACAACTCCCAAATGGTGATATTGTACCTTTTGTGAAAGTTGGCAAAACGTACATGAGATAGCAGCAAGCCAGATTGCTAGACCTAAAGCATTCAAAGGGGAAAATTCGTTCAGAGTAGAGTCAGCGTCTGAAGTTGTGTTGAAGTCAATGTTGAACTCGAGGAATCTAGTCCTAGCAATTAACACCTACACCAGTGTTCTTGATTTGCTGAAAACTGTCAGTGAGTTCCCGACAGATGTACATATGAAATTCGGGATTGAAAAATGTAAGACCCTCAACATTCAAAGAGGGAAAGTCATAGATGGTGAAACACAACTTCCAAACGGTAATATTATACAGTGCATGAGAGATGGCGAAACATACAAATATCTGGGATACCAACAAGCCAGATTCCTAGCCCAAAAACAATCAAAGGAGAAGATTCGTTCAGAATACAGTCAGCGTCTGAGGTCTGTGCTGAAATCGATGTTGAACTCGGGGAATCTAGTCAAGGCCATTAACACCTACGCCATTCCAGTGTTGCTCTACTCATTTGGAATAATCAGATGGACTAAGACAGAACTGGATGATATTCAAAGGCAGACCCGAACGATGCTGACAAAGTACAACAATCATCATCCAAAATCGTCTGTGATAGGAACAACTTTGAAGCGGAAAGAAGGAGGACGCGGATTAATAGATGTTGTCAATTTACTCACTGAACAGATAAAAAAAATTTCAGAGAATTCTTCTCTGCAAAAGCTCTCACTTCTGACCTCCATAGAGTGGTATCTTTGGCACCACTAAATCTTGCTACCAGATGTGACCTGCTGAATCTACCGTTCCTATCGGATACTGAAAAACAAGAGCAATGGTCAAGAAAGGAATTGCATAGACGACATCACCATGAGATTAATCAACCACACATCGACAAAGAAGCCTCCAACAAATGGTTGATGAAAGGAGAATTATTCGCAGAAATAGAGGGATTCCTTATGGCCATCCAAGACCAAGTGATCGCTACAAATAATTACAAAAAATTTATAATGGAGGACGGAACATTACAAACAGATAAGTGCAGAAAATGCCATATAAGATTGGAGACTATACAGCATATTACGTCCGGATGCGAACAACTGGCCAATACGGACTATCTTCACAGGCATAATCAAGTGTGCAACATTATCCATCAGAAACTTGCACACAAGTACGGACTTCTGAATACGTTCCAGCCATATCACAAGTATCAACCGGCGCCCGTCTTGGAAAATGACTCTATCAGATTATACTACGGTAGGCCTGTTATCACTGACAGAATGGTGACGAATAATAGGCAGGACATAGTAGTATATGATAAGAGAGCCAAAACAGCAATGTTAGTGGATGTCGCCATACCGAATAATAACAACGTGCTGAATAAGTTCCAGGAGAAAAAGTCCAAATACAAAGACTATTGCTATTGAGATCAAGCAGATGTGGCACCTCGAGAAAATAGATATTGTTCCTGTCATCGTATCCTCCACTGGGTTAATACCCAAAACTTTGCATGATAGTCTTAAGAAATTAGAATTGCATAAGAATACCTATATAGAAATGCAAAAAGCTGTGATTCTTAATACATGTAGGATAGTTAGGAAATTTATGTCAAGTTTATTGTAATCGAGCCTATTCTCTTTGATTGATGAATCTGGGAAAGGTAAATTATATCCAGCTAACAGCTGAGAAAGTGCATAAGTCCACGATAATAAATTATATATACCCAGGCAGGTATACCGTTATGAGTATCATTTTCGCTTCTTTGTTCCATTATGACCTCTTCTCGTATGCTGAAGAAAGTAGCCTGTCTTTAACGATTGTTCTTCGTTGATCCGAAATTCTCTGCTCGGACATGTGCTGTAATTCAGGATATTTTTCTACGAACGTAAGATATAATACGTATCTGTATGCTGTCATTTCCGATTCCAAGTTTGTAATCTTGTAATAGGAACGCATAATGAAGGAATTCATTTCTGGGGACCACTTCATGCGTTTTATAGGGAGTCCGGCTCCCGTGGTCGTAGGCATAATGGCTTGCGCCACCGTTGAAACATCAAGAGTCGGTTGGGAGGTATTGATGTTATTTCCCACTTGGTTTTGTGTTGCAGTATCCCTACTCGATATCACGCTGCTTCCGCCGCTAACCGAGGGAGACTGTGACTCACTTTCCGAACAAGACCCTCTTCCTAAATCTTGAACGCGACAAGGGGTTATGGTGGTACAATATCGATTCACCCATTTATTCTTAGATTGTACATCATTGGATAAGTTGCATTTTATACCTACTGCCAGGTTCAGCTTGGGTACCTCGGGTTCGGCTCAGTTAGATCTGAGCCCCTTAGTTTCAGGGGCTCAGAAACAATGTTCCTGAGCCGCTGATGTAATATATATACTCAAAATTCATAAAAAAATTTGTTACGAACACAAAACACCCTGATCACGAACAACATATCGACGTGTATAAGGACACTGAAGCAGAAACTCCAAGCGACAGCAAGGAGGCTCCCAAGATACATCAAGTGCACTGAAAGGAAACATCAACACCAAAGGTTCCTCAGCGGCTCGGCCAATTTTCATAAGGGAAATAATAAAACTGCGAACAACAATAACAGAGAAGTACCTGACGCACAGTACTTGACCGATTATTGGTCATCGTTATGGTCGAACCCCAAAGAACACAATAAAGATGCTGAATGAGTCACGAATGAAAAACAACGCCTTGATATCAATCATATGGACTTCGAAGAAATAACGGAGGAAGAAATCGCAACAATCGTTAGAGCGACCAACAATTGGAAGGCCACAGGTATAGATAATATCCATGGAGCTTCTCAAACTTCTTGTACCAAGAAGTTTAGTAAACTCCATGAAGCCCCAGCGAAACAGCTCACGTATGTTTTTCAACAACCCAGGAAAATACCTACACAAGGCTTAACATATATGCTACCTAAGAGCGTAGAACACAAGATCCGTCTCAGTATAGGCCGATCACTTGTCTGCCAACGCTCTATAAAATACTCACCTTGACGACAACAATATATTAGCGGAGGTTCAGATGGGATGCTGAAAGAAACACCAAGGGTGTGAGGAACAACTCATCATCGATTCTGTGATAATGAAACAGGCACACGGAGGGCATCGAAATGTTCATTCAGCTTTCATCGATTATCTGAAGGCATTCTTTAGTACCACCCATTCTTGGCTTGTCGAAGTATTACAGATATACAAAATTCATCCAGTCCTGGTAGAATTCTTGAAGACAAAAATGACAAACTGGCTCACGTCCCTGCAGGTCAACATGAACAATAAGTCAATTAAAACCGACTCGATACCCATACATCGTAGAATTTTTCAAAGAGATTCTTTGGGTCCACTATGGTTTTGTTAGGCTATGAACCCCCACTGTCTTCAATGCTCAATAGAACAGGAAACGGATTTAGGATAAAATCAGATATAAACTATCACACAATCTCCCAACTGCTATATATAGATAATATCAAATTATATGATTTGAACAAAAAGCAATTGGATGATCTGCTGATAGTTGTCAGTGAGTTTTCGGCAGATGTTCATATGGAATTCGGGATTGAAAAATGTAAAGCCCTGAACATTCAAAGAGAAAAAGTCATAGATGGTGGAACACAACTCCCAAATGGTGATATTATACCTTTTGTGAAAGTTGGCGAAACGTACATGAGATAGCAGCAAGCCAGATTGCTAGACCAAAAACATTCAAAGGGGAAAATTCGTTCAGAGTAGAGTCAGCGTCTGAAGATTGTGTTGAAGTCAATGTTGCACACGGGGAATCTAGTCCTAGCAATTAACACCTACACCATTCCAGTGTTGCTTTACTCATTTGGAATAATCGGATAGACTAAGACAGAATTTGTAATGCCCACGTAGATTAGGTTATGTTACGAAATTACGTTTTTTTTTCGACAGCAAAATCATTAACTGCAGACCACGACAAATATAAATTCATTAACTCCAATCCACAGTCCCCCGAATTATAATCGTTTATATAACTTCATGAGTCTAATTACCCTATTAAGCCTGTTGTTTCTTATGTAACGGCACCTTCTTTCAAACTTTCAAAATTCCTCAACGACTTGCTAATAAAATATTGCAATTTTATATCTAAATTTTCGGTCAAAAATTCATACGAACTAATTGCCAATATCAAAGATACCATTATACCACTTAATTCCAAACTCATTCCTTAGGAATCTATTTCCCAACATTCCTCCGAAAGATACTTACTACTTAGTTGAAGAATTATTAGAAAAGAATGTCAATACGATCATTAAATCAGATATTCTTTCAATATTACAAATTTGTTCAGATCAGAATTTTTTCCATTACAATTAAAAAATTATACAAGTGAAGACGGCTTGATTATGGGCAATCCGTTAAGTCCTTTGTTAGCAGAAATATTCATGAATAATTTAGAGCAATTAATTCATAATCAGCCACTTAGTAAATATTGTTTTTACTGGTATCGCTGTGTAGACGATATCATTATTTGCTTCACAGCAACAGATAGACAGTTAAAAATTTTCGAAAATCTTATAAATTTATTACATCCAAAAATTGGATTCACAACCGAAATAGAAAGCAATATTTCAATAAATTTCGTAGACGTAACAATTTTGAATGAAAATGGAAAACATGTTTTCGCAATTTACCATAAGCCGTCACGCCAGAAAATTTTAACAAAGAATTAAATTTGATTGAACAAATAGCCAAAAATAATGGTTACAATCCCAAACTAATAAATAATATTTTCATTAAAAAACAAAGTAGAATCGCATTGAATGAGTTTACCCTGTCGATAAAATGGAACAAAAATTCAATACTTTAACCTACGTTGGCATTACAAGTGAGAAACTGAAATCATTCTAGAGTTGCATTAATTTCAACATAGCTTTCCAAACTTAAAATAGTTTGGGCAAATATATAAAAATAATTAAAACAAATCAGATAAAAACAATAAATCAGGTGTTTATAAATTGAATTGCAATAACTATAATAATTCTTACATTAGTAGAACACAGTAATTTTAATATTAGAATATCGGGATATGTATACAGTTTTCCTAATTAAAAATCAGTTTCAAATTACGCGAATCATCTCCTAGAAAATAGTCACTCTTTCGACCGACAGTTCGAAATTTTGCATACAGATAATGAATATTGGAAGGTAGATCTTTGGAAAACCTCAGAAATCAACAAACACAAACACTGGGATAGACTTATCAATGAACAAGTCGATATAAGGCCTTCACCTCTATTGAATCTCTTCAGGGAGCAATCTATTCCTTAATTTTATAGGATATGTGTCATCAATAAGTATTTAGAAGGAGCAACCCAATAAGCTTTTAATTACTTAAGAACATTTGTATTCATATTCCCATTCTTATTATCTGTATATTCATTCGTCTGAAGAAGCTTCGGAGTAGTGAAACGCGTTACGAATCACAAATATTAATCAAAATTCCTAAAAATACATTACTTGTTTTTATTATTTTGACTTCATTTACCATAGACAGAGAAAGTAGCAATATTTTGTAAATCCTCCCTGAGTCCCACTAAAATTAATGTAACTTTCAGGTCCTCACATATTTGCCAATTATACTCATTGTTATTCAATTTATCCAAAATACTGCTCATGTTTTTATAACTTTCTTTCAGCGTTCCTGAATAGGCAACTGGTATAGAGGGATTTGAATTTAAAATATGCAATATTTCAGCCTTTAAGCTGTATTTAGACGAATCTATAAATAAACGCCACTCAGAGGGGGAATTCTCGATACAAAGTTGCTGCATTGAACCATCAATATCAGAATACGAATACAATGAACTCTCCAAACTGTAGAATGCAGAAAACCGAGCATGTGCTTCGTTTGATTGGCTAATAAGTTCCATTATTCTTGACGGGAACTAAAAAGTTCTGCCTATTACTTTGATAACCCCAAATCACGTACTAAATTATTAAACTCGCTTTGAACAATCGATGCACTGATCTTCGGAGCTTCCTGATGATGATTTGTCTCCAGTGTCTTCCAAATCAGCATTTGCGGACTCAGAGGGTACGATCAGCTGTGGTAAATCTGCATCATGAGAAACAGGTCGCATGGTAGAGCGCAAAGTGGGCGGTTTGTCGATCTCTAATAGTATGGTTGGGCTCTTGAGTTTTCTACTCAGACTCACCAGGTACTCCAGATCTTCGACTATCCTAGTTTTCATAGTTTTCCCTTTATGTTACCGTTAAACTCTAACTCTGTGCCAAATTTCAGCTCTCTGAGTTTATGGGAAGTACTAGTTTTATGTTGATGATCATGAGTGAGTGAGTGTCATAAATGCGGAACTTTGCTCTTGCTAAACTTCGAAAGTAAATTACCTACAGACTTGAAATTTTGGATTCTAAGTATGTGATTATGGCTTACTGGATGACGAAAATGTCTGCGTCGTGATCTTATCCAGAGGTTCTCAAATAGGGGCCTGAAAATGCGGCGAAATGGTTCCAGTAAACACTACCGTGCCCCGTAATTTCTTCCATTTTAATTTTATTGTAGGAACATGTGAGTCAACAAAAAAATCGAATTCTGTTGGCAGATGTTCAGATATTTCTTTTGAATCAGTTCAGTCTATTATTTAGTGGTAATCGGAAGCATACTTGTTACAAAAAAAGAAATAATAAGTTCTTATGTAAATGTTGTCATTATACAGTGTGTTCCAATGAAAATTTGACCCCCCCTATAACTCCGAAATGAGTAACATTAGCGAAAAACACCAAGACACGTCGATTTTTGTTTCGAGGGGGAGCATTTTTCGAAATAATTCGAAACTTGTCAGATCAACCCCCTACCCCCAGCAACCCTAATTTCGAAATTCATCATGGGGAATAAGGGTCGAGTGGCACCTTACTGTAAAGGTCTGTCAATTCTCCATTCTGATTTGTCATTTTTAGAATTTTAAATTAACATACAGGGTGTCCCAACCGAGGGTAAAGTTGAATTCCTGCAAATCGCAAATACTAAATGAAATCGATTTATTTTGGCATAATGCAAGCGCAGGTTTATGCTCGGTCTAGAAAAACGACCTACACTTGTGAATTTGGAGTTGGTGCAATCAACCCCCTATTTCCAGCATCCCCAACTCAAAAATCATTCGATCGAAAATAGGTCAAGTGGCACCTCGTTGGAAAGGTATTTCAATTTTCTCTTCGAATTTGGTATTTTCGAAATTCAGAATCAGCATACAGGGTGTCCCGGAGCAAGAACACTGAAAACCCAAATAACTTTTTGAAACTGGTTCATTTCGGTATAATACGAGAACATGTTTATGTTTGATTTGAGAATAAGACTCTCTTGCGTGAATATGGAATTTTTGCAATCAATCTCTTCCATTCAGCATCCCCAACTCAAAAAATCATACAAGTGATTACAGGTTGAGTGGCAAAGTTCCAGAAAGATTTTTCTATTTTCTGAATCAGTGAGGCATTGGTTTCAGTTTGGCAATCGAGGTTTTCTGGCGTGAGGATCAGGATGAGGGATGATGGAGAAACTGATTGGATGCTCATCTAAACAGGAAAACGAGATTTATTGAACTTGTATTCAATTGAAAACAAAAACTAACTTGATTATTACAACAATTGTTCAAAATGACCTCCGCCCACCTCCATACAGTTATACAGACGATTTTCGAACTCTCTTCTCACATTAGCGAAAACTTCAGGAGTCAAAAGTCGGCATTCTGTGATAATCCTCATACGCAGCTCCTCCAGGTTTTCTGGTCTTGTGGCATAAACTTTAGATTTTAGATGGCCCCACAAAAAAAAATCTAGGGGATTTAAATCTGGTGACCTGGCTGGCCACTCAACAGGTCCTCTTCTACCAATCCACCTTCCTGGGAAATTTTCGTCTAAATATTGGCGCACCCGAGCATCATAATGCGGAGGAGCACCGTCTTGTTGAAAACGCATTTCGTCCTCAGAAAGAGTTGGATCGTTCTGTAAAATTTCTGTCAATCTAGGATGTATGTGTTCCTCTAACAACTGTAGGTAGCCATTTCCATTCAGATTACCCTCAATAAAGAAAGGCCCAACTAGATGATTGCCAAAATTCCTGCCCAAACGTTCAACTTCTGAGGCCTTTGCGTGTGGGCCTCTCTAAACCAATGAGGATTCTGTGTGTCCCAATATCGACAATTATGTCTATTCACTTCGCCACTGAGCATAAAGGTGCTTTCATCAGAAAAACGGATGTTATTCAGAAAACTTGGATTAGCGTTTAGGTTTTCACTTAGATTTTCACAAAACTGTAAACGACGATCTGAATCATCTTCGTTTATTTCATGCACTAATTTTACCATGTAGGGGTGAAATTTGTGATGTTTTACGATTCTATGGACAGTTGTAGCTGATACACCAGTTAGACGAGATAGTTTTCTGATCGAAGTAGTATTCTCCATTTGTAGATGACCCACTACTGCCACTTCCGTTGCCTCATTTCTGACAGGACATGCCACTTCATGTTTTTGTTTGCCACCGAACCCGTAGCTAGAATTTGTCAACCAAATATTTAACGTACTGGTGACTGACTCCCCTTTCTCTTTCAGGATGGTTCCTATCGAATATCCTTGCCGTTTCTTTGGCACAACTGTTATTTCGAAAATACGTCGATACAATTTCGACCCTTTCCTCAGTGGAATAAACCATTTTCAGATTAATTTCAACTGACGAACAACAACAATAATGAGGAACTGATCTGAATAATAATAATATTTCATTGCAAAAATGAGAAATAACAACCCTCTATTTCCAGCATCCCCAACTCAAAAATCATTCGATCGAAAATAGGTCAAGTGGCACCTCGTTGGAAAGGTATTTCAATTTTCTCTTCGAATTTGGTATTTTCGAAATTCAGAATCAGCATACAGGGTGTCCCGGAGCAAGAACACTGAAAACCCAAATAACTTTTTGAAACTGGTTCATTTCGGTATAATACGAGAACATGTTTATGTTTGATTTGAGAATAAGACTCTCTTGCGTGAATATGGAATTTTTGCAATCAATCTCTTCCATTCAGCATCCCCAACTCAAAAAATCATACAAGTGATTACAGGTTGAGTGGCAAAGTTCCAGAAAGATTTTTCTATTTTCTGAATCAGTGAGGCATTGGTTTCAGTTTGGCAATCGAGGTTTTCTGGCGTGAGGATCAGGATGAGGGGATGATGGAGAAACTGATTGGATGCTCATCTAAACAGGAAAACGAGATTTATTGAACTTGTATTCAATTGAAAACAAAAAACTAACTTGATTATTACAACAATTGTTCAAAATGACCTCCGCCCACCTCCATACAGTTATACAGACGATTTTCGAACTCTCTTCTCACATTAGCGAAAACTTCAGGAGTCAAAAGTCGGCATTCTGTGATAATCCTCATACGCAGCTCCTCCAGGTTTTCTGGTCTTGTGGCATAAACTTTAGATTTTAGATGGCCCCACAAAAAAAAATCTAGGGGATTTAAATCTGGTGACCTGGCTGGCCACTCAACAGGTCCTCTTCTACCAATCCACCTTCCTGGGAAATTTTCGTCTAAATATTGGCGCACCCGAGCATCATAATGCGGAGGAGCACCGTCTTGTTGAAAACGCATTTCGTCCTCAGAAAGAGTTGGATCGTTCTGTAAAATTTCTGTCAATCTAGGATGTATGTGTTCCTCTAACAACTGTAGGTAGCCATTTCCATTCAGATTACCCTCAATAAAGAAAGGCCCAACTAGATGATTGCCAAAAATTCCTGCCCAAACGTTCAACTTCTGAGGCCTTTGCGTGTGGGCCTCTCTAAACCAATGAGGATTCTGTGTGTCCCAATATCGACAATTATGTCTATTCACTTCGCCACTGAGCATAAAGGTGCTTTCATCAGAAAAACGGATGTTATTCAGAAAACTTGGATTAGCGTTTAGGTTTTCACTTAGATTTTCACAAAACTGTAAACGACGATCTGAATCATCTTCGTTTATTTCATGCACTAATTTTACCATGTAGGGGTGAAATTTGTGATGTTTTACGATTCTATGGACAGTTGTAGCTGATACACCAGTTAGACGAGATAGTTTTCTGATCGAAGTAGTATTCTCCATTTGTAGATGACCCACTACTGCCACTTCCGTTGCCTCATTTCTGACAGGACATGCCACTTCATGTTTTTTGTTTGCCACCGAACCCGTAGCTAGGAATTTGTCAACCAAATATTTAACGTACTGGTGACTGACTCCCCTTTCTCTTCAGGATGGTTCCTATCGAATATCCTTGCCGTTTCTTTGGCACAACTGTTATTTCGAAAATACGTCGATACAATTTCGACCCTTTCCTCAGTGGAATAAACCATTTTCAGATTAATTTCAACTGACGAACAACAACAATAATGAGGAACTGATCTGAATAATAATAATATTTCATTGCAAAAATGAGAAATAACAGATGACTGCACGCCAGATGGAAATGAAAAAAATGTGAACATTTTCAATGCAGAAATCAGCTTTATTTCTTCGTAATTGATGCTCAACACATCGTACCCCAATACTTCTAACAGTTTCGAATTAATTTTAGTTGATAATTTCAAATGACGATATTGAATTTTTCGAAAGCGACATCCTGTATGGAGAGCCGAACTGAATGAAATGCTTTAATCATTCTGGAATTCAAAAACCTTTCTGAAGATATGCCACTTGAATTATTTGTATGATTTTCAAGTTGGGGATGCTGAATGGAAGGGGTTGATTGCAAAAATTCTATAACCACACAAGAAAGTCCTATTCTCGGATCAAACATGTTCTCGTATACCGAAATGAACCAGTTTCAAAAGTTATTTGGATTTTCAATGTTCCTGCTTCAGGACACCCTGTATGATGATTCTGAATTTCGAAAATACCAAATTCGAAGAGAAAATTGCAGTACCTTTCCAACGAGGTGCCACTTGACCTATTTTCGATCGAATGATTTTTGAGTTGGGGATGCTGGAAATAGGGGTTGATTGCACCAACTCCAAATTCACAAGTGTAGGTCGTTTTTCTAGACCGAGCATAAACCTGCGCTTGCATTATGCCAAAATAAATCTATTTCATTTAGTATTTGGGATTTCCAGGAATTCAACTTCACCCTTGGTTGGGACACCCTGTATGTTAATTTAAAATTCTAAAAATGACAAATCAAGGTGGATAATTGACAGACCTTTTCAGTAAGGTGCCACTCGACCCTTATTCCCTATGATGAATTTCAAAGTTAGGGTTGCTGGGGGTAGGGGGTTGATCTGAGAAGTTTCGAATTATTTCGAAAAATGCTCCCCCTCGAAACAAAAATCGACATGTCTTGGTGTTTTTCGCTAATGTTACTCATTTCGGAGTTATAGGGGGGGTCAAATTTTCGTTGGAACACACTGTATACTCCGTTCAATGAACACACAAACCCTGGAACATCATCTTTTAACCACGAATTGTTCCAACTTATCGCGCCCGAATGCATTTCGTAAACAATTATCTGGAACAATAGATCGCCAACGTACGGTTATCAGGATTCGCCTTCGGGTCACCGAAAATATGTGTAGGGATGACAAATCCCCCGTTCGTTTTTCATTCCTCCAGTTATACAGTCCTGATACCAGAAACCTATGCTTTGTTTCTGACGGCGAGGTATTTATACTGCGGCGTATAAAAACAGGATAGCGTCCCGGTATTTTGCGATTAAATCTGCTGGTCAAGCTGTTCGAAATGCTATATTATTGGATAAGAGAAGCGTTTTTTAATTGGATATGTAGGCGAGGGAAAGTTTCGCAGCAGGAGTTGAAAAATATGATATCTGCTCTATTCGAAAAAAATTCCGAGAAAATTATGGAGATTTCTTAGGAAAGTTATGAGTAGCAATGTGTAAGAATAAATATTGGTATCAAAATAATTTATATGCTGGGGTTCACGTAACATTTTTATTTTGTTGTCCTGAGTGGTTTTCGAGCTAAATTTTGAAAATATTTCAATGCCTTCTCACATCTCGTTAATGAGGGATGTCTTTCAAACTTTGTATAAAAACTAAAATTAAAAAATTTAGAGCTTTTAAAGACTTTATTGTTTTTGGAAGTATTCTCCGTGTGAAGAATACTACACTCCTGGTTAGTTATTAGAGAAAGAGGTCCTGGGTAAGCTATGCAAAGTTGTCGTATTTAAAAAAAAAAGGAAATAAGGGTGCGGGGGCAGAGGAATACAAAATACAGGAATGTTATCGCAACTGTTTCTAAATAATGGAACGCATAAATATAACTAACAAAAGAAGTCAATCAACAATGAGGGAGGCTTTTCCTCGAATTTAAAATTAAATGAAATAAATTTATAATTTTCAGTTTTTCATATGTGAACAGGACTAAATCACGTAATGTTTTTCGCAAATATGTTTGCTCCAAAATACATTTTTTACCACCCCAAGTCGTTCGTTCAAGGGGTTAGTGTCTGGTTTATTGAATTAAGTTGTTTGCTTTCTTCTTTTTCTTTGGGTAGTAATACATATTTTGATGGTGTAGGTGGTATTCTTGAGTGCAGTCCAGGATTTCATGTTATATTTAGGTCAATTTTAAATTATATTACTCAATATTTCATCTTTATAATTTCAATGTGGATAAATTGTTTTTGTTATTAACTTTTCCTAAGCTCCTCTACTAACTTGAACGTTTAGTTGGGCATGATACGCGTTGCTGCTCGACTAGTACTAGAAGACCTGAATTTTTCTTGATAAAATCTCACAGGGCTATCATTGTATATGAATTTCTGACCGAAAACTCAACAACCTTCGAACAACCACCACATTCACCTGATATGGCTCCGGCTGACTTTTCGCTTATATCAAAACTCGTACCAGCATTTCAAGGTATCCGTTTTGAATCGATAGAAGACATGGAAGAGAATTCGTTGCGAGAGTTTGAAGCGATTCAGGAAGAAGCGTTTGATGATTGGATTATTCGTAGGCGTAAATTGTCGCTGATTGAATCCGTCATTAAATCGAACAAAGAAATCTATAACTATTCTTTCCGAGGAACTCGAACGAATCATTACATAGAAATCTCGAATATCTGATGATATCGATAAAGTATTAAAATCATAAGTACTATGTCCAGAACTCTCTATCAATTTTTTTTGTCGCCTTTCCGCGCGATCTGATATCTCTTGGTTCTGTTCATTCATTAAGAGAACGAACTTCTTGGATTAATCACAAGTAGATACGTACATTTCGATCGGCGTGAAAACTTTTTCTCTTGGATGGAAGAGTCATTGTTCCTATATCTAAATTAGTTCGTTTCCTATTCAAGAGGTGCTAAATAGTGAATAATTTAACCTCGCCTTACGTTTATCTTCGTCGTGAATTATTCATTGCAACGTAGTTGGATACTGCAGTAATTGAAACGCCATATTGCTCTACGAGTCTACATTTCGTTATTCTTCAACACCCTACGTATTTTCGTTCTGGATGTACCTAATATTGGAGAGTTTTGGAAGCACTTATACTTACCTTTGTTCCTGTGTACACTACCTGGTAGCTGAACGTCCGCCATTCTTCAGTTCCTGTATTTCTTTGTTCGAAAGTGACGAACCCAACCATAGCATAACGTCGTTAATTTTCACCAAGAAACAATCTACTTTCGGGGAAGTAAACAATGAAAAGATATCAGTGCTCAAAGGTCAGATCTTTTCAGTTTATGTATCTATATCTATTCAGTTCCAGAAATATCATTGACTTTCACTTTTGCGTTGATTTCTACTTTATCGGGTTTTCTATTACATTATCGTTATAACGTTACGTATTCCGTTTTTTAATCTAAATCTGTTACGTATATTTTACCTCATAATAACAGTAATTATTATCAATTGATTTTGATTTTGAAAATCTCTATCGTTTGAGATTAGTTCATTTTTGATTTCACCTTCTTTTCCAATTTTCATAAATTTCATAGTCATTAATTCATTTACTTATTATTTCCTTCTTCATAATCACCAAGATTATCTCAGAATTTCTGTAGTGTTCGAGTTTATTCAGATTGGTGAATAGTTGATCTGATTATCGATATTATACCATACAGTGTGTGCCTGGGAATATTGTTTACAATATACAGAGGACAAAATTAATTTTTGTTTAATATCTATTCTGTCGAACTGAGATGACTTTATTTATCAACTAATATTCGATTGTTTCCATTTTCTTGAATATAGCTTTTTATATTAGTACAATCTTGTTTTCGTGGTTTCACCTTCATGTGGTTCTTTTGAATAGTGAAATCACGTAGCGCCTTTATCACTAATAGTTTCAATTTTGTTTGAACTGCTAGGCGGGGTACTCGAATTCGTATTCACTTTGTGCTATAGAATCTATATTTATAGAATACTGTTATCTACAGGAAAAGGTAGGTGATAAAATGTATTGTTCTGGAAGGGCCTAATTTTGAAGACAATACAATAAAGTTGGTTGAAAGATATAATCAGTCGATTAAGGTGTAGAAAAGTACCAGCAACTGGTCAATGAAATAAAATATATATATATATATATATATATATATATATATATATATATATATATATATATATATATATATATATATATATATATATATATATATAGGGTTTTACCCTGACGAGTTGCCCATATATCTGTTCATGCAATCAAACTGATGTCATGAAAAATATAAATCCACCACCCGGTAATTAATACCATTGCCAGGCAATGATTATAATCAAAACATATCCTGGAGTAATTATATATTAGGATAACGTTGAATGTTATGAGAATATATCAATCTACCAGAATATATACATACTATAGCATCATCAGACAATGATATCAATGTACCAACGAGTAGTGTCAGAGGCTTTCCCCGGAAAAATCCAGTGTACGGACCTATATATATATATATATATATATATATATATATATATATATATATATATATATATATATATATATATATATATATATATATATATATATATATATATATATATATATATATATATATATATTGATTAAAAAATCAAATTGTTCCAAAAAACTTTGTACTCATATCTTTAGATGTGATATCCCTATTCACTAATATCCCATGTACACTCGCACTTCAGATAATCGACAAAAAATGGGAGAAAATTGCTCCTTTCACAGATCTACCACAAAAAGAATTTATAAGGGCTACGAAATTTTGCTTAGACTCTACCTATTTCATGTTCGAAAACCAGATTTATTCACAAATATTCGGAACTCCAATGGGATCACCTATTTCAGCTGCAATAGCAAACCTCATATTAGAAGATCTCGAATGCACAATACTTTCAACATTAAATTTCAAAGTGCAATTCTATAAACGCTTCGTTGATGACTGTATTGCATGTATACCATCGAATCAAATAAAACAAATAACAAAAGCCTTTAATAGATACCACAATAAGATCCAATTTACGAACGAGGTAGAAAGTGGGAGAAAAATAACTTTTCTTGACATGCAAATTTCATATGACGAATACGGAGCGATATACACCAATTGGTATCAAAAACCCACATGGAGTGGAAGATATTTTAATTTTGAATCAAGCGTACCTAACAGGCATAAAAAAGTTTTATTAATGGCCTGGTTGATCGAGCAATAAAACTATCACACCCCAAATATAGAAGAAAGAATCTAATGAAATTGAAGAAAGTGCTGAGAAGAAATTCATATCCACCAAACTTTTACGAACCACTGATAAGACAAAGAATACATCAAATTTATAACACGGAACCGAAAAGAGAAGAAAAAGGTGATTTCAACCATATAGGTCTCACTTTCACTCCCGGATTGTCTCAACAGATAAACAAGTGTCTAGAAAATACAACATCAAAGTGGGACATAAACCTTATAATCATAGCAAGAAATTCTTCACAAATCTAAAACCTCGCATTGAATTAAAAACAAAACTCATAGCTTTTATAAAATAGAGTGCCAAGAGTGCGATGGGTGTTATATTGGCAATACCAAACAATATTTGCATAAGAGGGTCTACGAGCATGAATAGTCCGTTAGATCGAACAAAGTAGTCACAGCTCTAGCAAGACATAGTATTGAAAAACTGCACAAATTTGACTATGCAAATGCACAAGTACTCACAACGGAATATAATGATTTTAAAGGAAATATTTTAGAAATGATCAAAATCCAGAAAGAACCTAGGACAATAAACTCAAAAGTTGACTCTGATGGTTTAATGAATATCTATGGAAATCTCATCTCTTAACTATGAAGTGTATAATTCTACAACCCGTGATACAGTAATTTTAAGAATGTTTGCCTATATTTGTTTATTGTTTCCTTTCATGTCAGTCTTAATGTGATAACGACAGAATGATATCGTCGGTTAAGTTTTAAATGTAAGATTTGTTTTGTATGGTATATGTACTTATTTTAAAACATCTCGATTTTAATTTTAGATAATTGTGCAGATACAGATTTTCCGAAGATGGCAATGGTGCCGAAACGCGTAAAATAGATTTCTGCAGATTATATATAACCAAAGATAATATCTGTCAATTTTAACCCATATTCCCAGTATAATCAAATATTTATATATATATATATATATATATATATATATATATATATATATATATATATATATATATATATATATATATATAGGGGTTTTACCCCGACGAGTTGCCCATATATCTGTTCATGCAATCAAACTGATTTCATGAAAAAATATAAATCCACCACCCGGTAATTAATACCATTGCCAGGCAATGATTATAATCAAAACATATCCTGGAGTAATTATATATTAGGATAACGTTAAATGTTATGAGAATATATCAATCTACCAGAATATATACATACTATAGCATCATCAGACAATGATATCAATGTACCAACGAGTAGTGTCAGAGGCTTTCTCCCGGAAAAATCCAGTGTACGGACCTTAGTCAAGTAACACTGAATGTTACTCATTAATAGTTTCCTTTGTGTGAAGTGGTGAACGATCGAATAGAATACTGCTCTGAATATAAATATGACAAAATTGTCAGTTAATTAGATTACATTTATATAAACAAATAAATAAAATATGAAATGAGATTCTGAGCAGTATAAACTAAAGAGAAAACCTATGACTCTACCTCATTATTATTTTCGGAAAGAAACCTACGAAGAATATTACAAGATTTGATGACTGTTATCTTTTGTAACTGTTCAAACAAATTTTTCTTCAAACCCAAAATCTCAATACTTTTGTGAAGATTTTTAGGAATAACGCCTGTTGTAGAAATAATAATCGGCAGAATTAATATTTTCTTCATTTTCCACATTTTTTAATCTCGTCGCCAAGCATCATATATTTAGAAATTTTTCATTGTATTTATTTTGTATATTATGTGTGTCGGGTATAGCAATATCAATTATATAGGTTATTTGATTCTGTTTATCATTAAGAACGATATCTGGTCTATTGTGTTTTACAGCTCTGTTGCAAAGAATTGTTTTATCAAAATAAAGTTTATATTTGTCATTTTCACAAATAATCTCAGGTTCATATTTGTGAAATTTTTTCTTTTGGGAATTAGGTCATGCTTAATTCCTAGATTAAAGTGAATAATATTAGCGACGGCATTATGTCTTTCTAAATAATCTGTTGAAGCAAGGACTGAGCAAGAGGATAATATATGAAAACTGTTTCTGAAGAACAGAAACATCTACGGCAAGAATCATCTATATTTTGTTTGATGATGTGTTTTCTATAATTCCTCGTGAAAACAACCTGATCCTGGATCGCAATTGCCAAGCCTTCTGTTTCAGCAAACAATTCTCGAGATACTAACCATTTATTCGATGCAATTTCATCAATATAATCATTTTTCAATTCTTTAGGTGCTTTCCGTGTAATTCCTTCTGCATCCAACTTTCTTTTAGAATTACCATCAAATATATCAAAATCTACTTTTTGCATTGTTAAGTTCAGAGGTGTAAGATCATAATCTGAAGCAACAACAATATCATGTAATTTAGACGTTCTCTGTTTATCATGAAAATGGGAACGTAGATGAAAAATCTGTTTACTATAAAGATTATTCAAATCAATTAATCCACGACCTCCAAGATGTCTAGGTAGTGTAACTCTCTGAACAGCTGACTTTGGGTGGTGCTTATGATATTTACAGAGCATTTTCCTCGTTTGACATTGTAATTCATTTAGATCAGTTTTAGACCATTTAATAATTCCAAAAGAAGATGTAAGAATAGGAACAGCATAGGAGTTGATAGCTCTGAAAAGGTTTTTACTAGTTAAATAACTCTTGATGATAATTTTAAGTCTTTTGTAATATGAACTTCTAATATTTTCTTTAGTGCTGCTATGGTTAATTGTCTTCTCTTGACAAAATGCAAGATATTTATATGTATCTCCTTGATGCATTGGCTCGATTTCGATATTGGAAATCTTTATATAATCAGAGGTGATCTTTTCTTTTTCAATAGAAAGATTTTTACATTTTGAAGCCCAAATTTCATATGAATATATATATATATATATATATATATATATATATATATATATATATATATATATATATATATATATATATATATATATCTTTCATTTCATTGACCAGTTTCTGGTACTTTTTGACAGAAAAATAACTTGCCATCATTTCTACACCTTAATCGACTGATTCACTACTTTGTAGTGAAATAGTGAAATGCGTCACGATTATTTTATATTTTAGTGAAAATCCTGCAAATTCTAAATTGTATTTTTATAATATGAATAACTGACATTCTGATACCGATACAGAAGCACATCCAAACAAACATTCTATAAATCTTTCGTAATAAAAACAACGTCCAGCATGAGTGATAGTGAACTAAGCGCAAAGAGATGAGCTGTCAATTTTTTCAGGCGCTATATATGCATCGAAATATAACAAAAACTTCACAATCAGTGCACAAAAAGCGTTATCTCACCTTCAATTTTATGGGAATTACCAGTTTCCACTTTTTCTTCTAGCTGATAAGTTTTTCTTCCATCATTATTACGCTGGAGAATGCAACGTAATTCAATATCGATCACGAATAAAGTTTGAAAGGAACTCTGTTATATATAGATCGTATAATTTAATCTATTACAAGAGGAATGCGACTTATTATGACAACAATGGGCCGGTGTTTTAGTTCGATGGCCGAAGGCATGGTCATTAGTCCGTTGTTACCGAATGAATTATGACAAATACATTCATTTCTATGATCTTTTCTGAGTGGAGTCATTAACGCGGAAGACAAAAGAATATCAATAAATATATACTTTTCATTGGTATAATTAATTGCATCATGGGTGGCCTGTCAAATTATAATTGATGAAGAAACCGGGAGCGACCAGATATTCGTTAAATCCGTTCTAATGGTAGCATTAAACCTGCGCCCCCCTTTGAAAAAATTGTTGCGCCCCCTTGATTTTTTTTAACAATCTAATTTCATAAATACTCAACTGATATTATAATTTATTTAATGGGCTACAAAATAATACAAGTTGTCGACGCTGGACAGGACATTCACGATCACGATCTGCCTATTTCAATCCACTGCTGGATGTAGGCTTTTCCCATATTGAACCATTTCTTTCTGCTAATAGCTTCTCTCATCCAAAGAAGACCCGCTGATTTTTTAATATCGTCTCTCCACCTTGTGTTTGGCCTGCCGATACTCCTATGCCCCACTCTTTGCCTCCATTCCATGAGCCTCTTGGTCCACCGATTGTCATTTCTTCGAGCTACGTGACCTGCCCATGACCACTTTAGTTGAGCTGCCCTCTCCATGACATCTGTCAGCTTACTTTGTTCCCTTATCCAAGTATTTCTTATGCGATCTGATAGTTTAATATTTAATATTATTCTCTCGTGGGCTCTTTGGGTTTTCGTCATTTTTGGGCCAACTTCTTAGTAAGACACCATGTTTCGGTCCCATATGTAAGCAGAGGAAGAATGCATTGGTTGTAGAGGTTTTTCTTGAGGTTGTGGGGTATGTCTGGTGTCAGGACATGTTTTAATTTGCCAAATGCCGCCCACGAAAGGGACACTCTTCGTGTAATCTCGTCAGTCATGTTGTCTTTTTTAGTGTTAGTTTTTGTCCCAGGTAGATATAGTTTTCGACATTCTCTAGTTGTTGACCTTCTACGTGGATTACGGGGTTATTGTTTGTGTTAGTGATTATCTTCAGGACAGGACATTAAAAGAGGAAAAGGATTGACCGATTGGAGATTTTTTGTAGTTGTCTTGAATGTTATCTGAACTAAGTTCCAAAAATATTTTCAACGCAGTGGCACTTTGGGTTATAACGAAAATTGACATCATCTTTGTTATTCTAAAGGGTATGTATGTTTCAAATTTTTTATTGATAACATTAAATTGCACAATTCTCTTCCATATAATTGCCACCTAAAATCAACTGAAAGAAAGGAATGCAGTTTCAATAGAAATTTTGCGGTTTTAGGTTGTCTCTTAGAACGCATTATAGAAACTAAAGTTAAAGTTAAAACTGAGTTAAGCGGCTCATTCAGCAGAATTCAATGCATTTAGAGACTTCACGGTATACTGGGTGTTTCCAAATCATGTGGCAAATCGTAGTACATTCAAAGAAACACAAATCCATTTCTTCAAACTAGACCTACTTTTGCACACGCGATTCAACTCGTAATATCAATACACATCGATCTGCTAAAGGTTTCCTGTGCCTAAAATGCATCGTTTTCGAATTATTCGCGATTTTATCCCAAAAAAGATTGAGATAAAAAAAATTCTTTGAAAACAAGCTTTCATTTGAATGCGCTGAAAAGAAAAAAATAATTTTTACACTAAAACTTTTACTGTCAACTTATAACAAATTTAACACATTTCACACAATTTAATCTATATGTTATAATATAAAAGCTTGTCGCGAGATCTTAGTACTCGTATTTACTTTCTCAGTTTCAAAAGTTTAATAGGCAGCAAGTAAATCATTGACGATCCAAAACTTCTAGCAGACGAGTTCATTAAATTCTTTCCCAATATTCCTGGACAAAAATAAATCAAATTCCAAAAACAGAATATTATGATAACCTCAAAAGTAATGATACCACAATGTATCTATTCCAATATGTTGAGGAGGAGCTCTTTTCAATGTTGAATAGGAAATTGAAATCTAAAATTTGTTCTGGTTATGATGACATTCCAGGATTTCTCTCGAAGAAATGTCTAAGACAGATCTTGATGCCACTGACTCACTTGATCAACCTTTTCTTTTCATATGGCATTTTTCCATCAGAACTGAAAATGAGTAAAATCATTCCATTGCATAAAAAAAAGGATTAGAAGAATGTGAATGATTATGGACCGATAGCCTTATCTTTCTCTAAGATAATCCATGAATTGCTTGGCTACAAATCTGGCTATTTACGGCGACTATTTTCATGCAAACGATAAGTCCTTATTGACCATTTGACGAAACGTATTCATGATCAACCACACCTCAAATATCGAAGAAAACTATCAGCATCGTCTTGGTTTTCGAACGATTTTGAGGTCTTGAGCTATATCTCTAACACTGGTATGATGATTTTCAAGCATCATTTCTTTGATTTTTTAAACGGTTTTATTTAGCTCACCCCGTTTGTTTTATTTATTCTTGGGTCAAATTTAGTAATTCAAATTTCACCTCTTCCTGTCCACCGATTAATCTGAAATTTTGTATACACTTTGGATTTTGGTGACAATACAATTATATTTATTCATTATCATTATAAATACAAGATGGCCGCCGCTACAAAATGGCGGATAATTTATGTTTTATTAATCCCATCAATATGGGTATCAAATGAAAGGACTCAACAAGCAGAATACAATATACTATAAAAAATTGAAATCCAAGATGGCGGCCGCTACAAAATGGCGGATAACGTAGGTTTTATCAATCCTATCAATATGGGTATCAAATGAAAGTGCTCAACCAGTAGAATACAATGTATCCAGCCTGAATTCACCACCCAAGTCAATATTTTGTATCGTGTTGAGGACTGTGTGGCGTTAGGGTGGCTAAAAATGATCCGTCGTTAGCGGTACACCACCCAAGTTAAGGTGAAAGGTTAAAACGCGCCGCGAACTGTATGGCGAATTTGTACAGAAATAATGGTGCTCGCATTTACAAAATAAAAGCGCAGGATCAGCTAGTACACGCCACACGAAATGCAGACAATGTGGATATAGCTACAATAATACCAGCTGATATCAACAAAACTGGGGTTTACCAGCGGAACTGGAAATATTTGTGGGGCAAAAGTCATGCTACGGTCCAATATTGACGTTTCAAAGGGATTAGTGAATGGCGCTATAGGCTATATCACCGAAATCGTTTGGCCTCAATTTCGTCGAACTCAGATGTATGCAACAGATGTACCTTCCGTCCGAATTGATTTCGCAAGAGACGGAGTACATCTTATACACCGAAAGCCATACAGTTTCCAGCTAAGTACAATTATGGGACAGCTGAAAGAAGAATGTTGCCTTTAATACTATCATGGGCTTCTACAATACATAAAATGCAGGGCAGCACTGTGGATCACGCAGTCGTATACTTAGGTGCGAAACTGTTTGAAGAAGGTCAAGCCTACGTGGCTCTTAGTAGAGTAAGATCTTTGCAGGGACTACGTATAGAGGAGTTGGATTGCAATAAACTAACGGGCAAGAAACCTTGCAATAATGAAGCACTAAATGAATTAAAAGAATGCGAAATAAAAACTAAAACTAGAAAATAAAAATAGGTAAAAAACTTTTTAAGTTAAACGGTTTTATGTTAAACATACATTGCACTGTTTAAGATAAATGTACTAAAACCAAAAATAATAAAATAGATACAGTCGTGGGAATTATAAACATATGCATAGACTAGACTAAAATAAAACCGTAGGGCACGTCAATTGTCTACAATCGTTGATTAAAATGTTTGTTTTGTAATGTTACACTATAATTATTAGGCAGTTGTGCAACCGACAACGATGGACGTGTGATAAGTAGGGCTAGAATGTGGAAACAAGCTAACAAGCTCGATTATAAGCGAGTTTTAGGGTTTCATAGTGGTGAGCGAGTAGTACTTTTGTCATATGTTTTGTCGATTAAAGACAAACAACAAGCACTGAAACGATTCCTCGCCAGCCAGCAGTGTGAATGTCTAACGATAAACTAGTTAAAACATCTCTTTTATTTACATGGAGTGTATAACTATTAGAATTTCCATGAGCAAGAAAATAGTAAAAAATTTCCTCACCGTCTGCGGGCCAACTGCCTAACGACGAATTAAACGATTTTTCTATCGCACATTAAGTCGATAATTAGACAATTGACGTGCCCCACGGTTTTATTTTAGTCTAGTCTATGCATATGTTTATAATTCCCACGACTTTTGGTTTTTAGTACATTTATCTTAAACAGTGCAATGTATGTTTAACATAAAACCGTTTAACTTAAAAAGTTTTTTTACCTATTTTATTTAACGTTATCTTCGATTGAAGAGTTCGAAGGTCGTCCAGAACGACGCAAATCTTCGACGGTCTCCGGACCGTCTCTAGGGGCTTTGCACCATAGTTAAATTTGGGTTTTCGATGAAACAGAGTGTCAATAAGCCTTTTTCAGCATTCGCAAAGATACAGCATACGTAATTTTGTTCTAAACACAAAACTTGAGGCAAACTCATTGTTCAATATTTTTTCCATAGTAAAGTTCGCAGAGTGCCACTGCGGTCAACTGGATTCAACAGCTGTCGTAAATAACCTAGTTGATAGATGGAGCTCATGTTTTGCACGGTAATTAAAGACAATCCTATCAACATACAGAAACTTAAAACACTTAAAAATACTCAACGCGGGCAATTTAAATGATAATTTCCGGACACTTTTTGTTGCAGTGTACAATAATTTTAAATACTGTTAGAGGATCTTTTCCACATCTCTTGAAACAAATGATTCTCTACGAATCATGCAATGCGTCCAAACTTAACGAAAGTTGTATTTGGAAAAAAAACAGCTGCATGCCCCCCTTGCAACAGTCTCACGTCCCCCTAGGGGGGCAACCGTGCGACACTGCATTAAAGGAATGATCTATCGATTTTTGTGCAGTACGATGGATTTTAATACAGTTATTATAAGACTGTTTATTTAGCAGAAGCTAGAAACAATAACATAATATACATTGACGTAATAATACAAATGAAGATATTGTATAAATGATTTCTCATCTAATACGAAACATACAACTTTCTCAGGCGTGATTTAGAAACACTTAGACTCGCGGAGTCCATCAGAAGGCAAATGATTGAAACGCTGCAGACCGCTGACAATGGTGGACTTCAGTGTTGAAGACAAATCAAATCTCTGAACGTGATATTCATCGTTTGATCGGAGATGATAACCAATCATATTTGACCTTTTCACCAGAAACTGTTTTAGATCTGAAGGCGTTTGATCATTCGTAATCTTGTGAATGAGAATAAGGTTTGACTGCTCATCCAACTGCGCCACACTCAGAAAACCTAACCTCCTCAACATATCTCTGATAGGAGTGAATCTACTACATCAAAGAAGTATTCTCATAGCTCTGTTCTGTACTATATGTCGAAGAAATCAGCATTTAAATATGAAGCAAAAATAGTGTTTCAAACCACTAGTCTACACCATGAAGACAACTTTCCAATATTCATACATAAAAAATCAACATGTTTAGAGAAGTTAGACTGCTGGTCAAATACGATTCCCAGATACTTCATCTCTTGGACGAAATCAATAACCTGATCATCCATAATAATTTTGTAATTCCTAGATCGAAACTTCTCGCACTTTTCGATCCGAAAAGCATACACTTGGTCTTGCAGCAATCATTTTCAATTTGTTCATCTTCAACCAGTCCTGCAGTATACCAGTTTGGTACTGGTTTCATCTGTTGTAATACTGATAACTTGGTACATCATTGACAGCTGTTGAAAATTTCATAAGATTGGTTAGGGTGAGTCATAAGTGAAGGTTATGATCGTTTTTTTTTACGATTGTTAAGAATTCACCCAGAAAGAATTTGTTCCACGCAACCAGACAGTCACATGAGACTTTGATGTGGGCGTAATAAAGCAGGCGAGAATTTGTCGCATACGGCCAGAATATCGAGGGAGTTGAACTCTTTTGCTCGATAATGCTCAATTACATCGATCAAGACTTATAACTGAATCTTTCTCCTCGCGACTACTGTATGTTCCTAAAGCTACATTTGACAATGAAAAGAAAGCCGCCTGATTCAATTGAGGCCATCGAAATTGAGGTGAACGATACGCTAAAAACCATTCCAAGAAAGGAGATAGAGAACTCGTTTGACAACCATTTGACGCGTGCAAATTTTTGTATCACTGCAGACAGCAAATACATTGGTTAATAAAAAAGGTTTCTATCAAAATTAACACTGGTTGTTTTTACTTCGGTTACTTTACAGTCCACACAAATGTTAGGAGATTCAATTCGTCAAATTGGTTCACAAGCAACAGAAGTTACTGAAGATGTCTGTATAAGAAAAACAAGAACAAGCAGACTTTTCTCGAACAGCGCATCATAACAAATGCTGTAAAGAAGGGTGCTCAAACGGTCAATCGCGAGTGCTTTTTGAGTAGATCTCGAAAGGAAAAAATTTTGAATGAGTAGTTAACTAAACTACAACAATTTATTACGTAATAAAATAACACGCTGCTAGCGGCAAAAGGCGGCTTTATCAAAGGAACGCGCGGTACTTGTCAAAGAATGATATAAACGTAACGCCTGTAGGAATTGGAGTCATTATGAATTGTAACTTGAAGGAAATACTACGTAGGTACAAAGCTTATTATTGAATAGTACAAAATGAGTGCCTCGAAGAAATCTGAAACGTATTATTCAATAACGATTAGGAGGAAGAATTTTTCTTTTGCATGGAGGAGGTTTATCTTGAGTGTCGTGCGTCAGTTACAATGCCTAAGCGTAGTAACTTAGAGAGGCATCATAAAACAGTAACAGAGTAAGTTAAGAAAACGAAAAGTATGTGACTTGATATCTTGTTCGATAAAAGAACAAACCATGTTCACAAAAGCAGCTACGATCGCGTCATTTGCAATATCTCATATATTCGCGAAACACAAGAAATTATTCGAAGATGGATCGGTTGTGAAGTAAGCATTTATTGAAGCGGGAGAGACTTTATTTGGAGATTTTAAAAATGAAACAGAAATCATGTCTGCTATTAGAGAACTTCAGTTATCTCGTCCGACTGTCACGAGGCTTATTGAAGTCATAAATCAGGACATAGGAGATAAACTAAGACATGATATCATGAAATGTACACACTTTTCTTTATAATTCGACGAATCCACCGATATGACAGACACTGCCCAGATGTGTATTTTTATTCGGATGATATTCAATGACATTTTGGCTAAGGAAGAATTTTCGACAATCATTCCTCTGTGTCGATCTAACGAAATTTTCTTTTATTTGTTTTCATTCCATTGTATACAAAAGTTTTGTGTTGAAATGTTTTAAACACGGCTGAAATTATGGGCATTGCAACAAAAATTGTGAATTCCATCCGTGAACGTAGCTTGCAACGGCGGCTCTTTAAGTTGCAGTAAAAAGATAGGGAGTCAGCTGAACACACTGATTTTATTCTTCACATGGACGTCAGGTGGTTGACGCGGAAAATTCCTAGAAAGGTATCAAGAATTATTGCCCAAGATAACAGCTTTTCTAGACGAAAGAAGTGATGACACTCAGTTATCGAAAAACGAAAAATTGCTGACTGATTTGGCATTCTTGACTGACATCACAATGCACTTAAACACCATTAACTTGGAGCTTCAAGGTGAAGAAAAATCATTATTGATATGATTAGCGCAGTAAACGCATCCAAATATAAATTACAACTTATGAAAGATCCACTGAAAAGAAAGGATCTGAAACATTCTCCGTCTTTGAAAGCGAGGATTTCTCAGTTGAGTTATGATACGTATAAGGCTGAAATATAAAATATTTTGGGACAATCTGAAATGCGTTTTTATGATTGCAGTAAATTGACAAATATAGCATCTTCTACGAGTTATCCATTTTCATGTAAAAACATTTAGGAGTAAGCTACTGAAATAGCAAGTTAGTTTAATATGAACTCATATTCTGTTGAAAATGAGTTTGTGCAGATTATACATCTCAAAGGTACAGCATCTGATACAAATTCCTTGTGTTCTATATCTGAAGATAAATATCCGAATCTAAGGCAAATCGCCCTTCAACTGACGGCAATGTTTGGGTCAACTTACTTGTGCGAGTCTGCATTTTCTGAAATGAAGTTTTTCATTGATATTATAGAGAAGAACCTAACTAAACCTAACTAAAACCTTGATTAAAATAATGTATATTTTGCGGAAGCTAATATCTATATATGCTACGGTACCTACCTACGGTAGGTAGGTAGATAGGGTGTATTGTATATGTACGACAACCCTGCATCACACATACCTGCAGCTTCTCAGAGTAGATCGTAAGTAGTCTAAAAATATTGAGGTAGATCGCCAGCAGTTCAAGTTTGAGCACCCCTGCTGTAAAGCATTGAAAAGATTACTCGAAAAGCTTACAACGATGTTAATCGAAGGGATAACACATTCATTTTTGAGTGATTCGCACCTGGTAGCTAGCTTTCCGTGAAGCGGCATTATTAGTTATTATCATATATGGTAATGCAAATTCCCATTTCCTAAATGCATCCCGAAATTATATACAGCCGATAACGGAAATTGGATTCATAGCAATTCCATCGCGAGTTTGCGTGGTGCTGATATGTGAACGAAAACATAATTAGGTTCATCTAGATTATGGCGGCATCCTACGTTATTTGTTGATAATGAATAAAGCATGGGTTTAATGTTTGCGCGCGACACGCTAGTTGATTTTGGACAGTAACTAATTCTCATTTTTGCTGTTTATTTTCATCTATCTATTGTCAAGAGGGATCGAATTGAATTATTAGCTGTATTGTGTGAGATTTTTCATTTTGACACGTGCTTTAATCACACTGAGTAAGACATAAAGTTTTAATTTTGACAATCGATATTTTATGATAATCAGTAGATTTTTTATAACCTTGAAACGAGAAATAGACAAGTTCTATAAACATGCCCAAATTTTAAGAATACTATAAAAGTTTCGAGAAACCAAGATGAATGAAGTACATATGACTTATATTCTGTCAAAAGGTACCAGAATTACTCAATGAAACACAAAATATTTATTTTTCATCCAAATTTTTCGTATCGCTTCAAAAGTAGGCCCTTTCGAAAAAATACATTTGCTCTAAACATTTTTTGTTATCGCACCGACATTGTGGGGATTGAACCCAGATAATTCTGCGCAAGGGCATCATATCCTCTACGCCGTTGAGCGATTACTTCAATCAATAATTCAACATTTTTCGAATGCTTTTTCCGGAACCGACTTCGGTTCTCGCCGCGATTCAAAACGGGTACCTCTAAATAGAATTTTCAGTTTTCAAAAGAGAGAAAAATCGGGCGAAGCCCTACCAGGTTGTAACAAATCGTTTTCCGTTTTGTACTATTTCCTTATTACTTCATCGATATTCCAAGACACCGGTTATCGGAAAAAAAAATTGTAGCTATACTGAGAAGCGCTGACCAGACAGAAACGGACAATCAAGGAAAAACAACATCTAGTTAGTTGACATGATCAAAAGGGTATCGAGTAAGAAGTGGTAGACTACCTACTACCAAATAGGTTTCATTAGTTTCAACACGTCATTCAGCAGCGGACAGCCGTCCAGAGAAGACCTCCCAGGAGCTCCAGTGGGTACCCAACTGTGATTGTACGAGGCAGCACGTAGGCATCTGTACCCGCGCAGGCCCATTTCATGCGCTACAGGTGCACTCCTCGTGGAAGCTGTCCTGAGAAGACCGTCCACCAGCTTCAACGGATTCCTGTTCAACATGACTTGGACTTCCAGTTCAGCGCGACTTGAGAGGACTTTAGCACAGCTCACCGTCGCGGCCACTTATGAGTCTACCTGTGCCCCACCGCTGACGTCTGCTGAATGAAGTGGACCACACCGTCGATTGAGGAAATGTGCACTTTTCAGTGCTAGAATTGAAGATTAAATGCGTAAATCTAACCTTCCCCTCGGATATCCCATCCGACTTTTCCTTCTTCTTCAGCCACTTTTTTGTCTGCATGGGGAGTATAGGCTTCCGGTTGGAACCCCAGGAGGAGGTTTTTAGCCGGTAAAAATCCGATATTGGCTCCGTCTCCTGGGTGCATCTTTCGATTTTCCTCCTCTTTGTCTAAAACAAAAAAGTTTCAAGACAGTACAGTGCGTGCTCCGCTACCGACTCGACTTCCAGACAAGATCTTCAAGGTGAGGACCAGCTACCAGTGAAATTGTATGTGAATTCCAGAGACCACCATTGTGCTGAACTGCAGTGTGTTATACCGAGCGGAGTATTCCTGGTGTGGTCCACCTGTTGTTCTCTACGTATGATAATACGCTCCCGAGTAGTTGTTGGTCCTTGTTGAAAATAGGTGCATGCCTTGCGCAAATGCTGTGTCCTGAGCATGAAGCAGTCCCTATATTTCAATAGACGTTTTCCTACCTAATCGGGGTATGTAGACGCCCTACATAGTTGCTGTGTCCTAGTGTAGAGAACGTCTCATAATTTTATCATACCTAGGAGATGTCGAGAGTGGTTCAGCACACATACATGTGGCGACGGTTTGTGATTTTCTCTCTATGAACTCTCTCATTTCGAAATTTGAAAATCATTTCTTTTCCTTAATTCATAGACAGTTATTTCGTTCTCTTTCTAGTGAAGGTCTTATTTTGAAATAGCGGTCATTGCTGTTTCGTTCATTGTCGACGAAATTAAGATTCAGCAGCCGATAAGTCTTCAGGGAATCAAATTTGCTATAGAATCGAACCTCGGTTTCAAGCTCCAATTGTCAGTTAAGGCTTCATGGGAACTAGACCCATGAAAATCTCAATTGCAATAAAATCTTTCATTTCGGAGATACATGTGTTTACTGATTGTTCTTCTCTCATTTGAGTTGAATAACGACTTTCTTGCACCATGAGTTCAAAAGTATTTATGTCAAAAAATATTTTGATATAATTTATTATCTGTAAAAGTTCTGTTAGCGTTGTAACTTCATTTTTCATGGGGTGATACCCGAAATTCAAACTCTCCGCTCTTCCAATCGAATCTCATTGTGTGTGTTTGCTCGTTTGCACCTTTGATTTACATTTGGATTTACCATCAGGTGACCTTTTTCGACCTATCTGGGAGGAAAGATTCAGGGGTGTATTAACATCTGCATCTTCGTCTTCGTCACTATTGATGTCAGTTTCATCATCATCATTTTCTTGATCGTTTGGCTCTTCATTCTCTTCGTGATATAATACATTTTCAAGCGCTGGTGATTCAAAATCGAAATTTTTGTTTGTTTTCAAATTCGACGTTCTGTAGTGTCTGTAAGTTGGAACTGCTTGGTGCTTCAAATAAGCTCTGCAAACCATCCTCATTGTCAGCCTCGAATTCAGACGCAGCATCTGAGCTAACGTTTTGTTGGGGAATAATCAGAACTTCATCAGCTTCATCTTCTGGCATTAGATTAGCGAAGATTTTTTTCGTGCAAACTCTAAAAATTATTTGAATTCATGATGCTTATATGTATATCTAGCAGCGTATCTTAATGGATACGTGATCGTAATTATACGAACTGGGCAGGGTGTCTTCTCAGATACAAAGCAATTAAGACCCATGTACAGTGTGTTCCAACGAAAATTTGACCCCCCCTATAACTCCGAAATGAGTAACATTAGCGAAAAACACCAAGACACGTCGATTTTTGTTTCGAGGGGGAGCATTTTTCGAAATAATTCGAAACTTCTCAGATCAACCCCCTACCCCCAGCAACCCTAACTTTGAAATTCATCATAGGGAATAAGGGTCGAGTGGCACCTTACTAAAAAGGTCTGTCAATTCTCCACCTTGATTTGTCATTTTTAGAATTTTAAATTAACATACAGGGTGTCCCAACTGAGGGTGAAGTTGAATTCTGAAAATCCCAAATACTAAATGAAATAGATTTATTTTGGCATAATGCAAGCGCAGGTTTATGCTCGGTCTAGAAAAACGACCTACACTTGTGAATTTGGAGTTGGTGCAATCAACCCCTATTTCCAGCATCCCCAACTCAAAAATCATTCGATCGATAATAGGTCAAGTGGCACCTCGTTGGAATGGTACTGCAATTTTCTCTTCGAATTTGGTATTTTCGAAATTCAGAATCATCATACAGGGTGTCCCGAAGCAGGAACATTGAAAATCCAAATAATTTTTGAAACTGGTTCATTTCGGTATACGAGAACATGTTTGATCCGAGAATAGGACTTTCTTGTGTGGTTATAGAATTTTTGCAATCAACCCCTTCCATTCAGCATCCCCAACTTGAAAATCATACAAATAATTCAAGTGGCATATCTTCAGAAAGTTTTTTGAATTCCAGAATGATTAAAGCATTTCGTTCACTTCGGCTCTCCATACAGGATGTCGCTTTCGAAAAATTCAATATCATCATTTGAAATTATCAACTAAAATTAATTCGAAACTGTTAAAAGTATTGGGGTACGATGTATTGAGCATCAATTACGAAGAAATAAAGCTGATTTCTGCATTGAAAATGTTCACATTTTTTCATTTCCATCTGGCGTGCAGTCATCTGTTATTTCTCATTTTGCAATGAAATATTATAATTATTCAGATCAGTTCCTCATTATTGTTGTTGTTCGTCAGTTGAAATTAATCTGAAAATGGTTTGTTCCACTGAGGAAAGGGTCGAAATTGTATCGACGTATTTTCGAAATAACAGTTGTGCCAAAGAAACGGCAAGGATATTCGATAGGAACCATCCTGAAAGAGAAAGGAGTCAGTCACCAGTACGTTAAATATTTGGTTGACAAATTCCTAGCTACGGGTTCGGTGGCAAACAAAAACATGAAGTGGCATGTCCTGTCAGAAATGAGGCAACGGAAGTGGCAGTAGTGGGTCATCTACAAATGGAGAATACTACTTCGATCAGAAAACTATCTCGTCTGACTGGTGTATCAGCTACAACTGTCCATAGAATCGTGAAACATCACAAATTTCACCCCTACAAGGTAAAATTAGTGCATGAAATAAACGAAGATGATCCAGATCGTCGTTTACAGTTTTGTGAAAATCTAAGTGAAAACCTAAACGCTAATCCAAATTTTCTGAATAACATCTGTTTTTCTGATGAAAGCACCTTTATGCTCAGTGATGAAGTGAATAGACATAATTGTCGATATTGGGACACACAGAATCCTCATTGGTTTAGAGAGGCCCACACGCAAAGGCCTCAGAAGTTGAACGTTTGGGCAGGAATTTTTGGCAATCATCTAGTTGGGCCTTTCTTTATTGAGGGTAATCTGAATGGAAATGGCTACCTACAGTTGTTAGAGGAACACATACATCCTAGATTGACAGAAATTTTACAGAACGATCCAACTCTTTCTGAGGACGAAATGCGTTTTCAACAAGACGGTGCTCCTCCGCATTATGATGCTCGGGTGCGCCAATATTTAGACGAAAATTTCCCAGGAAGGTGGATTGGTAGAAGAGGACCTGTTGAGTGGCCAGCCAGGTCACCAGATTTAAATCCCTAGATTTTTTTTGTGGGGCCATCTAAAATCTAAAGTTTATGCCACAAGACCAGAAAACCTGGAGGAGCTGCGGATGAGGATTATCACAGAATGCCGACTTTTGACTCCTGAAGTTTTCGCTAATGTGAGAAGAGAGTTCGAAAATCGTCTGTATAACTGTATGGAGGTGGGCGGAGGTCATTTTGAATAATTGTTGTAATAATCAAGTTAGTTTTTTGTTTTCAATTGAATACAAGTTCAATAAATCTCGTTTTCCTGTTTAGATGAGCATCCAATCAGTTTCTCCATCATCCCCTCATCCTGATCCTCACGCCAGAAAACCTCGATTGCCAAACTGAAACCAATGCCTCAGTGATTCAGAAAATAGAAAAATCTTTCTGGAACTTTGCCACTCAACCTGTAATCACTTGTATGATTTTTTGAGTTGGGGATGCTGAATGGAAGAGATTGATTGCAAAAATTCCATATTCACGCAAGAGAGTCTTATTCTCGAATCAAACATAAACATGTTCTCGTATTATACCGAAATGAACCAGTTTCAAAAAGTTATTTGGGTTTTCAGTGTTCCTGCTTCGGGACACCCTGTATGCTGATTCTGAATTTTGAAAATACCAAATTCGAAGAGAAAATTGAAATACCTTTCCAACGAGGTGCCACTTGACCTATTTTCGATCGAATGATTTTTGAGTTGGGGATGCTGGAAATAGGGGGTTGATTGCACCAACTCCAAATTCACAAGTGTAGGTCGTTTTTCTAGACCGAGCATAAACCTGCGCTTGCATTATGCCAAAATAAATCTATTTCATTTAGTATTTGGGATTTTCAGGAATTCAACTTCACCCTCAGTTGGGACACCCTGTATGTTAATTTAAAATTCTAAAAATGACAAATCAAGGTGGAGAATTGACAGACCTTTTTAGTAAGGTGCCACTCGACCCTTATTCCCTATGATGAATTTCAAAGTTAGGGTTGCTGGGGGTAGGGGGTTGATCTGAGAAGTTTCGAATTATTTCGAAAAATGCTCCCCCTCGAAACAAAAATCGACGTGTCTTGGTGTTTTTCGCTAATGTTACTCATTTCGGAGTTATAGGGGGGGTCAAATTTTCGTTGGAACACACTGTATATGGCCATGTATATCGAGAGATACATTACCAGGCATTGCCTACCTAGCGATGTATCCCTCAAGATATGACATTTCATAACCATTCTGAATCATCTTTGAATACAGCTAATATAGAGAAAAACCAGAAAAGAGGTCACTGACGATAGGTCTTTTCTAACTTATGAATTCAATCATACAAAAAACTTATACGAGCCTATGAGAAACATGGGAAACTTACCACTGATGGTAAAAATGTAGCTCTCCTTGCGGCCATCTTGAACTAACTAACCTATGTTCTGTTGAGATGATGAGTATCGTTATGTAAACAATGATCATAGGTTACTACACCTAAGGGGCCAATGAGATTTCTGGTTGGTTTTGAAATAAAATTGTTGTGTAGAACACTTCATGTGGGATTATAATGAGAATGAAATGAATAACGAAAAATAACTGAAAACAGATTAGAATCGATGTTTTTGTTAAAGTAAAAATATTTTATGACGTTTTACTGAATTTATTTCAATCAAAGGCGGCACTCAGTATATATAGGCGAATTATACTTGAAAACCAATGAATTCTATAACTTTAGCTATCAATTTTCGTCTTATTCCGTGTCCATATGCGAAGAGTAAATATAATACTCGTATTGATTTCATGTGAAGAGGTTAAATTCCGGTAGAAAATGATAGAACATAGAAATGAAATCTCCCATGGCTTTTTTCGCAAACAAATGATTTTCATTTATTGTGGTGAAGATACACGTTCTACAGAAGATCTTATCATCGGATTATCTGTATTTGCACTTTTCCCAACGCTTGGTACGATGAGCAAATAAGTAGCTATCGGTTACAAGGATCTCCCGCCACTTCAGGCCACTAGATAAAATGCACCTCTTTTAAAACAATAATTAACTTCAATAAGTTATGATGCATCGGCCAATTTACATCGTATTTTTTAATTCTCCATTAAACTGCTTCATTGAAAAAAGAAAGACGATCGTAACGCCTCGCAATTGGTCTAACGGATCTCTTGACATTGAGCAAGGTTACAGTTTTACATAGTGACTCATCAACTAGTGCAGATAGGTGAGAGAATTTTAATTAACCCGACTTTATTGATTTCTATTATCCGAAAGGATTGATTATATGAACTTGGCGGGTGGGTGAAACATATGTACTCGAAATTACAGTTAATTGCAATTATTATTGAACTGAAAACGTTTTGCATGTATATGCAAACATGCACCCTAATTCAAGGAAGATAATTAGCTTCCAGATATACACTAATTTGCATCTAAGATTTAGGAAATCAGTTATTCCATTTTGAGACGAAATACACACCACAAAAATTGTCGCATCACCTGGTATTCTGAATTCCACAATCGATTGAGCAGCTCGATCGCAGTTTCTTTGTCAACATATGTTTTTGGACATATGAGGGGAAAATATCTTATCTATGTAGTAACATTTGTTTCCATATGATCTCAAACAAGCCTGAAACAAAGATGAGTATATTTACTGTCAGTATTCATTCAATTTCTCTTCAGTTTTCACGCTAAATTAATGCAAGGTTTCTGTGTTTCTTATTGATTTTCGAATCTTTGAATCTACTGTGATGGTTGCTGAATGTCCTGGATGCTATTTGGGTGACCACGAAGTGGTAAGAATTGTAACACTTCTAGAGGAGGGGCGAAGCCAACGTTACGTGGCTAACTTGTTGAATGTTAACCAAAGCACTATTTCAAGAGCAATTAATCGGTACCACGAAACAGGGGAATATGGAAGAACGGCTGGAGAGGGAAGAAATCGGATAACAATACCAGTTGATGATCGTTGGTTTCGTTTAACTGCACTAAGATTTCGGCACTGTGTGGCTAAAATGCTACAAAATGAACTTGCACTTTCCACTCATAGAAGACGATATCAGACCAAGGAAGGCTTCTACCGGCCCGCGTCAAGTATCAAATGATAGACGCATGCCTGTATACAGACGACCTGGGGCACGGTATCAGCAATGCAATATCCGGCAAAGCGAAAACTCAGTAATGGTGTGGGAAGGCATTTCTTTCCATTGTCGAACTGAGTTAGTCCTAGTGAATAATGGAAGAGTGACAGAAGCCAGATACAGATATCCCTGAACCCCACGTTGTACCCTTGGACCCATTGATTGGCGAACTCTTCATTTATATACATGATAATGCTCGGCCTCATGCAGCTAGAGTAGTTACAGAATTTCAGCAAAATGCCGAAATTGATATTTTGAGATGGCAAGCCAAACAAACAACTACAAAAAGTTTATTAGTAAGGACGGAACATTACAATGAAATAAGTGCAGAAAATTCCATATAAGATCGGAGACTATACAGCATATTACGTAAGTTTGCATGATAGCCTTAAGAAATTAGAATTGCATAAAACTACCTATATAGGAATGCAAAAAGCTGTAATTTTCAATACATGTACACGTAGGACAATTAGGAAATCTATATCAAGTATATTGTAATCGAGCCTATTCCCTTCAATTGCTGAATCTGGAAAAGGTAACTTATATCCAGCTAACAGCTGAGATAGTGCACAAGTCCACGGTAATAAATATTAATAATATGCATAATGATAATAACAAAATTCATTTAATAGTTATATTTTAAATTGTTATTTGTACTGTTAATAAGTAGAAGCTGCAATGAAGTCTGACGCTTGGCCACGTGGTGTTTGGACAGCGCTCGGCACCCGGCACGCTATGATAAAGAAATTCATAATATTTAAATTACTTGGGAGCAGTGAGATTTTCTTCCGGAATCTCAAACTTGTAACGCGCGCACATAGAAAACAGTAGTCCAAAAGCGCTCCGCAAGCTTAAGAGGGCGCGACACCTACGTGTTTTCCCCTTCCTAATCTGCCTACCAAGTTGACTGCCAACACCCACTCCCGCTACTGAAGATTAGAAGTTACGGCATCCGTACGCCTTACGAGCCCTGGAAAACCACAGTGCCCTCTGAGCAGGATCCAGTTATGGCGCCCACAAGATACCTTTATAACCAGCAGCCCAGCCTTCAACTACCAGAGTTTTAAGAGCTCTTAAACATCACTAGCATCCTGGACTTTGGAACTAATTGAACTTAAGACTACTTTGGAAGAAACCATCCTGTCTTGAAACTTTCATATCCCACTCTTCATCTTTTCACTTCGTTTATATCTCAAGTCATACTGTAAATAAGTAGTTAACAACAAATATACACTTCAAAGCTCAGTGTGTTGCTTTATTTGTGCGACGGTTCGAAACTTTGAAACAAAATTGGAGCTCAACGGGTGAGCCGAACTACGACCAAGCAAAAGTGTTAAGTGTTGAGAAGAAACGTGAGTTAGTGGCCTAGTGCTGCCTAATCCAATTGGAACACGGGACATTTCAGTGAGTACACTCTGGGCGCAGCTCTTCTTCAGGAGGTAGGGACGAACGAACCGTGGAATACGCCAGCAGGATACTGACGACCGCCGAAATCAACTACTCCACCACAGAGGAGCTTTCGCCCTTGTTGTGTGGGCAATAAACAAATTCAAAGGTTACATGGAAGAACAATCCACGGAAGGGATCATCGACCACCAGCCGTTGCGATGGCTAATGGCACTACGATCTCCAACCGAACGACTGGCTCGTTGGCTCTCCAATTGCAGTCATACGCTCTAACTATTCAATACACTCCAGGATAATCCAACGTCCTAGGAGACACTCTATCTCGACTACCGACTGATGAGACCGGTAGACAGTAAGTTCAGACCACTGCTATAGACCTCCCAAAGAGGGGGAGTGGATACCTACACGCAGCTCAGCTGAATGACCCGGACCTAGAAAAAGTAATCTCCGCCCACAGCGATGCCACGAAGCAAGAAGACGCCCAAAGATGTGTGAATCGAGAATATATCCTGTCCAGAGAGTTCTGTATCGTTACTTCCCAGAAGTCGATGAAAAAAACCCTCAACTAGGGATTCCTGCCTTAGAAAGACAGGATTCAATAGCAAAGTACCACGACGGTCCTTCATCCGGCCACTTTTGGATAGATCGCACGTTGGACCGCTCAAAAAGCAGATTCTACTAGCCCGTCATTAGACGACAAACTACAGTCTAAATGCGGCGCACGCCAGAAGTACAAAGCCTCCAATCTGAAGCCTGCCGGTCTTCTACAGACCACGGCCATGGAATACCGTTTCGAGATCTTATCCTTCGAACTTTTCCGTCCACTGCCCCAGATGGATACGAATGGATCCTCATCAGAGAAGACATCGCAAGCAAATGGATAGAGCTTTTTCCTTTCAGACTGCCTCAGCCGAGGCCTGCGCAGTAAAGTTGATCGAGGAAGTCTTTATCCGTTACGGCACGCCTCGCCGTGTAATCAGCGATAATAGCGTCCAATTCATAAGCGCTGTTCTGCAACAAATAATCCACAGTCTAACTCCGCTGTATCACCCAGCTGTCAAGCCGGTGGAACGGAAAACCGAGACCTCAAAATACAACTAGCAATACTCGTGAAACAGACCACATCAAATGGGCAGAAAGACTGCCAGCTATTAGATTTGCTATGAACACGGCAAAATCATACACCACAAATTTCACCGCCGCATATCTAACGTTTGGGAGAGAACTACGCATCCCCACAAACGTCCATCATGATCTACGCACCATCATCGAAAAGAAGAACTTTGTCCCGGAAATAACCACATTCTTCTGAGACTAACAGACACCTTGAAATAGGCGAAAGAAAATTGGGAACATGCACAGGACATAGGCAAAATGTACGCCGACCTAAAGAGTCGTACTGGACACTCCCACTTAATTAGCAAGAAGAAATAACACATCACGGCCAAGTTCGTTCCCCAGCGAGACGGACCCTATACAATACTGAGACAGCATGGCCCTTTCAGCTACAAAATATCGGAAACAGACGACTCAGAAATTTCGATAGGAACTTATCACCTGCATGGTAAAACCATACCGAGGAGACGCCAAAGATAGCCAACCAATCTACTCTCTGCGAAAATGCGGTGATGGCTAAAGCCAACCTTCCACGCAGAGGACGCCCACGTAAGGCAAAACAGTAACTCCTGCACCTTTGCGTGAGGACACTGGCTTCGGTCCAGAAGGGGGAGTATGTAACACGCACACATAGAAAACAGTAGTCCAAAAGCGCTCCGCAGGGTCCAGTTTAGGCACCCAAAACCTTTATAACCAGCAGACCAGTCTTCAACCAACAGAGTTCTACAACCTCACAAACATCACTAGCATCCTGGACTTTGGAACTAGCTGAACTTGAGACTACTTTGGAAGAAAACATCCCCTCTTGGAACTTTCATATTCCACTCTTCATCTGTTCACTTCGTTTAAGTCATACTGTAAATAAGTAGTTTACACCAAATATACACATCTGTAACAAACTTGAATAAATAACGCATGTAAATACAAAACTCATTTTTTACCGAGAAGTCAATAATATTTTCTATTGTTTACTTAAGAGTTAGAATATGATAATGAAAAAATAATCTTTGATTATCAATATGATATTGAAATACAAATATTTGACAGTGAATACTGAAAGTTTCATTAATTTATCTTTAATGGTCGATTAAGAATTCATTTTTCAATTTAAAATAACTAATAAAAACAAGTAATGTGTTTCTGGAATTTTACTTAATAATAATGATTCGTAACGCGTTTCATTTCACCGTACCATAAGCCGTCACATACAGATATTATAATACATAACTCGTCATGTCATCCGTATCAACATGAAATGTCAGCATTCAATAGTTTTATTCATAGATTGATTAACATCCCGTTATCACCAGGAAATTTCAACAAAGAATCAAATTTGATTAAACAAATAGCCAAAAATAATGGTTACAATCCCAAACTAATTGATAATATTTTAAATAAAAAACAAAGTAGAATCGCATTGAATGAAGTTTACCTTGTCGATAAATTGAAACAAAACATCTTAACCTACGTTGGCATTACAAGTGAGAAACTGAAATCATTCTTGAGTAGCAATAATTTCAACATAGCTTTCAAATCTAATAATAATTCAGGCAAATATATAAAAATTAATAAAACCAAATCAGGTAAAAACAATAAATCAGGTGTTTATAGATTGAATTGCAATGACTGTGATAATTTCTACATTGGTAGAACACATAGAAATTTTAATATTAGAATATCGGAACATAGTGACGAACATAAATGCAGTTTTTCAAATAAAAATCAGATTCAAGTTACGCGTATCATCCCTTAGAAAATAATCACTCTCTCGACCCACAGTTTGAAATTTTGCATACAGATAATAAATATTGGAAGATAGATCTTTGGGAAACTTTAGAAATCAACAAATACAAACACTCAGGTAGATTCATCAATGAACAAGTCGATTTAAGCCCATTCACCTCTATTGAATCTCTTCGGGGAGCAATCTATTCCTTAGTTTTATTGGATATACCTGTCATAAATAACCGCTTGGAAAGAATCAACCCAATAAGCTTTTAATTACTAAAGAACATTTATATTTATATTCTCATTCTTATTTTCTGTACATTCATTCGTCTGAAGAAGCTACAGTGTAGTGAAACGCGTTACGAATCATAAATTAAGTAAAATTCCGAAAACACATTACTTGTTTCTATTATTGATAATGGAATTTTATCAAGTAAAAGCATCCCAAATTCAAAAAATACCTAAAATTTTCATTGTGAAAAAAATTTGTGTTAAAATCAAAACTTTCAAAAATCGTTCGGGGACTAATTCTTTTCAGTAACTACTTATGAAAACAATACATGGACTTAATTTTTATGATCAAGTGTAAAATAGGAGGTCCACTTGACCTTGCTCTAATCTGAAATGTCTAAATTGGCCAGTGACTATCAAAAATTCATTCAGTCTATATCTTTACTGATGGTATACTTAAAGCGTGATTGTTGCTGAAATAGTCTGATCAAGATATTTTGTTCACAGAACCGAATGATTGAGATTTTTAAATCACAAACCAAGCAGCCAAATCGCAACTAATTCATCTTCAATACAATTTCGTTCGCGAAGATAGAATAAATTAATTTCTTCAAAAAGCTTTCTAGAAACCATTTCTACATTTCTATCGTCTAATAATATCATTCGAGGACGCTTAAAGTTTCATTTCGCTGAAGATATTTCCATTCGAATCTTAGCTCATAGTTGTTTGATTCATGAATACATAGTGAATTGAACAAAGCGAAGGGCACTTTAGTTATGCAATATAAAGAACAAGGAAGAATTCAATTTCCTTTGCATTGCCTCACGTAAACGATCTTTCTCCCTTGGGCCAGCTGTTTAATCAAAGGCGGACACAGAGGCCCGAGGCAAGGTCGTCCACCTTGTATTGCACTCCAACTCCTAAAAAAATCCAAGACAGATGCTACTTTATTTGCTTTTGGAATATCAATTCTTCCAGAAACACTCACCGAAAGATATTGTAATGGAACAACAGATATACTGGGTGATTCACCAGTGGCGCGGTGCTCTGTAGCTCGTACAATCTTGAAGATTTAATTTTTGTTCGAACGTGAAAGTGGCCCAATTTTCTATAAAAAAATCTTGGGTGTTTTTCAGGTTGGAAGACTACTTTTATGTTCAAGATTCAGTAGCGGCCCAAACTCTGCTATTATGTCTTTAAATAATAAGTTTTTTTGGTGAGTAGTTACGTCACAATATTTTTTTTCCGTAAAATTCGTGAAAATATGCTCTCACATCATCGCATGCTCCTTCGACCAGAAAGGATAAATACTTTCTTCCCTTCGTTTTCTTATTGCCCAAGGTTAGCTTTGTTGCTGAATTGAAATAGATTATCCTCATTTCATACAGGAGTGACTCAAAAAATTATTGAATATTGTAACTTTAAAATATCATATCTTGATTTCGTCAAATGCGGGATTGCAATCTTTGAACATTTTGAATAGGAAAGATGGGTCGAGTGATAACTCAAAAGAAAGGTGGTATCTTTGTCTACATCGTCTTGAACGAATTTTCACTTTTAATTGAAAACTGTAAAAGATACTGGGTGAGCCACTCAAAGATAGGGAAGACTATTTCCCTGAGACTATTCAAGTTTCAGTGAAGTAAAATGGAACAGATCCATGCTGATCAATAGCAGCCATCATCAAGTACCATCCTCATCTCGAATTTCAACCCCTAGAGCAGGGGTGACCACCCTTAAAATTTGGAAGAGGGAAGATGGGTCGAGTGATACCTCGAAAGAAAGGTATTATCTTTGTCTGCATCCCCGTGAACGAATTTTCATTTTTGATTGAAAACTGTAGAATATACAGAGTGAGCTACTGAAAAATAGAATAGACTATTTATCGCCCTGAGCTATTCAATTATTAGTGCAAAAAAACGGAACAGAGATGAGGGTGATCTCGAAAGATGACAGCTTTTGATCTAAAATGAATCTATTCCAGTTTTTCGCACTAATACTCCAATAGTCTTGGGGTGATAGTCTTCTCTATTTTTCAGTGACTCATCCTCCACAGTTTTCAATCAAAAATAAAAATTCGTTCACAGGGATGCAGACAAAGATAATACCTTCCTTTCGAGTTATCACTCGACCCATCTTCCCTCTTCCAAATTTTCAAGGGTTGTCACCCCTGCTTTAGGGGTTGAAATTCGAGATGGGATAGTACTTGATGATGACTGTCATTGATCAGCATGGTTCTGTTTCATTTTACTTTACTGAAACTTGAATAGTCTCAGGGAAATAATCTTCCCTATCTGTCAGTTGCTCACCCTGTATCTTTACAGCTTTCCATTAAAAATGAAAATTCGTTCAAGGCAATGTAGACAAAGATACGTCCTCCTTGAAACAAAAATTGACCTGTTTTTGCGTTTTGATCAGAATTGAATATCTTGGTAGATATAGCCTCTGTTTAGTTTTCGTTGAAACACCCTGTATATATATCAAACTCAAAATTTCTCATGGGACAAAAAAGATTCATGCATAGCTACTTGATGTCTAAAACAGTTTTGATCAAGCGTACAGTTATTAAATTATGGTTGATTAAAAACACATTCAAGTTTTTAGGGACACTTGTAAAACGTCAAGGTCATTGAGTGAACTACTTAAAAACGTGAGTAACGCTCCCGATTACGCATACCAAATATAGTGTCTATCGATGGAGTTGTTCTCGAATTATTCTAAAAAGAAGAAAAAGAATCTTTGGATTTGGCGACCCCAAGCGGCCAAACGAGGAAACTTTTCATAAGGGTAAGTTGGCCTTAATCGACTTATTTCGAGCTGAAGAATCTAAGGTATAACTTTGTACACACAATTCACGGACACCCTGTATAAGAAAGTCAATTTCCTGTAGTTGACCACTTGACCTGGCGGTCGAAATCGGTCGTATTTGTGAAAATGAAATTGTGGAAAATATAAAGTACATTTCCCTTCTTCTTCGTTAAAATATTTAAGTGAAAATATGAATAATTAATATAACACATTTTCTTTCATCTTTCACTACACAACTTCTAAGGTATTCTTCGACTTGAAATAAACACCTCAAAAAAGTCTAGCGAACACTTCTGAATATCGATATATCGCATCCAGAACGATCAATATGGATGATTTTTTTTAAGAAATGAACACCTGCATCAATTTATCACCAAATTATTTAGGGTGCCGCAACAGATTTCAGTTTTTTTTATAAAAAACTAAAAATGCAGCAGATGCGACGCTGCTTTATAATCATTTCATGTATTCAGTGTTTGAAATCAGTTAGTTGGCACTTTGTTTCTGTTATAAGCACAAATAAAAGTTTTGTGATTCGACCATGGAAAGACGACATTTGACTAGAGAACACAACGGGAAGTATCCAGGGTTCTGGAAAGTAGCCAAAGTGTCACAAACCGTTTATGGTCGCATTTCAATGAAACAGGTAGCGTAGAAGAACGCCATACAGGTCATTTCAGGATTACTACAGTCGCCCAAGACCGATTTTTGGTTTTACAAGCCAGAAGAGATTGTATTAACACAGCATCTCTATGAGCTCAAGAGCTATCACGAGTTTATAATGTACAAACTTTCGACCAAACTTTGAGAAATCGACTGCACGAAGGTCAACTCCACTCCAGACGTCCTTTAAGAGTTCCACAACTGACCCATGGAAGTCGCGCTGCTCGTTTAGCTTGGTGCCAAGAACACGTAAACTGGGATCAAGAGAGGTGGGCCACAGTTCTCTTCAGTGATGAATCTAGATTTAGATATTATTCCGATTCGGGAAGAATTCGAATATGGAGGGAACCTGGAAAGCAAAACCGTCTCCAGCATGCTCGAGAAGTTGTTAGACAGGGAGGCGGATCAGTGTTGTTTTGGGGAAGTATACGCCTTGGTGGAAGAACTGACCTCGTTTTCATACAGAACAACCTCACGGGAAATTCTTACGCAAATGAGATAGTTTTACCTGTAGTGGTACCGTATCTCCAAACAATGGGTCAAAATCCACTCTTCCAACAAGATAATGCCCCTCCTCATCGTGCAAAGCATGGGTGGGACACCCTAAAAATAAATCTCCTGCGTCAAAACGTCTTCCATCATGAACAGGAGCTTCGATTAGCAGTTCAAGGGGCTTGGAATGACTTAGGCCAAAATGTAATAGAAAATTTAATATTGAGCATGCCACGACTATGCCAAAGTGTCATTAATAATAGAGGTGGACCTTCTGGGTACTTAAAAATATAAGTGTTTCCATATCGTTCCGAAAATATTAGTTCAGGATTTTTTTTGGTTTACCAAATTTCGTCATTTTCAAATTTCAAATTTTTTTTTTATGATAGGTGCTTTAGAGAAGTCAAATATTATTTTATTTTCTTGAGAAAACATTATATACAATATCTCCTAACAAAAACCGAAAGATTTTTATGAATTCGAATCATCAAATTCATATTTTAAAGATATTGGTAAGTGTTCCCTAGACTTTTTTGAGGTGTTTAAATAAGATCCTCTGATACTTTCCAGATATTTAACGTATTAATTTTGTATTGTACCAACCCCTTAAAATGTTGATCAATCTTCACCACAAGAAATGTTCCATAAAGCGTTTTTCTTCCCAGTTCGACTGATGGATGCATAATTCAGGTAATCTCCTGATGAGCCAATTTTATCGAAGTAATTGAAAGATCTCGTCATGACGCTTTTTTCAATGCCACTTGTGTGGTCCTCTGATCAATCAACCAGACTAGAATCAACAAATTGCGACAAATCGAGGTAGGTATTAATTGAATTTTCTTAAGAAACGATGGTGAGTAAATCTTCGTTTTGTTGATGCGAGCCTCACAATGACAGAAATTCTTGGAAGGCGAAACCCTGCATAAAATGGTCACAATTGGATTTTTTATCGATATTGCATGAATAGAGGCCGCAGGTGTGAAAGATCGCTGAAATAGAATAGCATACACAATATCAAAGAGTCTTTCTATAATGTGCGGATGGGAGAAATTCTTCTGAAAACTCAATTTTCATTGATTATGTCATAATAATATCGAATTTTAATATAAGTCGAAACACGATCAGAGGAAACCATGAAATGTGGAATGAATACGAATTTGGAGAACTCTAAATCTTTCCACGTTGGTTTCTAGAGTGTATATTCAAGAAAATGGGAAGAAACAGGAGACGATACTTTTGTTATCAGATACGTGGGAGCTATTTAACATTGATTTCTGATGCGCTCGAGGATTTAAGTTTAATATTTTTTTTTGCTTTTTCGAAAACGTGTAGGCGTTAACCCTACACTTGAAAGGATATGCTAGAAAGCTTTTTTTTTTCTCTCGAATTCTGAATGATTTAAATACTTTGGATACAGCATAATCTGTTTATTCGCGGGGTAACCGTGAATATGGAATGCTAATTCAATTTAAATTAATAATATAAACATCTCAAAAAAGTCTAGGGAACACTTCTAAATATCGATATATCGTATTCAGAACGATCAATATCGATGATTTTTTTTCAGAAATTAACACCTGCATCGATTTCTCACCAAATTATGTAGAGTGTCGCAACAGATTTCAGTTTATTTTATAAAACACTAAAAATGCAGCAGATGCGACGCGACAGATGTTACGAGCCGTTGGCATGCTCCAAGCTGGGAGCTCACAACGGGAAGTATCCAGGGTTCTGGGAAGTAGCCCAAGTGTCATAAACCGTTTATGGTCGCGTTTCAATGAAACAGGTAGCGTAGAAGAATGCCCTACAGGTCGTTTCAGGATTACTACAGTCGCCCTAGACCGATTTTTGGTTTTACAAACCAGAAGAGATCGTACTACCACAGCATCTCAATTAGCTCAAGAGCTATCGCGAGTTAATAATGTACAAATTTCCGACCAAACTGTGAGAAATCTACTGCACAAAGGTCAACCCCACTTCAGACGTCCTTTAAGAGTTCCACAACTGACCCATGGAAATCGCGCTGCTCGTTAAGCTTGGTGCCAAGAACACTACTGGGATCAAGAGAGGTGGGCCACAATTCTCTTCAGTGATGAATCTAGATTTAGTTATTATCCCGATTCGGGAAGAATTCGAATATGGAGGGAACCTGGAAAGCAGAACCGTCTCCAGCATGCTCGATAAGTTGTTAGACAGGGAGGCGGATCAGTGATGTTTTGGGGAGGTATACGCCTTGGTGGAAGAACTGACCTCGTTTTCATACAGAACAAGCTCACGGGAAATTCTTACGCAAATGAGTTGGTTTTACCTGTAGTGGTACCGTATCTTCCAACAAGATAATGCCCTCCTCATCGTGCAAGAGTTGTCTTGAACGTTCTTGAAGAGAATGATATCAATCTTCTACCGTGGCCGTCCAGCTCCCCAGATCAGAATCCCATCGAGCATGTGTGGGACACCCTAAAGAGAAATCTCCTGCGTCAAAACGTCTTCCATCATGAACAGGAGCTTCGATTAGCAGTTCAGGGGGCTTGGCCAAAATGTAAAAGACAATTTAATATTGAGCATCCCGCGACGATGCCAAAGTGTCATTAATAACAGAGGTGGACCCTCTGGGTACTGAAAAATATAAGTGCTCCCATATCGTTTCGAAAATGTTAGTTCAGGATTTTTTTTTGTTTTACCAAATTTTGTCATTTTCAAATTTCAATTTTTTTTTTATAATAGGTGCTTTAGAGAAGTTATATATTATTTTATTTTCTTGAGAATACATTATATACAATATCTCCCAACAAAAACCGAAAGATTTCTATAAATTCGTATCATCAAATTCATATTTAAAGATATTGGTTCCTAGACTTTTTGAGGTGTTTATATAAGATTTCGAATTTTGTTAATGTATGTTTTGAATGACTCTAATTGTCTGTTTGTGACAGTGAAACAGCAAAATATAGTGTTTTACTATATTATCCATGAATCCGTTTTTCAAACATTTTATTTATTGGTTTAGATATGTCGACGATATAAGACGTTGTTTCACTGGCACAAATAGAGTCACTCAAAACATTCATTAACAAAATTCAAGATAATATTAAATTCACGTTAGCGATAGAAACAGAAAACTCCACTAACTTTCTTTACTTTAACTATTACTAAAATTAACGGCGAATATGATTTTCTATTTTCCATAAGCAATCGAATACAGATTCACAGCTCATCTACACATCCATATCCACATAAATTAGCAGCTTACAATAGTACGGTTCATAGACTCATTAATATACTAATGTCACAAAATAGTTTTATAATAGATCAAAATATAATTAATCAAATAGCAGTCAATAACGGTTACGGTGCAAGTATGATTGAGAAGATGATTTCAAGCGAAAAATTTCAATCCAGGAAGTATTTCCAAGTATGAAATACACAAATACAACAGGTTAACTTATATTGGTAATCCTAGTCTATAATTTAAATCATTCCCCTCGCATTATAATTTCAATATAGCATTCGAAACTGATAATTCTTTAGGCCGACATATCAAAAACAGCAAATCTAAAATTGATAAAGGTAATAAATCCCGTGTCTATAAACTGTCTCGCGGGGATTTGAGTAAAATTTATATTGGTAGAACTTTCAGAAATTTCAAAGTTAGATTATCCGAGCACAAACGTAGTTTTAATTATCAAAAATCAGATTCCCATTATTCTAATCACTTACTCGAAGAAAACCATAACTTTAAATAGATCTAAACCCTTCTCCTTTACTCAATCTTTTCAATTCATAAAGTAAGTAACTCCGATGGGTTTTCCATCATACCCTTGTACTTGTACCTATTGTAATATTAAGTAGGAATAAGACTAATATATAAGGAGTAACTCTGTTCATTAGTTTGTATCTATCTGATGAAGCCACAATGTGGTGAAACCGGTCATAGTTTTGTTAATATAGTGAAAATCTAATTATAGTATATATATATATATATATATATATATATATATATATATATATATATATATATATATATATATATATATATATATATATATATATATATATATATATATATATATATATATATGCACTATTGTGGCTCTTGGGGCTACGTGCATGGCAGGCAGATTTGGGAACTAGCTCTTGTCAGGAAGGATTATTCATTGATCTATGGATTTTTGAATAAATCTTCTTGTCTCAAGTTTACATATGTAGACTCCTCACGAAGTTTCTCGCGGAAGATATTCGTCCAAATATTTACCGAAGGGAGGTTTTATCTCGGAAACAGAGGCTAAGAGCACTATTCCAGCGGGATTATTTCGCTCGTTTTCTACCGTTGATGTGATTCACGGAACGGCGAAAGATGTCTTCCAGATGTTTGGAATATTTAACGTTCTCACATCTGTTTGTTATTGTTCGTGTCTTTCTCGAAGTGCGGTAGCGGGTTTGCCGTATCGGTCCATAGATGTCGACTCTCATACTTATGTACGAGGTGCGTTCTTTCTGGAATCGATAGGGTACCCCGATGTAGCTTGATAGGATGCTGAGAAGCGATATGCGACACTGATGAGCTCCTTATAAGGGCGAAACTGCAGTCTGCCGCTTCGGCATCCTGCTTAGTTGCACTATTGTTGCTTTTGGGGGCTGCGTGCATGGCAGGCAGATTTGGGAACTAGCTCTTGTCAGGAACGATTATTCATTTCATTGATCTAAGGATTTTTGAATAATTCTTCGTCTCTAGTTTACATATATTGTTGAGCAGGTGAGCTGCCCATAAGACGTTTATAAAGAACTAATAATGCTATCGTTTTGAAATTTTGGTAGTTAAATCAGCTGATTCGAAACACTATTTCAAGAATATTTTCACCTCAACGGCACTTCCTGTGATACCGGAAGTGTATACCAACTTTGTCATTCGAAATGAAACATCTTGTATATTGATGACCGGTTCGATAACACTTGTTATTCGAATTACAAAACAACTAACATATAAGTCTTCAAGTCCAGCTGCTTCTTGATTTTCAAGCGAAACCAGGAATTCCTAATCACATAAGACCATTGGCCTGAAAATAATATCAAATTTATTCTCCTTCTCACAGAAAAACTTCATCCGATGAAATTCAAAGACAGAGGTGGACAAGTTGTAGTACACAAGTTTTTCTTTCTTGTCTTCCGAATCAGCGAAACGTATTTGTTGAGTCAAACTGAAATCCTGAAAGCTTCCAACAGCGTTTTCATCAATTATCGCATCGGGACTACCGCACCAAACTTGTCGAACTCCTGGAAAGTATGATTAATCTCCGGGTGAAAAAATACATTGGAAAGCTCATTCTTCTTTTTGTAGCTTTGGAGCAAGTGAAACTTTATGCGATAAATTGATTGAGTAAACTTCCGAAGCGCTAATTTTATCGAAGTAATTGAAAGATCGTGTAATGGCGCTTTTTTCAATGGCATTCATAGCGACTCGTGTGGTCTTCCGAACGATAACAAATAGACTAGTATTGACAAATTGAGACAAATCGAGGTAACCGATCTTCTTAATTGAAGCATCTCAAGAAGTGATGGTAACAGAGATGTTGTGAGCGCCCCTTTGATAGAAATCCTGCAAAGACTGCAAGCTAAAAGCTTACTTCGATTTCTCTCACCTAACTAGCAAATAGAAAATCAGTTTTTCACAAAACTGGCAAATTCTCCGCATTCTCAGAATCCCTATGTGAGGTTTCAACAAAATTGCACTTGTCGTCTGATAAATGACTTATGTACTTGATGAAGTCAAATCACCCTTAATAGCCAGCTAGACATTAATACCTCTCCACTACTGAATTTGTAAGTAGGCTAGTATCTATATAAGTAAGTTCGTTTCCTATAGTTGACCACTTGAAAATGACTTGACGATCGAAATCTGTGGTGAATTTATTTTTAATTATGTTTATGCACAAAATTTATTCTTATTTAAATTTCTTATTTTAAAATCTAAGAAATTTATTTTTTATTGGAGGAGGGATAACATTTATAAGCGATTGGATAATATATTATTTGACTGAGATTTAAATTTAATTTTGATTAAGTTATTTATTTTTAATAAAATATAAATTTGGTTAAAATTAATATTTTGTTAAAAAATAATTATTCTTATTTTATATGAAAATCGTATTTAGCCTGTTTTTTTTTTTTGTTCGTAGACTAAAATTTCTCTTAGGTTAATTTTATGGTACTGAAATTTATAAATTTTACGGATAAAAATAGTTACAATTTTTTAAATTTCAAAATTGTAATTGGGAGTAGAGGAAAAAAAATAGTGGGAGGAAGTTTATGAATGTTCCTCCTTTTGATTAACAACAAAATTTAATTATAGTTTTTTGTTGCCTTTTTAACATAAATATATACGAGTGTAAAATTTAAGATTTTTGATTCAAATTTGGTAGTATTAAGATTTAGAATATCAAAAAATATAGAACTAGAGATTATAATAGTATAAACTAATTTTGTGCCAGCAGTTTCGGTTAAACAAAATATACAATGCAATATTTTTAATTTTAATTAATATGAATTAGTTTTTAATATAAAAAATTTTTTTTAGGTGTATTCATGAAAATAAAATTGTGGAACTTTTATAATATAATTTACTTCATCTTGGATGAAATTAAATTTCCATAAAATGAATAAAGCATCAACATAACTCATAAGTAATGCAGATTGAGAAAAAAGCATAAAATTAGTTCGTTTGGCTTGTTCGAATTTTTTTTGGAAATAAGTGTTCTGACTATTGTCAACACGTTGAACAACTATTGAGTCACTTTCAAATGCTTCGATACAACATGAGCTTCAAGTTGCACTGTCTCCACAACCGCATAGATATTTTTCTTGGAGATGCAAGCGGAAAACAGGGCGAGCGATTCCGTCATGTTAGGTTACGTTAGATTTCAAATTACAAATTTTTTTCCAGAATATGTATATAATATGTATATGATGTATATAATAAGACCAGTGGTATCATTCACAGATGCCCCTGTATTCATAATTTCCAAATTTCAATACATATTCTGGAAAAATTTTGTGATATTAAACCGTCTTTTTCTATTCGTAATTCAAATTATTTGATAAGAAAAATAGAAAATATTTTTATTCCAAGTAATGCAAAGTGAGTCTCTTTTGATGTCAGGAATTTGTTTCCAAGTATTCCACCGAAAGATTCATTTAATATAATCAATAATAAGTTAACACAAAATATGACGAATTCACGAATTAAATACGAGATTATGGCTTTATTAGATGTTTGAATATCCAACATTATTTTTCATTTAACGATTATTTTTATAAAAATGATGAGGGACTTATAATGGGAAACCCCTTAAGCCCTCTTTTAGCAGAAATCTTCATGGATCATAGAAAAAATTATTCATAAACACCCGCTTAGTAAACATTTCCTATGTTGGTATCGATATGTCGATGACATTATTGTGTGTTTCACAGGAACAAACAGACAGTTCACTGTACTCGAAAATTTCATGAACAACTTCACCCAAAAATTAAATTCACTTCTGAAATAGAACAAAACAATTCGATCAATTTCCTAGACCTAACAATAACAAGATCAAATAATAAACACCAGTTTTCAATTTATCATAAGCCTTCTCATACAGATCTCATAATTCATTATACATCGGCACATCCTTACCAACATAAAGTTGCAGCATTAAATAGCTATATACATAGACTCTTGAGCACACCGATGTCTAATGATAATTTCAAAGAATTGAATTTGATAAAACAGATCGCAATAAATAATGGTTATGATGCAAATTTAGTTAGCAGTATATTATATAAGAAAAAACAAAAATTAGCTTCACAACATATATATCCAATCGATGAACATCAAGACAAGATTCAATAATTTAACATATATAGGCAATATAAGCAATAATGTGAAATCCTTCTTAAGAATTCAAATTTAAATATAGCGTTCAAAACATCTACAAATTTAGGTTCATTTACCAGGAATTATAATCAATTAATAAAGAAAATAAATCAGGTGTTTACAGATTGAATTGTGCAGTTTGCAATTGTTTTTATATAGGTAGAACAGGAAGAAATTTTAATGTTATAATCTCATAAACGCAGTTTCATCAATGGAAAAACCGATTCAAATTATTCAAATCTTCATAGGGAAAACAGTCACTCTTTCAATTCAGAATTCAAAATCCTACTTTCTGAGAATGGAGGTATAAAACTCAACCTTCTGGAAGTACTTGAAATTAATAGATTTAGGTATTCACCGGAAATTCTTAATGATCAAGTAGACATAAATAACTCACCCTTATTAAATTTATTTCCTAAACATTAGTTCAAATACGGATAGCTCTGAGTGAACTTCCTCTTTAGCGTATATAAAAATTTGTTAGTAAGATATATTTGTAGTATTCAGTCGCTCTTGACGAAGATACTGTGTATCGAAACGCGTCGAGCAATTAATATTATATTTTAATAGAAATCATCGTTTACTTGTATTTGTTAACAATGCTGGAATAAAATACTGATATTGGCGTTCAGCGTATAAGATTATTGAGTCAGATAACTTTCTGCCGATATTGAGAAAATCTAATTGATTTAGCTTTTCAGTTCGAACTCCTATAAAGGCGTGTTTTCAAAATCTTTGAAGTATTATTTATTTTTCTGTTTGACGACCCTTAAACGAGGATTAGAAAAAACAATCGGCGCAATTGTGATTCTGCCGAAATACTATATTCATTCTGGTTCGAACGCATGTTGAAGCTTTAATCTAAATAGGTGATTGAAAAAATAGTTTTCGAAATATTTCGCCTGTCTAAATACTTCCCCAGAGGCAAAACTGCATCCGAGTGCCACTAACCACACTTTGTTATCTCATGCTGTTACGTTTAACTGTTGTCGTTCTTCTCGAAGGAGATCAAAAATTATGACCAAAAATTCACATTGAAATCAAAATTATCATTTAATATAGTCAGATTTACTTTATCAATGCATCGAAATGATAATTTTATACGTCCATTTCAATTTTGTTTAAGAAGTCCATCGAGACCATAATGGTTATTTGTTGCTTCATTACCATGTTCGCTTTTTTTCATCTCACGAACTTTCAACAGGCACATCGTATATTCTGCTAATGCGAAAAAAGGGTCATAAATTGTCGGGGACACTAATACTGATGCCAAGATTTCGGTATATTATGTGTAAGTGGGGAAATGTACCATCCAAGAAGCCACGTCTTCGAAACTGAGCTTTACTGACAATATAGTCATTTAGATTTTACTTCCATTATTTCTTTGCTCCTAGTAAAATGTTATACAGTATGCTTTTTTGGAAACTCCATTCAAGTTATCACAAAAGTAACTGCAAGGCTGAAAAACGTAAATTTTTTGGGAGACATTTGACATGAAAATGAATATTCCAATCAAGGTGACATTCTGTACCCCTACTTGTAAGATTCAAATAGGAACACACCTTCAGCGAAACATCATAAGATAGCCAATATCTTCCTGAATGCGGTTGTATATTAATGTGGCAATTATTTCTTGAATTAACCATCTGACCATTTGAACCTGATTAGTTTAATTTTGATTTAAGTGATTATTTTGATCTAAGAAGTCATATAGAAGATACTAGATATGCTCCTGTATGAGCTGGAGTTATTCTGCTTGATTGTTATATATACAGGGTGGTTCCATGAACACTTAACACCTCAATTTTTCGGTTTTAAGATGAAAATATGGAGAATCGCTCGGACCCGTCGGTTTCTGATTCGAGGGGAAACAACTTTACCGATTCTTTCATCCCCGTTACCTTAATCCCCTACCGGCGGTGAGCACATCCCCTTGATTTTGAATAGGGATAAGGGATGATACCTCATTTTGAAGATCCTGTTCAGGATTATCTCATCCTAAATTCTCACTTCAAAATTTCCATCGTTAACAAAATGTCAGCTAAAAAAGTGGACGACTACTTACTTTTGTGATTAGTTTATTAAGTGCGGAAAATGGGTATCATTCACTTCCATGCAGTAAAATAAGTTTGGCTCAAATCGTTCTGGTACATTACTCAACAATTTAATTTGACGGCATTCATTGAAGATCCGAATTCGCAAATCATCCAGTGACTCAGGTTGGGTAGCGTAAATCTTAGATTTCAGGTGATACCATAGAAAAAAGTCGAGTGGGCCAAGTCAGGTGATCTGGGTGGCCACTCAATATGTCACCTTCTTCCAATCCAGACCTGAGAAAAATATTCATCAAAGAACTGTCGTACAGGTTGAACGAAATGGGGTGGTGCGCCATCTTGTTGAAAAATGATCATTTCATGGTCTTCTTCATTCTTCAATACTTGTACGAGAGCTGGAGTTCGGTAATAATTCTAAATAAATTTGTCCCCATACAACAGGGTATAAAAAGGGCCGATGATGTGATTTTCATAAATAACCGCCCAAACATTTAACTTTTGAGAATGCTGGGTATGCTTTTCTCGAAATAATCTTGGATTTTCATCTGACGAGTACCGATAGTTATGCCTGTTCACAGTGCCGTTAAGGTAAAATGAGCATTCATGCGAAAAACAGATATTGAACATGTAGCTTGGATTTTTGTTAATAATTTAACCGGCCACTTCATAGAACATGAGTCGGCGATCAAAATCATCCTCATTCAGTTCGTGAAGCAATCGTATCTTTAAAGGATGAAACTTATGTTTTCTTAGAATTATCATGATTGTAGTAAGTGAAACATCAGCCATATTGGACAATTTCCTAGTATTAAGGGCCGGATCCATCGCTACGTGACCTAAGATAGATACTTCCTCCGCTTCGTCTCCTTCATACCCCCTCTTTTTGTTTCCGACTGAACCAGTAGCGTCAATTTTAGCAACCAGTTGCACAACGTAAGCAGCGGATACATTTTCTGCGGGATGTCGTTCGTTAAATAGAGTCATTCTTAATCGCGACGAGTTGTTATTTCAAAAAAATAATTTTATGATTTCCACCCTTTCTTCTACGGAATACACCATTTTAATCCTACTACAAATTAACAATCGCTTTGGCACAGTTTCAAACTTCCCGAAAAATCACGATAAACTAACAAGATACTGAGTTGAATCAAACACATGGTCTGTCTACTTTTTCGAACGAAAACTTAACAAATAAATAAAAACATTGCATACCTTGAGGTAAATTCAACAGAAGGTAGCCATACACCAGCGTTATTTACTGCATGGAAATGAATGGTGCCCATTTTCAGCACATAATAAACTAATCACGAGTAAGTAGTCTTCCACATTTTTTGCTGCAATATCGTTAACGATGAAAATTTTGAAGCGAAAATTCAGGGTCAGATAGTACTCGATATAGTTTTCAAAATGAGGTATCGCAACACCCTCATCCCCATTCAAAATCAGGGGGTTGTGGTTACCCCCGTTAAGGAATTGAAGTTACGGAAATTCAAGAATCAGAAAAGTTGTTCCCCCTCGAATCAAAAATCGACGAGTCCGAGCGATGCTCCATATTTCTATTTTAAAATTGGAAAATCAAGGTGTTAATTTTTTGTTGGATCACCCTGTATATATCTGCATTCTTATCTAAAAATGAAATTAAAATATTTCAAAATTAGTACATATTACACATAAAAGAAGTCTTACATTCAAAAATTTTGACTATCGATATCACTCTGTCTGTTGACGCCAAAGTCATCAACAATAAAAAGAAAATAGATTCGTTCTGAAATATATTAATTTATTATGAACATCTTTGTGTATGAAAGACCATGCTGTATATAATGTAATGACACATATGAATGTTGTAAGGAAAGCGCTTTCCTTTCTCCCACATATGCGGGAAATATTGCTTTCTATGTAAAAAAAATTCGTATTGGCATTTTTTGGCGGCGATGAGTCGGTTTTGTATTTTCGAGTGCGTATCGAAGTCGAGACAAGAGTTTTGGGTTTGAAATTTGTTATAAAATTTAAAATATTCGAAGTTGCCTAATAATAACTGTAATGTAATGGGACCTACCAGCAGTAAAACAGGTAACTACCTTTGATCCCATCCTTTATTAATTATGTACCTGCAGCAGTGCCCAAGATCTCATGGGGTAAGTCTATTGTAAACTTCATTTTCGACATTTTGGTTCGGGTGTTTGATTTATCGAGTTTTCTTCATTTTGTTTGAAAATTACAGTCAGCAGTTTGAATAAAACCTACACTGTCACTACCACAATTAAACTGACAGGAAGAAAATTAATCAACAAACATAGGCAAACATTTTTTAAATTCCTAGGTTGCAGAACTATATACTTCAGAGTTAAGAGATAAGATTTCCATAACCATTCAATAAACCATCAAAGTCAGCTGTAGAGTTAATTGTTCAAGGTTCTTTCGGGATTTTATTCATCTCAATATTCCTTTTAAAATCGTTATGTTTGGTTGTGAGCACTTGCACATTTGCTTAGTCAAAGTTGTGTAATTTTTCAATAATATGTTTTACTAGAGCTGTTACGTAGTTTGTTCGATCTAACGGAATATTCATGTCGTAAAAATTTTGTTTATATGCTGTGAGTTTTATTTTTTAATTCAATGCGAGGTTTTGAAGTTGTGAAGAGGTTTTTGCTTAGATTATTAGGTTTATGTCACACTTTGATGTTGAATTTTTCTAGACACTTGTTTATCTATTGAGACAATCCGGGAGTGAAAGTGAGACCTATATACTTGAAATCACCTTTTTCTTCTTTTTTCTGTTCAGTGTTATAAACTTGATGTATTCTTTCACTTTTTTCAATTGTATTAGATTATTTCTTCTATATTTAGAGTGCGATATCTCTAGTACAATTATCATGGCTGAGAATCAGGAAGTAACGGCCCTCAGCCCCCGGCAGGTCTTCAGTGATCAGAGGGTGCTAAGAATCACCGGGTCAGCTATGAAGATTAGTACGTGGAATGTTCAAAGTATGTACCAACCTGGAAAAATGCACAATATTATGCAAGAAATTGACAGACTAAAAATTAATATCCTAGGTGTTAGTGAAGCTAGATGGCCTAGCTCAGGGCTGCTTACAACAAACAACAAAACAGTCTATTACTCTGGAAACAAAGACAATCAACATATACATGGAGTAGCTATCATACTAGACAAAACATCCAGCAAAGCTGTCGTAGCATTTGTCCCAATTTCTGAGAGAGTGATGATAATACAACTGGAAACGACCCATACGAAATTAAATTTAATACAAGTGTATGCTGCAACAACACAGGCAACAGATGAAGAACTGAATACCTTTTACCAACAGCTTCAAGAAGCTCTAAAAATAGTATATAATAGAGAAATTACAGTTTTAATGGGCGATTTCATCTCGAAGATTGGCAGCGGAAGAAGTGGGGGAGTGGTTGGAGATTATGGATTAGGAGAACGAAATGAGAGAGGAGACCGCCTTGTGGAATTTTGTCAAGAGAAGAAGCTAATCATTACCAACACATTCTTCAAACTGCCGAAGAGAAGACTTTATACATGGCGCGCTCCTTTACATGGACTTAATGATAAGATCGTTAGAAATCAAATTGATTTCATTCTCGTTAATGAGAGATACAGGAATGCCATTCAGTCGGTAAAGGCATATCCTGGTGCCGACGTTTTTTCGGACCACAATCCGTTGGTTGCCACTCTGAAACTGAAACTAAAAATTCTTAAAAAACCAGAAGCTACACCAAAGATCAACACAACAAAACTACAAGTGCCACAGATTAGAGAACAAGTCCAGAACAGAATCTATGAAAACTTAAATAGAATACAAATAGATCACGAAAATATTAACGAAGAATGGGAGGAATTGAAAAGAAATATAATTAACCCTTGTGAAGAGATTCTAACTGAAGATAAAGAGAATAAACAGGAGTGGATGACTGAAGAAATATTAAAAATGATGAAAGAGAGAAGACTTTATAAAAGTCAGAACACTCAAAAGTACAAACAACTACAAAAGGAAATTAGAGTAAAGATTCGTCAAGCAAAAGGAAAGTATTACGAGGACAGATGCAAAGAAATTGAGGACTTAGACAGAAAATATGACATGTTCAACCTACATAAAAAAGTGAAAGAGCTTGCAGGCACACAGAGAAATAATCAAAGCACTATTCTTGTAAATAAAGAGGGTAAGATCTTAATGAATACAGCAGATAAACTACAAAGATGGAAGGAATACACAGAGGAATTATTTGTGGATAACAGAACTGAACCAGAAGAAATTAACACATACTGTGAAGAGATAGGCCCAGATATTACTAAAGAAGAGGTGAAACATGCATGAAAGAACATGAAAAATGGAAAAAGCCCCGGACCAGATCAATTGGCAAGTGATATACTCGAATTAATTGACGACCATCATATCGGTCTCTTAGTCAATATATTCAATAAAGTATAAAGAACTGGAAATATTCCAAGAGAATGGTTAGTATCTACTTTCATCTGCTTACCAAAAAAACCACATGCTAGAGAACGTAGTGATCATAGTACAATCAGTCTGATGTCACACACTTACAAACTGCTCCTCAAGGTTATCCATAATCGAATATACCATAAACTTGAGATGGATATAAGCGATACTCAATTTGGATGCAGAAGGGATTGGGAACCCGCGAAGCCCTTTTCGCATTCAACGTGTTGACTCAAAGGTGTCTCGATGTCAACAAAGTGGTCTATGCGTGTTTCATAGACTATAATAAAGCCTTTGACAAGGTTCTTCATGATCAACTGATAGGCATCCTTAAATCAAAACATCTAGATAGTAGAGACGTACAGGTCATCACTAATCTCTTTTATAAGCAAAAGCTATAATATGCATGGACAACCACACATCAGAAGAAATTGAAATACAACGAGGGTAAGACAGGGATGCGTTCTATCGCCGACACTCTTCAATGCATATGCTGAAGAAATACTTAAGAAAGCTCTGGAAAACGAAGAATGTGGGATAACAGTTGGTGGAACACGGGTAAACAACATAAGATATGCGGACGACACAGTAATCTTAGCGGAGAGTATCGAAGCTCTGCAGAGACTAATGACCAGAGTATCTACTTACAGTGAGGAATATGGGTTATCACTAAACATAAAAAAGACAAAATTCATGGTAATCTCAAAGAACAATCCAGTAAATGTTAGTCTAACTATAAACGGCAGAAATGTAGAAAGAGTGGAGCAATATACTTACCTTGGAGCAATGGTGAACAGCACAAATGCATACACCCAAGAAATAAGAATAAAAATAGAAAAAGCCCGAGCCAACTTCATAAAAATGGACAAAGTTTTTCGTAGTAAAGATCTAAGTATGGCATTAAAACATCGTTTTAAGGCTGCTAACACACTCAAGAAACGAAAATTGGAATATCTGGGCCATATTATGAGAGGTGAAAAATATAAATTCCTACAGCTGATTATCCAAGGCAAAATACAGGGAAAACGAAGTATAGGAAGGAGAAGAATCTCATGGCTGAGGAACCTGAGAGTTATTAACGAAGCGATTATTGAATTGCACTTTGAAATTAATGGTGAGAGTATTGTGCATTCGAGATCTTCTAATATGAAGTTTGCTATTGCAGCTGATATAGATGATCCGATCCCAATAGAGTTGCAAATATTTGTGAATAAATCTGGTTTTCGAAGATGAAATAAGTAGAGTCCAAGCAAAATTTAGTGGATTTTATTGAACTGGTTTTATAGCTTCCTGCATGTACAGACATGCTGAAATTTGAAAGCCTTGTATATACGTCAAAAGATGTCCCCAAAACAAAATCATTCGACGTGTTTCGGAAATTTTTCCAATAACCATTATATAAGAACTATGACTCGTTTGAGATGTTGAGATGGAACATCCTGTATATTATTATAACATATTATAGCAGAATCATTAAAAAATAAATGAATTACAGTTGAAATTCCTAATTCAAATCTTTATAAAGCAGTTTATAAATCATTTGAATTAAAATGAATAAAAAATGACCAAATTGCCAGATTGCTTGTATGAATGAATGTTGTGTTCCAGAGATAATCGATAAATCTTCATGGATGAGCAATGAAAATCAGTGCACCGAGTATTCCCAAATATTTTCACTTCCTTCCGTGTATTTCCTCTTGTTGTGTTCACCCTTGGACGAGCTGTATTCATTTAATTATAATCTTCCGCATGGATGCCCCAGAATCTCATATGCAGTGCTCTCCAGAGAACATAAAGCTTTCAGCTCTGCCTTGACTCAAGTGCGTTGAATGGAACTCCGCAGGAGATTCAATAAATTTAATGAAAGTTAAAGAATCTTTGCGTCATCGTGATGAGATTAAAGTACTCAAATCTGAAATTGCACTCTGCAGACTGCGTAGCTTTAACGAATAATTCGAAAAATTATTACTCCCTTGGAGTGATTGAAGATCAAGTGACAAAACTTGAATTTTAGAGATTTTCCATCTTTATTGATAAAATATTATCCAACATCTTCCACAGCATTATCTAAAAAAAAAATAATTGAATATACAGGGTGTTACATATTAGCATGCCAAAATTTGAGGGGGTAAATACACATGAAATTTAAAAACCAAAAGTTCATATAAACATAGGTCCGCGAAAGCTTCGATACGGAGTTACAAGGTGTTGAAATTTCCGGAAAAAATTGTTTTTTTATTCCAAAACTACTGCAGTTTTTGAGATCATCATCATCATCATCATCTGTCAACCATCCTAGTCCACTGCTGAACATAGGTCTGCCTCAACGATCTCCATTCCTCGCGATTTTGGGCCGGATTTATCCAGTTTGTACACACTCGCTTGATATCGTCTTTCCAACGAGCTGGTGGCCGTCCTCTACTTCTGTGGGCTTCATCTCTGGGACGCCACTCCAAAAGACGCTTTGTCCATCTACCGTCCGTGGTTCTTGCTAGATGACCGGCCCAGTTCCACTTTAAATTAGCAACTCTCTCGAGAGCATCCTGGACTCTAGTTCGTTGGCGTATGATATGGTTGGGAATTCTGTCCCGTAGTGTTATGCCTAACATAGCTCTCTCCATCTTACGCTGAGCAACACATATTTCATTAGCTGATTTCTTTGTTAGGGTCAGGGTTTCTGCACCGTACGTCAAAACTGGTAAAACGCATTGATTGTATACTTTACGTTTCAAACAAATCGGTATCTCTGATTTGAATAGATCTCTCCGTTTTCCAAATGCAGCCCATGTCAGCCTTATTCGCCTTCCTATTTCTGTTGTTTGGTTGTCCCTGCCTAAAGTTATCTCATGCCCCAGATATTTGTATGACGTTACTTGTTCAACAATTTCACCATCGATGGAAACTGGTTGGCTTGGTACTAAGTTAGTCATCATCTTAGTTTTCGACATATTTATATTCAATCCGATTTTACTGGATTCCTTAGACAACTGCAAAAGCATCTCATTTGCATCATCTAATGTGTTTGCTATAATGATGATGTCGTCGGCGAAACGAAGATGACTTAATCGCTCACCATCCACATTTACTCCTATATATATTTAATGATGGCAGTGTATCTATGATCTATTCTACAGTCAGCCAACGCTTTAAGCATAATCGCCTGTATCACGGTATCGAAGGCTTTCTCGTAATCCACGAATATGAGCACCAGAGGCAAGTTGTATTCTATGCTCTTTTCAATCAAAGTCTTGAGAGTTTGGAGATGATCATTAACACCAAATGTTGCCCGAAATCCGGCCTGCTCTCGAGGTTGGTAGGTGTCCAGTTTGTTTGTGAGGCGCTTTGTTATTATTTTGGTGAAGAGTTTGTATAAGTGCGATAGAAGGCTTATAGGTCTATAGTTCGAGAGATTTGTGGGGTCTCCTTTCTTGTACATAATTATTATTATACAATTATGCCAAGACTCTGGTACTTTTGCTTCAGCTAAACATTTATTGAAAAGTTTCGTTATTTCACGAATCAGATTTTCACCGCCTATCTTCAAAGCCTCCGCAACTACTCCATCTTCCCCTAGAGCTTTGTCGTTTATCATATCTGATAGTGCCTTTCGGCCCAAATTTGGAATGCAAGCTATGTTTTCAATATTTTAACTGGAATTCACAAGGTGTGTTCTTTTCCGAGGCAATGTCTCCTTTCGCCCTTTCAAACTCATTTGCAGTATGCCACTGATCAGCGCACAATCGATTTTCGTTATCCTCGTTCAAATTAGAAACTTTTTTGACACTTGTAATTTTTTCGTATCTCCAACCGTTTTCGAGTGAGAAATTATTTAATTTAAATTATTCGAATTATATGTTATTCGCTCAATAAAAAAAAATGCTAGAAATACTCCTTAGGTATGCCCAAAATTGGCTTTTATTTTGATAGCTCGTCTTCTGAGACTCAACTAATACTTATTCAATATCAAACTAAAAAAGGAACAATTGAAAAGGAACTCTTTGAAATATTCCAGGGGTATTTTTTATTGTGTCACAAGAGAGTATTATTCGAATTCCCAATTCTTTTACACTGTTCACAGGAGTGGTATAAACTAAACTTTTGAGAGATCCTCGTAAGAAAAAGTCCAAACTATTTAAGTCTGGGGACCTAGGAGGCCATGGTTCTGGCCCACACCGACCAATCCATCGGTTTTTGAATATATTTTTCAAGAATTCCCTAGCTTCTCCACTGAAATGTGTTGGTGTCCCGTCATTCATGAACCACATTATGTTTCTCACCAAAAGTGGCACATCCTCGAGCAACAAAAGGTAACTCCTCCTCAAGAAATTGCCTAAATTTGTGTAATAAGCAAGAAAAATGGCCAAACCAAATAATTTCTAATTATTCTGACCCAGACATTTAGTGAGAATTGTTCTTTATGATGAGATTCTTCGATCAAATGGGGGTTTTCCTCAGCCCAATAATGATAAGTTAGCTTCGTCTGTGAACATTCTTTTACTATCAAAATGAGCATTTTTTCTAAAAACCATCGGCACAAATTCAGTTCGAAGGGAAATCTCGAGGAAGTAGAGTTTGGACGCGTTGAATATGAAACGGGTACAATAAAAGTCGTAGAGAATCCTCCAAACTAGAACATGTGAAATATTCAACTGATTTCCAATTCTTCTTATACTCACATGAGGATTCAAATCAATACAATTCAAAACTGCTTCCTCAATATCTGGAGTTCTCATAGTTTGAGTTGCACCTTTTTAATGATTATTTGCAGTAAAAGTACCAATTTCCCTTAACCTTCTGTGGATATTTGAAAATATTCGCCTGTCTGATGCTACTCGATTTGGAGAGCGCGTAGCTTCTGTTGTGTTCCCTCAGCCAGACTGTACATGTAATGGATATCAGCCAATTCGGCGTTAGTAAAGTAAGTCATTATTTCTTACAGCAATAACTCCAAAACTCTTAAAATTAATCGTTAATTCAATCAACAATTCGAGCAGACACTGGTTCAACTTTAGCAACTGCCAAAATAAATGAATAAGTGCAACATAATGAAATCCTACTTCATTATGCTTTCAATTCAGGGAATGCATACAATCGTCTGCTCGGTGTGATTGCGGGGAAATTCAGACGATTGAGCACATAAGCGAGCAATGCCCAACAAGTTCTTATAGTGGTAATCCTTTAGACTTTCTGTTGGCAACTGACAGATCGATAGAATATATCAACAGACTTTATGTTTGTTTGTAGCCTCCGAAGTATGTTATATATACCCTTATATTCTTATATTTATATGCGCATTTTTTTTTAATTTGGTCGTATGGGTGTCTTCTGTCAAATAAATGAATAATTCTCGGTTTTTCATTTCTTCCACCTTCTCCCTTATACACGGCATTTTTGTTTACGAAAACACTTCTATAATGACGAAAATATAACTGAGAATCTGTGAGAGAACAAACAATACAGGAATTAAAAGTATAGCCAGTATTTTGTAGAAGGAAAAATTAATATAAGCCGTGCGACCGACAGCTGAATGAACACTTGCGGCGTGTTGAGAACGTCCTTCGATAGCGTCGTTATATTTTGGCACTGGCTACGAATTTTGATTCAATATTTTGGAAAGTTATTACTAAAGGTATAGAGAGTCTAAATATGTAAAAAAAATATATTTCTTGAAAATTCTAGACGGTAATAGTACTTCAATTAGTGATGATGCGAATTATCCGATTTAAATTCCGAATAAAGTTATCTCTGGTTTATATTTGAGATATTCAGGAAATTCGACAGAAATTACACGAATAGCTACTGAAGTCTGAAGGAAATAGCATGAAAATTCTATCTGGAACGGAGAATTGTCATAAAACCCTCGTTCTTTCAATTCTTCATCAAACTTTCGTTTAAATGAGATAAAAAACACAAGGTTTAACTTTAATCTACACTTTATTTGAAAAAATTCGACGACGTTTCGCTGACACAGCAGCTTTATCAAGAATGATAAACAGAATGAAGAGTATGGTATTATAAACAAATCGTAGAACAAGTTGGATGAATAACAGGAAAATCCACACCGAGCCATTGTACAGTTAGTATGAGAGGTAATAAAAACTAATTAAACAAGTTAAGTAGGGGTGAATAATTCACATCTACCTGCTTATTCAAAAGCTTGTCCGAATGTTTGTATCTATTTATTTCTAATGCTTCTAGGTGATCTGATTTTAAACTTTTGATTTTATATGTAATATGTCAAAGTTTTAATTGAATGAATGGTTTTCTTTTATTAAGTGGTTTGAATTATTTGAATCAGATTTATTTTTATCGAAGATACGTTTATGTTCAGATGTTCTTATGCCAAAACTGCTATAGGTCCTACCGATATAAATTTTATCACAAGAACCGCAATTGAGTTTATAGATTCCTGATTCACTTGATTTTTCAACACGAGATTTATTATTTTCAATATGTTTACCTAAGTTATTAGAAGTTTTGAAAGTTATATTAAGATTCTGTTTGACGAGAAAGGATTTAATATTTGTACTTGCAGAACCGCAGAATGTTAAACTGTTGAATATTTTATACTTATATACTTCATGTATTGCTTTCTGATACTTTCTGATACAGTTTTTGATACGAATGATAGATTTTATGAATAATATTGAACAGATCTATCATATCCGGATTATATGAATTATTAATGGCTATCTGTTTGATGATGTTTAACTCTTTATAATAGAAGATCTACTAATAAAGAGTTAAATTCATCAAACACATAGCCATTAATGTTCATATAATCCGGATATGATAGATCTAATCATTCGTAAAAAATGTATCAGAAAGCAATAATTGAAGTATATCCTATTTATAAGGACTATAAAATAGTCAACATTCTGCGGTTCTGCAAGTACGAATATTAAATCCTTTCTCGTCAAACAGAATCTTAATATAACTTTCAAAACTTCTAATAACTTAGGTAAACATATTAAAAATAATAAATCTCGTGTTGAAAAATCAAGTAAATCAGGAATCTATAAACTCAATTGCGGTTCTTGTGATAAAATTTATATCGTTAGGACCTATAGGAGTTTCGGCATAAGAACATCTGAACATAAACGTAGCTTCGATAAAAATAAATCTGACTCAAATTATTCAAACCACATAATAAAAGAAAACCATTCATTCAATAAAACTTTGACATATTACATATAAAATCAAAAAGTTTAAAATCAGATCTCCTAGAAGCATTAGAAATAAATAGATACTAACATTCGGACAAGCTTTTGAATGAGCAGGTAGATGTGAATTATTCACCCCTACTTAACTTGTTTAATTAGTTTTTATTACCTTTCATACTAACTGTACAATGGCTCGGTGTGGATTTTCCTGTTGTTCATCCAACTTGTTCTACGATTTGTTTATAATACCATACTCTTCATTCTGTTTGTCATTCTTGATAAAGCTGCTATGTCAGCGAAACGTCGTCGAATTTTTTCAAATAAAGTGTAGATTAAAGTTAAACCTTGTGTTTTTTATCTCATTTATATCATGGATCTATATCAAGTAACAGGCTCCACAATTCAAAAAAAACTTTCGGTTGTTTCCCACAATATTATTTTCTTCTCGTAATGAATAATCCGATAAACGTACTATATTAAGCAATATATACGTAATATTTTGGTGTTGTCAAATAATTCTCATTGTAGCTCTTCACTTACTCGTTTTCATGTCAGCAATTCAGGTAGCAGTTGAAACATTATTTTGTCTGTTCTTACCTGGAACAAAAAAAAACATACTTCAGTTTGATTTAATTGTACAACTTACTCGTATCATTTCTGCATTTAGGCAGAACAGTTCACTTATGAAATGTAAGTCCAGAAGTTTCTATTATTTGTATTACATCAGAAAACTAAATTTTAACGAGATAAAATCTCCAATATCTTTTGATATATCACTGATGACATAATTGCGGTTTGCATTTATTCTGGCAAATTTGTACATTCCCATAAGAAGTTATCTTATTGAGGAGAATCCTGTTATTCACTGCTTAGCTTAGCCTGGTTTAGAACTTTCCTCCTGCAAAAGTTCAGTATAAGGGCTTGAGTCATGTCAACATTGAATGCAATTTCACAACTGTTCCTGTACAGACAAATTTTGGATGATTGAATCGAATAGTGCAAAGAAAGTGGAAAAATTTCAGCAGGTTATATAGTATACTTGAAAATTAGGGAATATTTAACATAATTAACACTCAAGGAGATTTCAATATTTTCGTCAAAGTTTTCAGAACTACATCTGCTACACTGAAAATAAAAATCAGAAGGAGAGTCTTGTGATTCATTTCAAGAAACTTCAAAATTTGCGTGTCTGCTAGAGATATCTTTGCGATAATCATTTTGCTATAATCGACAAATAACATTTAATTCTAGAGTATTGCTCATGCTCATTATGTTCTTTTGATTAGCGGAAATTAAGATTTCCTATTTTATCATCAAAGAAATTACAAGCGGATCGAAAGTGCTTCGACTCATCTGTACCCATAAATTATTAAATTATATCACATAGTTCTGTTCTACAAGATCGACAATACAAATTACATAGTTCATCTGAGAATCGTAGCATGGAGCAATGACACATATCATCTCTTGACATGAACGTGGTATGTAGCCAACTTTGAAGCCACGGAAAAGGACAAGATTTCCTAATTTAAAAATTCTATGCGACAGTAGCTCATCAAACTGTATGGAACACAAAGAAGGGATAGTACTTTTTCCTGAGGGCAAACCTAACCAGCTACAAACAAAAAACTTTTCCTCCTAGGAATGTGTGTTCACTCTGGAACCCTTAATTTTGTTGTTTCATTCCACAATAATCTATGGTTCACTGGCTCTTGCAGCCACACATGATGGACTAAAGGAGGCCATATCAAATGCACCCCTTTTGTCTAGGAAAGATGCAAATGCAGCAAAAGACTGAACGATAAAGGGTGTGAGTTCGATACATCTTCCTCAGGGATGTATACATCTCCAACTTTCCAACATTTTAGACCAAACTCAACCAGAAGAGCCTAATGGCAATGAAAGAAAGATTTCCACCCACAACTTTTGCAAGGCTGTCATAATTCCATCATCCCCACTATTCTTGAATAGCTCAAACAAGCAGATCGCCACTTAACCGTTTTCTGCTTGATGATCCTTTTTGTGTTCTTCCAATCGTTCCTTTCAGGCCCTTTAGTAAAACTCATTCGATTCCATATACTGTCCATCCGGGCCTCAAACAGATCTAATGGTCAGTACCGATCCTCTGGTGAGAACTTTGTGTAGCCTAACAGTAGCGGAGGTACTTTCCACCTCCTGGTTCTTCTTTTTTCGGTTCTTTGTCACTCTTCATTTTTTCTTGAAGAATTTTATATACTTCTCGTTGGAGAACATGCCAAGTAAGCATTTTTTCTTACTTTAAATGTTGTTGGTAATTGACGGCAAACGTTCTATTCAGAACTCCTTCGTTGGTTTGCATAGACCTCCAGGAGATTCGAAGCATTATTCATTGTAGCCACCTTCCGAATGCTTCCAGGAGATTAATTGTAGCAGCTTTCAGTGTCCATGTCCCCGCTCCAAATAGAAACACAAATATCACAAAACACTCAATCATCCTTCGGCACAGCTCCAGGTTCAAATTATATTTAGAAAATATTGATCTCATTTCAAGAAATGTTGCGCAGGTTTTTTCTGCTCGGCATCTGATTTCTTGATCTCAGTAAAGTTGTTCGGAAATGTAGTAGCCTTCTGGGAGCGCTAAATCCGTTCAAAACGCAGTATTCAATGCGAATTCTTCGATCGATATTTCTCGAAATGATGAAAATCGCCGTAACACACAATTAAGCGTTTAGACTCAGCTAAATATTTTTCTTACTAATGTGTCAAATATCATAACACTCTCCCTAGAGATGGCAGTCAGTATCACCAATATGACAAAAACAAAGTTTTGCAAATTCGTTAAGCGGGAAAATTCAAAACAAAAAAGTACTGAAATTTGTTGGACAGAAGGTATTACTATATGTATTGGTAGATTACTAGTTGTATGAGGAGGTTTTCTCTCGAATATTCTCATGCATGTTGAACTCATCATGTTTCTTTCAAACTCCTCCATCTCTGTACATCTATTAATTATCCACTTTCTTTAGCTGCTCGAATTCTTCGTTTCATTCTTCTATCAGCCCAATCTCCCTCTTCCAGGCCTGTTGCCCTGATGGCATTCTCAACATTTTTCCTCCAATTTAATGGCAGCCTGCCACCTTTACGGCGTTCTGGTGGCATCCATTTGAAAATTTTCCTAGGCAATCTGTATTCTTCTAAACGTTGTAGGTGTCCGTAACAAGATAGTCTTTTGTTTTCCATGCTGTCTATTATATTTACATCTACCCTCATAATCGGTCTCATCCTTTCGTTCCTTACATGCTCAAATTTCAAAATTCCACAGCTTATCCTACAGAAATCCATTTCAAGGGCTAGTAGTTGCTGAAAATTCCTTTTGGATAGCTTCCATATCTCCGCTCCGTAGGTACATATACTTCCTATGATTGCTTTGTATATATCTGGTTTAGTCTTGCCGTAGATGTTAGGGCTCCAAAGTATGGATTTCACTTGACGAATAGCATTTCTTTCCTGTCCCATTCTGTTGGAAATATCTGAATCACTTTTCCCATTTTTACTGAATGTAACTCCTAAATATTCAAAAGATTTAACATCTCTCAGTTTATATTCTCCGACGTCCAAGTCAACTCCATCTTCATCGCCCAGAACCAAGAATTCAGTCTTTTTTATATAAGTTGTCATACCCCATTTATTGTACTCCTCTTCCAACTTGCGAAACATATAGGCTGCATCATCTCGATTTCCTGCTACTATCACTTGATCGTCGGCAAGTAGGAGTGTGTATAGTCTGCTGTCGCTGATAGAGATGCCCATCAGATGACATTTCCTCTTCCATGAGGATAAGACTCCTTGAAGAAAGATCTTGAACATTGTTGGTGCAAGGGAGCAACCTTGTCCTAAGCCCTTCGTCACTATAAACTCTCGAGAGATCTCACGCTCCCTCTTCACTATGTTTGTGCATCCGCAATAAAGTTTTTTGACTACGTTGACATAAGTTTGACCTCTTTTAGTTATTATTTATATTTCTCGTCAATGGTAACCGGTGAAATTATCGCTATAAACACCTCAAAAGTCTCGGGAGCACTTATCAATATCTTTAAAATATGAATTTTATGATTCGAATTTATAGAAATCATTCGATTTTCGTTAGGATGTATTGTATATAATGTATTCTCAAGAAAACAAAATAATATTTGAGTTCTCCAAAGCACCTATTTCAAAAAAAACTTGAAATTTGAAAATGACGAAATTTGGTAAAACACAAAAAAAATCCTGAACTAATATTTTCGAAACGCTATGGAAGCAATTATATTTTTCAGTACCCATAAGGTCCACCTCTGTTATTAATGACACTTTGGCATCGTCGCGGCATGCTCAATATTACATTGTCTATAACATTTTGGCCTAAGTTATTCCAAGCCCCCTGAACTGCTAATCGAAGCTCCTGTTCATGGTGAAAGACGTTTTTACGCAGGAGTTTTCTTTTTACGGTGTCCCACACATGCTCGATGGGATTCAGATCTAGGGATCAGGATGGCCACGGTAGAAGATCGATATCATTCTCTTCAAAAACGTTCAAGAAAACTTTTGCACGATGAGGAGGGGCATTATCTTGTTGGAAGAGTGTATTTTGACCATTGTTCGGAGATACGGTACCACTACAGGTAAAACTATCCCATTTGCGTAAGAATTTCCCATGTAATTGTTCTGGTCAGTTCTTCCACCAAGTATACCTCTCTAAAACATCACTGATCCGCCTTTCTGTCTAACAACTTCTCGAGCATGCTGGAGACGGTTTTGCTTTCCAGGTTCCCTCCATATTCGAATTCTTCCCGAATTGGAATAATAACTAAATCTAGATTCATCCCTGAATAGAACTGTGGCCCACCTCTCTTGATCCCAGTTTACGTGTTCTTGGCACCAAGCTAAACGAGCAGCGCGATTTCCATGGGTCAGTTGTGGAACTCTTAAAGGACGTCTGGAGTGGAGTCGACTTTCGTGCAGTCGATTTCTCACAGTTTGGTCGAAAATTTGTACATTATGAACTGATGATAGCTCTTGAGCTAATTGAGATGCTGTGCTCTTCTGGCTTGTAAAACCAAAAATCGGTCTTGGGCGACTGTAGTAATCCTGAAACGCTCCCAGCTTGGAGCATGCCAATGACTCGTAACATCTCTTCTCTAGTCAAATGTCGTCTTTCCATGGTCGAATCACAAAACTTGAATCTTTTATTTGTGCTTACAACAGAAACAAAGTGCCAACTAACTGAGTTCAAACACTGAATACATAAAATGATTATAAAGCAGCGTTGCATCTGCTGCATTTTTAGTTTTTTATAAAAAAAAACTGAAATCTGTTGCGGCACTCTACATAATTTGGTGAGAAATTGATGCAGGTGTTCATTTTTCAAAAAAAAATCATCCATATTGAACGTTGTGGATACGATATATCGATATTCAGAAGTGTTCCCAAGACTTTTTTGAGGTGTTTTGTGTAGCCATATTGAAGAATTTTATACAACATTCAATCTTCCGTAAAATGTTTAATATCCTTGCCTGAAGGAGCTGGTTTTCTGATCCACCCTTCATAATCATCGTCAACCACAGGTACAGCTCGATGGGATATCATGAATAGGAGCAAATGACTGCTGTTTTGGCTTCATTCGACCTCGTCAGTATAGCATACCCATTCACAAAATCAGGTCAGACTGCCACGTACTCATGTCAATCCGTTGGAGCTCAACAATAGATGTAAATATTATTGCCCCCTCCAACGAACTGACACAGAGTCCACTCACCATCGCCACCGGAAAACCCAGATAACAAAGCGTAGATAAACAGAAAACCTCGAGAAATTACACTAGTTCGACTGTTTACCGCAATGCTACACACAGTGTTGGTAAGAAAGCGATCTGTTGAAAGACTTACGCTCCTTATTCATGTCTGGTTGTAAACCAGATATACTTCACATCATCATGAGGTTTTCTGTTTATCTATCTTTTGTTATAATGGTTTCGCGGTGTCGATGGTGAATGGTCTCTGTGTCAGTTCGTTGGAGCCCGCAATATCATTTTCATATTTTGTTGCGCTCCAACAGATGGAGCTCAGTAGGTGGCAATCTGGCCTGATGTTGTGAATTGGTATGCAATACTGACAATGAGACCCAAACTTCAGTCTATTGCTCCTATACATGATATTCGATCGAGCTGTGCCACCGCTGTGAACCAGAAAACCACCTTCTTCCTTCAGGTAAGAATATTGAACATTCTGCGGAAGGTTGAATATTGTTACTTGAATAAAATTCTTCAATATGTCTACTATTTATAACATATATCATTTAACAATAGTCTACAATGTGATCTCAACAGATACATTTTTGTCTTGAAAACTTTCCATGTTCTCCATATTCAAAGTTAAAGTCAGGAAACCGTAATGTTACTTTGTGGTGACAAATACTCGTTTACTTCGCACGGAATTTCAACGGTAACTATTCCGTTTGAGATCGAGAATGTCCCAAATTTGTCGTCGTAGACCACTTATATTATCTCAAATGCGACAAACAGAGAAACGAAGCCACAATCGGACTAGGCGATCTCACAGAGCGACTTCCTATTCATAACATATCTACCATTGTCCGGCTTATATCTGTTTTAAATATGGTGTTCATTCGACATTAAGATGTTAGATTCATACCTGTGCGAGATAAGCCGGATCTCTGGCATTTTCAGCATGTCCCGTGCCTTGTTAATGGCCACATAAAGCTAAAGTACCTTGCAACAGGGACCGTTCCTCGTCCTCAACTTGTGGATCTCATTCGTGAATATTTTTGAACGATAGGGTGTTTGCGAGTAAACTGGCCTCGCATTGTTTTTGCTTGATTCCGACCACTATTAGTTTTTATTGCCAACACGCTAATATATTGCTATGAACGACTGCCGTATACGTTGACGATAAATGAAATGCCGTGTTGGGTACAATGAAGATTTTTAATATCTACATTTTCCATTTTTTTATTGGCGTGCAAAACGTTTGTGAAATAACCTGGAATTTTAATATTGCTGGAAACATACAACGATATGTTCATTATTCTTCTCTCCGCTTATTGTTATTCTTACAATTAGGATTTTTATGTAACGAAATGATTGAATTTATGCACATACACGTACAGCATTTTGGTGGAAATTATGCGTGAAATAGTTGCGTCTTGCAAGGAATTTGAGGAAGATAATGCGCTGGTTGTATAAGGCTAATTAAGTTCTACATAAGTTGACAACGAGTCAACTTTAGCATCAAGTTAATATTGAATCAATTTATGTTGGGCTATATAAAGTTCTGTTAATTCCTTGTTAACTAACATGAAGTTACCAATTAGTTGACATACCTAGAGCTTCAATGAGTTTTCGTTTACCATCGTGATGTTGGTATTAATATTTGGTAACATAATAGGTGGAGTGAAAAATAGCCTCCTTGACCGCCTGAATGCGCTACTACTGCAAAAAAGTTCATGGCGCCTTGTAGTCCGTTCATATTCACACAATCAAATTTATATATTACTCGCTTCGGCGGTATATATACTAAAATTGGAACGATACAGAGAAGATGAGCATGGCCCCTGCGCAAGGATGACATGCAAAATCGTGAAGCGTTCCACATTTTTCTCTCACTAACCAACAAATTCTTATGGTTCTTTTCGTTGTTATTGTAGGTGCTTATGATTATGTCAATTTGAAAATACTCAGGAAGGAAAATATCGAAATAAGGCTTAGCACAAAATTCGCAAATATTTATAACTTTTATATAAACAGACTGGTGTTTTTGAAACTAAATAAAATTTTTCACGGTCCTAGATTTCCCAACCAAGGACTTCTACAAGGAAGTATCCTATCATCTTGAGATATGACATTTGTCATATTTTTCGAACGACTATCAAAATTTTTTCGCAAATTTTTCTCTATATTGAACAAGTTCCACGAAGAAATGAAATATGGGCGATGTCAACCCAGATTATTGGGTCCATAATGATTCTAAAACATCCACAGATCATAATCGGCATCACTTGGAAGACTGAACCTGGCCATCAGGGCTCTCTCGGTCAAACAGAGATGGAATTTGAGAAAATATCGCAGGTTATGTATTTTTTATTATCTACTTAGTCCCTTTCATAACTTTGCTTGCTATGTAAAATCTTTTCTCAGATTTGTTTAGACATATAAGGAGTTTGATTGTTGAAATATCTTTCTGCTGGTTTTTTTCCATTGTTTCCTTCCCTACATCCTTGATTTTGGAAATCATGGATTGCAAGAGAGAGTGAAGCAGCTAAGCAGAAAAATCTTTGGTACTCTTCATGTACACACTACACTAACACTTCATAAACAATCAAGCTATTGCTAGTGCAATAGCGACACTGAAACGAGTTTTTTCCTCAGGTTTTTCACTCATTTATTGAATTATATACAAGATAGTATGGTTCCTTGTTACATTTCCTGAGCTCACACTTGTTTGTTTTTTTCTGACACACACCAAAATTATAGATATAAGCACTTATTGTAAATACAATTATTCAAATTTTGTGAATTCTCTCTTCTCAAGAGAATATATATATATGAATATATATATTAGGCAAAATTAGCGGAACACTCGAAATTTAACCAAATTCGAAGTCCGATATTTTTCCTAATTCTCAACCGATTTAGATGATTTTTTTCGGCAAGTTATAGATCAGCTCTTCTGTTTTGTAGAACAAGTTAGCCAAAAAGTAAAATCAAAATTAGAGAAGCGGAAATCTAACGAAGTGAAAATTTCTGAAATTCACTGACCAATTTCACGCTCCGGGAGAACTCGAAGTACACTGGAAAAATCGTTGATTTTGCACATTTATTTTTGAAATTTTTTGTGTGACACTAATAATCATCATTCCTGTCCAAAATTGAGAGCAGGTGTGTATCCTGGCGATACACTCGTGAAATGTAATGAACATGTTGAGAAAAATGTTCATGATGACCCACAAAAAAAACACATTTGATTTTAGTAGCGAGTATGTACACTTCATTGAGATATTCTATCACTATGCACTCAGTATGAGGGCACGCGTTATCGTGCATAAAAAGGAAATTTTCCCCTATGTGAGGAGCAAAAGGTACAACATGGGGCTCCAAGATTTTTGTTATATACCGATGGGCATTAAGTGATCCACTGCCAATAATCTCCAGTTCTGTTCGTACTTCCAAGCATATGCCACCCCATATCATAACTGACCCTCCACCGTATTGCTCAGTTCCTGCGAAGTTCGCTTGATTGTACCGTTCCCCTCGATGCCTCAATATTCTATCTCTACCATCCACGAAATTCACACAATATCGGCTCTCATCACTAAATAAAACTCGTCTCCACTGATTGATTGTCCATGCTACATTCTTCCTAGCAAACGCCAATCTTGCTACCCGATGGGCTCTATCGAGTCTTGGTGCTCTTGCTTGCGCGTATGATCTCAGAACAGCTTCATTTAATCGTCTTCTGACTGTCCTCACACTGACGTTAATGTTATCCACTGCTTGTAAAAGGTTACGTGCCTGAACAGCAGTAAGACGAGGATTTCTTATGGTTTGATTGACGATGAAACGGTCATGTATAGCGCGGGTTGCCCGATTTCTTCCTTGTCCTCGCCTCCTCACGTACAATCCAGTTTCCCTGTAACGTCGGTAGATTCGATGGATAACCGACGTCGAGACACCCAACATGGTACCGACTGAGCGGTAGGTGCGCCCTTTCTCGATCAATGTAACTGCCCTTGCTACTGAGGTTGGTGGTAGATCTCTCATTCTGAATGAAAAATACCGTTTCGAATCGTAAACAGTAAAAGAATCACAGAACACCGCAACCGATCGAATCTGTATCAAATCAAAGAATGAAAAACTCTCATTCTTTTTAAACAAGTGCAAATGTGGTCATATACAAAAAAACGTGTGTTGTATTTCATATTTGATATAAAAACGTGTGCACATGTGTAAATGAAAAGTTTTATCAATGGTCCCAGAATTCGGTTGTGTATTTTAATACCTACCGACTGTTATCTCCTATGAATTCCTAATTTTCACCAAATTAACCAAATTGTCATCAATAACTAATGCAATTCGAACATAAAAATCGCAACGACAATTTCGACACGCCTGAGTGATAACAAGAAAATTCCAAATTGATAGACGAGTTTCAATGACAATTTCTTGATTCAATGGAATTTCTCCAAAATGGTGATTTTCCACTTGAAATTAAATATATTTTGCAAAATTTGAGATAAACGCATGAAACAAGAAGGGCGTTACTGTGGGAAGATGTGTCTTGACAGATCATGATATTGTACGTTTCAACTCGGACCACGAAATTCCACAGGGTGTTACGAATTTTGACCAAAAAACACTTTTAGTGTTATATATATATATATATATATATATATATATATATATATATATATATATATATATATATATATATATTGTCGGGTTCTATGCATGCTGTGTTGAACATTTTGGAGCAATAAATTTCTACAATTATCTGAACAAAAATGTATCGGCAAGTTGGTTTCCGTTTTCAGCATAGGAGACGACAGAAATCAACATATAGTATAAAGAATTTAAACGCAAAAAGGTTAGGATTTGCAACAATACAAGAGTAGGCGTACCAAAAATACTGTTTACTCAAGAAAATCCTTGTGTGTAAATTTATCCAGGAAGATCGGCATGCTACATATTGAGATATTGTGTTATAACTGCCGATTTCTAAGACTTTAATACAAGAAATTTTGCACGAAAGAAAAACTCCCAGTAAGGTACTCTGTATAATGATTTGATTGAGGAGGTCGTTACTTGATGAAAATCGATATACATATTTTCAATGATATAAAACTAAAGTATTTAGATTTACACTATATTAACAAAACTATGACCAGTTTCGCCACACTGTGGCTTCATCAGATACATACAAATTTATGAACAGAGTTATTCCTTATACATTAATCTTATTTCCTACTTAATATTACAATAGGTACAAGTACAAGGGTATGTTGGAAAATCCATTGGAGTTGCTTACTTTATGAATTGAAAAGATTTAGTGAAGGAGAAGGATTTAGATCTAATTGACTATTAAGTAACCTACCTGAGTTTTTTATTTTTGATCTCTAAAATTTCCAATAGATTGAGTTCTTGTCTGTTATTTTCAGTGTGAAATTTTGAAATTATCATTAGAGTTATGGTTTTCTTCGAGTAAGTGATTAGAATAATGGGAATCTGATTTATAATAATGAAAACTACGTTTGTGCTCGGATAATCTACTCTGAAACTCTGAAAGTTCTACCAATATAAATTTTATTACAATGGCCGCAAGACAGTTTATAAACACCGGATTTATTACTTTTATCAATTTTAGATTTGCAGGTTTTGATATGTCGGCCTAAAGAATGATCAGTTCTGAATGCTATATTCAAATTATAATGCGAGAGGAATGATTTTAATTTTAGACTAGGATTACCAATATAAGTTAAGCTGTTGTATTTTGTGTTAGAACTTTTATACTTGGAAATACTTCTTGAATACTTTTTGAAATTTTTGCGTGAAATCATGTTCTCAATCATGGTTGAACTGTAACAGTTATTGACTGCTATTTGTTTAATTATATTTAGCTCTTTTATGAAATTATTTTGTGACATTGGAATATTAATGAGTCTATATACCATACTATTGTAAGCTGCTAATTTATGTGGATAAGGATGTGTAGATGAGTTCTGAATAGTTATATCTGTATGCGATGGCTTATGAAAAATCATGTTTGCCGTTAATTTTAGTAATAGTTAAATCCAGAAAGTTAATGGAGTTTTTTTTCTATCTCTAACATGAATTCAATATTATCGTGAATTTTGTTAATGAATGTTTTGAATGATTCTAATTGTCTGTTTGTGCCAGTGAAACAACAAACAACAAATGATATATTCGACATATCGAAACCAATAAATAAAGTGTTTGAATAACGGATGTTCTTCGATAGTTTTTCAATATTATCCATGAAAATTTCAGCTAGCAGAGGGCTTATAGGATTACCCATGATTAAACCATTTTTACTATTTCATCATACTCCATTGAAGTTAAAATAATTTTGTTCTAAACAAAGTTCTAAAAGGTGTAAGATTTCTGATTGAATTATCGGATTGACTTTATTAATTTGAAGGGCGTTCTTGATGAGTTTCACTGTATCACTAGGTGGAACACTAGGGAAGAGATTTACTACAAGCCATGGCATAAGTTTAGTGTTCGGTGGTAGTATCGTGTGCTGAATTTTATTTATTAGGACTGAAGAGTTTTTTACTGAGAATTTAGGTTCAAAATTAGCGAACTGTCGAATGATGTCTATGAGAAAGCGTGAAAGTTTTGCAGCTGTAGCTTGAAAATATGAAACTACTGATCTAATGGGATACCCTGTTTTATGGAGTTTGACGAGGGAGTAGAGTTTTGGTGATTGTGGGTTGTGAATGGAAAGTTTATATTTTTGGTTGGTAGGTATTATAGTCTTGGCATACTCTAAAGTGTTTTTTACTATGGATTGAAATTTATTAGGTGGATATTTATCAATCTCTTCATAACAACCTGATTCAATGAAATTTTGGGTTTTCAATAAATAATCTGCTTTATTTAAGGCTATGACTGTAAATTAATGGCAAACATGATTTTTCTATTTTTCAAAAGCCATCGAATACAGATATTACTATTCACAGTTCATCTGCACATCCTTATCCACATAAATTAGCAGCTTACAATAGTATGGTACATAGACTCACTAATATCCAAATGTCCCAAAATAATTTCATAAAAAGCTAAATATAATTAAAAAATAGCAGTCAATAACGATTAAAGTTCATCTATGATTCAGAAAATGATTTCACGCAAAAATTTCAAAAGCAATCCAGGAAGTATTTCCAAGTATAAAAGTTCTAACCCGAAATACAACTGCTTAACTTATATTGATAATCCTAGTCTGAAACTAAAATCATTCCTCTCGCATTATAATTTCGATATAGCATTCCGAACTGATAATTCTTTAGGCCGACATATCGAAAACTGCAAGTATAAAATTGATAAAGGTAATAAATCTAGTGTTTATAAACTGTCTTGCGGGAATTGTAATAAAATTTATATTGGTAGAACTTTCAGAAATTCCAAAGTTAGATTATCCGAGCACAAACGTAGTTTGAATTATCATAAATCAGATTTCCATTATTCTAATCACTTACTCTAACAAAACCATAACTTTAAAGATGGTTTCCAAATTTTACACAATGAAAAAATAGATAATGTCAATGAAAAGTTTATATATAGGTAGGTTACTTAATAGTCAATTAGATCTAAATTCTTCTCCTTTACTCAATCTTTTCAATTCATAGAGTAAGCAACTCCGATGGGTTTTCCAACATACCTCTTGTACCTTTTGTAATATTAAGTAGGAAATAAGACTAATGTATAAAAACTCTGTTCATTAGTTTGAATCTATCTGATGAAGCCACAGTGTGGTGAAACCGGTCATAGTTTTGTTAATATAGTGAAAATCTAAATACTTTAGTTTTATTTCATTGAAAATACTATATATAACTATTTTTCTATAAATTATTGGGGTAGCTACTGTCAGATCAGCTAGTTTCCTAATACAAAGTACTGCTCGATCAAAGTTTGAAAGCGCAATACCAATCAGATATTAGAACGAAAACCTCCCCCGATTATTCAACCCTTCGATTTACCGAAACCGAAAATAGAGTTCATATCGTCTCCGTATGATATTGCCTACCCGTCGTTCTGATATGGAAAATAATTCGACCGTTCGTCGAACGGCTTCAAAGGCAATTTCCCACAGCCCGTTTCTGCGCTAAGCCCTGAATCGGAATATCTGCAGATTTCTTACTACAACGCGAATCTCTAATCTTCAAAGGAATTGGATTTCTGGAGATTCAACAATTATTACGAAGAGGTGAATTTGTGCCACTCCTTCCCGTTTCATCCCGTGCCGGTTATCGTCGTGTTTTATTCTGGAGCGCGAAAAATCTTCTATGACGAAGCAAGGGTGTGAAGGAAGCCTTGGGACGCCCTTGAGTCTTTGATAATGCAATATGAAAACAATTTAGTCACCTTAGCACGAAGTTCTTGCTTCGTCGCGTTTTGGGCTGGATAATTTTCGATGCATATTGAAATGGGGTGACTTCTTCATGTACAGGCTGCCTCTCAATTTGAGGATTTAAAACAATTTTGAGATTATATGCTTTTTTTTGATAGTCCACAATTCAAGGTGGGAACGCAAGTTGATCAGCATAATTTGATAAGTAGAAAACTGTAATATATTGATATTTATTGAACAAAAACACCTTCAATTTGAATTATTATTCATTATCGTGGACTTATACACTATCTCAGCTTTTAGCCGGATATAATATACCTTTCCTATTTACAGCAATCAAAGGGAATAGGCTCGATTACAATATACTTGACATAAATTTCCTAACTATTCTACATGTATTAAGAATTACAGCTTTCTGCATTTATATATAGGTATTCTTATGCAATTCTAATTTCTTGAGGCTTTCATGCAAAGTTTTGGGTATTAACCCAGTGGAGGATACGATGACAGGAACAATATCTATTTTCTCGAGGTGCCACATCTGCTTGATCTCAATAGCAAGGTCTTTGTATTTGGAATTTTTCTCCTGGAACATGTTCAGCACGTTGTTATTATTCGGTATGGCGACATCCACCAGCATTGCTGTTCTGGCTCTCTTATCATATACTTCTATGTCCGGCCTATTATTCGTCACCATTCTGTCAGTGATAACAGACCTATCGTAGTATAATCTAATAGAGTCATTTTCTAATACGGGTGCTGGTTGGTACTTGTAATATGGATGGAAGGTATTCAGAAGTCCGTACTTGTGTGCAAGTTCCTGATGGATAATGTTGAACATTTGACTATGCCTGTGAAGATAGTCCGTACTGGCCAGTTGTTCGCAGCTGGACGTAATATGCTGTATTGTCTCCGATCTTATATGACATTTTCTGCACTTATCTGTTTGTAACGTTCCGTCCTTCATAAGAAATTTTTTTGTAGTGTTTGTAGCGATCACTTGGTCTTCGATGGCCATAAGGAATCCTTCTGTTTCCGCGGATAATTTCCTTACATCAACCATTTGTTGGAGGCTTCTTTGTCGATGTGTGGTTGGTTAACACCATGGTGATGTCGTCCATGCAATTCCTTTTTTGACCATTGCTCTTGTTTTTCAGTATCTGATAGCAACGGTAGATTCAGCAGGTCATCTCTTGTAGCAAGATTTAGAAGTGTATATCCCTTATCAGCCAACGATACCACTCTATGTAGTTCAGAAGTGAGAACTTTTGCAGAGGAGAGTTCTCTGAGACTTTTTATCTGTTCGGTGTATAAATTGACAACATCTATTGATCCCCGTCCTCCTTCTTTCCGCTTCAAAGTTTTTCGTACCACAGACGATTTTGGATGAAGATTGTTGTACTTTGTCAGCATCGTTCGGATCTTCCTTTGAATATCATCCAGTTCTGTCTTAGTCCATTATTATAATTATTATTATTATCGTGGACTAAAGCACTATCTCAGCTGTTAGTTGGATATGATTTACCTTTCCCAGATTCAGCAATCAAAGGGAATCGGCTCGATTACAATGTACTCGACATAAATTTCCTAACTATCCCACATGTATTAAGAATTACAGCTTTTTGCATTTCTATATAGGTATTCTTATGCAATTCTAATTTCTCAAGGCTATCATGCAAAGTTTTGGGTATTAACCCAGTGGAGGATACGATGACAGGAACAATATCTATTATCTCGAGGTGCCACATCTGCTTGATCTCAATAGCAAGGTCTGTGTATTTGGGCTTTTTCTCCTGGAACATGTTCAGCACGTTGTTATTATTCGGTATGGCGACATCCACCAGCATTGCTGTTCTGGCTCTCTTATCATATACTTCTATGTCCGGCCTATTATTCGTCACCATTCTGTCAGTGATAACAGGCCTATCGTAGTATAATCTGATAGAGTCATTCTCCAATACGGGCGCCGGTTGGTACTTGTAATATGGCTGGAAGGTATTCAGAAGTCCGTACTTGTGTACAAGTTTCTGATGGATAATGTTGCACACTTGATTATGCCTGTGAAGATAGTTCGTACTGGCCAGTTGTTCGCATCCGGACGTAATATGCTGTATAGTCTCTGATCTTATATGACATTTTCTGTACTTATCTGTTTGTAATGTTCCGTCCTTAATAATAAATTTTTTGTAGTTGTTTGTAGCGATCACTTGGTCTTGAATGGCCATAAAAAATCCTTCTGTTTTCGCGAATAATTCCTCTTTCATCAACCATTTGTTGGAGGCTTTTTGTCGATGTGTGGTTGGTTAACCTCATGGTGATGTCGTCCATGCAATTCATTCACCATTGCTCTTGTTTTACAGTATCCGATAGCAACGGTAGATTCAGCAGGTCATCTCTGGTAGCAAGATTCAGAGGTGTATATCCCTTATCAGCCAACGATACCACTCTATGTAGGTCAGAAGTGAGAGCTTTTTCAGAGAAGAATTCTCTGAGATTTTCTATCTGTTCGGTGTGTAAATTGACAACATCTATTAATCCGCGTCCTCCTTCTTTCCGTTTGAAACTTGTTCGTATCACAGACGATTTTGGATGATGGTTGTTGTACTTTGATGGCATCGTTCGGGTCTGCCTTTGACTATCATCCAACTCTGTCTTAGTCCATCTGATTTTTCCAAATGAGTGAAGCAACACTCGAATAGCGTAGGTGTAAATTGCCTTGACTAGATTCCCCGAGTTCAACATTGATTTCAGCACAGTCTTCAGACGCTGACTGTATTCTGAACGAATCTTCTCCTTTGATTGTTTTTGGTCTAGCAATCTGGCTTATTGGTATCCTAGATATTTGTATGTTCCGCCATCCATATAATATCACCATTTGGAAGTTGTGTTTCACCATCTATGACTTTCCCTCTTTGAATGTTCAGGGTCTTACTTTTTTTAATCCCGAATTGAACATCTGCCGAGAACTCACCGACAGTTTTCAGCAAATCATCCAATTACTTCCTGTTCGAAGCATATAATTTGATGTCATTTATATACAGCAGGTGGGAGATTGTATAATAGTTCCAATCTGTTTTTATCCTAAATCCGTATCCTGTTCTATTGAGCATTGAGTACAATGGGTTCATAGCTAAACAGAACCATAGTGGACTCAAAGAGTCTCCTTGAAAAATTCCACGACGTATGGGTATCTCGTCGGTTTGCATTGACTTATTGTTCATGTTGACCTGCAGAGACGTGCGCCAGTATGTCATTGTTATCTTCAAGAATTCTACCAAGGCTGGGTGCATTTTGTATATCTGCAATACTTCAACAAGCCAACAATGGGCGGTATTATCGAATGCCTTCAGATAATCGAGAAAAGCTGAATGAACATTCCGATGCCCTACTTGTGCCTGTTTCGTTATCACAGAATCGATGATGAGTTGTTCCTTGCACCCGTGGTGTTTCTTTCTGCATCCTCTCTGCTCCTCTGCTAATATATTGTTGTCATCCAGGTGTTGGTATATTCGATTGGATATGCATGAGGTGAGTATTTTGTAGAGTGTTGGCAGGAAAGTGGTTGGCCTATATTGAGACGGATCCTGTGTTCTATCTCTCTTAGGTAGCATATATGTTAAGCCTTGTGTTAGGAAAGTGGGTGTTTTCTTGGGATGTTGAGAAACATACGTGAGCTGTTTCGCTAGGGCTCCATGGAGCTTATCAAACTTCTTGTACCAGTAGTTGTGGATATTATCTATACCTGTGGCCTTCCAATTGTTGGTCGCTCTAACTACTGTTGTGATCTCTTCCTCCGTTATTCTTTCGAAGTCCATATGTTTGATATCATCAATAATTATTATTATTAATATTATAATTAGTGCAGCGGAATGTACTTGTACAATCTTTGAAAACTAGATAAATAAATGTATAGAAATGTACGAAATCGCTGTATATTTTTGATTATGTTCATTGAATTAACCCCCTTAAGAAAACTGAAATCAAATTAAATACCAATTCGATGGCTTAGGTGCAAAATGTCGTGACCCAGAAAATTTCGAAATTTTGAATTTGGTGGATATGGAACAAGCTCACTATTCTGCACATGTATGCAAGTTATCGTGAGTCACATCAAGTTATTTATCAAGCTTTGACCGTCGCAACGAAATGTCGTATCAACATCCCACCACTCTTGCCTAGTCAAAACATCGTAACCCTCAGTTTACCAGTGTAGTTCTCAGAATGACGTCCATATTCGTGTACACTCATTTCGTTTTTTTGCTGAAGCAGGTGAGTTTGCCCAATGACAAAGTTGTGTATTAGTTGAATGTTGTTATTATAATCGCTATTTCCAAAAATAATTCAATTCATTCAGCTGATACTCATGAAAAACTCCATTAAAAATTATCAGTGGGATACAACATTTTGAGTTTAATTGCCGAGTACTTTTCATCTGTGGCTTACCACAAAATTTAAACATCAATTCTTTCTTTTCAGTATGTCTAGTCGGGCTGCTAAAATCTTGGCAATTTCCGAAAATAAACAGGCAACAGAAGAGATAGTCCAGGAAGAAAATTATAATATAAATTTTGATGATGAATTAGCCAATGCATCTTGTCTCGAAACGATCAACTTCTTCTCAGAAATCGATGAGAATTTGCTCGATAATATTTCAATAGTTTTTTATTGGCTCACAACAATGATGATACAAATTATCTGTTACAATGCGATGATGGGGCTGAAAGAAATTTACCTAACGCTGTAGTAGAAAGAGTAGACATAAGGAACTTGGAGTTAGACACAAACTTAAGTGAAAACAGAGAAAATGGAATGGCTTTCACCCAAAAATTCAACTACGATTGACATTGAAAACTGCGATAAAAGTGAGATAATGAAAATCAAATGAAAACAACAATATAATTATGATTGGTACTAATGAATATTCAGCTGCGGACGGAATAGGAAATTGTGGTGATGATGACGACAAGAATGTAGTCGAGACCGTTAAAAAATTGAAAAACGTCAACAGAAATAGAAAAAGCCATTCTTATACATGGGAAAGAATTAAGAATAAAAAACTGAGAAGGGAAGGAAAAGAGTATGTATCTTCCATGTTGAACGACCGAGGAATTTGAGTGAGAAGAGATGCTAGAAAATTGGATCAGAAATGTATGTGTAAATCTGTGGGAAAATCATGCGAAAAGATTAGAGAAGAAACGAGAAAGGAAATACTCAATCAATTTTGGAATATGAATTGGGAATCATAAAGAAACTTCATCACAAATTTAGTGAAATATGAAGAAAAGCAAAGAAAATATGTTAAGAATGAATCTAGAAGAAAGGGAAGTTTTCATCATAGATTACAAATAGGAAACGATAAAATAAAGGCATGTAAAAATATGTTCCTCAGTACGCTGGGTCTAAAGGAGAGATCAGTAGGAGAATGGGTTCCAAACACAACAGTTCAAGACAAGAACAAGAGATAAGCAGAAAAAACTATCAAGCAGATAGAAAATAATAAGAGTAAAACCACGATGATTTCTTTCATCAATTCCATTCCTAAACTTCCATCTTACTACTGTAGGGCTGCTTCAAGCAAACTATATTCGGAAGAACATTTCAAGAACAAGACGGAGGTTCATGAACTTCATAAAAATATTCTGAAGAACAAAGAATATTTACCATGTCCATCTGTTCTTTTATGGACACACTTGCAGAAATGAACATCGCTATCCACCGTCCGAAAAAAGATCAATGTGCACATTATACGAAAAGAAAAATCAAGGCAAGAATATGCGAATAAAGGAGAATGCCACGTAGTTGCTATCGACGTACAGGCAGTAAAACTTTGTCCCATGTTATTCGCAAGAACACTCTACTTCAAATGTAAGCTGCAAGTACCCAATTTTTCTATCTACAATTTGGCTGATCACCATTGCATAAATTACTGTTGGAATGAGACTGAGGGTGATCTGGTTTCCTCAATCTTCACCACCTGCATCATAAATCACTTGGAAAAGCAAGAGTAAGAGCCTGTGATTATATACTCTGATGGTTGTGGGAACCAGAACAGAAACGCAGTGTTGGCCAATGGATTACTGGATTTTGCTGTTAGTAATGGAGTGACTATTCACCAAAAATTTCTGGAGAAAGGCCACACACAAATGGCGGTCGACTTCGCCCATTCACTCATAGAAATGAAATTAAAAGGGCGTGAAATTCATATTCCTAGTCAGTATCCAATATATACTAGAGAAGCTAGGTGAAAACCGTCCCCATTTGAAGTGAAATATTTGACTCACGACTTCTTCGTGAATAATGATATCAAAGTAGAGCTACGTTACTCATCAATTAGACCTGGCAAAATAAAAAATGACCCGACAGTGAATGACCTCAAATGCCTTAAATATTCACCTGATTATTTAGCATAAACTTGATTTTGAAGATGAGAATTTTATACCGCTGTCTAGAAGACCAAAGACTTATGTAACATTCAACGAACGACCATTATACTATGCTAGAATTCCGATCACCCAAAGAAAATATCAAGATCTGCAAGAACTAACCCAAGTTTCACCAGCAGAAGTGAAGGAATTTTACGAAAATTTACCATTTCAATAAATTATTAGTTTGATATTATTATGTTCTGACTAAATGAAAATTTCTTCAAATGAAGAAAAATTAATGCATTTTTGTCGTATACCTAGAAATAAAATTCAGCAAAATGTCGTAATCCCCAAAATTTAAAGAAAAAAGATCAAAACAGCTAGAAATGAGTTAGTCCTACTCTGGAATTAATAACTTGAAATAGGAATCAATGAAAAAGGTTTTCAAGCAGTAACTAGGTAGTTAGAGTAATTTATCTTTCTGATTGAATAACAATTGCAACGAAATCTACAAGAGGCGTTCGCACCAAACCCAAATAATTCACATAAAAATGAGAATGAAAATACAATTCTTTTTGAAAAGATACAAAAGCCGTAGAAGATAATTAAAAGAAAAAGTATATAAACGCAAGAAAAGAGATGAAATAGAGTACAAATGCCATACCAGAGCAACAAGAGCAAAATAAACACCTCAAAAAAGTCTAGGGAACACTTCTGAATCTCGATATATCGTATCCAGAACGATCAATATGAATGATTTTTTTAAAGAAATGAACACTTGCATCAATTTCTTACCAAATTATGTAGAGTGCCGCAACAGATTTCAGTTTTTTTTTATAAAAAACTAAAAATGCAACAGATGGGATGCTGCTTTATAATCATTTCATGTATTCAGTGTTTGAAATCAGTTAGTTGGCACTTTGTTTCTGTTGTAAGCACAAATAAAAGATTCAAGTTTTGTGATCCAACCATGGAAAGACGACATTTGACTAGAGAAGAGATGCTACGTGCCGTTAGCATGCTCCAAGCTGAGAGCTCACAACGGGAAGTATCCAGGATTCTGGGCAATAGCCCAAGTGTCATAAACCGTTTATGGTCGCGTTTCAATGAAACAGGTAGCGTATAAAACGCCATACACGTCGTTTCAGGATTACTACAGTCGGCCAAGACCGATTTCTGGTTTTAAGAGCCTGAAGAGATCGTGCTACCACAGCATCTCAATTAGCTCAAGAGCTATCACGAGTTCATAATGTACAAAATTCCGACCAAACTGTGATAAATCAACAGCACGAACGTCAACTCCACTCCAGACGTCCTATAAGAGTTCCACAACTGACCCATGGAAATCGCGCTGCTCGTTCAGCTTAGTGCCAAGAACACGTAAACTGGGATCAAGAGAGGTGGGCCACAGTTCTCTTCAGTTATGAATCTAGATTTAGTTATTATCCCCATTCGGGAATAAATCGAATATGGAGGAACATGGAAAGCAAAACCGTCTCCAGCATGCTCGAGAAGTTGTTAGATAGGGAGGCGGATCAGCAATGTTTTGGGAAGGTATACGCCTTGGTGGAAGAACTGACCTCGATTTCATACAGAACTACCTAACAGGAAATTCTTACGCAAATGAGATAGTTTTACCTGTAGTGGTACCGTATTTCCAACCAATGAGTCAAAATCCACTCTTCCAACAAGATAATGCCCCTCCCCATCGTGCAAGAGTTGTCTTGAACGTTCTTGAAGAGAATGATATCGATATTCTACCGTGGCCATCCTGCTCCCCAGATCTGAATCCCATCGAGCATGTATGGGACACCCTAAAAAGAAATCTCCTGCGTCAAAACGTCTTCCATCATGAACAGGAGCTTCGATTAGCAGTTCAGGGGGCTTGGAATGACTTAGGCCAAAATGTAATAGACAATTTAATATTGAGCATGCCGCGACGATGCCAAAGTGTCATTAATAACAGAGGTGGACCTTCTGGGTACTGAAAAATATAAATGCTTCCATATCGTTTCGAAAATATCAGTTCAGGTTTTTTGTGTTTTTCAAATTTCGTCATTTTCAAATTTCAATTTTTTTTTATTATAGGTGCTTAGGAGAAGTCAAATATTATTTTGTTTTCTTGAGTATAGATTATATACAACACATCCTAACATAAACCGAAAGATTTCTATAAATTCGAATCATCAAATTCATATTTTAAAGATATTGGTAAGTGTTCCTAGACTTTTTGAGGTGTTTATGTATAAAATAAATTATGAAGAAAACAGAAAAGATACATTAATCAAACTGATTAAACCCAATTTGCTGTGAAAAGATTAGTTGGTGCTTCAGGAAGGTATGTATAGATGAGAAATTTTTCAATTTGTTTGGGACGCAAGTATAAATATTCACAGAATTATATGTAGAATTTCTCCTGGAAAAAGTCGTGAGGAATCTAGACGTAGCACTCCTAAATATTAATTTTTAAGAAAGTGCGTGATCAGCAGAGTCTGTATACTTGGACATTTTCTTTTTCAGAACGTTGTTATTATTGAGTATGGTGATATCTATCAGCATAGCTTCTTTTGCTATCCTATAATACACCACTGTATGTCCTCTTATTCATCATTAGTCAGTGATGACAGTACTCTTGAGTATAATCTTAAAAAGCCATTTTACTATATAGGCGATAGTTGCTACTTGTAATGTGGTTGGAAGGTTTTCATAAGCCCGTATTTGTGTGCAGCAATAGTGAAAGGTATGGAAGGATTCCTTACCAGGTGCAGGGTACATTTCATACATGGATGGTTTGAAGATCAAAGAGGCATCACAAAGAAAAGGGAGGGGATTCTACCTCGCATTGAATAAATATACAAAAGTTTTTCAGCCAGAGATCGAAGGCTGGGAAAACTGAGTTCAACAAATGAGTGGATCACGATCTGTTCCAACACTCGGGCTGCTCTGAGAGCTCACCGTGCATACAGGATTACTTCTGAGGTGGCTTGGGAGAGAGTTCAGCCACTGGAACATTTGGCGGTAAACATCCATAGCCGTCTCCTCAGGCTTCCGGTTCCAACAAAGGAAATGAAGAAATACTCTTTCAGGACCAGGTGCTGATAACCTGTACTGTTAAGGCAAGGCTGGGGGACTGCTTAGCAGAACAACATATGAACACCAAGTTGAATGTTTGAAGTAATCGGCAGTCCAAGGTAATATGATTCATGTGACCCATCACAGATTGTGATGGGTCATGGAATGTTCAGTTATGACCTATACAAGATAGGACTAGGGAATAATCCTGAATGCAGATGGCGTGAAATTGGGGTCGAAACACCAACTGATTTCATCACCACATGACCAGCAGGCCTAACCGCCTTAGGCGGATATTCTATTGGATAATTCTTTGTAAGAGTCGAGTAGGGGATAGAGTGACAAGGAAATAGGACACAAAGAGCGATAGGCCAAGATGTTGATATTCATGACGAATCTTTCGACATAATTCCTACTAGAAGTTAACTATTTGTTTCTTGTAACAGAAAATTGCAATTATATAATTCAAATTTCGTACATCATTTCTTGAAGTCAAAATCAAACCATTCCGTATATTCCGCACATTATGTTTTCCAATCGTTCAATTACTAGCTCACAAAGGTTTAAAGAGGAAAACAGCAGAACATATGAGGTGACCGGCTTTATTGTAATAATATCCCGCGGAACCTGGGGGCGCGTTCGTGAGCATTTTATGAAACATTACACGTAATACGTATGAATACGTTGGAGCAATATTGGAAACATGAAAACGATATCACGGATGGTTATTATATCTATTTACTACGTTTACATGCTCTCAGGATCGAATTAAAGGGTATAATGAAATTGTCTCGAGCTACAAGTATTTTGTGTATTTTCCGGAAAATGTAAGCTAGATCTGTTTGATTATTCGATGTGAAATAAAAGTTAATTCTGAAGAACATCTTGATAGAAACATAGAGTGGTCCACAAAAAACCGTAATTGCTTTTTAAGCCTATGGCTTCCTCAATTATTGAGTTAGATCTTTCATTTTTCATTCTTTAGAATGCCAAAGGATGACGAAATACAAGACTTATCATCAAATTTCATTTCCGGTACAATTCAAAGTTCCAATTTTTCTACTCCCGATTGAGTCTAGGAAAGAGAGGATCACTCTAGGATCTGGGAACTCAGTTATTGATTTCATGGATCATATTCAATTTTCCATGAAAAAAAAATTCCAGCGAATTGTAAATGTAGTGTACCTTCAAGTCTGTCGGCAATTATGAATTGTACAGAAAATGAAATTTGATGATAATTCTTCTATTCCATCGTCTTTTGGCATTACAAATAATCTCATATAATATTGAAGCAGTAAGGCTTTTTTCGAGGAAAATGGAGGGGATGTTTGGAGTTTGAACCGAGAGGGTAAGAACGGACGACGCGGGAAAGATGGGGCCATAGCTCCCCGCTTAAAAATATTTTCCGGTACAGAAAGATCGGAGGACGGTACGGGCGAAATTCGGAGTCCCTAGCTCGAATGACGGAGGCGCGACGTTTTTTCGAAAAACTTCGCCATAACGTCGCCCTGGGCAAACGGAACGTCGAAGCGGCTAAATATCTTCGAAATCGATAAATCGGATCTTTTGGAAGGCCATCGCAGAGGTTGATCAAGCGAAAATTCCGAAAAAGCGAAAATAAAATACGTCTCCAAAATCTCGCGAATGAAGGGATAATTTTCATGGACTTGTGCAGCTATACAAATTTTTCTATCGGTTTCGATGGTCACGAAACTCGGATAACGAAAAAGCCTCCAGTTTCGCATATTGCGCCGCAATATTTAGATTCTCATAAAACCACGGGAAAATGGAAAATCTTCGTTCGAACGAAGGGCTATCGCTCGATTTTCGCAAAATTTCGCTGTACTTTCCTCACTTCGAAAATCTCCGACGTCCAGAACTTAACGAACGTCGAGCTGTCGAAATAAGGTTTTTTTCTCATCCGTCCTACTTATACGGGGTGACCGGGATAATGGATTCCGGTGTCGAACGATTCCTACATATCTCGAGATCGGATCCTCGAAGAGAAATCGTTACTCTACGACTTAATTACGAAATTAAGACGATTTTTGAGACCTAGGTTTTCAAGAAATAGACCGGAAACGCGGGGGTGGAGCCTGTCGCCTCTCCTACCGATCCTACGATCGCTACTCAATGTCAGAAGGGAGCTTTACCAACGTGTAAAATTTAATGCTCTCTCTTTTGAATGAAAAAATTGAGATGGAAAAAGTTAGTAACTTCTATTTTCATCAACATAATTTCGGTACTACCAACATCTGAAATATAGTGCACTCTCTCTTCTGAGTGACAATCGAATCTAACCTTATTTCGGTTTGTCTTATATTCGATCTGTCAAAATAAGTAATTCCGAATTTCATTCGAACGAAAAGTTTGACGAAACTTGAAATGAAATTTCTGAGGTAAGTGAACGTAGTTTGATGTTTATTTTATCAATTTTTATGTATATTTTGTTTGAGGAAAGTAACGACAAACTTTCTAAATTCATAAATTTAACATTTTGTGGTTATTCTAACCTAAACAATCTGATTCAAATGGAATGTTATAAGAGTTAAGGAGGCTCACAATAATAATTGGAAGGTAAGTGAATGTAATTTGAGGTTAATTTTTGTATTTTAATGTATATTTTTCAGCCTGCTCAAGAAATGTACTAAGAATTCACATATTTTATTTTTCTTTCATGGTTAATTCAACCTCTATGCATTGAAAATGTCCTGGAATTACTAGGATTTTTGATGAATCAATTGGGGATCTTACAAAATAATGGAATATCCTTTGTGTTGCTATTAATAGTTATAGAGTTCCTTTGTATAATAATATTTTTTCTAGAAGGAACGCGATACAGTTTTCGTTAGGTCATTTAGGGTATGTATCATATTAATATTGAAAGCTATCCACTCGATAGTGAAACTTCATTTAGCAAAATGCCGCACTTAACCTTGAAAATCTGATTCTTAATTTTTCCCTACAGCATTTTTTCTATTAACTGTTTGAATGCCTTATAAAAGCTATTAGAAATTCAAATTCGGATCAACAGCATTTGTTCTTTTCTGACGTATGATTTCATAAGCGTATTTCTTCAGTTCATACATCTTTTTATAATGACCTTGATACATATTTCATTAATAAACTCGATCAAAGTATTTTTTAAGTAGAAAACGACAAAATTAATTCATACTCAATTTTCAGTAATTATCTCCTTCGTTCTCGAGTGATTTTCTTGAAGTTCTCTTGTAAATCTTAAGATCTTTTTCAAATTTTCAAAATGGTTGCCAAACATCTGTATTTTCTGTATATAGTTTTTGTAGATGCTTCTTCGCTTTTCATGTAGTTTATCTTTCGATTCTATCACCTACCTCAACAGCTAGCATCAGTATATTTTTTAGAACCTCTGTAACTTTTCCTGTTAATTCTTATCTTCAAATAATGTTAGACTCACATTATTTTGTTATTTCAAATTCACTGGTTAGATATATGTCTAACTTGGGTAGAATTTGGTCGTAGCTGGAGCCCAGAGGTCGAAATATGATTTCTATCTGAAGCCCAGAAATCTATATGAATCCTAGTTGAGGAAATCTGAAGTTGAAAGAGAGATTTTCACTCCATACGCAGCACTAAAAATACAAGAGACTTTTGGAACTTGAACTCACATAGACGACCTCTACGTCATCTTCAAGATCAAAAATCTCTGCCTCTTCTAGTACTTCAGGAACAATGATTTGTTGTACTTAATTGTATATAGAAAAGAAGCATTTGTTTGTAAAAAAAAAGATTGTAACGCTTTAATTTTTCACTGATAATTTTAATGTTTCATTAAATATCCGAACAGAACAATCTTGACTTTTTCTTCCAAGATCTCAGTGACAATTTTCATTGAATTAGAGTCTCATTGATCAATTTCTCCCTGAGATTACCCAGTGGGGTAGTCACGTTTCAGTTGGTGTATAGCGGGTCCGAGGTTCTTAAATCAATTTATTTTGTGGCAGCAAAATAAATTAACATTAAATATCGTTTGCAGGTAAGCTTTGACTCAATTAATTGCTTTTCAGGAGTAGAGGAAGTAAAGTATAAGGTAAAGGCCATTTCACAAATATTTAAAATGAAAAATAAAAAAAAAACATTACAAAAGAAAATAATACAAGACAAAATGAAATTTAATCAATAAAATATATACATATTCGAATTTCCGTCATTTAGCTCTTTTTTAATAGCTCCACGCAAAAACGAGAAAGTATGTTTGGGAGAGTTTGTGTGTGTCTAAAAAATTATAACTTTGAAATATTTGTTTAATAACCGTAAATAATAACGGGCTGTAAGTTATTTATATAGCTGAAGTACTTAAATGTCGAAATCGGCCCACACTTCATTCAAACATCAATAATACAATATCCATTAAAGTTGTTTGATCCACGAGTTATTAGTCAGAGCGAATAATTACAAATCACTTGATTTTGGCAACAGCCGGCAAACATTATTCTGTGAACTTTCCTCAGCAACCTTCTCTTTCATGTTCAAGCTGCACAGCGCGGCGCACAGAATGTTAGAACGCATTTGTATTATGATAATCGAAACCAATGCAAGTCACTTATACTCAAATCATCCATTAGTAATAGCTTCAATTCATCGTCTTACATCTGTAACATTTCATAACATGAATAATTGAATACCTGAAACATTCAATTTGAAATTCATGAGTCTGGTCTCTTCCTCTAATAGGCACACGCGATCGAATACCGATCGATATAATATCTCAGAGAGAGATTAAGAGATTTAACACTTCCACAAGTACAGCTCATGAATTTTTAATAATATTTGATTGCTTGAATAGTTAGTTGCTTTGATGTTTGTCTTGTTTGTGCTTCCATTGAACAGATATCATCACTAGGAAATCGATATATCGGGTGTTCGCCCCAGCTTCTACAATTATTGATCGATTTTAATGGGACAAAAACTGAATTGCATATCAAACGATATTTTAACACATTGAACCATTGTCGTTGACCATTACTTGAATCTGGGAAGACAGTATTATTTAAACTGCTGTATTTTCCAAAGAAATAGAAGTTATCGAAAAATTTTGGAACTAAACTCACATCTCCATTTCATAAATTCAATTCGTAGAATGGACAACTGAGTATGTGATGAAGTGTTTCTATTCGAGAAAGTATCTTGGTTATTATTTCAGTTTGGTTAACTACGGTCATGCCACAGATGTGTCCGCCCAAAATGATTTAATCTATATGTTCACTCGCTTCACGAAGACGGCCAAATTCTAAGTTAACGGAAAGATGTTCCATAGAAGCGAGTTCCACAGCGCACTATCCCTATAAACAAAAGAATTTTCAAAGAGAGATCATGCAGATAATTAATCTGCAACAGAAAAAGAGTTGGCGAGAGTATAAGACCCTGGTTCTCCTGCTGAAAAGGTTCCTTCGTTACACCATAAACTACCACCCCCAAATCAATCTACAGAAGAGAAAGTTACTAATCCAAATACGAAAATTTCCATATGAGATTCGTTTATTCATCAAGGTTGCGTGTCAAACTTTTCCGAAGGCTTTTGAGATAGCAAGAGCAATGGCTCTCGATTTACCATACTTTTCGATTAGTCATGTCCACCTTCCAATCACGGTAACATCACGTTACATCCACAAATGCGTAACGTAACGTAATTGTTCTTTTTTCTAGCTCTATATACAAACCTTTAAAGACATCCCTTGTATGATACGTATGTATCTGGTATCGGTAAAGGCTTTAAGCGTTTCAAGTTGTTTTACTTATTCCAAAGCTTTTTATAATGAACAAAAATTAGTATTACCAACAGATTGTATTTAATGCTTTTCTCTTTGTGGTTCTTCATCGCTTGAATGTGGTCATTTGTGCCAATGTACCACGAAAGTCAGGTTATTGGCTGATACAGGTTTAGCTCGCTTGTTACGTGTTTTGTTAATTTATTTTTGTGAATAGTTTGTGTAGATCTGAGAGCAAGCTTATTGATTTTTAATTGAATTGATCTATGGCATTTCTTTTTTGGGGCATGTCCTGAAGAGCTCTGTTAGCCCTTGAACTCTTGTGTTCTCCTATTTTAACTGATTTTCTACTATTTGATCTCTGCCCGGAGATTTAGTATATTTCAATGGTATAATCCTCATATTTTTGCAAGCTTAACTGAAAACTAACACAAATTTCGATTTATGAACTAGATTGCACCAACTCTAGTAAATACATTGATAAATATGTAGCGTGTAAAATGTCACTTTCGATTTAAAAGGCTACGTTTTCATCATTTCGTATTCGAGCAATGCCATTCGGACCTTGTATAGATAGCCGTACCACTCCGGGTACTAACCGTAGTTCGTTTGATTTTGTCCTCCGTGCCCCTCCTGCGCACGCTATAGATTCTTTGATTTCGGAACTACTCACTTCTGCTTCCTGCCTTCTAACAGCAACTTGCTTTCCTGCGAAGATTTTGGGATTATAGTTTTGGAATTTTTTGTATTTTTGTGAAATTAAGGCTCGTATTCGCTCAATGTATACGAGGTGAGTGTAAGTATCATTTAGTTTCGATGACTTTCGGTTACGGCGATCTTTGCAAATATTTGTTCCCGGAATTTCAGACCTGGAGAGTCATGGTACGTCTTGTCCTAATTTTCTGTACTTAACTATTCTGTTTCAGGCTCAGTTACCAGGCCCGGATTTATTTAGTCATAATTCAGTATTTTTCCAGCATTGTGGCTAATTTCTTTATCAACTTAGTACCTAACCTCTCATTGCGGCAAAGTATACTGATATTTGTTTGATTCTCATATTTTTCATTTGCTTATTCTTATTTCTGAGTTTCAATTCTTTCTCATTCAATTATTCTCTTTCTCTCCAAAATGCGTATTAAATCTGTTAAAGTGTTTTCTATGATCGTTGACAATGACAGATGCCAAAAATTTTGTTGACATAACGCTTTTACTTGATATAACTGTAGAAATTTGTCATATTCGCTTTTGAAACAATTAATTCTGTTTCCTATATATAATAATGTAATTTAAGTTATTTACAATGAATCTCAAAGATAAAAATATTTTATGTAACATTCCTTTATTAGATAATGATTATTTAGCCTCTTTAGAAGAGGCTGTATTATAACAAATACTTTTAGGGAGAGGCTGTATTTCGAAGAGCAAATACTCTTTTTGAGAGACGCTGTGTTTGGCCAATAAAAATATTTGTTTTGGGGGAAGCTGTATTTAAACGATCTAAATACTTTTCGAGAAAAGCTGTGTCTTGACGAACAAATACTTTTTGGAAAAAACTGTGCTCTAGAGTCCCATAACACCATTAGAAGCATCTCCACTCTCTAGATAAGTGATTCTAGTACTTTACATGTTTTCTCATTGATTTTCAACTTTTTAATTTTTCTATAAAATAACTTTCGGCCTTGTTACTTGAAAAATCATTTTGTACATATACACATATAACATTATAAATTAATCATGTTAAATTTGTTTTAGAGAATCGATTCTTACGTTTTTGCTTCAAATTGAGATTAATTTTCATTCAGCTTTTGTGTGAAGGTATAGACTAAATATATTCATTCAATTTAAATGTGTGTTCTCTTGTGATCTTGTTGTCTGCTCTTGAGTGCCAACAATAGTTCCTCTACCGGGAAAATTGACCACTTATTCACCTACGACCACCTTTTACGCTGAGCTATTGTAAATTGATCTTCGGTTGGTCACCGAAGGATAATTTGCAATTAAAGCAAACCAACTTGTTATAGCTAAAAATAGAGTATTCATAATTTACTTTGCAAAAATCAAATTTTCAGTAACATGCATATTAAGATTTACATATCGCGTAATGATCAGTTTCAATGTGGAAGTATTTATGACAAGTTCCTAGACAAATATGAGAAATCACTACGTTATTAAAACTAAGTAGTTAAATGTGCCTGCATTAATTGCAACAACCTTTCGAAACGTATATCCGTGAGAATCGGTATGACCAGTAGCTGTAATATCATCGTAAGACGGAACTATTGCGTTTGAAATGATGAAGTATGTGGGTGAATTCCTTGATAACTACTTTTCATAATATTTCTCCCATGTCACTCTAATTCATTATACAGGGTAGACAAATTTAGACACGGCTGCGAAGTGAAGCTTGATATATGATATTTCTTTTTCGTTTCAGTAGCTTCACGGTAAAGGTTTGTAATCATGTAATTAACTCTGTATGTAGAATAATCTAGGAACTTGAATTACATATTCCTGTTTATCTCGGAGCTGCTTGAAATTTTGATGATGTATTGTGTTTTCCAATCGTCGCTGTTAAATGAAACTGGAACATAAGTTTTTGGGTGGTTATTATCAAAGAATCCTTTTTTCATCTATTTTCATGTAAAACCGACACTAATTATAGTCGGATAGAAATCTATCAGATGGAATTGGGCTGATATGCATTCACGCGGGAATAGCCATCTTATTTAGCTGAAGACCCTCAAGGAGGAAGAACGTCGGTCGTGTAAATAAAACTGCATAATTTCACCATAGGATATTTCAACTGTTACTCCATGAATGAGATAAAAAACACAAGGTTTAACTTTAATCTACACTTTACTTGAAAAAGTTCGACGACGTTTCGCTGACACAGCAGCTTTATCAAGAATGAAAAACAGAATGAAGAGTATGGTATTATAAACAAATCGTAGAACAAGTTGGATGAATAACATCATCCAACTATTAAATTCCAGAAAAATATTAAAATTGCAATAAATGACGCAAAATCTTTAATTAAACCAATAGATAAATACAAATTAATTTTACCAAACCCTCAACCATCTCAACTGTATTCACTCATTAAATTGCATAAAGTATATAACCCCGTTAGACCAGTCGTATCTTACGTTACAGCCCCAGTCGTGAAATTGTCGCACTACCTTATAGATATCATTAAAAATTATTGTTCATTCAAATCAAAATTATCTATAAAAAATTCTTTCGAATTGATAAATAACATAAAAAACGTTAACCTACCACCTAACGCAAAACATATTTCGTTTGATGTTGAGAATTTATACCCAAGTGTTCCTCCAGGTGATGTCAAAATATTAATCGAAAACATGTTGAATTCGAATCATGTTAACCACATAATTAAATCAGAAATATTGAATCTGTTGGACGTTTGCATTGAACAAAATTATTTTTCTTTCAACAACATCTATTACAGTAGTGAAAATGGTTTGATCGTGGGAAATCCTTTGAGTCCACTTTTAGCACAGATTTTTATGAATAATATTGAACAGAAAATTCATACACATCCACTCATTACTAAATTTCTTTATTGGTATAGATATGTTGACGACATCTTAGTATGTTTCATTGGAACTACTCGTCAATTAGACTTATCTCTTAATTTCATTGATTCCATCCATTTGAACATTAAATTCACGATAGAAATTGAACAGAACGATTCCATTAATTTTTGGACATACTGATACAATTATACATAACTACTCATTACATCCAATTCAACACAAAGTTGCAGCTTTAAACAGAATGGTACATCGGTTACTCAATTTACCTTTATCAGTAGAAGATTATAATAAAGAGTTAATTAAACATCATCAAACAGATAGCCATTAATAATTCATATAATCCGGATATGATAGATCTAATCATTCGTAAAAACTGTATCAGAAAGCAATAAATGAAGTATATCCTATTCATAAAGACTATAAAATATTCAACAGTTTAACATTCTGCGGTTCTGCAAGTACAAATATTAAATCCTTTCTCGTCAAACAAAATCTTAATATAACTTTCAAAACTTCTAATAACTTAGGTAAACATATCAAAAATAATAAATCTCGTGTTGAAATATCAAGTAAATCAGGAATCTATAAACTCAATTGCGTTTCTTGTGATAAAATTTATATCGGTAGGACCTATAGGAGTTTTGGCAGAAGAACATCTGAACATAAACGTAGCTTCGATAAAAATAAATCTTATTCAAATTATTCAAACCACATAATAAAAGAAAACCATTCATTCAATAATAACTTTGACATATTACATATAAAATCAAAAGATCAAAATTAGATCTCCTAAAAGCATTAGAAATAAATAGATACAAACATTCGGACAAGCTTTTGAATGAACAGGTAGATGTGAATTATTCACCCTACTTAACTTGTTTAATTAGTTTTATTACCTTTCATACTAACTGTACAATGGCTCGGTGTGGATTTTCCTGTTATTCATCCAACTTGTTCTACGATTTGTTTATAATACCATACTCTTCATTCTGTTTTTCATTCTTGATAAAGCTGCTGTGTCAGCGAAACGTTGTCGAATTTTTTCAAATAAAGTGTAGATTAAAGTTAAACCTTGTGTTTTTTATCTCATTTATATCATGGATCTACATCAAGCAACGGCCTCCACAATTCAAATGTTACTTCATGTATAGTTTACTGGCAGATAGTCTAGTTTGCACTTAAAATTCATGCATTTGTAGTAACCTCAACTAAAGCAATCCGGAATTTGGACCAAAATGTCATTTTTCAGGTAAATTATCCTCCAGAAAATGTTAGTTAAACGTGATTTTATCAAAGCTGAAAATTGAATATGTAAAGTCGGGTCCTTAAGAAACCAACCACATAACTTTCAAAATTGCCCTCCCGGATATCACGCGTGTTCGCCAACTAGCTCTAAAGAACTGAAAGACTTGGTCCCTGTCTTAATGAAACAAATACATCATAAACTTTCACAGCAGAGCTGTAACTACGCTCTCGTGATTTTGTCTCCCAGTTCTCGTTGAATTGCCTGCACTTAAGTATTCGAAAACGAGCATAGAAAAATATCCGGACAAATCTGAGCTCGAGTGGTATTTGCTGAGAAAAACCCGCGAATGACAGAAAGTACAAAATTAACTTTATTGAGAAATGCACACAAACTCAGCGAGAAAATTATAAAGCATTCATTACAAATATGTTTAGTTATTATTGGATTGAGCAGTTATTGAAAATGCAATTACTGTTTACAATTTTTTCAGTCCGAGTCGATTCTATGTGGGACGATGCCTGAGGAATTATGGAAGATTCAGCATTCGCAGAAGTTCTTCGAAGATTTGAAACAAGATTCAAATGATGCTCATTATTCAGTTGCAGGTAGAGTTTAATAGAGCTTGCCATAGAGTGTCTGGTTAGTTTGATCAATTCTTGCTCACTGACACCTGCCTCAGATAGGTTCGAAACAGCATCTATGAGAATGATTTGTTATCTTTTTAGTTTTCGTATACAGTCCAACTTTCTCTGCTGAAATTTTTGTCCATTTGGATATTTCATTTATTCCCAAATGCATATTTTTGTACCAACCCCTAGAAGTACTGTTTTCACTTGTAATATGATCTGGTCTTTTCGACAATATCTTATGAAACAACCTCACAGGACATCAATCTGGATTTTCCTTATTTTTTACTAGCCATTTACTATCACAGCATTTTTTGGAACCACCTTGACAAGCTTTGAAGAATACTGGGTTGTATTCAATACGACCAGTCACTTCTCCGTTATTAAATTTCTCCTCTTTGAAAAAGTGTACCTTGCAAGTTGCTGCTTCACCGCCAAGCTATGCTAATTCATAAGCAACCAAATGGAAAATTTTTTTCAACAAACGTATCGGGGCGTTTTCGTCTCAGTACAGAGCCATGCTATCAATTTCAGTTCTTGTTAATGCAACGGAACTTTCATTGCGCTTTTCCATAACCCCTTGTACCATCTTCCTTTTAATATTGCGAGCTTCACGAGCCTTTCTGAATGCTGAATAGGTGAAAGGGTTGAAACTCATGTAGAATTCTTCGAAATGCATTTTCTGCATCATTTTCGCAGTTGTGTTCCACATTGTTTTGAAAACGTATTCTTTGTAATCTTTTCCATTCATTCGTTTCATATTGAAACCCCAATCGATAAGAATTTCTGCAATTTCTTCAATAGAATGCTGTATATCCAAATCGAACGTTCTTTCCTTGCTGAATATACTGAATGGATTTCAAATCGAGCTGTGCGTTTTTCTTGTATTTTTGGGGATAGAATTCTGTATAGAATTATTTATTTCTGCTTCCAGAACGAGACATTCCAATTTATATCGGCAGAAACTTTACAACAGGTACTAAAATGGCTATTCTTTACATTTTTAAAACCGTGCTATTTGTTGTGAATGTTGCGTTGCTATGGAAGCTCGAGGATTCTCTATGGTCAAATTTATCCACTAATATCCTACCTTCCTCCCTATTTCTATGCAATTTATCCGATATCAAACTCGAATTTCTGTGTTCTTAAATGTGCATTTCGACACATAAGTGAAATTGTTATGATAATTCACCAAGTATTAAGCAAGATTACCATATAAGAATTAAGACAATTTCGGGATTTCCTGAAGAAGAGTAGGAATGTAAAATTCACTGCAGGTATAATATATATTTTCGAAAATCATAATTAATACCGCAATCGAACAAATTAAAATCGCTCAAACTTCCTTTTTCAAAAATATGTACGCATTGCAACTCGAAAACCACTGTGCTAAAATTTAGTTGACACCTCTGAATTTTACTCGAACAAGTGCTTGTAGAATTTCAAACTAATTTTTATATAACTTTGTTAAGAGATATCCACGAATGTCCATTTTCAGAAAATTTGGAATATTCTGAACAACTCAGGAAGGGTGATAGATATCGAGAAAATATTTACACCAATAATCCAGATCCTGAAAACGAGGTCGATGAAGGGGTCATTTTTCTTTCACTAGAATAATTCATCTTGTTTTCATAATATAACATCGAAATAGCCCACTAAGTACACGATTTCGAAAAACAGAGTGGATCCTTACCAATTGTGAAGGGATGTATTTTCGAAAGACATACACACACCACAAAAATTGTCACATCACCTGGTATTCTGAATTCCACATTCGATTGAGCAACTCGATCGCAGTTTCTTTGTCTACATATGTTTTTGGACATATGAAGGAAAAATCTTATCTATGTAGTAACCTTCGTTTCCATATGATCTCAAACACGCCTGAAACAAGAATGAGTATATTTGACTGTCAGTATTCATTGAATTCCTCCTCAGTTTTCACGCTAAATTAATGCAAGTTTTCTGTGTTTCTTGTTGATTTTTGAATCTTTGAATTTATTGTAATGGCTGCAGAACAACCTGGACGCTATTTGAGTGATCATGAAGTGGTGTAAAACTCCTAGAGGAGGGGCGAAGCCTACGTTGTGTGGTTAACTTGTTGAATGTTAAACAAAGCACTATTTCAAGAGCAATTAATAGGTACCACGAAACAGGGGAATATGAAAGAAGGGCCGAACAGGAAAGAAATCGGATAACAACACCAGTTGATGATAGTTGGCTTCGTTTAACTGCACTGAGAGTTCGGCACTGTGCGGCTAGAATGCTACAAAATGAACTTGCACTTTCCAGAAATATGCATATTTCATTGCAAACTGTTAGGAACAGGCTCAGAGAAGACGATATCAGACCAAGGGTGGCTTCTACCGGTCCGCGTCTCACCAGAGAGCATCGAATTACAAGACTTCAGTTTGCGAGGGAACATGCAAATTGGGGTATTCCAGAATGGTCGAATGTTCTCTTTTCCGATGAGTCCAGGTTCTGTCTAGTATCAAATGATAGACGCATGCCTGTACACAAACGACCTGGGGAACGGTATCAGCAATGCAATATCCGGTAAACGGAAAACTTCGGGGGGGCTCAGTAATGATGTGGGGAAGCATTTCTTTCCATGGTCGAACTGAGTTAGTCCTAGTGAATAATGGAAGAATGACAGCGGCCAGATACATCGCAGATATCCTTGAACCCCATATTGCATCTTCTCGCCCATTGATTGGCGAAAACTTCATTTATATGCATAATAATGCTCGGCCTCATGCAGCTAGAGTAGTTACAGAATTTCTGCAAAATGCCGAAATTGATATTTTAAGATGGCCAGCAAGAAGTCCTGGTTTTAATCCCATAGAAAATGTTTGGAACAACATGGGGTGGCAAACTCACCAACGTAGAATGCCTTGTGGAACACTCCTACAACTAGAAAATCTGCTTCCTGAAATTTGGAACTCAGTGACTCAAGAGTACATCCAAAATTTGTTTGAGGGGCTTCCGAGACGTATAAGGCCCGGGGAGAAAACACTCGATTTTGAAAATAATTAGTAACCATTCGTTAATTGATAAAATTTTTAAATTTTTCATTAACTCGAAAATTGTTGATATTTTCCATAATAAACTCATCTGTTTTGAATGATATCTTCTTATTTTACACTTCTGAAAGTTACTAAGCGACTCTTGAATGACGAACCTAACAGTTTATATAGTGTTGTTGTAAAAGTAAAGTGATACAACAATACAACAATTTTTGTGGGGAGTGTATTATGATTAACTTATTTTAGCCTTCTTGAATAATATAAAATGCCTTCCAAAGTTATTCATGTTAAAAATTTATGCGATCGAAATCACTGGAAAAGCTCATTCAGAACGAATTTCCGAATTTAATGTTCAACGAATTTTTCCAAGAAGATATAAAATAATCTATTTCTCAGATCAGTGAAACTTTTTCGAGTGCTTCTAACGAAAATGAATAACCTCCATTATAACGAGTTAAAATTTATACAGTGCTCCGGTGTCGTGAATTTTTCATGAAATTATGTATTTATGCGGTCCTTATAAACACCGAAGGGCTCCTTAATAAACCTCAGGAAATGGAATGAAGAGGATCCGATGAAAAATCAACGAGAGCTCTCTCCACGTAAACTTGACTCCTTAATAAAATAATTCCCCGGGGGAAACGCATTTTTTTCCGGAGGTTTTATCACAGAGACATTCCATATACGCTACACGGAACTTGAAATTAACTTTGAATTCTGTTTTTCTTATTTTTTCATTTTGTTTGTATTTAATGAATATCTTATACGGCTTGGTGCAGATACGTATTAATATTGAAACTGAAAGAAATAATATTACATACAGTAAACATCCATGAAATTTGTTATCGAATGTAATTTAGTTCTTTATTTGCAGTATTTTATATAGCTGCTGTATTCAAAAATAGAAAATTGGACACTCTGCACATATACCGGGTGGGGCAACTAAAACGAAAAAGACTCAATAACTGTTAAACTATTCATTTCTGGACAAAGAGCAGAAACGGGACAATTTCTGTCTGAAGAGGGACATCTTTCAACACACGGTGATTTTATTTCACATCAACCCCTAAGCAAGGGTGCACAAAATTCAATTCTTTGAATAGGGAAGATAGGTCGAGTGATACGTCATTGAAAAGCTCTTGTGATTCTCAACATAAATATGTTCTAATTTTTGAGTTTTCACATATTCGGAAGAAGATACAGCCAGGTTCGTCAAAAGACGAGTTCTATTCAGTGATTGCAAAATCTGTCGATTTCGAATGAAGATTCACCGAAATACTCTAGTATTCTGCGGAAAAATATCCTTAAGTATTGGTGCTTCCACTACAGCCCCTCAAATGAGGGTGCCAACCCCTCAAATCTTCGAATTGATCAGTTTGTCTGAGTTATAGCTCATTGGATAGGTATTTAGAATTATCTGATTACAGTGAACGACTTTTCAAATCCGATTACATTTCAATGAAGATACAGAGTGGATCATGGAGAAATTCCTACACAGTATAAGAGCATCTTCACAAAGAAGCAATGATTGCTCCGTGTCATCGGTTGAATCGCAGAAAAAGTTCTCGTTACAGAAAAATATTCATCCGACATCATACAGGTATAAGGCAGATTTCTCAACAGAAAATGCGGCAGGTTTTGTTTTTTCTTTCCAGATTTCTGATGATTTCTTTCCAGATCTGATGAATAAAATTCGAATTAATTCGTTCATCTAGCTGCTTTTCACACTTACGGGTTGCATCCATACCAGTATAATGGTTTATTCAGATGCTGAAAGAGTGAAATTTTTTTTTTATTTGTGCAAATACGGCAGCTGCTATTTTCTATGAACGCCATGACGACAAACAAACAAGTGCCGAGTAAATTTTGGAATTGGTGGAAAAATTCAGAAAAACTGGCTCTGTTCAGAATAGGAAAAGAGAGCATGTCCATCCAAAGACCCATACGAAATGATTATATGGAAACTGCGTTACTTGGGCAAGTTGTGATTGATCTCACTCTTAGTAAAAGAAAATTGGAGAGTGGAATTGGTGTGAGTCGAAGAACTATTGGACGAGAGAAAGAACAATACAAATCCCATCCCTATAAAATGAAGATGGTCCAGGAATTGAATGAGGATGACTTCGACCACAGAGTGCAATTCTTTGAAATAATTAGTGAGCGAAACGCAAACAATCCTCACTTTCTCTACAATATTTGCTTCTCGTATGAATGTACTCCTTTTTTGAGTGGCACTGTAAATCTTCATAACTGGCTGTTCTGGTCGAACTCTTATCCCAGAATTTTTCGTGGAGTACATATCCAATATCCTGAAAAATTGAATTTTTGGGTTGGCATCTATGGAAATCGTCTGATTGGGCAATTTTTCTTACCAAGAAATCTGACGGGAGAAACGTATCTCCAACTACTTTAAGAACTAGTCAATCCGGCCGTAACTGAAAATTTAGAAATCCTAGCTATTCACAAGAAAAAGTTGTATTTCAGCAGCATGGTGCCCCCCCAACAGCATTTTGCACTTCTTATTCGACAATATCAAGATCGAGAATTCCCTGATCAATGGATTGGAGGAAGAGGCCCTACAGGTTGGCCCCCACGATCTCCCGACTTATCACCATTGGATCTTTTTGATGGGGCCACTTAAAGAGTCGAATTTAAAAAACTGATCCAGCAGATTTAGCGGATTCACGACAACGGATTGTAGTCGAGTGTATTCGTATAACTCCTGAAATGCTACGTGATGTCCTGGAACGTTTAGAGCAAAATCTGTGTTTTTATTTGGAGGTTGTCGGCGAATACTTTGAACATTTGTTCGATTAATATCGAGTTGAACTATAAAATGTATCATATATAAAAAACTGAATTTTGTTTTCAATTTTCAATCTTTCCCTACTCACGACCATGTAGGTAATTCTATGAATCTGCTGTATTATTTGAAAAAAAACGAACGTGTTCTGAATCTCCATCCAAAATCAGCAGACCTCGAAAACATTGTGTCGCTCTATGAATTCACCCTCTATCATCATCACAATGCAGATGAAGCAAAATTTATGTTTTACAACATTCTAGAAGTTCTGAAACCTTCCTCATGAGTTATTACTCAAAATAACTGCTCCATTCGAAGATTTGAGTGGTTAATACCCTTATCTGAGGAGGTATAGTGGAAGCACCAATGCTTAAAGATATTTTCCCCCAAAATACAAGAGTATTTCGGTGAATGTTCATTCGAAATCGACAGATTTTGCAATCTAACGAACTAATCTGTATCTTCTTCCGAAAATGTCGAAACTCAAAAATTATAACACATTTGTGTTGAGAATCAAAAATGTTTTTTGAAAACGAAATTTGACCTTCTTCTTTTTGTCCAGAAACGAATAGTTTAGCAGTTATTGAGTCTTTTTCGTCCCAGTTGCTTCACCTGGTATAGAAGAAAATTCGAAAAACTTTGAGTTTGTACATCTCGAAACAAAATTGATGGACCTTTTCCTGACAAACTCGTTAAGGTATGGTGCTGAAATTTATACCAGATTTTGAGGTCTGCAATCCATTGGATTTGCAAGAAAATCAAACTTTTTAGTCATCGCCAACAGAAATTGCATCTGTTCACGTCCCTTTTCATTGCTTATTTCGACACAAGAATGAGAATCAAAGCCTACAATGCACAGAGCAACGTTTTTCATCACGAGGGGACAAAATTTGAGGTTACGTGTCGACAACTACAGTGCGGGTGAAATAGCCCTCCTCTTGTTGCGCGTTAACTTTGCCGGTCACGTGGCCAAGAGCTCAGTTCTCAGTGAACCTTTGAAGCTTCAAGACAACCAAGCGAACAGGACCGAATCTTGCAAATTTCATTTCAATATTTCTAAGTTTTGGTGAGGATGGAGTTCGTTTCCAATTTGAAAGGGACAAAGTTGAGTGAGTAATCCAGGGAAATAATTGCGAATGTCATTCATTTCATGAAACGAGAAGGAATGAACCTATAATTTCTTTGAAAAGGGTTCGAGAACGTGTAGCTGTCGCAATAGGTGTACGTACAAAAATTTCGAGTGGAATGGAAAAGATTGAAAAATAACAGTTTTTCAACTCCCGATAAAAGAAAAGAAAATCAGCGAATAAAGCAGATCTCGATGAATTTGATAGAGCTCTGCTTCGTAGGTTCGTAGTCGATAAAATCGTACCCACATTGAAGTGAATCCATCAAAAGTTAGTCGGTGATAATGAATATGCGGGATCACGAGGGAGCATTCGAAAAGTTTTGAGAGGAATAGGGTTCCGTTGGATTAATGCGAAAACGAAAAGGAATCTACTTATGGAAAAACTTGAAATACAGCAACTACGTTTGAATTATTTAAGGACCAAACAATGCTGTCAATAAAAGAGACCAATAATTTACATGGGCGAAACATATATTCATTTCTCCTATACGCACAAGAAGGCTTGGAATGACGGAACAAACGACAGCCTACGTTAGCCTGTTTCAAAAGGAGCAAGACTAATAATTGTAGTGAATGTGGATTCGAAAGAAACGCATATCTGGCTTTCAGTCGTATTATAAAACCAGTGATTATCACGATCATATGAATTTCGCAAACTTTGAACAATGGTTGAGAGAAAAACTCATTCCAAACTTACTACCAAAAAGTGTGTTAGTGTACATACAAAAAAACACCCGAACATGGCTTCACTGAAAGAAGAAATGGAAGAGTAGCTGCAACGTCTAAATATTTTCTTCGCAAATGGAATGCTCAAAGCAGAACTCTATAATATAATTGAATTATACAAACACATATAAAACGTATGCTATCGACAAACTCCTGAATGATCATGGCCACGATATACTTAGACTTCCCCCATATCATCCTGACTTAAAACCGATTGAAAAAGTTTGGGCAGCCATGAAAGTTTATGTAGCTGACTGAAATGTTGATTTCTCAATGAAAAATGTGGAAAAACTGTGTGGTGAGTTTTTCTTCGTTTTCTCCAGATCAGTAGGAATTATTATGTGCCAATACGAAGAAAATTCAACAATGTTTATGGAGCAAGAACCAATGCCGGATGACGTTATCGATAATTTCATAATCACTTTGCAAGCAGACGATAGTGACAGCAACAGCGAGTCTTCTAGTTCTAATATCTCACATAGAAAATTTTCAATTTTTCGTTATTTAACTCATTTCGTGTTACATTTTGGAATTGTTTGCAAAAATTATCTAGAAAAATAGAGGTTTTACCACTTTTAATGAATCTGTATCAATAAACTGACAACCAGGTAAATCCGAATCGTTCGTCCTAACGATAGCGCAATACAATTGTAACTCTTAAAATTTCCGTTTTCTTTGTTATGTCATTAATCCTATATAAACCCATAGAGGTATCACAAAGATACTAGGTACTTAGGAAAAACATAGTTACTAATCCGTTGCCTCAAATCCTTATTGAATATCAACCTTCCATTAGTGTATTTCATCTTATTGTACAGATTCCAGGTTTTCTTGAAAATTTGAATTATGAGGAGAAAACAATAGTACTTATTATGAAGGTTCAGTTAGAAAATCCCATGTCTCGAAAGTTTTCTGTAGTCTAACTGGTGATGAGTCTGTGATTCACTTCTTTGTAATAGAAATTAAAATGATCGAGTACCTAGAAATGCAATATTCCTAGGAGGATAATTTTTTCAAAAAGGTCTCACGCCGATCCTAATAGCTTCTTGACATTACATTGTAGAATGTATTATTCATCTTACTTCCTCCGCTTGCTATCTGTTTTGTTCTTCGCGCATCTTATGAGAATCTCAACCGCACAGATATTCTTATCGACTTGTACATTATAATATTGACCTCTCCCAGGAAAATATTTTCTGTCAATTTTAGTGTGGTGAGTCTTAGTATCATGCTGTTGTGAGCAGCTATTTTATGCGAATGTGGATGTGTGGAAGAATTATGAATGGCAATATCTGATATGGTTTATTCAAAATAGAAAAACCATATCTGTGGTCAATTTTAGTGAAGGAATCTAATTGTCTAATTGTGTCTGTAAAATAACAGAAAGTCGTCGACATATATGAACCAATAAATACAGGGTGTAGATAAATAAGAGCAAAATGTTTCAAGCACTGATTCCTCAAGCCATTTCATTATGAAAAGTTCTCATGAACGCCAACGCTTCATTATCGAAATACAGGGTGTTGAAATCTTCAGATTTTCTCAGTTTTCTTCCTCAGCTTCACTACAGTTTGTCAGATACTCAGTTCAAATTCGGCAAATAGGTACCTTTTAGAAATTTACATAATCAAATCACAGAAACATATATGAAAATCTACAGGATGGTAACGTATACTTTCTACCCCTCAAACTTCTTTTTAGTACGCCCCGGTCTATTAAAAAATTTTTTCATAAATTTTCAATTAATTTTAATCTTTTTCATATCTCGATTTGTTCCGTTTGTGCCACAGTTTTTGTGTAGAAAATTGATAAATGTCATGTGTAAGGTGGAAACAATAATCAATCGTTCGATGGAAACATATTATTCGTTCATTGATTTCTCTCACTAGGAGTTGGCTGTCATGTTGATTTCTTCAATTGACAACTTTAAATTAATTGTTGTTTATTCAGTTCCATTGATATTTTGCTGATAGACAGTGCCAGAAGTTCTAAAGCAAGCAAGTTTTTCGAGAGATGCTATTATTAATAACCACAACAACCACATCTGGATGGAAGAAAATCCTTATGCTCTCGTTGAAGCTCATCACTAGGAACAATTATATTCGAACGTATAAACTGGAATGATTGGCCATCAACTAATTGGTCCACATTTCCAGTCACCTAGATTGAAAGGAAACTCATACAATCAGTTTCTAACCTAACAGCTGCTGGATATACTTGAGCCTAATTCTTAAGGTAGCAGTGCAGGAATGTGGTAAATGCACGATGGCGTTCCTGCACATTTTAGTATAAAAGCACATCAACATTTGAATAAAATATATCCAGATCACTGGATAGGCTAATGTGGATCCCACGTTTGGCCAGTTCGTTCACCTGATCTAAATCCAATAGACTTTTCTGCTTGGTGTCATTTGAAAGTGTTGATTAAGAGGACCCCTGTACAAGACGTAGAAGTAGAGTCATGCAAGATACTCCTGGAATCTTCAATCGGATAAGAAGAGTTATGTGTCGACGTCTAGACTCCAGTGTAATTGCTGAAGGAGGCCATTTTCAGCACTTACTATGATCGCTTCCTTTACATTATGTTCTCATCAAACGCGAAAAATTTGTCAATTTTCTACATTAAAAATGTGGCAGAAGCGAAAAAAATGCAATATATGTAAAAGATTGAAAGTTATTTGTAAATTTATAAGGAAAACTTCTAAATAACTAGGGGCGTACTTATGAAATTTGTAGGGGTAGAAAGGACACGTGACCTCTGTAAAAGTGACACTCTGAATATTTTCATAATTGTTTCCGTGATCTGATTATGTAGATTCTAAAAACGCACCTACTTGCCGAATTCGAACTGAGTATCTGAAAAACTGTAGTAATCATGAGACAAAACTGAAAAAATCTGTAGATTTCAACATCCTGTTTTCCGGTTATGAAGAGTTTGCGGACAAATGTGGAATTTTTCCGTCATAAAACGGCTTGAGAAATCACATTGCGAAATATTTAACACTTATTGATTCACTCCCTGTATAGTGTATCGGCAGCGGATGATTACGAATTATTTTCTTAATGGTGTTCATAAAAATTTAGGCTAGTAAAGGACTGACAGGAATTTCCCGATGGAGAATGTTGTCATTTAGATGAATTTCATTATTTAAGTTGAAATGATGTTGTTCTGAAAATACTTCATATTTTTCTTTTGAGAACTATGTTAATTAATTTCAATGGATCATAAGGTAGAACACTTTGGTAGAGATTAACTACATTACATAACATGACTTTGGCATTATATGGCAGTACAGTATGTAAAATATAGTGAAAATTTGAACATTAATATTTTGCTTGGTTAAAAAAGAAAATATTAAGTCGAAGTTTCGTGGCACAAAGAGTAAAAAACGGCCGCATCTTTGAGCAAGCGACTATTTGCTGCTTCATAACGATGATAGATATAAATATGCCATTGTGACATAGTGGTCATTCGCGGCACACGCTGTCCTGAATTCCACCAACACGCTCCATTCTTCTTTAGAAGGATATAACCTTTGTGGGTGCCAGCTTAATGAGCTCAGTTATCTTCAGTTTGTTAGACTCAAATTCCTGCAGCATGACCCTTCCCTAGCTGGGCATTTGCATATAACGTGTTCCTTTGGTTATATCTCTTCTTTAAATAGTCTACATGAAGGATTCTCAACCAATCTTAGTTTGATTATATGATTTGTGAGCCAACAGTGCCCCATCCATTAATATTGCAATTAAAACTTTCAGGTCCAGCCTGGATAGTTTAAGTCAAGCTTTAGCTCTCTCACTGGAAGATCGACTAATAGAAAGTCGAGAGTATTTGAGACCAGAGAGACTCATCCCGTGAGCACGTACCTTCAGATCCAACCACCAGTTAATTTCATCCTTGCAGACTCCAGGTGAATTCCGAGCCTAGCCTTTGGTCCGATGAATCCCAAGTCTGTTCCTAAACCGGCCTATGAGTCCGCCTTCACATTGAACGCTCTTCTTCGAGTCACCAGATCCAGAGGTGCAAGGCCTCGTATCAAGTAGGTGCAGAGCGAATTCCTGTAATTTTCATTAGTGTTTTCTGCAATTCAGAAAGCTTGAGTCAGGATTGCTTTTGAAAGCTGAAATCCTACCAAGCAATGCAGACGTATGTGATATGTGCTCTCACCACCATCGCTTATATTCACTGAAGTTGCTTTGACGCAATACCCCATTCTTTCCACAGGCCATTTGACATGTCCATTGGAAATGTCTAGCCTTGTGTTTTCCAGGTGCGAATTCCGCGCACTTACTATCCGAGATAACCCCCAGATATTTTGCTTCCTCCACATCTGTAAAAAACACTCCTTCCAGGATCGGGAGAGGAACAAATATTCGTCTTTTCTTGGTGAAAGGTACCATATGCTTCTGGGCTTATGCTAAGTTTCTCAACTTCACACCACCCTAGATAGATGACATAGCCTCCTAAAGTCTTTCACATCGTCGTCATCTCCGCCAGAATGCCTAAATCGTTAGCGTACGTTTGTACATAATCACTCTTTCCTTCATCAAGGCAGCCCTTGCCATCCACAAAACTGATGTGGGCAGCATAAAATGCACCCTCTATGTCAATTAAGGCTTCTGTTGCAATCTCCTTGCAGTCCAGAGGCTAAGTGATCCTCCCGACTTGATTGTTAAATATCAGATCAGTTGATTCACCTTTCTTAAGGGCGTTTTAACGTACCATAGTAGTTGCGGCTCTTGACGATGATTATGATAAGCAGATAGTTTAGTTAGCTTTTTAAAGGGGAATGAAAATATTACACTGCTTTGAAATTCAGCTTGCAACAAGAATAAAAGCTTATTAATTTCATTAAGTTATGAGAGTATAATTCACTGAATAATCTTATTAAAACGGCGACATAAATCTTTTTCAATCTTCGAGTAATATAAAATAATGTTCGATAATAAAAAAACTTTAACTGAGTTTATCGAAACAGAATACGACAGCTATACTGAAAACGAATCGAAGCGAACCAACAGCCTCTTTTCATAGGGCCATATAACGAATTGCCGCGACTAACGAAAAATAATTTCCCAACACTCGGAAGTACAAAGGACGAACAATGAAAAACGAATTACCCGGGACCATAACTGGAAATATTATCGACTCGCGAACGCCGTCGCCGATAAAAACTTCTGCTGAATTGAAAACCTTTTTCGGTTTTATGAAACAAATTACGAATCATATATTCAAAATGAGATCATATATCTCCGTTTTATTGCCGAACGTATTCGCATAGTTTTTGCCGGGTGAAAGGTATTCGACGAGTCTTTCCTGTCTTCGAAAGGGTGATAAAATTCCTGGTGGCATAAAATAAAAACGTAACTCCGCCGAAACTATAGTGTGTCTCATTATAAGGTTTACGGCTGCATATAGTTTTTGCACATATCTGCTAGCGCTAGCGCTGCACATGGAGGGAGATCCATTTCCGTTCGGCAGATCCATTGGCCCGCCACACACGGGACAACAAATACAGAGCATGAACCGATTTGTCTGCCTACAGATTTAAAGTTTCTTGCATACAGGGCGTCCGCGATAAAGGACCCCGTTCTGGGGAACGGGTTCTCATTCATCAGTTTTAAATTTTGGCGTTAGAGTAAGTGGATACAATTGAAGATTAGAAGATACCAATTCGTAAAATGTTTCGATTCTCCATCGAACAGGATCTGAGTGCCTCGTCCAAGATACTTTCAAATGTGAAGGATATATGTGATCGACTATTTTATCACTACTAAAAAGATTCACCCAAGCTAAGTGTTAGACTCCGAACCCTGACATCTGCTAACGTAGGAATAGACCACGGACTGGTTCTATGTATCTTCCTTTGTATCGTTCGAAAACAAATCTACAGAATCAAAAACCTGACTTCTATATGGAAACATTGAATCCTTCAAAGATGGCTCAACTATATTCCTCAAAAACCGAAGGCTTCAGAAAAAGTTAAACAAAGACCAATTAGCAACAGAAAACATTACCATCAATGCTGGCGAGATTTGGAAAAAATTAAAAACCTGTATAATAGACAGTATAAATGAAGTAATTGGGGTTACACGAGTAAACACGAACAGTAAACAGCACAAGAAACCCTGGTTTACAAACGACATAAAACAATTAGCCGAACAAGAAAAAGAGCTTATTTGAATTATAGAAACAACCGGACACCCGAAGAAACCAAACAATATAAAATAATTAAGAATAGAACCACCGAACAAATAGACATCTTCAAAAAGGAATACTGGGAACAACTCTCAAGCGAAATGACACATGACCTTTATGGAGACGAGAAGCACATATGGGGAGTGCTCAGAAGGAGAAGAACCCCATCAACGAAGAAATAAAAACAAATACCATCACGCCAGAAGAATGAAAGAACTATATACTAAACCTTTACCGCGAACAAGTTGGAAACAATGCCGAGTACTTGGAAAATGACCTGCCAGATCTACCCTTAGATGAAGAGAATATAGCACAGGAAGAAGTTCACGAAGTACTCACTAGCCTGAAAACCGAAAGGCGCTAGGTCCTGACATTATAACGAACGAAACATTTAAATATGGTGGTATAGAATTAGAAACAGCAATAATAAAGTTTTTCCAAAGAATAATATCAACTCATAATATTCCAGAAGAATGGAGAACAAGCATAACGAGCTCTATATATAAAAGGGAAAACAAAAGGACTCAAATAATTATAGGCCAATAACCCTTTTAAACTCATTCAGCAAGATATTTGCAGAAAAATCCATAGAATATTACACTCCACTTTACCTTTGTTTTGTAGATTTAACCAAAGATTTCGATAGAGTGCAGCTATCGGACGTCATCAAAATACTATAAGAACAAACAGTAAACAATAAGTATATCAAAGTCATAGCAGAGTTAAATAAAGGCAACAAAACACGTATTCGAACACATACTAACAAAAAAGGTACCACTACTGATTGGAATACGCTAAGAGGATAGTATGATCCTAACACTTTTTAATCTGTCAATGGATATAATAATACACAGTGTCAATGAAATCCATAGGGGGGCATATAAAATGGGGCCAAAAGCAATAAAAGTACTGTGATATGCCGATGATGCTTTACTGATAGCAGAGAATGAAGACGATTTACAACGACTATTATACATATCTCAAACACCTGCTTGAATGCTCAATATGAATATATCTGTAGAAAAAAACGAAACAATGGAAATATCACGATACCCAATTAGATGCAAATTGGCAGCCACGACCAAACCATTAATCAATCAATGAAATTCAAATACTTGGAAGTTGAAATCTCTAGCTGTAGAAACCTACACCAATACGTTCGCACTCAAGCAAACAAGGCCCCAAGGATGTCTGGCTGCTCAAGAGATCCAGTCTGGAAAAATAAGTTTATATTTACAGAAAATAAAGTTTGCATCTACAATACAGTTGTCAAACCAGTGCAAACGAAACAAGAGCTGAAACTACAGTAACGAAAAGCGTACTAAGATCAACTGAGATGAGAACATTTCGCACTATCAAAGGGGTCTCTCTTCTAGATCAACTGAGAAGTTCTTCAATACGAAAAGACCTTAAGATAACAGACATCTAACCAAACCATTAATCAATCAATGAAATTCAAATACTTGAGAGTCGAAATTTCCATCTGTAAAAACCTACACCAAGACGTCCGCACTCAAGCAAACAAGGCCCCAAGGATCTCTGGCTGCTCAAGAGATCCAGTCTGGAAAAATAAGTTTATGTCTACAGAAAATAAAGTTTGCATCTACAAAACAGTTGTCAGACCAGTGCAAACGTACGCTGCCGAAACAAGAGCTGAAACTACAAAAACGAAAAGCGTACAGAGATCAACTGAGATGAGAACCCTTCGCACTATCGAAGGGGTCTCTCTTCTAGATCAACTGAGAAAGTCTATAATACGAAAAGACCTTAAGATAACAGACATATAACCAAACCATTAATCAATCAATGATATTCAAATACTTGGGAGTTGAAATTTCCATCTGTAAAAACCTACACCAAGACGTCCGCACTCAAGCAAACAAGGCCCCAAGGATCTCTGGCTGCTCAAGAGATCCAGTCTGGAAAAATAAGTTTATGTCTACAGAAAATAAAGTTTTCATCTAATAAACAGTTGTCAGACCAGTGCAAACGTACGCTGCCGAAACAAGAGCTGAAACTACAAAAACGAAAAGCGTACAGAGATCAACTGAGATGAGAACCCTTCGCACTATCAAAGGGGTCTCTCTTCTAGATCAACTGAGAAGTTCTGTAATACGAAAAGACCTTAAGATAACAGACATCTAACCAAACCATTAATCAAACAATGAAATTCAAATACTTGGGAGTTGAAATTTCCATCTGTAAAAACCTACACCAAGACGTCCGCACTCAAGCAAACAAGGCCCCAAGGATCTCTGGCTGCTCAAGAGATCCAGTCTGGAAAAATAAGTTTATGTCTACAGAAAATAAATTTTGCATCTACAAAACAGTTGTCAGACCAGTGCAAACACGTACGCTGCCGAAACAAGAGCTGAAACTACAAAAACGAAAAGCGTACAGAGATCAACTGAGATGAGAACCCTTCGCACTATCGAAGGGGTCTCTGTTCTAGATCAACTGAGAAGATCTGTAATACGAAAAGACCTTAAGATAACAGACATCTAACCAAACCATTAATCAAACAATGAAATTCAAATACTTGGGAGTTGAAATTTCCATCTGTAAAAACCTACACCAAGACGTCTACACTCAAGCAAACAAGGCCCCAACGATCTCTGGCTGCTTAAGAGATTCAGTCTGGAAGAATAGGTTCATGTCTACAGAAAATAAAGTTTTCATCTAATAAACAGTTGTCTCTGCGAACACAAGAGCTGAAACTACAAAAACGAAAAGCGTACTAAGATCAACTGAGATGAGAACCCTTCGCACTATCAAAGGGATCTCTCTTCTAGATCAACTGAGAAGTTCTGTAATACGAAAAGACCTTAAGATAACAGACATCTAACTAAACCATTAATCAATCAATGAAATTCAAATACTTGGGAGTTGAAATTTCCATCTGTAAAAACCTACACCAAGACGTCCGCACTCAAGCAAACAAGGCCCCAAGGATCTCTGGCTGCTCAAGAGATACAGTCTGGAAAAATAAGTTTATGTCTACAGAAAATGAAGTTTGCATCTAAAAAACAGTTGTCAGACTAGTGCAAACGTACGCTGCCGAAACAAGAGCTGAAACTACAAAAACGAAAAGCATACAGAGATCAACTGAGGTGAGAACCCTTCGCACTATCGAAGGGGTCTCTTTTCTAGATCAACTGAGAAGTTCTGTAATACGAAGAGACCTTAAGATAACAGACATCTAACCAAACCATTAATCAATCAATGAAATTCAAATACTTGGGAATTGAAATTTCCATCTGTAAAAACCTACACCAAGACGTCCGCACTCAAGCAAACAAGGATCTTTGGCTGCTTAAGAGATTCAGTCTGGAAGAATAAGTTCATGTCTACAGAAAATAAAGTTCTCATCTAATAAACAATTGTCGCTGCCGACACAAGATCTGAAACTACAAAAACAAAAAGCGTACTAAGATCAACTGAGATGAGAACCCTTCGCACCATCAAAAGGGTCTCTCTTCGAGATCAACTGAGAAGTTTTGTAATACGATAAGTTCTTCAGATAACAGACATCGTAAGATATGTAAGATCGAGACGCAAATATTGGAGTGATCATGTCAATCGAATGGACAACAACCGACGGGTGAAATGGAGAAAAGAGAATAAACCGAATACAAAGAGACCGCCAGGCGGAGCGCCAAAACGATAATTCGAAAGTAAAACATCAACATCGAAAGAAGCCCCTCAAAAGCAGATAAAACAAGACATTGTCCTAACAAAAAGGAGAAGAAAAGAGAAGATATATGTGAAAAGTTACTAGAAAATTCAGTTAGTGTTAAGTGTGCTGTTCCAATGTTCTATTATAAATTCACCTGATGCTGAGGAAAGTAAAAGAAGACAAAGAGGATCAGAAAGTGTGTTTAATGAAAGGAAAAGCTTTAGAACTAGTGGTTCGCCCTACTAAACACGTCCAGGTATAGCCTCTCTACAAGAGAACCACCAAAAGATGTAAGCTTTTGAGGCCACTTATATATTATTTGTGTAATGACGGTCTTTTTTTATTGCAGTCTGTCGATTCTTGTTTGATGATTTTTACGAAATCAAAGACTCGATAAAGTAAAAAATATTCTTATTTGGTTTGATTCGAATTTGTGAGATAATCGACGACGCATAGTCAGAATAACAGTCTTGCACATATTCATTGCAAACTTAGTGTTTATTGTACTACCCCAAATGGTAAGGGAGACCATCTTCAAGTTTGCCGCCAGAGTTTCGCCAATATCTTCATCTTAGATAACAAGAAGATCATCAGTGATTTCAAAGAATAGGTTATAGAAAATATAAACTGCTTTACAAGAGAAGAGAATCATTACAACAGGTGGAAATCCCAGAAAGAATTTCTCAGCCCTCACTTGATATCCACTGGTTATTTGTTGCGTTTTGTAAAAAGTTTCGTTAACTATAGTAAACTATAGATTCTACTCTGTCACATTTCAGGAAAAATTTTCTCAACTTGTATTTGGAAAACCTCGGTCCCACACGTACTCAAATTGTGACTAACTAAATTGCAAACTTAAAGCATCTGCTGATGGTGTAGAAGAGAGGTCCTACAAACAGAAGTTGGAACACCATCGAAGAAAATCAGAAGAAGCAACAACTGACTTCGGACGCACTGAATTCACAAGAGCTAGATAGTGAGATCTTGGTGATATCGATCAATTTGGAACTAGTTATTTTGACACCTACTCTCCAACGAAGCGATTTTGTTCAAAGTTTTGTTTTCAGTTTATAGCTTATGGTTATGAACATTTACAGGCTACTGGTAAAATTCATTGACCAGAAGTTCTTCGTCACTTGACACACATATTTTCATGCGTCATTAATTTCGCCCAAATCGAGAAACGTAAACGACTGTACAAGTTGTATGTACTAGAAGATAAAGAGAAGATGACTCACAATCCATTTGCAGTCTTGCCATTGATTAAGGACGATATCAAGGTTCTAAAAAATTTTGCAGATAAATTTATCACAACAACCAAACTGAAGATACTTCTCCTGGATTCATATTTCGAAAAAACCAACCTAGGGTTAGTGAAGGTAAGAGAGATCTTCAGCGAGTTAGAAGATTGTCAGACCACCAGAGTTTTGAAGAAAGCCGAAATAAATAGATGACATCAAAAAATATGAAATTCTACAGCCCCAGTCAGAAAATCGAAGAACTCATGGAAAATTCAAAAATTTGATGCTAGACTATCATTACGGATTCTATAAAATTTTAATTCGAGAAACGTCAGAGCGAAGAGAATAAAGTGAAAATTACAAAAGAAATTAAAAAACATTTACTGATTCCCATTCTTATACTACCCTTAATGGCACTTAGATCTTTTTACTACATTCCAATTTCCAAATTATTATTTTTTCACAGAGTTTGAAATTATGTTTTCGGTAATGTTTACCTATAGAAATATTAATATGATAAATATTCAATTACGATACAAAATGGTTGGTACATTTTCAAATTGTTTCAATTGGTATTCCGTTTTGAATATTTTAGTACATAGACCCTTTATAATTTATATTCTTCAATTTCCACTTGCTTCCAGAGCGGTACCGCTTCCAATTATACGCTAGCAAAGTATTTTTGGCGCCAACTCGTGTTCAATTTTTTTTAATCTTGTTCCCATAAAGCTAGCAAACAGACGATATGGTGATGTGAAGAGCATATTAAGTATCTAACATCAGCATGAGGAATCTAGAGCAATAGCCCCCGACATCTTTGAAGCTTTCGATAGGGTTTGGCATGCAGCCTTGTTGAATAGACTTGCTGCATATGGAATTCCCGAAAAATTACGGAGTTGGATAAGTAGCTTCCTTTCAAATAGATGAGTACAACTTGTGGTCGACGGTATAACATCTGATTGTTTCCGGCTGCAAGAAGAAGTACCCCAGGGATCAATTCTTTCGCCAACCTTATTTCTGTTGCAGATAAAAGATCTTCTGTCATCTACAGAGAACAAGATCTCCGATTTTGCAGACGATTGTCTGGTCTCGTCTTTCAGTAGTCTGCGGCCGGTTACAGCTACGGAATCTCAGCGTCAGAGATGTCAACATATTATTAACCCAAACTCTGACTTACAGAAGATATCGGAGTGTGGTCAGTTGAAACTGGTGAGCTTCAACACGAGCAATACGCAAGCAACTGCGTTTTCGAGAAAGGTCCCAGCTGGAGAACCTCATCTAACAATGCAAGGCCAACCAATTGCATCCAAAGATTCAAAGCATCTTCTCGGACTAACTCCGGGTTTAGCTGGCATGAACATGTATCAGCAATAGCTAGGTCAGCATCAGGTAAACTTAGTTTTCTTTTCGGAGCCAAGGACTACGTCATCTCAGCTCAGCTAGCTTCTATATAAGGCACAGATTCGATCTGCTTTCAACTATTGTTTCCATGTATGAGGATCTGCGCCGGAATATTCGTTGCAGATGTTGGATAGTGTGCAAAAACGTGCTCTGCGCCTCATGGACTACCCAGAGATCACCCGAGATCTCAAACCGCTGGCTCTCAGAAGACAAGTTGGAGACCTTTCTCTGTTCTACAGACACTTCATGGAAGATGCTCCAAGGAGCGGAAAGATCTTGTTCCAAGAAAATTCATGTTTTGTCGCAACACTAGGCTGGCAAAGGGTTCTCATCATATAATAATAATAATAATAATAAATAATAATAATATCTTTATTGCATATGATTACAACCTATTGTTCAAACACTCTCCGTCTCAATTTAATTCTGGTTATAAAATAACATCGAATTTTACACACAATAAAGATCCAATAGGTACTCACAAAGGTTGATATACCTGTGGTGAGTGTTTAGTTTCTTTTACTATTTCAAATCAAAGTAATATACTCACAAAATATCTGTATGTACATGAATACTGTACACAATACTTACACACTATCAGAAACAGAAGGGCAGAAAATGCCATATAAGATCGGAGACAATACAGCATATTACGTCCGGATGTGAACAACTGGCCAATATGGAGTATCTTCACAGGCATAATCAAGTGTGCAACATTATCCATCAGAAACTTGCACACAAGTACGGACTTCTGAATACATTCCAGCCATATTACAAGTATCAACCGGCGCCCGTATTGAAAAATGACTCTATCAGATTATACTACGATAGGCCTTTTATCACTGACAGAATGGTGACGAATAATAGGCCGGACATAGTGGTGTATGATAAGAGAGCCAAAACAGCAATGCTGGTGGATGTCGCCATACCGAATAATAACAACGTGCTGAATAAGTTCCAGGAGAAAAAGTCCAAGTACACAGACCTTGCTATTGAGATCAAGCAGATGTGGCACCTCGAGAAAATAGAAATTGTTCCTGTCATCGTATCCTCCACTGGGTTAATACCCAAAACTTTGCATGATAGTCTTAAGAAATTAGAATTGCATAAGAATACCTATATAGAAATGCAAAAAGCTGTAATTCTTAACACATGTAGGATAGTTAGGAAATTTATGTCAAGTATATTGTAATCGAGCCTATTCCCTTTGATTGCTAAATCTGGGAAAGGTAAATTATATCCAGCTAACAGCTGAGATAGTGCATAAATCCACGATAATAAATAATAATAATATGGGCACATGGGAGAGTTGAAGGAGGTCATATATTCCATTCAAATTCAAATTCAAATTCCATTCAAATATTTATGTTTATGTTTTTATGAATGTTATGATTTGAGTTGTGATCTATGCATTATTTTTCAAATCAATTAAACTAGTGAAATGATCTTTATTCGTATTATTTATCCATCTCTTTAAACTTGTTTTGAATTGTTTGATATTTTTGTAATTTTAGATTCAAAGGCAGTCTGTTGAACATTCTGGGACCAATGAAGGAGTAGCTCCTCTGACTCATTGTCTTAACCATTTTGGAACAACAAGCGAAAATTTACTATATCGAGTATTGAGTCGTGTGCTATCAGTTCCTGACACTCCATATTCTTCCTTAAGTGATTTAAAATGGCCGAGCAAAACAGCTGTCTGCTGTCCCATACACCAGATATTTCATACAACATCTTAGATGGAAAAGTGATGTCTTTCTGATATATAATTTTCAATATCCATTTTTGTTGAATATCCAACTTATTTAAGACATTTTATAGGCACCACCCATACAATTATTCCGTAACGCATTTGCGACTCAACAAGCGCCGAATAAACAATTTTTAGGCAATCTACGTCAATAACCCTGAAAGATGTTTGAGTCTGGTTACTAGTCCCCTAAGTCTTACCATCAGTCTACTTACATGCGCATCCCAATTCAAATGAGAATCGATAATTACTCCAAGGTACTCGCATTGATATGTACAAGGGATTTCAATTGTAGACATTTCGTCGCTTATAGAGAGGGGCAAGCCATCAGGCAGAGACCGTTGATCTATACAAAAGGAATAGTTTTCTCGGAATTGATAGTTAAAAGGTGTTCCGCCATCCAATTTTTTATGTTTAAGAAATCTGACTCTACCAATAGTTTTAATTCTCTCCAGTTTTTAGCTGAATAGAAAATGAGTGTGTCATCTGCATAACTTATGATATCCCCGCTTGTCTGTATGAGCAGCAGACCATTCAAATATATTGTGAATAGTATGGGCCCCAAGACGGTACCCTGGGGTACACCATACTCGAGCGTGCCCAACTCACTCACCACACCATTCAATTTGACAAGTTGTTTCCTGTCTTTAAGGTAACATCTCATCAAATTTAACTCAACATCTCAAAAAACCAATTTGTTTCAGACTGTCCAACAAGATGCCAAGAAATATATGGGGGTACATTTAGCGACTCCTTGGACGTATCTCTATGAGAGTTAATTTGTTTACAGGGCCGATGAGCTGTGAACTCGCTTCTGTCCAACCTATTCCCAACATCCCACAATTTTGCCCTCATCAATAAGCGACTGAACCGACCCCTCAATTCTTACTAGGCGCCCACGCATATGTGTAACAGCTTTGCCTAGCGCATCAAAAAAAACTAAGATTGATTTCAGAATTGTTACAAACAGTGATGCTCGTGGAGAAGATCAATATGATACCAGATACATAGATCAAGTTAATTACATGGAAATTATAAAGTTTATGAAGTACACAAGGATAAAGTTTGCATTTCGGCAAAGGCAGATAGCCTCGAATGTATGTTCCCTTTTCCCATCTTAATAGCATGAACCGCAGAAACCTGCGTCATCTGTAAAGGCGATTTCGCTTCTAATATTTTCGGCCTGCGTCGTTTGAATATTCATATAATGTCCGGCATAAAAGATGTCGAAGGGTCGCGGCACCGAAAGTTTATAATACAAAAAGTTTCGCCTCGTGAAATTTCACATCATTCCCGCATCAGTATATTCAAAATGAATTTTCGGGCTTCCATTTCAGAAGTGATGAAGTGCCTACCGCAACTTTTTCGGCAAGTTATGAGTTCTGCGGTTTCCGAACGGTGCAACAGAAAATGAGGAATTACGAATAGCAGATGTTTCCGTCGGAACTGCGAAATGTGATTGTGAATACGTTTGGGGTCGAGCAGTCGGGGGAAGCTTGAACTGTCGACATGAGATTGAATGGGGAAAAACTTCGTTCTGTGAGCTGATTCTGTAAGAAATGGAAGAAAAATACGGGCGAAATATGTGGTTCAATTATTAAACAAAGATTTCTCAATTTACTTCATGACAAAATCAACGAATTGATTATAATAATAGCACTGGTAACGATGGAAAAGTTCCGGTGTGTTTTCATTTGTTTTGTGAGAAATAAACTGTGTTAGTTACCAAGATGATAATGTTTTTAGCAGCTGAATTTTTTAATTAACACGCAGGTTAAATTTTATTATGAAACTGCATACACACTTTATTCGAAACATATACTCTGGTTGTGGATGTATCAGATGTATCAGAACTAATCAAAGATTTCAGCAGTATTTAGGTATCTTATAAATGTATCACCATTCTTGGTAACGTTGTTCTACGAGAGATGAATTAATTTGGGGTAGATATTTCTTACCTTCCTTTGGAATTGATTGTACTCTCGCAACTTTCCACTCCACTCTAGCCACTAGCAATAAAATCATTGTATTTAATGGCATTGGTGATCGAGTATTCTTGGTACATCTCATCACCTGGAGAGAATATGGTCAATGTACGCCTGGGGCTTGCAGTGGTTCAATCCACCCGTCTTCGATGGCTGAAATATCGAATGTACGTGGTAGGTCTCAGAACGCATGAAGTGGTCAAACCTATTCGCATACAGAGACATCACAATGGTAACGATATTGATGTTTGTCCAGAAACTACAGTTCTAAAATACTGTAGAACTTTGTTCTGGTCTCGGAGACTCCAAGTGGTCTAACGCACTCGTTTTCGATTCAGGACTCGGTTTCCTGGGGAACAACAATATTTTTCCCATTATTTCGAGAATTCCAAGTGACTTCTAGTGCGGAAAGGATTCAAGATTTTCGTTATCTCCTACAGGTGATTATTAACTGAAACTAAACTAAACAGAGGCTATATCTACCAATTTATTAATTTCTGATCAAAACGCAAAAAAGGTCAATTTTTGGGACACATCTTTTGGGGTACAATACTTGCCTGAAATATCAACCCCCTAAGCATGGGGTTGCAATCCTTGAACATTTTGAATAGGAAAGATGGGTCGAGTGATGACTCAAAAGAAAGGAGGTATCTTTGTCTACATTGCCTTTAACGATTTTCTATTTAAAATTGAAAACTGTAAAATATACAGGGTGAGCAACTGAAAGATAGGGAAGACTATCTCCCTGAGACTATTCAAGTTCAAGTGAAATGAAATGGAACAGATCTATTCTGATCAATGACAGTCATCATCAAGTACCATCCTCATCTCGAATTTAAACCCCTGGAGTAGGGTTGACAACCCTTGAAAATTTGGACGAGGGAAGATGGATGGAGTGATAACTCGAAAGAAAGGTATTATCTTTGTCTGCATTCCCGTGAAGGAATTTTCATTTTTGATTGAAAACTGTAGAAGATACAGAATGAGCCACTGAAAAATAGAGAAGACTATCGCCCCAAGACTATTGGAGTATTAGTGAGAAAATCTGGAATAGATTCATTTAGATCAAAGATGACAGCCTTCGATCTAGAATGAATCTGTTCCATTTTTTTGCACTAATACTTGGTTAGCTCAGGGCGATAAATAGTCTCCTTACTTTTCAGTAGCTCACTCTGTATCTTCCACAGTTTTCAATCAAAAATGAAAATTTTTTCACGGGAATGCAGACAAGGATAATACCTTTCTTTCGAGTTATCACTCGACCCATCTACCCTCTTCTAAATTTTCAAGGGTTGTCACCCCTGCTCTAGAGGTTGAAATTCGAGATGAGGATGGTACTTGATGATGACTGCCATTGATGAGCATGGATCTGTTCCATTTTACCCCACTGAAGCTTGAATAGTCTCAGGGAAATAGTCTTCCCTATCTTTCAGTTGCTCACCCTGTATCTTTTACAGTTTTCAATTGAAAATGAAAATTCGTTCAAGGCGATGTAGACATAGATACCAACTTTCTTTTGAGTCATCACTTGACCCATCTTCCCTATTTAAAAGGTTCAAGGATTGCAACCCCCGCTTAGGGAATTGATATTTCAGGCAAGTACAAAAGGATGTCCCCCTTGAAACAAAAATTGACCTGTCTTAGCGTTTTGATCAGAAATGAATATCTTGGTAGACATAGCCTCCCCGTTTAGTTTTCGTTGATATATATATATATATATATATATATATATATATATATATATATATATATATATATATATATATATATATATATACAGGGCTTCAACGGCGACGAGTTGCCCATATATCTGTCCATACAACCATGGTGATTTCACAAAAATATTACTCCACTACCCGGTAATTAATACCACTGATAAGCAATGAAAAATTTATAATCAAATCATATCCCGGAATGATTGTATATTATCTTATGAAGATGTATCAATCTACCAAAATATACATAAACTATACCAAATGACATCAATGTACCAACGAATAGTGTCAAACGCTTTCTCCTGAAAATCCAGTGTACGGACCTTAGTCAAGTAACACTGAATATTAGTTATCCATAGTTTTATTTGTGTGAAATTATAAACGATCAAATAGAATGTTGCTTTGAATATAAATGATAAAATTGTCAGCTTATTATTTCACATTTATATATACAAATAAATAGAATATGAAACAAGATTTTGAGCAGTAAAAACTGAAGAGAAAATATATGACTCTACCTCATTATTTCTATCGGAAAGAAACCCACAAAAAATATTACAAGATTCGATGTTTTTACCTTCTATAGCTATTCAAATGAATTTTTCATCAGACCTAAAATCTCAATATTTTTGTGAACATTCCGAGGAATAACACCAGTTGTAGAAATAATAATCAGTAGAATTAATATTTATTTCCTCATTTTTTATCTCATCGACAAATTTAGAAAATTTTCCATTGTATTTATTTTGTATGTTATGTGTGTCGGGTATAGCAATATCAATTATATATGTTATTCGATTTTGTTTATCCGTAAGCATAATATCTTGCCTATTGTGATCTACAGCTCTGTTGCGAAGAATTCTTTCATCAAAATAAAGTTTATATTTGTTTTTTTCACAAATAATCTCAGGTTCATATTTGTAACATTTTTTCCCCTTGGGAACGAGGTTATGATTTATTCCTAAATTAAAATGAATAATATTAGCGACGGCATTATGTTTTTCTAAATAATCTGTTGAGGAAAAATTGAGCAAGGTGATAATATATGAAAATCTGTTTCTGAGGAACAAAATCATCTACGTAAAAATCATGTATATTTTGCTGGATGATGAGTTTTCTATAATTTCTTGTGAAGATTAGCTGATCTTGGATCGCAATTGCCAGGTCTTCTGTTTCTGCGAACAATTCTCTAGATACTAAACATCTATTTGATACGATTTCATCAATGTAATTATTTTATAATTCTTTAAGGTGCTTTCCGTGTAATTCCTTCTGCATCCAACTTTCATTTTTAGATTTATAATCCAATATATCAAAATCTTGCTTCTGTATTGCACTGCATCATTTTGAAGATAGTTCAAATCAGTTAGTCCACGACCTCCAAGATGTCTAGGAATCAGATGACACGATGGTGAATCAGATGGTCCTGCATCTAAATGATCTGGTGTGCAGATTCTGAAGTTTTTCTCCAAGAAATATCGTGTATATAAATCTCGAAGATATTTTGGAGAATTATATTCATCATACAAGTCATATGCAGAGATAGAATTCAATTTTTGGAATTCAACATTTCAATTAACTTTGACAGTTGTCAGTGATATATTTCATGATACGTTTTCCTGAAAATGTAGAGAATTTGATTCAAACTTAATGTTGAGAACTTAAGAAATATTTATTACAAAAATTGAACTAATTTAAAAATCTGAAGTTTAGATTATCAAGCATTTTTGTAATTAAGTGTATAGTATATTAGCTGTTTTAATATAAAAAGGCGATCTCAATGGGCTCACTAGTATATAATATATACTGGGTGATTCACCAGTGGCGCGGTGCTCTGTTGTTCCTACAGTCTTGAAGGTTTCATTTTTGTTCGAACGGTATTGTATTTAGATAGTAAGAATCTACTTCAGCAATTTATTTTGCAGCAAGCAGGTTGTCCCTATTTTCTATAACAAAATATTGGGTTAGGTTTTTTCAGATTGGAAGACCAATTTTTTGTTGAAGATTCAAGAGCGTCGTATACTCTGCTATAATATCTTTATGTAATAAGTGCAATATTTTTTTTCCGTAAAAATTCATGAAAATAGGCTCTCACATCATCGCGTGCTCCTTCGGCCAGAGAGGATGAATACTTTTTTCGTTTCGTTTTCTTATTGCCCAAGGATAGCTTTATTGATGAATTTAAATAGATTATCCTCATTTTATACAGGAGTGACTCAAATAAATTATTGAACATTGTAATTTTAAAAATATCATATCTTGATTTCTTCAAATGGAACATCCTGTTTATTATTTATGTCAACGCATAAAATATTGTGCCATATTTTCGCAGAAGTAACCTTATTTTTATCTTCGACCATTTCCGAAATGAAAAAAAACTAAAATAATAAAATCAGAGGTTGCGAAAGAAGAGTTTATTAGTACATATCATTATACTTGATCAGAGAAATGCAGATATTTTAAGGTAGTTGTGTATGTAATACGCAATAAATTGGTATTTGTTGAGATGATCTATATGGTGTTAAACTATTTCAATAAGTGTTCGAAATGTTGCCCGTTTCTTTATAGACACAACTCAATCCTTCTGAGGAAAGACCGTTGAAATCTCGACAACTTTTGCGGATTAACTGAATGAAAGGCGTCGACTTTTCTCTTATTACTTAAAGACATTATAGCCGAGTTTAGGCCGCTCCTGAATTTTGAACAAAAAAGTGGTCTACGAATCTGAAAAAACCACCCAAGATTTTTTTATAGAAAATAGGGACACCCTGTTTACTAAAAAATGAATTGCTGAAGTAGATTCTTACTTTCTGAATACAATACCGTTCGAAGAAAAATGAAATCTTCATGAGTGTACGAGCTACAGAAAACCGCGCCACTGGCGAATCACCCAGTATCTGAAATCCATCGAATAGAAGATATGAATTTTTCAACCGGAATTTTGCAATTTTTTATTGTCTTTTAGAAGGCATCATAAAAATACTAAAGATCATTCAATATCGATCATTTTTAGCTCGTTTTAAGTGAAGAGGCTCATTCAGCAAAACTCAATGCATTTAGAGACTTCACAGTATACAGGGTGTTTCCAAAGCATGTGGCAAATTGTAGTACATTCAGAGGTACAAAAGTATGATGACTGTTATCTTCTGTTACTGTTCAAATAAATTTTTCTTCAGACTTTGTTAATTCAGTATGGTCTACTTCGAAAGATGTAATGGAACAAAGGACTAAAAATATAACTGGGTAATAAATATGGAAGTGGGTCAGATACTTTTGGTTCAATTCTCGTTTGATCGGAAAATAGGTAACAAATCTTTGAGTGAATTTTCATGATGAGAAGTGTTCATATTCTTGGCCAGATGACGTCGTTTTTACTCGCTCACTTGAATATTCTAGAAACTCGTCATAGTTTTCATATTGATGCTTTCGCCATTATCTAATAACATTCTCAAAAATATGTCATACTCGAATGAAATGGTGTACGACTTCTTTGTAGTTAGTATAGTAGCTGATGTAGATAAATTGTAAATTTAGTGTATGTTGCTTCTGAACCAATACCGTTCCAGCAATCACGTGTGGTCGTATTTCAAATCGAATCTGGTATAATGGAAGAGCGCGATACAGGTCGTTCTGGAGAGTATTTTGACTGACGCCTTGAATAGGGTGCCTATTTAGCTTAATAATAGGCTATGAAAATTGGGATAAAGAGCGATGGCCTTATTTCCACTGTGGTGAAATATAATTGAGTTTCTATCCCGATTCAAGACGAAGTGGAACATGAAGGAAACCTGTAAACGCAAACCGTTTCAAGTATTTTCCAAAAGTTGTTATAGCTTGGAGGCTCATTAGGGTCTTTTTAAGGAGAGACACAAGTTTAGAATTCTTGACCTCCTTCGTCCCCTTTCGTATTAATCGAAGATTGGTATGAACCATCATTTAATATCATAATCTTGAACTATACAGTAAATGACAAGCACAATACTCATGTCTTACTCGAGATTTCATCCCGGAAATTTTAAAATCACACTCCGAGTATGCAGTATCAGTGCAATTACCAATTCAAAGAGCATTTTACCAAAACTCTGGGATGTGATTGAGCTTAATAAGGTTACTATAAGTACATAACACAACAGGAGTTCCAATTTTACGAAAAAGAATTTTAAGGCACTAGACTATCACATAGATTTTCATTTGATTCTAGTGTTATTGATGTGGGGGAAAAATTAGATTATTCAGGTATTGCAATTTATTTAGAAGTAATGTATGTATTTTAGATGCCGGGTATGGGTTGTTTCACTACGTTGTGTCCCATAACGTAGCAGTATTGGAGTTGGTACGAAGCAGGCTAACAATCTAACCAGAAGACGTTAAAATAAAAATCAACAGTCGATGGTCATCCGAACAAACATTAGTTCTTGTCATTTCCATTTCGATTGTGCGCTTAATATCGTCCTGCTCCATAACATCCGTATTGCAAACAAACGACAAACGGTGGGCATCGCTTCCTGTTAAGCATAACGTCCGCGGGTTGTACCACAATGGCGGCCGGCGCTCTTTAAACGTCAACCATTTAGAGTCGAATGCAGTTCCGCACAATCCCTATCGGACAGTCTGAAAGGATAGAACAATAATATACGTCCTCATTATGGTCATGCGTGTTCCTTTATTATGTGAATGTACATACTTGTTGAGAACCACAATCTTTCATCTCGATTGAAAGTAAATTGGTTGAAGGGCATTAGCATTATTATTACTGCTATTGGAAGATGAGGCATGAGCAGAACGCCGGGGTATTTATATGATGATCACCCATTCACATGCATTATCGAATAAAGGAATTTTCATCAATATTCGGAATGAGTATATCAGTCTTCATTGCTGAAAAAATATTTATAGTGAGTCTGGAACAATAACTTTCATAGTACATAGCCATAACAAACATGAGAAATAAAAAAAATTGATTTATAGTCTACTTGATAGAGACGTAGAGTAATAAAAATACATCAAGTATGCTAATCTCTCAGAAATGTGGTAAGTAGGCAAATTCAAAAATAAGAGTAGTTCTAGGATTTTGTCTTGGAGCAAGCACCACTATACTGCCGGATCTTTGATGAAAACCCTCGTACAAATCTCCAGGAAGAACCCAACGACCTGACTTCGATCTTCTTTGTCTATTTTGTTGCTTGCGAATATTGCTGTCCTCGTTTCAAATAGAATATTTACGGTATTGTGGGTGTTGATTTGTAGTCAGTAACGTAGAGGAATATGTTTCACGGTCCTATTCGAGAATCAAATTGAATCAATTGAACACTAATGTATTGGAAACCGATACTAATTTGATGTGAATATCTAGATAGTTACGTTTACCAAAAATAATTATTTGATGAATTTTAGGCTTACTCAACTTTCCATACTATACGCACATATCTATGCGTTGAAATATATAATAATCAAATTATGTTTATGGTATTTCAGATAACTCAATAATTTTAGTAAAATTATGGAAATGAACATCCATTCTATATTATAGTAGACTTAAACAGAATTTTCCACATGGGTTTTAACATTACCTAACAGAATGTTGAACAATGTTTATAACTAATTTCGTAACTTTATAAAACGTCTATTTCTAAATCCAATATCTTTCCACACTTTTAAATTATAAAATTCAAAATAACGCTTGTCAAAATGCTCATGCACACAATATATATATATATATATATATATATATATATATATATATATATATATATATATATATATATATATATATATATATATATATATATATATATATCTGAGTGGACATTTGTCTCAACATACCTGTCAGGCGGTGGTACTTGTGTACTACTGAGTAATCTTATCTGTTTTGTGTCAGATTATAGTGATGCAAAATCACTCTCCCAAACGCCGCATAACACTCAGATAATATTTTTTATTTACCGTCTGTTCTTCTAGCAATAATTTCGGGTGCATAACACCGCAATAATGAAAGAAGCATTCAACATAACCTTTACTTTTGATCGACTTTGACGAAGTTTTTCGGTTTCGGTTCATTTGAGAGACGCCATTCCGAAACTTGTTGACTGGTTCTCATCTGAAACTCATAAACCGATGTCTCATCACCAGTTACAATGCGTTTAATTAAGGTGTATTACGCGATTCAATTTTTGAAATTTCAGGTCCTTTGAATCTAATCGAGCGGCAACGTGTTTTATGTCCAAGCAATCTTTTAAAATGGTACGAATGGATTCGTGAGACACAGAAAGTTCATTGCCTATCTCTCTCAAACTTAAATAACGATTTTCAAGTACCTTTTCCTTGACTGTATCGATGTTAACTCCAGTTGAATACACTGTACCACTTACACAGAATGTATTATCTAAATCACTCAGGTGAAAACAAATTGGGTAATGATGAATGGCATAAATCAAGTTCAGACTCTGCACTGTGATATTGGCTCCCGAGTAGCTGAACTGCAAGAAAGCAGTTGGTCTAGACGAAATACCGCCAATCGTCCTAAGAAAGTGTGCTCCCAAACTGGCACCCATTCTTAACCGTCTGTTTCAGATTTTCTATTAAAGCCAGACTTCTCCGAGCAGCTGGAAAAAAGCGAGAATTCAACCGATTCTAAAGAAAAGAAAGAACTCCTTACTCCAAAACTACTGCCCTGTTGCACTTCTTCCCAATATGTCCAAAGTGATGGAGAGAGTCATGAATGATGAACTCATGAAATATCTTGAGTTGCAGGGAATTATTAACAACCGTCAGAATGGTTTTCGCAGGCAGAGTACGACAGGAGATCTACTCTCCTACGTCACTCATGTTTGTACATCAATGATGGAAATCTAGAGCAATATCCCTTGACATCTATAAAGCCTTCGATAGGGTTTGGCATGCAGTCTTGTTGAATAAACTTGCTGCATAGGGGCTTCCGAAAAATTGCGGGGTTGGATAAGTAGCTTTCTTTCAAATAGATCAATACAAGTTGTGGTCGACGGTATAACATCTGATTGTTTCCAGTTGCAAGCAAGAGTACCTCAGGGATCTATTCTTTCCCCAACCTTGTTTCTGTTGCAGATAAACGATCTTCTGTCATCTACAGAGAACAAGATCTTTGGTTTTGCAGACGATTGCACCCTGGTTTCGTCTTTCAGTAGTCTGAGGATCTCTGAATGGGGTCAGTTGAACTTAGTGAGCTTCAACGCGAGCAAAACGCAAGCAACTATGTTTATCCCCGCTGGAGAACCTCTTCTAATAACGCAAGGCCAACAAATTGCATCCAAAGATTCGGAATAACGGTCAACTCCAAATTTTGCTGGCATGAACATGAATCAGCAATAGCTGAGTCGGCATCAGCTAAACTTAGTTTTTTCATCAGAGCCAAGCGATACTTCACGTCATCTCAGCTGTTGCAGAATCGACCTGCTTTGGAATATCGTTCCCATGTATGGGGATCTGCGCCCAAACATTCGTTGTGGATGTTGGATAGTGTGCAAAAACGGGCTGTGCGCCTCATCGATCACCAGGAGATCACCCGCGATCTCCAACCTCTGGCTCTCAGAAGACAAGTTACTGGCCTTTCTCTGTTTTACAGATACTTCCACGGAAGATGCTCTAAGGAGCTGAAAGACCTTATTACAGGAAAAGTCATGTTTTGCCGCAACACTAGGCTGGCAAGAAGTTCTCATCATATGGCGGTACATTCAACTACCCCTCGACCCACTCTCTATAGGAATTCCTTCATTTACAGGGCCCGTGAACTGCGGAACTCGCTTCCGTTCAACATCTTCCTTAACATCCTTCAATTTGGCCTTCTTCGAGAAGCGAGTAAACAGACGCATCAATTCTTCCCAGGCGACTACTCATGTGGTGTAACAGGTTCTCCTATTCCTGGGAAGCACGCATGAAAAAATATTGTCAAAATCTTTCCACTGATTGATTTCAAGAGATCCTCAGAAATTAATACCAAGTTTTTTTGTAAAATGCATGTGAGAATTTGAATCTTTGCGTAATAGACTACAAGCCCAGGCAAAAAGTTAGGGGGTGTTTCACAAAGTTGTGTAGTATCGGTTGAGCAAAAAAATTTCAGGCCTTATGCGTTCAATGAGAGAGCACGGTTTAGATGAAATGTCGTTCCAAGAGGGGTATTTTTTACTGGCAGTTGGGAAAAATGTTTGTATTTGCTGATTTAACCCTTTTCTTGTCAGTAGTAGAATATTTGACGTCGATGATTCACTAAGTTTCCCTTATAGCTAAATAATTATAAAAAAACTACGCCGTCAGAATATCCTGGTACATGGGGTAAGAAATTGGGGGTATCTGAGTAACAGTCGAATCTTCTTGGTTCCCGTCTTAGGGAATGGAACTTATCAGCCAATGAAACGAAAATAACGAATCTTAGAAAACGAGATTCTTGGTTTTCTGCATTGTACAGTATGGAACATTCGTTGTATTAGTGTTTTGGTACTGATTGTTTGATTCAGCAATTTGTTTGTGTGCATTCCCCCTCTGAGTGGCGTTCATTTACAGATTCATCTAAATCTAGTTCAAAAGTTGTGTTATCGCATATTGGAAATTCAAAATCCTCTATACCAGTTGCCCATTCAGTAACGATGAAAGAAAATTATGAAAATATGCGCAGTGTTTTGGACAAGGAATTATAGAAAGTATGAAGGGTAAGTATTTGGGGACTTAAAAGTTATAAGAATTTCAGTAGGATTTCAGAGAGAATCTACAGAAAATTTCAGCTTTCTTTGTCTATGGGATAGATAACGAGAATAAGTTAAGACCTCTTGTTGTCCCTAAAAATGCACATAAAACTTGGGCTGATACAAGCTTTGTAAAGGCTATGAATGAAGATGACGATGCATTCAAATACAAAAATCCTGTTATAACAATAAAAGATGAGGCATGGAACTCATCTTTTATTGTTGTAAGAGGATTTTTGTGCAACAGTATGGCTGCAAACTACCAACAGTTAGTTACTGAACTTTTAGATACCTATAAATCGCTTGTTGCTCGCTTGTCGTTAAAAATTCAATTCCTCATTTTGCATTTATCCTTTTCTCCTGAAAATTTGGGAACATCAGTGACCACGATATAAGGACAATGAAAATTCAATACCAAGGACGATGGGATCAATCCATGGGGTGATAACTCTGATTTTGAAAACAAGATATGACGCCTCATAAAAAGCAAAAATAGAATTTAATATTTTGAGTCCAATACTTTTAATCTATGTGATTTTCTTGAATGTGAAGTACGTAGAGAATGCAATCCCGATCTCTCAAGATCTCGTCTAATTTCTCGGAATCAATACCGAAGCATAATATGAAGAGATTCCATTCGAGACTGTTCGACTGATGATGCGAAGTAAAGAAGCTTGGGAGGCTGTGGGCCGCTTTGCTTCGACTATCCTGAAGACCAAGGACAGGGAAGACGCCCTGCGTACGAGAAGTGTCAAGGATTAAACCAGTGGCCTGTACTTAGTTTAGTGGGTGCAAAATTAAGTGGAGTCAATATATACTGTCAAGAAAGAAAATTCAAAGAACATTTTTTTCTATACACATATACACATTAAATATTGTAACATCAAATATAGTTCTTTAAATGTAACGAAAAAAAACTTACGTGTTACATTTTTTCATTCTTGTATTTGTATACATTATGGTAGAATTCCACCATGATATGCATCAGCTTTATACTACATTAACAACAATTTTTCTGTCGACCAGTGTGATAAATTCGTTCATCAAAAATCCATTCGAACCGAAGAATTTCTGCAACAAATGAGGCACACATACCGAAGAACGATCGAAGCCCGTTTAGACTAACTAGCTAGCGAAGAAAGAGAAGTGTTTGCACAGTTCAGATCTTCAGCTCGTTTGTCAACCTTGTCCATTGTATGCGGTGCAGAATCATAATCAAGTACTCCTCCCTAGCTAGTTCATTAAATCGCAGATCTTATTGAGCCCGTAGATTGCGTAATGCGGCGATGATGCACCTGTGCATAACCAACTGCCATTAATTGTTCATTCTGTTTTCTGCATGCCCGTTTACCAATCGCCGACGCGTTCTTTTATTCCGTTTCTGAGATAATCGTGACTATCAGATAGATATGATGTAATTCTGATAGAATTTCTATTTGATAAGGGGGAATTCCAGTTATTTTGTTATTAAATACTAGCTTTTCAACGCTTATCTGCTTGGTTCGAATGTTAATGAACTTCTTCAACAAAGTTATCGATACAACGGGCAGATAAGCTCTAAGATAATTCATATTATTGTGAACAGGATGAAGGTGAATGGTTAACATAAAAGTGTTGTAAATGAGATAAAAAACACAAGGTTTAACTTTAATCTACACTTTATTTGAAAAAATTCGACGACGTTTCCCTGACACAGCAGCTTTATTAAGAATGATAAACAGAATGAAGAGTATGGTATTATAAACAAATCGTAGAACAAGTTGGATGAATAACAGGAAAATCCACACCGAGCCATAGTACAGTTAGTATGAAAGGTAATAAAAACTAATTAAACAAGTTAAGTAGGGGTGAATAATTCACATCTACCTGCTCATTCAAAAGCTTGTCCGAATGTTTGTATCTATTTATTTCTAATGCTTCTAGGAGATCTAATTTTGAACTTTTGATTTTATATGTAATATGTCAAAGTTTTTATTGAATGAATGGTTTTCTTGTATTAGGTGGTTTGAATAATTTGAATCAGATTTATTTTATCGAAGCTACGTTTATGTTCAGATGTTCTTATGCCAAAACTCACAAGAACCGCAATTGAGTTTATAGATTTCTGATTTACTTGATTTTTCAACACGAGATTTATTATTTTTAATATGTTTACCTAAGTTATTAGAAGTTTTGAAAGTTATATTAAGATTTTGTTTGACGAGAAAGGATTCAATATTTAATTATGTAATTAAATCAGAAATATTGAATCTGTTGGACGTTTGCATTGAACAAAATTATTTTTCTTTCAACAACATCTATTACAGTAGTGAAAATGGTTTGATCATGGGAAATTCTTTGAGTCCACTTTTAGCAGAGATTTTTATGAATAATATTGAATAGAAAATTCATACACATCCACTCATTTCCAAATTTCTTTATTGGTATAGATATGTTGACGACATCTTAGTATGTTTCATTGGAACTACTCGTCAATTAGACTTATTTCTTAATTTCATTAATTTCATCCATTTGAACATTAAATTCACGATAGAAATTGAACAGAACGATTCCATTAATTTTTGGACTTAAAATCACTAAACAAAATAATAATCATGTTTTTCGGTCTTTCGTAAACCAACACATACTGATACAATTATACATAACTACTCATTACATCCAATTCAACACAAAGTTGCAGCTTTAAACAGCATGGTAGATCGGTTACTCAATTTACCTTTATCAGTAGAAGATTATAATAAAGAGTTAAACATCATCAAACAGATAGCCATTAATAATTCATATAATCCGGATATGATAGATCTAATCATTCGTAAAAAACTGTATCAGAAAGCAATAATGAAGTATATCCTATTCATAAAGACTATGAAATATTCAACAGTTTAACATTCTGCGGTTCTGCAAGTACAAATATTAAATCCTTTCTCGTCAAACAAAATCTTAATATAACTTTCAAAACTTTTAATAACTTAGGTAAACATATTAAAAATAATGAATCTCGTGTTGAAAAATCAAGTAAATCAGGAATCTATAAACTCAATTGCGGTTCTTGTGATAAAATTTATATCGCTAGGACCTATAGGAGTTTTGGCATAAGAACATCTGAACATAAACGTAGCTTCGATAAAAATAAATCTGATTCAAATTATTCAAACCACCTAATAAAAGAAAACCATTCATTCAATAAAACTTTGACATATTACATATAAAATCAAAAGTTCAAAATTAGATCTCCTAGAAGCATTAGAAATAAATAGATACAAACATTCGGACAAGCTTTTGAATGAACAGGTAGATGTGAATTATTCACCCCTACTTAACTTGTTTAATTAGTTTTATTACCTTTCATACTAACTGTACAATGGCTCGGTGTGGATTTTCCTGTTATTCATCCAACTTGTTCTACGATTTTTTATAATACTCTTCATTCTGTTTTTCATTCTTGATAAAGCTGCTGTGTCAGCGAAACGTCGTCGAATTTTTTCAAATAAAGTGTAGATTAAAGTTAAACCTTGTGTTTTTTATCTCATTTATATCATGGATCTACATCAAGTAACGGCCTCTACAATTCAAATATAAGAGTGTTGTTTCTATTTTTTTTCCTTTTCGAAAATACATGAAATGATATAAAATATAACTTCTAATTCAATTGAAAGTGGAGGTAATGGTAGACCTACTGATGATCTTTACATAAGAAAAGTGTTCAGGATACTTGCGAGAACTGCAGAATATTGAAAACCAATTTCGAGAACATTCGTTTAGAATAAATAACTAAATCGATAATGATGTCAATTTCAAAATATTCGGAAAATACACATTCTTATGTCATATTCTCTTCAGATTCATCAAGTCCCCTCTGTCATAAATTTGAAGCCTTCAACTCCATGATCCACAGAGCATTCACAGCACCGATGTCGGAGAGTAAATTCAAATCAGAAATTAAATTGATCCAACAAATAGCCATGAAAAATCATTTTCCAACACAATTGATTGAAAAACACAACGCATTTGTTAGAAAAATGTTTTATACAAAAGTTTCAGGATTTTTTTGGCTACTTAATGGCAACCTCAAATTGTAGGTGGTAATACAGAAAGCTATCAAGTCACAAAGACATGAAACCAAGATAATTGAAGTTAAAGTTTCTGTTGACTTTCAGATAGCGATATTCAGCAAAATAATCATGCGAAAAATATTTGTTTTTAAAGTGTATTAATTTATTTATGATTCAGTTATATTGTTTTCTATTCAAATTTCATTAAAAAATAAGCAGAAAATTTGTGGGTTGGTTGTTTTCTACAAAATTGAAAAGTATTCAAAATAGACAAAGCCTTGAAATGAATTTCAAAATAAGGTAGTATTTTATTCAGAAAATCTACAATACTTATTCAACTTCGAAATCAAGTAAATTGACATTAAAATCATGAATATCTTCTTTAATATTGGCATCACTTTTCAAATTTTTGTGAAACATTTGACAATCTGATGGAATTAGGTGCATCATTTCGTTAAGGTTCCTGATTTTGGCTTCATAAATAGGTTTTCTATTAGGTCATGAAGAAATCAGATTCAAAAATATAGTACCATCTTCTTGGGGAGACTTGGGAGACTAAGGTAGTATTTTATTCAGAAAATCTACATACTTATTCAACTTCGAAATCAAGTGAATTGACATTAAAACCATGAACATCTTCTTCAATATTGGCATCACCTTTCAAATTTTTGTGAAACATTTGACAATCTGATGGAATTAGGTGCATCATTTCGTTAAGGTTCTTGATTTTGGCTTCATAAATAGGTTTTCCATTAGGTCATGAAGAAATCAGATTCAAAAATATAGTACCATCTTCTTGGGGAGACTTGGGAGACTTCTGTCTCGTTTTCCCCCGAAGATCGATTGTATCTTCAGGTGAGTCAAATGAATTTTGTTGAACCATAGGCTGAAATGGTTTGTCTTTTTCGATTCGTATGGATCTTATTTTGAGCCAATTGATTTTTTATGTTATCCACTGATGATTTTCTATTGACGATCTTTCATTCGATATTCTGAAAACTAAAATAATCATCAAATGCCATTTCAGTTACAAGTGGTTTTTTCCTTCGACAAGTTCTCATAATTTGTATATATTCCGAAGGTAGGTACAGTCTTTGATGACTCTATGTTACCAAAATCTGTATTGTTATATAGGAAACTATATCCTGCATACAGAAATTTTAGAGTAATATCGCTTAAGTTGACAAAACTCTCCAGTATTGATTTCAACATGAGCGCCAGCAAGAATCACTCCACAAAATAAGGTGGCGGACATTTGGTGATAGTTTGGTTTGTATGTGTTTTAGAAGGCAGGACATTACTTCCTGGGCTCCTCTTCCTGCAACTCCTTCAGCGCAGACATAACAGTATCCTTTGTCTTCCTTTCCGCTGTGAATACCGTCATAGTACATCCAAAGTTGTCGCTTGTAAGAAACGATGTTCGTTGGGATCCTTGACAAAGGTAATGTTTTCTCGAAGTCAAACGTGAGGAATTCATGATCTTCACTCTTTTACGCTAGTTGGAGATCTTGTCTTCTTAAGTTCTGAGTATTTTCACCATTTTCTAAATGAGTTGCAAGTTCCTCTAAAAGTTCTTCTTTTCTAACTGGATCCGCCTCATTCTCTGTTTGTATCTTGAGACTATCGCATATGTTGCAAGTATCTTCTTTCAATGGCTTGAATTTTAGGTTGAAATGCGTATAAAATATTTTTTCATCAGATGGCATACTGACAGGTTGTTCGGTTTCCTGTCAGTATATATAATACATTTTCTGCAAAGTCATTTCAGGGGGCAGGAATTAGATCTTTGTTTGGTCTCGTCTATAATGTGACTTGTATTTAGGAACTCTATTAATATGTTCAACAACTTCTTCAATTTCATTTTCGTTCAGTTTGTCTTGGTTTCGACCTCTTTGATCTATCATAGGTGCGTCTCTATTGAACTTCTTCATAGCAGTAGTCACTCTGAAAGTTTAGATAAAAATGATGATGAGATTTAATTTAATTCATTTATTTATTCGAAAACATAATATCAAGAATGAAAAACAGAATGAACGAAAGAAAAAAAGTTGGATGAAAACATGGTTATAAATAAAATAATAATTATGTTTTTTCGGTCTTTCCTAAACACATACTGATACAATTATACATAACTACTATTACATCCAATTCAACACAAAGTTGCAGCTTTAAACAGCATGGTACATCGGTTACTCAATTTACTTTTATCAGTAGAAGATTATAATAAAGAGTTAAACATCATCAAACAGATAGCCATTAATAATTCATATAATCCGGATATGATAGATCTAATCATTCGTAAAAACTGTATCAGAAAGCAATAAATGAAGTATATCCTATTCATAAAGACTATAAAATATTCAACAGTTTAACATTCTGCGGTTCTGCAAGTACAAATATTGAATCCTTTCTCGTCAAACAAAATCTTAATATTACTTTCAAAACTTCTAATAACTTAGGTAAACATATTAAAAATAATAAATCTCGTGTTGAAAATCAAGTATATCAGGAATCTATAAACTCAATTGCGGTTCTTGTGATAAAATTTATGTTTGTAGGACCTATAGGAGTTTTGCATAAGATCATCTGAACATAAACGTAGCTTCGATAAAAATAAATCTGATTCAAATTATTCAAACCGCCCAATGAAAGAAAATTCCTAGAGTCTTGATATACATTTCTCGGTACACAACTTTCTATTGGAGTTCATAAACTCTCGAATACTTCCGCTTTTCCGGATTTCTTCCATACGTTTTTTTTTCTGGTCTGTTGCACTCCAGCTGCAATAAAATTGATCTGGCAGTCACAGGATTTCAGGGACCAAAATCTCCCGAACTCATTCTTGTGAATCTCCCGAGCAATATTCTCGTTACATTTCAAGGTGCATTTGCAATCAAAGTCGAGAAATATTTTGGGTTCATTTTTTTCCTCTGTAGTTGAAGTATGTTTCATCGTCGTTTCTTTTGATATTTTTCTAGCTCCTGTTCTGTTCTGCATCTTTTTCTTTCTCTGCCTCTTTTGGTCTCATTTTGGTCTGTTTATTTTCATCAGGAATTATATTATTATCATTTTCAGCAACAATATGTTGAGGTACGGTCAGATCATTCTCATCAGAGGTGGAGCTTTCATAGTTGGCATCTTTGACAGAGTCGTCATTATCTTCCGACTCTGCAATATCGTTTTCCTGGCTCAAGTTTTTTCTGCAGGAACTGGTTGACTAGTACTAGGGCAGACAACTGCAGAACCATTCAAACTGTTTTCATTTATAGGAGGCTCTGCATTATCCACACAAAATATACTTTCATTATTTGAAATACCAGGTTCAATTAAACCGAAAATTAAATATACTGCCATATTTACATCGCGTGAATTTTCGTTGATGGTGATACTCTCGGCATGTTGTACGATCTTTGTCACAAATCTTTCTTGTTCCTCCTCACATTCTGAAATAATATGTTAGATTCATGTTAATTTGAAGGAAGTTTACTGCTTCAAATTTGTGCTCGAAACTGCATCGAATATTGAACTTTATCATAAAGAAAATATTCGGAGAAAAGGTATCGAACTGGTAGTTACTTAAGCAGGAAGTTGAAAATCGATAAAGAAGAGTAACGGATATACTGAAAAATACTTAAATGTTGAACTCTGTTATCGAAAATTCTAGTAAAGTATCAACACATCACAGGAACCAGATTTGCAGAAAAATATAAGTATAATGCTTCAAAATATACATTCGATGGGTCCTATTTTGATACATCTTGAAAAAAAACTTCAGAAACACACTGAGTACACGTTAATATTTCGAGGTTATGTGGAAATTCTTATTTTGCAAGAACTAACCAACCCATTTGGGCGATGCGGGAAAACGACATATTGCAATTTATATTTCAACCAAGTGGGTTGTATTCTGCACTAATGTAAGCAGAACATGCGTGAATAAAGGCTTGATAGATATTATCCTCGACTCATATTGCGTCATAACATTGGTTGGTAGGTTTCTGCAATTTGAAGAATAGGTTACAGAAGGTTTGTTTCCGTTACCAACTCCGTTTTGGTAAGATTGTGGTTGGTATGTTTATGCAATTTTACCTTTTCTTCAAGGGTATTTTCTAGGTCAAATTACATTTTACTTATGCGAACCCTTGTTTTTTATTATTTATTTGAAAAGGGTATGAAATTTTATGTTCAAAAATAAGTTTGACCATGTTCCCAACCACATGTTTCGAGGTGGTTTCAAATTCAAACAATTCAAACAACAAGTAATTGTTTTGCAGTTCTCCTGAGAAGTACTACTGACTAAAAAACAACAACTTTGCCAAAAACAATAAATTCCGCTAGCCATCCTGTGAAAGTCTATGAGGATTTCCAAAAAAGCTAGAGTGTTTTATTATTATCCACAAAAGCATGGTGGTCACAGAAATACTACCAATTTTCGCCAATTTGGCGTACGGAGCTTGTAGCAGTAACTGATTGTGAATCTTGAATAGGTTTTTGAAATATTTGTTATCCGAGATGGTGAATCAAAAACTTCGGAAATTTTTTAAAAACGGGTGTTTTAAGATTCATTGATTACGAATTTCGGATTAGGTTTCACAAATTCGTTATTCAAGATTGCGGATAAAAGGTGACGGAGACTTTTCAAATTTTAAAGAATTTTTGTTTAAGTAATCAGCCAATCAGTCAGAATGTTAATTAGCATCAGTCTGCTTTTCTTGATGCCTTACTGACTACTATCCAGTAACTGGAATTTCTCAAAATATTAAAGAGAACTTTGGCCGAAGACGTAGTCGAGGTATTACTCGAACATAATTTTACTACTTCTGTGGTCCGAGTTGAAACGAACAATATCATGGTCTGTCAAGACACATCTTCCTGCGTTTATCTCTAGTTTTGCAAAATATATTTAATTTCAAGTGAAAAATCATCATTTTGGAGAAATTCCATTGAATCAAGAAATTGTCATTAAAATTCGTCTATCAATTTGGAATTTTCTTATTATTACTCAGGCGTGTCGAAATTGTCGTTTACGATTTTATGTTCGAATTGCATTAGTTATTGACGAAATTTGGTTAATTTGGTGAAAATTAGGAACTCATAGGAGATAACAGTCGGTAGGTATTAAAATACACAACCGAATTCTGGGACCATTGATAAAACTTTTCATTTACACATGTGCACACCTTTTTTGTAAAATATGAAATACATCACATGTTTTTTGTATATGACCACATTTGCATTTGTTTAAAGAATGAGAGTTTTCCATTCTTTGATTTGATACAAATTCGATCGGTTGCGGTGTTTTGTGATTCTTTTACTGTTCCCAAATTTGCAGTTAAAAAAGGATTGAAATGAGCCTGAAGTTTTAAGGAATTTTACTCAATAATTGCGATTCGTAACGCGTTTCACTACACTGTAGCTTCTTCAGACGAATGAATATACAGAAAATAACATTTTTTTCAATTTTTTGTTTTCTCTTATAATATAAATGAGAATATAACTATAAATGTTCTTGAGTAATTAAAAGCTTATTGGGTTGCTTCTTCCTTAGTGGTTATTTATGACAGGTATATCCAATAAAATTAAGGAATAGATTGCTACCTTATAATTGAAAAGATTCAATAGAGGTGAAGGACTTAAATCAACTTGTTCATTGATGAGTCCACCTGAGTGTTTGTATTTATTGATTTCTAAAGTTTCCCAAAGATCTACCTTCCAATATTTATTATCTGTATGCAAAATTTCAAACTGTGGGTCGAAAGAATGATTATTTTCTAAGACATGATTCGCGTAATTTGAATCTGATTTTTATTTGAAAAACTGCGTTTATGTTCCGATATTCTAATATTAAAATTTCTATGTGTTCTACCAATGTAGAAATTATCACAGTCATTGCAATTCTATCGATAAACAACTGATTTATTGTTTTTACCTGGTTTGGTTTTATTATTTTTTATATATTTGCCTAAATTATTATTAGTTTGGAAAGCTATGTTGAAATTATTGCTACTTAAGAATGATTTCAGTTTCTCACTTGTAATGCCAACGTAGGTTAAGGTGTTGAGAAACTTTAGAAATCAATAAATACAAACACTCAGGTAGACTCATCAATGAACAAGTCGATTTAAGCCCTTCACCTCTATTGAATCTTTTCGGGGAGCAATCTATTCCTTAATTTTATTGGATATACCTGTCATAAATAACCACTTAAGAAGAAGCAACCCAATAAGCTTTTAAATACTCAAGAACATTTATAGTTATATTCTCATTTATATTTTTCTGTATATTCATTCGTCTGAAGAAGCTACGGTATAGTGAAACGCGTTACGAATCGCAATTATTAAGTAAAATTCCTTTAAACACAGTACTTGTTTTTTATTATTGATAATGGAATTTTACCAAGTAAAAGCCTCCTAAATTCAAATCTATAAAAATTTTCATGTTTACAGTGCTAGTCAATTTGGCCCTCTTTACAAAACGATTGAACACACCTATCAAATTACTTTGGGCGTCCACATCTGTGGCATGAGAGACATTATCTACTCCCAATAGTAAAGATTAAAAAAAAATATTTCGATTTGAGTACGATTTTCCAAATGAAAATGAGTTTGTGCGCGCCAGGGATTTTTTCGCCTTAAATTTTTTGTATGTTATATTATTATCTCGTTCCTCTAAAAAAATAAACAAGTAAATCGATGAGATCACGTTAAATACGTCCGAATACCCATTTCATTATTAATCATAATTTTATTACAAATGCGGAAAATCACGTGCCCTCCATAAAACGTCTCGTTGCAATATGCGGTTAGAACAATTGTCTCCACGGCGTTCACGATCAATTCGATGAGGCACAGATAACGAACAATAAGAACCGCGCTCTTCATAAATTTCCTTTCTCTTCCTGAGAAATATCTCACAGCAACACTACTCACAAAGCTGTCGAAACAAGCCGCGAAAGTGGAAGTGAATCCAGAATTTCCATTACGAAACACTTGAACGGCACTCTCATGCATGTTTCTTATCTTGAGAATACGCCAGTAAAAATGTTTACATGCGCTCTAACGTACGTTAAAAATTCCTTACCATGATCCTGTAGATCCTTAACGCCATAATCGACTTTGGTACAATGCCTTGTAATTGAGATAAAATCATATAGAGAATAATTGTATAGTTATCAGGATTTCATCCGAGTGAAATGTTACATAATACTGGAATTAAGAGAAATATAAAAATCATTGTTAGGAATCAGCGTTGAGATATATTACTGATATTACATTTCAGCATTTAAATGTCTTTTATTTTATGAAACGATATACTTGTTAGCTCAATTATAATCCTTCTTTATTTGAAGTAAATTATCTCATCGATAACATGCAAAATTTATCGTTATATGTATAAAACATTGAGGACTTCTAATCAGGAAACAGTGTTCAACTTTCCGTAGAATGTTAAATATCCTTGTGAGTGATATTGACGATTTATTTATTGGATTTCATTTTTACGAACACGACCAGATTCGACTGTCAGGTAATTTTCAAGAAGTCAACTACAGGAAATGAACCTACTTATATAAATACTAACCTAATTTGATATTAAGAAGTGGAAAGGTATTATTGTCCAGCTGGCTATTAAGGGTGACCTCACTTGGATTTTCATTGATTTCCAAAGATTACAACAGGATCATTCTCTTTCCTTTGTTGCAATCATGAAGAATTTTTATATTATCTAATGTAATTGAATATTCTGTTGTTTTTATATATGTTCACATATTGACGAATTATTGTCAGAAGATAAAAGTTCTTTGAATCTGGTTTCAAAATTCCTACCTGTCTGTCCAATAAATTAAAATAATGGGAATAATAGGAATTTCGAAATCAAATTCAGATATTATTTATAACATATACATATACATACATATAAAAACCACAAAACATTTAATAGCATTTGATGATATCAAAATTCTCAATAATTGCGAGAAAAGAATGAGAATGAATTTGCTGGAATGTTTGGAAAACAATGAACATTATAAAAATCCAAGTAAACTCACCCTCAATAGCCAGCTAGACATTAAACCCTCGCCAGTACTTGATATAAAATTAGGCTAGTATCTATATGAGTCAGTATTTCTCCTGCAGTTGACCACTCGAAGATGATCTGATGGTCGAAACCGGTCGTGTTCGTAAAGATGAATAGTGGAGGGTACGAAATATATTTGACTTCATCTTCGTCTCAAATATCCTTTCCTGAAGGAACTGGTGCCCCGATGCACCCTTCCTAATCTTCGACAGTGCCACACTATAGTATAACAGTCCTATCGGATATCATGAATAGGAGCAATATACTGCAGTTCCGGTCCCATTTGACCTAGTCAGTATTGCACATTCAATCTCATCACCAAGTCCGACAGCTACCTACTCATCCCCATCCGTTGAAGCACATCAAGACATGCATATGTATTGGCTCCATCCTACGAACTGACAAAGACGTCACTAACCAGCGCAACCTGGAAATCATGAAACAAACAGAATACTTCAAGAAAGAATACTGGTTCTTCTATTCACCGCAATGCTACGCACTTTGTCTGCAAGAAGCGAATTGTCGAAACGCTGTGTCTGTGGCTGTCAATTATGTGTAGAGGTGAGAAATAAATGAACCGTACAATTCAAGTGGCCTAAGAATTCAAATAAAATGACATGGTTTCATTAAGTCTAGAATATTTTTTTTTTCCGAAGGAGAAGGGTCTTACGAAAGTCCGTGCCGAATTTGGAGCCCCTAGCTCGGATGAAGGAGCCTTGAGGATTTTTTCGAAAATTTTCGACGAAACGTCACCGAGAGTGAACGGAAAGTCTGAACGGCGAGATTTCTTCCAAAAGAAAGCACCGAAAAAGCGATAATTAAAAAATCTCCGATTTTTCGCGAGTGGAGGGGAAAATTTCGTCGGAATTTCATATCTATACAAATATTTCCATCGCGTTCGATCGTTTCAAATCTTGGACCAAGAGCAAGCCTCGAGTTTCGCATATTGCGCCGTTATAGTTTCGTTCCCATCAAACCACGGGAATACTGGAAAATCTTCGAGTCAACGAAGGGCTATCGGCAAAATTTGGCTCCCGTTTCCTAATTCCGAATATCTCTGATGCCCAGAAATCAACGAACGTCGAGCTGTCAAAATAAGTAGATTTCTTCTATCTGTCCTACTCATACGGGGCTACCGGGAGAATGGATTCCGATGTCGAACGATTGCCACATATCTCGAAATCGGAACGGTGAAGAGAAATCGTTACTATACGACTTAATTTTCGAATTCGCGTTGAATTTTGAGACCTAGATTTTCAAGAAAAAGACCGGAAACACGGGGGCGGAACCAGTCACCGCTCCTACCGCCCCTACGCTATTTAATGTCGGAAGTGAGCTTCACCAACTTATTATTAGTAATAAATATGGTTTCATTTCTTATTTTGTTCCCATATAATCAAGATTGATGTTTATGTTCACTTAAATCAGACTGGTAGCACCCGCTAATATTAATAAAATTAATAATACATTGTTTACTTTTGTTTTGCTTAGAGTGAATGAATATATTCGTCATCAAAGATTACATGACACGTCAGTTACAACAGATAATTCCACAAACTATGTATACATACTCATCAAAATTTTTATACGTTAAAATTTCCATAAATTCTTCATGTGAATAAAAAGACCGCTCAAGAGGAAATTTTTCAGTTTTTCATTGAATTAACTTTGTTTCTGGTTTCTAATATTTTCAGGCAACTCAAAATACATTTTGAATCCCTATTATAAATACGAGTTTTGGGTCATTTTCATTCGGTGGAGTGGGATCGCCAGATCATGTCTGCCTCTTGTGTTAAATGAGTGGAGATCACCCCGCTTTGGATAGACATTCTTATCTGCATGAACCTGCTTCAGAACTTCATAGATATACACACAGTAAATTGAGTATATGTCCTTCCTGAAGATTGGCTTACATGAGTCTCTCGTTTTCAATTTGAAAATTATTCGCAGAGCCTTCTTCTGCAACAAGAAAACCTTATCTCTTTCAGATGATAATTCCCACATCTGTATAACATATGACTTTACAGCATAGAAGAAAGCGAAGTACGCAGTTTTCGCTGATTGTTGCGTACTTACAATCATGATTTTTAGCAAGGCAAAAAGTGACCGTGACAAGTTTTCATACGTTTTCTCGATGTGTGTCGCCCAGGTGATTCTTGAATCAATCCATACAAGAAGAAACTTCACTGATGCAATCTCTTCTCTTGGTCCAAATATGAGTTCTTCTGTTTTGTCTACGTTCAATTATTTCAACTTATTTTTCGAGAACCGAGTTCTGGAATCATATATTACTTCTTCCTTTTTCCTTTCAAGTTGTTGTTTGCTTGAACTTTCAATAATTGCTGAAGTATTATCACCATAGAGAAAAGCATTGCCAATTGGTATGTCGATATCATTGATTATGATCAGAAAAAGGAGAGGGCTAAGGATGGACCGTTGGGGGACCCCACACTTTTTTATCTCCGACCTGGTACATGCCAATCTCAATCAATTGTGTCTTTTGCCACGAAAGCCACAGAGCTTGAGCTCTGTAACATATGAGGTAACACATTTAAATGTAGTTCTTAAAGACTAATTTAATTAATGTTTTTTATTCAGTTAGGATACATTAAAACAGGCGATATTGGAATCACCAGACTTATGTTTTCTATCGTTTCGAAACGATAGAAGACAAAAAGGTAATTCGCGGGGTGAACTGACGTCGATTCCGGAAAAAACGTTTAAAAAATGTTTTGATGATTGGCCTATTCGTTGTTGGAAATGTATAATTTCGAAAGGGACCTACTTTGAAAGCAAAACAATATATTTGGTTGAAAAGTAAATATTTTGAGGTCCATTGAACAATTCTCGCTTTTTTTTAACAGAATGTAGTTCAAAGATTCAAGAAGCGCCAGTTGAAAGATATTTCTATTTCACTAGGACATCATGTCTGAAGCTAAGCAAATATCGACCAAGATTACCCTATAAAACTAATTTAGTGTAAATTACACGATGTACAAAGTCGTTTACACGTAAGTTCAGTCCGCCCAAATTATGAATGCAACGAGCCCCGTGCTGTGAGATGCCGTTTAATCTCTCGCAGAATCCGCACAGGTTCAGTTCTTGACAGATCGACGGTCCATTTGTCACTTGCCAGGCATTGTGCTAGTCTCATAATCTGGAACTCCTACTCCGCAAGTGGCTCATTAAAGAACCCGATGGATTGTGTAATGGGATCGGAGGACGATCCCCACCTGCAGACCGCGTCGCATTCTTGGCGAAATGCATTCGGAATAGTTAGTTACTCGCTTCGCTAATAAACACGCGAAAAGCAGATAACTACACCATCTAATAGAATAGTCGCAGAAATTTTCTTACGCAATATTTCAGTTTCGTAAACAGAAAAATTGTGTTTCACAGAGGCACAACTCGAAAGAATAATACATGAAAAGAAATCAACTACGACGGTGTCTATATGGAATACGGTATTTTATTGGAATTGATGTTTAACCTGGCGTTGGTGTGGTGGGGTTAAAATTACTCAGAGTGTTACTTAATTGCGGATCACAAAAACACGGAGACTGTCAGCGCCCCCAACCCTTCAGTACTTTCAAATGTTGAACTGAATATTGCTGCCTCAGTTGCCTCAGTTGAATTAATATATTTGTTATTTGAGTGCGAAGTTCGATTTGGTGATTTTCACCACACAACACCACTGACGTTATCGATTATAGACAATTTTGGTGATAATCACCCCTCCACACTATTTTTTTTTCTTCAAGTTATATAGGTACGTTTTGTGATGTGGGGTTAGATTTAAGGTAATATTAATTTTTTTGCTGGTTTTTTAGAGAAATGAGTTACGAAGAACAACAAAGGAAGCCCCTCGCCTTATGGCATGATCTGGAAAATGATGAAGACTTTGTCGATTCGTGTGATTCTGAAAATGAAGATATAGTTCAAGGAAGTGCACATGATTCTGAATCAGAACAGGGAGACGATTCGGGACAAGTTGATGATGACGTAGGCGTTCATTCAGAAGATGAACAAGATGATAATCAAACAAAATCATCTAATACAACGTCATCAGAAAATTGTTTCATCATGTGGTCAAAAATTTGTCTCAACCGAGCAGCACGAATCAGATCGGAAAACATAATTAGGGTAAGTTCTCAGTAGTAAGGCCGGCTGCAAGGAACCGCAAAACAGCTGAAGAATGCTTTGATATTTTTTTTGATAAGGTAATTATTGCTAGTATTATAAAATAGACCAATCAGCGTCTGGCTACTATTCGGGATCTTTATGATGGTCAGCACAAATATGTGGTCAAAGAAGTGGATGCTGCCAAACTTCGTGCTTTTTTGGGTGTACAAAACGGATCTTTTGAATCTAGAGGACCTATGGAAAACTAATGTTTTAGGTATTGATATATTCAGAAGAGTTATATCTCTGCAAAGATTTCAATTACTACTCAGATGCTTTCGTCTTGATAATTCTGAAAACAGACAAATTAGGCTACAAATTGATAAATTCACCCACATTAGAGCATGTTTGTTGAAAACTGTCAAGGCGCTTATTTTCCTAGCGAGTACAGATACAGATACCTGCATTTCGTGGTCGATGTACTTTTCGAGTATATAGGCCAAATAAACCTTCAATGTACGAATTGAAAATATTCGCTTTAGTCGATGCAAAATCATATTACGTGCTGAATACGGAACCAGATGCGGGTCAACGACAAGATGGCCCATTCTAAGTACCCTATTCACCATTCGATGTTGTTGAGAGATTAGTGGCACCTATCAGTCAAACTAACCGAAATGTGACTTTCGGCAACTGGTTTAACAGTTTCCCGCTGATGCTCCATCTGTTGAAAAATCAAAAACTTACTTCCGTTGGTAGTAAAATAAAAAAATAGAGCTGAGGTTCCATCTGCATACTAGAAATCGAGAAGTCTTTTCTACCAAATTTGGTTTTCAAAAGAACACTATCATATTATCATATATACTGAAGAAGAAGAAAGTAGTACTGGTGTTGCCTCCACACTTCACCATGACAATAAAATAGCTGAAAGAACTTGATAAGCGAAAAGACCTGAGATAATAGATTTTTATAATTTCACCAAATGCGGAGTAGATGTTGTCGACGAACTAAGCGGAAATTATGACGTATCACGTAACAGTAAAAGATGGTCACTAAGCATTTTTTTTTGAACGTCGGGGCTATCAATGCTAGAATAATATATCAAAGCAACAAAAGAAGAGAATTCCTTTCAGATTTGGGTTTGCAGCTTGTGCAAAAGCATCTTCTGTCTCGTGAGGATAATGAGAGGTTGCCTAAGCAATTGAAAAATTCAATCGAATCTTCATTGAATGGGCACGGATTAGAACCGAATGAAAGAGAAACGCCAGAAAACTATTGGAATATGTGGAGTGTGCCCAGGGGTAAAGATAGGAAGTGTGCTAAATGTGAAGTTTTTTGTGTCTGGAGCATAATCTTATTCTATGTCAAAATTGCTATCAATAGCACACTGTAAAATTTTTATCTTTCAATATTTCTAGTTCGCGTTTTTTCGTAGATTGAATCATATATTTGTGTTCATTTATTTGATATTCAGATTCTACTGAATGAAAATGTTTTTTATATTCCAAACTAAACAAATGTATGTTTTTCTTTCATGAAAATTATGTCGTGAAATTTTTTTTATATATCTATATTCTATAGGTGGGTGAATCAAATGCACTTTTTTCTGAAAAAAGATGGTGTCTGTTAACGCAGTCCATTATCAAATTCTCGAAACAAATTGTGAAAATAATTTTTTCACGCGAAAAACCAAATGGGGTGAATTTCACCCAACAACACCGGATTAATATTTACTTACTAATTAATTCATTCGTACAAGTATAACACGACCTTAGAAAAGCATGGTATTTAAAATCGGCAAAATTGATCACTACTTTGTCCATTTCAATTCAGAATAGTAATAATAAATGTATTATATTGAAACGATCTCATATTGAAATTTAAATTTTGAATATGTCGAGGAAATTGTTACGTTCAGTTTCAGCAGTGATGGTTATTTTACTAGTCATTCAATTAAGGAGATGCAAAAACTTGTCTATGTTTCTGTGTCTCGTAAACCTACAAGATCATTAACGTATCTATACCAAAAAATAATCTGTTTTTGTGCGAAGTTATTATTGATTATAGATTTTTTAGTTCTCGCAATATCATAGGCATAAATATCGAAGACTTTTGTGTAACTTTCTCCTATTGTCGCAAATGTTCAAGACTGTTCCTGAAAATATCTGCTATTAAGGGGCTGAATGAGGATCCCATCGGAAGTCCTGACGTTTGTTAGAAAATTTTGTTTCAAATAGGAAATAATTATCTGAAAGATTACAAAATTCATATATGTGTGGTAAAGTGTTATTTTGGTTAGAAATTTATTTCATTACAGTCGGATATTCATCTATTCGAATGTTTGACAAATTTAAAATCAAAATTGCTAAATTTTGAAAGTTTATCTTTCAGGACTATAGAATCAAAATGGTGGATTGCAGATGGAAGTTGAAGAATACAATGAATTTGTTGTTTGAAAACTTGCTAATTTTCCTGCTGGTGTGTTTATGTTGGATACAATTGGCCAAGCGGAGTTTTCCCTTTTAGTAGTTTGATGAAACCGTATATTTCTGGAGTTTAAGTGTTCGTTGGAAAAGTTTCTTCTTGTCTCCTTCTGAATGTGCAGGATAGTTCGATAGATCCAATTCATGTTCGATTTCCTCAATGAACTGTTTTGTGGGTCCTCTTGAAAGTCTTGTTACATCGAAATTATCGATGATATTTTGCATTTTTTTTTGGGTATTCGATTACTTTTTTTTTGTCGAAGCACACTATATTATTCCTTTATCAGCTTTCGTAAGAATTATATCTTCATTCTGTAATTTGGTCGAATTACATTCTATTATTGCCGGCTCGGTGGCTTATGGGATATGATGCTCGTCTCCTGCGCAATGTTGCCTGGGTTCAATCCCCACAAAGTAGGTGCGATTTTTCGGATTCTGGGAATCGCTTTAGTATCCATATTTCGGAGGAGATGTAAAGCCGTCGGTCCTGTCTAACACAGATGTGTTGAACATTGAAGATTCCTTCCCTCGACACGAGTGCGGTTCGGCAGAATTCCCGGGTTAGTAAGGTGACAGAATTCCCCAGCATGTCATTAGCCGAAAGGCGGAAATAGAGCACGTTAAAGGAATAACAAACAAACAAAAACAAACGTTCTATTATTACAGTGTCATTCTGTTGAGTGAGTGTTATGTTCGTTTTTTCTCTTTCATTGATATTGTGTAAGAAGATTACAATTATTTAAGGAGTTTTTGTGTCGTTGGATGTTTAGTTCAGCTTTGACTCCATCGAGAAAGTTTCATGAATCTCGGGTAGAAATGGTATTTGACTTTTTTGTGTTTGATATCGGGGGTTGAGTATTTGAAATTGTTGTTTTCTCGATTTCTAGTGCAGTGAGTTTTTTGAAAAAATATGACATTTTCCACCTGATGTTTTGGTAACTTGCATTTTCAGTTTGTAGTCTAAATAATCGAATTCGATATTATGTAGAAGATGAAGTAACTCATTTTGGACTGTTTGATGTATAATTTTATGTTGTCTCGAATTCTGTAGAACCTCTCGATTTCTTCTTTCATCCACATTAGTTCAATTTTTGGTTTGCTTTGTAGATGGAGGTGACTTTGAATTGGATATATTTTGGAATCACTTTTCATTTCAAGCACTCTTTGTTAAAGCAAACCATATCATAGTAACCCATTGCTGGATTCAAATTGTAGCCTATAATACATTTTCATCAGTTTTGCTTCAATAGCATTTCTAATCAGAGATATTGCTGATGAAATCATTTTGTGAAACTTCATTTCAATATGAAAAAGTGAAATGCTTTTGTCAGATTTCTACAATGTTTATTCGAAAATGAACTTTGTGGAAATTAGACGAAAGTTTTTTGGTTTCATTTGTATTTATATTGATGAATTTTCATCAAATGAATCTATCAAAAATATCATTAATATCAACAAAAGAAAAACATTAAGCGAAAACACTTGAGAGCCGCCTTGATTCTATTGACTCAAAACAATCTTATTCATTTTTATATACTCACTGGAGAAAATGCAGAGTTAATACAAGTACATGATTTAAAACCTGAAATAAATGAATTGAACTCTTTGTTACGGAAAATTGTTAGCTCTGTCCCGAGTCAAGATACCATTCATTTTTAAGTATTGGATTGTCCTCACAGAATATTGCAATTCCAGGGTTTGCAGATTGAGATGTGTCATTGGAATTTCATCAGTATATATTTTGAATTATGACCATATGAATAATTTCTCAACAAGTGGTAAACTACTGAACTAATTGTCTCCGGTAACATAACGATTGGTACCGGAAATTAGATGGATCAATCGGAGGACAATGTCTTCACCTGAGTTTTTTACCCTATATGGACCTTCAGGTTGCATTCCCACATAGGGTCCCAAATTAATCGTGTAGCATGTTTTTGGATCAACTAGAGCACACATTTTGATATCATATTTGGCTGGCTTACTTGGTATATATTGTTTGAAACCATATCTGGCTCTGAAAGCTAACAGTTGTTCGTCTACAGTAGGAAACTCACTTGGTGTGAAATTAGCTTGAAAATTCACTAAGAAATTTTCGAAATCTTTCCGAATAGGAGACAACATATCAACATCGCGTCTCTCGTTTCTAGTTTCTATATCGTTACATCTTATTCATCTTAGAAGGAACCTGAATCAATTTTCACTCATACAAAGGTAGCATGATTAGATTCCGCTTCCTCTAGAATTGTCCCAAATCTTTTTCAAATTGTTTCTTGAACTCCTGTGTCAATGAGAGACAAAATTCTCATAAACGCACTCATTTCCCTTTCATCAGTTTTTCTCGCGTTCCGAATCGTGCCAAATTTGTTTTGAACATTTTCTATATATATATATATATATATATATATATATATATATATATATATATATATATATATATATATATATATATATATATATACAGATTATAATCTTACACCTCTGAACTTGACAATGCAAAAGGTAGATTATGATATATTTGATGATAATTCTAAAAGAGAAAGTTGGATGCAGAAGGAATTACACGGAAAGCACCTAAAGAATTGAAAATGATTATATTGATGAAACTGCATCGAATAAATGGTTAATATCTGGAGAATTGTTTGCTGAAACAGAAGGCTTGGCAATTGCGATCCAGGACCAGGTTGTTTTTACAAGGAATTATAGAAAACATATCATCAAACAAAATATAGATGATTCTTGCCGTAGATGTTTCTGTTCTTCAGAAACAGTTTTTCATATATTATCATCTTGCTCAGTCCTTGCTTCAACAGATTATTTAGAAAGACATAATGCTGTCGTTAATATTATTCACTTCAATCTAGGAATTAAACATGACCTAATTCCCAAAAGTAAAAAATTTCAAAATATGAACCTGAGATTATTTGTGAAAATGACAAATATAAACTTTATTTTGATAAAACAATTCTGTGCAACAGAGCTGTAAAACACAATAGACCAGATATCGTTCTTAATGATAAACAGAATCAAATAACATATATAATTGATATTGCTATACCCGACACACATAATATACAAAATAAATACAATGAAAAAATTTCAAAATATATGATGCTTGGCGACGAGATTAAAAAATGTGGAAAATGAAGAAAATATTTATTCTACCGATTATTATTTCTACAACAGGCGTTATTCCTAGAAATCTTCACAAAAGTATTGAGATTTTGGGTCTGAAGAAAAATTTGTTTGAACAGTTACAAAAGATAACAGTCATCAAATCTTGTAATATTCTTCGTAGGTTTCTTTCCGAAAATAATAATGAGGTAGAGTCATAGGTTTTCTTTAGTTTATACTGCTCAGAATCTCATTTCATATTTTATTTATTTGTTTATATAAATGTAATATAATTAACTGACAATTTTGTCATATTTATATTCAGAGCAGTATTCTATTTGATCGTTCACCACTTCACACACAAGGAAACTATTAATGAGTAACATTCAGTGTTACTTGACTAAGGTCCGTACACTGGATTTTTCCGGGGAGAAAGCCTCTGACACTACTCGTTGGTACATTGATATCATTGTCTGATGATGCTATAGTATGTATATATTCTGGTAGATTGATATATTCTCATAACATTTAACGTTATCCTAATATATAATTACTCCAGGATATGTTTTAATTATAATCATTGCCTGGCAATGGTATTAATTACCGGGTGGTGGATTTATATTTTTCATGAAATCAGTTTGATTGCATGAACAGATATATGGGCAACTCGTCGGGGTAAAACCCATATATATATATATATATATATATATATATATATATATATATATATATATATATATATATATATATATATGGATTTCGGTTATTGCATCAAGAGCATTACTTTTCGTTTCAGGAGTTGTCTTACAATATTCTGGTAAAATTTTTCTCCATTTTGTTATTTTGTCTTTTCTACGTAAAAGCTGACGAACGCGTTGAATTGGAAACATTTTCTTCATCGGAAAGTTCTTCAACCTCTATCACATCCTGCTCTGAATCTATGTCATGGATGTTCTCCCCAACAACAATTTGTTCTGCATTATCATCTTCCTCATCATTGTTTTCATCAGAGGAATTTTCAAAATCACTAAGAAGTTCATTGAACCACAATAACCAGACTTCAGGATCTTTGCTGAACTGTACACGTCGTCTTATGGGTTCAGACATACTTTTTTCTTTTCAAGGTACCAAGAAATAGAATTTGAATTGAACTGTTTGAAACTCAAAGTAAAACGTAAATGCTCTCGTGGCCTACAATCGTAGACCAGTCATATACAGAATCAAATATCTTCAAAAACTAATCGCTAACATTGTCAGAAATATACTGATTCACTGAATCCTAAAGTTTTGTACAGCTACCGAAGAGTAGGCGCGTGTGATAAAAATAGTCTACCAATGAACGTCATTCATAATGGCGTGATCTACGATCGTAGACCACGCGAGTAACGGAGGGTTAAGAGCTATTTGCTCTTGATAATCCAGTAACTACCATTAGTGCTCTATTAAAGCTTATATTGTATATCCTTTTCTTTCCAGATAAAGAAAAACAATTAAAAATACACATCGAGTTCCCTCGAGAATATTTTCAATTTGAGTAACGTGAAATGTAAAAACCAACTCTTCTTCATCATCATTTTAAAGTACCCCATTCCTCCAACTAGTCCCCACTATATACATGCCGTGCAGATTTTATCGCGAATTGCGAAACGAATGCATAACCGCCTAGAGCTGTCTCAATTTTGTCCAAAATTTCATTTCCCTTTATAATGCCATCCTCGCAAAGTGCAATAAAAGCGAAGAGTTGTTGCACGATAAACGCTTTCATTTGCCTACATCATAACCTCGAAGGTGGAGAAGATTCAGCTATTTAATTTCTCTGGAAATGTTTTATTCAGTCGACAGAAGCATGAGAATTTCTCCAGAGTCGCTGAAGGTGGAACCCCTTTATTAGACGAAAATGAATGAACCTTTGTTGATATTTCTCTTGTAAAGACAAATGGATGATTCCTTCTAAAATGTTAATGATCTCTATTATTACGATATAGAAATCAATTTCACGACGAAAATACTCCACACCACCGAAAAGGGTTCCAATATGCTTGTAGGAATATGAATAATTTTTCTTCTCGCTTCTTCCGGGAAGAAATTTTACTTTAATTTATTATTGTTATTATTCTAATGAAGTAACCAATAATATACACAGTTTTCAAAATGTTAAAAAATCAATTTATTATCAAAAATTGAATGTTTCGAAGGTTAGTTATTTAGATATGTGTATGTAGAATAACTAGTTAAAATTTCCACCAAATCGGTTGAATATATTTGATTTAGTGCTTCCCCGGAATTTCAGAAACATGGTATCAAGAAAAACGTTTCAAAGTCACGGCAACGAATAATACTTACATTCATTAATCAGCTACACCCGGTGCATAGAGTAATCCTTTCGTTTCTTCAAAGTTGTCATTTTCAGCAGCTTTGAGAGCCCAGCGTAAGGTTTTGGCCTCTTTGCAGTTTTGGATTCTGCAGTTTATTTCGCCCTTAAAATCCATGCATTGTCAACAATGTCTGCGTAATCCCTTGCTCTCTGACTTATTGTGACGCCCATGTCATGATTCACTTCAAATTCTTTGTTATTTTTTGTTTTTCTGCACTTGTACTCATGAAAATTAATATCAGTTTCTACAGTGAACTGATTCTCTTGAAACGATCTTTCTTTTCCACCTTTATTTTCGTGTCTTTGTTGGCTAAGACCCTTGTTTCCCATTTTAGAGCCGTGTGCACTCGTCGAGCGAAAAAAGCTAATGAACTACTCGAAAATATTTCTCGTATACTGTACGAAATTCTTACATTTTGTCTTAGTCAATTGAAAAGGTTTGCTTCGATAAATATGTAAACCTGAATATCTTTAAATAGTAATAGTTGGGAGGGCCATAAAAGAGGAATGGTCAGAGCAGCTGCCTATTGTTTTGCCTATAACTTTGAAAACATTCTGAACTTCGGTATGAAAATTTGAGAGCGTATTTTTGAAATGTGGTTCTTTTGAAAAATTGAAAAAAAAACAATTTGTTCAACCCATCACACCGGTATATACTACCTTTAACTGAGAATCTGTACTGATATTTTATATCTAGATTGGTTTAGTTGCAGTTCCTACTAAACAAGGTACTTCTACTAGATGCTATCAAGGATGTCTATTAAGTTTAGCATTTGGAGTTAGAATAGAATATTTCAGAGTTTTTAAATAATATTTTCTTAGAATTTGATGTTTATAGAAAGAGCACTGACACAAGTAGGTACATTCCTTCGGACCCTTTTCATTGTCCACAACAAAAAATGGCTAGTTTACGCTTCCTAGTTCACAGATTGATTACTTTTCCTCTGAATGAAAGGAGGTTTCAGAAAGAAAAAGCTCTCATAAGGAATGTAGCTACTTTAAAAGGTTATAATGATAGTATAGCCCATAAGTTAATCAATAGATACAGATATAAGGAAAAATTGTCCAATCCACTCTTCTCCAACCGGAAGAACAGAAAATAAAATTCGTTTCTTTACCTTTCGATCCGCGATACCCCAAATGAGTGGAAAAAATATTCAAAAATATCAACATTAAAGTAGCCTACAAATCAAATTCAACCTTGAAAACCCTACCCGGAAACCCAAAAGACAAAGTTAAACCGTTGGATAAAAGTGGCATATATGAAATTAGTTGTAAAGATTATGAAAAGAAGTATGTTGGACAGATTCAACGATCTGTTAAGACTACATTGAAAGAAAATGAGGCACATTTAAAATACGGTCGAACAGAAAAACTTTGCCCAACATGCTTTTGATCAGGACCATAGAATATATTTTGGGAATGTAAAATTGATGAAAAATTTCGAAAACGAGAGACACTGAACGCTTTTGAGAGTATCCGCATAATGAAATGCGACATTCACTAAACGGAGACAACGGTCCCGTTCCGTTCAGCGTACTCTACAGTCAGGACGACTAGCGATTTGTCAAACGCGTCTAGTAGCAGGGATAGATTAAGTATAGAGTATAGAGCCATGTAGAAATAGATTTACTGTACTATCATCTCCTGATGATGCCAACTTTGTTGGCGAAACGCGCGTCAAGTATTCGAAATAAAGTTTTGGTGTAATGATGTACAGTGTTTTTCAGTATCAAAATCATTATTGAAGGAATGATTTTCTTGTAGTAGATAATTTGCATTGTGAAAATCAGATTTTCGTTTATCAAAATTGCGTTTATGTACAGATAGCCTAATGTTGAAATTTCTCAAAGTTCTACCTACATGAATTTTATCACAACTTGCACAAAAGAGATTATACATATCTGATTTGTTTTGTTTATGAATTTTAAGCTTTCAGTTTTCAATATAGAGCCAACACGACAAATACAATACTTTTATAACGTAATCCATTCAGTATTCATAAATACAATATTTTTATAACGGTAATCCATTCAGAGTTGCTACTAGATTCAAAATGAAATTCAATAATCCATAAGAAGGATGAACTCAATTCAAAAATTTCAATAAATCATCGAGAGATAAGGCCAACATTTCTAGAACAGAAATTACATCCAAATTCTCAAATCAAAAGTTTTTTGGTAGGTTCCCTAACCTTTCAGATACTGAATTTTCTAGAGGCAAATCGTACTTCAAACACAATTTAGAGTTAAATAATTCCCATTGTCGTTTTGACCAGCTTAGACTTGAAGTTTGATTAACCACAAATTATTTTTCGCAATCCGAAAGTTTGACACTCTAAACCTAGAAAATTTAATAATAAAACCTCACTATCAATTAAATCAAATTATAAATCAGATAAAAGAGTGTTTATTGAGGCAGATGAGGGTCAAACTATTATAGCATTTGAGTTATGTAGATTATTTACTCAAATAAAAATGTAACTGAATCTTGAAAGCATCAAAACTCAAGGGAGATCCTACTGATGATTTTCAATTCAATATGAAACACACACTAGAGAATGCCAAGTCTTTGATACCTAACAATCAAAAAAACAAACTTCTAGTTAATAATCGTTACAAACACTTTTTCTTTCGTCAAATTCCATTAAAGACGTTATCCCGTCAGACCAGTCATCTCACAATGATACAGCCCCAGTAGCCAAATTTTCACGTTATATTATCATTGAAAAGTTATGTAATTTCAGTCCAAAATTTTCAACTAAGAACTTGTCAGAATCAATAGAAAAATACAGCATACTGTAATACCATATAATGCCTAATTTATGTCTTGAGAAGTTTTTTATCTTCATTCTAGTGTACCATCTCATGACTTAAATTCATAGATCACGCTCTGTAGAATAATACTGTGAATCTCCTAATACTATGAGGACATATGAAGCTTTCAGAAGTAAAGCAAAATCAATTCAACTCGAATGATGAAATTTACATGAGCACAACGTCTTGCTGATGGTAATCCTTTACTAGCAGAAATTTACATGAATAACATTGAAAAACTGATTCATAATCTTCCGCTTTCGAACCACTGTATTAATTGAGTATTAATTAATATTCATTCATTTTATGAAAATAGATATATATATATATATATCGTCGTCGAAGATATTCATTTATATTTTATATTTTCCACAATTCCGTTCTGACGAACATAACTGGTTTCGAATGTCAGGTAATTTTCAAGTGTTCAACTACCGAAAATGAAATCACTTATATAGATACTAGTCTAATTCGACATTAAGTAGTGATAATTCATGGCTATTAAGTGTAATTTCACTTGGGTTTTCATAAACTTTTTTGATTTCCAAACATTCCAATAGCTTCTTTTTCTTTCGTTCGTCGCAATTATGAAGCATTTTTATATTATCTTATTTTATTGAATATTTCGTGGTTATTATATGTTCACATATTGGAGAATTATTGTCAGGGGATAAATGTTCTTTGAGCTCATTGCAAGCAATTTTGTGAACTTCTGATTTTTTAAACATCTCTATTTTGTTTAGCATTGAATAATTGGGAGGTTACTATGAATTTAAAAAATAGTTGTTCAAGTTATTGGATAGAGGACCAGCGTAGTTTGAACTAACGTATTTTTTCAATGAAGTATTTTCATCGAATATAATAATTGTGTTATTTGTTTCTTCTACGTTGAATGATTTTGTTTATAAAAACCGGGGAATTTTGTTATTTCAAGCAATTTTTCTGGTGGTATTCATTTCATTTAAGGAGTCTATATGTGACAGTAAAATGGAAAAAGCTCTATCTATCATTGAATAATATGAGCCGACATATTCATAGATAACTTAGAAAAAAGATACATTAAATAACCCCTTAGCGAAAAACATAAATTTTTCTGGTACGCAGATGTACACACAGTCAAGTTTATATGGAATCACCCGATATTTTGAATATTACCTCAGGGTTTTCGGAAACTTCAAAGGATTGTTACAATTGATCCTTTTCGAGATATTTCGATCAAAAAGAGAAATAAATAAAGGTTTATTCTTTTTTCGCATGTAGTAAAATAATTAAAAATTGTTTTCTCACGGAGTAGATGTTTTTTTCTCGACCTCAGTAGCTTGTATTACCTCCTCTCACCCTGTTACAAGCCTGAATCCGTCTAGGTATGCTTTGGATTAGGTTTTCGATCCCTCTCCTTTTGAGATTACCCCATAAATGTTCAATTGGATTAAGGTTTGGAGAGCAAGTTGGCCAGTCAAAAGTAGCGATTCCCTCTGTTAAAAGAGAATGTCGCGCGAGGTTGCGGAAAAGCATTATCTTGCATAAAAGTGAAATTTTCACCGTGGGTACCTTGCCAGAGTCTCACTATGGGCTCCAGCACTAGGTGCACGTAATTTATAACCGTTAATTTCCCAAGAAATAGAGTCAAATCTGTTTTATCTACCAGAATAATGCCACCCCAAAACATCACACTGCCCCCTCAGTATTTCGGAAATTTGTCTTGCTGGTCGGAGTCTAGCTTGTCTTCCACGACACTCTAAAACCGTAATCCGGCGGTCATCTGATCGAACACCAACTCTGGTCTCATCCGAGAAAAGAACATTACGCCAATATTCAATGTTCCAATTTTGGTGCTCGATACACCAATTAAGTCTGTTAATTTTTTGTTGTCTGATTAGGTTAGATAGATCTTAAAGGCCTTCTGCTGCATAAACCCCTTGTAGGAAGTAGTGATGCCTGTTGCTTCCAAAAATTGCCTTTGGAGTATAGGGTGCGACGCACTAGGGTCTCTTCTTGCAATTTGGCACAAAACGCGGACGTCTTCTTCAGAAGTGATCTTCCTACCACTTCGTCTAGGTCTATTTTCCAGATATTGTAGTTTTAAATATCGGGCGTAGGTATTTGAAATCACCTCCTGTGATACCCCCATTGTGGCCGCTATATCGCTCTTTGTCACCCCTTCATGAACGAAAGTAAATATTCGACCCCTCTGCACTTCGAAGAATCCAACGTAAGGCATTTTCAATTATGATCATAGGTTTTTTAAATTTTGAAATTCACAGTTTCAAATCTCAGTGACCACTGAGTACAATATCCCGAACAAGTGGTGATAATTCAACATTCGTCATCATACTATCTAAAACATATTTTATCATACTATCCAGTTTTTCTACAACAAAAAACTACATTCTTCACAAGTGGTCGAAGATTCATGGTTGAAATTAATCAATTATGTAGAATACCGAGTGATTTCATATAAATTTGGTTGTATGTAGATAATATTTTGGTATATACCATAAACTTGACATGGATACAAGCGATACTCAATTTGGATTCAGAAGGGGATTGGGAACCCGCGAAGCCCTTTTCGCATTCAACGTGTTGACTCAAAGGTGTCTCGATGTCAACAAAGTGGTCTATGCGTGTTTCATAGACTATAATAAAGCCTTTGACAAGGTTCGTCATGATCGACTGATAGACATCCTTAAATCAAAACATCTAGATAGTAGAGACGTACAGATCATCACTAATCTCTATTATAAGCAAAAGCTATAATATGCATGGACAACCACACATCAGAAGAAATTGAAATACAACGAGGGTAAGACAGGGATGCGTTCTATCGCCGACACTCTTCAATGCATATGCTGAAGAAATACTTAAGAAAGCTCTGGAAAACGAAGAATGTGGGATAACAGTTGGTGGAACACGGGTAAACAACATAAGATATGCGGACGACACAGTAATCTTAGCGGAGAGTATCGAAGCTCTGCAGAGACTAATGACCAGAGTATCTACTTACAGTGAGGAATATGGGTTATCACTAAACATAAAAAAGACAAAATTCATGGTAATCTCAAAGAACAATCCAGTGAATGTTAGTCTAACTATAAACGGCAGAAATGTAGAAAGAGTGGAGCAATATACTTACCTTGGAGCAATGGTGAACAGCAGAAATGAATACACCCAAGTAATAAGAATAAGAATAGAAAAGCCCGAGCCAACTTCATAAAATGGACAAAGTTGTTCGTAGTAAAGATCTAAGTATGGCATTAAAACATCGTTTAGCTAAATGTTATGTTTTCTACTCTCCTTTATGGAGCGGAAGCATGGACAGTGAATGCCGCAATTCTTAAAAAGATTGAAGCATTTGAAATGTGGGTGTATAGGAGGATTCTTAGAATATCATGGATGGATCGAGTAACAAATGCAGAAGTTCAGAGACGCATAGGCAGGGAAAGAGAGGTTGCTAACACACTCAAGAAACGTAAATTGGAATATCTGGGCCATATTATGAGAGGTGAAAAATATAAATTCCTACAGCTGATTATCCAAGGTAAAATACAGGAAAACGAAGTATAGGAAGGAGAATAATCTCATGGCTGAGGAACCTGAGAGAGTGGTTTGGATGCACAAGTAAAAATAGCGATGATGATTGCCAACCTTCGACTCGGAGATGGCACTTGAAGAAGAAGAATATTTTGGTAGGTTTTAGGGCTGACACAGGGAAATTGATACACTTCTGCAATTTTGAATGAAGTGCATATCAATATTAAGTTTACAGCAAAAATAGAAACTAATAAGTAATTAAGACCTGACAATAAACAAAATCGACACAATTTAATTTACAAGAAAGAAACCTCCACAGACTCAAATATTTCCATGAACTCAATCAATCACTTAAATGACAAACTAGCAGCTTACAATTCAATGATGCATAGGGTCCTTTCCCATTCTACCGACAAACTTCAAAATTGAAATGAATATCATAAGAGAAATTGCATTAGATAACAAAATTCCCTGCTCTTTATAGAGAAAATTACCCAATGTAAAGAGGGAAATCAAATAACACAATTAGCATATTCTATAAAGATACTTCCTTGAAAAAATACCCTACTTTCAACTTCACTGATCCTCTGTACAATGATTTGAGCAACTTTCTTTCTAAATTTGAAATAACCACCACTTTCAAGTGGTATGAACTTGAGCGAATCATTTTTCATTGCTAAACAAAAAACAGACAAATTTAAAAAATCATGAGTTTACAAAATTGCTTGCAATGAATGTTCTGTAGTTTATGTTGGACAGACAGGTGAAATCAGATTCAAAGAATTTTAATCGTCTGACTCGATTAATTTCCCAATATGTGAACATATGGAAATCACAAATCGTTGAATAACATTGGATAATATCAAAATTCTTCATAATTTACGAAAGAAAATGAATCAGTTGGAATGTTTTGAAATCAATGAACTTTGTTTAGAGTACGAGTGAAATCACCCTTAATAACCACTTAGATATTAATACCTCTACATCTTAATATCCAATTAGGCTTTTATATAATATGATTTTTCTCTTTCCATAAATCATCCCATACAGACTACATTCACAATTCATCCGCACATCCATATCAACATAAAATAGCTGCTCATAACTGTTTGATACAGACTCACCACCATTTCATGTTGGTAAACCCAGTTCGAATTCATTCCTCTCAACTCATATCTTGAACATATCTTCCAGAACTGATGACTCTCTAACCAGATATACAAAAAACTGTATACCTAAAACTCATAAGGTAACCAAACCAGGTGTGTATAAAATCGGATTTAGAAGCTTCAATGAAATTTATGAAGGTAGAACTTTTTCAATATAGAGCAAATTTGAACACCATTGTTTTATTCAATTAAAAATGTAAAAAATTTTCATCAGTATCGACCTCGTCAATCGAAATGATTCTTAACCTCTTCCATAATGTGTTGTAGAATTCTGAAGGTGATATAGTAAATATTATTCATATTCTTTTATATTTTCAATATAATTAGCGACATTACGAACTGAATGATTTGTTATTCTAAGACGTTCATATCAATGAACATTTCAAATTTGAATTCCACTAAATTATTCGGCCCAACATCAAAAGCAACATCATTAGCTATATGTGCTGCATACAAATTGAAGATTCAATTTTCTTCGATTGCTCAATTATTGTCAATTCAAACATTGTCTGTGATATACGTACATAGCTCTGCACTCCACAGCCCGGCGCCGCCGCCAATTTGTATTATTTATCTACCGGGGCAGGATCGGCCGTCACTTCGAAATTTAATAAACGGAAGGCTAAATATCCGATCCTAGTGGGCGGGCCCGGCAAAAACACAACAATTTCGTAATAAACGACATCGATAAATCGTGCATGTCTGTGACACGTTCAACCAAGTCTGGAATGAAAGCGATTACAGTGACGGAGTTATTGAAGGAGCGGTAGGTTTTAGCTTCGATATTGAAAGATGTGTAGATTGTCTCAGCTGAAACGACAATTGTTGGGTATGAATAATAGTGAAGAATTCTTCTTTAATTTATTTATAAATCATAATTTTTCAACGTTGTTCATTCAAGATATCTCATAAAGTATTGTAGTGCCAAATTTGGCAAAAACACGTAAATTATGACTCGAAAGTAAATGTATTCCAACTCAACTTCACTGTAAACCCCTAATTAAGATATTGAAATAAGACACTCCACTTGAGACACACCATTGGGTATTAAATATTTTCCAGATTATAGGATGTTCCATTCTGGCACTTTTGATGTAGCAGCTATGTTAAATACTGCAAATGAGCTCCCATCTTCTTCCCACACCGAGCCATTTTACAGTTAGTATGAAAGGTAATAAAACGAATATCTTCGAAGACAATTTATCGGCGACAACAAATTGCAGCTATCTCTTGCTTTCGATTTATTCCAATATTTTGTGACATATTGCTATAACTGGGTTACTGTCAAATTTAAATGAAAACTATTCTGACATTTCATGGGCTCTTTTTGAGTGAAATGCAGGACGTATTCAAGAAGTGTTTACAAATATTAAATCCTTTCTCGTTCTTAATACTACTTTCAAAACTTCTAATAACTTGTGGAATGGTTGTCGAATCATAGTATAAACTTGTATTTCTTCGATTGTAAATTACCATTAGGGCTGCTGTGTCAGATTAAATTAATTAGTACTATTTTCACTTTTCAAATATGTATAATATGCTGACAAATTTCTTCAAATATGTGAAATTTTTCAGAAATAAAAATTCTCTGGACAAACTGTTTTAATCTAGTATCCTGGGCGAATTAACACAAAAGATCCCAAATATACTTTGGTTTCGTCGAATCGCTCACGAAATGGATGGATCCGTATTTAAATAACAGGTTGCAATTTGTCGCAGTGAATGGAATTTCTTCAATCGTATTCAACGTTACTTCTGAAGTACCGCAGGGGTCTCACCTTGGACCACTCCTCTTTTTAGTCTATATAAATGATATCTCTGAGTGCTTTTTGAATACCGATCAGTTAGAGTTATATGCCGACGATCTCAAAATATACAGACGTGTGAAATCTTTTTCTAATATACATGCATTTCAAAGTGACTGAGATCAATTGTTTACGTTCAGCACGTCCAGATATTTCAAACGTAATATTGACAAATGTCAGCATATCAGTTCTACCAAGAATACTAACAGCATACGAAAAACATTCACTCTTGGAGGCTTAGATATAGCAAGAATAAATTGCATCAAAGATCTTGGCATAATGCTTGATTAAAAACTCTCATTTTCTGTTCAAGTTGATTATGTGGAATCAAAAGCTGTCAAAATGCTCGGTTTCGTGTTGAGGATAACGAAGAACTTCAAAAGCGAGAATTTACTAAAAAAATTGTATTTTACACTAATAAGAAGCAATTTTGAGTATGTAACCCCCATTTGGTATCCCCATTTTATTATTATATAGATAGAATAGAGAAAGTACAAAGAAAGTTTGTCAAAAACCATAACTTTCGATTCAATCGATGTGGACCGGCAAGTGATTATAATGTATCTTTAAAACACCTCAATATCTTGAGTCTGGAGCATAGAAGGATGCTTTTCGACTGAATATTTTTGTACCGTTTTATGAAATGTTCTCTTTTCAACGTTTCCCAGTATAAAAATCGTCGAATTTCACTTTTCTATGTTCCATAAGCTCGAACTGCCCTTTATTATAACTCTGTGTTTCTGAGAATAATGCGTTTTTCCAATTTCTACCTGATTAATGTAGACTTGTTTTCAGTGAGCCTTTACAATTTCAAAAAAACTTCATTTATTTTCTTGAGAAATAAAAATTAGGTTATGTTATGTGCCGAATTTCATAAGCTTGGTGGTGTTTCATGTGGAGAATTTTAATTTTTTTTCATTCTATTTATAAGCTTGAATAGTGTTAACATGTTTTCGAGGACATCTCGTTAAAATTGTATTATCATTGTTTCTAGTAATTGGGATCACCTGTTGGAGTTCTTGTTTAATAAAATAAATGAATAAATGAATAAATTCAATGATTACAATAATGGGGCAACTTAGAGTAATAAAACATTAAAAATAATTAGAAACAAAAATCGAATAAAAACTTTTAAAGTACTCAGAAATATTTCCATTATTCGGAATACAAAAATCTAATACTAGTAGATGCTTCCTCGATTCAGGCATCAGCAGGTCCTGTCGTTCCTGGATCTTATTATATTAAACGACTCTAACCTCGTTCACAATGTGTCAAACCATTCGCCATTTTCCAAGTTAAACCACGTTGCTCTGTTAACAAGACTTCAACTAACGTTCCCCAAGCTATGTAAGAGTGATTTTTAATATATTAAAACAGTGAATTACTAAATGCTAGAGAAGAAGCTCATCGAAATCAGCTGACACATTTTATTTTGGGAACTGTACTACCGCAGAAGATATGTGGTCCAAATTTTTTCAGACTCTCCGAAGCCAGAACGATACTTGTTTCACTGTTGCGGTAGTTCCTTCAAAGCCCTGGATCGACAACAACATTGTGAAAATAATTTGGTGCAAAGAGTCAATTTGGCAGAAATATAGTCGTCGCAAACTACACAACGAGCACCTTCAGTACTCCAACTTGTCATCAACCCTGCTGAAGAAAAATTCGAATCGGGCCTTACCTCTTCCACGGATCGAGATCGTTTTTTCAAATATTTGAGGTCCACTCTCAATTTTGAGGTAACCGTGCCCAGAACAAGGAAATTCACTTGTGCACTACTCCACTTGGAACCGAAAAATGTATTATCTAAAACGTTCGTAGCTTCGTTTACAGGCGAGCCAGATATTCTTACTAGTTTAAACCCCATCAGATCCGTTCCTGCTTTGATAGGTATTCAATTCTCCATTAGTGACTTTGAAAAACATCTTCAATATCTCAGAACATCTTTCCCGACAGGATACGATGGTATTTCTGCTACAATTTTAGAAATCTGGGCTTCGTCTCTGGCTCCACCTCCATTCCTTATTTTATACAAATGAAATAATATTTCATTTCATTTCATATTTTGCCTTCACCTCGACTCTGTGCTCTAGTGATACCCATTTTTAACAAACAGAATTCGATGCGGACAACTACCGTACTATCAGTTTGGTCCCGAAAGATATTTGAGAAAATTATCCTGGAGCGAGTTCCCGACTTTGCACTGACGAACCGTATCATACTAGATAATAATCATGGTTTTATGCCTGGTCGTTCCATAATTACAACCCTTTCTTGAATGCGCCATTGGAGTTCAATGCTTGATAAACATGCTCCGTTGACGTGATTTACTTAGACTTTTCTCGAGCGTTCGCCATTGCCCCGCACAAGAGACTCTTACTCAAACTGGAATGTCTAAGTTTGAGATGCAACTTGTTGCTATGGATTAGGTAATTCTTGAGTGATCGAACTTTTCGCATCAGCGTTGGTGTTGCATTTTTCGTTCCTAAACTAATCAGTAGGTGCCCTCCAAGTCTCTCTTTTGGGCCCCCTTTTTTATTTACATTCCTTCCATCTGTTCCGTTCTCTTGAATTAGAACGTTTCATGTTCGCCGACGAAACCAAAATCTACCACAACTCCCTTACGTGCAGTTACATGATTCATAACTACCTCGATAATATTATGCACTGGTCAAATGGTATTGTCGTTGGTCTGTGATCCAAACTGAAACTCGGCACCCCGCCTTAGATATCATCATTACTGATGATCTTTCTTTGTCTGATTATGTTTTGCACGCTGCCAATAAAGCAAAGAAAATTTTGTATAAGATGAAGTGATCCTTTCCTGGTTGTGATACGAGCACTTTTGGTACTTTATACAAAATATTTGTCCGTTATATGCTCTAATTATTCACAGGCGACTCAGACCACTCGAGAATATCCAACGCCGGTCCACTGGACTTCTTAGCGGTTTCATCCGTTCCAGCTATGAGAGGAGACTCCGACTGATGGACAATTCAACCTTCGCCAACCGTCGGAAGCGTGGACACTTCAGTATCATATACCGAGTCCCTCTTCTGGCCATTTGGTGTAAATCTGAGTATAATTTTCCTCATGAATACCAACGACCGTTTACGAGGTCAGTCGCTTGTATTACCTCCTCTTGCCTAGGCATGCGTTAGATTAGGTTTTCGACCTCCTCTGAGGTGATATTCTGCCACTATTCTGTGGCGGCTTGGATGAGCTAGTGTGCGGTTCCTGAATTATTCTGACGCGATCTAATTTTCCTTTCGACATTATACCATAATTGTTCAACAGGATTTAGGTCTGAAGAGCAAGCTGGCCAGTTCAAAATAGCGGTTCCCTCTGTTTCAATATAATGTAGCGCGAGTTTGCTGGTATGCGGAGGAGCAATATCCTGAACTTTTATGATTCGTTAGTATAAATCAAAAATTTCAGTTCTATGAGTGCTGTATTTTGGGCACAGCAAACTGTTAAAGTTGACGAGGAAGTTCGCAATGGATTTAAACCATGAACATTTTCCCGCAATGATTTTCTACTTTTTTCAATGATAATTATCTCAACAAGAATTTATCTGCGAGTTGGGTTTTGTTTTCGGCAATGAACACCATACCAACTTAACTGTTTCTCGTCGGTATGGTGAATTTAGAGCAAAAGGTCAGTCTAAGTGACGATCCAAAAGCAGCTGCACCCAAAAACAGTGGTCACTCAAGAAAATATTGGTGCTTTGCGTAGATTATCACAGAAAGATCGGCATGCAACACATCGACAGATTAAAGCATCATTGCGAATTACAAAGATCTGTATACAAAAAAATTCTTGCACGAAGAATTGTGTATGAAAAGTAAGTTGTCAGTTGGATACCGCATCTGTTCACCGAGGAAGAGAAAACTGCAAGTTTAAATTGCTTTCAAAATACTCGAGATACCTTGAACTTCGGAAAGTTTAAAAGCTTTTAGAACATTGGCGGTAGTAATGAATCCTGATTGATTCATACGAGTCAAAAAATAAGTGCTAATCATCTGTTTGGGCTTTCCAAGCAGAATAAAAACTGACAAAAGAAATCCGTGGCCCAAGTGTCTCCAAAAAGTTGGTCGTAGCGTTCGTTTCAAGATAGGTTATGAAGCAACTTTCCTTCAAAATATTAAGAACAAGTACTGCTGATTGGTACACATCCATTTGTTCACCGCAAGTTGTTATACTTTGTACCATGTCAAATGGCCACTCAGTACATCTCACTCTCTCCTACCAAATAAAATGAATGGAAATATTTGACGTCACACGGCACGTCGAAACTCATACAACTCTGTGAGCATAGAAACTGTAACTGCAACGTTGTGCTCTTGCACTGGAATTGGCGCTCTAAAGCAATTTATTTCGATCGTAATTGATTAATATTCCTTCAAATTTGAGTTTACGATTATTAAAAATAGAGTTTCACCTAGCAAATTTATTAACTTGTTTCACTTACCTAGGTACTTCAGTTTCCAAATAACATAATTCTGTAATTTCTTATTTGCTCTTACGAACCAAGAATTAAGGGATCAAATAAGGAATTGTACAATTACCTATTTTATGTCTGTTTGTATTGGATAGTAGGTTATTTCATCCTTTATCTTTATAGTCCACACTGAAATCATTGGAAATCTACGTATTCTTCAACGAAGTGGATATAAATATTTGAGGTTATAATATAATAACCAGCAGCACCACAGAAGTGTTTGACAAATAATCTTCTTCCTTCTACGAAATCATGTAGTATGTAGGATATACGCCAAGTTGGCGATGAGTGGCCATTTGAAATGATACAAACTGTAGTTTGCATCGAGAAACCTACCACAAACGACGAATCATGCTTCATCAAGGCAATGCAAGTTCTTACACAGCCGGTGATGCCATTTTTAATGTAGCAATAGTTGATGGGAATAACTGCTTCAGATAAATGTCCGTTGTTTATATTAAGCTGTATATGCAAAACTTGAAAGATATCCTCCTATTTATCGAAAAAGTTGAAATGATGTTTATTTCACTATACAAACTTTAATCAGTATTTTAGGTTTTAGGTTAGTACAGAATAAGAAATGACAAGGTAATATGGTCGTAGATGAAATGACACACCTGCTACTATAAGGATAATCTTTCGAAAATATCACCACTTCTCACGACATTTGTGTGAAGCAACTTGTACTTTGTATATATCTGTCCGTAAGGTGACTAATATTTACTAGTTCCATCCCTATGAAATCCATCGTGTGAGTTGAACAAAAATTATTGCGATCGAAGATCGCTCAAGCGTTAGTCATGAGTGAACATCTAAATGAAGAAATTTTGTTGAATCTGCTAAGAATTTCTAGAACTTCATTTTAGGTTTTAGGTTAGTACAGAATAAGAAATGACAAGGTAATACGGTCGTAGATGAAATGACACACCTGCAACTATAAGGATAATTTTTCGAAAATCTCACCACTTCTCACGACATTCGTGTGAAGCAACTTGTACTTTATATTCATCTGTCCGTAAGGTGACTAATCTTTACAAGTTCCATCCCTATGAAATCCATCATGTGAGTTGAACAAAAATTATTGTGATCGAAGATCGCGTAAGCGTTAGTCATGAGTGAACATCTAAATGAAGAAATTTTGTTGAATCTGCTAAGAATTTCTAGAACTTCATTTTAGGTTTTAGGTTAGTACAGAATAAGAAATGACAAGGTAATACGGTCGTAGATGAAATGACACACCTGCAACTATAAGGATAATTTTTCGAAAATCTCACCACTTCTCACGACATTCGTGTGAAGCAACTTGTACTTTATATTCATCTGTCCGTAAGGTGACTAATCTTTACAAGTCCCATCCCTATGAAATCCATCATGTGAGTTGAACAAAAATTATTGCGATCGAAGATCGCTCAAGCGTTAGTCATGAGTGAACATCTAAATGAAGAAATTTTGTTGAATCTGCTAAGAATTTCTAGAACTTCATTTTAGGTTTTAGGTTAGTACAGAGTAAGAAATGACAAGGTAATACGGTCGTAGATGAAATGACACACCTGCAACTATAAGGATAATTTTTCGAAAATCTCACCACTTCTCACGACATTCGTGTGAAGCAACTTGTACTTTATATTCATCTGTCCGTAAGGTGACTAATCTTTACAAGTTCCATCCCTATGAAATCCATCATGTGAGTTGAACAAAAATTATTGTGATCGAAGATCGCGTAAGCGTTAGTCATGAGTGAACATCTAAATGAAGAAATTTTGTTGAATCTGCTAAGAATTTCTAGAACTTCTTAAGTTTTACAGTGGAGATGTTTATTCGAAAAATTTCCCGAATGATAATTGAATAAGTTACCTTGATGGTTTGCAAGAAGGAATTTTATTTTTAATTGAGTTGTAGAATATTCAAAACGTCCCAAATTCTTCACATCCTGATCAAGATTCATCACAAGTTGAATCAATACTGAAAGTTATCAATATAGGCCGAACTGAACTAAACTCAACCCTACTTTACGACGCCATGGTTGCGGTAAAATCGACTGACCACATCCTGAATTTACACCCTTATAATATAAAGGTGGGCGGTGGACGTCGTTTTTGTTTTGGGTGGAAATATTTCATTGTAGCGCCGCGGGTTAATACGCCTCTCGGACCCTTTGAGCCCTCGAGAGATAAATCAGGAAAAGTTTACGTAAAAAAGGGTATCCAGCTTTAATTTTTAGAGTACCTGAATAAGGAGAAGTTATGAGTTTCTTATTTTTTTTGCTCATCTTCGAATATATACTTTTTTATGAATTGCGACTTACTTTCTGCTCAGTTAGTATTACACAGGGTACTGTAATTGAAATGGAAGAAATCTAGTATTTGCATTTTGTTCGAAGGACATACAGTCTGTGACATCATTCATTAATTACACTGGTCTACAATGGTTTTGTTGCCCTAGATATGAAAATGATTTTGGGTCTATTTATGCACACAATTCGTGAAACTATCAATGATTTTGTAGGATTTGCTCTGATTTCTTTTTAAATCTTTATTTTCATTTTACATAACAAAAATCGTAAAACAAGAAACAAAATAACAGATATATTTATAATGTCAGTTATGTTTCGAGAAATTCGGATACATCGAAGTAAATAAAGAGGAAAATGTCGAAAATATATTTCATATTTCCATAAAAGGCCTTTTATGAGCTTTTCTTCTATAATTTTTCAGGGGACAATCTCTTTTAAAAGACCAGCAGTAATCTGCCATCATAGGACAATCCCATCGACCTTGATACCTTTCTTCCATCACTTTTAGATCTTGATGAAACCACTCTCCCTGTTCCTCACTATAATTTCCTAAATTATCCGGAAATTTATCTAGATGATTACGGAGATAGTGTAACTTAATACTCATATTTGCTCCTAAAGTCTGAAAGTTTGTCAGCATATTTTGCACAATTTCTTCATAATTTGCTGCTTTATGGTTACCTAGGAAATTTTCGACAACCAACACAAATCTTTTTCAAGCTTTACTTTCCGGAACAGTCATAATTTTAATAAAATCTGAGTCTTTCATCAATTGCCGTATTTGAGGACCATCAAATATTCCACCTTTCGATTTTTCCATACTAAGCTTCGGAAATTTTCTGCAAATGTAATTAAAACAATTTCCGTCTTTGTTCAACGCTTTTACAAATTGCTTAAACATACCTAACTTAATATGTAATGGTGGAAGTATGATTTTGTCTCTACTCACCAGCGGCTCCTTTATTACGTTGGCTTTACCGACAGTTAAAGAATCTCTTACAGGCCAAACATCTTGTTCCTAATGAAGTTGCTTTGCTCTACTATCCCACATACAAATAAAGCAAGGGTATTTTGTATATCCACTTTGTTGGCCAAGTTAAAAATTAACCATTTTAAATCCACACAGATCGGCCATTGATGTTCAGAGTATTTAATTTTCTCTAAAACTAATTTTACATTTTCATATTCTTCTTTGAGTTTCGTTGAATGGGCAATTGGAATTGATGCAAATTTATTTCCATTGTGCAATTAGACGCATTTTAAACTTCTTTTGCAACTATCAATAAAAGGCGCCATTCAGTAGATTTGTACTCTTTTAAACCCATGTCTATAAGCAGCTTCGCGATATCATTACAATACACTAATCCTTCATTTTCACTAAAAAATTGTAATAACTCTTTTCTCGCCTTCTGTATGTTGTAATTGTTACTGTTGGTGCCAATAAATTTTTTCTTTCAATCTTGAGGCTAACAGTTCTGATCCTTGTTTTGATAAATTGAGATCACGTATTAAATCACTGAGTTCATTTTGAGAAAATAACTTTGGCGTAGATGTTTCACCTTCCCATTCACTTCCACTAGTAGATGGTCCCAATTTCTGTGAATTTGGTAACATCATTGTTTCTGAGGGCATGCGAATTACTTTTGAAATGTATAGGGCCGAGGGAGATTTTCACTGTGTAGAACTGGACATTTCGTAGACTGTAAGTCTGGGTATCTCCACGTTTGATTTCGATTAAAACCTTTAACATCTACTACGCAAAAGTAACAATCAACTAAATGATTCGTAGGCTCCATCCAGATCATAGGAATACCAAAGTCTAATCCAGAACGTTCACCTTTTTTCCACAACCGTAAAGACTCAACACAGGACTTACAAACTTTATTAGGAACCCATGGTTTACCTAATTTGTCCATTTTGAAACCAAAATATTCAACATAAGTCTCCTTGACAAAGTCTGTGATATTTCTTTTTTGTTTTTTTGGTATATAAACACCGTAAATATAACAAAATAAATCACTACAATATTTACTCTTTCTTCGTGACGAACTCATATTTTAGACTAGAAGACAAATATATAAGAATGGACATTCAGTAATTGAAACAAAATATTAATCTATGACACTTTATCCAGATTTACGTGTATATTTACTTCAATATTGTCAAATAACTGAGATCTCAGCTGTTCTGTGGAGCAAGGTGTCTGAAAGTGGGGATCAGGTGATTTTGTATGCGCGAAAAGTTGCGCAGAAGCCTAATCATGACTGGAAAATTAAATTTTATTTCTAACAAGCTTATAATTGTTCAAAATATAAGAATGCAAAAATCATGAAAATACGAGCACATTGAGAACTTTCATGAATATATTCGTAATCTGGGCACTTGAAAACATAAAAATTTGCGATGATATCCAGGGCAACAATAAAAAATTTTTTTTGTAGAGCTGTGTTATCAATGAGGAAATGCGTATATTGCAAATATGACTGCCTGACTGAAGAAAAACGAAGAAAACTATTAGTCTAGTTCTATACGCTGACTGGTTTGCCTTTTTTCTATATTATTTTTGCACATTTGTCATACTCGAAGTTCGTTCGAATGTTCTCACCGTATGTTTCTGTTATGGTTATAAGTTTTTCAAGGTCTTGTTCTTTTTCTGCATTTAAGATGGCACCGTCGACAAACAAAATGTGGTTGAGTTGTTTTGTTGATTCCTTCCAGATTGTAGCCGATGTGCGAGCTGGTAGAGCTTTGAGAGTGGGTCTAGGCAAATGAAGTACCAGGCAACGCTCATGGACTCCTCTTGGAATTTACTGCTTTGAACTCGAATTTGACTTGATTTCAGGATGTATTTTAGTAATTTCGCTCTTTTGTTAAAATATGACTTTCTTCTACGTGATTATTCATTTTGTTCGCTAGTAGGGACGTTACTATCTTATATATGATGTTCAGATAAGTGATGGGTCTGTGGTTTCGAGGTTTAGAAAGATCATCAAATTTGGCTTAGATGAATGTTATTGTTTGTGTGATGTACTGTGGTGTTTTTTCTGAGTTGTTGATTGTGTTAGTGACTAGATGAGGGAGAACTGAATCTAGATCTTTTCAACAAAAGTTCAGGATGTTGTCAGGTCCAGGCGGTTTCCAGTTTCACAGTTTACGGACTATGTTCCACATATCAGCTATCGTGGTGGTGAAGAATTCCATCTCGGTTATTTCAGCGATTCTTCGCTTTTTCTCTGAAATCAAGCAAGCTCAAGAATTCCTCAAGTTCACTGATCGGGACAATGTTTTATGCACTGGGGAAGTTGCACCTTCGTAACTTCTTCCTAAATACTGCAATCCTATATTTCATTTCATCTATTTCCACTGTCGGATTCCTGTCAAATTCTACGTCTTTCATATGAGGGTTTATATTCTACAAGGTTTTCTAATTTTCAAACTCCTTTATTCTTCTTCTAGTCGTTCATTTTGATTTATATGCTTTTCATACTGTTCACTTTCCTCTCGATTCTTCCTTTCCTTTTCGCTACTTTAGGGTCAGAAGAATTGTTGATTCTTCTCCTTTGTGGTTTCTCTGGAACTGTTTCGTCGGTGATTGCTCACAGTAGACAAGTGTCTCACATGTGTGGTTGTTGATCTGTTGGAGAAGTAAATTCACTTACTTATTAGGTCTTATTTTTATCAGGTGAGTTCTAGGACTAGCTTCAGTATCTTTATAGGAAAATTGTAGTACTCCGAGTCGGTTTATCACACGTCTATGTTCTTCTTTTACTACATCTAGGTTTTCATTTTCTCTTATTGTTATGTGTGTCTGTTCTCTTTCTCTTCAATCAAGGGCTGTCGATTTTGCATTCAAATGATTTCACGGTTTTCATTTTCTTTAATTCTGTTGTCTTTCTTATTCTGCCTCATTTTCCTCATCTTCTCAGCTTTGATGGTTTGTATGATGGCATCAGATATGAAGCTAGTCATCTTAATTGATATGATCCATATAAGTCTCCGTTGAAACAGCAGAATTTACATATCACATGGCCGGATAAACGCATTGAGGAGGTTACTCATCACTACTTTATTCATTTACTCATGTTTCCTAAAGAGGAGTTACCGTTCTGGAAAGTGCCAGTCTCCTTGGGAATGTTGAGAATGTACTCGACTTATCCCAGGATGTGCTTGACTCCTGAAAAGAGGTAGATGTAATGCTATGATTTGATCTTGTTGGTCTAGAACACCGCAAAATACCATGCGCTATACTGTTTCCGATGTATGACTGAACATTTTTATGTGGCCAAACGGGTGCTTACAGACTCACCATGATGTCGGAAACTCATTTTGTTCAACCTACGCTTCATTTTAGGAAGGGATTTATCATCAAATAGCGGGTATCGGCAGTTTTCACAGGATATAGTTCAAAGGTATTCGTTACCCTTACATCCGAAGACTTTCGGGCGTTCGAAGTTATTCTGGGTTGGTACTCTATTTTCAACTACTTTGCAATGTAATTGACATGAGGTTCCATTACTAGCAGATCCATCAACATGCCAAGAGTTGCAGTATTTTAACACTCGTCCAATCTGGGACATAAAATATGCTTCTGAGATGCCTGAATGAGAATCAATCGAGGCCAAGAATATCACAACACGAAGCCCATACAAATTATAAAGGAACGGAAAAATGAACTCTTGGTTGGTTTGACTGTGATTTTCTATTCCACTTAAAATAATGAATATCAATAATAATTTTCACTAGTTTTATAAGATTCATAAAAATTAAGATGGCAAAAGGAGTACTGTTTCCAGGAGGTGTAACGCTACACAGAATTCTCACTAGAGGACCGGTCCATTGGACCTGTGAAGAGCCCAGATGGACAGTAGACGGACTTTGGAAATAAGACGTTGGGAATTCTTGTGAGAACACACTTCTCAAATTGTCGCTTTCTTGATAACAGTGATAACTATTACACCGTCGCCCTGAAAGTTCTTGATGAAAGGCCAGAAGAAAACGGTTGTGAGAACGCAAGAGCGATAATGAAGCCCAGAGAAGTAGGAAGGTTGTTCCATTAATTTACGCCATTCAAGACCTCTGAGAAGGATGCTATCATTCCTGCCGTGCTACAGTAAAAAGAAGGAGTCCTCCTTCCATTTCCCATTAGCTTGACGAAGAATGTTATCCCGACCTGCTGGCGGAAAATTAGGGTTAAACACATCCATTAGGTGGGCAAATCGAACTTACAGCCTAAATCGTTCCGACCAATAAGTCTTATGTTTTTGGTTCTGAAACCCTGGAGAAGATGTAATATGGATTCATCACGGCGGATGTGTTATCGCTGAAGCCTCTAAATGAACATCAATACGCCTTTGAAAAAGTTGAATCAACTGCTTTAGCACTCAACAATCTAGTTCAGGAGGATCACTCAAAGGTATTCGTTACCTTTACATCCGAAGACTTTCGGGCGTTCGAAGTTATTCTGGGTTGGTACTCTACTTTCAATTACTTTGCAATGTAATTGACATGAGGTTCCATTACTTACAGATCCATCAGCATGCCACGAGTTGCAGTAATTTAACACTCGTCCAATCTGGGACATAAGATATGCTTCAGAGATGCCTGAATGAGAATCAATCGAGACCAAGAATATCACAACAGCTTCAGGAGCTTTTAGAAATATTATGGGGTAATTTGCAGCGAGAATGAAAGAATTATTCGAGCGAAAGCATACAAAAGTGTTGTCAATCTATCGAGAAGCCCATACAAATTATAAAGGAACGGAAAAATGAACTCTTGGTCGGTTTAATTTTCACTAGTTTTACAAGATTCATAAGAACTAAGACGGCAAAAGGGAGTACTGTTTCCAGGGAGGTGTATCGCTACGCAGAATTCTCACTAGAGTACCGGTCCATTGGACATGTTAAGGGCCCAAATGGACAGTACACGGACTCTGGAAGTAAGACGTTGGGAATTCTTGTGAGAACACACTTCTCAAATTGTCGCTTTCTTGATAACAGAGATAACTATTACACCGTCGCCCTGAAAGTTCTTGATGAAAGGCCAGAGGAAAACGATTGTGAGAACGCAAGAGCGATAATGAAGCCCAGAGAAATTCACGCCATTCAAGACCTCTGGGGAGGATGCCATCATTCCTGCCGTGCTACAGCAAAGGAAAGGAGTCCTCCTCCATTCCTCATTAGCCTGACGAAGAATGTTGTCCCGACCTGCTGACGGAAAATTAGGGTTAAACACATCCATAAGGTGGGCAAATCGAACTCACAGCCTAAATCGTTCCGACCAATAAGTCTTATGTTTTTCGTTCTGAAACCCTGGAGAAGATGTAATATGGATTCATCACGGCGGATGTGTTATCGCTGAAGCCTCTAAATGAACATCAATACGTCTTTGAAAAAGTTGAATCAACTGCTTTAGCACTCAACAATCTAGTTCAGGAGGATCACTCAGTCTCTGGACCGCAAGGAGAAAGAGTGTAGTTGCATCCTTCATAGACATAAGGAGCGTATTTAATATGGCCTCCACCAGTTCACTAAGCGGTGCTGCGAGAGCCAGAGAAATACCAAATATTATTGCGGAATGGATGAACAACATGCTCAATGCTGGAAGAATCAGCAAATACCTGAATAGGGAAGTAGTCACTTTTGTGGCTGGAAGGGACTGCCCTTGAGAGGAGTATTATCTCTTCTGTTGTAGTCCCAGCTCATCGATGATCTCTGGCAATAATCGGCATACTAGATGTTTATATACAAGCGTACGTTGACGGTTTACTCAGTTTTACTATTTTAGCTATCCACGGGTGGTATGAGGGTGAGAAACTATGCCAAATTCCCCAAAAAACCCTAATGGTACCATTCAGCAGGAAGGGGAGTATATTTGTTCCTCCCTCGATCCTCGAGGGGTGTTTATTCCAGTTGCGGAGGAAGTAAAATATCTGAAAGGTTACCTTGGATAGTAAGCTCGCATGGAATTCGCAATTTCTTATCGTCATGTCAAGTGACTTGTGGAGAGAGATGGTATTACATACGGCTGCATTGCATCGTGGTAGCAAAGCCTTAAAAAGCAAATCCAACTCAAGCTCTCCTAACTGCAGAGAACGTCCTGCATGGTGATTACTACAGATTTTCGCTCTATACCTAAAGCGGCCATGTGAATTATACTGGGCCCCGCCCCTCTTCACCTGGTGATTAGAGGAGCAGCTAGAATGGTTACCTACACATTCCATCACTTTTCCCGAAATAGAACAAGTATGTTCAGCTTCGAGCCTGGCGCTTTATAGTCTGAAATCGAGAACCAAGATATGTTGAATGATCGAAGTCTGCCATCTCAGATAATCACTACTAGCAGGCAGGAATGTCTACTTGCGGCCCCTGTGGGTTCACAGACCATTACAAAACTACATAAGGAAATGAAGCTGGTGACTATTTTTCAAGCAGAAATATTCGCAATTCACCACGGTGGTCTTACTTGCGGGAGGTTAGGTTAGGTTCGATCAATAAAAATCATCAACGACACCCACACCAAACTGGTGAAAAGGAATAAAGAATGGGTACCCCGACACTCGAACATTGAGAGAAAACAGAAGGCGGATTCATTAACCACTCGAAGAACAGGCGTTAAATTCCTCGGGAAAATGCAAATAACTGGTGGTTGGACCTGAAGGTACGCGAGCACTGGCTGAGTCTCTCAGGCATCAGACACTCTCGACTGGCCATGCCTTGGCCCAAACTCTCCAGACTGGACCTGAGAGTTCTAACTGCCATGTGAACGGAGCACTGTCGCCTCAAAAATGAACTGAATAAATTAGGATTTATTGAGGACGTTTAGACAATGTGAAGAAGAAATAGAATCAATGAAACACGTTATTTGAGTGCGCTTGTATCTTGGATCTAACAAGTTGAAGATGACTGAGACTATCTTAATAAGCTCTCACCCACAAAAATTATATCTTTACAAGAAGTATGGAGCTTGTGGATGACTATGACAGAGTGTGTTCACTGGGTGGCAGTGGCCAGGCTGTTAGGTAGCCCTCACTCATTTTCTAAATCAAATATTCCAAAAACAAAAACCAATTTAACACAATAGTCGTATTATTAAAACTTCGCCGTATTACTAACTTTCTTGGAGCAGTGTTCCTCGGTGCGATTGCCATGCCTTTATTTTATTCAAGTAATAAAGATGTCGTATTTTCATAAAGTCATTTTATTTGTAAGTAACTGATTAGAATACTTATGACATGGTTATTGAAGCGGTGGTCTCAAAATTTAATATTGAAAAGTAACCTGGTTTCTTTCATATGAAATCTCACATTTTTTCTTGAGGAATAAGGACTGTGATGCCATTTCTAATGGGATAAAGTGTTAGTATATCATCATTGAAAATATTCTATTCGTGCTTTGACGAATTTTAAATTTTCAACAACCTCTACTCCCAAATCAATCAATAAATCATAACATATATAATACCGACGCAGCATTCAGGTTTGATTAAAAGAATATTTTCGCGGAAGCAGATTATAAAGAGAACGACATGGTGGCATTAATTACTTAAATAACATTGTCTAGGCAGTTGAAGGATAGGAAAGGGCTCGTGCACCGACCGTAAAGAACATGAAGAGGGAAGTGAAGTGGATGATTCAAGTTGCAGGCATCACAGGGCCGTGTTGGAATAATGTACACTGTTCATGAATGAGCCCACTTGACTTCACGAAGAACCACTTGAAATTCGTAATTCATTTGATTATTTTGCAAGCCGCTTCACAAAAGGCGGAAGAATACAAATTATATGAATCAAGTTACCCCAAATTGAATTTGATACGAAGCGGGTTAGGTACTTGAAATACGAATGAATAATTATGAAAGCGAGATATGAATGCATTTTTGCGCTTTGAAAATGGTATATCATGTAACTGCTAGGAATAATTCACTCTTTTGTGTAGCGACTTTGTTAAGAGTAAACATACGCTTTTGAGTTGAGAATTCATTGCCGCGTGTTGGGCGATTTTTTAAGCTGCTAGAGCATGTGCAAATGGTGATATACCATGCGAGTGTAGAATGTGAAATATTTCACGTAATTTTTTCTAAGTCAACTTGTGGAAAAAATGCTTGGAGAGATCGATTTTAATACACACTGAAGTCAGGACAACCAGCTGAAACCAAACTTACATAATGAAGTTGAATGTTCAATAATCACTGGTCTACAAGATTTTTGTATCGCAAAGCAAATCTTTCTTTGAATTAAAATACCCTTGTAATAATAAGAAAGATATTCCTAAGGCCATAACACGTACCACTTTCCAATAGCTCAATAAGATCCTTTCACATTTGCAGGTAGGGTACGAACGAATTTTATACCTGAACCGTGTTATTTACAAAACTGTACATGAAAATATGATTATTATCATCTGAGTGAGAGGTTTTCTGTGTATAGAGAAGAAAGTGTTTCAACTACGGAAATGTCGGGACAAACGCGCCGCAGTTGCAAATCCTCTCCTGACAAATTTTGTTATACAGCGTGTTTTGTGAGGAACCAGAACCTTTCTAGGCAGTGATAGAGGATTAGGTGGTGAACTCGAAACGCTATTATTTCTGCATATGCCCCTTCCTTTGCGATATGCAGGCTGTGTTGTGAGAGTTGGATGAAATTTCAATGATCCACATGTCCTAAAATATAGATCAGATTGCGTTGAAATATTGTGTGAGTATCAAATGGTTTAACCTTATTGAAACTTTACCGTGTAGAAGAAAAAGCTGGACCGTACTGGAAAAATTCGGTTTTTTCGGACTTCTATTCGTAGGTCCACCCTGTATATCGATATGTTGAATTTTAATATCCTTCAGTAAAACTTAAAGTCCTTATTCACCAAATCTGATCATGATATCTAACGGCACCATTTCAGGGATCCAGGAATTACAGGAATTATGGCTCGTTCTGTCCGATGATCCTTGTGAGTTTTTATCAACGGAAACTTAATATCCCTAGCCACTTCCAAATTCAATTATTCGAAGAAAAGAAATATTCATTGTCGAGTGTAAATATTCAAAACCCAATTTCTGAAATTATTACAGAACCAGACTACAACATTCGATCCTTTGGAAGAAAACTTTGAACAATCCTCGATTCAGAATTGTGTCAATAATGTTTTTCTCTTCCACCATCCATGATATGCACCTCCCGTTGTGACACCTCTGAACATAGACTGCATGCATTAACTCTATGATAATCAAAAAATAATGAAATCTCATCGAGTTTCAGACGAAATCTGGTTTGAATTCGAATTTTATCTGGGTGTTGCTTGTTTTTGACGTTTGAAATTGTTAACAAAGGTTTCAACAAATGAGGATAAGCGATTCATTGTATAATTATTATTTGTGTGTGGCTATACTTCTAGGCAAATATTACGCCAATTTCCAGCCCCTCGTTACAAAGGAATTACAATCGATGATCTTGGGGAAAAGTTTCGGACACCAGGGTCATTGGGAATAATATCAGGATGACTCTTTTCCATATATCTCATAGATGCCAACTGTTAAAAGAGAATAATAAAACGACATGATTTTGTTTAACAATTTACATGAGTAAAAACATTCAACGAAAAGAATCAAGTGCTCAGTATGGAATATGACCTCCATTGGCATCAACAACCATCTGCACCCGTCTTCTCCAGCTCTCTATGGATCTCCAAATTACTTCTTGATCAAGATGGTTGCAAAATTCTTCAAACAATTTCAAACGTCAAAAACAAGCAACACCAAGAAAAATTCGAGTTCAAACCAAATGTCGTCTAAAACTCGATGACATTTCATTATTTTTTTGTTTATCATAGAGTTAATGCATGCATTCTATGTTGAGAGGTTTCACAACGGAAAATGCATATGATGGAGGCAAAGAAAAACAATATTGACGAAAATTGGCACAATTCTGAATTAATATTCGAGTTCGGCCCCTACGAATGATGTAAAAGGTTCAATCTAGTCATTGATTCACGCAGTTGATTCATGACGACCGCGAAAATTTTTTCAATGCGCGGGAAAAATTGTTAATATTTGAGAAAGTCGGCCATTTTGAATTCTAATGAAAATCGAATTTTAGATTGGTTTCAGTAAAAAATGGTTTTTTGTCTTCCTAGAACATCCATGAAAAACACAACAACTTCAAGAAGTGGCAAAAATATTTCGATTTCAGCTGAAAATCAGAATGAAAAAATTATTCACGCTACTCGTTTACGAATTCTTGAAATATTTTTTCAGGATCAAGATGTCGATTTGTTCAGAAAAGACTGGATTATCGACAGAATGCCCTATTCGAATATTTTAGTTAACAAAACGTTCCAGCGATCTTGAAATATTGGTCATTTTCGAATGAGTCTGCCATATTGGATTTCACCGGAAGTGCAATTTCGATACAATTTCTGAGAAACCTAGTCCCTTAGCTTTACAATGAAGCAAGAACGAATGAACTAGCTCTAAAAAATTGCGAATGTTATAACGGAAAAAAAAATGTTGGGTTTTCCTTGGCGCACCCTATAATTTCGTTTTTCCCTGAAATAAATTCAAGAAAATTATATTCTTTATCGCCTAGATAATTTGATTAAATTTGGATATTGAAAATTTTTGTATATTATGTGGGAAGTTTCTTTTTTTACTGAAAATATTTTTACTTTTCGGAGTCTCTATTTCTGTCTTTGGAAGAATTGAAACAATGTGATTTTGTACTAGCATATTTATATAATTTGAAAACAAACTATGAAACAACGGTCCTGCCTTTGCCATGAACCCATATACCTAAACAAATCCGCTCTTCTTCCTCTTCTGATACGACGGAAGCTCACGACGCCGAGGGGAAGGCTTTATTCCAGATCTCTTCCCGTAAATGGAAACAGGGTCCTACACTCATTACCGACAGCTGAATTCAGGAGTTGTCTCATTACGTTCGACTCATGCGGGAAAATTTCGTCCAGGCACCTTATTATTGTCGGTCGCGATCCAGCCAACCAAAATCCACCATTTCAATAAACATTCATTTGTCATTTCTCTGACATTCGCGATATCACCACTCCGCTCATCCAACAAATGTAATGTCGAGTCAATCTTTTTCAAAATATTTTTATGAGTCTTCGACTTGACGAATTTCGAGTGTTTTATTATGTTCAAAATTATTGTGTCGACTAGTTTAGATAAATAATTGTGTGATAAGATTACGTAAGTTCGAATATGCAGATACACAGGTTCCCACATACGAATACAACATTTTCAAAAGGACCTGTTTGGGCGATGCACAGGTATTTCTTCATAAAATTGATCAAATACTCTATGAAATAAGTATGAAATTTAATAAATATGATGTGATAGTCTGTGGAGATTTCAACATCAACTTATTGAAAGATAGCCACGTTAAAAATAATTTTGTAGATATACTTTGCACATATGATCTACAGCAAACAATAAACGAACCAACAAGAATTACACAAACAACAAAAACATTAATTGATAATATCTTTACCAACACTCCAACATATAGAAATAACTATAATATAAACTCACTTTTGTCGGATCATATGGATCAATTCATAACAATGGAGTGTAATAATGTTGCCAATGGAAGAAAATGGATTAGAAAAAGATTTTCACTGATTCTAAAATGCAGCAGTTTTTCAGCAGTCTGGAGGATGTATCTTGGCAGGGTGTATTGGGGCGATCGGATCCAGACGAAGCATACAACTGTTTCTCAGAGATAATGCAAATATATATGAATCTGATATTTCCAGAGAAGAAGTGCTCAATGACTAGAACAATACATACATGGATAACAACAGGATAAAAATTTCAAGTAACCGAAAAGATCAATGTGGGAAGAAGTACAAGAAGGAATAATATCACAGGACTATTACAAAAGATATTGCAGTATACTGAAGCAGGTTGTGAAACAGGCTAAAATGATAAGTCATAGGAACTATATAACACAGTCTGAAAACAAAACAAAAGCCACATGGAAGTTAGTCAACACTATCACAAACAAAAAGAATAATAATAATGACATAATTTTCAATTCATTTCCCACCAAAATGAAGAAACTGTACTCAACCAATTCAATTCCCATTTTATCAGTTCAAATACAAGCAATAGTGGTATTGATGCGGACAACAATAACATCAAATCCTGCAACAATAGCATATTTTTAAGTCCACTTATAGAGCAAGAAACGTACCAATATATTTTACAATTAAAAATAAAAGTTCAGTTGGAAGTGATAACATACCAGTAAAAGTGCTCAAGAATTGTGCATCAATTATAAAACTCCACTTACTCACATTATAAACCAGATTCTACAAACAGGAAAGTATCCACAAAGATTAAAAGAAGCAATGGTGAAACCCATCTATAAAAAAGGTAGCAAAGAAAATATTGATAATTATAGGCCAATATCATTGCTTTCCAATGTGAATAAAATATTTGAGCGTATAATTTTGACAAATTAATGCAGTTTTTGAAGCAAACAACATACTTGTGAAACAACAGTTTGGATTTAGACAGGAAGGTCAACATTGAATGCAATATATCAAGCACTTACTTCTATCATCAGGTCACTAAATCAAAATAATACTACAGCGGCCTCTGTCTGGACCTGTCAAAAGCTTTTGACAGAGTCAACCATGAGAAGTTACTGAATAAGCTGGAGAAATATGGTATAAGAGGGTAGCATTACAGCTCATTGGATCATATCTATCCAAAAGAACCCAAAAGACAATAAGTAGAGGAAAAACGGAAATATAATACGATCTGATTCCAAACAAGTATTAAACGGTGTACCGCAGGGTTCTATATTGGGACCTTTGCTCTACATAATATATACAAATGATCTAGTTCAGACTACCAACAACGATGTCATAATGTTTGCAGATGATGCATCAGTAATATGTAAAGCTGAAAATCAAAATGAATGTATGAAAAGTCTTGAGACTGACATGAAAAATATGAATGAATGGTTCCTTAGTAACAACTTGATGCTAAATCTGGAAAAAACAAAACTTTTGTTATTCAGGGAAAAGAAAGAACAACTTAATACAAGATTCCAAGACTGTGAAGTTGAGTTAGTTGAAGACCTGTCTTTTCTAGGAGTGAATATTGATCGTAATCTCAACTGGTGTAGTCACGTTGAGAAGATTTCACCAATGATAGCACGTTATGGCTATGCATTGCGGACTATACGGATGATAGGGCTGGATGCTGCTCTGACTGCCTATCACGCCTACGTTCATTCTAGGATAAGATATGGAATCATCTTCTGGGGAAGATCTACAGAAGCGGAGCGAATTTTCTTTACAAAAAGATGCCTAAGAATCATCTTTGGCATGAATCAATATGAAACGTGCAGGAACATATTCAAGAATTTCAACATCTTAACACTGTATGGTCTATATATCTATGAATCAGTGATGTTCATTTAAAATAACTATAATGATTTCAAAGATCTTCAACTCCAACATTCCTATAATACAAGAGGAAAAAATATTCTTCAAGAGGATAAGCCCAACTATTCATATTTACAAAAAATGTAACTTATAGTTTACTGTCAGTGTGGAATAAGTTTCCAGAAAAATTTAAGTCATTATCAATTAAAGTGCAAAAACAAAACTCAAATATTTTCTTATTGATAAAAGTTACTATAATATAGGAGAGTTCCTACAAGAAAATGATTTCAAGAAATTATTGTGATCTGAATTTTGTGTATTTTCTACATGTTTATTTGTATTTTGACTGAATCTACACCTGTATGGTTTTTGATTTATTAAAGTATTACTTACAAGTATTTATTATCGTGGACTTATGCACTATCTCAGCTAGTAGCTGGATATAATTTACCTTTCCCAGATTCAGCAATCAAAGGGAATAGGCTCGATTACAATACACTTGACATAAATTTCCTAACTATCCTACATGTGTTAAGAATTACAGCTTTTTGCATTTCTATATAGGTATTCTTATGCAATTCTAATTTATTAAGGCTATCATGCAAAGTTTTGGGTATTAAACCAGTCGAGGATACGATGACAGGAACAATATCTATTTTATCGAGGTGCCACATCTGCTTGATCTCAATAGCAAGGTCTGTGTATTTGGACTTTTTCTCCTGGAACTTGTTCAGCACGTTGTTATTATTCGGTATGGCGACATCCACCAGCATTGCTGTTCTGGCTCTCTTATCATACACCACTATGTCCGGCCTATTATTCGTCACCATTCTGTCAGTGATAACAGGCCTATCGTAGTATAATTTGATAGAGTCATTTTCCAATACGGGCGCCGGCTGATACTTGTAATATGGCTGGAAGGTGTTCAGAAGTCCGTACTTGTGTGCAAGTTTCTGGTGGATAATGTTGCACACTTGATTATGCCTGTGAAGATACTCCGTGTTGGCCAGTTGTTCGCATCCGGACGTAATATGCTGTATAGTCTCCGATCTTATATGGCATTTTCTGCACTTATCTGTTTGTAATGTTCCGTCCTTCATTATAAATTTTTTGTAATTGTTTGTAGCGATCACTTGGTCTTGGATGGCCATAAGGAATCCCTCTGTTTCTGCGAATAATTAATAATTAATCTTACAAGTATTATTTATTATCGTGGACTTATGCACTATCTCAGCTAGTAGCTGGATATAATTTACCTTTCCCAGATTTAGCAATCAAAGGAATAGGCTCGATTACAATATACTTGACATAAATTTCCTAACTATCCTACATGTATTAAGAATTACAGCTTTTGCATTTCTATATAGGTATTCTTATGCAATTCTAATTTCTTAAGGCTATCATGCAAAGTTTTGGGTATTAAACCAGTCGAGGATACGATGACAGGAACGATATCTATTTTGTCGAGGTGCCACATCTGCTTGATCTCAATAGCAAGGTCTGTGTATTTGGACTTTTCTCCTGGAACTTATTCAGCACGTTGTTATTATTTGGTATGGCGACATCCACCAGCATTGCTGTCTTGGCTCTCTTATCATACACCACTATGTCCGGCCTATTATTCGTCACCATTCTGTCAGTGATAATAGGCCTATCGTAGTATAATCTGATAGAGTCATTTTCCAATACGGGCGCCGGTTGATACTTGTAATATGGCTGGAATGTATTCAGAAGTCCGTACTTGTGTGCAAGTTTCTGATGGATAATGTTGCACACTTGATTATGCCTGTGAAGATAGTCTGTATTGGCCAGTTGTTCGCATCCGGACGTAATATGCTGTATCGTCTCCGATCTTATATGGCATTTTCTGCACCTATCTGTTTGTAATGTTCCGTCCTTCATAATAAATTTTTTGTAGTTGTTTGTAGCGATGATTTGGTCTTGGATGGCCATAAGGAATCCCTCTGTTTCCGCGAATAATTCTCCTTTCATCAACCATTTGTTGGAGGCTTCTTTGTCGATGTGTGGTTGATTAATCTCATGGTGATGTCGTCCATGCAATTCCTTTCTTGACCATTGCTCTTGTTTTTCAGTATCTGATAGGAATGGTAGATTCAGCAGGTCATCTCTAATAGCAAGATTTAGAGGTGTATATCCCTTATCAGCCAACGATACCACTCTATGTAAGTCAGAAGTGAGAGCTTTTGCTGAGAAGAATTCTCTGAGATTTCTTATCTGTTCGGTGTGTAAATTGACAACATCTATTAATCCGCGTCCTCCTTCTTTCCGCTTCAAAGTTGTTCGTATCACAGACGATTTTGGATGATTGTTGTACTTTGTCAGCATCGTTCGGGTCTGCCTTTGAATATCATCTAGCTCCGTCTTAGTCCATCTGATTATTCCAAATGAGTAAAGCAACACTGGAATGGCGTAGGTGTTAATTGCCTTGACTAGATTCCCCGAGTTCAACATCGATTTCAGCACAGACTTCAAACGCTGACTGTATTCTGAACGAATCTTCTCCTTTGATTGTTTTTGGTCTAACAATCTGGCTTGTTGGTATCCCAGATATTTGTATGTTTCGCCATCTCTCATGCACTGTATAATGTCACCGTTTGGAAGTTGTGTTTCACCATCTATGACTTTCCCTCTTTGAATGTTCAGGGTCTTACATTTTTCAATCCCGAATTTCATATGAACATCTGCCGAGAACTCACTGACAGTTTTCAGCAAATCATCCAATTGCTTCTTGTTCGAAGCATATAATTTGATGTCATCCATATACAGCAGGTGGGAGATTGTATGATAATTCCTTTCTGCTTTTATCCTAAATCCGTATCCAGTTCTATTGAGCATTGAGGACAATGGGTTCATTGCCAAACAGAACCATAGTGGACTCAAAGAGTCTCCTTGAAAAATTCCACGACGTATGGGTATCTCGTCGGTTTTAATTGATTTATTGTTCATGTTGACCTGCAGAGACGTGCGCCAGTGTGTCATTGTTGTCTTCAAGAACTCTACCAGGGCTGGGTGAATTTTGTATATCTGCAATACTTCAACAAGCCAAGAATGGGCGGTACTATCGAATGCTTTCAGATAATCGAGAAAAGCTGAATGAACATTGCGATGCCCTACGTGTGCCTGTTTCATTATCACAGAATCGATGATGAGTTGTTCCTTGCACCCGTGGTGTTTCTTTCTGCATCCTTTCTGCTCCTCTGCTAATATATTGTTGTCGTCAAGGTGTTGGTATATTCGATTGGATATGCATGAAGTGAGTATTTTGTAGAGTGTTGGCAGGCAAGTGATTGGCCTATATTGAGACGGATCCTGTGTTCTATCGCTCTTAGGTAGCATATATGTTAAGCCTTGCGTTAGGAAAGTGGGTGTTTTCTTGGGATGTTGAAGAACATACGTGAGCTGTTTCGCTAGGGCTCCATGGAGCTTATCAAACTTCTTGTACCAGTAGTTGTGGATATTATCTATACCTGTGGCCTTCCAATTGTTGGTCGCTCCAATTACTGTTGTAATTTCTTCCTCCGTTATTTCATCGAAGTCCATATGTCTGATATCGAGGCGTTCTTTTTCATTCGTGATCCATTCCGCATCTCTATTGTGTTCTTTGGGGTTCGACCATATTGATGACCAATAGTCCGTCAAGCACTGTGCGTCAGGTACTTCTCTGTTATTGTTGGTCGCAGTTTTGTTATTTCCCTTATGAAAATTGGCAGCGTTTTGGAGGAACCTTTGGTTTTGGTGTTTCCTTTCAGTACACTTGACGTATCTTGAAAGCCTCTTTGCTTTTGCTTGGAGTTTCTGTTTCAAAGTGTCCATATACACGTCGATGTGTTGTTTGTGATCAGGGTGTTTTGTGTTCGTACCAATTTTCCTATAAATTTTGCGTATATGTGATTTCAAGCGCCTTGAGGGTTTTCTGTTTCTCAGGAATTCTGTGAGGCGACCGATTTCTGCTCTAATATTATCAATATCCTTCTCCAGTCGTTTTTGCCATGGTGGTTTTCTGACGCTTTTTGGCTCAGATTGAATCAGAGTTGTGGAGATTTGTTGTTTGTGAAGTCGAAGAACCGCTACTGCTCCACAGTAAATCAAAGTGTGAATCTTCTCCAAGGTGTTCTGGTCGGTATATTCTTCAAACATTGAGTTTAGGATAATATGGGTGTTCACTTGCTAGGATGATATTGGTGTTCTTGTTCGTCTTGAGTTTGGGCAGTTTAGGTCTTTCATTTTCGCCTCTAGTTGGGTTACTACCACTGAATTCAGTTAATTGCTCTGTTGAGTTCTGATCTTTCCGCGCTAAACAAGTATTATTATTATTATTAGTTGCATTTTATACCTACTGCCAGGTTCCGCTTGGGTACCTCGGGTTCGCTAAGCCCGTACTCAGAAACAATCTCCTGAGCCCTGAGGTTTATTATTATTATTATTATTATTTTGGAAATGATTGAAATTCAGAAAGAACCTAGAACAATCAACTCAACTCTGACGGTCTGATGAATATTTATGGTAATCTTATCACAAATTTTTCTTAACTTTGGCGGAAAAGACTGAGATACATCAATTTCTTATTGGATGGGGATTAATTTCTGTGTTGGCTCAGAGGATGTAAAATCAACCCCTTACCCTTAGTAGCACCTAAGTCAAAATTCTATGAAAAGTGGTCGAGTATCGCTAGTTATCACTAGACTGAAGGAATTGCGATTCCTCATTCTCTAGGGTTTAAATTTATTCTCCTTGAAAATTCTGAGAGACTTTGACTTCGAAATGCTAGTTTCAATTGACATTTGACGGCTTGAAATTTCAGGTTAGGCTGCAACTAACACGTCAATGATAGCATTTTCCCAATCTTCAATTTCATTCGATTTGCTCTATAGTGCTTTGAAAGAACCTACGATTATTAAATGGTCCATCCGTATGTAGAAAATGGACTTATGCGGCTATCTCCTTTCAGGAATAAGAGTCTTCCACAGCCTCGGAATCATACTCAATCTGTATATAACATTTCAACATCTCATGTTTCTTTTGAATTTGGGAGGCTTTTACTTGGTAAAATTCCATTATCAATAATAAAAAACCGAAATTATGTTTTTAACAACTTTCTGAAATTTTGCGGTAGTAGTTATATAACATCAACTAAGGATCCTACCGCAAAATTTCAGAAAGTTGTTAAAAACATAATTTCGACAGCAAAATCATTAATTACAGACCAAGAAACATATAAATTCATTAACTCCAATCCACAATCCCCCGAATTATATTCGTTGATAAAACTTCATAAACCTAATTACCCTATTAGACCTGTTGTTTCTTATGTAACGGCACCTTCGTTCAAACTTTCAAAATTCCTCAACGACTTGCTAATAAAACATTGCAATTTTAAATCTGAATTTTCGGTCAAAATTCATACGAACTTATTGCCAATATCAAAGATACCACTATACCACCTAATTCCAAACTTATTTCTTTCGATGTTAAGAATCTATTTCCCAACATTCCTCCAAAAGATACGTATTACTTAGTTGAAGAATTATTAGAAAGGAATCATGTCAATACTATCATTAAATCAGATATTCTTTCATTATTAAAAATTTGTTTAGATCAAAATTATTTCCATTTCAATTACAAATATTATACTATTGAAGACGGCTTGATTATGGGCAATCCGTTAAGTCCTTTGTTAGCAGAAATTTTCATGAATAACTTAGAAATTAATTCATAATCATCCACTCAGTAAATATTGTTTATACTGGTATCGCTATGTAGACGATATCATTATTTGCTTCACATGAACAGATAGACAGTTGAAAATTTTCGAGAATCATATAAATTCATTACATCCAAAATTGCATTCACAACCGAAATAGAAAGCAATAATTCGATAAATTTCTTAGACGTAACAATTTCGAATGAAAATGGAAAACATGTTTTCGCAATTTGCCATAAGCCGTCACATACAGATATTATAATACATAACTCGTCGTGTCATCCATATCAACATAAAATGTCAGCATTCAATAGTTTTATTCATAGATTGATTAACATCCCGCTATCACCAGAAAATTTCAACAAAGAACTAAATTTGATTAAACAAATAGCCAAAAATAATGGTTACAATCCCAAACTAATAAATAATATTTTAAATAAGAAACAAAGTAGAATCGCATTGAATGAAGTTTACCCTGTCGATAAATTGAAACAAAAATTCAACACCTTAACCTACGTAGGCATTACAAGTGAGAAACTGAAATCATTCTTAAGTAGCAATAATTTCAACATAGCTTTCCAAACTAATAATAATTTAGGCAAATATATAAAAAACAATAAAACCAAACCAGGTAAAAACAATAAATCAGGTGTTTATAGATTGAATTGCAATGACTGTGATAATTTCTACATTGGTAGAACACATAGAAATTTCAATATTAGAATATCGGAACATAAACGCAGTTTTTCAAATAAAAATCAGATTCAAATTACGTGAATCATCTCTTAGAAAATAATCATTCTTTCGACCCACAGTTTGAAATTTTGCATACAGAAAATAAATATTGGAAGGTAGATCTTTAGGAAATTTTAGAAATAAATAAATACAAACACTCAGGTAGACTCATCAATGAACAAGTCGATTTAAGCCCTTCACCTCTATTGAATCTTTTCGGGGAGCAATCTATTCCTTAATTTTATTGGATATACCTGTCATAAATAACCACTTAAGAAGAAGCAACCAATAAGCTTTTAATTACTCAAGAACATTTATAGTTATATTCTCATTTATATTTTTCTGCATAATCATTCGTCTGAAGAAGCTACGGTGTAGTGAAACGCGTTACGAATCGCAATTATTAAGTAAAATTCCTTAAAACACAGTACTTGTTTTTATTATCTCATGTTTGTCGTCATATTGGAATTGTTGAGCCATAAATATTGAGGTAGAAGTGAAATTTTCGAAGCAGATAGATAAAAACGGTATAAACTTATGACATTATTAATTGTTTTCACAGAATCAATGCTATTGATCGAATATTGAGATTGTTTCAAACACAGAATGAATGAATGAATCTACATCAATCAAATAGAAGTGTTGAAATATTCTTATGAAAGAAGGTAAAACTCTAATCTCAGTGGTGAATATCATTGTTTTGAAACAAAAATAAACGAATAGAATCTTTGACATACAAAGACTGATTGATTGATTGATTATTAATGCTTAACACTCAATGTAACAAATAATGTTTGCATATGTCATAGTTTCATATACAATTTAAAATTGGGAACTACCCAAAATTTCATTCTCCACAGGAGAAAAATAAACGAGTTGAAAACTAAATTATGATGAGGACCAGATAAAATTTATACAGGACAGCGAGTATTAGATAAAACCGACTAGAGGACAGAAATTCGTTATTCAAACAACAAAAAATAAGTACGACCTATTCAATCTGAGAAATTTATTTCAAAGTACTCCTCAGTATACACAATCTATAAGGAGCTGCTTGATTTTCATCTTGAATTTCTTCATTTCAAGACATCTGAGAGCAAGTGGAAGCTTATTGTAAAAATCAACAGCTAGAAAATTGAATCCACATTTCGACTTGCTGAGTCTAAAGAAATACTTCCTGAGAGACATTTTGGCCCTAGTATCATAAGAATGAATATGATAATTTAATTTGAAAGAATCCGAGTTTGAATGGACATATACCAAGCATTCGAGAACATAGAGTGCAGTAAAAGTCAACATTTTCAGCTTTCTGAAGGCACCACGACAGCAGTCCCTATAGCTAAGGCCACCCAATAACCTAATTGCCATTCTCTGCAATCTAAAGATCATGTCTCGTTTAGAACAATTATCCCACATGACTACACAATACCAAAGAGACGACTCAATAAGAGCGAAATAAACAGATTTAAGAATAGCAGGGGACACCGAGGAACCAACCGTCTCATCACGAAGATGTTTCTACTGACTCTCTTTGACAAGTTGTCGGCATGATCACTCCAAGTCAGGATGGGATCTAAATGGACTCCCAAAAAACTCACTTCTCCTGCACCAGCAGGAGCAGGAACAACTCTCAGAGAGAGCAAAAGTAGTTGCGTTTTACCATAATTCATTACAAGGTCATTCACTGAGAACCATACCAAGGCGCTTTCCGAAGCTCCTCGGATCTCCCGAACATTGTCGAAATCCCTAAAACCCACAATCAAAGTCGTATCATCAGCAAATAGAGTTACATTTGCTTCCTCCTTGATGAATATTAGAAAAATATGGGTCCCAAGATGGAGCTCTGGGGTACACCACATGTCACTGGCACATAACCCGAAAACCCACCCGGAACACAGACCGCCTGATACCTCTCAGACAGAAACGATTTAATCAAGTGATGATCATTCTCAACAAAAACGTAAAACCTCAGCTTTTCCAAAGACTTATCGTGAAGGACGCAACAAAAGGCACGGGTCTACAAACAAAGCCAACGAGTAAAAACCCTGTTCCATGTAGTCAAACACATCGCTCACAAGATCTATCAAGGCTGCCAAAGTGCTCTTATTATTCCTGAAACCGAACTGGCTAGTGGACAATAAATGGTTGGATTCGAAATAAAATTGCATTTGGTCACAGAGAATCTTCTCCATAAGCTTGGAAAAAACCGGGACCAGAGAAATCGGAAGGTAGTTTGAGACCTCTTCTACATTTCCTATTTTATGTACTGGGACTACCTTAGAAACCTTCAAGAACACGAGAATACACTCACTCTTGTTATGTTACATGTTATAGGAGAAATAATCTGGTCAATACAGAGTACAATGGAAGACCATACAATGGACAGACCATAGAAATCAGTAGACCTACTGGGCTTCAGTGATTTTAAAGCATCTCTAACCTCCACCTGAGGCACTTCCGCAAAGTTGAAGCTCAAGTCGGGAGCAACGTACATTTTGAAGGAGCTCCGCGGATACATGTCGAATTAAGGTGTTCCCTGAAAGATTTTATCAGTGATTGAGGCGAAATGATGGTTGGACCGATCTACTCCTATTTTTGTTCACGACTTCACTCCATTGGTGTTGCTTAGCTGATTCACTAACCTACAGGTCGATCTTGCTTCATTACCACAAGTGTTTTTATTTTTTTTGTTAATTTATTGTTACAAAACATAGGAACCCCTACAGGATAGACCCAATTACCGGGGTTCACAAAAGTGATAACAGAAAAATAAACAGAAAGGAAACTGTCATACTAAATGTAAATTATACCTTTCATAAAAATTCAGAGAAAAAGACTCACCTAAGACTACAGAATCAAGTAAAATATCATAAAAACTAAAACTACTACAATGAGCATGATTCAGATCTAATGAGATATGCAATAACATTTTTTTCGAAAGAAGAAATAGATTCATGCAAAATATCTATACTGGCATTATGACAATTGTACAGACACATAATTCGCAAGAAAACAGTATGAAAAAATAAACTAGTAGGGCCTTCGGAACATAGAACAGTGCATTTCGACGACTAGAATACACGGGAACATTGAAAGTGAGATAATTACCAAGCGGAAAACTAAAAGAGTGATTTAAAATTCGATAAAGAAATACAGTGTCGAAAAGGACTCTCCTCTGCTCCAGGCTTAAAATTTTGTGATGACGTAAACTTGATTGATAATTATGATTAGGACTGAAAAATCTAAAGTTGAAACTTTTGACAAATTTTCTCTGGACTCGTTCAATTCTGTCAATATACTTGTTATAGTGTAATAGTTGAAGTGTTGATCATGTCATCGTTTTATTCAATTTTTGTCCTATTAATCTCAGCCCGGTAAATAAACCTCAGCCTGCTACGCAAAAACTCTGCTGACTTATACCTGTCATACGTTTTAGACGCCAGGTTCAGAGGTTCTCCCATTAGACGCAGATCTTCCGAATACTGCGTGAGTGGCCTCGTTTTCACAAGAGCTGATGCCGCGACACCCCCTGTTAATCTAGACATATATAATTGAGCTCCAGGTTTGACAACTCAGTCTTAACAACTCTGGCACATCCTTTGACCTCGTAAAAACTCGCCAAAACGTTGTCAAGACAGTTGGCTCACGTGTGGGCTCAAAGATCCCCCGACCAAGACCAAAAGTGCTCAGCTAGTCGCAGAAAAGAGTGGACCAGTTGTCATCGGAATTAAATGTAATATTAAAGTCACCACAAACAACTCACTAGAAACATCTCAAGATCATTTTCTATAGTATCGAGAATAATATCAAAGTTTCCTGTAGGAGGTCTATAAATACAAATTATGGATATATTAGAATACTTACAGACGCAATGCAGAGATCTCGCAATGGCCCTCAATAGATTGGTTACTAATGTCACTCGAACAAACACACTCAGAGTTTCTGGTGAGTATTATTGAGCCCCCATGCGAAGTTCTGATCTTGCAAAACACGAACCAACTTACCAGTTAGGCAGAGAAAAGTATGACATCTCCCGACTATTCAACCAATGCTCCGATACGCACAAAATATCAATATCCATGCCCGAGTCAATAATGAATGCCTCAATCAAGTTGCATTTATTTCTAACATTCATGTGTACTGAAGCAAAATTGCTGACCTTGTCAGCAGTAAATTTACTTTCACATCTGCTGCCATTAAGAGACTCTGTGAGGTCTTCGTCTCTCTTCTTATAAAAAACTATTCAACCAGCCAACACTCACTATTTTTGTTCTCTTCAAAATTGTTTTTATTTATATCTACTTTAAATGAAGTATAACTATCAGAAAATTTGGAAGTAAGGTTGGTGCACACTGTCTCTGGAAAATTTGCCTTTACCGCGGTACAAATAGCGATGTTTTTTTGTTTGTTGCTTTGAGAGTGCTCGTTTTCGATGCACTCGTAATTAACCCTCCTTGTTTTTTACCCTTCAGGTTATTTCTCGAATTTGAGGAGTTTCCAGAGGTCCAACCGTGATCAGACGTGTTTTTGTTTTCAATATTGGAATTCAGAATGAAATTATGATTTGTTATGAGGTTGTTATTTTCATGATTTTATTTATCAATTTTGCTGTCGACTTTGATTCCGTATGGTTCTTCTGATTTTGCGTTAAACAGTTGGAAGAAGAACCCCAGTTTGCAGTTTTCCTGTAGCAATCTCAGACGATCCATTTAACTTATTCGTTGAATTTCTGATAGTTCGGGAATTTTTCTGAGAACCGGCAACACTGCCAATTCCATTGTTTACTTTACTAGTGTAGCTTTTCAAATTTTGATTGAAAAAGGATATAAAAAGTTCCTTATCACTCACCATTGTCTCCAGGTTTTTGATTAACTTTCGTGAGTAATCAGTTTCAATTTCCATCACCTCGAAATCATGTTTCAGTCTCACGATTTCAGAGTTCACTCGGGTGTTATTTTTGTTTACATCATCATTAATGGTCACTCAAATTATTGGATGTTTTATTTTCCACACGCGCTTCAAGCTCTGGTATCACTACTAAGTTCTACATGGATCGCCATGTTGCCGTCACTGAGACAAAATTCTTCTACTATAGAATTGTTAATATCTGTAATATTCCGAGTGGGTAGATATGAATTATCCATTTAAATAAAATAGGCTTATGTTGACGCAATTAATGAGACATGTCTTATTTGGAAAGAAAATAATATTCCTCTTTACTGATGTCAAAATCACCTATACTTCGTATTCGAAACACTCAGAAAGCGATAGGCCGAAAAAGTTCAGAAATCAACCCTGCATCCTACTAAAAATATATTATGAAAATATTTTCTACCTAGCTTCAATAGGATTCGAGATATCATCACATGTCGAAATCCCTAAAAATTGATGATACCTGAATAACTCTAGAACTGATAAAGAGAACTGAAATCCGTTGTCATCAAAGATTTTTTCTCAAAATCGAGCTCGAGAGAGTGAATCGTTTTTCCCTATCCGTATATCACATATTTGCGGAACTAAAACTTAGAATTTGGTTCAACCTATACTATTTCTCTAATGAAACCTGAGTGTGCTGAAATCACGGCCCTCTGCATACAAGGCCGGAGCTGCTCATGTGGCAACAGCGCGTGACGTCACACTAACAGGGTTACTTGACATTGAAATAGCACAGAGTTTATATGGAGCGTGCATTTAAATGATACTATAATATGAAAACACTTGCAAACATGCATTTACAATGACAGAGAAATCTGCGAGAGAAATAATAATGATCTTAGTAGAAATAGGTAACTGAAAACAACAATAAGTAAATGATTCAAAGTACAGTAAGAAGTTTCCGTTTTTTGGAGCACTCAGTTGACGAATGGAGTTATTTTTACTTCAGTATAAATATTCAGCAAGATGTTAGACATAGTTTCCAATAACTTGTTGATAACATCCTTAAACTATAAGCCACAAATATTGTTATCATATATTTGGGAGGATAGCCTGGTGTTGAAGAGAGTAAAATCAAAACTTTCAATTGTTGATTGAATGAGGAGTTTACGTTTACTTTCGATATTAAATGATTCATCACATAATATATATTACCAGGTAAAAGCACTGTTTCAGATGGAATAGAAACCCTTCACTGTTATCTGAATCATTTAGCCGGCTCAGATGGAATACCTGGGCTCAACCCTCGGTGCGATTATTCAAATCATCTAAATATTTGAAATTATCTGAATCATCCTCAGAATTCCCCGGGTGTCATTGGCCGAAAGGCGGAAATGCGCTTGTGTTATAAAATTCGTGCACATTTCACAGAAAGCAAGTTTATTTTAAAAGACGCATATCCACATATGTATATTGAAGAAGGTTCACTCAAAATTCTGCTGTCATCAATAATAATTTCATGGGATGCATTAAAGATTCCAACAAATTCATGATCATCTATTTTTATATCATCACAATTATTTTTTGTGAACTTACACAACTGTCCCATATCTGGCCGAATGCAGTCCTAAAATACTTTTTACTCTCAATTTCTTTTCAAATTCTAAACAGAACTAGACAGACACCATATACAGATGACTAAGCACCTGATTATTCAAAACTTGAAGTGATGCTACACTCAAATGAATACAGATTGTAATAAAACCTGTAGATTGTTTAAAAAATGCTTAAAACTTCTGAAAATGAATAAAATACGAAATATCATTAACGTGTTTCAACCAACTGTAAACAATGGCTTGCATGATGCGCTGAAGGTTCATTTCCAACTACTTCATGACTGAATGAAGATGCATATTGCTGCGCACTCGGCACGAACCGTCAATAGCCCTGCTAGCATTGTTGCCAATTCTCAGCAGCTCCGGTCTTGTGTAGAAAGGGCCGTGGCAGAAATGAATCACATTTAAATACATTTAAATAAAAAACATATATCAGATTTCATCAAAAACTGACCCCCACAATCAAATTTTTGGTACAAATAAGAAAATCCGTAAGTTTAAAGTCTGGCGAACGAGGAAGCCAACGATACAATATCAATTTAGTAATTTACAAACCACCTGTTAAAATGTATTTGCAAGACTCTCTTCAAGGACCGATACAAGCTCTGTCTTGTTGATGTCAAACTATAAATTCTTCTTCCAAGAGTACCTGTGTCCTGGGCCCCAATAGGTATTACCGCTTATAGGAAGCGTACCGTACGGCTGCCGTGTTTCCTAGCAATTCATTAAACCCCAAAATTATGTTCCTTCGACTGAAATTATAACGTTTACTGAGTAAATTAAAGCAGTGGCATGCCAGTAATTGAAAAATTCCATGCAGTCATTTTCGTTTATATCATGGCTTGATTATGGCAGTATTGCATATGGTGGGAAGTAACACAATGAAAAATTCTCAATTAATTAGTACATGTTATTTTTCACTTCCGTTCATTCCAAGTGCATACTATGCTCATAATCCATCTTGCTGAAATGTTCAAAAGAACGTAGAAATTATAATTTGTAATTACCATTATCTTTACGGCGTATCACGACAGGAGGTGTCTATTATTTCGATGCAGCAAAAATATTCGTAACATTCTCATGGGGACGAATTAATTCTAATACCTATTGTTTGTAATACCAACCTTTAAAGTCCATTATACGATAGTAAACAGGGTTAGATAAAAGCTTAACATAAAATTTACGATTCTCAGCTTATTAGTAGGCGCTAGGTCAAATAGAACATGAATACGCGCGAGTGAGACTTCTTCACATCACATAATTGCATAATTTTCAACGTTTCACCTTTCTTTATCATTAAAACACTGACAATGACATTTCTGGACGCGACTTGTAGTAGAAGTGAATTCATAGAGCGTCAGATAACAAGTGTTATACTACCTCCATAAGAATTGCAGTATGTGGCAATATAGAGTATCGAGATTTGAACACTATAACGAAGACGAGCTCGAGGTTAGTTGTTTGGTAAAGAAAAATATTATTCTTCTTTGTCGAATGCATTTTTCATTATAAATAGGACAATGTTCGTGCAGAAGAAACTGAAATATATGATACAATACCTTCAGAATTAGTCAAGTACGAAAATTCTAAGCATATGCACATTTTGTAGATTATAAATCATTATTGTTTGAGATGTTAAGACTTTCACATTGTCTACTCCTCCATTAGTCGAGTAAAGATTTCAAAAAGACTAAGGTCTTTTAGTAAAACTTAAGTCACACTTAAATGTAGTGGTGTGTATTGAATTCGTGAAAGTCTCTAGAAACTTTGTGAACTGATCTAATCATAGGGAAATCCCCAACAGCATATGTGCATAAAAAATTGCATTGTGAAGTCTCAAACAATTTAAGAATCGTTAGATAATCGTGAAAATAAATCCAATCTGTTACTTGGAAACGTCAATGATAATCTTCTGTCATAAACAAACTTGACAATTCAACAAAAATCTTATTTATAATGAATAATAAAATAAAACAAGTTACCATGTTTTAACTATCACTAATTTATTGATGTAAAGAATGAAAAAATTTACATTGGTTGGACCGGTTTCGGACATACGTCCATTATCAACAACAAGCTGATGAAAACTGAATACTCATGTACAATACAAGAACTTACATCAATAAAATGCCAGTAGAGGTCACAGTAACTTAAATAATGGTGATTAGTAGGTAAATAAGTCTACCTGGTCGTTATGGAGCATAACCCTCTCCACCCTACATGCCTTGAAAATTTCCATCGATTCAAAGAAATTGAGTTTATAAGATAAGAACTTGTTTTAATTTATTATTCATTATGAATATCAACTATCACGTAGTTCAGGTTTCATGGATCAATTATTTGACAATCTTATTTAGCTCAATTTGATTAGTTTCTAAAACGTTTTGATTTCGTTTTCTCGAGTCATAGCGAACTTGGTGCAAGAATGAAATGTAGATTTTCTGATCTATTTATTGAGCGATTTTCATTTGTAGAAAGTGATGAAGTGATAAAGTAGGAACCGAAAGAAAAAAAAAGATCAAAATTACATTAGCTTGTCATTAAAAACTCTAGATTGGAGGACAGATTGTTAGAGTTGGCTAGTTTACAATATTTCTTTATTTGATTTTAAAGCATTGTCATAGAAAAACAATTTATTCCACGTTCCAAATATTTCAAAACGCTAAAAAACTAGGGTCTGGCAAAATTAGTTCGAGACAGCCTGCACAGTGACGAGGGTTGCATATTTCAATATATTCAACAACTTCCACCCATAGAGAGCAGCTTGCTATGATTCAGTATGATGATAAGATTTCCTTTGTGTTTTAATTACTATTTATGTAATATTTAATTCATTCTTCCAGAATTTTTTGCTGGTGAATGAATATTTGCCTTGAAATATTAAATAAAATTTGACAACCTGCTTTCGTATTTAACCACAGTGTTTGCGATAATAAAATAGTGGTCCTATTTTGAATCATTCTCGAAGTTCACATTACATTGGAGGGGGTCGCTTGGCTTTCCGAATTGCGACCAAGTTGGTCTTTTGTTCGTAACCATTTTTCATTCATTTCCCTGTAAATCTAGTTCCCTTACAGAATTAAGAATCTCCCTGGGAGCTTTCACTTTTATTTCGTGCGGCTCTGCTTGTCGCTACTGCAGTGTATATGTCTTTGATGGGCAGTTGTGATGCAACTGCAAAGAATATGTTCGGCAGTTTCATCGCTTTTTTTACACATTCTGCATGTTGCCGTTTCCGATTTGTCCATTTTACTGAGATAGTATCTCAGTGGGCAGTGTCCAGTGAGGAGGCCTGTTATAGTCCTCAGCTCGTTCCTAGAGAGGTCGAGAAGATGTTCTGTCTTCTTTGGCGAATAGTCAATGAATTTTTTCGATTGCCTTCGGCCTGGTGTTTTCCTCCAGCATTCTTTTTTGCTAGATTCTTCCCATCATTCCAGTTTCTGTCGTCTGTGCGGCTTACTTAGACCACAGAACGGTTCAGGTCCGATGGGTGGGATTCCAGCAGCTGAACTAGTCAGTTCGTCAGCAGCTTCATTTCCTTGTATGCCTTCGTGGCCAGGCAGCCACCAAAGGAAAAGTTTAGTCCCCTCAGCAAGTTGCTTCAAGGATTGACGGCATTCCCAGACAGAGATGCTCCGATAACTGTAAGAGTTCAGAGCTTTAATCACTTCCTGACTATCCGTCAAAATGTAAATCTGTGCACCCTTGAGTTTCCTTCGTAGTCCCTCCTGGCAGCACAGGTTTACAGCAAGTGTTTCTGCTTGCATGATTTTGGGAGTAGAGCCCAGAGGCACTGATGACGAGTACTTGGGTCCATATATGCCTGTTCCTGTTCCATCGATCCAAAAAAATGCAAAAAATTATAAGCACAAGCAGAAGTAGAAAATTCAAACATACAGATACAATTATGTTCCTTGCATATTCATATTCAATCATAACTGACAGCATTAGTGAAATTTAGTTGATTTTACTCAGACAACACAAAGGAAATCATCAATATATGTTGCTTCCTGTTTCAAATGGTTGAGTTCTGCGGAAGTTCACTATAAAAACTCACACTGTATATTCTTCCTGCACAATTGACGATATACGCCCTTACAATGGACAGCATAATTTGCTAATAATTACAAGTCCAATAATATAAACTAATAAAATTATTTTCTAGTGGTACTTGTTACAATTATTAAATTTATGCTATAACTATTTGAGCAATTAATTCAATCTTTTTACCGTTACATTAACAACCAGTCCTATTACTTCTACATAGTCTTGAGCATAAACATCTTTCCTAGTATGAATTCTTAATTAAGTAATACGTTACTTACAATTTAATGAATTAACAAGCAAGATTTGCTAGATATGGCATAATAGAATCCTTGATATCGCGAATTTTTCTCAAGATCGATTCACCAGCTTACATAAAATATATCAGAACTATGACATAGTTGCACTTATTCTCATCCTATCATCCTTATGTAATAATTCAGAATATAGTACGAATGCAAATTATAAAATAACGTTCATAAATTCTCCAGCTATTTCCTTTCATATTGAGCTAGTTACTTTTTGGCCAAGAAACTTTTTTCCTCTTTTTTCAGATTTGACGTCATCGACCATTTTTTCAAATTTTTTCGTGAATCATCTATTGTTATTGGTTCTGTTGCCCTGTGGCGATCTGCGATAAATAGTTCTCGAGGTAAATCATCCGAGAAAAAATCAATTCAATATTGATCATGATCGTGATGATCATGATCAAAATTTGCAATGTTTAATATCATAAGGTGTTTCTTCGAAAGAAATCCTTTCGGCTGTCAATTCGATATAAAGGCAATTATCTCCTCTTTCTCCGCATCACTAAACGCAAGGAACTTGATAGGGTAGAGTAAGATAAGTTATTTATTCAGTCCAGTGATCACAATATGGATATAAAACACGTCAAGTCAAAATAGGAAAGAAACACTCTCTTCCAACAATAGTTGATACTTGTTTAAAATCAAAATGACATAGAAAACAATCTAACCTATTCAGACAAATTTTAAAATTGGAAACTCGGCATTTAGCTATTAACTCAACAATATCTTACAAATGGAAAATATCGAACACGTGACAGTCCCTCAAGAGAAATATTCAAGAAACTCATCCGCAGAGTAGGAAGTATTTCCCAATCATTATCTCTCTTACATCGATCAAAAATACTCTCATACTCTTAAGTTTCATAGTTTTTGGTAATACGTTGTACAAAAGTGTACCATGATAGTGAGGATTTGAATCGTAGAGTGATAATGCTGCTGGTATTGTAGAGTTGTTGATTCATGCCTTGTGTGGTAGTTATGATGATCATCTAGTGTCTCAAAAAGTCTAGGGAACACTTACCAATATTTTAAAATATGAATTTGGTGATTCGAATTTATATAAATCAGTTTTGTTAGGATGTATTGTATATAATGTTTTCTCAAGAAAACAAAATATTATTTGACTTCTCCAAAGCTCCTATTACAAAAAATTTGAAATTTGAAAATGACGAAATTTGGTAAAACATAAAAAAAAATCCTGAACTAATATTTTCAAAACGATATGGAAGCACTTATATTTTTCAGTACCCAGAAGGTCCACCTCTGTTATTAATGACACTTTGGCATCGTCGCGGCATGCTCAATATTAAATTGTCTATTACTTTTTGGCCTAAGTCATTCCAAGCCCCCTGAACTGCTAATCGAAGCTCCTGTTCATGATGGAAGACGTTTTGACGCAGAAGATTTCATTTTAGCGTGTCCCACACATGCTCGATGGGATTCAGATCTGGGGAGCAGGATGACCACGGTAAAAGATCGATATCATTCTCTTCAAGAACGTTCAAGACAACTCTTGCACGATGAGGAAGGGCATTATCTTGTTGGAAGAGTGGATTTTGACCCATTGTTTGGAGATACGGTACCACTACAGGTAAAACTATGGCATTTGCGTAAGAATTTTCCGTGAGTTTGTTCTGTATGAAAACGAGATCAGTTCTTCCACCAAGGCGTATATCTCCCCAAAACATAAGTGATTCGCCTCCCTGTCTAACAACTTCTCGAGCATGCTGCAGACGGTTTTGCTTTCCAGGTTCCCTCCATATTTGAATTCTTCCCGAATCGGGATAATAACTAAATCTAGATTCATCAGTGAAAGAACTGTGGCCCACCTCTCCTGATCCCAGTTTACGTGTTCTTGGCACCAAGCGAAACAAGCAGCGCGATTTCCATGGGTCAGTTGTGGAACTCTTAAGGGACGTCTGGAGTGGAGTTGACTTTCGTGCAGTCGATTTCTCATAGTTTGGTCGGCAATTCGTACATTATGAACTCGTGATAGCTCTTGAGCTAATTGAGATGCTGTGGTAGTACGATATCTTCTGGCTTGTAAAACCAAAAATCGGTCTCAGGCGACTGTAGTAATCCTGAAACGACCTGTATGGCGTTTTTCTACGCTACCTGTTCCATTGAAATGCGACCATAAACGGTTTATGACACTTGGGCTATTTCCCAGAACCCTGGATACTTCCTTTTGTGAGCTCTCGGCTTGGAGCATGCAAACGGCTCGTAACATATCTTCTCTAGTCATTTCGTCTTTCCATGGTCGAATCACAAAACTTGAATCTTTTATTTGTGCTTACAACAGAAACAAAGTGCCAACTAATTGATTTCAAACATTGAATACACGAAATGATTATAAAGCAGCGTCGCATCTGCTGCATTCTTAGTTTTTATAAAAAAAAACTGAAATCTGTTGCGGCACCCTACGAAATTTGGTGAGAAATTAATGCAGGTGTTCATTTCTAAAAAAAAATCATCCATATTGATCGTTCTAGATACGATATATCGATATTCAGAAGTGTTCCCTACACTTTTTTGAGGTGTTTATTATGTTTAACATACTTCAGCGTCTCTAGAATATATAAGGAAGGTAGTGTCAAAATAGACTTCCGCTCGAAACTGTCCCGACATGTTTTTCTGTAACCTAGGCCAAGCGAGCATCTGAGCATCTCACCACTCTTTTCTGCATTATGATAACCCTTTCCGCCGCGGACGAGTTTCCACAAAAAATAACGGCGTACCTCAGAATTGACGTTGGAGTTATAAAAAAGCCGTGCTGTAGATCTACTCGTTATATAAAAAAGCATAACAGTAGGATGAACATTTTCTACAAATATCTTCGCCATGTGTTGTCCAATTCAGCGAAAAATGTGTGTGCAAACCAAGCAGTTTGACATAAGTCACTTGGTGTATAATTTTTTTGTTGTTAATAAGCTGACTTTTTGCACACAAGCCTCAAACTGCACCGAATGTGTCTTTTCTTGATTGAGACTGAAATCATTAGAAGCATCATCATCATTGATCGCTTCCAAATTTGCACTCAAAACAGATACCACGTTGTTCTTCATAAGATGATACCAATGTTATGTCATCAGCAAAGGCACAATGGAAAATTGACAGATTCCGCTCAAGATCATAACAATATAACAAGAATAACAGTGGGCCTAAAACGCTACCCTGAGGCACACCGGCATCTACCAATATTGGCGAGGACTCTGACCCATCGTATTTGACGAACTGCCTTCTTCCAGTTCAGTAACTCCTCAACAGATCATTACACCTACCTCGCAAACCATAATATTCAATTTTATTTAGTAAGAGTTCGTGATAAACGCAAACAAAAGTTTTCGTTAGGTCTATCAGAAGCGCCATTACCTTTTTATTATTATCCATGTCGTTATAGATCTTGTTGATTATTTTGAGTAAAGCCGTGATAGTTGATTTGTTGTGTCGAAAGCCATGTTGCAAAGAATTCAGAAGATCGAAAGTCTCCAGAATAATTATGATCCTCTTTGCAATAAGCTTTTCAAGTACTTTAGACAAATTCGACAACAGAGCTATAGGTCGATAAATAAAAATAATTAAATAGCGGACTAATTGTTTAGATATAACAAGTGAAATTTGTATGCGAAATTTATATAAAACACAATTAATATTGGACACTTGCCTCTTATTTAAGTTTAAATCGAAATTACTTGAAAACTATGGAAAACACACCATTCACTATAGCATATAAACACGTTGTGCAATTCAGCCAGCAGTAACAGCGGTTATTCGGATTTTACTAGAAGATGGCACCACAAGTCTTTACTAGTAGATGGCACCACAAGTCTGAAGCTTAAAGAACTATTCGGTGGCAATAAGGCTGTGCGCGGTATTACCCAAGGCACGGTATTCCCCCGCTTTCCCCTGAACGTCAGTAACCTTTTTCTACGATAGGTGATAGAATAACTTTATTCGAAATAATAACTTTTCCTTTAGAAACTTTAGACCATAATTTTCGTGTTCAGGAAATCATTTTCTCATGAAAAATAAATGACAATTTCAGAGGTTGCAATATGGCACCATACGGAACTCCGAAGAAAAAATTTCATGTTATTCGTTCTACAGCGTATTCGATTAAAATTTCTAGCCTGAAATGCAGAGAATAATTAGACTCGATGTAATTTGAAATAAGCCCTTATTCTTTTAGCAACCCTGACTTAAAGACACTGGTCGATGGCAATTTTTGTGTTACCGTGAATATTATCTAACCTATTCTAATAATTGTAGGCGTTTAATAGATTTTTTTAGATATTTGTAAGAGTATGAGGACTCATACTCTCATAACTCATAACCATCATATTCTCAACAAACAGAGGTTTTATGTACGCTTTATGTGCTCAGAATTTGACGGCAACAAAAACAGTGCAGTTTTAATAGGAAGAATCATCATCTTCCACAACTTTTCCAATTTGTTTTTATCAGCAAAATTCCGTTATCCTCGTTTACTCACATTGTTCGTTGAGCATCTAATTAAGGAATGCCAGACTTATTGGTCAGAAGTTTCATCGACAAGATCACAAATCATTGTAGGTACATCAACCACGCGTTGTCATGCATGCAATGCGACAAAGGTTGCTAGGAAGGTCACGAGTAAGAAATAGGTTTGTAGATTTCGTTGTGGCAAAGAAACGGCATGGGTGCGAAATCATTTTACAGTTAGGTCGAAGAATAGAATCGCGCTGTCAAACGCCTGCCATAAAGTGCGCTTGCATTCATCTTCTGGTACAACATCGCGGATGACACAAACTGCTATTGCTTGAGACATCCTGTTGGCTTTGAATCCAGTGGCAGAACGTTCAGATATATGAGAGGATCAGTGTCGGATGGAGAAGTTTATGTCGAAAATGATACTGTTATTGCGTGCATTGTAGATTATGAAGTATAGCGGTTATCCTTTTGTTAAAATATTTATTGCATCCGAATAAATCATTGAAATATACACACAATCAAATTTATATGATTTATATGATCTCAGGGAGTTTGGATTGTGCTGAGATATTTCAATTGAAAAAGAATATATTAAGGTTATTTGAAGAATATAGGTGACTCTTTCCGCATGTACTAAAAAAATTGAAACTTGTTTTCTCACGGATAAGATGCATTTTTCTCAACGTCAGTAGCTTTTTTTACCTTTTCTTGCCCTGATATAAGCCTGAATTCTAGGCATGCTTTGGATTAAGTTTTCGACCTCCTTTGGGGTGGTATTCTGCCACTCTTCTGTGGCGACTTGGATGAGCTGTTGTGGGGTTCTTGGATCATCCTGCCGCGATCTATTCTTCCTTTTGAGATTATCCCATAAATCTTCAATATAATTTACATCTGGAGAGCAAGCTAACCAGTCCAAAATAGCGATTTATTCTGTTTCAAGATATTGTCCCATGAGGTTACTGTTATGTGGAGGAGTATTATCTTGCATAAAAGTGAAATTCTCACAGTGGAAACCTCGCCAGAGTCTCACTATGGGCTCCAGCACTATGTCCACGTAATTTCTAGCCGTTACACTCGCAGGAATCGAAATCAAATCTGTATAGCCTCCCAGCATAATGCCACCCCAAAACATTACTCTGCCCCCTTGGTTTTTAGGAATTTGTCTTTGCTGCTTGAAGCCTAGTTTATCTTCCACGACCTCTTAAAATCCGAATTCGGCGGTCATCTGATCTAACACCAATTCTGGTCTCATTCGAAATAAGAACATTTTGCCAATTCTCAATATTTCAATTTTGGTGCTCGATACAACAATTAAGTCTGTTAATTTTTTGTTGTCTGGTTAGCTCTGAAATTCCTTCTGCTGTATAAATCCCATGAACAAAGTCTTTTACTGATATACTGATGCCTGCTGCATCCAGAAATTGCCTTTGGAGTATGGTGTGCGACGCACTAGGGTCTCTTCTTGCAATTTGGCACGAAAAGCGGTCTTGTTCTTATGAAATGATCTTCCTACGACTTCTTCTAGGCCTATTTTGCAGAGATTGTATCGTATTGGGCGTAGCTTTTTGAAATCACCGCCGTAGATACCCCTATTGTGGCCGCTATATCCGTATGTATCTTCCCTTCTTCAACGAGAGCAATTATTCGATCCCTCTGCAAATCGGACAATTCAACGTAAGACATTTTCAATTATGATTATAGGCTTTTTAAATTTTGAAATTCACAGTTTCAAATCGTGTCGACTGAGTACAATATCCCGAACATGTGGTGACAATTCAACATTCCTTATCATACTGTGCAGTTTTTTCACAACAAAGTACTTCATTATTCACAAGTAGTGAAAAATCCATGGTTGAAACAATCAATAATGTGAAATACCGAGTGATTCTATATAAATTTAGTTGTGTGTACTACACTTATTCTGTTGAGAAAATACACCATAAGATATGTTTTTACCTCGTCTGTACGTAATATATTGGCAAAATTCTCCCAACTGTACAAAACTATCTGATTAGGAAAGATATCATACAAGGTGTCTGTGCTAAATCTAACATGAGAAGTATCTAAGAAACAGGATAACTGATCAAATTTTGGGATTAGAGTGAAGGGATACTAGACTACAATTAGCAATTGTGTTTATATTATATATATATATATATATATATATATATATATATATATATATATATATATATATATATATATATATATATATATATATATATATATATATATATATATATATATATATATATATATATATATATATACCTTTTTCAGTTATAACGCACTACTACAACTGTGCTATTTCAAATGGAATGATGTACTTTTTATTTTTTGAATAGAAGAATTCCTTTTTCTAGCATCTTTTGGTAAAATTTCTCTCATCAAAATTTTTGGAATTATAGTATCAATTCTTCGCACGAAAAATTTGACTCAGATTTGAATAAGATTATTACTTTTCTTAGTTTAAACCAGACACTAATTCGGCCCTTTCAAGAAAATGCAAAATTTGGATTCTGTTTCTGAGAGAATTCTTGTTTTGGCTGCTTTTCAATAGGTTGCGCTAGGCTTAATAGTCATTCTGTTTCATAAGTATCAAATTGATTCAATTTGGGAAATCGTGATTATAAACTCACGGAAGTATTTTGATTTCAATTATGGAAGAAAATGGAGATTGGAAAAATTGGTGGTGAACATTTTTTGTTTGATGCGTAAGAATTAATTTTATATTGAATACGCTTTAGTTTAGTCTTCTCAACATGGTTTGTTTTTTTTTCAAACAAGATATCAAATCACGTACTTTTCGTTTTCTGAATTCACTCTGTGACGAAAAATCCTTCTCCGTCACAGAGTGTACTGTGAGGTGGTAACTGTAAGTTACCACGCTTAGGCATTGCAACTGACGCACCACAAATAAGACAAATGCACATATCCTTTACCATATAAAAAAAAATTCTTCCTCCCAATCGTTATTAAAATTATACGTTTTAGATTTCTTCGCTGAACTCATTTTGTGCTTTTTAATAATAAACTGTGTATCGACGTGGTATTGCCCAAGTTACAATTCAGAACGACTCCAATTCCTGCAGGCGCAACATTTATATCGGCGTGAAGGAAAGTCTCGAATGTTTCCGTCAAACGCGCCGCCCGAAATTTTCAGAAAAGCGGCAAGAATAGAAAACGCGGCTTTTCTTTGACAAGTACTATGCGTTCCTTTGATAAAGCCGCCTTTTGCCGCTAGCAGAGTGTTATTTTATTACGTTATACATTGTTGTATTTCAGTTACCTACTTATTAAACGTTTCTTTCTTCTCTGGATCTACTCAAAAAGCGATCGATTGTTTCAGCACCTCTGCTCTAAAGTATGTAGCTTTTGCATACCGAGAGATATATAAATAAATTCAGTTAGCAGTTACCACCGTATTCGGTATTGTATCGAATTCAGTTGAACGTCATCAGATGTGGAAGGTCCATGAATACTATCCAAATAGAACACACGTTTTAATAGATCAAATTCCTTTCAGAAATCAATAAAAATAATTATTTGCTATGAGTTTTGATGTCCTTTCAAGATGGCGGCAATAAATCTAACTGTTAAAAAATCAATATTCTTAAATATCTCTTCATCGCCCGTTGACTCAGTATGAATTATTGCAAAAAATTGAAGATATAGAGAACGTGCAAGACGCTACAGATGAAATAATTGTTTTTCCGCTTGAAAATGCACACAATAATGTTAAACTCAGTAGAGGATTTCGTTGAAATGAGCAGTTTGCTAGGAAGTTACTTAAGTGTTTCAGTGAATGCAGTAATATTACGTAGGTTGCTTTTAACTTTTCCGCCTGACAAAAAAAAACAAGTAACTTATGGAAACAGTAACTTCATTGTTTTTCAAAATATTTTCCATGAAGATCGATACACTTTTCCATGCGCTTATAGCAATTTTTGAAATACCTTTGTCACTCCGAATGAGATACCGCCAAAACAGAAAACAAAAAGTTTTCGAAACAGGCGACAACTTGCTTCGAAGTGTTTCGTGCACGAACAACGTTTGTGCATAAATCTAACCTAATATTAGCAACAAAATATGTAACAGATTACACAGAAATAATATTAACACCATCAGCACTAACAAAAAGAATTTCGGTTCATTTTTGGTTAATAATAAAGATGAAACAAAATTATTATATAAAAGCGGAGTATATAAAAGTTGCAAATCTTGGCAATACTTCTACAAGCGTTTCCCATATAAATGTTACTCACATTCCCCAAACGAATACTAAAATTTTATTTCAACTATTCTATGTTATTCGTTTCTTATACAATAAATTCTTAACATGCCTCCAGAAGAAAAAATCTAGGGCAGTTAGATCTGAAGAACAGGCAGGCCATTGACAGGTGTAGGGATCACCGAAATTACAGTCCAACAGTTGGGATACGAACGGTGTGGCAATACACCATCATGCTGAAAATTATATTTCCTCTTGGTCCTAATGGTAATTCTACAATATATCCTTTCAGACGTTTTTCATCGGTAATACCATGCTAAATTTCGTAATTAAGGTTGCTATGAAAAATACGGTACACAAATACGCTATTATTTAGCAAAGTACATAACATTTAAATCGTATCACCATTGGGGAATATTCAACAGTCTCAATTGCAATTTGACGAATGTCGACGATATCTTAAATTTCATATGTTCAGCTCCATTGAGCTTTAAGAGAAGCTCCAGAAGTTGGATGGCCCTTCAGCCTTTCAAAAGACTAATGCAGCTGTCCCCACTATGAGAATCTTTCAAAATAAGATTTTGGAATTGAGGGCCTTAACGATAGAGTTATAAATAGAAATGTTCGAAGCAGATAGAGGAGAATGACATAAACTTATGACATACAGAATTGCTTTCATAGTATCAATACTATTTATTGAATTTTGTAATTTTTTCAAACACGGAATTGAATGCATACACATCAGTAAGATTGGAAAGTTGAAATAGTGTCATAGGAAAATCTATGACTTCTATTATTTTCAACAACATAAATGAATTTATGGGATCTTTGACGCAGATAGACAAACTACTTCTCCCATTGAATTGTGAGTATCAGTAATATCACGAGATGATAGATCCGCATTTTTGAATTTTTAATGGTAGAGGCTGATATTGAAGGAATTAATTAGGCATGTGTTATATGCTTTTTCGTTTGTTTGTTTGCATCGAATAGGCTCCGAAACTACTTGACCAATTTGAAGAATTCTTTCACTGCTGAGAAGCTATACTATCTCCGGTGAACACAGGCTATATTAAATTTTCAAAAGAGTTAGGATCCATACTAAAACACTAATAATATATCTCAAGGTGTGAAAAATCACCAAAAAGTTTCTCACATCGTGTGCGCTGCGTAAACTATTGATTATAAAATAATATAATGTACTACAACTTTGCAGAACATATAATTATCTACAAAATATATCGTTACAACATATGTCTAACTATTATAGTTATGATTGACCTACGAAAATAATATTTTACTCTTGGCCAGCTCTATGTTGGAGGTCCTGAAATTCATTTTTTTGCTGACACAAAATAAATTGAAATGAAATATCCTTTACAGGAAAGCTTTAACTCAATTGATTTTCAGGAGCAGAGAAAGTAAAGTATAGAGTAACGTCTTTTTACAAACATTAATAATGAAATTGAAAAAAAACAAGAAAAAATACAAATACACCCTACTCTTACGACGATACTATATAAACTTTTAGGTTGGTCATTCAAGAGTCGCTTGGTAACTTTCAGAAGCGTAAAATAAGAAGATATCATTCAAAAGAGATGAGTCTATGATGAAAAATATCAACAATTTTCGAGTTGATGAAAAATTAAAAGAATCTACTATCTTCAAACATTCGCGAAGAGACCAATTAACAAGCATCGAATGGTTGCAAATCATTTTCATGATCGAGTGTTTCCTCTCCTAATTTCTGCCAGTATACGTCTCGGAAGCCCCTCAAACAAATCTTGGATGTAATCTTGAGTCACTCAGTTCCAAATTTCAGGAAGCAGAGTGTTAAACAAGGAATCCTACGTTGCTGAATTTGCCACCCTTGTTGTCCCAAACATGTTCTATAGGATTCAAGTCTGGACTTCTGGCTGGCGATCTTAAAATCTCAATTTCGGCATTTTGCAGAAATTCTGAAACAACTCTAGCTGCATGAGGCCGAGTATTATCATGCATATAAATGAAGTTTTCGCCAATCAATGGGCCAAAGGGTTCAAGAATATCTGCGATGTATCTGGCCGCTGTCAATCTTCCATTATTCACTAGGACTAACTCAGTTCGACCATGGAAAGAAATGCCTCAACACTCCATTACTGATCCCTCTCCGAAGTTTTCGGTTTGCCGGATATTGCATTGCTGATACCGTTCCCCAGGTCGTCTGCGTCTACCATTTGATACTAGACAAAACCTGGACTCGTCGGAAAAGAGAACATTCGACTGTTCTGGAAAACCCCAATTTGCATGTTCCTTCGCAAACTGAATTCTTGCAACTCGATGCTCCCTGGTGAGACGCGGGCCGGTAGAAGCCACCCTTCGTCTGATATCTCTGAGCCTGTTCCTAACAGTTTGCAATGAAATATGCACATTTCTGGAAAGCGCCAGTTCATTTTGTAGCATTCTAGCAGTACAGTGCCAAACTGTTAGTGCAGTTAAATGAAGCCTACGATCATCAACTGTTGTTGTTATCCGATTTCTTCCCTGTCCGGTCCTTCTTCCATATTCCCCTGTTTCGTGGTACCGATTAATTGCTCTTGAAATAGTGCTTTGGTTAACATTCAACAAGTTAGCCACGTAACGTAGGCTTCGTCCCTCCTCTAGAAGTGTTACAATTCTTACCACTTCATGATCACCCAAATCAGACGTTCAGCAGCCATTACAATAAATTCGAAAATCAACAAGAAACACAGACAACTTGCATTAATTTAGCGTGGAAACTGCAGGAAAATTGAATAAATACTGATAGTCAAATAAACTCATCCTTGTTTCAGATGTGTTTGAGATCATACGGCAACAAATGTTACTACATAGATAAGATTTTTTCCCCTCATATGTCCAAGAACATATGTTGACAAAGAAACTGTGATCGAGCTGCTTAATCGATTGTGGAATTCAGAATACTAGATGATGCGACAATTTTTGTGGTGTGTGTATTAATACAAAAAAATTAAATTAATATTATTTAATATTAGAATTCTCTTCATTTTAGTCTTTCTAATAACCCCACGCAAAAACGAGGAAGTATGTGTGGGAGAGTGTGTATGTGTAAAAAACTTTTGAAATGTTTGTTTCATAACCGTGCAAAACCGGGGCTGACTGATAGTTTGATATATACGTGGTCGCTTTGATTGTCATTTGTCAAAATGACAAAAATGGGATCTTATTTTAATAACAACCAGAATAGCGGGCAGTTCAAAATAAAATTTTCATAATTCATTGAAAAAGAACACTTATTACGAAGCTATCGGCGACGCCGCTGGCTCGTACCTGATACCTCGGAAATAAATAGAGAACCGATCAGACCCCTAACACTGGCTGCACTTGCTCAATCCGTAACGCTCACGACTGTCCCCTATATCTTGCATAATTCCGAGATGCATTTTCCAAATCCGAAACCTCCGACCGAGTGCAATTTATGACCGAACAATGCCCGGGCTAGCAGCGTCCGACATTATCGTCGTCCGATAGAAGGATGAGGAAAGAATTCGACCTACCTATCGACATGGTTTTCGAATTACAGAACTAACGGTTGAGCCGTTGACTCATTCCGTATTCGAAAAACGGAGGGTCTAAGGTCACCAAGTCCAATATGCATGGGACTGCAGGATTTGAATGAAGTTTTCTTCAAAGCTATTCGTGTCAGAATGGTGAATTACATTGAACAATTGAAAGACGGAATCAGAGCTTACTTTCCATATAATTCGAAAATTCTCAAATTTAAACTGTATTCGAAATCTCTATGATTACAAATGTAAGCCTAAATGTATTTCCATGTTGTGGTAACTTATTGAACTATTTTGCAATGATGCAAAAAATTAATTTTGTTCCAATGGTTTCTGAATTTTACATAAACATCTGTTATTTATACAAATATTATGGAGAAAAAGAATTTATTGTTTGGTTGTTGTCCATTGAATGTGCTCCGAAACTACTTGACCGGTTATGAAAATTCTTTCACTGTTGGAAAGCTACACTGTCTCCGGTGAACATAAGATATATTGAATTTTCAAAATATATAGAGATTCATACTAAAACTCCAAAGTGTGAAAAATTACCAAAATACTTTCTTACATCGCGTGCGCTGCGAAAACCATTAATTATAGAACAAAATAATGTATTTTTTGAATTTGGGAGGCTTTTACTTGGTAAAGTTCCATTATCATTAATAAAAAACAAGTACTGTGTTTTGAGGAATTTTACTTAATAATTGCGATTCGTAACGCGTTTCGCTACACCGTAGCTTCTTCAGACGAATGAATATAGTATATAGTATATTCATTTGTCTGAAGAAGCTACGGTGTAGTGAAACGCGTTACGAATAGCAATTATTAAGTAATTTCCTAAAAAACAGTACTTTTTTTATTATTCAAAATAATGTACTACGACTTTGCAGAACATATAATTACCTACAAAAAGATGGAGACAGCATATATCTAGCTACGATACTTATATTACAAGAAGTATTTTTTCATTTTATCAATATTATTAAAGTCGTAAGTCTTTTTTCCGAGGGGGATAACGGTAGTTTGAACCGGGCGGAGAAGAAGCGACGGGGCAAACATCCGGAGAGGAAGGGTCTGAGGAAGGTCCTTGCCAAATTTGGAGTGCCAAATGTGGAGCCCCTAGCTCGAACGACGGGCCCTGAAGATTTTTCGAAAATTTTTGCCAAAACGTCGCCCAAAGCGAACGCAGAGTAGAAGCGGCGAGATTTCTTCGGAATCGGAAACTTCGGTCTGTCGGAAGGCGATCGGAACGATCGATCGAGCGAAAATTCATAAAGAGAGCCTCGAAAATAAAAAAGGTCCCCGATTTTTCGTGAGTAGAGGGAATAATTTCGTCGGACTTTTATGTCTATACAAATTTTTCCATCGCGTTCGATCGTTTCAAAACCCGAACAAAGAGCAAGCCTCTAGTTTCGCATATTGCGCTACAATAGCTTTATTCCCGTTAAAAGTCGGGAAAACTGGAAAATCTTCGATTCAACGAAGGACTATCGGCGGACTTTTGCAAAATTTCGCTCCATTTTCCTCATACCGAATATCTCTGACGGCCGGAAATTAACGAACGTCTAGCTGTCAAAATAAGTGGTTTTCTTTTATCCGTCCTAGTTATACCGGGATAATGAATTCTGGTGTCGAACGATTCCTACATATTTCTAGATCGGATCCGCGTAGAGCTATCGTTACTCTACGACTTTGGAACAAATTTTGAGACCTAGAATTTCGAGAAAAACAGCGGAAACACTACTGCCCTTTAGATCGCTATTCAATGTAGGAAGTGAGCTTTACCTACGTGTAAAATTTAATGCTCTCTCTCGTTTGAATGAAAATAGTGAGATGGAAATAGATAGGAACTTTTACTTTCACCAACATATTTTCGGTACTACCAACATCTAGAATATAGTGCGCTCTCTTCTGAATGACAATATGAGACGGAACGAAATATCCATTACATCAAATTGAATCTAACCTTATTTCAATTTTTTCGAGTCCCACTTAAGATATCTCATTACATGTTGGGAAAATACTTCAAAATATTCAATCAACAAAATTCAAAGAATGCAAAACAATAGTGTTAAAGCTTTATATTCAATGGATTTTCATACTCCAACTGAGGAAGTTTATAATATAACAAACATTTTCGATATTAACAAACATATACTCCTGGAAAAAGCTAAATTCATTTATTGCATAAAAATAATATTCTAAAATCAGAGTGTACAAAAAAATTGAATGAAGTCGGCCAGTTGGTTCACTATCAATTCAGAGATAAAGCTAAATTACGAAAAGAATATGCAAGAACAAGAATTTTTCCAATCATCTCCCCAAATAGTAGTATCTCAGCGTATAATAATATTTCAACTAATATAACAGAAATATCCAATTATTATAAAATGCTCCATTGTCTTGAACACTACTAAAAGAATATTAGGTTTTTTTCTAAAAAAGTTTATTCTTATATAAGAATATCTCAATTAAAACATTGTTGGTAGAATTTGTTTTTATGTTTTGTTCCTGTATATTATGGAAGATATAATTTATTATAAATGCATGGAAAGAGGAAGGAAGGAAAGTGTTTTTCTGCTAAACTGTTTTTGTAAGTATTAGGCCCAAATATCAGCAGAATGCTGCTGATTTTAAGGGTCAGAAATAAAATTTATTTTGATTTGATTTGATTAAAAATACGGTCCATGAGTGTTAATCCAATTTTCTTTCATTTATGATTACTAATATATTTCTCTCCTATCTTTCATACTTCAAGCCGTTTTTTAGATGTTAGATGCAAAATTTATCTATTCTACGACATAACATGAATAATATATAACTATTCTGAGCATGGACAATTTTCGTAGATCTGTCACTTCTGGAAAAAACCGAATACTGACTTTCCCTTAAAGGAACTGAATGATACCCCATATCTGAGTTTTGTCGATTACTCATTAAATTTCAAGTATCTTTTGAGAGAAGAGTATCACTCGAGACGAAGCATTTTCTGACATAAAAATTCTGGAAAATTTCAGAAGAAAACTCGCTCTTCCAAATAAAATGGACGACTGTTTGTGAAGTTGTTCATCTACACCCAATACACCCTTCGAATCATAGAGAGTATGAAATGATTCTAACTTTCCGGAAACGGTAGAAAATATCGGAAAACGGTCTACGCCTTCACTGATGTAGCTCCAATTTTCGCCTCCACTTTCACGGAACCATTCAACTATTTGATACTTATTGATATGTGATTTGTGTTAGAGAACTGATCTGCCTTTTCCTTTCAATAAAATAATTTAACCAGCTTACCCTTATCGCTATGTGGCTGATATTCGCTTACCTGAAATGAAAAAAATAAGTATAAGAAATCATTCGAATATAGACTACATTTAAACTCAACTAAAATAATTCAAATTATCCTTTTTAAAGAACAAATAGTCTGGACTAATTTTCATCCATTCATTCGTTCGACGCGAAACAAATAGGCGTAGGTTTGACAAGGCATAGTCCGCCATTAGTTTTTATTCTAGAAAAAATAGCCGAAAAAACAAAGCGGGAAAGTCGGTCATCCATTTTTGATGTTTTCAAATGGAATCACATAAAAGACGCCAAAATATTTGACTTCACTGATTTAGATACAAAGTCAAATCTGTAATATGTAATATAATAATATAATATACCTAGATGAAATTTTTTTGAACGAAATATTCAGAGAATACCTGAAAAAATTGCAACAATTATGGCCGTCGCGAATAACTGTTTTTCGAATCAAAAGAAATTTGATAATTTTGGCTGAACGGTTTGCGAAATGTCACAAAATCGAAATACCCCAAATTCTGGGTGAAGTACTTGTTTTGTGGAAAAGTGAATTACAACTGTTTTATTCATTCGAGTTTGTCATACAATTGCTGGGATAACAGATAGGTGACTGAAATGAGAATACCAGGGAGCTTCACAAAATATTCTCTGAGAATATTTCTTGCTAGATATTGGCATGAATCTGTATAAAATTGACGAACAAATCCATGCTTCTAGGAATCAAAACAAAATGATTCATATTCATAGTTGATTCTCTTTGGAGAATTCATTCTCAAAACTCTTATTACAATTATTTTCGATAAAGTCGAATATCCTAATTCATGTAAACATAAAAAGAAGAGCTGAAATAATCTAACGTGAGTTAAAACTAAACTCATTCAAAATCTAAACTCGGAAGGCTTCAACTTTAAATCTATAATTTAATTATGGATTTCATCAAATAAAATCCTCCCAACTTCAGATGCTGAATAAAGATGATATTGGCTCTTTGGCTTTGTGGTATTTTAAAATACTTCTTCGTTATACAACTTGAATCATATTATTTGGTTTTACTCAATGTGGTTGACGAATAAAGAGTCATACAGATAAAACCACAACATCATTGGCTAAGCTAGCAAAAGAATCCGGAAATGTCAGATTATATGACATATAATCATATATGATATATGACAAATGAAACGCAATGCAAAAACAGAGATTTTCTATGTATATTTAAAGGTAATCCATTCAGAATTGTTGTATATATTACATATTTTAAACTTTCAATCCAGATATGCTGTTTATTAAATTTTAATTCATGTTCAATTCGTCAGACAACAAATTAAATTCATACAAAATTACAAACCAGTTTCCTGGAGCTTCCTGTCATAAATTTTCAGAATTAAAATTTTCTGGAAGGTTCACTGATTTGACAGATACTCAATTATCAAAACCCAAAATCAATCTTTCGGATTTTAGATAGAAAGTGTTTTGAAATAAATTAACGTCCCAAAGATACGACATCTAATTTAGATCAGTTTGGCGTCAATTCAGACATTATTGTGTTAGTCTAAACTGAATTAAAATATTTTATTCACGGCTACGTCACTTATTATTCATTCAATTTGTTTATTTATTACCAGTACACAGTAATGTACAAGATACGAATTTCGACGTTCTAGTACTGAAGCTGAGTGAAATAATGTGAATAGAGGAAAATAACGCCCCCTAATCTGGTGTTATTTTTGCGTGTGGAGATCATTGTCTCAATCAGTTTCAATCAAGCCTTTTTCGTTTTCGATTATTTGGAAATTTTTCGGAATGAGTCATGTGCTAATGCCTCGGGTGCTTTCGAGGTTAAAAGAAATTGTTTCGACATTCTAGACATTTATAGCTTCAATAATAAAAACAAGTACTGTGTTTTAAGGAATTTTACTTAATAATTGCGATTCGTAACGCGTTTCACTACACCGTAGCTTCTTCAGACGAATGATTATGCAGAAAATGTAAATGAGAATATAACTATAAATGTTCTTGAGTAATTAAAAGCTTATTGGTCAACTCCTCCTAGGTGGTTATTTATGACAGGTATATCCAATAAAATTAAGGAATAGATTGCTCCCCGAAAAGATTCAATAGAGGTGAAGGGCTTAAATCGACTTGTTCATTGATGAGTCTACCTGAGTGTTTGTATTTATTTATTTCTAAAGTTTCCCAAAGATCTACCTTCCAATATTTATTATCTGAATGCAAAATTTCAAACTGTGGGTCGAAAGAATGATTATTTTCTAAGAGATGATTCGCGTAATTTGAATCTGATTTTTATTTGAAAAACTGCGTTTATGTTCCGATATTCTAATATTAAAATTAATTCATAATCATCCACTCAGTAAATATTGTTTATACTGGTATCGCTATGTAGACGATATCATTATTTGCTTCACAGGAACAGATAGACAGTTAAAAATTTTCGAAAATCATATAAATTCATTACATCCAAAATTGCATTCACAACCGAAATAGAAAGCAATAATTCGATAAATTTCTTAGACGTAACAATTTCGAATGAAAATGGAGAACATGTTTTCGCAATTTACCATAAGCCGTCACATACAGATATTATAATACATAACTCGTCGTGTCATCCATATCAACATAAAATGTCAGCATTCAATAGTTTTATTCATAGATTGATTAACATCCCGCTATCACCAGAAAATTTCAACAAAGAACTAAATTTGATTAAACAAATAGCCAAAAATAATGGTTACAATCCCAAACTAATAAATAATATTTTAAATAAAAAACAAAGTAGAATCGCATTGAATGAAGTTTACCCTGTCGATAAATTGAAACAAAAATTCAACACCTTAACCTACGTTGGCATTACAAGTGAGAAACTGAAATCATTCTTAAGTAGCAATAATTTCAACATAGCTTTCCAAACTAATAATAATTTAGGCAAATATATAAAAAATAATAAAACCAAACCAGGTAAAAACAATAAATCAGGTGTTTATAGATTGAATTGCAATGACTGTGGTAATTTCTACATTGGTAGATCACATAGAAATTTTAATATTAGAATATCGGAACATAAACGCAGTTTTTCAAATAAAATATCAGATTCAAATTACGCGAATCATCTCTTAGAAAATAATCATTCTTTCGACCCACAGTTTGAAATTTTGCATTCAGATAATAAATATTGGAAGGTTGATCTTTGGGAAACTTTAGAAATAAATAAATACAAACACTCAGGTAGACTCATCAATGAACAAGTCGATTTAAGCCCTTCACCTCTATTGAATCTTTTCGAGAGCAATCTATTCCTTAATTTTATTGGATATACCTGTCATAAATAACCACCTAGGAGGAGTTGACCAATAAGCTTTTAATTACTCAAGAACATTTATAGTTATATTCTCATTTACATTTTTCTGCATAATCATTCGTCTGAAGAAGCTACGGTGTAGTGAAACGCGTTACGAATCGCAATTATTAAGTAAAATTCCTTAAAACACAGTACTTGTTTTTATTATTGATAATGGAATTTTACCAAGTAAAAGCCTCCCAAATTCAAATTTATAGCTTCCTGCGGAAATTGTTTTTGTCCAACGGCTTTTGGGTTATTACCAACATATTTTCAAATTTTAGCCATAGTTAACTACGATTTCATTGAATGAAGTATTATTCTATTCGAATATGTATCATATGAGCACTCATTTTTTATCCATGCTTTATTTTCATGAAAAATTGTAAATTGTTCAACTCTCCTATAATTTTATCTACTTACTTTATGCATATTCACAGAATTTACACGACTTGATTGAAAATGATTAAAAAGTAATGGGTCTGGTACTCTATTAAGCCGCCTCTGGAGTTTTTCCTTTTGGGATATACCACAGTTCACGCGAGATGGCACACTAAAATATATGGAGAAAGGAATGACCGGTTGGAGAAATTAATTTTATCTTGTCTTGAATGTTACTCGAACTATACAGGGTGTGTACTATAGAAGGTGCCAGACTTCAAAAGGTGATAGTACGAGTCATTTGCAACAAAAAATGTCTCATAACATTTTTTCGAAAAGTTGATTATAATCGAGTCATTCAACACTTCTTGATTTAACGAAATTTATGGCTTCTCTCTATGAAAGCAAGAATATCTTTGTTACTCCTACAGGTACATCAAATCTGACCATAACATCGGAAAGAGTATTGAATTAGCTATAAGATAGGTGAAAACTTATGGTAAAAAGATTTTGTATACCGGGTGTTTTAAAAGGCTAAATGAAAAAATAGTGAAATGAACAAAATTAGTGGTATTTTCTTGTTAGCTATACCACCGAAAACTGGTCGATAATAAGCCGTTTTTTTTTTGAAAAAACTGCTTTATTCATCTGTTCATCTGATTTTTAAACGGTATATCAATTTTTGAGCCTACTTTATTTTACCTGCAATATCAATCATGGGTAATGATAATTAACTCAATGAGTTAATGAATTAAAGTTTATCTTTATCCCTTTTACGGTTCCATTTTCTTCTTCGAGATAATGAAAACATGCCTACTTTTCCAAATATTGAATATCGAGATATGTTATTTGTTTATGGCTTTGCGAATGGAAATATCCGTGCAGCGGTGCGGGAGTATGCATTGCGCTTTCCAAACAGACAGCAACCTTGCAGAAAGATATTTGTTGAAGTGTTTAGGCGCTCCGGTGAAACCGGTTTATTCAGTGGTTTAAGAATTAGAGAATTTGGTTGAAATGCTCAGCAATGAAGGCAAGCACCTGCAATATTGCAGGCTGTTCGCAAGGATCCTACAACAAGTACTCGGAGGATTGGTGCTACATTGAGACTTCATCATTGCACGGTTCATAGAGTTCTCAAGCGAAATAATTTACATCCTTACCATTTGAGTAAGGTTCAAGACCTATTGCCAGTGGATAGTGAGGTGAAGTTGCAATTTTGTAGGTGGTAAATGAATAAATTACAGGATTGGGGATCAGATGAAACTCTATGGACGGATGAGGCAACTTTTAGCGAAAGTTGGTATGATATATTTAAGATTTCCATATATAGGATACAGAAAATCCTCATGGCACTATTGTGTCAAACTCTTAGCACAAGACTAGTAGAAGTAGATGTGTTGTTGGGGTTAAGTTAACGAAATAATGAACGTTCTGGAAGAAATGCTTATAGCACTCAGCATCACCTTTGGTTTCAAATGGACGGCTGCCCGGCTCATAATTCTAGAATGGTTCAGAATTGGATACTGAGAGATTTGGAGAGAAATGGATAGGTCGATTCGGGCAGGTGAGATGGCCACCCAGAAGCCCTGACCTTACGCCGCTTAATTTTCATCTGTGGGGCTCATTAAAGATTAATGCTTATAGAATTCCCTTTGATACTCGAGAAGAATTAATTGAAAGAATTCGAATCTGTTGCAACGATTTGAGTCAAAAACACATAGAACTTCAAAGAGTAGTTGATAGTTTAAGAAAAAGATGTGTTGAGTGCATTCAAGAAAGAGGAAGACATTTTGAACACCTATTATAGTTTTTAAATCTCTTGCGTGAAGATATGATCCATTAATTTTTTTTAGATCCTGTTTATGTTTCATTAAGTAGTATAAGATATTTGCGCTCTCGAAGGATGATATTGTTTGTAAAAAAATAGTAGGCTCAGAAGTTTATATACTGGTTGAAAGCCAGATGAATGTAGTATTTTTTCGACAAAAAACGGCTACTTATCGATCAGTTTTCAGTGGTACAGCTAACAAGAAAATACCACTAATTAAGTTCATTTCACAATTTTCTTCCTTCTACTTATACAGAGACCAGAAAATTACGTAAAATCAAGATATTTGTGTTAAGTAACTCGATAGTTATCAAGTCCGAAAAAATGTTATAGAAGAATTTTTTCAATGCAAATGAGTTGTACTATCGGAAGTTTGGCACCTCTTATAGTAGACACCCTATATTGTGTCTATTGAAAATTCAAATCAAATCAAATTCTGAACAATTTTTCTCATTGCTAACTGAAATTCTGCAATTTTTAGTTGTCTCTTAGAAGGCATCATAAAAATATTAATGGTCATTCAATATCGATTATTTCTAGCTCTTTTTAAGTACTGAGGCTCTTACAGTATAACTCAATGCATTGAGAGACTTCACGATATACAGGGTGTTTCCAAAAAATATGGCAAATCGTTGCACGAAGGTTCATAAGTCCGTTATTCCGAATTAGACTACCTATTTTTGCAAACACCATTAATCTCGTGATACTAATAGGCATCGATCTGTTATAGGTTTCCTAAACATCGAATGCATATTTTCCAAATTATTGGCGATTTTATCCCAAAACTACGATTCTTTGCACGAGGCCCTAAAATCCGCAGATTATATAACCGGAAATTCTTGAAATAATGCATTTCGATCTCTCAATGCGAGCCCCATCTCAAAATCATCATCAAAGTGATTCTGGACGAAATTCCGGAGAAAAATTGCGAAATTAATTACTATTGAAAGGGTTGAATCTGACTTCCTCATTTTTTTCTTTTCTTGTAGGTATTATCGATTTCATCAGTTACTAGTCAGGAAAGTCATCTTGGAGTTATCTGAAATACCTCGCTAAATGAAGCATAATGGTATTTTCATGGTTAGATGCAGGCACTTTTCAAAATATTGCCAACCGAAACCATGGACTTATTTCTTCAATGATGATCAATATCAGAGTTTCAACTTGTGAAACTATATTTCAAATATTCTGTTTCAGGACAATTCGTGAATTTCAAAACGTCTAGATCTGGAATCCATAACAATCAAGTCCCATCATTTTGGAATACGAGAGAAATCATTTCAAGCGAAACTGAAAGGCGACGAAATAAATCGACATACATCATGTTTTTGTATTTTTGGTGCTTCAAAGATGTCCTTCTTGCGTGAATATCCGGTATAGAAGGGCTAGTCAAAGTATTGAGGAGTTGAATCAAAGTTTCAGATATTGTCTTGCTTCTGTTACCAATGCGTATCGTATATCGTGGGCAGTATTTCAAGCCCTCGATAATGCTAGAATAGATTCGAGATATAGAAACATCCTACAGAATATATATGAACGAGCGACTATTCAGGTGAGACTAGACGATGACATGCAAACCAAAAAATCCCGATAAATAGGGCGTGAGACAAGGCGATGTGATATCGCCAAAATTGTTCACACTTGCAATGGAGGACGTGTTTAAGAAAATGAAATGGGATAGAAAAGGTATAAATGTGGATGGAAAATTCCTGAACCATCTCCGGTTTACAGATGATATAGTTCTAATAAGCGATAACCTAGAACAACTCCACGAAATGATGCTAGAACTCAAAAGAACATCGGAAGAAGTAGGATTGGAAATGAATCTGACAAAACTAAAATAATGACAACGGAGGACGCAATATTGGAAGTCGACGGCAATGTTATAGAGAAAGTGAATGAATATCTATACCTTGGACACACTATAAAGATAGGTAAAGACAATCAAACTGCAGAATTGTCAAGAAGAATAAGAATGACTTGGGCTGCTGTTGGAAAACTAGGATTTGTCTTGAAAAACAAACAAATCCCCATTAACCTCAAAAGAAAAGTTTTTAATATGTGCGTTCTCCCAGTGTTAACGTATGGCATGGAAACCATGACTCTCACAATAAGATCTGCTAACAAACTTAGAACCACACAACGCGCAATTGAAAGAACTATGCTTGGAGTGAGCCTGCGGGATCACATACGTAATGAAGAAATAAGAAGAATAGAGAATAGCTGCATTGAAGTGGAGATGGGTTGGACATGTAGCAAGACAACAGGATGTAAAATGGACTAAGCGAATAACTCAATGGAGACCACGCTTATACAAAAGGGGAGTGGGGCGCCCCCAGAGAAGGTGGCTGGATGACATAAAGGAAAAAGTAGGAAGAGGATGGTATAATATAGCACAGGACAGAGAGAGATGGAAGCTAGAAGGGGAGGCCTATGTTCAGGAGTGGACAGAGAAGGGCTGAAAAAGAAGAAGAAGAAGAAGATCGTAGTATCCTCACGCGTTGTGAGTTATATTTACGAACAATGATAATAAATTCAAAGGCCTGTAGTAATTCTTTCCAAGAAATTTCATTCGATAGAATAGAATATCTCATTCGTTTTTATTTCAAAAGAAAGATTGCACGTAACTTTCCAAGATTTTGGTACGGCATAGTCGCTTCGATATTACGAACGATACTACATTCAGACAAACGTTAATACTTGACATTGAATAATTTTTCTACGAAGTATAAAATGTTTCACAATGTACGCATTTTCCTCATAAATTCAAATCAATCACTGAACGATCATAATTTCATAAGGAATACGTCAACCCCCTAAAATGTGTAATATTTCAAGGAGAATCAAGTTTTTTTCAAATATTTTTCATTAACTATTCTCTCAGTTTCATAACACACTATTATTGCTCATCAAAATAAATGAAACAATACCACGAGATTTACGTACACATAATGCATTTTGGCGAATGCGCCGAAGTCTACTTAAACGAACAGATCGCGAATTTCAAATTTTGATTCTTTACTGATTATACACACAACCAAATTTATTTAGAATTACTCGGTATTTCACATTATTGATTGTTTTTTTGACTACTTGTGAGGATTGAAGTTTTCTGTTCTAAAAAAACTGGATAGTATGATAAGAAATGTTGAATTATAACCACATGTTCGGGATATTGTATCAAAACTGTGAATTTCAAAATTTGAAAAAACTTATAGTCATAATTTAAAATGCCTCACGTTGGATTATCCGATGTGCAGAGTGGGCGAATAATTGCTCTCGTTGAAGAAGGGGTGACACAGAGGGGTATAGCGGCCACAATGGGGGTATCACAGGGGGTGATTTCAAAAACGTACGCCCGATAGGTGGAGCTAAAATCTCTACAAAACAGGCCTAAAAGAAGTCGTAGGAAGATCACTTCTGAAAAACAAGACCGCTTTTTGTGCCAAATTGCAAGAAGAAACCCTAGTGCGTCGCATTCCATACTCCAAAGGCAATTTCTGGAAGAAACAGGAATCTGTATATCAGTCGAAACGACGCCAAAGACTTCATTCAAGGGGTTTATACAGAAGAAGGCCGTCTAGAGTTCCATAGCTAACCTGACAACAAAAAATCACCAGACTCAATATTCATAGATAAATTCCTCAGGTATTAAACGAAGGAATAAGATTTTAACCCATATAACCCTGAAACTAGCTTTTTTTATGAATGAAACTTTTTTCGTGGATTGCGGTTGAAAGGGGACTATAAAGTTTAATCCACCAATTTTTCGAACTTTCGAGTTTTTCTATTGGTCGGAACTAGGCGTCCTTTTAAAAGGAAAGTAGTAGCATAGCATACTTATATGAAACTATCGATTGATTTCAAATAAAGTATTTACTTTCATCAAAAGAGCATCTAAACATTGAATAGTATGATAAGAAACAAAACAATCTTCTGGATGCAAGCCAATATCACATTTTTGGCAGAAAAATTTGCTTTTTATGGCAATATGCACATCGTCGCTACTTGTTATTATAAACAATGAGGTGAGCTAGTCTGTCATAACGCGTAAAATCGTGTAAATTTCTAGGAGCTTTGGAATGTCCTCTCTTTTTTATTCTCTTGTTAGGTTCTAATAGTTCAGTTGCTATAGATCTTCTGAATTCTAGTTGGTCAAGTTTTCTGCCATTTTCCTTATGTAAGCGCCAAGAGTTTTGCACAACCAAGTAAATGCAATGAGCAAATAAAAGAGAATACCATTTTTCCCTGATGCTAACTCTAGTGTCACCGAGATTTTGATCGCCACGGTGCACCCTTTCTATATTTTCATTGCATGATTTCATCAAGCCTGGTTGATCTATATAAATATCTTTCTTCTTAGATTGGGAAAACCTTTTTACTCTATTTACCGGAAACACTGTTGAAGCATTTGATGCTACATTCACAACATTGTTGTCATTCCATTTGGTGATGATGAGTTCGTTATCCGCCGAAATATGCTCAAAATAACCTCGATCTTTTTTTTCAATTCACTTGAACTAGATAGGGGTGATGAAGGGATTCGGTTCCAGATCCAGTTGTTTCTAGACCCCTCAATTTCAATTCTTTGAACAACGAAAGTGGGGTGAACTTATTGTCAAAATTTAAATGACATCCTTCAAAGGGCATATTCTTCAATATATCTGCATAATGTAAAACTACCGATGCTCCGATATGTTGTACTTATCTGGAAACGTACTTGAAAAACCTTGGTTTGGGTCAGAATGAACTATAAAACCTAGTCGGGCAGCACCAATCCAAACTTATATCCCCTTCTGGTAGGTTTTGTACGTATTGAATTCCACTGTGACGTCCAAAATTTGGTATGATTCACTCGTCTATACTATGATTCTCTTCGATAGGGGCATGCTCAAAAAATTTCGAGTTCAGAATGTTAAAAAGTGGTAGCATTTTCGAATATTTGTCCTTCAAATCCAGGTTTGTTTTATCATTGCAGTGAATGTGGCTCATTATATTCGGGAATCTATCACGCGACATAGCTTCACATACCGTTTCATTGTTGGTGTCCCTTTTCTGCCAGAACATCTTTTTCCGTGGAAGAGGTACATAACCACCAGTTAATAGAACTCCAATAAAACAAAGTAGCTCATTTCTTGTGATATCCCCGGCGCGATTTTTTTGCTGGGCGAAGGTGTTTGAAAATTGAAGAATAAGATCGATCACCTCCTCATCGAAGAAAAACTGGAACGTAGGGGCTGGTGGTTTTTTCCGAGTCCAAATCACTATCTTTGTAAACGAAAGTTTTCAGGAGGTTTGGTCATCGTTCTACAAATTCTGAGAGAGGCTCATCATCGTCGCTATCCAAGTCATCTTCAGTTTGCATTCGTACTTCAGCAGGAGATCTGAGTTGTATTCCCGGTAAATTGTCCAATAAGACGGTGTTTTCATCTCCGGAGTTTTCATCTGTATCGCAGTCATCATTGGCGCTCTCAGGAGGAAAAATTGCTATTTCTTCTGGAACCTCTGTTTCAATTTGTTCGATCTCTGCCATTATTTCAGATAACGTTAAACGTCTAAAACGATCATCTTTGTACCTGAAAAAAATACTCCAACTGAGTCGACGCTAGTCGATGAACCTACTGTCCTTTTAAAGGGACAGCTTTTTATATCGTCTCGTATTTAGCGGAATATGAAAAAAAGTGAGGTTATGCAGATGTAAATATTCGGTGTACTCTGTTGAACTCTAATATCAGATGAAATGAAATCATACTCTACAAAAATGAAAGAATTTACTTACCACCTCTTGGACTTCTCGATCGATATAATTAAACTTCACTTCAATACTGGCTAATCACAATTAAATTCTACCTTTGCAACGGTTACACGTCTCAACTCGTTTGAATAGATCACTTGTTGCTATATAAGTGGCGCCATCTAGAAACGAGTACTTCATCCGAAACGAGTTCGATTAGACAACCTCAGTCCTTTTAAAGTGACAGTAGGTCTAAATGGGTTAAGAAATCATTACTTATAATCAGTGCTGGGATGAGCACAAAAAAAAAAGATTCGAGTATGAGTACAATTACTTTGCTCGAAATAGTATTCGAATACTGTACTTGATTACTTTCGTGAAAAAATAATTAAGAACTGATTACAACTGTACTCGAGTAGTTGTTCGAATACTTATATGAATACTTTCGTGAGCACACAGTTCTCTTTCTAACCCTTTTGTGTGGGTGAAGCACAGTTATCACTATTATGTATCATTAAAACGGGTTAACAGTGGCTTACGAATATCAGTGAAACAAAATATCAAGTTTTGTTATTATAATATGAAGGATACTCGAGTAACAAATGACGGCCATAATAAAAATACCAATTTCATTGAAATTTGAAATGAAAAAAAAAGATGGTCACAACAGCATAGACATGCTCACTAAACTGATTCGAGAATACTTGTATAATTTGCTTTCAGTACAACTGGTTTCTCGAAATTATTGTCACTTAGAGCATTACGGCGTGGAGCGTTTACTATGCATGCGAATAAAAACATTCGTTCAACAGGTGCTGACGAGATAGCACTCTGTTGAACTTCAGAAAAAGTTTTTTCAAATTCGTTTAGACGTTCAACATTTGAAAATTCTTCCGGTTGTCATTTAAATATTGGACAAGCTCTAGTTCAGTTTTCGTACACTATACTTGTGTTGTATTTTGAACAGGAGATCTGACGGAACTGGAATAGTCTTCATTGAAGTCGAAAATAATCATAACTGGTGGGGGAAGAACTGCGGTCGAGTTCCTCTCCGGGTGAGTTTAGAATAATATTTTTAGCACTCGTGATGATATTTTTTTTATGTCTTCAATCGATAAACTCGACTGAATGTATTTAACTGAACCATCTCAGTTTGAGTTTGAATTGAGGACATAAAACAGATGCTTTAATTCTATATGTGGAATTCAAAGTTAAGATATCTATAAATCGTTTTTTAAATAGCGGCCAAAATTTATATTATAGTTATACCAGGTTCAAATTGTGGCTCAGACCATCAACTTCTAATTTGCGAACTCCAACTAAAACTCAAGATATCTCACCACTCTTAGCTGATAGCTACAAAGGAAATCGCTGACCCTGCTTAGTTTCGGTCAGAATTTCAGACTTTCTCAAGATGCCCCTATAACGGATCATTCCAGTTCTAATAATTTGTGGTTGTCATTTGAAAGTGCACTTTTACAAACTGCTCAAATATCTCAACCAAAGCGCAGAGTAAAACCAAAACAATCATGGATTCCACCCATACATTGTCTGTTATTGAGGCACGCAGATGCCTTAAGCTTTTGGGTCTGAATTCTGATACAAAACATAATACGTATAGGCAGCTCTCGCGCGAAATTCAATAACTTTGCCGGCGAGATGAAAACTTCTATCTGCAAGATCTGTGTAGGATGATACACAGAGAGATGTTTCTAAAGATTAAACATCTTACTAGAGACTTTAAACCCAGAACTTAGGCGGTCAAGAATTCCGATGGACAGTTAATCACCAGCTTGGATTGGGTGATTAGGGCATGGCGCACTTATTGCCAGAACCTTTAATTTGATTATGGTATCCAGGCTCCTTTGTTGAGTTATGAACATGATCCTGATATTCTCTTTTTATAAGTGGAATATGCCTTGAAAATACTAAAAACGGGCAAAGTTACAGGCATAGATACCATTTCTGCCGAAACCTTAAAATGCTTGGGCAATGAAGGCGTCTCTTTTTTACATAGTATTTGTAATAAAGTCTGGTCCTCCGGTGTTCGGCCAGATGAGTGGTGCTCGTCTATTTTTGTTCCACTTCATAAAAAAGGTTCTCCCACTAACCCAGACAATTATCGTTAACTCTCGGTGGTCTCTCATTCAAGTAAGATGCTACTATATATTTTACAGTCTCGTTTGGAGAGTTTTATTGGCTGGCAAATTTCACCGGCACAGGCAGGCTTTGTAAAAAGACGTGGTACGCGCGAACAGATCTTGTACTTGAGGCAGATCATTGAGAAAGCCAGGAAATATTACTTTCTCGTTTATATCTGCTTTGTAGACTACTCCAAGGCTTTTGATAGCGTCAAGTGGACTAAACTGTGGAAAATCCTGCGTTCTATAGGAGTTCCCTACCATCTAATTTTTCTCATATAGAAACTGTATATGTCCAACTCAGCCCAAGTAAGAATTGACGGTAATCTATCTGATCAAGTGGCAACCAGAAAAGGATTACGTCAAAGATGCGTATTGTCTCCGATGTTATTTAACATCTACTCCGAGTTTGTAATGAGACATGTACTTGACAATTTCTTATTTAAGGTTTGCTGACTATATTACCCTCATTGTTGCTTCTCAGGAAGAATTGTTAGCTTTGCTGAGTAACCTAGAACTGCATAGTGCAGCGTATGGTCTTAGTATTAACTATAATAAAACCAAGGTTATGATCGTAGACAGGGAACATAACAACTATCCTGAAACGAAGTCTGTTGGCCGTTGCCAAGTAGTTCAAAGTTTTGTGTATCCCGGTTCTTTGATCGAAAATTCTGGTGGATGTGGAAATGAGATTAGACGACGTATACAGCAAGCACGGGTGGCCATGACGAAGCTCACTAAAATATGGCGTGACAATAATATCACAAAGCACCAAAATGTCGTTAGTTCAGACTCTTATTACTCTATATTATTTGATTGAGGAGGTCGTTACTTAATGAAAATCGATATACATATTTTCAATGAAATAAAACTAAAGTATTTAGATTTTCACTATATTAACAAAACAATGACCGATTTCACCACGCTGTGGCTTCATCAGATAGATACAAACTAATAAATAGAGTTATTCCTTATATATTAGTATTATTTCCTACTTAATATTACAATAGGTACAAGAGGTATGTTGGAAAACCCATCGGAGTTGCTTACTTTATGAATTGGAAAGATTAAGTAAAGGAGAAGGATTTAGATCTAGTTGACTATTAAGTAACCTACCTGAATTCTTTTCTTTGTAGATCTCTAAAATTTCCAATAGATTGAGTTTTTGTCTATTATTTTCATTGTGTAAATTTTGAAATTATCATTAAAGTTATCGTTTTCTTCGAGTAAGTGATTAGAATAATGTAAATCTGATTTATGATAAATAAAACTACTTTTGTGCTCGGATAATCTTACTTTGAAATTTCTGAAAGTGTTGTATTTTGCTTTAGAACTTTTATACTTGGAAATACTTCCTGGATTGCTTCTTGAAATTTTTTGCGTGAAATCATGTTCTCAATCATAGTAGGACTGTAACCGTTATTGACTGCTATTTGTTTCATTATATTTGGCTCTTTCATGAAATTATTTTTGACATTGGGATATTAATAAGTCTATGTACCATACTATTGTAAGCTGCTAATTTATGTGGACAAGGACGTGTAGATGAGCTGTGAATAGTAATATCTGTATGCGATGGCTTATGAATAATAGAAAAATCATGTTTGCCGTTAATTTTAGTAATAGTGAAATCCAGAAAGTTAATGGAGAAAACTCCATTTGCTACAATTTCGAAAACCATGGTTAATCTTCGTATCGGCAGCTTTTCAGCTCCGATTTAATGCATTTTACGAGTACACAACATGTCTGTTAAGACATTGTGACTATGACGATAATCATACTCATGGTTACAAACTGTACTCATGAGTACATTTTGTAATCATGAGTACTGAATACAGTCACCTCCTGAAAAGTATTCAACTACAGAAGAACTCGAGTACAAAGGTACTCGAGTCCTTCCCAGCACTGCTTATCATTACAATTACCAAATTGTTAAAGATGTCGTGAATATTTTTTTCAAATAGGCGCCATTTTGTCAAAACTCAAAAGTTTTGATATTTCTTCTTTCAAAACCTGTATTAATTCAAGCTTAAAAAAAATTCACCCTACTTATTGCCGAAATGAAGATCAGCGCCAAGCGCCTCTGTTAGAGGTTATTCAAGACATTGAAAGGAGCAGCGCATTTAAATATTTATGTTCTTAAAAGCAGGCCCTATTTGTACAAAGATCACATGTAATTGATCAATAGAAACTATTACTACAAAAATTTCATGTTTCTTTCAACTGCGTATAACCCCTCATATGTATCTGTAAAATCACTCAGTAAAACCATCAAAGTATATTAATTTTTCATGCCAAAAGATACAGAAGCATAAACACGTAGATTTCACTGGTGGAATACCATTATTACAGTTCTTAATATAATCTACTTTTTGCGCATAGAGTAGATTGATGCTTCAATTTATTTATCACTAAGTGATACTAATGTGGAAAGTCTTGATGAAAATGTGCTCACGATCTAGGATTTCCTAGGGCTATATATGTAAGTCCATGACCGACAAGCGACCCCAAGGAATAGCTACCGGAAACGGTATTTATTAATCTTAACTTTATTCTTCCAACGCCAACGCAAGGTTTATTTCTTTTAATATTGTCGCTTTTCTTATCCGTTAGGCTACGAGTTCGTCCTCAACTTCTGAAGGACTCTTTTGGGACTGCACATTACTGTAACGGGTAAGAAAAGGAAGAAGTAATACAATATATCGTCACGAGTGGAATTTCGAAACGTGATTAGAATTATTTCTAAGAGCTCGACGAGAACATATTTGTTGCAGGGGACTCCCAAAAAACTTACGGAAGAGAAAATTCATTAAAATGTTAATAAAAAGTCGACGAGGTGAAAACGAGGGAAGGTAGAGTGCAATGATGCTCTGAAATAGTTACGTATAAAATGAAGTAATTGACATCAACACAATTTTCTTGAGTAGAATATTCTGCAGTGCGAGTTAAATGTATGAAATAAAAAATTTTTTATGGGAAAAATGCTAGAATCGATTGTTTCTTATATTGAGTAAGAAATATTCTGGTGAAGTGAAAATTATTTTGTCACTTTTTCAAGATATGGAGTTATCGACCATTTATTCGACGTAGAACCCAATTTTTATTATTTTATTGCGGTCAAAAACAAATCTGCACTGCTCCAGAGTGAATACAGAGTATCGCTCTAGATCTTCGAGAAACTTTGAGAGGTGATTCCTGAAGCAATCCAAAGACAATTTGGTGATAACACCGATGTCTTAATCGCCTCAAATTCGTAGATACCCAACTTCAAAAAATTTGGTCCTCCTCCTATTCAAGGTACGAGTGCGATCTTATTTTACAGAACACAATATTCGTAACCATAGTTAACACAACACTGTGGAGTTCTTTATCATAGATGAATGTCAGAAAACGTTATGCCATAGGTAATTACTATTTCAAAGTTTCGAATCGATAATGTTTTTCTACAGCAATAAAAAATATGCTAATATAATTCACGTTTATGCTTTTGTCATGGAAACGCACCAGGAGCTGCTAAAGAATACCACGGAATATTTTTTCCCAGAGTGTGTTCCCATAAAAAATTTACCACAGCCTCTATCTCAAGGTAGTCTGAAACACCTCAACTTTTGTTCGAAGAAGGATCAATTTATGAGTTGGTAAAATGTAAAATGTGCATGTAAAATCAATCATCAATCGTCAGCAGCACGTAAGTCATAAATCATCATTGGGAGAAAGAGAAAAATATCCCTGGAACGGTCCTTCAATTCTCAATTCGAAAAGAGTACGAGTTTGTATTCCTAAGAAAATTTGCAATCCCGTCTATGTCAAGAAAGACTGTAACGAATAAACCTGAGATATGTCAACTTTTGATTGGGGAGAACAATTTGTGAGCTAATAAGGAGAATATAAAATCTACCCTCCACCCTCAGCTGCTCCCATATGGAGATCCATTATTGGAAGAGTTTATTCAATAATAAAGAATATGCTAGTATGATCCACATTTATGGTTTTGCGATTCAAATGCACTCAGAGCTGCTAGAGAAGACCACAGAAGATTTTCTCTCACCGTGTGTTCCCATAAAAATTTGCAACAGCCTCTATCTCAAGGTAGACTGAAACACCTCGATTTTTGTTCGAAGAAGGATCAATTTCTGAGTTGGTAAAATGTAAAATGTGCATATAAAATCAATCATCAACCCTCAGCAGCACGTAGGTCATAATTCATTTTTAGGAGAAAGAAAATAATATCCCTGGAACGGTTCTTCAATTCTCATTTCAAAAAGAGTACGAGTTTGTATTCCTAAGAAAATCTGCAATCCCGTCTATGTAAAGCTGAGATATGTCAACTTTTGATTAGGGAGAACAATTTGTGAGTTAATAAGGAGAATAAAAATCTACCCTCCACCTTCAGCTGCTCCCAAGTGGAGATCCATTATTGGAAGAGTGTATTCAATAATAAAGAATATGTTAGTATGATCTCCGTTTATGGTTTTGCGATTGAAATTCACTCAGAGCTGCTGGAGAATAGCACAGAAAATTTTCTCTCACAGTGTGTTCCCATAAAAAATTTGTAACAGCCTCTATCTCAAGGTAGACTGAAACACCTCGATTTTTGTTCGAATAAGGATCAATTTCTGAGTTGGTAAAATGTAAAATGTGAATATAAAATCTATCATCAATCCTCAGCAGCACGTAAATCATAATTCATTATAGAGAAAGAGAAAAATATCCCTGGAACGGTCCTTCAATTCTCAATTCGAAAAGAGTACGAGTTTGTATTCCTCAGAAAATTTGCAATCCCGTCTATGTCAAGAAAGACTGTAACGAATAAACCTGAGATATGTCAACTTTTCATTAAGGAGAACAATTTGTGAGCTAATAAGGAGAATATAAAATCTACCCTCCACCTCAGCTGCTCCCATAAGGAGATCCATTATTGGAAGAGTTTATTCAATAATAAAGAATATGCTAGTATGATCCTCGTTTATGGTTTTGCGATTGAAATGCACTCAGAGCTGCTAGAGAAGACCACGGAAAATTTTCTCTCACCGTGTGTTCCCATAAAAATTTGCAACAGCCTCTATCTCAAGGTAGACTGAAACACCTCGATTTTTGTTCAGAGAAGGATCAATTTCTGAGTTGGTATAATATAAAATGTGCATATAAAATCTATCATCAATCCTCAGCAGCACGTAAATCATAATTCATTATAGAAAGAAAAAATATCCTGGAACGGTCCTTCAATTCTCAATTCGAAAAGAGTACGAGTTTGTATTCCTAAGAAAATTTGCAATCCCGTCTATGTCAAGAAAGACTGTAGCGAATAAAGCTGAGATATTACAACTTTTGATTGGGGAGAACAATTTGTGAGCTAATAAGGAGAATAAAAAATCTACCCTCCACCCTCAGCTGCTCCCATGTGGAGATCCATTATTGGAAGAGTTTATTCAATAATAAAGAATATGCTAGTATGATCCACGTTTATGGTTTTGCGATTGAAATGCACTCAGAGCTGCTAGAGAAGACCACGGAAGATTTTCTCTCACCGTGTGTTCCCATTAAAAATTTGCAACAGCCTCTATCTCAAGATAGACTGCGACACCTCAAATTCTGTTCGAAAACCAATTTCTGAGTTAGTTCTGAGCATGTAAAATCAACCCGCTACCCTCAGCAGCATTTAAATCAAAATTCATTATTGGAAAACAGAAATATCCTTGGAACAGTTCTTCAAATCTCCCCGTTTATGTCAATAAAGACTGATTGTAGCGAGACTCCAATTTGAAAGTACACACTCAAATATAACTACATACTTCCAGAGCTCAAAAGTAAGTAACTAATTGATGGTACTGAAGGGGAAAGACAACATAGAGTCATGTTCAGACTTATTTATCTCAGACTGTACAGCCATGTACAAACTGATGAGCCATTAGCAACTTTCAGGATTCCAGCAGAATTATATCAAGAAAGGATGATTATGTCAAGAAATTATCACTATTCACTTAAATTTGATCTGTTGAAGTGTATACGAATACTTTTATATTTCAATTTTGCTTAACTGATAAAACTTATTCCATTTAGCCTCGCATCTGCAGAGGTTAAAAGTTAAAGTTTTTTTTGCAACTTCTTTGCAGATTTTCCAGTTGCACCTCAAAAATTAAATTTTCACTATAGTTAGATAATATTTAGGTCTATTAAGTGTGTAATTTTCAGATTTTTATCTAGTCCCCAAGAAGATCCAGCAGGTCAAAAAAGTGGAAAAAATGGAAAAAGTTGATTTTGATGAGAGAATTTTTTCTTAAACGGAACGTTTCCCACCATTCATACTTTATAAAAAGTAACTTTACTACCTAATGTAATTATATGAATGATATGAAGGCTGAAAAATCACCCTTTACTAGGAAAAATGTAGCTCCAAAATTGAGATTTTTTACTCCCTGACCGATAATTTTGAGCTATTGAAAATATGTTAAGAAATTCATTCAGCTACGCGATAGTTGTTTCAATTTGTGAACTAAGTTGCGCTGGTTTGAATGCTTTCAATTTGAAAGGCTTAGGTCAACCCATTCCTGAAAAAGTTGAAAAACCGTACATGCTTGCAAATGGTATACAGTAAGAAATTCAAAAATATGTTTCTATGATCACTAAATATTAGGATTAATCCCTGAAGAAAATTAGTGGTCTAGCAACGTGTGCTGGACCACTTGGTATGGATTCACCCTTCTGTAATCCATCCAAATAGTACTCGGCGTTTTTCTCTGCAAAATACTGGCTCGTGAAAGTAATAACTTCTTCATCTGGTGAAAATCTCCGTGAATGTGGCCGTTTTATCGTAAGTTGCTGCTTTTAGCTTCTCAAGTAATGATCGTTTGATAGTTTTTCCTTGTTGAAGATAATCGATAAAATAACTCCATGAATAATATCCCTAAAAAGAAAGTCGCCATCACATTCACAGCCGAAAATAGCTGCCATTGTTTTTTTTGGACCCGGTTTACCATTTGCAGTCCACTATTTGGACTGTATTTTTGTATCTGGCGGCGTACAAAAGGTACAAAAGTGTATCTAAATTTCATTCACTATAATTGATCGGCGACAATACTCGGATTTATTGCGCCAAAAGAGCGTTAGAAATGTGCATTCGAACACGTTTTCGGTCCAACGTGAGCCACGACACCCAACACGCGGCAGGTTTCTCATTTGTGATTGTTGATTCAATCTGCGACAAACACGTTCTTTTGACATGATTATAACCTCTGCTATCTCTCTCATTATAATTTGTGTTACCTTACAAAAACAAATATTCAATGACAATTGCGTCTGTCAAGAGATGAACAACGAAAATTACTAGCTTTTATATACGAGTGCTGCCATCTTCACGTAGAGGTCGATAACTTTCCGAATCATCCTCGTATATATTTTATTCCATCCATGGTACCACAGCAGAATCGTTTCGCATTTAGAAAATTGTGATTTCAACACCCGCAAGGATCAAATTTTTGAAGGTGAATATCACTGAATTTAAAAACATTAGGACCATGCTCTATTCATTATTTATCTTAGAATTTCTTCACTCTTGTTGTTTCAGCAAACCAACTTCAAATATTGACAAAATGTCTCGTTTCAGTTCAACGTTGAAAATTTACACCTGAATCCGTTTCAGTAAAACGAGCTGATAATGAAATCAACCTGGGAAAACTCGAATATAAATAAAAATATATATCGAAAAGTTTATCTGCCATGCTCATATTTCGTTTATATGTACAATATCTGGCGGCGATACACCATTGGAAACAACTGTATTCGAAAACATAGGAATCATTGAATGCTTTTACTTCAACCAGAACTACACTGCTCTAAAAAATTCACACATAAAATCTAAAATTCAAATATATCAGGAGGTTAGCGTGAAGTACTGCTTAGCACTGAGAAGGAAAATACGTAATCATGCCTGTTTTTTCTGATGAAATTTGATATCCTTGCACGAATCCATGAGGTTCTCCAACATTGAGATTTCTAGAGTACATTTTTGATAACGTCTTGAACGCGTCAAAATTGACCAAGTTCGAGGACACTATTCTGATATCTTTTCGTCTGAATCCAGTGACATATCTTGTTGGTATCTATGTCGGTGTGACTCTTCAGCAATAAAAGGACGCTGACGAGAAAAATAGGATATCAGAGTACAGTAGTTCGCAAACCCAAGTATTGTGCTCTCCGTGGAGATGAGTAGATCATTGTTCTGTAACAGAAAAAGAGTTGGCCAGAGTATGGAGCCCTGGGGTACTCCTGCATTAAAGATTCACTCGTTATACCATCAACTACCACCCGACTTGATGTACTGAAAGGAAAGCTACTAGTGTAATCCAACCACCCAATGAACTGACGAGTTCCAGTGGCATGCTCGATTAATCTTTTCCTAATGTACACCTTCTGCTTTAGTTTAAAGTGTTTCTTCCAAATCTGATGATCTCTATTGTCAACTGTGACAGCTCTAAGACATCTCTCCGGTCGTTTTCAGCAGGTTACTCGTAATGGCTTTTATTCTGATCCTTTTAATGTCACATCTGGAGTTGGTCAGGGTACTCACCTTGGACCAATTTTTATTTGTTAATGACCGTGAAGAGGCGCTTAAGGATTGATATTCAAATGCATTCAAATGCATTCAAATGCATTCGCATGATCGATGATCAGATTGTTCTGCAAGAGAGGTTGTATTCGTTCGACGATTGGTGTAGGGTCAATGGATTGACTGTAAACATTGCAAAGTGCAAACCCTTGAATTTTACATAAACACTAGATGAGACTCATCTTGAAACTGTTCCCTTTCTCAAGGATTTGGGCGTTTACCTCGACACAAAATTATCTTTCACCCCTCATTTCGATTCAATAATTGCTCGAGCAAACAAGCAACTTAGTTTGGTTTCAACATCCACAAAATCATTTTCTAGTGTATGTTCTCATGTGGTTCTCTATGTCTCTATTGTTCGTCGAATTCTTGACTATTGTTGTATCATATGGTCACCCACATATGCCACCCATATAGGTAGAATGGAGCGAGTGCAGTATTATGCTTTAGAAGTGAAATTGCATTCCATGGAGTCTCTTGTGAACATCATTTGACTCACTTTGGCTTGCCACACCTTCTATTTCGCAGAGTCTATTTTGATGTGATGTTCGCATACAAGGTAATGAAGTCCTATATAAATTGTCCTGGTATACTTCAACTTTTTTCTTTGCACATTTCATGTCGTATTGTGATAACGCAGCAATTTGCTGCATGTCCACTTCTATCCGACAAATTATGGTCAATACTCCCCTCTCACAAGATTATGCAGTAGAGTGAATTCAGTAGTTGATGATATTGATCTTTTTGCTTATAGACTTTCTTACTTTAAAACTACACTCAAGTTGTCTCCCTTGAATAATTCACTGGTCTACAATGGTTTTGTTGCCCTAGATATGAAAATGATTTTGGGTCTATTTATGCACACAATTCGTGAAACTATCAATGATTTTGTAGGATTTGCTCTGATTTCTCTTTGAATCTTTATTTTCATTTTACATAACAAAAATCGTAAAACAAAAAACAAAATAACAGATATATTTATAATGTCAGTTATGTTTTGAAAAATTCGGATACATTGAAGTAAATAAAGAGGAAAATGTCGAAAATATATTTCATATTTCCATAAAACGCCTTTTATGAGCTTTCTTCTATAATTTTCAGGGGACAATCTCTTTTCAAAGACCAGCAGTAATCTGCCATCATGTGACAATCCCATCGACCTTGATACCTTCCTTCCATCAGTTATAGATCTTGATGAAACCGCTCTCCTGTTCCTCACTATAATTTCCTAAATTATCCGGAAATTTATCTAGATGATTGCGGAGATAGTGTAACTTAATACTCATATTTGATCCTAAAGTCTGAAAGTTTGTCAGCATATTTTGCACAATTTCTTCATAATTTGCTGCTTTATGGTTACCTAGGAAATTTTCGACAACCAACACAAAACTTTTTCAAGCTTTACTTTCCGGAACAGTCATAACTTTGATAAAATCTGAGTCTTTCATCACTTGCCGTATTTGAGGACCATCAAATATTCCACCTTTCAATTTTTCCATACTAAGCTTCGGAAATTTTCTGCGAATGTAATTAAAACAATTTCCGTCTTTGTTCAACGCTTTTACGAATTGCTTAATCATACCTAACTTAATATGTAATGGTGGAAGTATGATTTTGTCTCTGCTCACCAGCGGCTCCCTTATTACGTTGGCTTTACCGACAGTTAAAGAATTTTTTACAGGCCAAACATCTTGTTCCCAATGAAGTTGCTTTGCTCTACTATCCCACATACAAATAAAGCAAGGGTATCTTGTATATCCACTTTGTTGGCCAAGTAAAAAATTAACCATTTTTAAATCCACACTGATCGGCCATTGATGCTCAGAGTATTTAATTTTCTCTAAAACTAATTTTACATTTTCATATTCTTCTTTGAGTTTCGTTGAATGGGCAATTGGAATTGATGCAAATTCATTTCCATTGTGCAATAAGACGCATTTTAAACTTCTTTTGCAACTATCAATAAAAGGCGCCATTCAGTAGATTTGTACCCTTTTAAACCCATGTCTATAAGCAGCTTCGCGATATCATTACAATACACTAATCCTTCATTTTCACTAAAAATTGTAATAACTCTTTTTCTCACGTTCTGTATGTTGTAATTGTTACTGTTGGTGCCAATAAATTTTTTCTTTCAATCTTGAGGCTAACAGTTCTGAACCTTGTTTTGATAAATTGAGATCACGTATTAAATCACTGAGTTCATTTTGAGAAAATAACTTCGGCGTAGATGTTTCACCTTCCCATTCACTTCCACTAGTAGATGGTCCCGATTTCTGTGAATTTGGTAACATCATTGTTTCTGAGGGCATGCGAATTACTTTTGAAATGTATATGGGCCGAGGGAGATTTTCACTGTGTAGAACCGGACATTTCGTAGACTGTAAGTCTGGGTATCTCCACGTTTGATTTCGATCAAAACCTTTAACATCTACTACGCAAAAGTATCAATCATCTAAATGATTCGTAGGCTCCATCCAGATCATAGGAATACCAAAGTCTAATCCAGAACGTTCACCTTTTTTCCACAACCGTAAAGACTCAACACAGGACTTACAAACTTTATTAGGAACCCATGGTTTACCTAATTTGTCCATTTTGAAACCAAAATATTCAACATCTCCTTGACAAAGTCTGTGATATTTCTTTTTTGTTTTTCTGGTATATAAACACCGCAAATATAACAAAATAAATCACTACAATATTTACACTTTCTTCGTGACTAGAAGACAAATATATAAGAATGGACATTCAGTAATTGAAACAAAATATTAATCCATGACACTTTATCCAGATTTACGTGTATATGTACTTCAATATTGTCAAATAACTGAGATCTCAGCTGTTCTGTGGAGCAAGGGGTCTGAGAGTGGGGATCAGGTGATGTTTGTATGCGCGAAAAAGTTGCGCAGAAGCCTAATCATGACTGGAAAATTAAATTTCATTTCTAACAAGCTTATAATTGTTCAAAATATAAGAAATGCAAAAATCATGAAAATACGAGCACATTGAGAACTTTCATGAATATATTCGTAATCTGGGCACTTGAAAACATAAAATTTGCGATGATATCCAGGGCAACAATAAAAAAATTTTTTGTAGAGCTGTGAGTTGTCAATAGGTTATTAGGATATTACTTAATTAATTTCATATTATTGCTATTATACTATTGAATTTTGTTATTTCTTTAGGTGTTTTGTTACTTAGATGTATAATTTTTCTTTCAGTTTTTTCGAAGATTTATTCCGTTAATAAAGTATTCATTTATTTATAGTTTTTATTGAACAAAGGCATTTGTGCAGATGTTTTTTCGCGAAGTTTGGAATACAAGGATGCATGCCTGCAAGCATAACTTCAGTGACAGATACAATGCATTTATTGATTATGAACCATGCCAGGTCAAAACCCTCATCCTCCAACGTATCTTCTCTTTGCAATGCGACATGCGATCATGCAAAAAAACAAAGCCCTTCCTCAAAACGAAGCCTCATAGTCACTAAAACAGAGATATGTGGTGTTTGTTGTTGGCTTTATTTGAGTTAATGATAAAACAAGTAATGTTTTTGAGGAATTTTACTGAATATTTGCTATTCGTAACGCGTTTCGCTACAACGTAGCTTCTCCAGACGAATGAATGTACAGCAATTATGACCTCTATATATGGATAAAAATGAGTGTATAAATACAAATGTTCTTAAGCAATAAAGTGCTTAGTAAGTTTCTTCTTCTCACGTATTCAAATGGTAATTAATGAAAGGTACATCCAAGAAAAATTAAAGTATAGATGTTCGTTAATAAGTCTACCTGAGTGTTTGTTTTGTTGATTTCTAGAGGACATTCACAAAGATTCATTTTCCAAAATCTATTACCTGTGTGTGAAATTTCAAACTGTGGGTAGAAAGAATGGTTATTTTCTAGATGATTTGCGCAATTTGAGTCTGATTTTTCATTTGAAAAACTGCGTTTATGTTCCGATATTCTAATATTGAAATTTCTGAGTTGTACCCAAGTAGAAATTATTATAATCATTGCAATTCAATCTATAAATACCTGATCTATTATTTTTATCTGGTTTTGTTGTTCATTATTATTTGAAATTATTTCTACTCGAGAATGATTTTAGTTTCTCACTTTTAATACCAACGTAGGTTAAGGTGTTGAATTTTCGTTTCAATTTATCGACGGGGTGAAATTCATCTAATGCAAATCTGCTTTGCTGTTTATATAAAATATTATTCATTATTTTGGGGTTATACCCATCATTTTTAGGTATTTGTTTAATGAAATTCAATTTCTTGTTGAAATTTTCTCGCGATAACAGGATGTTCATCAATATATGAATAAAACTGTTGAATGCTGACATTTTATGTTGGTAAGGATGACGCGACGAGTTTATGTATTGTAATATCTGTATGTGACGGCTTATGGTAGATTGCGAAAAAGTGTTCTCCATTTTCTTTCGGAATTGTTACGTCTAAGAAATTTATTGAATTATTGCTTTCTATTTCGGTTGTGAATTCAATTTTTGGATGTAATCAGTTTATATAAATTTCGAGAATTTTCAACTGTCTATCTGTTCCTGTGAAGCAAATAATGATATCGTCTACATAGCGATACCAGTATAAACAATATTTACTTAACGGATGATTATGAATTAATTTCTCTAAATTATTCGTGAATATTTCTGCTAACAAAGGAGGTAACGGATTCCTTCCCCATAATCAAGCTGTCTTCACTAATATAATATAGGTTTATGAAATGGAAATAATTTTGATCTAAACAAATTTGTAATAATGAAAGAATATCTGATTTAATGATCGTATTGACATGATTCTTTTCTAATAATTCTTTAAATAAGTAGTAAGTATATTTCGGAGGAATGTTGGGAAATAGATTCTCAACGTCGACAGAAATGAGTTTGGAATTAGGTGGTATAATGATATCTTTGATATTGGCAATTGTTTGAGTTACACTTGAAGTTAGGACATGCTCTCACATTGATGCTGTTGTGTCCTAGTCCTCTTATGTTGCTAAACTCAATCACGAGTCCGCAGAGGACTGTTGATAGTCGTATTGTCATCATGAACTTCCTGAACCAATTTCCATTGTAGTTTCGACTGAAGAATGAATTTACCTACGAATGATTTTATCCCAAGAAACCTCCTAATGTATTATCTGAAAAATCCTGCCCATTCTGAAGACCGAGCCATCTGCCTAGCATCCGAAAGTTAGTCACAAATGACAACATTCTGCAAAAATGTACCGGGAATTGGTCAATCAAACACAATTTATCAATTTTTCATTCAAATTTATTGTATCGCCTTCAAAAAGGCCCCTTCCGAAATAATACATTTACGCCAACGAATAATACAATCATTAAAACATTTTTCAAACTCTTTTTCCGAAATCGAGTTCAGTTCTTGCCGCGAATCTTCTCTTGTCTTCTATCGATTCAAAACGGGTATCTCGATGTGGTAATTTTAGTTTTGGAAACAACTCGACCGGATCCATTTCAGGTGAATACGATGGCTGTTCGATGGTGATTGTTGAGTGTTTGGCAAGGGATTCATTTACAATGATATTCATGATATTCATGTGAGATGCCGCATTACTGTGTTGCAAAATCCATGAGTTTTCCACAAATCTGCCATTTTACGATGCATTTTCGCCGCGAATACTGCAAAGCTCTCCGTTAATATTCTTCATTTACCGTATAAACATCTGGCTCTCTTAAACTAGAATGGAGATTTTCAATTACCATTTTCTTCACTTTATCAATATTAACTTCAGTTGAAGAACTTGATGGCCGACCAGATTGAGGATAATCTTCCACTACATCGCGAATGTTGTTTTCTCTATCACTCATATGCAAGTGTTTTTGATAGGGAAAGGTTCAGTATATTGGACCACTCCTTAAGTTGGACCACCATCAAGTAACAGTTCAGTAGTTTATTGATTTTATAATTAGCAACACCAAACGACAATCAATTAACTTGACTACACATCGGCCATTTCGGATTTCTTATAAAACAACGCGGCTAGTTGTCATTAACGAAAAAAGAATTTCCTTGTTTTTAATGTAAATATTGGTATAAATGAGATAAAAAACACAAGGTTTAACTTTAATCTACACTTTATTTGAAAAAATTCGACGACGTTTCGCTGACACAGCAGCTTTATCAAGAATGACAAACTGAATGAAGAGTATGGTATTATAAACAAATCGTAGAACAAGTTGGATGAATAACAGGAAAATCCACACCGAGCCATTGTACAGTTAGTATGAAAGGTAATAAAAACTAATTAAACAAGTTAAGTAGGGTGAATAATTCACATCTACCTGCTCATTCAAAAGCTTGTCCGAATGTTTGTATCTATTTATTTCTAATGCTTCTAGGAGATCCTATTTTAAACTTTTTGATTTTATATGTAATATGTCAAAGTTTTTATTGAATGAATGATTTTCTTTTATTAAGTGGTTTGAATAATTTGAATCAGATTTATTTTTATCGAAGCTACGTTTATGTTCAGATGTTCTTATGCCAAAACTCCTATAGGTCCTACCGATATAAATTTTATCACAAGAACCGCAATTGAGTTTATAGATTCCTGTTTTACTTGATTTTTCAACACGAGATTTATTATTTTTAATATGTTTACCTAAGTTATTAGAAGTTTTGAAAGTTATATTAAGATTTTGTTTGACGAGAAAGGATTTAATATTTGTACTTGCAGAACCGCAGAATGTTAAACTGTTGAATATTTTATAGTCTTTATGAATAGGATATACTTCATTTATTGCTTTCTGATACAGTTTTTACGAATGATTAGATATATCATATCTGGATTATATGAATTATTAATGGCTATCTGTTTGATGATGTTTAACTCTTTATTATAATCTTCTACTGATAAAGGTAAATTGAGTAACCGATGTACCATGCTGTTTAAAGCTGCAACTTTGTGTTGAATTGGATGTAATGAGTAGTTATGTATAATTGTATCAGTATGTGTTGGTTTACGAAAGACCGAAAAAACATGATTATTATTTCGTTTAGTGATTTTCAAGCCCAAAAATTAATGGAATCGTTCTGTTCAATTTCTATCGTGAATTTAATGTTCAAATGGATGGAATTAATGAAATTAAGAAATAAGTCTAATTGACGAGTAGTTCCAATGAAACATACTAAAATGTCGTCAACATATCTATACCAATAAAGAAATTTGGAAATGAGTGGATGTGTATGAATTTTCTGTTCAATATTATTCATAAAAATCTCTGCTAAAAGTGGACTCAAAGGATTTCCCATGATCAAACCATTTTCACTACTGTAATAGATGTTGTTGAAAGAAAAATAATTTTGTTCAATGCAAACGTCCAACAGATTCAATATTTCTGATTTAATTATGTGGTTAACATGATTCGAATTCAACATGTTTTCGATTAATATTTTGACATCACCTGGAGGCACACTTGGGTATAAATTCTCAACATCAAACGAAATAAGTTTTGCGTTAGGTGGTAGGTTAACGTTTTTTTTTTTGTAAATGTAAATATTGGTGGTTTTTGATTGTGGTGTGATTAAAGCAAGCTTTTTATATTCATATCTCTAATTGAGATTCGTTATTTAGTAATAATCAACTGGTAATAAATATTAGCCGGCTTAGATTAGTTATGTTCTTGTCAAATTCATTTTTTATGCGACTAAACAGTTTGCTTAATTGAACCACATACGGTGATTTAAAATGTGCCAATCCAATTCATCGAGCTTTTTTCTATTTGCTACAGATGACTGAACAGAAATACCTCGAGATCTAATATCTAAAGCAATATTAGAAAGACATCTAGATAAGGGTGACTCAGAAGAATGTTTTCAAAGTAATAAAGGCAGATCAACGGTGTTCCGACAGTAAATTCGAAAATGATCTAGTAGAGCTAGTTTTGTTTGCAAGAGAAAGAAGCAAATTAGAGCATCAACCTGCGGTGAAAGAGGTGTTAACACAACAATGGTCATATATATAGTTGCAGCTGGTTAATTTATTCCGCCAATGATTAAATTCAAATGAATGCGCATGAGTGATCAATTGAAAAGCAAGATCTAGCTGGAAGCTCGGTATCCATTTCCGAATCCGATTACATCAACCGTGAGCTGTTTTGTCAATGCTTGGAACATTTTTGTTCTGTCGTCAAGCTAACAAAATAACATAAGGTTTTGCTGTTGCTTGGTGACCATTATTTTGCTGCAATTACCAGGACACACTAAAATAGACTGCAACCCCATCACGTGTCATTTTTCAAGCAAATGAGCACTTACTATACCCAAGCCATCGAATCTTGAATGTGTTCACATGATGGCAAGTGACCAAGTATCAAGTATGCCGATTCATTTATGAGTCATATAAACGCAACAACGGTAACGTTGTCGATGGATTCAAACCAACTGGTGCCTGGCCTGTAAAGTAAAATATATTTCAAGATCACCATTTCGCACCAGCCGAAGTTTTGGTCGCCAATGTTACCTGTGTTAGACAAAATGATTCTCCAACATTTTCACCCCAAATTCCAATGCAATATTATGTACCCTTTACATCTCACGCTGCTAAGTCGTCAAAGTTAGACGAATTGAGAAGCACCATGAATATTCTATCCCTATTACCAAGTAACAATTTACTGGGTAGAGGCAGAGGTGCTTAATTAAATGATTCGAAGACATCTCAGCAGAAAGCTCTACACTCCAAAAAATTTCCATTGCAATCAAGTAACGGATCAGGCAGACGATAAATTTTGTAAGCACAATTACTATAAGACATGATACAGTCAACCTCTTTAAGTTGAAAGATGTCCCTCTCAACTTAAAACCATACTACTTTTGAATTGTACTTATAGGTAAATTATTTTGGTTTGTGTGATATACAAATCACATGACCGTTAAGCCGCCAATTTTACGAGAAATCTTGCTGAAAACGAATCTTTTATGACTCTAAGTCCTACAAGTTCCTCACGGAGTGTGATTAAGTCAGCAGTTACCCAACTCAACACCTATTTATCATAACGACGAAATGATTACCGATTACTATCAATTATCTTGAGAAATTCAGAACCGAATGTTCGTTATTAATGTCTAATCAATTTTGGTAAAAAAGTGATTTGAATAATTATACTTTTCTTGACAAAGATAAAAAAGGAACAATTTGAGGAAAAAAAATCTGATAATATGGAATTTGCATCTGAATGTGCAAATAGGCGCCTAGCATTTTTCGAGATTTCAGGTGGAAAATGCAAAAAATGTCTAGACTACTATCAATTTCGACTTTATCAATTACATAGATGAGCCCAGTTAGAGAATATGTCGTAGGATGAGATGAACAATTTGAATGAGCAGAAAAATGCATGAAACCGAAAGTTGGTATCGTTTCCGGCATAACAGGAAACGAAATGACAAACGTATTAACGTTATCAAATTCAAAATGTTGTCTTCTATCCGATTCCCAAATTTCATCAAAATTTTTCAAATAGAAAAAAGTTACAGGGTGGCCTTAGTTTCAGTATATAAGATATATTGAGAGAAAATTTGATTTACATTTATTTACAATATAAGTGACACGTTCCGACGACAGTGTGCGTTCATCAGATAAATACAAAATGAATAATAAACCAAGGTACAACCATTAACATACTGGGTGATTCACCATTAGCGCAGTGCTCTGTAGCTCGTACACTCTTGAAGATTTCATTTTTGTTCGAACGGTATTGTATTCAGAAAGTAAAAATCTACTTCAGCAATTTATTTTGAAGTAAACAGGCGTCCCAATTTTCTATAAATAAATCTTTGGAGGTTTTTTCAGATTGGAAGACCAAAAAAAACTCTGCTATAATATCTTTAAGTAATAAGTTTTTTTGGTGAGAAGTTTCCTCACAATATTTTTTTTCCGTAAAATTCATGAAAATAGCTCTCACATCATCGCATGCTCCTTCGGCCAGAGAGGATGAATAATATTTTCCTTTCGTTTCCTCATTGCCCAAGGATAGCTTTATTGATGAATTGAAATAGATTATCCTCATTTTATACAGGAGTGACTCAAAAAAATTATTGAATATTGAAATTTCAAAAATATCATATCTCGATTTTTTCAAATGGAACATCCTGTATTTCATTATTCATGTCAACGCATAAAATATTCTGCTCTATTTTTGCACAAATAAACTTTTCTTTATCTTCAATCATTTTCGAAATAAAAATAAATAAACTAAAATAATAAATTAAGAGATTGCGAAAGAAATATCATTATACTCAGAGAAATGTAGATATTTTAAGGTAGTCGTGTATGAAATACGTGATAGATTGGTTTTTCGCGAGATGATCTACAAGGTATTGAAATATTTCATTAAGTGTTCGAAATGTTGCCCGTTTCTTTGTGGACACAACTCAATCCTTCTGAGGAAAGACCGTTGAACTCTCGAAAACATTTTCGGATAACTCACTGAAAGACGTCGACTATTCTCTGTCTCATACCCAACTTTGTTGTAGAAGGAATCTGGTAAACGATGCCTTTAATATGACCACACAAGAAAAATTTAGACTAAGGTCCGGAGACCTATCTGGCCATCTAACCATTTGTTTGGAAATACATGATTCAAATGCTCCCTAACTTGATGTGAGTAATGTGCCGGTGCTCCATTCTGTTGAAACCAAAAATCTTGTCTTATATGCTCTGATACATCGGCGAGTAACATTGGTTAATGATTTTGCAGAAAATTTAAATACATTTCACTATTGAGGTGCCCGAGGAAAAAGTGCGGCCCAAATAGATATCCATCTACTATAGCGGCCCATACATTCGAGGACCAACGATGCTGCTGATCTATTTGTCTCATGAGGTGTGGATTTTCCGTGACGTAATAATAAAAGTAGTGCCTGTTAACAAGCCCATTCTTGTGCAAAGTTGTCTCGTCCGAGAAAAGAACTCTGCTAAACATATTTGGATTTTCCGCTACTTTGTCACTTGCCCAATTGCAAAAATTGATTCGATTTTCATAATCTTGATTATTCCTAGTGCAGCTGTACATGATATGCATGAAATTTATTCACTTTCAAGACTCTCTGGATGGAAGTTTGACTTATATCTGTTAACTGAGAAATCTCGCTACGGCTTTTAAATGGGTCCTCTGTAACTGTCAACAAAACTGATAACAGGTTATCTTCAGATGTAGCAGTTGTAGGTTTTTCATGTTTTTCGTGAGCGATATCACCCGTTTCGATAAATCAAATTAGAAGTTTTTCAAAACATTTTGCATCAGGATGCCTCTCATCAGGAAACCTATGTGCAGAAACTCTACTTGGCAACAAAGAATTTCGTTCACATTCGCCCAGAATAAAAATCATATCAACCATTTCTCCTTTGGAGAACTCCATGGCAGTCACTTGGGAAAAGTGGGTTCAAACCTCACTTTAACAATGTTTGATAAGGAAAATAAGTTCACCATCTAAAATGCAGAATATGATATGTCCGGACACCTGACAGAAGGCACAAGCAAAAAAAATGTCAACACTTACCTCGATTTACATTGTAATCATCTTGATTTTACCATTCGTTAAAAGAATTATCTTGTTTAGGTTTCATTTTTTACTATTTGAATCATTACAGAAAAAAAAACTTTTATGCGAATAATGATGCATGTTGATGAGTTCAATATGGTTTGTAGAATTTTCATCGAAAATTTTTACAAATAATCGAATATTTCGAAAATGATCGAATATAAAGATAAGGTTACTTTTGCAAAAATATAGCACAATATTTTATGCGTTGACAAGAGTAATAAAACACAGTGTGTTCCATTTGAAAAAATAAAGCTATGAGGCGATGATTTGAAAGCCTATTTTCATGAATTTTTACGGAAAGGAAAATATTCTGACGAAACTACACACCAAAAAAACTCAATACTTGAAGACATTACAGCACAGTTCTGGCCGCTCCAGAATCTTGAACAAAAAAGTGGTCTTCCAATTTGAAAAACCATCCAAGACTTTTTTTTATAGAAAATTGGGGTACCCTGTTCATTGCAAAATAAACTGCTGAGGTAGATTCTTACTTTCTGAATACTATACCATTCGAACAAAAATGAAATCTTCAAGGGTGTACGAGATACAGAGCACCGCGCCACTGGTGAATCACCCAGTTTATGATATACAACATTGAATTAGTGAGTGAAACAACATCGACCTATACGGAGTGTAGCAATTGAAGTGTCAGTTTGGGGCCACCTACAAGTGGAGAACACTACTTATACGTATATCAGAAAATTATCACGTGAGTCAAAAAATTTCTAAATTGAACGAAGATGACGAAAATTGATTGTACGCTGATTAGTGGCGTACTGCAAAAAAGTTTGAAAGAGCAAAAGGAGACATGACCTCGGAAAAGAAAACATCTTGTGAATTTCAGAACAAATCTAGGACGTGTAATGATGGAGGCTATAAAAAATTGCTTACATTCCAAATTTGGGCTGAATATTCCAAAAACTGCAGACGTTTTGAAGAAATAACCAATTTTCTAACCTAACCCCTCAAGTTGTGACATATTATTATGTAACACCGTATATTAAATTTGAACAATGTGAAAGGCACACAAAATTGATTCATTTATATTCAAATGTATTTTTATTTTATCATTAACCGCAAAGTTGAATTAGATTTTATTGATATTTGCAGATGATCGCATTTTGAGTATATTAATATCGCTTTCAGCTACACCATCTTTGAATGTTTTATTCAAGACTCACGTTTCGAAAAATATTCGAGCTGAGATGCACAAAAGCAAAAAAGAATTCCGTGATACTGTCATATTACTGTAAAGCTTGAACATCCTTTTTGCAATAATTTTTGTAGTATTCAGAGCTCTACTGAGAGATTGAATAAACTGGAACATGATAAATTGAAAACTATAAATATTTTATTGACAGTATAATAATCACCTACACCAAAACAAAATCGTAGTGTAGTGTTATTTTTCGAATAAATAACGAATAACCAGTTTTTATAAGCGTTCGTAGAGTACGCAACCAATTTAATTCCAATTAGAAGCAACCTGGTAAATTCATTCAGTATCAAGAAAAAAAGTCAGATAAGTATTTTTCCCTCACTAAAAGTTATTATCCATATAAAATACGCAGACTAATTTGATGAAGTCAATGATATGGGGCTGATGAAACGAGCATCGACTTAAAGAACCATCGGACCAAGGATTAATATTTAAATCACATCAGAGTTGATATCAGTTATTAGCGGATACAGAATTCCGGTCATAAAACGAATTTCTAATTATATAAGTTAGTCCGGATCGAAAAATAAAAGTGAACGACCATCGAAACCAAAAGTTGAGTGTATTAACCTCATTACGTAATGAAGGACGCTACGGAAAAGTGAATTCAGTTGTATCAGAGTATAATTTGCATAATGCTTTTATATACACCCTCAAATTAAATTTTATACTTTCAGTCGACATTTATTGCTATCTTGAAAATACATCTTATTAGTAGTAATTTTAGGTTTAGCCTAAAGATCAACAATAGATATTCTTTAGCAATACTAACGTATCATCAGTTATTTTCAATGAAATAAAACTAAAGTATTTAGATTTTCACTATATTTACAAAACTATGAACGATTTCAGCACACTGTGGCTTCATCAGATAGATACAAACTAATGAACAGAGTTATTTCTTATAAATTAGTTTTATTTCCTACTTAATATTACAATAGGTACAAGAGGTATGTTGGAAAACCCATGTTCGAATTGAAAATATTGAGTAAAGGAGTAGGATTTAGATCTAATTGACTATTAAGTAACCAACCTGAATTCTTTTCTTAGTTGATCTCTAAAATTTCTAATAGATTGAGTTCTTGTCTGTTATTTTCATTGTGTAAAATTTTGAAATTATCATTAAAGTTATGGTTTTCTTCGAGTAAGTGATTAGAATAATGGGAATCTGATTTATGATAATTAAAACTACGTTTGTGCTCGGATAATCTAACTTGGAATTTCTGAAAGTTCTGCCAATATAAGTTTTATTACAATCCCCGCAAGACAATTTATAAACACCGGTTTTATTACTTTTATCAATTTAAGATTTTCAGTTTTGATATGTCGGCCTAAAGAATTATCAGTTCGGAATGCTTTAATATATTGAAATTATAATGCGAGAGGAATGATTTTAATTTTAGACTAGGATTACCAATATAAGTTAAGCTGTTGTATTTATTAATGTGTTAGAACTTTTCATACTTGGAAATACTTCCTGGATTGTTTTTGAAATTTTTTGTCCGACGGTGAAATCATGTTTGCACTTGCAGTCATCCTAGAGCTCAGGTAACGCAGCTTCCAGTATTGTTTTGGTTCGCGAGATATGGATACTGACTCATCAACCACACAAATTTCAACACTATTCACTACTATCTCAATTCAAAGTGATACATTCAATTTGAAAATCTCAACTTTCCCCAAATATACCGAATTGAGCTAGCATAAGATGAAATCAAAAGTCATATTCCAACATTGATTCAAAAAAAAACAAATTCTTCAATCAACCTTTAAGCATAGAAATTCAATCGTCAACAACTCTAATATCAATTCATATTATTCCAAATTTTTATCTCCAAAAGTATTAAATGCCATACTTCAGAAAGATCGATATATGCAGATCTGAAGTTTCAAATTTTGATTATAACTCAACAGTTCTGATTCGTATTAGATCAGATAAGAATCGAATAAGATTCATGAATTATAATAAACAACAAATATAGGTTTAAAACAGCAAGATGGAAAAATTACTTCTCAAGTATATTAATGGAATAGAAAATAAAAGTTCTTCATAAATTAAAATTTCTTGGGAATATCCAAGAGACAAAAGCGAGAAATTAGCAATCAAAGAAATGAACAATACTGAATACACCTTATGTGATTGCCCTATAGTAACTCTTTGTATGAATTCTAATTGACCAAAATTCACACAATTTGCCTACCAGAAAGAACAAACATCTTCTGAATTGAAGTGTTCTTGTGGAAACGAAAATACAATTTGAAATGGCACGGTCTTATTGACACCCAGTTTGAAATATTTTAATACAGATATAACCTTTAGTGGATAGCTTTCAATAGTCATATGATACATGCTCTAAATGATCTAACGAAAACTTTGTCGAGTTTCTTCCAGAAAAAATATTATTATACAAAAGAGCTCAGTACCTATTAAGAGCAATTCAAAGGATATCCCATCATTTTGTGAGATCCCCAGATTGATTTGTTTGAAAATCTTAGTGATTTAAGGACATTCTTCAACGAAGGTTACAGCTACTATGGAAGAATAATTAAATATATGAATTCTTAGCGCATTTTTTGAGCATGATGAAAAAATATACATTAAAATACATAAATAAACCTCAAATTACATTCACTAACCTTTCAAATATTATTGTAAGTCTCCTCAACTCCTTTTCATTATAACATTCCGTTTGAATCATATTGTTTAGGTCAGAATAACCACAAACTGTTGAATTCATGAATTTTGAAATTTAGTCGTTTCTTTCCCCAAACAAGATTTACATAAAAATGGATAAAGTAAACATCAAACTACGGTCACTTACCTGTGAAAGTTTATTTCAAGTTTCGTCAAACTTTTCATTCAAATAAAATTGGAATTACTCATTTTGGCAGATCGAATATAAGACTAATTGAAATAAGATTAGACTCGATTATCACTCAGAAGAAAGAAAGCACTATATTCTAGATGTTGGTGGTACCGACATTATTTTGGTGAGAATAAAAGTAACTAACCATTTTCATCTCAATATTTTCATTCAAAAAAGAGAGAGCATTAAATGTTACACGCTGGTAAAGCTCACTTCCGACATTGAATAGCGATCTAAGGGGCGGTAGGAGAAAGACTGGCTCCGCCCCCGTGTTTCCGTTACTTTTCTCGAAATTCTAGTTCTCAAAAATTGTCTCAAATTCGACAATTAAGTCGTAGAGTAACGATTTCTCGTCGCGGATCCGATCTGGAGATATGTACGAATCGTTCGACACCCGAATCCATTCTCCCGGTAACCCCCCTTATAAGTAGGACGAATGTAAGAAAACTACTCATTTTGACAGCTCGACGTTAGTTAATCTCCCTTCATTTCTCTGAATTTAAAATAAACTTTCAAAACAGAAAACCACAAAATAACGTTTCATTCTTTTTTTATCCTATTTTCAATTTCCGTCGAAGATTTTGAAATGACTTATATGCAACATTGTCATTCTGTAATCGAATGATAGGATCAATCTAACGCTGGTAGACGAATAGTCACTGAAGTTGTTAACTTCATGTTAGTTATCAACTAAATCAAGAAAGCTTTATACCACCAAATTGAAAGATATTCAATGCCAACTTATTGTCAAAGTTGAGTCGTTGTCAACTAACATAGACATCGCTTCATGCAACCGTACAAGCCATATTTACCATCCTCGATTCTGGTCGAACTCGGTCATCCCAACATAATCGAATCTCCCCTATAATATCAATAAACTAACATAAAAAAAAACATACATCGTTTTCAATGAAAATGGTTAACTCGAATCTTCCCCTAAAAGTATGTATAAAAACAGCCGAGTTCTTTTCTTCTTTATACTTCCACAACCGCGATAAACGACGAAAATGTACGTCCATAAAATGTCCAATTTACTTTTTAGCGTTCTCGCGTTAGCACTTGATAAATTGCCGCGAAACAAAAGGAAGAAAAATGGCGGATCTGGCATCCCGTCTCACAAAAGAGATATGAAATGGAGTGTCTTGTTGACGAGAAAATTATGTTGTTAAGTATGTATCTGAGAAACGAGTTACCGGGAGCCATCATTTGATTCGCAAATGCGGAAGTGGGACTCCGTGTAGTCGAAATGATTGAGGGCCTTCAATCTGATGCCATTATTTCATTTTTAAGAACACAACCTGACATCTTACAGCCTCTCTGGATGCAGCCGTGAATTCAGAGTCGATAATTATTTCAATGAAGAAGCGACAGTCTGAATGGAGATCCATCAGCGATGATTGCTGTAGTAACTATCAAATTAAATAAGGTGGCTATGAGTCATGGTAAAAATTTAAAAGGAGTATTATCTACAGTGCGTGTTGATAATTCTTTGAATTCCATTATAAGACGAAAGATGTTAACAATAAAAATTATTGTGGAAATTATTACTCCTGGGCATTGATGTTTTTCAATCCCATTTGCCTAATTGGACTGCGCTAAGAAATTAACGCACAGAATCGAAAATTCAAATTTATTCAAATGAAGTTTACAGGAAATGCTCGAGATTAATCGAAATGAAAATGGAACTCATTGAGATTGAAAAGATTCCAATAATGTAAAATGTAAAAGGTTTGGAAACAATCAAACTCTTCAAAACCTGTTAATATCTGATATTTCTACCACTGACGAGAATTACTGCACCATTTAGTATTCATACTTGAAATCAATGATCTTATAGCCTTTCGTTCCAAATTATGATCAGTCTGTTCTGAACATGGTTTAATTGAGTGGTTCTAATGACTTCTAAATGTTCTATAGAGAATCTTCCAGAATATATTCTAAGATATTGGGGTCTGGACTTCGTGCAGGCCATTGAAGTGATTCCATGAAATTAAAGGTAATTGCTAACGATATGAGCTTGGTGAGGTCTGGCATTATAATTTACAGATAAGAAGTTTTCACCCATGTTAGCTACAAATGTTCTTCTGAAACGTCTATCTACCTCTGACCATTCTAGGTACCATTATTTATGATGACCAGTTCAAAGAAATTCTTCTCCACACGATGATTGAACCTGTACCGAAACTTTAGGTAAGTAGAAATTTTCCAAATCTCAGTTTTCTTTTCAGAGCTAAGTAGTACTTCATGTCATCATAGCTTATGGTTTTATACAAAGCACAGGTGTGACCTAGTCTGGAATATTTTTCCAATGTATGGACCTCAACGACCACCTAGAATCACGCCTGATTTCCAGCCGATGTTGGGACGATATGAATAATTACAGGCCGATTGCACTTGTACCTATAGTATCCAAAATTCTTGAAACATGTTTGAAGTCACATATTAACGACTATTTCGAATCTTCAGGTCTTTTCTTTGAAAGCCAGTATGGCTTCCGTAAGGAAAGATCCACCAGTGAGGCTGTTAGTAAGTTGATCGATCACATCATTAGAGGTATGGAAGAGGATTCTGTTGTGGGTACATTTTTTTATGATTCGATGAAAGCATTCGCCTGTGTATCTGCCGATATCTTGGTGGATAAAATGAGACTATAAATTAGACGATGTCAGCTGCAACTTAATAAAATCTATTTTGACAGGTAGGACCCAATATACTTTCCTTAACGGTGTTGCTTCTGAGCCTAGTGGTGTCTTCAGTGGTGTCCCAAAGGGTTCCGTTCTTGGACCACCTTTTTCTCATTTTCATGAATGATTTGATACAGGCAGTGGGAGCTGCCGAACTGTTGTTGCTTGCTGACGACATCAGCATGCTCAGAAAAAACCAGGACGAGAATGCGTTAATTTATTCTTAAGATGTGACACACGAACTTCTTTTGGAATGGTTCAGCCTGAATAAACTCAGTATAAATCTTAATAAGACGGCTAAGATGTTCTTCACTCACGTCTCTTCAAAATACACCGTCTGTCAAATTTCTTGGGATCACGCTGGAACCAACCTTGAGCTTGGAATCTCACACTAGCAGCCTTGCTGGGGTTTTATGCCGTAATATCTTCTTAATAAGAAATCTCGTTAATCTGTTGCCTGGGGTGGGCATTGGTGTACCTTATTTCTCTCTCATCGAGTCGCATATGGCGTATTTTCTGACAAACTGGGGGCATGGCTCACACGCCAAGCGTATTTTTGCGCTGCAGAGAAAAGTCATCAGGATAATGACCGGTAAAGGCTATAGGGATGACGTGAGGGGAACTTTTTCAGAACTTCAGATTCTTACTCTACCATCTCTGTACATTTTCAAATGCCTTTTGTCCGTTATTTCATGTGGCGGACAAATTATCAACAGTGATAAGCACAATTATAATACAAGACATTGTAACGATTCATACAAGAGATCTATCTCAATGAATTATCGCTCGAGGCCAGGGCATTACCGTATGTCACATTCAAGTCAGTAATGAAAATTTTCTCTTATGCAACCCGTTTTATACCACTTCTGAATTCATTAATACCCAGCTTTCAGTGGATAGACTCATGTGTTCCTGATAATCTCCTTAATTCATTCTATTTTATTCATATTTTTGTAATGTATTTCTGTCATTGCATAGTATACTTCATATACCCTATACATTTATGTTTTAATATTTCCTTTGTGGTTTGCTGTTTTATGTCTCGTATTTGCTATGATTTTGAGATATTTACTAGTACATTTATTTATATTAATTATCTTATTTTCATATGACAAGTGTAAACAATTTAAATTTGTCAAGGCACACAATGAATAAACCAATCCTTCATTGTATTTTAAATGCATTTTTGTGATCATTGAAACAGGAAGAATAGTCGATTATGATCCGGAATCCCCTTTAGGTCTCAGGGACGGGAGACGTGAATCGCGCAAGTCGATATTATACCCCCACCTCTTTTGCAGCGTATAAGTTCTCCAATTTTGGTATGATTCAGTCACGACCCCGCATTCTTAACCGAGCAGCCGACCGAAGCAGACGTCTAAAAAGAGCTCCTCTACTTAAATCAACAACTTCGAAAGGTATACTTGGAATAGACTTTTTGCAGCTGTGCGAGCTGGAATAATTTCCAATTAATCTTTCAGACCTTATCAGGTCAAAGCAAAGCTGAATTTTTGAGAAATTCGTAGACCTTTCCTGAAGCGGAACCACTGGGACACCCTAAGCCTTTGACCTACTTTTATATCAGTCCGATCTAGGTCCTCAAACTTCACTGTTTCAGCACATTCTGCCGGTATCAATCTTCGTGATTCCATTTGCATTATCACAGAAAATTAAAATTTTTAAGAAGGACAAACATCACTTAGGAGGAGCGAAGCCTGCTATGCTATCCAAGATGATTTAATGAGTGTTCACTCGCTTCTTGAACAGGACAAAATTGTAAATTAACTGAGAGATGTTCATCATAAACAGACAAGCTATTGCTAGTGCAATAGCGACAGGGAAACGAGTTTTCACTCGTTTATTGAATCATATACAACATAGTATGTTTCCCCTGTTACATGTCCTGAGCTCACACTTGTGTTTTTCTGACACACACCAAAGTTATAGATGAAAGCATTTATTGTAAATTTAATAATTCAATTTTTTAAATCCTCTCTTTCAAAATAATATCTCTTTTAATATATATATATATATATATATATATATATATATATATATATATATATATATATATATATATATTTCACCGATAGTTGCGGGTAACTCCAATAACTACCGGGCTTTGTGGCCAAGGTAGTCATCTCAACATCTTGTGGCTCATTCATTGTTGAGAAAGCCGCGTACAATTCTGGTGGTGCTGAGAACAACTTCTCGCTGCGATGTAGTGACAACTGCTCTATCGAGACCGGTGTTTTGCTATAGGTGCCCCTCCACGAGGCCGTTGACGGATATATCAGTCCGATCTAGGTCTCCAAACTTCACTGTCTCAGCACATTCTGCCGGTATCAATCTTCGTGATTCCATTTGCATTATCACAGAAAATTAAAATTTTTAAGAAGGACAAACATCACTTAGGAGGAGCAAAGCCTGCTATGCTATCCAAGATGGTTTAATGTGTGTTCACTCGCTTCTTGAACAGGACCAAATTGTAAATTAACCGAGAGATGTTCGCTAGAAGCAAGTGTGCTGTGGACACTAATAATGTGAACGAAAGAATTTTTATGAGCAGGGGTACGTGACGTAGCTAGTTGGACTGTCTAGTGATGAGAGTGTCTTTTGCTAGCCTGAATTTTCTTTGAAACTGGATGCTTTCTGGAAACAAACCTTTAAGTTTTTCGGAGCCTTTACTATGAGAGTACCTGTAGAAAACAGAAGTGTACATTTCAATTGAGCGGGATTCATGAAATTCAAAAGATGATTCTTTGAGTTCCACAAATTCATACCAGATCGTAGAGTAAATTAGTTTGTCGACAAAATAATCTACGCCAGGTATGCTCAAACTTAAACTGCTGGCGATCTACCTTGATATTCTTAGACTACTTACGATCGACTATGAGAAGCTGCAAGTATGTGTGATGCAGGGTTATCGTACATACACGATACACACTATCATATATGGATATTAGCTTTCCGCACAATATACATTATTTTAGTCAAGGCTTCAATGAATGCTTCCTTCACAACCGATCCATCTTCGAATGGTTTCTTGTGTTTCGCCAATATATGAGATATTTTGAATAGCCCGATCGTAGCAGCTTTTGATTGTTTAGCTGGTCTTGTGAACATGGTTTGTTCTTTTTTCAAACAAGATATCTAATCACGTACATTCCGTTTTCCTGATTCACTATGTGGCGGAAAATTCTTTTCTTTCGTTTTTATGAACCGTTTTATGATCACTCTATAAGTTACCATGCTTAGGTGTTGCAGCTGACGCACGACAAATAAGACAAATTCACTTATCCCACCATACAAAAGAAAAACTCTTCCTTCCAATCGTTATTAAAATGATACGTTTTAGATTTCTTGACTGCGCTCAGTTTGTACTATTTATTAATTAACTTTTCATCGACGTAGTATTCCTTCAAATTACAATTCAGAATGACTCCAATTCCTGCAGGCGCAACATTTATTTCGGCGTGAACGAAAGTCTCGAATGTTCCAGTCAAATTCGCCGCCCGAAATTCCTAGAAAACCGGCAAGAATAAAAGAGGCGGCTTTTCTTTGACAAGTACCGCGCGTTCCTTTGAGAAAGCCGCCTTTTCCCGCTAGCAGATTTATTCTATTACGTGAAACAATTTTTGTTGTTTAGTTACCTACTCATCAAAATTTTTTTTGTTCTCTAGATCTACTCATAAAGCACTGGCGATCAACCCTTTGAGCATCCCTGATCTACGATGTCCACCTCAATTATATAATTAACCATTTCATGTTATCACCGCAGAAAAACTGAACTTGAATACGACGACAAGATAGCTATAAAATTCAAATTATGTTCAAACTTCAATCCCGTGAATATTGACGTCAGGTACAACCTTTTCGTCATTATTCGAAAATAATAATTTAACTGTGATGGATATTTTACAACAATATAATTCAATGAACAATTTTGCACCAGCAACGCGTACTGTGTCTGCTAGTCCAGATTTATTTTTCAATTCGGAGTTTAGGTAACCTCAGTTCTTCGCGGCGAAAAAGCTGCAATTATGCAACATGCCAATTACTGGTATTAGCTGAACAATAATCCGCAAAGCAAATGAAATATTTTCACTTCACAATCACGAGTGCATTAATTACTGGTAAAGTAACGAGCGTAAATAACGAGTACTAAAAAGTTCACAGCGGCAGATAATGAGCTCCTAATAGTTGGGCGGTTTTCTTTGTAATCCATCAAGTGGTGCAGCGGTGTCAACCACTGTTGCTTGGTTCGTACCACCATGAAGTCAGAAATTGACTATTCACATCTTCAACTAGGCTAAGGGCCGATTCTTAGTAGAAATGTTCATTGGGTAATTAACTAACCATAGATTAAGATTTCCAGCAACAAAAATCATCACCGCTGTATGGAAAGTAATTTAAAGATCCGTAACATTCATCTGAGAAAATAATCTATTGTTGAACAATATACACTGTCACAACAATATTTAATAAACAGGAATTAGATTTTTACGTCTTTGGAATTATTATGACTAGTTCAACGCATATGATATTTGTCATATTTTTCGAACGACTGTCAAAATTTTTTCGCAAATTTTACTTTTTATTAAACAAGTTCCACGAAGAAATAATATATGGGCGATGGCAAATAAATGATTATTGGGTCCATAATGATTCTAAAACATCTATAGATCCTAATCGGCATCACTTGGAGGACTGAACCTGGCCATCGGGGCTCTTTCGGTCAAACAGAGAGGAATTTGAGGAGATATCGCAGGTTATGTATTTTTAGTCTTTTGAATTTGGGAGGCTTTTACTTGGTAAAATTCCATTATAAATAATAAAAACAAGTACTGTGTTTTAAGGAATTTTACTTAATAATTGCGATTCGTAACGCGTTTCACTACACCGTAGCTTCTTCAGACGAATGAATGTACAGAAAATATAAATGAGAATATAACTATAAATGTTCTTGAGTAATTAAAAGCTTATTGGGTTGCTTCTTCTTAAGTAGTTATTTATGACAGGTATATCCAATAAAATTAAGGAATAGATTGCTCCCCGAAGAGATTCAATAGAGGTGAAGGGCTTAAATCGACTTGTTCATTGATGAGTCTACCTGAGTGTTTGTATTTATTGATTTCTAAAGTTTCCCAAAGATCTACCTTCCAATATTTATTATCTGTATGCAAAATTTCCAACTGTGGGTTGAAAGAGTGATTATTTTCTAAAGATGATTCGCGTAATTTGAATCTAATTTTTATTTGAGAAACTGCGTTTATGTTCCGATATTCTAATATTAAAATTTGTATGTGTTCTACCAATGTAGAAATTATGACAGTCATTGCAATTCAATCTATAAACACCTGATTTTATGTTTTTAACTGGTTTGGTTTTATTATTATTTATATATTTGCCTAAATTATTATTAATTTGGAAAGCTATGTTGAAATTATTGTTACTTAAGAATGATTTCAGTTTCTTACTTGTAACGCCAACGTAGGTTAAGGTGTTGAATTTTTGTTTCAATTTATCGACCGGGTAAACTACATTGAATGCGATTGTACTTTGTTTTTATTTAAAATATTATTTATTAGTTAGGAGTGTAACCATTATTATTGGCTATTTGTTTAATCAAATTTAGTTCTTTGTTGAAATTTTCTGGTGATAACGGGATGTTAATCAATCTATGAATAAAACTATTGAATGCTGACATTTTATGTTGATAAGGATGACACGACGAGTTATGTATTATAATATCGGTGATAATATGTGACGGCTTATGGTAAGTTGCGAGAACATGTTTTCATTTTCATTCGAAATTTTTACGTCTAAGACATTTATCGAATTATTGCTTTCTATTTCGGTTGTGAATCATATTTTTGGATGTAATGAATTTATATGATTTTCGAAAATTTTTAACTGTCTATCTGTTCCTGTGAAGCAAATAATGATATCGTCTACATAGCGATACCAGTATAAACAATATTTACTGAGTGGATGATTATAAATTAATTTCTCTTAGTTATTCATGAATATTTCTGCTAACAAAGGACTTAACGGATTGCCCATAATCAAGCCGTCTTCAATAGTATAATATTGGTTATTGAAATGGAAATAATTTTGATCTGAACAAATTTGTAATAATGAAAGAATATCTGATTTAATGATAGTATTGACATGATTCTCTTCTGATAATTCTTCAACTAAGTAATACGTATCTTTCGGAGGAATGTTGGGAAATAGATTCTTAACATCGAAAGAAATGAGTATGGAATTAGGTGGTATAATATATATATTTTTAGTCCCTTTCATGACCTTGATTACTATGTAAATCTTTTCTTAGATTTGTTTAGACATATAAGAAGTTTGATTGTTGAAATATTTTTCTGCAGGTTTTTTTTCATTGTTACAGATTCCTTTCCTTCCTTTCACCCTTGTTTTTGGAAATCATGGAATGCAAGAGAGAATGAAGCGGCTAAGCAGAAAAATCTTTGGTACTCTTTATGCACACACGACACTAACACATCATAAACAGACAAGCTATTACTAGTGCAATAGCGACAGGGAAACGAGTTTTTTCCTCAGGTTTTTTCACTCGTTTATTGAATCATATACAAGATAATATGGTTCCCTGTTACATTTACTGAGCTCACACTTGTGTTTTTCTGACACACACCAAAATTATGGATAAAAGCATTTATTGTAAATACAATTATTAATTTTTTTAAATCATCTCTTTTCAAAAGAATATCTCTTTTAACATATATATATATATATATATATATATATATATATATATATATATATATATATATATATATATATATATATATATATATATATATATATATATATTTTTTTTTCACCGACAATTGCGGGTGACTCCAATAACTACTGGGCTTGTGGCCAAGAGGCCAAGATAGTCATCTTAATATCTTGTGGCTCATTCATTGTTGAGAAAGCCGCGTACAATTCTGGTGGTGCTGAGAATAACTTCTCGCTGCGATCTAGTGACAACTGCTCTATCGAGACCGGTGTTTTGCTGTATGTGCCCCTCCAAGAGGCTGTTGATGGATATATATATATATATATATATATATATATATATATATATATATATATATATATATATATATATATATTCTTTCCGAACATCAAAAAGGATGTAGAAAAAACACCTTGGTACTAAAGAGCAACTTGTAATTGATTCTGTTGCTTTGAGTCAAAAGCTCAAACTAAGAAGAGAAATATTCATACAGCCTTCATTGATTACCAAAAGTCTTTTGATAGTTCTCCCCATTCATGGCTTCAAGAAATTTTGGAAATTTATAAAATTGATAAGACACTTCGTCATTTTCTTGAATTTGTAATGAAAAATTGGAGAACCAATCTTCATTTAAATATTTCAAAACAATCGTTAAAATCCGAAGTAATTCCAATCAAAGAGGCATTTTTCAAGGTAATTCTTTAAGTGCTCTTTGGTTTTGTCTTTGCCTCAATCCATTATCTCATGAATTAAATGCTAATAGTTTCGGCTTCAAAATAAAGAGTCTATTAACTGAATTCAAATTAAGTCACTTTTAGATGATATTAAATTATATGCCGGAACCAGATCTCATTTAAAAAGTCTACTTGAGATTACTTTCAACTATTCCAATGATATTCATATGAAATCTGGGCTTCCAAAATGTAAAAATCTTTCTATTGAAAAAGGAAAGATCACCTCTGATTATATAAAGATTTCCAATATCGAAATCGAGCCAATGCATAAAGGAGATACATATAAATATCCTGGATTTTGTCAAGAGAAGACAATTAACCATAGCAGCACAAAAGAAAATATCAGAAGTTCATATTACAAAAGACTTAGAATTATCATCAAGAGTTATTTAACTAGTAAAAACCTTTTCAGAGCTATCAACTCCTATGCTGTTCCTATTCTTACATCTTCTTTTGGAATTATTAAATGGTCTAAAACTGATCTTAATGAATTACAATGTCAAACGAGGAAAATGCTCTGTAAATATTATAGGCACCACCCAAAGTCAGCTGTTCAGAGAGTTACACTACCTAGATATCTTGGAGGTCGTGGATTAATTGATTTGAATAATCTTCATAGTTAACAGATTTTTCATCTACGTTCCCATTTTCATGATAAACAGAGAACGTCTAAATTACATGATATTGTTGTTGCTTCAGATTATAATCTTACACCTCTGAACTTGACAATGCAAAAGGTAGATTTTGATATATTTGATGATAATTCTAAAAGAGAAGTTGGATGCAGAAGGAATTACACGGAAAGCACCTAAAGTATTGAAATATGATTATATTGATGAAATTGCATCGAATAAATGGTTAGTATCTGGAGAATTGTTTGCTGAAACAGAAGGCTTGGCAATTGCGATCCAGGATCAGGTTGTTTTCACGAGGAATTATAGAAAACACATCATCAAACAAAATATAGATGATTCTTGCCGTAGATGTTTCTGTTCTTCAGAAACAGTTTTCATATATTATCATCTTGCTCAGTCCTTGCGTCAACAGATTATTTAGAAAGACATAATGCCGTCGCTAATATTATTCACTTTAATCTAGGAATTAAACATGACCTAATTCCCAAAAGAAAAAAATCACAAATATAAACCTGAGATTATTTGTGAAAATGACAAATATAAACTTTATTTTGATAAAACAATTCTTTGCAACAGAGCTGTAAAACACAATAGACCAGATATCGTTCTTAATGATAAACAGAATCAAATAACATATATGATTAATATTGCTATACCCGACACACATAATATACAAAATAAATACAATGGAAAGATTTCTAAATATATGATGCTTGGCGACGAGATTAAAAAATGTGGAAAATGAAGAAAATATTTATTCTACCGATTATTATTTCTACAACAGGCGTTATTCCTAGAAATCTTCACAAAAGTATTGCGATTTTGGGTCTGAAGAAAAATTTGTTTGATCAGTTACAAAAGATAACAGTCATCAAATCTTGTAATATTCTTCGTAGGTTTCTTTCCGAAAATAATAATGAGGTAGAGTCATAGGTTTCTCTTTAGTTTATACTGCTCAGAATCTCATTTCATATTTTATTTATTTGTTTATATAAATGTAATATAATTAACTGACAATTTTGTCATATTTATATTCAGAGCAGTATTCTATTCGATCGTTCACCACTTAACACAAAGGAAACTATTAATGAGTAACATTCAGTGTTACTTGACTAAGGTCCGTACACTGGATTTTTCCGGGGAGAAAGCCTCTGACACTACTCGTTGGTACATTGATATCATTGTCTGATGATGCTATAGTATGTATATATTCTGGTAGATTGATATATTCTCATAACATTTAACGTTATCCTAATATATAATTACTCCAGGATATGTTTTGATTATAATCATTGCCTGGCAATGGTATTAATTACCGAGTGGTGGATTTATATTTTTCATGAAATCAGTTTGATTGCATGAACAAATATATGGGCAACTCGTCGGGGTAAAACCCCTATATATATATATATATATATATATATATATATATATATATATATATATATATATATATATATATTCAGTCGACGTGCGTTTCAAGCTTGTAACGTTGCGGCGGTGACTCCACTTCTTGCTGTGAATTCGCTTTCATATATTAAATCGATTCAAAACGGGTACCTTGAAGTGGCATTTGGAGTTTTAAAAAAGGAAAATTTTCGGCCGGAGCCATATCAGGTAAATGGTATTTGTTGGGATTCTTGTCAGAAGTTCAGTCACATCGATAAACTTGAGATATGGTGGATTGTCTTCGTGCGAATTTTATAAATTGTCTTTCTGAAACTCTGGGCTTTTTCGACAAATTTGCTCTAACACCCCACATAACGCTCAGGTATTATTCTTTGTTTACCTTCTTAATTTCGGCAAGAATTCCGAGTGCACAACACGGCGACAATCAAAGTCAAGATTACCTCGACTTTTATTTAACCTGCTGACTGGTTTTCATGTCAAACTAATAATCCCATGTCTCTTGGCCAGTAACAATGCTTTTTATAAATGTGGGGACAGAATTGAATCCTTCTAGCATGTATGCAGCGATCTTTAGGAGCATGAGCTCAAGTCTTGTGGAACTAGTGGTGCAGTTTTATGCAACAACAATTTTCAAAAGGGTACGCATTGATTCGTAAGACACAGAGAATTCATTTTAATATTATTTTAATAATAATTTTAAATTACCAATTCCTTCGCTTTATCGATGTTAACTTCATTCATTGATGGCCTACTTGAGCAAGGCAAATCTTCTACAGCTCTTGACTGCACTGTAGAGCATCAGGGGAAAAGAGAACCACAGCATAATGGGACCAGTGCGACTAGAGACAAAACTACAGCCCGTGTTCATTCGGTTAACACTCGAGCGCCTTCGTCACACTGCCGTGTTAGACTCATCAGTGCCACGCATTATATAACCACGGATACTTTTTACCGCGCTTCTAAAAAATACGGAATATCAACGACCAGATAAGTGTGAAGTTATACGTTTCTTGCAATCAAACATGTTTTATTTTAAAGCTTATGATATCTTTTTGAGTATCGGTGCTATGTCTTCGTTCTCTTGTTCTTAATGAATTATTTGCTAAATTCATCTAACGCAATACCACTGAACATTCCACCTACAAATTCTTCTATGGTAGAAATCAAGCTCAGAGTCCGCACTGTGAGACGGGCTCTCGAGCAATTGAACTGCAAGAAGGCAGTTGGTCTAGAAGAAATACCGCCAATCGTTTAATAACTAAAACTTTGACTTACAGATGATACCTTTTGTGATCTACAGAGAATAAGATCGTCGGTTAAGCAGACGATTGTACCCTGGTTTCATCTTTCAGTCTGCGGCCGATTACAGATGCGGAATCTCAGCGTCATAGATGTCAACAAATCAATAACTCAAACTCTGACTTACAGAGGATATCAGAGTGGGGTCATTTGAACCTGGTGAGCTCCAACGCGAGCAAGACGCAAGCAACTACATTTTCTAGAAAAGTCCCCACTGTAAAATCACCTCTAATGATACAAGGCCAACAAATTTCATCCAAAGATTCAATGCACCTTCTCGGAATAACGGTCAACTCCGGGTTTTGTTGGTATGAACATGTATCAGCAATAGCTAGGTCAACATCAGCTTAACTTAGTTTTCCTTTCAGAGCTAAGCGATACTTCACGTCATCTCAGCTGTTGCTTCTATATAAGGCGCAGATTCGATCTGCTTTGGAATATTGTTCCCATGTATGGGGATCTGCACCCAAATCATTCTGTTGAGTAGAAATAATTTCAACATAGCTTTCCAAACTAATAATTGCTTAGGCAAATATATAAAAAGCAATAAAACCAATCAGATAAAAATAATGAATTAGGTGTTTAGAAATTGAATTGCAATGACTGTAATAATGTCTACATTGGTAGAACACATAGAAATTTCAATATTAGAATATGGGAACATAAACGCAGTTTCTCAAATGAAAATTCAGATTCAAATTACGCGAATCATCTCCTAGAAAAAAATCACTTTTTCGACCCACAGTTTGAAGTTTCGCATACAAATAATAAATATTGGAAAGGAGATCTTTGGGAAACTTTAGAAATCAACAAACACAAACGCTCAGGTAGACTCATTAATGAACAAGTCGATTTAAGCCCTTCACCTTTATTGAATTTCTTCAGGGAGCAATCTATTCCTTAATTTTGTTGGATAGCCATTTAAGAAGAAGCAACTCAATAAGCTTTTAATTACTTAAGAACATTTGTATTTATATTCTCATTTTATCTATATATAGTTTTCATAATTTCTTCACATTCTCTACGGTGTAGTGAAACGAGTTACGAATCACAATTATTAAGTAAAATTACTCCAAAAACATAACTTGTTTTTATTATTGATACACAACAACACCAAAACATTCTGAAGACAGTTAGTATTAATAACTGTGATGCCCAAACATCTGCTTGTCCCATTAGTGAGGAAAAATCTAATTTTGCAAATGTTCTATGGGTTGTGAGTCCAATATCTACGATATCAAACAAAAATAAGACAGCACGACAAAAAAGACATTCAGCATTCTTATCTAGCATGCCATGGAAACATTTTTTGAAGAGAATGAGAAGAAAAGAAAAGAGAGAGAAGAAAGCTTGAAGAAAGAATGTAAAACTAAAATTAATCCTAAGAACAGGGGGAAAACTAGCAACAAAGCAAAAAAATATTCCCCAGAAAAAAGAAAAAAACGAAAGAAGACAAGCAATAAAAAAGAAATAGTGCAAAGAGTAAAAAAAGAACGTTTTGGGGATGCTACTGACACGTCTGAAGGCGAAGACGTTGGATCAGAATACTCAAAAGAAGATACATTGTGTGTTATTTGATGAGAGATGGAAGAAATAAACGAAATGTGGTACCCTTTCAGAAGTTGCCGTAAATAAAGAATGTTCTGGTTCTGACAGGCCGGTTGACTGTATTTACGTTTTTTCTTTGGATCCTTAAAGTTAACTATTATACACCTACGATTATATTAATATTTATATGAATAAGTTGTATTTCAGAACACTTATAAAAATTAAAGTAAAACGGCCCCAACTTAAGCAGATTATTATCCAATGCCAAACAAAAGAACGATAAATTCAAGCAATCAGGAATTTATCAAATCAAATGCAATGAATGTCAAGTAGCCTATGTCGGACAAACAGGGAGAAGTTTTGAAGCTAGATTCAAGGTACATATTTCCTCAGAAAAAAATTCGCCAATATTTGAACACATAAAATCAACTAACCACTCGATGTCATTGAACAATCTTAAAATCCTTCATAAATGTAACAAAGGAAGAGAGATTAATTTTTGGAAAGTTTGGAGATTAACAAACTATGTAAAATGCCACAATTTATTACCCTCAACAGCCAACTAGAGCATAATGGATCCCCACTACTCAATATTTAGGATGAATTTCATTCTGTATTGTACTTGCCTACTCATGTATTATATTGTTATTCACTTGAAAAAATTACAATAGGGTCAAAAACCGTCGTGATTATTGAATAAATTAAGACAAAAGTGTCTCATTTCGTTTGACTTTAAAAATGAATTTCCATAAAATAAATAAATAATCAATACTATCAACTTATAAAAATTGATAAGACTGACTTAATAATTAAGTTGCTCCCATCATACATATGGAAATTTATAGGCTCTCATTTCCCGCAAAGTCGGGAAATGGGTGGAATTATGTTATTTTGAAGAATTTTTATCTGCGGCCAAATAATGCCTAGAAATATAACGTTTATGGTGTGATTAAATGATAGTCAAAAAGGTAAGGATTTAGTTTCTAATAAAAAATTCCTAAAGTATTCATAAATTTGTTTTCTATTCATTTTTTCTAAGGCTCCAATTCCCCCAGGTCCCTTACCACTCATATTCAAGTGTTTTCGATATACCAGATTCACCGTGAGTCTTCTGTAAGATTTACAGCGATTCTGCATACGAAATTTCATTTGCAATATGAAATTTGAGACAAATTCTTTGTTAAATATTTTTATTCATTGTAAAAATCGCAAAACACACTTGTGGGAACTGTCAACATAAAGCACTGTAAACAAACTAAATGATAGCTCGCGTTTAAACTCCTCTTTAGCACAGAAAATAGTTGTGGCAGCTCAGCAACAACAATGATTCCGAAAATCGTTTTGGCAGACGTGTTTTTGTTCTTGAACCTTCAATTGGTAATTTCCAAATTCCTATTGATGCGTGCTAGACCGCATCACTCAATAGCTGAAAGCCAAAAAAATATTACATTCAGCCAACGGACGTCTTAGTAGTAAAAGTGATTCCTCAGTTCATTGCCCTCTGATTTTATTGAATAAATTCACAATTGCATTCGAGTTTTCCCGACATTCATTGTTGATTAAATAATCAAATTTCCTAGTTTCAGTTTGTACTAAATCCGGTTCACCACGCGAATTTATTATACCAAATTGCTTTCACAAAGTTGCATTTAATCTGTATGCCATATCCACTGGAATCAAAGCGATAAACTTCGTTTAATATGCCCCAACTTTGCAGATGGGAAAATTTACAGAAGCATATATGAAGACAAAGTGCTGAAGATACACACATTCAAGAAATGAACGTGTTAATCTCGAAAGTTGAGAATGAATTGACTCAGACGAAATGGGTTTCAATTGAAAATACGTAATTATTAATTTAGTTTATTTTGAGCATCTTTTATTTCTACTTACATGTTCTGAATACACGAAAGTCCACTGAGAGCTCACTAGAAGCATAGATTTACAAAAGAACAATTTTTGGTGACCTTGTTATCTGCAAATTTTCATGTTTTCAAGTGCAGAGATTACGAATATATTCATGAAAATTATGCATCAGCTCTTCTTTTTATGATTTTATATCTTATACTCTGACCAATGGTTGGCTTTTCAGTAACAAAATTGATTTTTCCAGTCATAGTTCACCTTCAGCGTATCTATTTTTCACGTGCAAACATCACGTGATTTCTCACTCTCCGACCTTTTACCCCTAAGAATAGTTTAGATCTCAGTTATTTGACAATATTGAAGTACTTAAAGATGGGTCTGGATAAGTTGTCATGTATGATTACTTTGTTTTGGTTACTGAGTGTTCATTCTACTGTATTTGTTCTTTCTTTTGAAACAAGAGTTCTTCAGGAAGAAAGTGTAAATATAGTAGTGATTTATTTGTTATATTTGTGGTGTTTATATAACACATAAAATGATAATTCCTCAATTACAAATGGTAGGTAGTGGAACCGGTGGTGTTTAAAGAAAAACAATCCTTGAAATTGCCAACGTTTTGGAAAATTATTTTTCCATCGTCAAGGTTCTCTCAAATCAGCTCCACTCGACTCAACAAACTTTTCGACAATGTCATCGTTCAATTTTTATCAATCTTCTAAGCATTGAGATTGAACACATTCGAATCTCATTTTCTGAAATAGATGTTGATGAAAATTGAACGATGACATTGTCGAAAAGTTTGTTGACTCGAGAGGAGCTGATTTGAAAGAGACCTGAAGATGGAAAAATAATTTTCTGAAACGTCGGCAATTTCAAGGATTGTTTTTCTTTAAACAGGACCGGTTTCACTATCTACCATTCTTAAATGAGCAAATGAAGTGAACTGCTGAACTCTCTATTGACTATAAAACGATAATATTGGATATTCAAATCATCTGACTATGCCGTACGAAGGCACATCGAAAAATCCAAAATGTTCCTTCATTCTACAGGGTGTTACATAATAGTAGGTCACAACTTGAGGGGGTTAATCTAAGTGTAATTTTAAGAAAAAAGTTTTTATGAACATAGGTTTGCAAAAGCTTCGTTACGGCTACAGTTTGTTGAAATTTTCGGAAAAAATTGGTTTTTTCTTTAAAACTCCTGCAGTTTTTGAGATATTCAGCCCAAATTCAGAATACAAGCAATTTTTACAGCTTCCATAATTACACGTCCTTAACTTCAACTAGAATCTACCAGGTGTTTCCTTTTCCGGAGCCATGTTTTTTTCTGCCCTTACAAACTCTTTTGCAGTACGCCACTGATCAGAGTACAATCAATTTCCGTCATTTTCGTTCAATTTAGAAACTTTTTGGACCAATGTAATTTTTTCGTATCTCCGATCGTTATCGAGCAAAAAATTATTAAACGATTTTATGCATTCGCTGAATTGAAAGCCCTTCTAATTGAAAAAATGACTAGTAGGCTTTGATTTTCTTCATTTATTTATTTATTCTGACTGTTATCAAATTCATTCGGATTTGATATTTCAACAAGAAGTGTTGGTAATTTGAACCGAAAATTTTTGAAAAACACCAGATGATAATGAAATGGCTGATTATTCAAACGAGGATATGTTTAATCTCTTTTTAATTCATGGCGAATGTCAAAAAGTGGTGGATGAAACTTGCAGGCAATTCAATAACCAATTTCCAAATTTGGCGCCTATGAGTAAATCAAAATTTCGAAGGATTAGAAGCAATTTTCTGCAATTTGGAGGAACAAAATACATAGAAACTAGAAGAAAACCAATTCTCGAGGACGACGATAATCAAATTAATACGCTATCGTATTTTCGTGTCCATCCACATTAGTCCATTAAGTCAGCATCAATGGATATTTGATTGAGTTATACTTCCATTCAAATGATCCTTAAGAAACATAACATGCACCCGTATTCTTTTATCAGACTACAAAAATTGAAACCAACTGACCTTCTCAAGCGGCTAAATTTCTGTGAAAATTTATTAATTCGGCTTAAAGAAGATGAGACAATTCTGCAAAAAATTATATGGTCTGATGAAGCCAAGTTCAATGAAAATGGAATAACCAACAGGAGAAATCGACATTTTCGGGCCACAGAAAATCCACATTTCATTAAGGTTATTGATTTTCAATATAAATTCAGCGTGAACGTTTTTGCAATTTTAATGAATGATTTGTTGGCTTATCACATTTATGAGGAAAATCTTAATGGACAAAGATACCTGGAAATTTTGAGAGGAACATTACCAAATTTTTTAGATGGATTACCCCTTAACATTCTGAGGGATTGCTATTACCAAATGGATGGTGCACCAGCACATAAAACACGAGCTGTAGATCGGCAGTTAACAGAAATGTTCGAGGATAGATGGTGGGGTAATCATGGACCAAATTTATGGCCTCCGCGTTTTCCAGACCTGATGCCCCTTGATTTTTATTTATGGGGCAAAATTAAGAGTGAAGTGTATCTTATTCCTGTAAGAAGTAAAGAAGAGTTACTAGAGCGCATTCATAATGCTTTTCGTAATATTGATCTTGAGGAAACTGAGAGGACAACTCATCATGTTCGTATACGAGCTGTCTAGTGTATCGAGCAAAATGGGGCCCATATTGAACATTTATTCAGATCGTAAATTAGTTTTCTCTTATGATGTTTGCTATCATTTATTCGTATTAATGTAATTATCTTCGATGATTGGTTTTCGCTTAGTTACTACAATTTTTATTCATCCGAATTGTAGAAAATTGTTTCTAATGCTTAGAAATTTTATTTTACTCATAGACGGTAAATTTTGAAATTGTTTATTGAATTGCCTGCAATTTCTACCCACTACTTTTTGACATTGTGAAATGAATTAAAAAAGATTAAATATATTTTCGTTTGAATAACCAGTGGTGTTGTATTTCTTGGATATTTTCAATCTGAAATAACGAAATATCTTGTTGAAATATCAAATTCGAATGAACGAAGTGACAAGTACATTGATTTTAGGCACCTGTCAGGCGAGCGTAGGCAGTTGAGCTACTTGATTCAAATATTTCGAATCATTCTCTGTTAGTTCTTGCAAAATCATCGAAATTCAATATATTCCCAAATTATTTCGGAATTATAAGAGATGGGTATAGTACATGCTGATACAATTCCATCTGAAATTTGACGCTTCATTTGATAGCGATATAGAAATTGGCACGTGCCGTTTGAAGAAATTGAGTTATTGCTGTTTGAAAAAGGCCAAATTGAAAAATCATACAAAACAACGCAATAAACATTTGACATGTGTAGACTGCTTAAAAAATACCTTGATCCTTCTTCTGTCCATATAAGCAAAAATTATGTCTGTAGTGCCAAAGATCAACGAGCTTTAATTTTTTTTAAATGTTCCTCGAGTTAATAATAAAAATAATTAAATCTGTCAAAAGTTTTGACCAATAAGTGCCAACAACTTGGGTATTTTATGCCTTGCTCAAATGTCGGTTCTAGATGTATAATAAAAAAGGTAGATTGTCATTTGAAATAACAAAGTGATGACCCACTTCCGGTATAACTGGAAATGGTATCACTTCCAAAATATTTCACTCCAATTGGAAATCGCTAGTTATGGCGCGTATAAAATTTCAGCTTGATATTGTAATTGGAACTTGAAAAGTTTTTAACGGACGGTTCCGGTGGATATCCCTATATATTGTTTTGCCTGACTCAGACCCTCACACCGTCAAAACATGCATCGCTTATTTTATAATTTTCCAATTTCGTTCGTTTGTCAATATACCAATCTGATCATAATATTAGAATTCAAATTACATGTTAACATGGAAGCGATAAAGGAATCTCATATTACACCAAATTCGTGAATACTCAACTTCTTACAATTATGGTATTTCGAATCGATTGTCAAGGTCGTAGCTCACGGATGGCAGGTATACTTCAAAGTCGAATGACCATTCGTTTCGTAGTTAATTGGGCGTAGTCTAAGAGGTTGTTAATTTCAATACATATTTGTCTTACTAATTTGATTTCGTGGGACATAATTCTGATATAGTGCTACAATTATCATAAATCTTGCCTGTAATTAGTTGAGAGAGATATATTGCCCCTTGAACGATAACGATCTCAAGTTAACTGATAATTCAGAGGATGAATTATTTTTGTGTTGTTACTTAGACACGGTTCGTAGTATACCGCTTCAACAATTAATTTTATAGAAATCTGGTCACACGGCAAAACCTGACAAGAAAAATTGTCCTTACGGTTGTTTACAGACGTTAATATCTTATCAAATTCTGATCAGAAAAATTATGAAGATGTAATACATCGAAAAGTATTATGAATAAAGAGCGGCGTATGCAGGTGATAAGAGTGGAAATAAATTAATGGTAGATTGTCGATATGAAGGGAATCTCGGAACGCCTTATATCAGGAGTTCTGAAACGGAGAAGAAAGAAGGTAGTTAAACTACCATAATTTATTACGTAACAAAATAACACTCTGCTAGCGGCAAAAACCGGCTTTATCAAAGGAACGCGCGGTACTTGCCAAAGAAAAGCCGCGTTTTACATTCGAGACTTTCGTTCACGCCGTTTTGATTGTTGCGTCTGCAGGAATTGGTGTCATCCTGAATTGTAACTTGAAGGCAATATTATGTTAATACAAAGCTTATTATTATATAGAACAAAATGAGTGCAGCGAAAATTTCTAAAACGTATCAGTCTAATAACGATTGGGAGGTAGAATTTTTCTTTTGAATGGTGAAGAATAAGTGCATTTGTCTTATTTTTCGTGCATCAGTTGCAATACCTAAGCGTGGTAACTCAGAGAGACATCATAAAACAGTTTATAAACAACTATAAAAAGGATTTTCCGGCACAGAGTGAATAAAGAAAACGAAAAGTACGTGATTTGATATCTTGTTTGAAAAAAGAACAAACCATGTTTACAAGACCAGCCAAATAATCGAAACCTTCTACAATCGCGTCATTTAAAATATCATCATATATTGGCGAAACACAAGAAACCATTCGAAGATGGATCGGTTGTGAAGGAAGCGGGTGAAACTTTATTTGGAGATTTTAAAATGAAAATAGAAATCATGTCTGCTATTAGAGAACTTCAATTATCTCGTCCAACTGTCACAAGGCGTATCGAAATCATGAGTCAGGACATGGCACATAAACTAAAACATGATATCATGAAATGAACATAATTTTCTTCACAGTTCGACGAATCCACCGATATGACGGACACTGCCTAGCTGTGTATTTTATTCGGATGGTATTCAATGACATATTGGCTAATAAAGAATTTTTTACAATCATTCCTCCAAAGGGGAAGATCCATGGCGAAAAAATTTTTTAATTTTGTGAAAAACTCCAAGTTACCAATATATAAATATGTGTGCTTTACAACCGATGGAGCACCAGCAATGACTGGAAACCAAAACGGTTTTGTGGCATTGTGTTGAGCTAATGAAGATTTCCCTTAATTTTTTTCATTCCATTGCATTATACATCAACAAGTTTTGTGTTCAAAATTTTTAAACATGATGTGCATTGCAACGAAAATTGATAGGGAGTCAGCTGAACACACGGACGTCAGGCGGTTGAGTCGCAGAAAATTCCTAGAAAGGTTTCGAAAATTATTGCCCGCAATACAGCTTTTCTGGACGAAAGAGGTGATAACACTCAGATGTTGAAAAACGAAAAATGGCTGACTGATTTGATTATGACGTTTCGTATAATCAAGTACAATTATGCCAACTTACAACATCTCTACGAATTAAATACTGATGTACGTCTACGCGGACATGAGATGAGACTGAAGAAGGAGAGATATTGGACACGGCAAAGGGAACATTTCTTACCGAACCGTGTATTCGGTCCATGGAATGGAGTGTCAAGTGTAATGGTTGAGGCTGAGTCCGTCAATATTTCTAAAAATAGACTAGACAGTATGATTTTGAGTGAACTATAGAAATCTTTGTTATTTTTTCATATTTCATTAATGGTTGATTGTGTTGCATTTATTGCTTTTTACATTTAGAATATCATAGGATTTCAAATCCGCATTCTTTTCTTTCTAAATAATAATAATAATAATAATTTCGCATTTTTTACTGACAACACAATGTACTTAAACACCATTAACACGGAGCTTCAAGGTAAAGAAAAACGATCATTGAGATGATTAGCGCAGTAAATGCATTCAAAACTAAATTGCAACTTATGATAGATCAACTAAAAAGAAAGGATCTGAAACATTTTCCGTCTTTGAAAACAAGGATTCCTCAGTTGAATTATGATACGTTTGAAGCTGAATTATCAAATATTTTGGGACAATTCCAAATGCGTTTTTATGATTGCAGTGAATTGTCAAATATTGCATTAGTTATTAGTTATCATTGTTCATGTAAGAACATTAAGGAATTAGCTACTGAAATAGCAAGTCAGTTTAATATGAACTCATGTTCTGTTGAAAATGAGTTGGTGCAGATTATATCAGATATACATATCAAAGCTACAGCATCTGATACAAATTTCAGGTGTTTTATATTTGAAGATAAATATACGAAACTAAAGCAAATCGCCCTTCAACTGACAGCAATGTTTGGGTCAACTTACTTGTGCGAGTCTGCATTTTCTGCAATGAAGATAATTGAATCAAATTATCGCCAATCGACTAACTGATCTGATCATATGTCATCATGCTTGCGATTAGCACGCAGTGGTTATGTACCATCTTATGAAAAACTAACCTAACTAAACCCAACCCAAACCATGACTTAAATCATGTATATTGTGCGGAAAGCTAATATCTATATATGCTACGGTACACCCTATATAGGTAGGTAGGTAGGGTGTATCGTGTATGTACGACAGCCCTGCATCACACATACTTGCAGCCTCTCAGTGTCGGTAGTAGTCTATAAATATTGAGGTAGATCATCAGCAGTTCAAGTTTGAGCACCGCACAGCCTACAGGCTGTTTTCTGAATTTCGTCGAAATTTCGATTGGCTATTTTTTCGTTTCAAATAAAAACTAGGCTTGTAGAAAACTCTTATTAATGTTTGGTCAAACTAGCTCAGCCGCATACCTTTCTCTATAAAAATTCTTTTGTTAACAGAGCTAGTGTGTTATGGAACATTTTTTCGATTACATAAAAAATTAGTTCATCAGCAAGTGACGAAAATAAATTAAACTGATCGAGAACTCATCCAAATAGAACGAGCAGAAACAGAGTATTTGAAAAATTCAAGAATTCAGCAGATTCTTTAATCTTATTGACTTTAACTACAACCTCATAGTTTAATGGAAGCAAATTTCTTATCTCGTTCACAAATTTCGTACCAAAATAAATTTTTACGATATCGTTAAGACGAGAATCACTTTCAATTGAAAAGCAACTTGACACGAAAATAAATTCCACGGTAATGACTTGAAGTTTTCATGAAAATATAATACTTCACTCCGACAGCCAAGCATTATCGTTCAATATAGTATTTATGAATGCAGCTTTAATAAAGATGGCCATAAACGAGTCAATAAAAACTCAATTTCTCACAGCGCCACTGCTTGATATCTGAATGTAGGGGAAGTGAGGGAGAAATAAATTCAGAAGCAAGAGCTCATTCGACCCTTCGTTTCCATTCTAGATCTCCGCCGTAGGTATTGGTTTTAGTTTTAACGGCGGCAATGTAATACCCTCTCGATGCAGTAGCGAATTTAACGACACTATTCTAGTGGATTGCTGATTTACTGTCTATTTAATGACATTTTGATAAAAGGGTGGATGTTATTGAAAATGTTGAAAAATAAATAGCTCGAAAGGGTAATAAACGGATTTGGGATATGTGCTAGGATTGAAATCTCGGGAAATATTGCTGTCGCCACGTAAAATAATAACGAATAAAGAGATTGAATTGGATTTCTATAATAAAGGTATTAAGCAACTAATTTAGAGGATATTCCTAAATATCATGTCACTCGGTCTCGGCAGGAACAGATAAATTTATATATAATTACAACCATTTTGGTGCATAGCCGTTGTTTTTTTTTTATTTAGAATAAGCGCATCAACCAAGCAGGGTTATTAGCGCATCCATCAATAAAAACAAAGAAAGAACAACATAGAATTTGAAGCTAAATTGAGTTATATAAATCACAGTCTTTTAGAAAATTCATGAGCTTAGTGAGATCTTTGTTCAGTACTGCACGTAAACTATTGCCAATTTGAAAACTATTTCTTTTCGCTGCATACCCTGGGCAGTCGATTATAACATGCTTGATGGTTAAGGGCGCCTGACAATGCTGACAAATGGGTCGCTGTTCTTTCGAAATGAGGTAGCTGTGAGTCATATTTGTGTGTCCTATGTGCAGCCGGTGTAAGACGACTTGGTCCTTCCGCAAGGGTAAGTTATATTTCCACGAATCAACACTTGGTTTACACTCGCGTAATTTCGAGGAAGACTGGTTCCATTCATTTTGCCACGCACTTATAATTTGGTTCTTAATGTAGTTTTTGAAGTCCACAAACGAGATTTTCGACTCAACGATTGAGTCCACCGCACTTATTGCCACCCGGGCTGCTATATCGGCCTCTTCATTACCTTGGATATCGATGTGTGAGGGTATCCACACAAATGATACACTTCTTCCCGACGTTTGAATGTTATTCATGGCCTTAAATATTTGTTGCACTAGGGGGTCTTTTGCGTACATATTATCTAGTGACCTTATTGCACTTAGAGAGTCTGAAATGAGTATTGCGGATCGGAAGTTGTTTTCCTCTATTTGTTTGACACCCTGTAATATGGCATATAGCTCCGCTGTGTAAGTACTTGTATACTTTGGTAATTTGAATTTCGTAACCGACTGACACTGTACGATCGCAGCACCCACCTCGTCATTAATTTTCGATGCGTCCGTGTATAATCTGTCTCCTGGTAAATCACTGAGAATCGATTGCAGTTCTGTTTTTATGATATTCGTGTTTATGTTGTACTTGTTATATTTTGTCAATGTGAGAATGCAGTTTGGTTTGTCGATAGTCCATGGCGGGGCATTTGATCCTTTATACAAAAATATGATATTGGGAATGAGATTCTGAATAAATCTTTGTATTGCGTTATTCTTTCATTGGCAGATGGTCTAGACCGTTTTTTGTGATATAGAGATCATGAAACCGATTCGATGTGGGAGAGAAAGATGGGTTGTTTAAATTGAAAATAACAGACGATGCATAAGTGAGAGATAGATATGCTCTTCGTAATCTTAGGGGGGGTTCTGAAATTTCACACAGTAGGCTGTCTATAGGACTTGTGCAGTAAGCACCCAAAACTATTCTTATAGCTGTATTATGCAGGGTGTCTAGAGCTCTAAGAGTAGAGGTGTGGCTGAGTCGTAGGCAATGGAACCGTAGTCAATTTTTGATCTGATGAGTGTTCTATAAACTTTTAACAAACTTGAGGTGTCAGATCCCCATTTTCGATTGGACAAAATTTTAATAGATTCAGGCTTTTATTACAACTTTTTATGATATTTTCGATATGTGGTTTCCAAGTTAAGTTTTGATCGTAAATCATACCCAGGAACTTAATTTGATCGAAAAATTCAAGATTTTTTCCAGCAATTTTCAGTAGAGGTGTTGAAAGAGGGGTTGATTTAGTGAAAAGAACACACTTTGTCTTCTCTGCCGAGAACTGAAAGCCAGTCATCGACGACCATTTAGATAGTTGGTTCAAATTTTTCTGTAAAATGCATGATAACTGTGAAACATCTCTTCCTTTCATGAACAGAACGACATCATCCTCGTATAATCTGCATTTTACCGGTGAAGTAATATGCTGGGATATACTGTTAATGGCCAACAGGAATAGAGTCACACTAATTACCGACCCCTGAGGTATTCCGTTCTCTTGTACGGTGTCATCTGAATATAAACCGTTCACTCGGACTTGGAAAATTCTGTGGTCTAAAAAGTTTTGTACAAACTTCAGCATGTTAACACCAACCTTCCATGAAATGAGTTGTTGATATATTCGGTGTCTCCAAGTTATATTATATGCATGCTTGATATCTAGAAAAATTCCTACACATTATTGATTATTTATGAAAGCATCATGGATGTCCGATTCTAGTTCTATAATGTTGTCCATTGTGGATCTGTTTTTTCGAAAGCCGTTTTGGCCGGAAAATAGAAGATTTTGGTTTTCTATATACCAGACGAGCCTATTATTTACTAATCTTTCAAGTACCTTGCAGAGTATACAGGTTAACGAAATTGGTCTAAAAGATTCTGGATCTTTAAGGTCTTTGTTCGGTTTCGGCAGAGGATGATTATCGCTTTTTTCCATATTTTCGGTAGTTTGTGTGTAGCCCAGATTCTATATAATGTGAGAAGAAATTCTTTCCCATTTTCAGGTAAGTTCGATAGAAAAGGACTTGGGATATTATCGACACCTGGACTTGTGGTTTTTAGACGTTTGAGTACATAATTCAATTCGTCCATAGAGAAAGGTGTGTTCAGGTCATTATTTCCAACTTTCGTTCTCAGTACAGTTTTTCAGTTCAATAAATTGTTCATCATAATTTTGTTTGTTGGAGTGGTCGCTATAAGTTTTAGCAAATGTGTTTGCAATTTCTTTGTCATTCGTCATAAGTGAGCCATTCAATGCGATAGAGCGGATGGGTGTCCGAAGATGATGTGGCAGGTGTATTTGTTGAAAGGTAGTGGCTCCAAGATTCCTTTTTACTCTTTTGATTAAAAACGGGCTTCTGCTCTGAGTTTCTTAAATTCTATCATCTTTTCTTGTGATTTATCCTTTTATATTTATAAAGAGCATATTTGTACTTTTTATAGCAAGTTTACATTGTTCACTCCACCAGGAACTAAGGCCTTCCGGGTTGGTGTTTTTGAGCACTTTCCAATAGATAGCTCCCTGCTTCTGTCAGCAATTTGGTGAAGTTAGCAACTGTTGTATCGATATTTTCTGTAGTGTCGAGTGAACTTATTCCTTCTACTAGTTTCTTTTGATACATAAACCAATTTGCTTCTTTTAGTTTCCATTTTTCTATAGAAATTGTCTCGTAAGTATTTGAGGTATCGCTGATCATAATTGGGTAATGGTCACTTCCATAAAGGAAGGGGAGAACTTGCCATTGCAGACTTAGAGATGTAGAGGGATCACAAAAGCTTAAATCAAGGACTGTTGAGTTTCCTGTTGATACATTAAATCTTGCTCCTTCGCCAGTATTGAGCAAAAGAAGGTTTGCTCCATTCAAAGCATCACACAAATTTCTCCCTCTGTTATCCGTATTCCGTGACCCCCAGATCTCATTATCATAGCCGTTGTTCATAGCGATTAATTTTAAAACTTGAACTTCATTCTCAAAATCGACAGCTGACAAAGGAAAAGGAATCAATCTGTGCACATATGAATGAAAAGCACTCAATTTGATACTCTGGGATTGGAAACTATTGTTATGAATCAGGGTATCCGAATAGGTTGGTTTTCTGTATATTTGAAAGGCGAGTGAGTCATGAGTCCTACTTATCGACAAGTCCTAGGAGTTGAAAGAATTTTCATTATTTGCATTTTCCATTGTAAATTGAATCGATTGAAGAAAAGAATTTAAAAACTGTAAGAAACTATTGAGTTATCTGTCTGTGCCTATCCAAATACAGAATATATCATCTACATATCTTTTCCATAAAAATACATTATTGGTTAGGATGTTGGGGGAACTAAAAATTCTATTTTCTAAGCTTGTCATAAATATTTCACTTAATAACGGAGACAATGAGGAGCCCGTAGGTAAACCATCTAATTGTTGATATATTCTATTATTGAACCTGAAATAACTTTGTTGGAGACATAGGTTTACAGCTGACATCGTTTCTTCTATATGAGTGAGGCTTAATGTACTATAGGATTGAAGTTGTTGATTAATTGTAGCTTTGAAATCACGGCAGGGTGTAGACGGATATAGATTAATTATATCAAAGGATACTAATTTAGGATTTATCCGAATTTTCAGAGATCAAGTGATTGTTTAATTCTATAGAGTTTTGTATTGAGTAAATTGGATTGTGTTGTATCAAATTTGGAAGTCAGTTGTTCGAATATTCACATAATTGAGTAGCTGAAGCACCTTCATATGAAATAATAGGTCTCATGGGACAATGTATCTTGTGAATTTTGAGTAATAAGTATAAAATTGGAGCTTCCGGATTCATAACAGTCAACTTGAACCCATCTTTTTGCAATAAATTCGTACACTTTTTAATTACACATATGACTTGGGTTTGAAATTTGTTAGTAGGATCAACATGTAATTATATATACTTTTCTGGAATAAATAGTCTTTCTGTTCTTTCAACATACATATCTGTATCTAAAATCGTAATAGTGTTACCTTTGTCAGCATTACAAAGGGTTGAATTATGATCTTTAAGTTATGATTGTATGGATCTAACAAATGCTAATTCCTTTTGTTATTGGTCAATCTAGAATGTCATATATATTTAGCACAGACTACTTCTCCATAAGCTTTATCATCTACAACTTCTATTAAGCTAAGAGCTATCTCAGAGTTAACGGCTAACATTTTAAATCGTTCAAATTATTTCTATTGGAACAATATTTCAAAATTTTCTCTAAAAGTTCTGTCTTTTTTTCATTGAAAAGAATATTTGAAAATTTTTTTATTCTAGGATAAAATTGAAATTCTGGAGTGGGTTCACTATTAGTCAACAATGACGACTCTATGTTTTTGATGAGGTGTTTCCACTTATTCTGTTGTGTCTTGTATTGTTCATGGCACAGGTGCTCGATTTCTTCTCTTATATGCTGATCCAGAAGGTGAAATGCTACGGGATGTAAGTGGAAAGCCAATTCAGTATGTATTATATAGAACAAACGATGTTTGCTGTCTCCAACAAAGTTATTTCAGGTTCAATAATAAAATATATCAACAATTAGATGGTTTACCTATGGGCTCTCTAATGTCTCCGTTATTAAGTGAAATATTTATGACAAATTTAGAAAATAGGATTTTCAGTTCCCCCAACATCCTAATCCTTGATGTATTTTTACGGAAAAGATATGTAGATGATATCTTCTGAATTTGGATTGGCGCAGACAGACAACTCAATAGTTTCTTAATTAAGTTTTTAAATTATTAAAATTAATCGCTATGAACAACGGCTATGATCCAAAATTAATTGATACCTTAATAAGACAAAAACGACATAAGCTTTTATTTCTGGGCATTTATCTGTTGCATACCGAGAAAACTAACAGAAAATTTCCAGCTAACTATATTACTTCAATTGATGAGGCTTTAACGTTATAGAATTCCATTTTCACAAATAGAAGTAAACGATGATTTCTACTAAAAATATTATTGAATGCTCGACACGTTTCGATATACACTATCTTTTCAAGAGCGAATGAATACTACAAATAATACTAACAAATTTTTATATATACTAAAGAGGCAATCCACTCAGAGCTATCCGCACTTGAACTAATGTTTAGGAAATAAATTAAATAAAGGTGAGTTATTTATGTCTACCTGATCATTATGAATTTCCGGTAAATACCTAAATCTGTTAATTTCAAGTACTTCCAGAAGGTTGAGTTTTATACCTCTATTCTCAGAATGTAGGATTTTAAATTCTAAATTGAAAGAGTGACCATTTTTCCTAAGATGATTTGAATAATTTGAATCGGTTTTTCCATTGATGAAACTGCGTTTATGTTCAGAGATTCTAACATTAAAATTTTTCCTGTGCTACCTATTATAAAAACAATTGCAATCTGCACAATCCAACCTATGAAATTTATTATATTTATGGATTGGATTGTGTAGACTGCAATTGTTTTTATATAGGTAGAACAGGAAGAAATTTTAATGTCTCTGAACATGAACGAATTTAAAGTCCTACATTCTGAGAATAGATGTATAAAACTCAACCTTCTGGAAGTATTTGAAATCAACAAATTTAGGTATTTACCGGAAATTCGTAATTATCAGGTAGACATAAATAACTCACCCTTATTAAATTATTTCCTAAACTTTTGTTCAAGTACGGATAGTTCTGAGTGGATTGCTTTTTGGTATATATAAAAATTTGTTAGTAAGATATATTTGTAGTATACATTCGCTCTTGATAAAGATACTGTGTATCGAAACGCGTCGAGCATTTAATAATATTTTAGTAGAAATCATCGTTTACTATTTATATTCCTATTCCTATCAGTTAATATGTAACAGATTACACAGAAATAATATTACCATCATCAGCACTAATAAAAATAATTTGGGTTCATTATTGGTTGATAATAAGGATAAAACAGAATTATTGGATAAAAGCGGTGTATATAAAATACACTGCAGGGAATGTGAGACATTCTATATAGGCCAAACCGGAAGATGCATCGAGAAGAGAGTTGAAGAACATAAAAGATCTATTCCCCAAAATTAAAATTTTACGGGTTTTTCTGACCACTGCATCAATAAAAATCATTTCATAGATTTCGAGAATACCGAATATCAATTTACCTCCTGTTATGAATGCTGTTATACATAGTGAAATCACTCTTTTTAAATTTAGTATTGTATTACTCTTAATAATGGGCTAACAACTCGAAACATATGTTCAGTATTTTTAATGAATATTTTTGAAACCTTTGCCAAGTGATAAACGAATCAATTATTCAGTATGTTTCCCCAAGTGTTAAGCGAGAATTCTATATATATATATATATATAAATATTATATATATATATATATATATATATATATATATATATATATATATATATAATAAAATTTACATGAAATACACTTTTAAATTCAAATGCCAGAACATCTGGAACAGGTCAGACTGAAAATTGTATATTATAACACTGTCGATAAATTCATACTGTCTACCTATACTGACAAGAAGAGAAAAAGTTTTTATCCGCCGTTTCTAACTCACGGCTTTCTGATGGACTCTACCTCCCCACCCTATTGTCAGCAATTCTACAGCCGCGTCACCGTGAAGAACACTGCCACAGAATGCCCACAACATGCAAGAATCCGTCAGCAAATCAACATAAGCGACGATCTCAAGAAAACACTAGCCAACAATTTCATGAACATAATTACTTTTTTGAAAAAACGAACTTTTTCAATTGTAGTTAGCTGAACTTACACTGTACCAGTGCCAATAACCATAGCTGGCACTATAATGAAATAAATAATGAATTTGAATATATGTGCGTAAATTTGGCGCAATTGTCAAATTTTATTTTTTTTGTATCTATATTCATCACGGAAAAACTATTAAAACAAAACATTTCATTTTTATCTACGTTAGTATGTCATATTCAACTTTGACAGGCGTTGAAGACGAAAGAAACTTTGGTAGATAATTATATGACTGAAACATACGGAAGGAAATTGAGGCTTAATATGTATATCACCATTCAAAAGGTGTACCGACTTGATAGTAACATTTAGTTTCCTTCTCAATAAAAACGGCATGTGTTTCTTGCTCAGCAAATTCCCATTAAGACAGCTTATGTTTCTTTTAGCCGCTACAAATTCTGCAAAGAAGAAAATTCTTTCCAGGATGACGGACTTCGATTCTAATAAAGGAAGTGTTTCAGCATTTTTTTCAACTATTATCTCGTTTATTTATTGAATGAATTATCATCCTTTTAACATTCAACTTGTACTGTTATTTGCCGGTCGGCCATTCCTTATGACCTTTTTGCATGGTACCCAGAGTAGTAGGTGGATATTCACTAAATTATTGCTGAATATCTGACCCTAATTCTATTGCTTGAATCACGAACGGGTATTTTATTAGTCACAAATTGAAACGTGGGAATATCGCGGACCGTCCCGTTGGGATCCTCCTTATCGTGTATCGATATTAGATAACCTGTTGACTTTTAATCCTTGATTATCTTTGCATCGATATTTTTACATTTTAAATATCTATAATAAGTAGTTCAATGAAAGAAATTTAATTCTTCATTTCAAAGTCATTATTTGTATGGTTTGGATGATGGAGACATAAGATACCTGTGTAGATATCGTACAGGAACATCTTGATATTCAGATCAGAATCAGAAAATGGGTGAAGCACATGCCGAGATCATAGGAACTAAAGGAGTAGACGAATCCACGAAAGAAGCATGCAACAATTCTATCCAAGTGTCGAATTATGCCCCTTGAGATCAATTTAATGTGTTTAAGAAATCTATTCTGAAAATGTGGACTCGCGAAAACAGCTTAGCACCAAAGGTTCATTTTATAAGGATATTGAGGAAAGACTATGTGCTACAGTGCGATACAAAATTTCTGGTTGCGATTGAAAACAAATGGAAATTTTAAACCGTTTAAGAAGTGAGAATTCACGGTCTCCTTACTATCTACACATAATAGGACATAAAGAAGTGGATACTCTTTACGTCCTATTATGTGTTTCTATGATGAAATAGGCATCTCTCTTCAGAGAGCAGCAACTTTCTACATTGATGTCAAATATTCCTCACTGATGTAGTGAAGTTCTTATATTTCAATCGTCCATACAATTCGATTTTCCTATTATCATCAAAAGATTTGGATTTTTATGAAAAATTGTTATACTATTTGACCTCTTGAATTGAATTTCGTTTTTCTTCGTTTTGTAGAACCTTCCTTCACATACAGTATGTATTTTATGTGCTGGTATAACAATTCAATTCGTTCCTCAAGAAGTCATTCGAATCCAGTGAGAAATCTGCTATATTTGTGAAGTATTATTATCAAAAACAAACACCGATTTGAATTTGACTCTTCTTCATTTATACAAAAATAAGAACTTATAACGCGTAATCAAATTTCGAAAACTGACCTACCCCGTATTCTAGTCATTGTAAAATGTTCAATTTGAGGCACATCAGAAACACTTCCACCATACAGTGTCTATTCATACATTGGAAAAAAAACACCGATTCAAGCCTCGAAGGCAAGATGGAATATTATTGTAAACATCGCATTTTACTCAACAATTCTCCCGTTGAAAAAGTACAAACACCTAGAGGCGCAATTCCATTATTTTCGTCCTCCTATTGGGATGTTTTCCACATGACTGACTGTGCATACTAAGCTCAGCATTTTTATTTCCGAACAGACTGCCAAACAGAAAGTTACTCGCTGAAAGCAAAATTCTTCTCGCTGGAGAGAGTAAATAAAGCCCAACTCTGACGCAATTCGAAAAAAATTATAGGATCGTTATTGCGAAATGGGGGTGTGGGCCGGTAGATTTATGGAGAAATAATGCCTTCCTATGAAAGAACAGATGTATACAAATAGTAACCATATATGTATGGTATTCTCGATTAACACTTGGTGAAACATAATGAATAAATGATTGGTTTATCACACATAATAGATATATAGAATAAGGATAGACATCTTGGAGATTATTATTATTATTTTTTTTATTTAATTACCGTGTTTCTACATCGAAATGTCCATTGACACGTGAACAAACACTAAACAGAAATTATCAATTCAGGAAATTAATTAAATAGCATTAATAATGTTTGTTATTCTTGAAAATGTTGCTTATTTAGATAATTCACTGGTGGAGCATAAAATTTCACTGAGTGTCCTCTTGAGTTTGGTATGATTGCGGGAATTTTCGTAGAATGTACAGATTGTCAATATATGTGTTGACACTTTTGGCAGTGTTGAGACATGGGGAGATTTTCGGCGGCCATAAGGTGGGTGTGTCCAATTCTGAGCCTCCTGATGGCGACGGCGGTTCTTCTATTTATTCCAAAAAGCGGAAATGGTTCCGTTGTCTAGTGTATGGTCAGTAGATGGAAGTTGGATCTGTTCCATTGTTGTTTCCAATTTTCGTGAATCTGTATTTGCATTGCGGATTTTAAATCTTGATAAAGCTGTATTTTTATCTCATTTGGGAACTCAGTGGTAGTCTCTTTAGCAGCCTCATAAGCTGCTCCGTTGCCGCGAATGCCGACGTGTGAAGGTACCTAAACAAGGGTTATCGACACACCTCTGGATTGGTGGTGGCATAAGGTGTGAATTTGTTGAACTTTGGTTGGTGTAGATGAAACGGATATTGTGAATGGATGAGAAGGAGTCAGTGCAAATTTCCAGAGAGGAATTTGGATTCATAGGGTTTGTTATTACTTTGTAGATCGCATAAAGCTCTCCAGTATGAATGCTGCACATTGGGGGCAAAGCTGCTTTCTGTTTGTGTGCGGAACCAACTGTTATGTACATCCTACATTGTTATCTGATTTTGAATCATCCGTGTACAGAATTTTTCCAAATTGTTGTTCGTTAAGAAGTTCTGCAAAGGCTTGCTGGAGGATTATTTGACTTGTTTCTTTCTTATATTTCGATAGAGTAGTATTGAAAGATGGAAGAAGAGCACGCCATGGGGCGATAATGGAGGAAGTGATTGGAATTGTGTCAAGAATATTGGTGTTCTATAATAGTTCATGTGCAAGAGCAGGTATAGAACGTGAATGTCTGAAAGTGTTTGAGGTGGGAGGTGTCAAGGTTATAAGATGTTCGAAGAGTATATTTCGAGGGTTTTCGGATATTCAGGCAACGTAGGCTAGTAGCAGTTGTAGGTTACGGAATTTCAATGGAAGTTCCTGTGACTCTTGATGAAGGCTTTCCACAGGGCTGGAACGAAAGGCTCCGAGGCATAAGCGGAGGGCAGTATTTTGAACCGAATAAAGTTTCTTGAGATTCGATGGTGATGCGGTATTATACAGTATACTACCGTAATCTAGTTTCGAGCGAATGAGGACTCTGTTAATTTTGGGTAGTGCTTGTTCTTCGGCTCCCAATTGATAATGCGAAAGTGATTTCAGGATATTTAGTCGGTTCATGAAGCTTTGTTTCACATCATCAATATGTTTCTTCCAGCTAAGTTTTCTGTCGAATGTTAGTCCAAGGATTTTGTAGTTCAATTTCATTACTTTCGAAATTGATGTCGAGAAGTTGAAGCCAAATGTTTTTAACTAGAGTGTTTATAGAATTCCGTAGTATATTGCAAGTGCTTTCTTGGTTTTTGCCATGGCAGTAGAGGATGAGATCATCTGATGAGGACGTATCTGAATGGTGATGTATGGAGGAACACATGTCGTTAATGGCGAAGAGAAGTAATGTTGAGCTAAAAACTGATCTTTCCGGGACTCCATTCTCAGTGGGATAAGATTTTGAGCAAATGCCATTGATAGAAACTCTGCATGATCGGTGGGCGGGGAAGATATGGATGAAATAAAAGATGTTGCCTGACAAGTTAATCTGTTTGAGTCGTTTAAGAATGACGGCTTGAAGGGTAGTATCAAAAGCACTAATGATATCGACTCAAAAGAACATTAACATAAATTATTTGAAATGAACAAGATTTAGCATCAGCTAATCACTTCATCCAAAAAGGCCACTCTTCTCCAAGTATCGATAAATTGAAAGCTTCACACATTGCTCCAAAGGGTACAACATCCAGAAAATGAACGACCACACTGATTTATTTAAATTGCTGATTGTCAATGAATTCAAATAACTCCTTTTCAATAGTTCGTGAACGGTATACCTAATATCTGTTTTTTTCAAATCTAAATAACTACCAATTTGTGTATATTTCATGCGACTTTGTATTTTATTTTCATACTGTCGATGATGAAAGAGAATTCAATATCGCTATAAAACAGTGATCTATTGATTTAATTCATTCGTTGGTAGTAAGAATGTGGAAAAAAAAATCATTTGTGCTTTGTTCATGCTGTCCTTTGCCGGGTTGACTAACGAATAGTACCTGTCATGCGGACTCCTAGGGTACTCTCTGTGACTTTTGAGGAGATTATAAACGCTTTCAATGATACTTGGTGTTTGGAAAATTTTCTCTCACGGAATGTGGCTATAACAGAACTTTAGATTAGGAAATTCCAACAGGGTTACTCTGTTAATCAACTGCAATGGAGTTACTTGGAGTCCAGTAATTATGTCAGGTTTCTTGAGGTACATTTGGAGGAAGGTTTGAAATGAAGTCAACATGTACCTCAGCTATACAAAAACTTGAACGAATCATATTATGCAATCAGTAGAAGAAGAAACTCTCTGGGTATCGAATCTGTGATTAGTGTATACTACAACCTTGTCTACAGTCATCAGAATTATAAAGTACTTCTATGGGGAAAACCGTGGACTCTCATAGAGCACTTGTTCCTCAGAACAAAATTATACTAGTGATCTTCGTTCGAACTTAACACAAGTGAATCGTGTAAGGCAGTTACACGATTCACATTTCAGAAGTCTTCTTCACATAAAAGATAACGAACATCAATATATTACACAATCTAGCTTTCATGATCACTCCACTCGAAGTCAACCGCTTTATGCATACCTATACATAAAACCCGGAAAAGGGAACTATCTCTCTCCTACCAAGAGATCTTACTGTTCAATCATCTTCCTCATCGAGTGCGATTAGCTAGACCGGAGTGTGAAAAACCATTAAGGCCACGCTCTTACGCTAGGCTTACTACGCTATTGGGGAATACTTAAACGACAAGAAGTTTTCAGCTTATTTGAAAATTGTAATTTTTGTATTGTAAATTTTGCGGGTTGTTCATACCAATTTGTTCGTTATATATTCGAGTTCTATATTATGATGTCCTAAACGATGAATAAATATATTATTATTATTATTATCATCATAGACTTATGCACTATCTCAGCTGTTAGCTGGATATCATTCACCTTTACCAGATTCAACAATCAAAGGGAACAGGCTCGATTATATATACTTCACATAAATTAAAACTATCTTACATGTATTGAGAATTACAATTTCTTGCATTTCTATATAGGTATTCTTATGCAATTCTAATTTCTTAAGGCTATCATGCAAACTTTTGGGTATTAACAAAGTCGAAGAAATGATGACAGAAACGATATCTATTTTATCGAGGTGCCACATCTGCTTGATCTCGATAGCAAGGTATTTGGACTTTTTCTCCAGGAATTTGTTCAACACGTTGTTATTATGCGGTATGCCGACATCGTCCAGCATTGCTGTTCTGACTCTTTTATCATACTACCACTATGTCCGGCCTATTATTCGTCACCATTCTGTCAGTGGTAACAGGCTTATCGTAGTATAATCTGATAGAGTCATTTTCCAATACGAGCGCCGGTTGATACTTGTTATATGGCTGGAAGGCATTCAAAAGTTCGCACTTGAGTTCAAATTTTGATGGATAATGCTGCACACTTGATTATGCCTATGAAGAAAGTCCATATTGGCCAATTGTTCCCAGCCGGAAGTAATATGCTGTATAGTCTCTAATCTCATATGGCATTTCTTGCACTTATCTGTTTGTAATGTTCCGTTCGGTTGATACTTGTAATATGGCTGGAAGGTGTTCAGAAGTCCGTACTTGTGTGCAAGTTTCTGGTGGAAAATGTTGCACACTTGATTATGCCTGTGAAGATACTCCATATTTGCCAGTTGTTCGCATCCGGACGTAATATGCTGTATAGTCTCCGATCTTATATGGCATTTTCTTTACTTATCTGTTTGTAATGATCCGTCCTTCATTATAAATTTTTTGTAGTTGTTTGTAGCGATCACTTGGTCTTGAATGGCTATAAGGAATCCTTCTGTTTCTGCGAATAGTTTCGTTTCATCAACCATTTGGTTGAAGCTTATTTGTCGATGTGTGGTTGATTAATATCATGGTGATGTCGTCCATGTAACTCTTTTCTTGGCCATTGTTCTTGTTTTTCAGTATCTGGTAGGAAAGGTAGATTCAGCAGGTCATCTCTGGTAGCAAGATTCAGAGGTGTATATCCCTTATCAGCCAACGATACCACTCTGTGGAGGTCAGAAGTGCGAGCTTTTGTAGAAAAGAATTCTCTGAGACTTTTGATGGTATGTAAGTTGAGAACGTCCATCAATCCACGTCTTGCTTCTTTTTGCTTCAAAGTTGTTCTTATCAAGGACGGTTTTGGATGGGGACCGTTATACTTTGTCAGCATCGTTCGGATCTGCCTTTGAATATCATCCAGTTCTGTCGCAATCCATCTGATTTTTCCAAATGAGTAAGGCACCACTGAAATGGCGTACGTGTTAATTGCTTTGAATAGATTTCCCGAGTTCAGCATTGACTTCAGCACAGTCTTCAGACGCTGACTATACTCTGAAAAAATTTTCTCCTTTGTTTTTCGTCTAGCAATCTGGCTTGTTGGTATTCCAGATATTTGTACATTTCGCCATTCGTCATACACTGTATAATATCACCGTTTGAAAGTTGTGTTTCACAACAAGGTATTCTTATACAGCTCTAGTTTCTTGAGGTTATCATGCAAACTTTTGAGTATTAACCCAATCGAAGAAATGATGATAGGAACGGTATCTATTTTATCTGCTTGATCTCAATAGCAAGGTCTGTGTATTTGGACTTTTTCTCCGGGAACTTGTTCAGTTCGTTGTCATTATTCGGTATGGCGACATCCACCAGCATTGCTGTTCTACCTCTTTTATCATACACCTCTATATCCGGCCTATTATTCGTCACCATTCTGTCAGTGATAACAGGCCTATCGTAGTATAATCTGATAGAGTCATTTTCCAATACGGGCCCCGGTTGATACTTGTATTACGGCTGGAAGGCATTCATATTATTTTATTTATTATCGTGGACATGTGAACTATCTCAGCTGTTAGCTGGATATAATTTACCTTTCCCAGATTCAGCAATCAAAGGAAATAGACTCGATTACAATATACTAGGCATATTATTAGTATTATTATTATTATTTTTTCAGATTGATAGAAACAAAGTAAGTAAGGAATAGTTAATTTTTTAATGTAATCAAATCTTTCCATAACATTGTGAAATATGTATTTCTACGCTATCTTCTGATATGATGATAAAATCTATAGTAAATCAATTGCAAAATATCCTCTTGTTGAGGATAATTAAATATTTTACTCCTTTGCAGTGGTTGAGCACTATATTCGTCAACGAGAGTTGATTCAACGTTATTCTCCTTCAAAACTCAAAAACGTTTAATTGAGGAAAATACTTTAAAGTGGTTTATCTTACTTTGATATTAACTGAGGAAGAAAATGTTAATTGTCACTGTCTCACCGCACCCCACGAAATTTTTAACGCAATTATATTCTATTTTCCCTTCACAGCATATTTTATGGACCTGCAAGAAAGGAATGAGGAGGCAAATCCTACGTAAGATCATGGCATCGCACAGAAAAGGGATTCCCCCCGAGCTTCAGTCTTAATTACCTAAGCCTTCGATGTGACATGATGCTATCTCCTGAGAATATCGAGTAACATTAAAGTTTATATTTTAATGAGACATTGGTGAAGTCAGTGTTCCCCAAACTGTAATAGGATTTTCTCATTTAATTATTCACTTCTAATTTCAACAACTATTTATAAAATGAGTGTTGTCCCACCCAAAAATGCATCAATTTATGAAAATTGGTTTAATCTTGGCACCTTAAATGAAATATAATATTCCATAAATTTAGCATCATTTATATACTACCGAATTGTATGAAAGAATAAACTTTTTTCGTAGATTTTTTCATAACATGATTTTAGGATAAAAGAAGTTTGACTAACACAAGCGTCCACGAAAGAATTTAAAACTGAATAAAAAAAAATTCTGGAGCAAACAGTTTTAGGGTTTTCCTTTCCTATATGACCTTGTATTCGCTAAATTGCATGTTTTTATAGTAACAGGAAGAACCCTATATGGTAATGAAGTATTTTTTCACCTTTGCGTCAACTCGGGTTCAATTTTTTTTAAATCTTGTTCCGATAAAGTTACCAAACATATGGGATAGTAATGTAGAGAGAGTTTTATTATCGAGAAATTAATTTTGACTGAAAATCTCTTTTAGAGAAAGAAAGTATCTCGAAAGATTCAAAATTATGTACAAGCTTTCATGTTTCAAACGTATACAAAGAGATGAATCTCAATAATTCTCTGGATTTTCGGAAGAGTTTTACGCACAACACCTGCTCAAACAGACATTCAAAATAATACAAGTTATTATAATTCAAATATTGAGGTCAGTTGAAAATCTAACCTAACCTATGAATTTTATGTTGATTAGAAATGACAGCAACATAAACGTCATCTATGAATTTTATGTTGATTAGAAATGACAGCAACATAAACGTCAAGTAGTATATATATATATATATATATATATATATATATATATATATATATATATATATATATATATATATATAGAGAGAGAGAGAGAGAGAGACGAAAATTCGAATAATTGTATTTACAATAAATGCTTATATCTATAATTTTGGTGCGTGTCAGAAAAACACAATCGTAAAAACAAACGGATAAATAGAATACCAGCGGAAAAAAACAGACCATGCCAGTTCCTTAATCAGGCATCTAAACGCGCATCATGCCTACGATTGCCCCTAAAGTGTGAGCACAGAAAATGTGCCTTATCTAAGAACTTAATGCTCCGCTATTTTTAAACAGGGAACATCTCGTACACCATGGGAATAAAGCCCTAAGGTGATGCAGTCCTTGCCTTAACTAAGAACTTAAATAATGCTCCGCTGATTTTCAACAGGGAACATCTCATACACCATTCGGGGGTGTAGCTCATAATAACCTCAAAATTCAAAACTAATCTCCTGAATATACTTGAAGTTCTCTACCCTGTTAATGAAATTATCTGAAACGGAATGAATTTCTTGAAAACCACTCGTAAAATGGTAAATAGGACAATCGAGGACTAAATGTTTTATTGTTTCTTCAGCTGCGCCACATTCACATGCCGGACTTTCTACTGTATTTCGTTTGAACAACATACTATTACTACGACCATGTCCTGTCCTGAGACGATTTAATGTACACAAACTTTTCCTACTTATATCGAAACCTGCAACCCTTTCGGAAGGATCCTTTATGAGAACTTTATTGAGAACATCAATTTCCTGACACTCAGTTTTCCAAAGATCAACAGCAGTCACCAGCAAAAAGTCAATCGACCTAATAGGTTTCCTAGATTTTAATCTCAGGTTAGGTGAATTTTGAAGATCGTGTATTGTCGGAAAAACTTCTGGAAATGAGTGATACTTATCCCAAGATTATTTAAGACCTAATTTCCTGAGAATATGGGAAGGAACTATATTACAAATAACATGAAGCCATGAGGTAGCAGTTGAACTGATACATTCACTTATAACTCTCATCGAACAGTTCAACTGGGAATCAATCTTATAGACCTGAGCACTATTCAACCACACCTGACAGCAATATTCTGCTACTGAATACACTAAAGCTAAGGCAGTAGTTCGCAATAACATAACAGCGAAAAGTAATATCATATTAAACTTTCTCCTATTAGGAGGATCGTCAGCAAAACTAATTGAAAAGAGGAAAAATTTCTTGAAAACTTCACAAGTGAAATGAATGATGACGTCATTGGACAATCTAACATTTAGGAGGAAAAATGTGTGTATTATGCGGTTTATTCTGAAAATGTAGAAACTGTCTCATTTGTCTGTTTGAGCCTTGAAAATCCACAAGAATGTCACCAACATACCTGTACGAAAAAAATTGTATGTTTTTGTGCTAACTTATTATTCATTATAGATTCTTTAAGATTGTTCAACAAAATATCTGCTTATAAGGGCTGAGTAGGTGGCACATGGGGACTCCTGAGTTATGTTTGAAAATTTTTGATTCAAACTGAAATTAATTTTGTGACAAATAGGTCTCTGAAAGATTACAAATAAAGTAATGAAGTATCATGTTGTTTCAAGATTTATTTTATTAGAGGTGAACATTCATGTGTTGGAATATATCAAAAGAGACAAACTTAAAATTCTAATTGTGAAGGGCCGTAAATTTATCAATCAGGTCAATAGAATTTGCAATGGTGTATTGCTGATGTATGTTGGTGGTGCGTTCCGTGAATTTGAGGTTTAACGAGCTTGGTGATTTTCCTGGTGTCTTTATGTAGGATACAACTAGCCTGGCAGGGTTTCCTCTTTGAGTAATTTGATGAAAACGTATATTTTTAGAGCTTGGGGATTATTGAGATAAAGTTCTTCTTGTCCCATTCTACATGTGATAGGTTATTTGATTATTCTAATTCTTGTTTAATTTCTGTTACGTCCAAAATATGTCTTACCTTTTTCTAGGTACTTGCTTTTCGTCGAGACACCCTATATTTTTTCTTTAATTATTAATAATTCATTCGTTCTGTAATTGTGTGGAAATAGATTTTATTGTTCCAATGTGATTATGTTCAGTGAGTTTTCAGTTGATTTTTCAATGATTCCATTAATTTTGTGTTTGTGAACAGTTGAATTCTCATAGCGTTTTTGTAGCGTTAGATGTTTAGTTCAGCTTCAACTCTAATCAATTCTTCATTTCGTCTCACTTTGTTATTACAAAAATAATAATATAATATATATCATTTGTCATATTTTTGAAACAACTGTCAACATTTTTCGCAATTTTTCCTTTAAATTAAACAAGATCCACGAAAAATATTATATGGGAGATGCCAAAAATTATTGGGTTCAAAATGATTCTAGAACATCTATAGATCATAATCGGCATCACTTAGAAGACCGAACCTGGCCATCGGGGCTTTATCGGTCAAACAGAGAGAAATTGTTTTGTTGAATTTGAATATTGAAGGGTTTTTGCGATTATACTTCAAAATTGGCAAGCAAGAACAAGGAAGTGATTGTGTTTCAGGAGACTTACACTACGACGGAGGAACATCTCCACGAAAGAGGAAATATCGCAGGTTATGTACTTTTCGATTATCTCCATAGTCCTTTTTATGGCCTTGCTCGCTATGTAAAATCTTTTCTAAAATTCAAGTGTGTTTAGACATATAATAGTCAGGTGTGATTGTTGAAATATTTTTTGTTGTTACAGATTTTCTATACCAAACATGAACAGACGAGCTATTGATAGTGCAATAGCGACAGGGGAACAAGTTTTCTCAGGTCTTTTCACTCGTTTATTTAATCGTAAACGAGATAGTATGGTTCCCTGTTACTTTTCCTGAGCTCACACTTGTGTTTCTTCTGACACACACCAAAATTATAGATATAAGCATTCATTTTATATAATTATATATTGTATATATATATATATATATATATATATATATATATATATATATATATATATATATATATATATATATATATATATATATATATATATATATATATCATATGCAGTTCCTATTCTTACATGTTGAAATTCAAGATGGAGGGAACTTGATAATGACTGATCAGTATGGATCTGTTCCATTTTACTTCACTGAAACTTGAATAGTCTTCCAGTATCTTTCAGTTGCTGCCCTGTATCTTTACAGTTTCCAATTGAAAATGGAAATTCGTGCAAGGCTATGTAGACAAAGATACCACCTTTCGTTAGAGTCATCACTCGACTCATCTTCTGTATTCAAAATGTTCAAACAAAATATATGATTCTTGCAACCCCTGTTCTTAGGGAGTTGATATTTCATCTTGCTCAGCAAGTTTTTAGTACCATAAATTATTCATGTCCTCCATGAAAGAAAAAATTTCACAAATACCTGTATGATTTTTGAGTTTTTATTTTGATCAGAAATGATTGGTAGATGTAGCCTCTGTTAAGTTTTCGTTGAAGCACCCGACACATATATACAAAATAATAATATATATATATATATATATATATATATATATATATATATATATATATATATATATATATATATATATATATATATATATATATATATATATATATAAGGTGAATTTAGGCCCTTTGTTCAGCAAGGCGATTTGATCAAACGTAATCATATTTTCTCCTGATGTTTCGTTAATTTACATTCGGATCATATATTCTCAACAGTCGAATTCGAGATTATGTGGAAGGTAAAGTAACTGGTTTTGGGTCGATTTGATGTATAGTTTTATATTGTCTCGTATTCTGTAGAACCTTTTGATTTCTTCCCTTATCCGCAATACTTCAATTTTTGGTTTGATTTACATGAGTACATTGGAAAATTTCAAAATTCTCCAAAAATGCAAATTAAAGAGATGACAGTGAATTTTTTGGAAAGTTTGAAAAACTTTTGAAAACCCAAAATCATGACTCTCAAGGGTTCACTTAAATTAAATAACTCCCCATTTATCCGGCTCGATGGCGTGGAGGATATGACGCTCGTTCCCTACGCAGAGTTATCTGGGCTCAATCCCCACAAAGTCGGTGCGATTTGTCGAATTCTGTGAATCGCTTTCGGAGAAAATATAAAGCCGTTGGTCCTGTCTTACAGAGATGTGTTGAATATTAACGATCCCTTCCCTTGACACGAGAGGGGTTCGGCAAAATTCCAGAGTTAGTGAGGTGACAGAATTCTCCGTCGTCTCATCAGCCGAGAGGCAGAAATAGAGCATGTTAAAAGGTCAAAAAGAAAAAACTCCCCACTACTCATCATTCAAAATAAGAAGCCTTAGCACATTCTTTTCCGTAATTGTTAGCTCTAGACACTTGTGAATGATGAAAATGTCGAAACAAGTCGTTTGTATTGAAAATATACATTGTGGAAATCAGACAAAAGTTTCATATTATTCATATTAGACTATCGATATTTGTTTTGCTTAAACTGGATCTATTTATAAATCATTGCTTCTGTATAAAATTAAATGATTAATATATTCTAATTATTATCATAGAACAAATTACTTATAGTCTCAAACTATTAGGTGAAGGTGAAGTTGAATTTTCGGGTAGCTATTCTAAATATTTACATCATCGAAATCACCTAACGTTGGGATTTGAAGCTTTTCAATTAATGTTTTCTCGTGTATTTGCTTTCGAAGTCCTCCTTTTTAGCATCCCGTACGTCCACGTCCGCTTATGTGAGTTGCAATTAACATCTAATATTCAGATTGACAACTCCTTCGAGCAGTGAGTAAACCACACTTCTCTACGAAACTGAAAATTAATTTTCTGAGATATGAAACATATGACTTTGATTGCAAAAATCGAAGGTTTCCGTCAATTTTCCTTTTTTAATACCAGAACGATCTTGTTGACCATGCAACTACATTTAATGGTTGAAATTTATGTTATTTTCACAGAATAAAATATTTCTGACATTCAAATCGAGAGGAAACAAAATCATAAAGCAATTACCATCAATAATGAATTCTCAAGATAGAGAATCAATTAGGAAAATTGGAAGGATATGAGCAACAACTTTTGCATATTCAACGAATTCCCTGATTTATTTCCAAAAATTTTTTTCATTCAAATGAAGAAAACATATCTCTTATTGCCATTCAAACTCTTTCAAATTCAGGTTCTCGATATGGAATGGTTCTGAGGGGTTTTTGAACTCTGTCCAATGTCACCATCCGATGTTCTTTTTCATACTAAATAACATGTATTGAAATATTTTTCCCATTCCCTTTAGTATTTCAAATTAAAATGATTCACCCCGTATATTGAAGTGAAAACCCAAAAACAGTAAACTAAGAACCCAAAAAACAAACATTTTTAGAACCACTGTGCTCCATAGTGTATCTCAAACGCGGATTTCTGCTGTCGCTACTATTGTTGCTACCGTCGTAATAACTTCCTGATTAGTTCTGGTTTAATTGTGTTGTGGCCTTAGCCTGTCGACGGGCCGTCTTATCTTCCCTTATCTGATACGCGAGCGAAACAGGCATATAATTCGCTTCCACGAACAATACACAGCTTTCGGTATTTACATTGTTTAATTCTGATAATTGCCATTATCTAATAAGTAACTTAACATCTTCCAAAACAAAGGTGCTGTGATCCAAAAATAACGATAGAAGAACAGATTTGCTTTGTCTCGTTCCTTCTTGTACCTTTAGAGACGGTCATACCGAGGCCTTCTAAGAATCAGTTCGTATTTTTGTATGTCTGTCAAGACTTTTCTATTTAAGAGGAGCGAGGAGAAATCAAGTTTCTAATATCGAATACTCCGGCTTGCAATATTTTCGAGCTCTAAAAGTATCAAATTTCTACATAAAGGCAATCAGAAGATACCGCATGTTTTGATCAAGCATGTTTCTGCTATTCGCGGACGACATAAAAATGTTTTCGGTCATTCGTGAATCTTCTGATGCCTTACAGAAGGAATTGCATAAATTCTTCGAATGGTCTGTTTCCAACTCTTTGGGTCTCAATATTGGTAAGTGTGGCATCATGTCTTTTGATGATTATAAACTTAAAAAGATGGAACATATGCGAGACCTAGGTATCATTCTCGACCCTAAGTTGAACTTTAAGGAGCATTTTCGTAGTATCACTGCGAGGGCATGCCAGATACTTGGTTTTATCATCCGGAATACAACTGAGTTTTCCCCTTCGACGTTGGGGATTCTCTACTGTTTCCTAGTCAGATCTAATTTAGAATATAGGTCATGTATTTGGTCGCCCCACTATTCGTGTGATATCAAGGACTTGGAAAGGGTTCAGCGAAAATTTCTACGATACCTGTGTTTAAGGTCAATACTCATTGTCAATGATTTCAATATGGAAAATTTACGTATCCGTCATAATTTGGATATGCTTCGGGTCAGAAGACGAATTCATGACGTTTGTTTTTCTTCAAAATAGTTAACGGATTGATTGATTGTTCAGACCTACTCGCCCAGATTGATTTCAAGGTGCCTTAAAGACTAAATAGAAGTACACCCGTGTTCCGCCCTAAAACCTGCAAATACAATTATAGCGCCAATTCTTACTGTGATTGTGTCATACCTTCAGCCAATAAGTTCTGTATAAGATGTGATTTCTTCTCTCTTCTCTCTGCGGAGGTTTAAGTCTGAAGCTAGACGCTGGCAGAATATTTTTTAATAGTAAACTTTTGTAACAAATAACAGTTATTATTACCATCGAATCTGTATGTAAACACCTCAAAAAAGTCTAGGGAACACTTCTGAATATCCATATATCGTATCCAGAACGCTCAATATGGATGATTTTTTTTAAGAAAAAAACACCTGCATCAATTTCTCACCAAATTATGTAGAGTGCCGCAACAGATTTCAGTTTTTTTATGAAAAACTAAAAATGCAGCAGATGCGACGCTGCTTTATAATTATTTCATGTATTCAGTGTTTGAAATCAGTTAGTTGACACTTTATTTGTTTGTTGTTTGTTTTTCCTTTAACGTGCTCTGTTTCTGCCTTTGGGCCAATGACACGCCGGGAATTCTGTCACCTCACTAACCCGGGAATTTTGCCGAACCCTCTCGTGTCGAAGGAAGGGATCTCTAATGTCCAACACATCTCTGTTAGACAGGACCGACAGCTTTACATCTCCTCCGAAAGATGGACACTCAAGCGATTCCCAGAATCCGAAAAATCGCACCGAATTTGTGGGGATTGAACCCAGATAACTCTGCGTAGGAGACGAGTATCATATCCCATACGCCACCGAGCCGGCAAGTTGGCACTTTGTTTCTGTTGTAGCACTAATGAAAGATTCAAGTTTTGTGATTCGACCATGGAAAGACGACATTTGACTAGAGAAGAGATGTTACGAGCCGTTGGCATGCTCCAAGCTGGGAGCTCACAACGGAAGTATCCAGGGTTCTGGGAAGTAGCCAAAGTGTCATAAACCGTTCATGGTCGCGTTTCAATGAAACGGGTAGCGTAGAAGAACGCCATACAGGTCGTTTCAGGATTACTACAGTCGCCCAAGACCGATTTTAGTTTTACAATCCAGCAGAGATCGTACTACCACAGCATCTCAATTAGCTCAAGAGCTATCACGAGTTCATAATGTACAAATTTCTGACCAAACTGTGAGAAATCGACTGCACGATGGTCAACTCCTCCAGACGTCCTTTGAGAGTTCCACAACTGACCCATGGAAATCGCGCTGCTCGTTTAGCTTGGTGCCAAGAACACGTAAACTGGGATCAAGAGAAGTGGGCCACAGTTCTCTTCAGTGATGAATCTAGATTTAGTTATTATCCCGATTTGGAAAGAATTCCAATATGGAGGAACCTGGAAAGCAAAACCGTCTCCAGCATGCTCGAGAAGTTGTTAGACAGGAGGCGGATCAGTGATGTTTTGGGAGGTATACGCCTTGGTGGAAGAACTGATCTCGTTTTCATACAGAACAACCTCACGGGAAATTCTCACGCAAATGAGATAGTTTTACCTGTAGTGGTACCGTATCTCCAAACAATGGGTCAAAATCCACTCTTCCCTCCTCATCGTGCAAGAGTTGTCTTGAACGTTCTTGAAAAAAATGATATCGATCTTCTACCGTGGCCATCCTGCTCCCCAGATCTGAATCCCATCGAGCATGTGTGGGACACCCTAAAATGAAATCTCCTGCTTCGAAACGTCTTCCATCATGAACAGGAGCTTCGATTAGCAGTTCAAGGGGCTTTAAATGACTTAGGCCAACATGTTAAAGACAATTTAATATTGAGCATGCCGCGACGATGCCAAAGTATCATTAATAACAGAGGTGGGCCTTCTAGGTACTGAAAAATATAAGTGCTTCCATATCGTTTCGAAAATATTAGTTCAGGATTTTTTTGTGTTTTACCAAATTTTTTTATAATAGGTACTTTGTAGAAGTCAAATATTATTTTGTTTTCTTGAGAATACATTCTATACAATACATCCTAACAAAAACCGAAAGATTTCTATAAATTCTAATCATCAAATTCATATTTTAAAGATATTGGTAAGTGTTCCTGGACTTTTTGAGGTGTTTATGTTACTATTATCTATAAGTATTATCTTTGTTTATGTTTTTCATTGTAGTCAATATCCACCTTGTTTCTCATTGGTGGGCATAAAATTTATATTTTCGTCATCTAAATACAATGTGAATAGCTCAAATCATCTCTCTTTTATTCTATAAATCTGAGTATATTGTACCTATTGCTACACTAAACTTAAGATCACGATGATATTTCGTACAGCACGTTGATATTACGTTTCACATAACTTACATTGAGAACTTGAAAATGAAGCTTCAATGGAATGATAACTTTAGTTTATTAAAAACGTCGAGTTTGAGAAAAAGTCCGAAAACAAAGAAAGGTTTTAAGAGCCTTAGATGCACTTTGAGCGAGAAATTCCTCCCCAATATTCTCCGACATAGTAAAAAGATTAGAATAATGAAAATAAAGCCCCTTAGAGATGTAATAAAAGTACGCTGAACGAATACAAAAATGAATTCCACTCAGTACGGAAATGAAAAGCATATATTTCATCCTTAAGTCCACAGTGCAACCCAACCCTCTACCTTTCGAACCCGAGTCAATGCCACGGAACATCAACCTCTGAGAATCTAATAAAACTTAGAAACACTAAAAATAATGCACAGACGAGTTTGATAACCCTATTACGGGGTTTTCATGCCGCGAATGAAAATAAATGCAACCCTCGCCGATGGCGACGAGAGTAATTGCGTCCTAGCAGTGAAGGGTACAAAACAGGGACGCACTAGTAGAAAAACATTATTTTTTATTATCAACACTACACTGCTCCAATAAAATAATGCACTACTTCAATATTTCAATTTTTTTTTTGTTACGCAACTGATTATTAATACATGTCTCTTTTTTGGAATATGTCCGATATATGTCAACAAAATTTGATGTTATTTCTTAGCGTCATAAGAAATAAAACGAATGAAATGAATTGTAATTGCGACAAATTTTTCGGAATAACATTTATTTAGATTTTCAGTAATAATGCTACCCGCATCACGAAATTTGATCACGGCAGAATGTGCTTAAGTAGAGGTGTTAACTGACCTAAGTTGAGTTTTTACAAAGTGATTCATGAGTCATCGAACATAGCTTACCTGAAGCGAGAGAACTCCTAGGGGTAGTTCGAATCAGCACTTATAATACAAGGTAACACTATTCGTTTTCGCGAAATTAAAAAAGGTCTTCGATTTTTTGCGAGTGGAGGGGATAATTTCGTCGGACTCTCATGCCTATAGAAATTTTTCCATCGCGTTCGATCGTTTCAAAGAGCAAGCCTGGAGTTTCGCATATTGCGCCGCAATAGTTCAATTTCCGTACAAACCTGGGAAAACTGGAAATTCTTGGATTCGACGAAGAGCTATCAGCGGACTTCAGCAAAATTTCGCTTCAATTTCCTCATTCTGAGAATCTCTGATGGCCAGAGATTAATTAACGTCGAGCTGTCAAAATAGAGGTTTTTCTTTCATCCGTCTTACTTATACGGGAGAAAGGATTCGGGTGTCGAATAATTCTTACATATCTCGAGATCGGGTCCGCGAAGAAGAATCGTTACTCTACAACTTAATTTTCGAATTCGGGCGATTTTTGAGACCTTGACTTTAGCGAAAAAGACCAGAAAGAGGGAGGCGAAGCCAGTCACCTCTCCTACCGCCCCTACGATCACTATTAAAGCTCGGAAGCCAGTTTTACTACGTGTAAAATTTGATGCTCTCTATTGTGATGGAAATAGTAACATTCAGTTTCACCACCATAATTTCGGCACTACTAACATCTAGAATATAGTGCTCTGTCTCTTCTGAATGACAATATAAAATGGAATGAAATATTTGAGTGTACAGATCTTGAAATGGAATTAGGCAGTCCTCAAACAACTGTGTACCACATTTCAATCGAAGAGTTGGGCCTTACGAAGGCATTTCGGAGGTTTGTACCACACAAATTCATCGACGACCAAAAATTTGATAGAATAGAGCATGGCAAAGTCATCATTAAAAGTGCTCGGAAGGACACAAACATCTTGAAAACGATTGCGACTCGTGACGGGACGTGGTCCCGACCAGGTCGTTTGAAAACCTATTGACGCATGCAAATTTGTGTATCAATGATAAAGGCGAACACAATGATTAATGAAAAAAGATTTGTATCAAAATTTATACTAGTTCTTTCTATTTTCAAAAACTTTGTTGGAGGATGTACAAGGCTATTCAAGATGCTGCCGGCCTCTCACAGATGGCGCCACCAATCTTTGAAAGCTAAGCTTCTTTAAAAAGTACTAACCTTCGAACACATTCTACCAAAATTTCAGATCAATCTGTCAACAAATCGTGATGCTACAGTCTTTTATAGTAAACAAGTTTTGGTATTGACAAAAAATGGAAAAAGAAGAACTTCGTATTTTGATTAAACATTAGTCTTTGCGTGGAAGAACTCCATAAGAAGCGAAGGAAAAGCTCAATAAATGTCATTCGGGAACTGTTTCGTCGTATACAACCGTAAAATATTGGTTCGCAGAGTTCAAAATGGGTCGAACAAGCGCAAAATATGAACATGCCGGTGGAGCGCCAAAAACAGTGACCACTCCAGAAATCATTGAAAAAATTCATGATATTGTGTTGGATGATCCAAAAGTGAAAGTGCGTGAGATAGCAGAGGCTGTATGCATCTCTACTGGGTTGGTGGCTTCAATTTTGCATGAACAACTGGGCATGAGAAAGCTGACGGCAAGTTGGGTGCCGCGTTTATTAACAAACGATACAAAACGTTAACGTGTCCGCATTTCTCAGAATTGTTTGAGCACGTTAAAGAAATATTTGACTGTTTTTTTGCGCCGAATTGTGACCATTGATGAAACATGGAACTACCATTACACGCCAGAATCGGAGGAATCGACAAAAGAGTGGGTTGGCCCTGGCGGAAGCGCTTCAAAGCGATGGAAGACGCAGTAATCAGCAGGATAGGTGATGGCATCAGTTGTTTGGGATTCAAGCGGCATATTGTTTAATGACTATCTTCAAAAAGGAAAACAGTCGATACTGACTATTACTGCAAACTTTCGGCACGTTCAAAGGACGAAATTTCAACAAAACGGCACCATTTATCGAAGAAAAAAGTCATCTTTTTGCAAGATAATGCACCAGCTCACAAATCGATAAGAACAATGGCGAAATTGCACGAATTATGCTTCGAATTGCTTCCTCATCCTCCGTATTCACCAGATTTGGTCCCCAGCGACTATTATCTTTTCCTAAATTTGGAGAGAAGGATCCAGGAAAAAAGATTCGGGACCAATTAAGATGTTGAAGCCAAAACTGAGTATTTTAAAGCCATAATAAATCGTACTATTCAACAGGCATTGCAATGCTTGAAACCGTTGGAAAAAGTAAAGTGAGCTAAAAAGAGAATATTTTGAATAATAAATAAACACCTCAAAAAATTCTAGGGAACACTTCTGAATATCGATGAACAATATGGATGATTTTTTTTAAGGAATGAACACCTGCATCAATTTCTCACCTAATTATGTAGAGTGCCGCCACAGATTTCAGTTTTTTTTTTTAAATCTAAAAATGCAGCAGATGCTACGCTGCTTTATAATCATTTCATTAATTCAGTGTTTGAAATCAATTAGTTGGCACTTTGTTTCTGTTGTAAGCACAAATAAACGATTCAAATTTTGTGATTCGACCATGGAAAGACGACATTTGACTAGAGAAGAGATATTACGAGCCATTGGCATGCTCCAAGCAGGGAGCTCACAACGTGAAGTATCCAGGGTTCTGGGAAGTTGCCCAAGTGTCATAAACCGTTTATGGTCGCGTTTCAATGAAACAGGTAGCGTGAAAGAACGCCATACAGGTCGTTTCAAGATTACCACAGTCGCCCAAGACCGATTTTTGGTTTTACAAGCCAGAAGAGATCGTACTACCACAACATCTCAATTAGCTCAAGAGCTATCACGAGTTCATAATGTACAAATTTACGACCAAAGTGTAAGAAATCGACTGCACGATGGTCAACTCCGCTCCAGACGTCCATTTCAGAGTTCCACAACTGACCCATGGAAATCGCGCTGCTCGTTTAGCTTGGTGCCAAGAACACGTAAACTGGGATCAAGAGAGGTGGGCCACAGTTCTCTTCAGTGATGAATCTAGATTTAGTTATTATCCTGATTCGGGAAGAATTCAAATATGGAGGGAACCTGGAAAGCAAAACCGTCTCCAGCATGCTCGAGAAGTTGTTAGACAGGGAGGCGGATCAGTGATGTTTTGGGGAGGTATACGCCTTGGTGGAAGAACTGACCTCGTTTTCATACAGAACAACCTCACGGGAAATTCTTACGCAAATGAGATAGTTTCACCTGTAGTGGTACCGTATCTCCAAACAATGGGTCAAAATCCACTCTTCCAACAAGATAATGCCCCTCCTCATCGTGCAAGAGTTGTCTTGAACGTTCTTGAAGAGAATGATATCGATCTTCTACCGTGGCCAACCTGCTCCCCAGATCTGAATCCCATCGAGCATGTGTGGGACACCCTAAAAAGAAATCTCCTGCTTCGAAACGTCTTCCATCATGAACAGGAGCTTTGATTAGCAGTTAAGGGGGCTTGGAATGACTAAGGACAAAATGTAATAGACAATTTAATATTGAGCATGCCGCGACGATGCCAAAGTGTCATTAACATTAGAGGTGGACCTTCTGGGTACTGAAAAATAGAAGTGCTTCCATATCGTTCCGAAAATATTAGTTCAGAATTTTTTTTTGTGTTTTAACAAATTTCGTCATTTCCAAATTTCAAATTATTTTTTATAATAGGTGCTTTGGAGAAGTCAAATATTATTTTGTTTTCTCGCGAATATATTATATACAATACATCCTAACAAAAACCGAAAGATTTCTATAAATTCGAATCATCAAATTCATGATACAAGGGAAAACACTCAGACTACAAAACACTACGCTCGAATAAAAGAATAGGACAAAGATCCAGCAAATATCTGGCACCACGAGTATATTCGCGTATACCAGTAGACTTGCGAATCTTGAAAAACTACAACTGTTTCAAAAAGAAAGTGGAACTTTGGATTCTTTGTGCCGGAAGAACAGAAATAGACAACTTAATTAATCAGCGGATAAACGAAAGTGCCTAGTTTGAATACTGAGTTCAGAAATTTCGCGGAGTGACTTAAAAACAAGAGAAGGAAAAAATATCTAAAATGTGAGCAAAAAAAACCTAAATTGTGACTTAAATACCCTAAATTGTGACTAAACTACCGGATTTGACTAACGCCCGATTGTGAAAAAAAAAACCTATCGTGACGAACAATTCAAGAAACATAGTGACTTTTTGTTTCTTAATTACGTTACATGCCACGCAAATGAAGTTATTATAAATTTAAGATAACAAAATATACCTATCTCAAAGGCGAACAGGCGAGACATTCTTCGGAATGATTAAGCCTCTGCTTTTTCATTGTTCATTACTCTGTATATGAAATCAATTGTAATAAACTTTATTTATTATCGTGGACTTATGCACTATCTCAGCTAGTAGCTGGATATAATTTACCTTTCCCAGATTTAACAATCAAAGGGAATAGGCTCGATTACAATATACTTGACATAAATTTCCTAACTATCCTACATGTATTAAGAATTACAGCTTTTTGCATTTCTATATAGGTATTCTTATGCAATTCTAATTTCTTAAGGCTATCATGCAAAGTTTTGGGTATTAACCCAGTGGAGGATACGATAACAGGAACAATATCTATTTTCTCGAGGTGCCACATCTGCTTGATCTCAATAGCAAGGTCTGTGTATTTGGACTTTTTCTCCTGGAACTTATTCAGCACGTTGTTATTATTCGGTATGGCGACATCCACCAGCATTGCTGTTTTGGCTCTCTTATCATACACCACTATGTCCGGCCTATTATTCGTCACCATTCTGTCAGTGATAATAAGCCTATCGTAGTATAATCTGATAGAGTCATTTTCCAATACGGGCGCCGGTTGATACTTGTAATATGGCTGGAATGTATTCAGAAGTCCGTACTTGTGTGCAAGTTTCTGATGGATAATGTTGCACACTTGATTATGCCTGTGAAGATAGTCTGTATTGGCCAGTTGTTCACATCCGGACGTAATATGCTGTATAGTCTCCGATCTTATATGGCATTTTCTGCACCTATCTGTTTGTAATGTTCCGTCCTTCATAATAAATTTTTTGTAGTTGTTTGTAGCGATCACTTGGTCTTGGATGGCCATAAGGAATCCCTCTGTTTCCGCGAATAATTCTCCTTTCATCAACCATTTGTTGGAGGCTTCTTTGTCGATGTGTGGTTGATTAATCTCATGGTGATGTCGTCCATGCAATTCCTTTCTTGACCATTGCTCTTGTTTTTCAGTATCTGATAGGAATGGTAGATTCAGCAGGTCATCTCTGGTAGCAAGATTTAGAGGTGTATATCCCTTATCAGCCAACGATACCGCTCTATGTAGGTCAGAAGTGAGAGCTTTTTCTGAGAAGAATTCTCTGAGATTTTTTATCTGTTCGGTGTGTAAATTGACTACATCTATCAATCCGCGTCCTCCTTCTTTCCGCTTCAAAGTTGTTCGTATCACAGACGATTTTGGATGATGGTTGTTGTACTTTCTTAGCATCGTTCGGGTCTGCCTTTGAATATCATCCAGTTCTGTCTTAGTCCATCTAATTATTCCAAATGAGTAAAGTAACACTGGAATGGCGTAGGTGTTAATTGCCTTGACTAAATTCCCCGAGTTCAACATCGATTTCAGCACAGACTTCAGACGCTGACTGTATTCTGAACGAATCTTCTCCTTTGATTGTTTTTGGTCTAGCAATCTGGCTTGTTGGTATCCCAGATATTTGTATGTTTCGCCATCTCTCATGCACTGTATAATATCACCGTTTGGAAGTTGTGTTTCACCATCTATGACTTTCCCTCTTTGAATGTTCTGGGTCTTACATTTTTCAATCCCGAATTTCATATGAACATCTGCCGAGAACTCACTGACAGTTTTCAGTAAATCATCCAATTGCTTCTTGTTCGAAGCATATAATTTGATGTCATCCATATACAGCAGGTGGGAGATTGTATGATAATTCTTTTCTGCTTTTATCCTGAATCCGTATCCTGTTCTATTGAGCATTGAGGACAATGGGTTCATTGCCAAACAGAACCATAGTGGACTCAAAGAGTCTCCTTGAAAAATTCCACGACGTATGGGTATCTCGTCGGTTTTAATTGATTTATTGTTCATGTTGACCTGCAGAGACGTGCGCCAGTGTGTCATTGTTGTCTTCAAGAACTCTACCAGTGCTGGGTGAATTTTGTATATCTGCAATACTTCAACAAGCCAAGAATGGGCGGTACTATCGAATGCCTTCAGATAATCGAGAAAAGCTGAATGAACATTGCGATGCCCTACGTGTGCCTGTTTCATTATCACAGAATCGATGATGAGTTGTTCCTTGCACCCGTGGTGTGTCTTTCTGCATCCTTTCTGCTCCTCTCTAGTAGCTAATATTTATTTCCCAGTTTAGCAATCGTTACAATATACTTGTTGGTTCCTAACTTCGATTTAAGAATATGCATTTCTATATAGGTATTCTTATGCAATTCTATTTTATCATGCAAAGTTTTGGGTATTAAACCAGTCGAGGATACGATGACAGGAACAATATCTATTTTGTCGAGGTGCCACATCTGCTTGATCTCAATAGCAAGGTCTGTGTATTTGGACTTTTCTCCTGGAACTTATTCAGCACGTTGTTAATTTGGTATGGCGACATCCACCAGCATTGCTGTTTTGGCTCTCTTATCATACACCACTATGTCCGGCCTATTATTCGTCACCATTCTGTCAGTGATAATAGGCCTATCGTAGTATAATCTGATAGAGTCATTTTCCAATACGGGCGCCGGTCGATACTTGTAATATGGCTGGAAGGTATTCAGAAGTCCGTACTTGTGTGCAAGTTTCTGTGGATTGTTGCACACTTGGGATGTTGAAGAACATATGTGAGCTGTTTCGCTAGGGCTCCATGGAGCTTATCAAACTTCTTGTACCAGTAGTTGTGAATATTATCTATACCTGTGGTCTTCCAATTGTAGGTGGCTCGAACTACTGTTGTGATTTCTTCCTCCGTTATTCCATCGAAGTCCATATGTCTGATATCGAGGCGTTCTTTTCATTCGTGATCCATTCCGCATCTCTATTGTGTTCTTTGGGGTTCGACCATAGTGATGACCAATAGTCGTTCAAGCACTGACTTAACTTTAGTATTATTATCATTATTATTATTATATTTTAAGGATATTGGTAAGTGTTCCCTAGACTTTTTGAGGTGTTTACAAATTTTGGCTTAAATATTATGTTTTTTCTGAGAGGCCGATAGCATCTTGAACAGCCTAGTATATTATTGAGGAAGTATAAATTAAGTAAGATTAAATAACTGAAGAAATTGAATTATAGAGATAAAATGAACCTAAAATAATTCGTTCTTCTTATATTGTTCTAAGAATTTATTGAACGAGCCTCGTATCAGATGGAGAAACGATTTTCGCACCCACTCATCTATTTCGAGAACTTCGATTATGCAAATTCGATCGCATGCATTCTATACTGAAAACTCACGGATTCGTCGGTGTAATAAAATCCCCTCTCGCGGTCATATCTTGCTATCTTCACCTCATTATGAGTCAGATAATAATAATCACTCATCGCTACGCGAAAATTTTTCCACAATTTCTTACCGGCTGTTTGGAAGGTGAAAAAATCAAATCACATTCAAACAGCGGGGAACGATACTTAAATATGTAATATTCCTGCGTATTCGCAGTGAGTGTTCAACCATAAAATTTAATATGCAGTGGCTGCATTATACCTCATCCTTGGTGTTTTTTCTCATTAAAATAGTTCGGATGGGTTCCATCATCTGAATGTTTCTTATACTACAATTGAAGTGTGTTTTTTCAATTCGTATTCTGGTTCGTCGTAGTACGCCCAACCAAATTTATATGGAATCACCCGATATTTTGAATATTACCTCAGAGATTTTGGAAATTTCAGAGGATTGTTAGAAGTGATCCTTCTTGAGATATTTCAATTGAAAATATAAATAAATTAAGGTTTATTTCAAGAAAGAAACGAATAAAAGAAATTAAGAGACTCTTTCCGCATGTAGTAGAAAAATTGAAAATTGTTTTCTCAGGGAGAAGGTGTTTTTTTCTCGACCTCAGTAGCTTTTATCACCTCCTCTTGCCCTGATACAAGCCTGAATCCGTCTAGGCATGCATTGGATTAGGTTTTTGACCTCCTCACCATAAGTTTATAGTCTCCACGAACATTCTTTCACAATACACCATTTCAAATTCCAACAACCTTATACAAGAACTCTCCTTACTTAAAATCATTCATAACTTTGAGATTCTTTCCTTTGATGTAAAAACTTGTACCTAAACATTCCAACAGGTGAATATCTACTTTTATTTTCAGATATTTTCACCAAAACCAACACATTTCCACATATCTCCTTTCAATTCTTCAAACTGTTAAAAACATGTTTAGACCGAAATTATTTCCAGTTTCGAAATGGGTTCTTTGAACAAAAACCAGGACTTCCTATGAGATCGCTACTTGAACAGCTATTATCAGATATTTTCATGGATAACTCAGAAAACCCATCACTACTGAACAACGACTTAGACAAAAACTTATCATGTTCTGGTATCGATACGTTGATGATATTTTGGTTGGTGTTCATAGCTCAAATAGACAATCAGATACATTTTTGAACCTCCCCAAAAAAATTCACGGTCATTTACCGCTGAAGTTGAAAATTAATAACCTCATAAATTTAGTATAGTAAAATTCATGAAAATCATGATAATCTGCCACTCTTCTGTGGCGGCTTGGATGAGCTGTTTTGGGGTTCTTGGATTTTCCTGTAGCGATCTAATTTTCCTTTTGAGATTATCCCATAAATGTCCAATAAGAGCAAGCCGGCCAGTACGAAACTGCGATTCCCTCTGTTTCAAGATTACTGGTATGCGGAGGAGCCTTATTTTGCATAAAAGTGAAATTCTTACCGTTGGCCTCTCGCCAGAGTCTCACTATGGGCTCCAGCACTAGGTCCACGTAATTTCTAGCCGTTACACTCGCAGGAAACGAAATCAAATCTGTTTTGCCTCCCAGCATAACGACGCCCCAAAACATCACACTGCCCTCTTGGTATTTCGGCATTTGTCTTGCTGCTCGCAGTCTCGCTTGTCTTCCACGACCCCCTAAAACCCGAATCCGGCGGTCATCTGATCGAACACAAATTCTAGTCTCATCAACATTTCGTCAATTCTCAGTATTTCAATTTTGGTGCTTGATACACCAATTCAGTCTCATGATTTTTTGTCGATTAGTTAGCTCTGGAATTTTTAAGAGCCTTCTAGAGCTATACAAACTCCTTGAACCAAGTATTTGACGTATCGTTTCGACTAATACACTGATGCCTGTTGCTTCTAGAAATTGCCTCTGGAATATGGGGTGCGATGCACTAGGGTCTTTTTTGCAATTTGGCAAAAAAATGCGGTCTTGTTCTTCAGAAGTGATCTATCTACGACTTCTTCTAGGCCTATTTTGCAGAAATTCTAGCTCCACGTATCGGGCGTAGGTTTCTGAAATCCCCTCTGTGATACCCTCATTATATATATATATATATATATATATATATATATATATATATATATATATATATATATATATATATATATATATATATATATATACATATTTAGATGATATTAAATTATATGCCGGAACCAAATCTCATTTGAAAAGTCTGCCTGACAACTATTCCAATGATATTCATCTGAAATTTGGGCTTCCAAAATGTAAAAATCTTTCTATTGAAAAGGAAAGATCACCTCTGATTAAATAAAGATTTCCAATATCGATATCGCGCCAATGCATCAAGGAGATACATATAAATATCTTGGATTTGGTCAAGAGAAGACATTTTACCATAGCAGCTCTAAAGAAAATATTAGAAGTTCATATTACAAAAGACTTAGAATTATCATCAAGAGTCATTTAACTAGTAAAAACCTTTTCAGAGCTATCAACTCCTATGCAGTTCCTATTCTTACATCTTCTTTTGGAATTATTAAATGGTCTAAGACTGATCTAAATGAATTAAAATGTCAAACAAGAAAAATGCTTTGTAAATGTCATAAGCACCACCCAGTCAGCTGTTCAGAGAGTTACACTACTTAGACATCTTGGAGGTCGTGGATTAACTGATTTGAATAATCTTCATAGTAAACAGATTTTTCATCTACGTTTCCATTTTCATGATAAACAGAGAACGTCTAAATTACATGATATTGTTGTTGCTTCAGATTATAATCTTACACCTCTTAACTTGACAATGCAAAAGGTAGATTTTGATATATTTGATGATAATTCTGAAAGAGAAAGTTGGATGCAGAAGGAATTACACGGAAAGCACCCTAAAGAATTGAAAAATGATTATATTGATGAAATCGCATCGAATAAATGGTTAGTTTCTGGAGAATTGTTTGCTGAAACAGAAGGCTTGGCAATTGCGATCCAGGATCAGGTTGTTTTCACGAGGAATTATAGAAAACACATCATCAAACAAAATATAGATGATTCTTGCCGTAGATGTTTCTGTTCTTCAGAAACAGTTTTCCATATATTATCATCTTGCTCAGTCCTTGCTTCAACAGATTATTCAGAAAGACATAATGCCGTCGCTAATATTATTCATTTTAATCTAGGAATTAAACATGACCTAATTCCCAAAAAAAAATTTACAAATATGAACCTGAGATTATTTGTGAAAATGACAAATATAAACTTTATTTTGATACAACAATTCTTTGCAACAGAGCTGTAAAACACAATAGACCAGATATCGTTCTTACTGATAAACAGAATCAAATAACATATATAATTGATATTGCTATACCCGACACACATAATATACAAAATAAATACAATGAAAAATTTCTAAATATATGATGCTTGGCGACGAGATTAAAAATGTGGAAAATGAAAAAATTTTATTCTACCGATTATTATTTCCACAACAGGTGTTATTCCTAGGAATCTTCACAAAAGTATTGAGATTTTGGGTCTGAAGAAAAATTTGTTTGAACAGTTACAAAAGATAACAGTCATCAAATCTTGTAATATTCTTCGTAGGTTTCTTTCCGAAAAAATAATGAGGTAGAGTCATAATTTTCTCTTTAGTTTATACTGCTCAGAATCTCATTTCATATTTTATTTATTTGTTTATATAAATGTAATATAATTAACTGACAATTTTGTCATATTTATATTCAGAGCAGTATTGTATTCGATCGTTCACCACTTCACACAAAGGAAACTATTAATGAGTAACATTCAGTGTTACTTGACTAAGGTCCGTACACTGGATTTTTCCGGGAGAAAGCCTTTGACACTACTCGTTGGTACATTGATATCATTGTCTGATGATGCTATAGTATGTATATATTCTGGTAGATTGATATATTCTCATAACATTTAACGTTATCCTAATATATAATTATTCCATGATATGTTTTGATTATAATCATTGCCTGGCAATGGTATTAATTTCCGGGTGGTGGATTTATATTTTCTCATGAAATCAGTTTGATTGCATGAACAGATATATGGGCAACTCGTCGGGGTGAAACCCCCTATTCGTTAGAAGAGAGAGGATTTACAAAACTTTGAATAATTGTTTTTACAATAAATGCTTATATCTATAATTTTGTGTCAGAAAAACTCAAGTGTGAGCTCAGGAAATGTAACAGGGGAACCATACTATCTTGTATTTGATCCAATAAACGAGTAAAAAAACTCGAGGAAATATCTCGTTTCCCTGTCGCTATTGCACTAGCAAAAGCTTGTCGGTTTATGTTGTGTTAGTGTCGTGTGTACATAAAGAGTACCAAAAATTTTTCTGCTTAGCCGCTTCATTCTTTGCACTCCATGATTTCCAATCCAAACTAAGAGAAGGGTGAAAGGAAAGGGGTTTGGGACAGGAATCTCTAACAATGGAAAAAGAAAACCAGCGGAAAAATATTTCAACAATCATACTTCTTATATGTCTAAACAAATCTAAGAATAGATTTTACATAGCAATCAAGGTCTTGAAAAGGACTAAGGAGATAATAATAAAAATACATATACTGCGATATTTCCTCAAATTCCATCTCTGTTTGACCGAGAGAGCCCCGATGGCCAGGTTCAGTCTTCCAAGTGATGCCGATTATGATCTATAGATGTTCTAGTATCATTATGGACCCATTGTGGCCGCTATATCCTTTTGTCTCACCCCTTCATCAACGAGAGCAATAATTTCATCCCCCTGCACATCGGACATTCCAACGTAAGGCATTTTCACTTATGATTATAGGTTTTTTCAAATTTTGAAACTCACAGTTTCAAATCTCAGTGACGACTGAGTACAATATCCCGAACATGTGGTGATAATTCAACATTCCTTATCATAATATCCAGTTTTTTTAAACAAAAAACTTCATTCTTCACAACTAGTCAAAGATCTATTGTTAAAAATAATCAATAATGTGAAATACCGAGAGATTCCATATAAATTTGTTTGTGTGTAATGCGAAATATCAACCAGAAAATCCGTTTGGGTATCGGTTATACCGGAAGTTAACACCATCTTTGTTATTTCAAATAGCACAATGTATATTTCTTTTGCTTTTTATTGTAGAAAATTGAATTATAAGATATGAATTTTTCTATCGGAATTTTGCGATTTTTGGTTGTATCTTAGAAGGCATCATAAAAGTACTAAGGATCATTCAATATCGATTACTTCTAGCTCGTTGTAAGTAAGAATTCAATGAATTTAGAGGCTTCACAGTATACAGTGTGTTTCCATACATGTGGCGTTTTCTCAATTAGCCTACCTATTTTTGCACACATCATTCAACTCATAATATTAATAAGCATGAATGTGTTGAACATTCCTTTTACCTAAAATGCATAGTTTCCGAGTTATTCGCAATTTTATCTCTGAAATGTCGTTTTTCTGCTCGAGGACCCTGAAATTTGCTGAGTATATAACCGGAAATCTTTCATATAACGCAGTTACTTGTCAGGAAAGTGATCTTCGAATTGCTATGGATTCTAGATCTTGACGTTTTGAAATTTACAAATTCTCTTGAATCAATGCATATCGTACTTTCTGATGAATTGTAACAACATACTTTGTCTTTAGACGCTTCACAATATACAGTGTGTTTCCATACATGTGTCGTTTTCTCAATTAGTCTACCTATTTTGCACACATCATTCAACTCATAATATTAATAAGCATGAATGTGTTGAACATTCCTCTAACCTAAAATGCATAGTTTCCGAGTTATTCGCAATTTTATCTCTGAAATGTCGTTTTTCTGCTCGAGGACCCTGAAATTTGCTGAGTATATAACCGGAAATCTTTCATATAACGCAGTTACTTGTCAGGAAAGTGATCTTCGAATTGCTATGGATTCTAGATCTTGACGTTTTGAAATTTACAAATTCTCTTGAAACAGCACATTTCAAAGATTAATTCACAAGTTAAAACTCTGATACTTCAGCATAAATAAAGAAATACGTTCATGGTTTTTCGGTTGGCAATATTTTGAAAAATGCCTTCATCTAACCATAAAAAATCGACATACTTCATTCAGCGAGATATTTCTAGTAATTCGTCGATGACTTTCCTGCCTAGTACTTGATAAATAATAAATAAAATAGAAACATACATTATGCCATTTGAAATAACAACTAAGGTGTCAACTTTCGGTATAACCGGAAGTGCCGAAGCATTGAAAATATTTTCGGAAGTCAATTCGAGTAACTTTGTAAAATTTTTCCAATCGGTCATTCTTTTCTTCATATACTTTCAATGTACCATTTCACGTGGACACGCTGTATACTACTCAACTTAGCAACATCAACGCCTTTCCTTATTCAGATAGGCAAGAGCAAGCTACTTCCGCAATAAGAATTAAAACGAATCAGAAGACAATCTCTCTTGAAGAAAAACGCTTCCCACTGTACTGCAATGCAAAAATACCGCCGATACCAATACCATCTGGTCATGCAATACACATTCATAAAACCACGGCGGCCATTTGCCATTATGTTCATGTGACAAACTGTCCATGAATCGACCGGGCTTTGTGTCGTGACATAACCTACGTGTTTCCGTTGTTAACACAGAATGTATTACAAGAGAAATGGACTATCAGGAAGTGGCAGATGCACGATATGGTTACCATATATTATTGATGATGAATTAAAATTATAACAACGATGCTTCATTAGAACATGGCCGAACAAACTTTTGTATATGAATAATAACATTGGTTCAATATAAATTCAATACCCCATCAAGGATATTGCTATGTTAACATTATTTAGGAGAATCTATTCAACGAACACATGATCCAGACGAAATGAACATTCAAGTTTGCATTAATTACCAACAAGCTGGATTTTTGTATGGGTTTCGAATATGTCATAAAAAATGTTATATGGAAAGACACTATTTATATTGCCCGTACTATTTGACAGTTCATCATGACTGATACAAAAAGAAAATTTTCACTATGTTTTTACTTCTAACAAATAAGTTGAATTAAGGGATCACTGTTACCATGGTTTAACGAACTAGGACAAATATAATAAACCATATATAACATATATATATATATATATATATATATATATATATATATATATATATATATATATATATATATATATATATATATATATACGAACTTTTTAAGTTCCAATTGCAATATCAAGCTGAAATTTTATACGCGGCAATAACTAACGATTTCCAATTGAGTGAATATTTTCGAAGTGATACCATTTCCGGTTATACCGGAAGTAGGTCATCACTTTGTTATTTCTAATAGAAATCTACCTTTTTATTATACATCTACAACCGACATTTGAGCAAGGTATAAAATACCCAAGTTGTAGGCACTTATCTGTCCACACTTTTCACAGATTTAATTATTTTTGTTATAAACTCGATTTTTGAGGAACTTTTCAAAAATTGTAGCTTGTAGTTTTTTGCACTACAGAAACAATTTTTGCTTAAGTGGATAGAAGAAGGATCAAGGAATTTTTTAAGCACTTTACACATGTCAAATGTTTATTGCGTTCATTTGTATGATTTTTTCAATTTGTCCTTTTTCAAACAGCAATAACTCAATTTTTTCAAAATTGCACGTGCCAATTTTTATATCGCCATCAGATGAAGCGTCAAATTTCAGATGGAATTGTATAAGCATGTACTATACCCATCTCTTATAGTTCCGAAATAATTTGGGAATATATTGAATTTTGATGATTTTGCAAAAACTAACAGAGAATGCTTTGAAATATTTGAATCAAGTAGCTGAACTGGCTACGCTCACCTGACAGGTGCCTAAAATTAATGTACTTGTCACTTCGTTCATTCGAATTTGATATTTCAACAAGAATTGTCGTTATTTCAGATTGAAAATATCCAAAAAATACAACACATTTGGAATAAAACCATTGACTATTCAAACGAAAATAAATTTAATCTTTTTATTCATTTTAGAATGTCAAAAAGTAGTGGGTAGAAATTGCAGGCAATTCAATAACCAATTTCCAAATTTACCGTCTATGAGTAAATAAAATTTCGAAGCATTCGAAGTAATTTTCTACAATTCGGATGAATAAAAATTGTAGGAACTAAGCGAAAACCAATCATCGAAGATAAATACATTAATACGAATAAATGATAGCAAACATCATAGGAGAAAACTAATTTACGATCTGAATAAATCTGCAATATGAGCTCCATTTTGCTCGATACACTTGACAGCTCGTATACGAACATGATGAACTGCCCTCCTAGTTTCCACAGAATCAATATTACGAAAAGCATTATGAATGCGCTCTAGTAACTCTTCTTTACTTCTTACAGGAATAAGATACACTTCACTCTTGATTTATCTCCATAAATGAAAATCAAGGGGCGTCAGGTCCGGAGAACGCGGAGGGCATAAATTTGGTCCTTGATTGCCCCACCATCTATCCTCGAACATTTCTGTTAGCTGCCGATCTACAGCTCGTGTTTTATGTGCTGGTGCACCATCTATTTGGTAATAGCAATTCCTCAGAATGTTAAGGGGTAATCCATCTAAAACTTTACTAATGTTCCTCTCAAAATTTCCTGGTATCTTTGTCCATTAAGATTTTCCTCATAAATGTGATAAGCCAACAAATCATTCATTAAAATTGCAAAAACGTTCACGCTGAATCTATTTCGGAAATCAATAACCTCAATGAAATGTGGATATTCTGTGACCGAAAATTATCGATTTCTCTTGTTGGTTATTCAATTTCATTGAACTTGGCTTTATTAGACCATATAATTTTTTGCAGAATTGTCTCATCTTCTTGAAGCCGAATTAATAAATTTTCACAGAAATTTAGCCGCTTGGGAAGGTCAGTTGGTTTCAATTTTATGTAGTCTGATAAAAGAATACGGGCGCAAGTTATGTTTCTTAAGGATTCTTTGAATGAAAGTATAACTCAATCCAATACCCATTGATGCTGACTTAATAGACGCATGTGGATTGGCAAGAAAATACGCTAGATTATTATTTTGATTGCCGTCGTCCTCGAGAATTGGTTTTCTTCTAGTTTCTATGTATTTTGTTCCTAAAAATTGCAGAAAATTGCTTCTAATCCTTCGAAATCTTATTTTACTCATAGGCGCCAAATTTGGAAATTGGATATTGAATGGCCTGCAAGTTCTATCCACCACTTTTTGACATTCGCCATGAATTAAAAAGAGATTTGAACATATCCTCGTTTGAATAATCAGCCATTTTATAATCAATCTGGTGTTCTTTAAAAATGTTCACTTCAAATTACCAACAATTCTTGTTGAAATATCAAATTCGAATGAACGAAGTGACAAGTACATTAATTTTAGGCCCCTGTCAGTTGAGCGTAGCCAGTTGAGCTACTTGATTCAAATATTTCAAAGCATTCTCTGTTAGTTCTTGCAAAATCATCAGAATTCAATATATTCCCAAATTATTTCGGAACTATGAGAGATGGGTATAGTACATGCTGAAACAATTTCATCTGAAATTTGACGCTTCATCCGATGGCGATATAAAAATTGGCAAAAATTGAGTTATTGCTGTTTGAAAAAGGCCACATTGAAAAAAATCATACAAAACAACGCAATAAACATTTGACATGTGCAGACCGCTTAAAAAATTCCTTGATCTTTCTCCTATCTACTCAAGCAAAAATTGTGTAGATAGTGCAAAAGATCTACGAGCTACATTTTTTTTAAATGTTCCTCAAAATCGAGTTTAAAGTATAAGTGCCAACAACTTGGGTATTTTATGCCTCAAATGTCGGTTCTAGATGTATAATAAAACGGTAGATTGCCATTTGAAATAACAAAGTGATGACCCACTTCCGGTATAACCGGAAATGGAATCACTTCGAAAATATTTCACTTCAATTGGAAATCGCTAGTTATTGCCGCGTATGGAATTTCAGCTTGATATTGTAATTGCAACTCAAAAGTTTTATATATATACAAGGTGTTTCCGTTTTAATCTGCCAAAATGCACAGAATGATACAAAATCTTAAATACTGATACTTTCCTTAAGAATATACCTTCTCTGACCTGTCGTCTTTAAAATCCAGGGTGTCAAATTTCGGAGAAAAAAATTTATGTTTGAATAACTCGCACAATTTTCAAGAAATCAACCTGAAATTCGACATTCTAGTCTTTTCTTATCAGCGCACGACGACGTATCAAACATTTGTCAATTGCTTTACAGGTGATATATTTTTCGTTATCATGTCGTCTTTTTCCCTCATAACTTTTTCTCAGTAATTGACCACATTTTCTAATATTTTCAAATTGCTCATCCAATTTAAAAACTATTTTGTTTTCTGCATTTTTTTCGTACCTGTCGCCGTTTTTGAGGAAAAACAAGTCCAGGGTGTTTCCGTTCTAATCTGCCAAACGTCACTGGTCGATCGTGAATCGAAACTGAAGTGACTCTCAAAACAAATTATACCTCATAAATGTTTGCTTTGCCATAATACAGGATGTCAAATTTCGAATTTTCAATAGGAAAAATTCGAAATTTGACATCAATCAATTCACGATCGACCAGTGAAATTTGGCAGATTAGAACGGAAACACCATGGACTTGTATTTCGACACGAAAATGGGCCAGAATCTATCGAAAAAATCATAAATATAAATTGTATTTTAATTTTTTACTCAAAAACGGCGACAGGTACAGAAAAAATGCAGGAGATAAAATAGTTTTCAAATTATATGAGTAATTTTAAATTATCAGAAAATGTGGTCAGTAGCGTACTGCAAATAATTTATGAGGAAAAAACACGACATGACAACGAAAAATATATCACCTGTAAAGCCATTGACAAATGTTTGATACGTCGTTGTGTAGATGATGAAAAAGACTAGAATGTCGAATTTCAGGTTATCTTAAAAATTGTGCGAGTTATTCAAATATAATTTTTTTTCCTCCGAAAATTTGACACCCTGTATCTCGAAAACGACAGGTCAGAGAGGGTATATTCTTAAGGAAAGTATCAATATTTTGAGATTTTCTATCATTATGTGCATTTTGACAGATTGAAATGGAAACACCCTGTATATGTATAGATAGATATCACAATAGGTCACACATCATTCTTACGGATAATCAAAATCGAAGAACATATATAATTGATATTGCTATACCCGACGAAGAATTTCTAAATATATGATGCTTGCCGAAGAGATAAAAAATGTAGAAAATTAAAAACGTAAAAAATATTATTTCTACAACAGGTTTTATTCCTAGAAATCATCACAAAAATACTAAAATATTGAGATTTGGGGCCTGAAGAAAAATTTCTGAACAGTTACTCTTGAACTCTTATTTCATACTTTATTAATTTGTATTAATCTAATATAATTAGCTGACAGTTTTATCATTTATATTAAAAGCAGTATTCTATTTGATCGTTCATCACTTCACACAAAGAAAACTACGAATGAATAACATTCAGTATTACTCGACTGAATTCTGTACACTGGCTTTTTCCGGGAAGAAAACCTTTGACACTACTACATTGATGTCATCGGCTGATAATGCAATAGTTTATATATATATTCTGGTACGTTGATATATTTTCATAACATTTAACGTTATCCTAATATATAATCATTCCAGGATTTGTTTTGATTATGATCATTGCCTGGCAGTGGTAATAATTACCGGGTGGTAGATTTATATTTTTCACGAAAGCGGTTTATTTGCTTAAACAGATATATGGGCAACTCGTTAGGCGTGAACCCTTTTTATATATATAAAGGTTGTTATTTGAAGTTGGAAATACCAGATATTAAGACTGTATTCAACAACATTTGAATGGGAGTTATCATTTTAATACATCGAAAATTTAGGATTTACATAGATCAGTTGTAATCAAATAGTGATTGCAAAATTTCATTTGATTATATGTGATTTAGTATTCTTCCCCTTAAAATCAGGCGTAGACCTTTCAATTTATCAATACTAGCGAAAGAGAGGCCATTTTAGATGCAGTGGTTAGTTAATGTTGAATCTTGTTCACTTTTAAGGAATGAAAATTGCTGTTTTGTTTTGTTTTTTGCTCAACAACTTGACTCGACGAACTTTGTTCCTCCTTAGAGGCAATAAATGAGCAGATTCTGGATTTTATTTTAATTTTAATCAATTTTTCATTATGATAATAAATATAAACAAAAAATCAAGTATTTTAATGATTCTTTAATGAATCATGTATTTTGGTGCATGGGTTGCTTTCTTCAGTAGAGCACCTTGTAATAGACGAAATTTTTTGTTTTATTATCAAATGCAAGCACCAATTCTGCGTAATTGGTGCTTGGTCTTTCGATTCGTGAACATGCCACATATAACAGACCATTAGAAAAACATGGATTTTCTAGATTCAGACCAAAATTTTTCATGGACTGACCTTGTGATTTGTTGATGATCGTTTATCCCCTCTGATCACGATTTTGAAGTCATCATTCGGTTTGTGCTTCAACGCACTCTTCAACCAACGCATGATGTTCATGAAGTTGTCGCCGCGAATCTTCTCATTGCTGCATTCGTCGACCAAGTTGTTCCTTATTAGCATTGAATAAGGATCATCACAATTTATCTTGAAGTTTCAATGTGATTTTAGACTTGAATTTAGAATTTCCACTCATCTGTCCAAGATATGTTGAAAGCATGAATATTTCGAACCTGTTGGTTCTTATAATGGTATATATTTGGCTTATATCTTCAATTGTTTTCACTTCACTATATTGTCAATTTTGTCACAATCAAAACCGTTATTGTGAAGTATAGAACTGAGGTCATACCTGTCTAAACCAGGCTGCGAATAGGTTGAGGGTTAGCAATCAGTAGCAACTGGCGGTAATTGGCACCAAATTAAAAATAAATTCCTGTTATATAAAAAATCTTAAAAATTAGCTCTTGATTATTTACATTATTCATGTACTGATTTTGATTTAGCAACGAGATCCTATACTAAAAGAAGGAACATTAGGAATCAAAAGTTGTATAACTTTTCCCTAATTTTATCTAACAAGTCCATTCACAGAATTTATACACAATTAATAAATTAAATAATAATAATGAAAAGTTTAGGTATGTTTTGTGCACTGATTACACTGGTCTACAATGGTTTTGTTGCCATAGATATGAAAATGATTTTGGGTCTATTTATGCACACAATTCGTGAAACTATCAATGATTTTGTAGGATTTGCTCTGATTTCTTTTTAAATCTTTATTTTCATTTTACATAACAACAATCGTAAAACAAGAAACAAAATAACAGATATATTTATAATGTCAGTTATTTTTTGAGAAATTCGGATACATCGAAGTAAATAAAGAGGAAAATGTCGAAAATATATTTCATATTTCCATAAAACGGCTTTTATGAGCTTTTCTTCTATAATTTTTCAGGGGACAATCTCTTTTCAAAGACCAGCAGTAATCTGCCATCGACCTTGATACCTTTCTTCCATCACTTTTAGATCTTGATGAAACCGCTCTCTCTGTTCCTCACTATAATTTCCTAAATTATCCGGAAATTTATCTAGATGATTGCGGAGATAGTGTAACTTAATACTCATATTTGCTCCTAAAGTCTGAAAGTTTGTCAGCATATTTTGCACAATTTCTTCATAATTTGCTGCTTTATGGTTACCTAGGAAATTTTCGACAACCAACACAAAACTTTTCCAAGCTTAACTTTCCGGAACAGTCATAACTAAATAAAATCTGAGTCTTTCATCAATTGCCGTATTTGAGGAGCATCAAATATTCCACCTACAATTTTTCCATACTAAGCTTCGGAAATTTTCTGCAAATGTAATTAAAACAATTTCCGTCTTTGTTCAACGCTTTTACAAATTGCTTAATCATACCTAACTTAATATGCAATGGTGGAAGTATGATTTTGTCTCTGCTCACCAGCGGCTCCTTATTACGTAGGCTTTACCGACAGTTAAAGAATTTCTTACAGGCCAAACATCTTGTTCCCAATGAAGTTGCTTTGCTCTACTACCCCACATACAAATAAAGCATGGGTATTTTGTATATCCACTTTGTTGGCTAAGTGAAAAATTAACCATTTTTAAACTACACAGATCGGCCATTGATGCTCAGAGTATTTAAGTTTCTCTAAAACTAATTTTACATTTTCATATTCTTCTTTGAGTTTCGTTGAATGGGCAATTGGAATTGATGCAAATTTATTTCCATTGTGCAATAAGACGCATTTTAAACTTCTTCTGCAACTATCAATAAAAAGGCGCCATTCAGTAGATTTGTACTCTTTTAAACCCATGTCTATAAGCAGCTTCATGATATCATTACAATACACTAATCCTTCATTTTCACTAAAAATTGTAATAACTCTTTTTCTCGCGTTCTGTATGTTGTAATTGTTACTGTTGGTGCCAATAAATTTTTTTCTTTCAATCTTGAGGCTAACAGTTCTGATCCTTGTTTTGATAAATTGAGATCACGTATTCAATCACTGAGTTCATTTTGAGAAAATAACTTCGGCGTAGATGTTTCACCTTCTCATTCACTTCCACTAGTAGATGGTCCCGATTTCTGTGAATTTGGTAACATCATTGTTTCTGAGGGCATGCGAATTACTTTTAAAATGTATATGGGCCGAGGGAGATTTTCACTGTGTAGAACCGGACATTTCGTAGACTGTAAGTCTGGGTATCTCCACGTTTGATTTCGATTAAAACCTTTAACATCTACTACGCAAAAGTAACAATCATCTAAATGATTCGTAGGCTCCATCCAGATCATAGGAATACCAAAGTCTAATCCAGAACGTTCACCTTTTTCCATAACCGTAAAGACTCAACACAGGACTTACAAACTTTATTAGGAACCCATGGTTTACCTAATTTGTCCATTTTTATTCAATATAAGTTTTTCTGGTATATAAACACCGCAAATATAACAAAATAAATCACTACAATATTTACACTTTCTTCGTGACGAACTCATATTTTAGACTAGAAGACAAATATATAAGAATGGACATTCAGTAAATGAAACAAAATATTAATCCATGACACTTTATCCAGATTTACGTATGTACTTCAATATTGTCAAATAACTGAGATCTCAGCTGTTCTGTGGAGCAAGGGGTCTGAGAGTGGGGATCAGGTGATGTTTGTATGCGCGAAAAAGTTGCGCAGAAGCCTAATCATGACTGGAAAATTGAATTTTATTTCTAACAAGCTTATAATTGTTCAAAATATAAGAAATGAAAAAATCATGAAAATACGAGCACATTGAGAACTTTCATGAATATATTCGTAATCTGGGCACTTGAAAACGTAAAAATTTGCGATGATATCCAGGGCAACAATAAAAAAAATTTTTTTTGTAGAGCTGCGTTATGACAGTTATCTCTTGCAAATCAGATAAATTATTCAATATTCCTTCATCAAGTTGTGTGAATATAGTCTATTTGTAATAACGAAACAATTATTACGTACGAAAATTCTGAAAAGTTTGAATGTTATATTTAAAATAATTATGATGCTGATGCTGCAGATGCTAGTTGTGTGATCCATTTGAAAAACAAATTAGAAAACCGTATCTGTGAAACTGCGCACACTGTATATTGCTTTTGTGCGCCACACACATAGAAATGTGAAGAATATATGGTGAAACCCCCGGAATAATAACTCGGCAATCACATAGCATCATATCATGATAAGAAATTCAACTCATGATTTATTATGTCATTTTTCTGATATTTTCATTAAAAGGACTTCATTATTGGAATGAAAATAGTTCTTCAGTATTTAGGAATAAAAACTTCGTTCAGATAGTGAAAAGATGGATTTCCTTTCGCTTTCGATGTCTTCAATAGTTTGAAATTGGTTTAGAATAATGGGTTTCTCAGGCTAAAATAAAGACATACACTTTTGGTGAGCTATTTCCACCCCCTCTGGAATAAAGCTAGTGATAGTCTTTACTCTGATTTAGATCGTAGTTTCTTTTGTCGCCTGCGGATTAAGAAACGACGAGCTCTAGAGCGTAGGCGTGACCATTGAAACTGATATCATAAGTAATTCTAGGTTATTATAGTATACAAGGTATTCACTGAGTATATGAACACTATCCCTGTGCTCAGATCTTCACACTTTTAGTCAAATGAATCTTCACAGATACAAAAACTGATGGAAGAAGAAAACAAAAGATGGTTTAAAATTTTTGGCATATTATTCCTTGTAGAAAATACAGCGAATTTGAATTACGTGAACTGTTTCACATTGAAACATGCTTACCAGCAATTATTTACGAATATTTTAAATTCAAAACATTAATGCACATTTTTAATATTCGAAATTTTCTTCTTTGGCGGGCAACTAATCATTAACAAAAGTTTTTCTCCGATTGTCGAGACATGTGCCTAGAAAATTTGGAGTTTTTTCTTCGAGCACATATCCCTGTCATAAGAAATAAAATTGAGATTTTGAGAAAAAACACCACTTATTGATAACAGCAGCTGTTGATCAATTTTTGCGAGTAATATTGGTTGTTCTTGAAAACTCTAATTTTCGGTAATAATGCAACGCGAACCACGAAATTAGAAGCTAGCAGAATCTGCTGAGCAGTGGTGTTAGATAACCTAGTATAGACTTATACGAAAACAGGCCAAAGGCTTGGGTGTAAAATTCAACTATTTCTAGAATGATCCGTTACGGGGAGAGGGGTATTCATAATAGGAAGCCTTGTTAATGACAAGATCGTGCAATAACGACATAATTCAAACATTTTTCCTCTGAGACAACTGTTCACTACTACTTGGTACCTTCAAATATAGCTTCGGCAGAACAGTGGAGTTCAAATGAGCTCTGAAACGATACGACAACTTCACAGGGAATTTGGTTTGAGTGCACATGTAAATTGGATAGAAACAGACAGAAAGAGAATTAGTAGGATTCTACTCTGACCATGAATTTCCTGTTACACACATACGCATTTACCCAAAGATTCAACTCTCCTCATATTCCACAATTGTCCAGTTTGAGCATAAGCCTTTTAGTGATAACTCTATCAAAGGGTTTTGCGAATGTAGAAGAATTATTTTTCCAGTAATCCAAATGGCACTCATAGTTATTCAAATGGAATAAATAATGAAAAATGTGAAACGTTTAGGAAGAATCAAAGTCCCCAAAATCTTGTTTATACCGGATATTTCCAACGTTGGCAATAATTAAAACATGACATCTACGACTGTCACTCAAAATTTATTACATAATAGCATTCTGATCCATTTCGTTGAGAATGTCGATTAGTCTGTTCCAGACCTCATTCACAGTTGCTGGCTGGTTTAGCTGGATATTTAATTGAAAATGTCGCTGAGATGTTCGCTGGAATTAAGGTTTGCACTTCGTACAGGCTACTCCATTGAAGTGATTCCTGGATTTGGAAGATAGTTCCTAACGATATGAACTTGGTGAGGTATGGTGTTATCAGGCATAGACAGAAAAATTTCACCCATGTTTCCCGAAGATCTTAAACCTTTTCTGTTCTGAGCATTCAGAGTTTCATTATTCACGATGACCATATCACTGCGGGTGTTCAAAGAAATTACCTCTCACACCATTCCTCAACCTTCATCAAAACCATTTCCCATACCGACATCTTTATATTGAAGATCTTCGGTCACAATGCAAAAGACAATCTCGACTGAGCTGTGAGGAAAGCTTTCTCCCAATCAATTTCTGACCAATTGACATATTCCATGGCAAAATTCCATAGGGTCCTTCCAGGTGCTACAGTTAGCTCTGGGCTACGATCTGATACACAAGGCTTCAATCCAAATTCTGGGATGTAGTTTTTTTGCTTTAGTGCTAATTTGCACTCCATTGTTCTGCATTTCAAGGTGCATAGCTGAAACGAATCATTGTCACAACGAAGAAATCCTTAAATTACTATCATGAGTCGCTCGTTGTTCCTCGAGGTGGCCCTTGTCTAGGTCACTCTTCAAGATGACTAGTCTACCTGTACCTACCGATTATTCTTGAAACAGTTGCATGACAATCCAAGCTTCTCGTCTATTCTTGTATATTGTCAACCTAGGTCTTCTAACACCACTTCTGCGGATCATTCTGCCTAGGTCGAATCGTGATTCGCAATGCGCTGTTGCGGGAAATTAAAATTTTGACTAAAAACGAACGTAACTAGCAGAAATTGATCTGCTGTCATCTGTATATGGCACTTTTTGTTTTTTTTTTCATGCGAGCTTTCCAGGAAACATACCTGTTACACCACATGAGTGGGTACCTGGGAAGAATTAAGGTGTCTGTTCACTCGCTTTTTGAAGAGGGCCAAATTGTATTGTAGGATGTTGGGAAGATGTTGGACAGAAGCGAGTTCCACAGATCACCGGCCCTGTTAACAAAGGGGGTAACTAAATGAAACGCCATATTATGAGAACTCCTTGCCAGCCTAGTGTTCCAGCAAAACATGAGTCTTCCGTAGAAGTATCTGTAAAACAGAGGACGGTCAGCAACATGTCTTCTGAGAGCCAGCGGATGGAGCTTGCGGGTGATCGATGAGGCGCACAGCCTATTTTTGCAAACAATCCAATACCCGCAACGAATATTTGGACGCAAATCCCCATACATATAGAAGCAACAGCTATGATAACGTGGAGTATCGCTTGGCTCTGAAAAGAAAGCTAAGTTTAGCTGTTGCAGGCTTAGCTATTGCTGATAAATGTTCATGCCGGCAAAACCTGGACTTGACGGTTATTCCGAGAAGGTGCATCGAATCTTTGGAAGGAATTTGTTGGCCTTCCACCGTTAGAGGAATTTCTCTAGTGAGGAGCTTTCTAGAAAACGTAGTTGTTTGCGTCTTGCTCGCGTTGAAGCTCACCAGGTTCAACTGACCCCACTCTGGTATCCGCTGTAGGTCAGAGTTTAAGTTTTTGATTTGTTGACATGTCTGACGCTGAGATTCCGCAGATGTAATCATCCGCAGACTGAAAGACGAAACCAGGGTACAATCGTCTGCCAAACCGAAGATCTTGTTCTCTGTAGATGACAAAAGATCGTTCATCTGCAACAGAAACAAGATTGGCGAAATAATGGATACCTGAGGTACTCTTTCTTGCAACAGGAAACAATCAGACATTATACCGTCGACCGCAAATTGTATTGATCTATTTGAAAGAGAGCTACTCATCCAACCCAGTAATTTTTCGGGAAGCCCATATGCAGCAAGTATATTCAACAAGGCTGCATGCCAAACCCTATCGAACGCTTTAGAGATGTCGAGGTCTATTGCTCTAGATTTCCCATGCTTTTCTATCATTGATGTACAAACATAAGTCACGTAGGCGAGCAGATCTCCTGTCGATCTTTGCCTGCGAAAACCATACTGACGGTCGTTAATAATTCCCTGCAACTCAAGATATTTGAAGATGAGTTCATCGTTCATGTCTCTCTCTATTCCTTCGGACATGAGGAGAATAAGTGCAACAGGGCTGTAGGGTAAGGACTCCTTTCCTTTCTTTGGGATAGGTTGAATTCTCCCTATTTTCCGATGAGTCTGGCTTTCATAAGAAATCTGCAACAGACGGTTGAGAATGGGTGCCAGTTCGGGAGCACACTTTCTTAGGACGATTGGTGGTATTTCGTCTAGACCAACTGCATTCTTACAGTTCAGCTGCTTGAGAGCCCGTCTCAAAGTGCAAACTATGAAATTGAAAGAATTTTCAGGTGGAATATTCGGTGGTACTGCTTTAGATGAATCTAGCACAGATTTCTTTGAGAACAAGAGAGCAAAGAGTTTTTTGCAGAATCTTAGTATATTACATTCATTTCGTCGTGAGAAGAACATGTGCGCCAGGAATATCGAATTAGGCATAAGTCCGTACATAACAAATAAAAAATATATCTGTTGGTAGTTAGTGGCTTTCCAAACAAAAAATATTGAAATTAGTATTTAATTTCTTGGCACAGTGTATATTCTGACGCTGCAAGATGGAACACCTTTTCCCCTTCTGCTTTTCTTTTATTTTTTTGGCATGTTAAGTTTGTTTTGAACGAATAAAATTACTTTACCGTTACGCCCAATCTTTCTATATAGCATTTCACTTCTATCCGAAGTCTCAAACGACTGCCTACTTGATGGTTTATTCCTGTGAGCGTTTCTCAAAGTTTTATTCATTATTAATACGAGAACAGAACAGAAATTTCATCATTCTAATGGCTGCAAAATAGTTATAAATTCGGATGAAAATTATCATAATAAAATTACAAGACACAAACAGCGGCGTTTATGAATTTCTAATCTTTCACGTTCTAACTATTGTATTAGCGAAGAATGACTTATTTTTACAACTCAATTCTTCGTCAATATAAAAACGTTTAAATCATACCAACAGGTCGATTGTAGCACGCACAAACGAACTCTATGAAGCACAGAATAATATACCATATTATTTCCCGCCTTTATCATTATTTGTGTTAAACGACTAAAGGTTAATTCTAATACATATTTTCGATCCCTAGACACGAAGTGTTTGTTTTAACATGCTTTTATCTTATCTGCTTTACTGTCTGGCTATAGAAAAGATATATCGCATACAAAATACTATATATTTATACCTCGGATAACTAAAAAGAGGTAATCTGTCCCTTATCCCAACAGCGAGTTTCCAAATAATTGTCCGACATTTTGAAATTACTAGTTTGGTATTTTTGTCATGAAATCATTGTAGGAGGCCTCTGTAACAAAACTGGCACTGCCATATCAGGCATACAAGCTCAAAATATACAGATTTTAAATATTTCATTATCCATAGTGATTTATATTTTTCCTGCTTCAAAACGTATTAGGGGAAGTTGTTTTGGTCTTTGTAATATTTATATGTGCTACTACACTGCTGGATACAGCATGGCACTCGGCTGTTCGAATTATTATTTGATGTCGTGGAGCTTTCACAACACCCTTCCAAAATCTGGTTCGGAGGGAGGCGGAGGAGCTTCATGTTCTGACGACACTTACTAAATAGCTCAAGGGCCTTTGGGGGAGGAATGGTGAAACGAGGCTGTTCGCAGGGCGGCGTCGTCGTCGACTAGTAGCGAATGGTCAGTTACGGGTGCTGAGCAGGGGATTATATGTGAAACGCAGACGACTTTGTAATTCTCAGAAAAGAAGGGATCTACAGTAATGTGTGAAAGCTATGCAGGTCAGTTGAAATTAGTGAAACGCTGGTGTACGTTCTCCAGTCTAGCAGTTAATCCTGAAAAGAAGGAACTGATTGTTCTCACGAGGAAACAAACTATACCATCATATTCGAGGCTCATTTTCTTTACATCAAAACTCGAAATGAAGAAATGGATTAGGTTCTTGGGGACATACTAAATAGAAAGGTTAGCTGGGCTTAGCATCTCAGTTGCAGATTGGAAGGTTTTCTGCTGCCCTCATGACATATAGAAGCACGATACGTGAAGCTTGAAGCCACACGTGTTAGAGTGGTTCTTCAAAACCGTTCTACTACCCAGACCCACGTATGCCCTGCTGGTTTAGTGGGCGAGGGTGGAAAAACATATGTCGAAGCTGGATATAGAGAGATGAGCACTGATGGTGAGAAGTCTAGTGGGTGTACCCGTACTGCTCCACTAGGTGCCATGTTGGATGTCGAACCATTGCACCTAACAACTATTAGCAGGGCCTATTAAAAGCGACCACCTTCGTTGCATTAACTGATATAGAACCACGCCGAGATATACATCTGGTACACGGATGGATCGAAGACCAAAGAGGAACTAAGTAGTAGAGTTTGAAGCCAGATAAATGGGAGATGTTTCTGCCTCTCATCAGACAAGCATACAACAGTTTAGCAGTACTAGGATGTGCAAAACTGGGTAGAACTAATGAGTGCATCAGGATTCGCTCCAACAGTCGGGATGCTCTGAATGCCTGTACACACAGCATTACTTCTGTGATACTCTGAAAGTGCGTTCAGACACTGGACAACTAGCGGAAAACTACCATATCCGTCTCCTCTGTGCCTCGAGTCATAAAAGGATCACAGCAAATGAGATTGCTGATAGAGTAACCAATATAGTAGCTAGGATTACTCTAATCGGATCAAGACCCGCGGTAAAGATTTTGGCATGTGTTATTAAGGCAAGGCTGGGGGACTGACTAGCGGAATATAGGGACACCTGGTTGTCCAAGGCAAGACTGGGTACATCACCTAGTAAAACCTGGACATGGTTCGTACCTGAAGGCTATTGAACTAATACCTTGCTCCGACTTCAGATATTGAAGGCAACTTTAGATATCACATGTACAAAATACGATTCGAGAATGATTCTAAGTGCAGGTGGTGTGAAAGGAGAATCTGCGTCAAATGAGAGAATGTCTGAACCTGGTGTCTGAAATGTTGACAGATATAGGTCAGCAGAGTTGAGATCTTTGCGTAGCAGGCTGAGGTTCATTTACCGGGCTGACATTGATGGGACAAAAATTGAATATAACGATAATACGATCAATACTTCTGGCAATAAAGCGAGATCAAACTGGAAGTTAGTGAATCGGCTAACCAACATCAATAGAGTGAAGTCGTCAACCGAAATAGGAGTAGAGCGGTTCAGCCATCATTTTGCCCCAATAACTCAAAAATCTTTCAGGAATACCTAAATTCGAGTTAGATACGCGGAACTCCTTCAAAAAGCACGTTGCTCCAGACTTGACCTTCAACTTTGCGGAAGTGTCTCTCTCAGGTGAAGGTTAGAGACGCTTTGAAATCACTGAAGCCCAGCAGGTCTACTGATTTATATGGTCCATCCATTGTACTGAAAAATCGTTGTATTGACCGGATTATTTCTCCGATAACATGTCTGATAAATAAATGTATAAGAGAGGGTGTGTTCCCCGATTGCTTGAAGATATCTAAGGTAGTCCCAGTACATTAAAAAGGAAATGTGGAAGAGGTCTCAAACTACCGTCCGATTTCTCCGGTCCCGGTTTTTTCCAAGCTTATGGAGAAGATTCTCTGTAACCAAATGCAATCTTATTTTGAATCCAACAATTTATTCTCCACTAGCCAGTTTAGTTTCAGGAAGAATCAGAGCACATTGGCAGCCTTGGTTGATCTAGTGAGCGGTGTGTTTGACTATGTGGAACAGGGTTTTAACTCTTTGGCTTTGTTTTTGTGCCTTTGATTGTGACCTTCACAATAGGTTATTGGAAAAGCTGAGGTTGTACGGTTTTGTTGAGAATGGTTATCACTTGATTAAGTCGTTTCTGTCTGGGAGGTATCAGGTCTGTGTTCTAGTTGGGTTTTCTGGTTTGGTGCCAGTGACATGTCGTGTACCCCAGAGGTCCATTTTGGGACCCATACTTCTTCTTATATTCATCAACGACTTCCCTGACTTCATAGAGGATGCAAGTGTTACTCTATTTGCTGATGATACAACCTTGATTGTGGGTTTTAGGCGTTTCGACGATGTACGTCGGAGATCCGAGGAGCTTCGGGAACGAGCCTTGGTATGGTTTTCAGTAAATGGCCTAGCAATGAATGATGGTGAAACGCAACTACTTTTGCTTTCTCTGAGAGTTGCTACTACTCCTAATGATGCAGGGGAAGTGAGTTTTTGGGAGTCCATTTAGATCCCATCCTGACTTGGAGTGATCATGCCGACAACTTGTCGAAGAGGGTCAGTAGAAACATCTTCGTGATGAGACGGTTGGCATCCTCGGTGTCCCCCACTTTGCTTAAATCTGTTTATTTTGCTCCTATCGAGTCGTCACTTAGGTATAGTGTAGTTGTGTGGGGTAATTGTTCTGAACGTGACATGATCTTTAGATTGCAGAGAAGGGCAATTAGGGTATTGGGTGGCTTTGGCTATAGGGACTGCTGTCGTGATGCCTTCAGAATGGGAATATTGACTTTTCCTGCACTCTATGTACTCGAATGCTTGGTATATGTCCATTCAAACTCGGATTCTTTCAAATTAAAACTGATATTCATTCTTATGATACTTAGGCCAAAACGTCTCTCAGGAAGGATTTCTTCACACTAAGCAGGTCGCAATTTTTTTGTACAGAGTAAAATCACATGATTTCTTATTTCGCGTCTTTAAATCATATTAGTGTGGTGGCTCTGCAGTATGTCTTTTGACTGCGATACGAAGGAGATGTAATCATGTTCTTTTTCTGTGCTGCAATAATGATTTCGCGGAGCGAACGTCTTCTCAAAATGGCACTTTAAACGGCGACAGGTCGAACTTCATCTAGTCTGTCACCTGTTTCGCCAATGGATGATTCGGATTAGCAACCCAAATTATAGTCAATCAAATGGAAGACGGAAGAGAAAACTTATTGATTTATTAGCAGTTCCTCCTGAAACAAATACCGAAAGCCGCAAAAAAAGCAGTTTGTATTTAAATGATGATGATATCTGGTGGAAACCAACAGAATTTGAACACTGCTCATTTCTGAAAATAATAAAAAATGAAACACTACATCAGCTGAAAGAAAGTTTGGAATGCCGTGATTCACTAGAAAATACTTATGGCGACATGATAATTTAATAAAAAGTAACAGTACTGACCAAACTGAACTTAATATTTCAGAGAAGACAATGGAATTCGAAAGTGAAGAAGACGAGTTACTAGCAGAATATTTACCTGAATAAGTTCCAGAAATAGAAATCAGCTGTGGAGAAGTTCAAGTAGAGACAGAAAATGTACAACCTAACACTGTAACAGATATAGAGTTACCTCGGACTAAACAAAAGAAAAATCGAATTAAAACAAAGATTTTACTTCCACCATGTCCAGACAGTTGTAGAAAAAACAGGTCCGGAATATTTTAAAAGAACAAAGAAGAATTATTTTTAGTTACTTCAACTTACTCAACTTTGGAGAGAAAAGACTCTTTATTTGAAAATACCTCAAGAAAATCCCTGTCAAGATCTATAAAAGAGTTGGCCACAAGAAGTGCTCAGTAGTTTATACTTTACCTTTAAAACCAATCACAGCAGAACGGAATGATATTGTGCTGAAAGACACGAGAAGCTGGAAGACACAAAGTATAATGAAATTATAGATCAAGTGGGAATATACAGAAATAGAGAGAACACTGAAGACGTCACAAATTTAAATGGAGAAATCGCAGAAAAATCTATCGATTTGGATGAAACAATGAATGTAGAAGGGAAAGACTTAAAAACAAATAAAACACAAAAAGTATGCAAAACAATGTTTTCGCACACAATTGGACATTCATCTGATGCTATAGTAACAGAGTTTCTGAAAAATTCGGAGTTTAAGTGTGTTACAGATAAAAGAGGACTTGAAGGTGGTGAAAATATGAACGAAATTTCAGAAGAAAATTATAAAAACATCAAAGCTCATATTGAGAGTTATCACCCAGTAGTTTCACATTATAACATGAAACATGCTCCTAACAGACGGTAGCTTACAAGCGACACCTCGGTGTATAAGATGTGGAAAGATTTGAATGAGAAAACTCCTGAAAAGAAAGTTTCATATGAAACGTACAAAAGGTTTTTCACCAGAAGAATATTGGCTTCACTAAACCATCACAATATGAAATGTTGATTTTTACAATAAACTTCCACTTACTCTGAGATGCTTTGAAATGAAAAAAATTCAAGATCGAAATCAAGTAGCTCCTTATAGATCGTGTATTGTACTCTACTGAGGAGTACTTTGAAATAAATTTCTCAGATAGAATAGGGCTTACATACTATTTGTTTTTTTTTTTGAATAACGAATTTCTGTCTTCTAGTCATACGTTTCATCGAATGCTCGCTGTACTGTATGAATTTTATCTGGTTGTGCTCATCATAATTTAGTTTTTAACTCGTTGTTTCTTCTTCTCCTGTGAAGGCTGAAAGTTTTGGGTTGTTCCCAATTTTAAATTGTATATAAAATTATGACGTATGCAAACACTATTTGTTATATTGAGTGTAAAGCATTAATGAATAATTAATCAATTAACTTGGGGTATAATCGACGAGGCGCAGAAATTCTGGAACTGTCGAAGGTACACCTCGAATCTATAATAGACTCCTTTGTAAAGATAGATCAGCGGATGTAGTTACAAGAAAGAGGGACACGAAAAGCCATAGACCTAGGTGTCGATAACCATGCCGGACACCTTGATATAATTGCAACTATAAATTAACTGTTTGGTTCGTGAAGTAGGAAAGTCCAGTTTTCATTAGTATCTATACTTCAATTAAAATGGTATGATGGGAGCAGTAGGAATTCTTGAGGCTGAGATGCTTCAAGTTGATGTCATAAACGTCAGGCACACTACTCAGAGCGTTATATCGCCCCTCTGGAATAATGATCGTGATATACGAAAGACAATTTGGTCGGTCAAATGAGAGTATTGAATAAAAATAACAAAAATATACAGTGTGTTCCAACGAAAATTTGACCCCCCCTATAACTCCGAAATGAGTAACATTAGCGAAAAACACCAAGACACGTCGATTTTTGTTTCGAGGGGGAGCATTTTTCGAAATTATTCGAAACTCGTCAGATCAACCCCCTACCCCCAGCAACCCTAATTTCGAAATTCATCATAAAGAATAAGGGTCGAGTGGCACCTTACTGTAAAGGTCTGTCAATTCTCCATTCTGATTTGTCATTTTTAGAATTTTAAATTAACATACAGGGTGTCCCAACCGAGGGTAAAGTTGAATTCCTGCAAATCCCAAATACTAAATGAAATCGATTTATTTTGGCATAATGCAAGCGCAGGTTTATGCTCGGTCTAGAAAAACGACCTACACTTGTGAATTTGGAGTTGGTGCAATCAACCCCTATTTCCAGCATCCCCAACTCAAAAATCATTCGATCGAAAATAGGTCAAGTGGCACCTCGTTGAAAAGGTATTTCAATTTTCTCTTCGAATTTGGTATTTTCGAAATTCAGAATCAGCATACAGGGTGTCCTGGAGCAGGAACACTGAAAACCCAAATAACTTTTTGAAACTGGTTCATTTCGGTATAATACGAGAACATGTTTATGTCTGATTCGAGAATAAGACTCTTTTGCGTGAATATGGAATTTTTGCAATCAATCTCTTCCATTCAGCATCCCCAACTCAAAAAATCATACAAGTGATTACAGGTTGAGTGGCAAAGTTCCAGAAAGATTTTTCTATTTTCTGAATCACTGAGGCATTGGTTTCAGTTTGGCAATCGAGGTTTTCTGGCGTGAGGATCAGGATGAGGGGATGATGGAGAAACTGATTGGATGCTCATCTAAACAGGAAAACGAGATTTATTGAACTTGTATTCAATTGAAAACAAAAAACTAACTTGATTATTACAACAATTGTTCAAAATGACCTCCGCCCACCTCCATACAGTTATACAGACGATTTTCGAACTCTCTTCTCACATTAGCGAAAACTTCAGGAGTCAAAAGTCGGCATTCTGTGATAATCCTCATCCGCAGCTCCTCCAGGTTTTCTGGTCTTGTGGCATAAACTTTAGATTTTAGATGGCCCCACAAAAAAAATCAAGGGATTTAAATCTGGTGACCTGGCTGGCCACTCAACAGGTCCTCTTCTACCAATCCACCTTCCTGGGAAATTTTCGTCTAAATATTGGCGCACCTGAGCATCATAATGCGGAGGAGCACCGTCTTGTTGAAAACGCATTTCGTCCTCAGAAAGAGTTGGATCGTTCTGTAAAATTTCTGTCAATCTAGGATGTATGTGTTCCTCTAACAACTGTAGGTAGCCATTTACATTCAGATTACCCTCAATAAAGAAAGGCCCAACTAGATGATTGCCAAAATTCCTGCCCAAACGTTCAACTTCTGAGGCCTTTGCGTGTGGGCCTCTCTAAACCAATGAGGATTCTGTGTGTCCCAATATCGACAATTATGTCTATTCACTTCACCACTGAGCATAAAGGTGCTTTCATCAGAAAAACAGATGTTATTCAGAAAATTTGGATTAGCGTTTAGGTTTTCACTTAGATTTTCACAAAACTGTAAACGACGATCTGGATCATCTTCGTTTATTTCATGCACTAATTTTACCTTGTAGGGGTGAAATTTGTGATGTTTCACGATTCTATGGACAGTTGTAGCTGATACACCAGTCAGACGAGATAGTTTTCTGATCGAAGTAGTATTCTCCATTTGTAGATGACCCACTACTGCCACTTCCGTTGCCTCATTTCTGACAGGACATGCCACTTCATGTTTTTGTTTGCCACCGAACCCGTAGCTAGGAATTTGTCAACCAAATATTTAACGTACTGGTGACTGACTCCTTTCTCTTTCAGGATGGTTCCTATCGAATATCCTTGCCGTTTCTTTGGCACAACTGTTATTTCGAAAATACGTCGATACAATTTCGACCCTTTCCTCAGTGGAATAAACCATTTTCAGATTAATTTCAACTGACGAACAACAACAATAATGAGGAACTGATCTGAATAATAATAATATTTCATTGCAAAATGAGAAATAACAGATGACTGCACGCCAGATGGAAATGAAAAAATGTGAACATTTTCAATGCAGAAATCAGCTTTATTTCTTCGTAATTGATGCTCAACACATCGTACCCCAATACTTTCAACAGTTTCGAATTAATTTTAGTTGATAATTTCAAATGACGATATTGAATTTTTCGAAAGCGACATCCTGTATGGAGAGCCGAACTGAATGAAATGCTTTAATCATTCTCGAATTCAAAAACCTTTCTGAAGATATGCCACTTGAATTATTTGTATGATTTTCAAGTTGGGGATGCTAAATGGAAGGGGTTGATTGCAAAAATACTATAACCACACAAGAAAGTCCTATTCTCGGATCAAACATGTTCTCGTATACCGAAATGAACCAGTTTCAAAAAGTTATTTGGATTTTCAATGTTCCTGCTTCGGGACACCCTGTATGATGATTCTGAATTTCGAAAATACCAAATTCGAAGAGAAAATTGCAGTACCTTTCCAACGAGGTGCCACTTGACCTATTATCGATCGAATGATTTTTGAGTTGGGGATGCTGGAAATAGGGGGTTGATTGCACCAACTCCAAATTCACAAATGTAGGTCGTTTTTCTAGACCGAGCATAAACCTGCGCTTGCATTATGCCAAAATAAATCTATTTCATTTAGTATTTGGGATTTCCAGGAATTCAACTTCACCCTTGGTTGGGACACCCTGTATGTTAATTTAAAATTCTAAAAATGACAAATCAAGGTGGAGAATTGACAGACCTTTTCAGTAAGGTGCCACTCGACCCTTATTCCCTATGATGAATTTCAAAGTTAGGGTTGCTGGGGGTAGGGGGTTGATCTGAGAAGTTTCGAATTATTTCGAAAAATGCTCCCCCTCGAAACAAAAATCGACGTGTCTTGGTGTTTTTCGCTAATGTTACTCATTTCGGAGTTAGAGGGGGGGTCAAATTTTCGTTGGAACACACTGTATAATAAAATTTATTTGTTTGAGAAACAGGAGTAGAATATTCGAAATATAATCTCCGCGAGAAATATGCAAGTTGTTTCAGCACATTATGAATATAAGATCTCTAGGAACTCAGCTGGTTATCAATAGATTTCTCTGAATTTATTTTTCCTACATGTTCGAGAAAGCTGACTTTTTGTAAGACTGCCTCTTTCCAATTCAGATCAAGCATTCAGGATATTCAAAGAAAGTTTATATGAATATTATAGGTTTTGAATGTAAGAAATCAAGTGCAAAGGTAACAAAAAGAAGAGGCAAAATGGTGCTAGATATACAGGAAATTTTGAAAAGTATGCTCAAAATGAATAATCTAGATTCAAAATTTTCACAGATCAGTGCTCTATTCACGGAAATATAACCAAATAAATTTTTAAGATCATTCAAACGGTCAACCCCGACATTGGTTTGGTCCTACATGTGAGGATTCGCCATTTGAATCAGAACAAAATTCGAATTTCTGTGAAGCTTTGCCGATTCAACATACTATTGGCCTTTAGCTTTTGAAAATTTCATTGAAAATACGCAAAAATATTTTTGACAATATGAAGATTCATACCGGCTATCGTTACCCAAGTAAAAGTGATAAGTGGTAAACATCTCTAGCGAATTACGGGTTAATAGGAGAAACGAACAGAAAAGTCCGAATTTAATTGCTCGGATTTGGCTTATATCAGCTACTCGTCGCCGTGAAAGATCAAAATTATTTTGAACCAAATCCGATTTCAGGCGGAGACAACGTGAAATGCTGAACTTTCGGCAAAAAATCAAATTTAAAGGTAATTTAAAGAACTCCATAGAAATAAGATGTCCAAATTACTTGGAAATTCACTTCAGAAATTTCGGTTTTTCACTTTATTCCGGAGGTTCAGGCGCCACTACTTGAAGTAGCGAAATAGCTACTGACGGAAAAATCAGGTGCCACGTTCAAATTAACCCTTCTTTCTATCGTTTGATCAAGTTCTAAGCGCATATTTTATCAAAATTTATGCTTTTACATCCACTGCGTTCACCATGTCAAGCATAAAGCTATTATTCCTTATTCACAAATATAATAATATCAGCCGATATATTGAATCAATATTGGGTGCGCCAGAGAAAACCCGACAATTTTTTTTCCGTTATAACATTCGCAATTTTAGGGCTAGATCATTCGTTCTTGCTTCATTGGAAACCCAAAGGACTAGGTTTGTCAGAAATCGTATAGAAATTTCACTTTCCGTGAAATCCAATATGGCTGACACATTCGAAAATGTGCAATATTTCATGATTGCTGAAACGTTTTTTTTCACAAAAACTTGGAATAGGGCATTCAGTCGATAATTCAGTCTTTTCTGAACAATTTAAAATATTGATCTTGAGTATATTCCAAGAATTGATAAAAAAGTAGCGTGAAGAATTTTTTTCATTCTGATTTTCAGCTAAAATCGAAATAGTTTTTGCAACTCATGGCGTTGGCACTCCTGAAGTTGTTGTGTTTTTCATTGATGTTCTAAGAAGACAAAGAACCATATTTTACTAAAACCAACCTAAAATTTGATTTCTGTTCGAATTCGAAATGGCCGACTTTCTCAAATATTAACAATTTTCCTCGCGAATTAAACAATTTTTCGCGGTCCTAATGAATCCACTGCGTAATTCAATCACTACACATTTCCTACCATTTTGAGGTGTTGAACTCGAATATTGATTCAGAATTGTGCCAATTGTCGTCAATAATGTTTCTCTTCTTTACCATCATATGCACCTCCCGTTGTGAAACTTCTGAACATAGAACTATATGATAAATAAAAAATAATGAAATGTCATCGAGTTTCAGGTGACATCTGGTTTGAACTCGAATTTTATGTTGGTGTTGCTTGTGCTCGACCTTTGAAATTGTTAACAATGGTTTCAAAAAATGAGGATAAGAGTTTCATTGAATGTTTATTAATGCGTGGCTATACTGCTGGCAAATGCTACGCCAATTTCCAGCCCCTAGTTAGAAGAGAAGTACAATCTTTGATCTTGAGGAAAAGTTTCGGACAACAGAGTCATCAGGACGAAGATCAGGATGACTCCTTTCCAAATATCTCTGAGATCCCAACTGTTAAAAACATCTGCGAGAATAATAATACGACATGATTTCGGTTAACAAATAACATGAGTAAAAACATAAAACAAAGAATCAAAAACTCAGAATGGAATTTGAACTCCATTGGCATCCACAACCATCTTCTTCAGCTCTCTATGGATCTCGAAATAACTTCTTGATCAAGATTGTTCCGACATTCTTGAATATTTTGTCTTAGCTCCTCACAATTATTGAAAATAATACCATTTTTATACACCATTTCTTCCTACAGACCCCACAGAAAAGAGTCGCACGGATTAAGATAGGGACTATTTGGGGGCCATTGTTCTGGTTCGATGATATCATCTACGCCTTGCCTTAGATAATCCATAGTGTAGTGACTGGTATGACATCTGGCTCAATTCAATTGAAATAGATTTATTTGAATTGTGGAGGCAAACAAGATAAAATCTGATTTAGAGGAACTTGGCATAGATACTGAAATTTCTCTGAAAAATATTCCTAATAACACTCACCTTAAATATTTAGCATCTAACATTATAAAAATGAATCATTAGCTGACTTTAAACCGAGTAAAGAACAAAATATTTTAAAGGCCATCAAACAAAAATCTCAACTAAATGAAGTTATTTTACAAAAGCAGATAAGCGTAATACTGTTATTGCGTTAAATAAAATGACTACCTATTTAAAACTCTAAATTTCATTTCATCCGGAAACTATACAATTTTAAACAAAGATCCAACTATTACATTCCAGAAAAATATTAAAATTGCAATAAATGACGCTAAATCTTTAATCAAAGCAATAGATAAATACAAATTAATTTTACCAAACCCTCAACCACCTCAACTGTATTCACTCATTAAATTGCATAAAGTAAATAACCCCGTTAGACCAGTCGTATCTTACGTTACAGCCCCAGCCGTGAAATTGTCGCACTACCTTATAGATATCATTAAAAATGATGGTTCATTCAAATCAAAATTTTCTATAAAAAATTCTTTCGAATTGATAAATAACATAAAAAACGTTAACCTACCACCTAACGCAAAACTTATTTCGTTTGATGTTGAGAATTTATACCCAAGTGTTCCTCCAGGTGATGTCAAAATATTAATCGAAAACATGTTGAATTCGAATCATGTTAACCACATAATTAAATCAGAAATATTGAATCTGTTGGACGTTTGCATTGAACAAAATTATTTTTCTTTCAACAACATCTATTACAGTAGTGAAAATGGTTTGATCATGGGAAATCCTTTGAGTCCACTTTTAGCAGAGATTTTCATGAATAATATTGAACAGAAAATTCATACACATCCACTCATTTCCAAATTTCTTTATTGGTATAGATATGTTGACGACATCTTAGTATGTTTCATTGGAACTACTCGTCAATTAGACTTATTTCTTAATTTCATTAATTCCATCAATTTGAACATTAAATTCACGATAGAAATTGAACAGAACGATTCCATTAATTTTTGGACTTGAAAATCACTAAACGAAATAATAATCATGTTTTTCGGTCTTTCGTAAACCAACACATACTGATACAATTATACATAACTACTCATTACATCCAATTCAACACAAAGTTGCAGCTTTAAACAGCATGGTACATCGGTTACTCAATTTACCTTTATCAGTAGAAGATTATAATAAAGAGTTAAACATCATCAAACAGATAGCCATTAATAGTTCATATAATCCGGATATGATAGAACTAATCATTCGTAAAAACTGTATCAGAAAGCAATAAATGAAGTATATCCTATTCATAAAGACTATAAAATATTCAACAGTTTAACATTCTGCGGTTCTGCAAGTACAAATATTAAATCCTTTCTCGTCAAACAAAATCTTAATATAACTTTCAAAACTTCTAATAACTTAGGTAAACATATTGAAAATAATAAATCTCGTGTTGAAAAATCAAGTAAATCAGGAATCTATAAACTCAATTGCGGTTCTTGTGATAAAATTTATATCGGTAGGACCTATAGGAGTTTTGGCATAAGAACATCTGAACATAAACGTAGCTTCGATAAAAATAAATCTGATTCAAATTATTCAAACCACTTAATAAAAGAAAACCATTCATTCAATAAAAACTTTGACATATTACATATAAAATCAAAAATTTTAAAATTAGATCTCGTAGAAGCATTAGAAATAAATAGATACAAACATTCGGACAAGCTTTTGAATGAGCAGGTAGATGTGAATTATCCACTCCTACTTAACTTGTTTAATTAGTTTTATTACCTTTCATACTAACTGTACAATGGCTCGGTGTGGATTTTCCTGTTATTCATCCAACTTGTTCTACGATTTGTTTATAATACCATACTCTTCATTCTGTTTGTCATTCTTGATAAAGCTGCTGTGTCAGCGAAACGTCGTCGAATTTTTTCAAATAAAGTGTAGATTAAAGTTAAACCTTGTGTTTTTTATCTCATTGAAATAGATTTCATTTAGATCTAATTTGGGACACCCGGTACACTGACGGCCAGCTGAGAGTAAATAGCGTTTTTTTTGTGATATAGTACTAGTTGTTCATTTCTTTGACAAACGTTGTCAGAATAATATGAAAAAATTGTAGAATTCCAAAGAAGATTTGAAACAATAAAAATCATCCAAAAAGCTACTCATTTTCTCAACCGTTCATATTCAGCTTATGGCAACTGTACTTATTCATGTCATACAAAAAACAGCAAACATTCACCTGCATGAAAGTGAACTGAGGAGTTAACTCCTCAATAGTTAGTAACATATAATCGGGAATAATGTGACAATAATTTTCCGAATCTAATCTTATGCCTTGTTCTATAAAAATGATATTTGACTTAAAAATCCTCGAAATACCGGCAGAGACCATTGCATGCCTAGAAAATTTTTGTCTTTCCCTATGCAAACGAATTAGAGGCACATTCCTCTCTATTCCATTCGTCGGAACGCAAATTCTGTCATTCTGGCTGTCTGTTGGTGGGGGAACACTGAAAATTTTTTCGTCTGTGAACCAGATATTTTCAATTTGTCTACGTGTTTTAAATCTATTCAATAAATTTCTGCATCGCTCGAATCTGCGCTCTATGACAGCTTGAGTCAATTGAAAGTTATAGTGCCTCCGAAAATACGTTAGACCCAAATCATGTCTTATTATTCTTCTCACAGAGGTTTTTGAGATTTGGCATCGCTAAGACATTTGGAAAACAGTCAAGCTGGTTCCTGGAGTTTTGATAGGGCTGACTTCTAATGCAGAAATTCGCTGAATGTTATTCTGAAATTGTCAATTGAGATTGCAATACAAAAATGTAGAATTGATGCTTAAAACAGTTTACGAAAAAGGCGAGTACCTGTGTTCTAATAGTTCTGGCTACTTCTTCCTAATGATCCTGTTGTCCAAAACTTATTCTCAAGATCATAGATAGTACTTCTCTTGTAATTAGGGACTGGAAATTGGCATAAAATTTGCCTAGAAGTATAGTCACGTACAAATAAACATTCAATGATACGCTTATCCTCATTTGTTAAAACCATTGTTAACAAGTTCAGACGTCAAAAACAAGCAACACCAAGATTAAACTCGATTTCAAACCTGATATTGTCTAAAACTCGATGACATTTCATTATTTTTGTTCATCATAGAGTTAATGTATGCAGTCTATGTTCAGAGGTTTCACAAGTGGAGGTGCATATGATGGTAGAAAAGAGAAACATTAATGACGATAATTGGCACAATTCTGAATCAATATTCGAGTTCAACACCTCAAAATGATGGAAAAGGTTCAATCTAGTGATTGAATTCCGCAGTTGATTCATTACGATGAGAAAACTTTTTCAATGCGTGGGAAAAATTGTTCATATCTGAGGAAGTCGACCATTTTCAATTAGAAGAACGAACATCAAATTTTAGGTTGGTTTTAGTAAAAAAATGTTTCGTTGTCTTCTTATAACAGCCATGAAAAACATAACAACTTCAGAAGTGCCAACGTCATGAAGTGAACAAAAAATTCGATTTGAGCTGAAAATCAGAATGAAAAAAAATTCTCCACGCCACGTTTTTACCAATTCTTGGAATATTTTCAAGATCAATGTATTAAATTGTTCAAGAAAGACTGAGTTATCGACTGAATGTCCCATTCGAAAGTTTTAGAGAAAAGAAAACGTTCCAGCGATCTTGAAATATTGCCCATTTTCGAATGAGTTAGCCGTTAGATTTCACTGGAAATTTCGATACAATTTCTGAAAAACCTAGTCCTTTGGCTTTCCAACGAAGCAAGAACGAGAAAATTGTCCTGTTTCTTCTGGCGCACCCTATATATTTCCATTCTAGTTCAACCCAAGTCCTTTATCATTCAACCCTCCAATATAAAAGTTATACATTAGCAAATGAGGAAACAAATATTCTCCTGTGAATACCTATCTTCTGAAAACGAGAAACATTTGTGTCATCTCGTCTACAGAGGAAACTGATGAATTTATTATGAAACAAGAAAATATGAACATATTTCTCATACAGACGTTGCATTTCAAATGAACTTTGAACTATATTTCTCTGAATTCAATTCTCCAAGTTTCCAGTTTCTGTACTAATATAGAAGGATCTAAAAGAATATTAGAGGAGCTCACATGTGATTGGAACCATCTACTACATCTCCTGTTTTCGAATTAAACAGAATATTTTATGGAGAAGTAAGATTTGAAAGAATAATTACAACTTATTGATACTGCAACTAATGTTGAGCCAAATTATTTGTTGTTACACTATAATGACTTTGATTTCGTTATCTGTTTAATTGACAGTAAGTTATAAAATGGAGACTGTACTGTGTGGACAGCTTTTGTTCTTTTAGTACTGCGACTAAGTGAAATATGGTGAACATACGAATCTACTTTCTTTCACGTATTCTTTCTGCGTGAAAGTTTCATTGTCATACACAGATTTAAGCTTGCTTTCTCCGATTTCGGGTTCTTGGAAATTTTGAAAATTTTCGGAATGAGTTGAGTGCCAATATCTCGATTGTATTTGAGGTTATGTCTGAATGGTTTTGATATTATATGAGCTCTTCTTCACAATAGGCAAATATAAACATGATCGATGGATATTTTGATGAACTGTCCCTTGCAGTAAGAAGAAATATCTATTCTCAACATGGGGCTCCTTCTGATCGAACTATGGCCGTTTCTGATTCATTTGACTTGAATTTTATAAATAATTTAATTGAAACTGAGGGGCCAGTATGATGGCTAGATTTGCTGCCACTGGGCCTATACCCATATCGAGGATATGTTATTAAAGAAAGCTTTTCCAAATATTGAAGACTTGAAGCAAAGTTTTTGACATTGTCTTTGGTTACAAATAGTTTGTATCCTCAGGCATTATGAGGTATACATACAAGATAGTGGCAACATAATTGATCATTTCCATTCGATTCTATTCCATATAATAAAATAACTCGTTAGTTTTCTGTTTCAATGATACTGTTCAAAAGTTTCGTATATTAGGGTCGCTTCATTATTACAAACGATACTTCATTCAAACAAAAGTTGTCACTTGATAAAAAAACATTCAATAATTTATCTGAATTGTCATTGCAGAAATCAATTTACGAACTGTCATAATGATAACACAGAAGATACTAATGCAATTTCAATCATAGAAATAGAGTAACAAGATAAAATAAGGTAGTTATAGAAATTTCTGACTGTAGATATTCAGTTCATATGTTATATATTTTTGAAAAGGATAAAGCGACATACTGACGCTTTACTGATTCCGAAAATTTTCAAAATTCCTAAATAATTCGAAAACAGAGTGAGCTCACGTAGAAAGAACAGAACGTCGAAATCTGTTCACCATGTACAGATGTACCGGTTATGAGTAGAGATACAGTTATATGGCCTGAAGATGAGAATGATCCTTTTCTATATGAAAATGTCAATTTTCAAGAAACGGCGCACGTTAAATACATAAATTCGCAATAGAAAAAATATGGTTTTCGTTTTCTTAATTATACTTACCCTACCTTGATGTAAGTTCACTCTGAAAGATTGGTGAATGATGAGGAGGAACGTTATTGACTCACCTGGAACAAAAATGAATATCTATTAACATTTACAACTATAATCTATATCTGTAAACTTCTCTAACATAATGCTACAAGTAATACCATAAATAGGACCGATAGGAATTTAATTTTATGAAGGCTTTCTTCGTACAAAGTGTAATAATTCAAATGTTTTCATAAAGCTACTTTTCCAAATGCAAAATATCAAAAGAATAATGTTATTCAACATTGCATTTGTTGCTGAGGCAAGTTCTAAGCACGGTTTTAACTTGAACAGTCGGCTGTGTGATTATGCAGTAACTTTCCATATGATGCTTCGGTAGCACCCTCTGTCGTTTGTGTTCAACGGTCGTTATACTTTTCACTGCAAGTTCAAGCGTGAAACTACGATTTCCTAACGAAACTGTCATTTTATGTGATGGCAGTGTCATGTTATAACAAGTATCGTGCGGGTCCATAAGAGAAATACACTATACCACTGCATATCAGAGTATGAAGTCTACACACTACCAAATTTATATGGACTCATCCGATATTTTGAATATTACCTCAGGGATTTTGGAAATTTCGAAGGATTCTTAGAATTGATCTTTTTCTATATACTACAATTGAAAAGAGAAATGAATTATGGTTCATTGCAAGAAAGAAACAAATAAGAGACTCTTTCCGCATGTAGTAAAAAAATTGGAAATTGTTTTTCACACAGAGTAGGTATATTTCCTCGGCCTCAGTAGCTCGTATTACCACCTCTTGCCTGATACAAGCCTGAGTCCATCTAGGCATGCTTTGGATTAGGTTTTCGACCTCCTCTGGGGTGATATTCTGCTACTCTTCTGTGGCGGCTTGGATGAGCTGTTGTGGGATTCTTGGATTATCCTGGCGCGATCTAATTTTTCTTTTGGGATTATTCCATAAATGTTCAAAAAGATTCAGGTATGGAGAGCAAGCTGGCCAGTACAAAATAGCGTTTCCCCCTGTTTCAAGATAATGTCGCGGGAGGTTGCTGGTATACTGAGGATCATTGTCTTGCATAAACGTGAAATTCTCACCGTGGGCAACTCGCCAGAGTCTCACTATGTGCTTCAGAACTAGGTCCACGTAATTTCTAGCCGTTACACTCGCAGGAAACTAAATCGAATCTATTTTGCCTCCTAGAATAATGCCACCCCAAAACATCACACTGCCCTCTTGGTATTTCGGAATTTGTTTTGCTGCTCGGTGTCTAGCTTGTCTTTCACGATCTCTTAAAACCCGAATTTGGCGGTCATCTGATCGAACACCTATTCTGGTATCATCCGAAAAAAGAACATTTCGCAAATTCTCAATATTCCAATTTTGGTGCTCGATACACAAATTAAGTTAATGTTTCTGTTGTCTGATTAGCTCTGAAACTCTTGAGGGGCCTTCTGCTGTATAAACCTCTTGCCTGTTGCTTTCAGAAATGGCTTTTGGAGTATGTGGTGCGACGCACTAGGGTATCTTTTTGCAATTTGGCACGAAAAGCGGTCTTGTTCTTCAGAAGTGATCTTCCTACGCCTATTCTGCAGAGATTGTAGCTCCAAGTATCAGGTGTAGGATTTTGAAATCCCCCCTGTGATACCTCCATTGTGGCAGCTATACCCCTTTGTGTCATTCCTTCTTCAACGAGAGCAATTATTAAAAATCGAATTAGAACGCGTCAATTCCAACCTCACATTCATAAAACGTATTGTACCTGGTGATGAGACATGGGTTAACAGTTTGACATGCAAACCGATCAAAGAGCTTTGGAATGACGCCTTCAAACTCAACCGAACCCAAAAAAACTACGTCAAACTCGATTAAAGTCAAGGCAATGTTGACTGTTTGCTTTGATTATCGCGGTGTTGTGCAATGGGAATCTTCGCCAAAAGGTCAGATGATAAATAAAAAATATAACCTGAACTTTAGGTGGCGTTTGAGATAGCAAATTCGTCGAAAAATGCAAGATTTGTGAAAAAACTAATAGATTTTACACAACGATAATGCACAATCTCATAACGTCATCATTGAGAATGAATTTCTAACCAAAAACTCAACAAATGTGATCGATCAACCACAGTATTCACCTGATATCGCTCCTGCCGACTTTTTCTATCTCCAAATCTCAAATTACTACTTTGAGTTATCCGTTTCGAATCGATAGAGAACATAAAAGAGAATTCGTGTGGGAACTGAAGTCGATTCCGGAAGAAGCGTTTGAAAAATGTTGATGATTGGATTATTCATTGGCGTAAATGTATTATTTAGTAAGGGACCTACTTTGAAGGCGATACAATAAATTGGGATGAACAAGAAATATTTTGAGTTCCATTGACCAATTCCCGTTACTTTTATCAGAACGTATTTTGTACAGATAAGTGGAAATGTCACAGATACCTTTCGCGAATTGAAAACTAAAATTCATATCAGGCTGGTTGTTCCTTTAAAATTAGGTATGAAGAACATCAAACTTCATTCCTCAAAAATACACACGAAAGAACATTAGCTAGCCACTGCATCCAAAATGGTCACTCCTTCTGGTATTGATAAATTGAAATCCTATCTACTGTATGTGGGTCACTATGTATACGAATGACATTGAACAATCAAAGAATGACAAAGAACAGATCGTGAAATCTTCACGTTTCTCTTTTGTTACTTGAAGTCATATAAAATCAAATCACGAGTTGCAAATTAACGTGCCAACTTAATCCCCAAAACGGATATAAACAACAAAGATTTAGCGGCGTCCCGATAAAATCTTGAAGGCACAACTGTTCCAGATAATAAAGAAACATTTCAGAAAGTCATCGACTTCAGAGAAGACAGTTAACAAAAAAGTAAATATTGAATTTTGTTGATTGCGGATGTTTCCATGAAAGGAGAATGATGAATCGGCACTCGACATGGTCTTAAAATTTGAGTACCGTATGTCTTTATCTTATTATTTGGGTATCATCCAAATAAGGAAGTGCAGAACGATTTTACAAAGCGAAACAATACACTCAGTTATTTGTCTGAATGAAAAGAAGTTTTATGGGAAATAAATATTTGATGATATATGATGTCATCGCTGAATTTTGAGTAACCGCGAATATACACAAGGTTAATATATACTTGAAAACTTTATCTTCAACTGTTTATATTACAATCAACACGTGTAACAGCTTCCTGAAAAATATTGAAAATGAATCAAAAATATATAATAATGCATAAAATAATAATTGCTAACTAAAAACCGTTTTCTCTAATGACTCTCTTTGCCCTATATTAACGTAATACATCCGTAAAATTCAGAAACATTGTTTACAAAATGAAGAAGAAAAAGTATATATAGAAAAAAATTGAATCAATGATAAGTTTGATGGATGCATCTTTCGGAAATTCGTATTGATAAAATGAAATGACTTATTTTCATCTGCTTTTCACAATGTTTATTTTACGAGGTCGTATGAAAAGTTACCGACCTAACAGAGAGATAACACAATTTTCTGATTTTTTTATTTTTCAACATAGTCTCCTCGTAATTCTTTACACTTTCTCCAGCAAGTTCAGTCAAGCAGTTTAAACAGTCAATCGTGGATTTCCGCCTTGGCAACCGCTGAGAAAAGGGACATTGTCCTGGAGAAACAGCAATTTCTATTTCTATAAATGTGGCCATTTTTCCGAAAGTTCTTTTTAGTTTGTCAAGTAAACATCAGCAATATGCTTCTTTGATGGTTTTTCCTTTTTGTACATGATCAGAAAAAAAACCACAAAAACTTTTCAGCAGAAAAAACAGTTTCTTTCTCACTTTAATTCGTGAACTTTGGCGATGTTATCTTAGGTAGTAGCACTTTTTGGACTTCCTGAACGTTCATCATCTCCCATGAACTGTCAGCAGATGAACGATAAAAATTCACTAGCGTTAAGAGCTAAGAATTCTTTCACATAACTTATTTACACATATTTTTTTCATTTGTTTAGATGGTCTTTCTCAGTTTACCTGAATTCATTCATAATTTCTGTAATTCGAAAATTTCAAGGCTGACTTACCATGAAAACACGGAATCACCAATTCCGCGGTGAAAACCATTTTTGGTGAAAAATTTAGATTCGCAATTTTTCCATTGAAATTGCTGAGATATAAATTCCCATCAATCAAATAATGACTTCATACATTCAAAAATTTTGAATAATTCGTCTTGTCTCAAATTTACCTATATAGACTCCTCGCGAAGTTTATCGCGAATTCAAAAATAAATTGGACTTTCTTTTGTTTAATTAGATTTCGTTTTTGACATAAGTGGATTTAGTTATTATATATGTGTGCATATTTAATTATGGCTAAGCTGTGCTTGCAATACTATAGAAATTATTTTTCTGTTATTAGGCTTTTATAGGACTTGTCCTCAGCCTTAAATGACTTCAATAATAATAATAATAATAAGATACTTGACCAAATTTTTACCGACGGGAGGTTTATCTCGGAAGCAGAGCACTATTCCAGCAGAATTATTTCGCTCGTTTTCTACCGTTGATGTGATTCATGGAACGGCGAAAGATGTCTCCCAAATGTTTGGAATTTTTAACGTTTCCACATCTGTTTGTTATTGTTCGTATCTTTCTCGAAGTCCGGTAGCGGGTTCACCGTGTCGGTCCATAGAGGGCGACTCTCGTACGTATGTACGAGGTGCGTCCTTTCTGGAATTGATAGGGTACCCCGATGTAGCTTGGTAGGATGCTGACAAGCGATATGCGACACTGATGAGCTCCTAATAAAGGCGAAACTGCAGTTTGCCGCTTCGTTTCTCGGCATCCTACTTAGTTGCACTATTGTGGCGCTTGGGGGCTGCGTGCATGGTGGGCAGATTTGGGAACTAGCTCTCGTCAGGAGGGATTATTCATTGATCTACGGATTTTTGAATAATTCGTCTTGTCTCAAATTTATATATATATATATATATATATATATATATATATATATATATATATATATATATATATATATATATATATATATATATATAAATGTAATGAAAGTTTCACTTTCATTACTTTTCGGTATATTTGATTTCTGAACATTTCTAACCAATTATTAGATGAATCACAATTGTCGTACTGATGATTTGACATAGCCATGTAAAATTAATGATATTTTACAATAGATTTTCTTATTGATAACTAGATGTCCTGGCGAACTGCGGAGTATCAAAACGTCTTTTCATTTATACTTTCCTTTCAATATAATTACTTCTTTTACGTTATTCAGGTATTTTTTCCACTAATCGTGTGCCAATACAAAGTCGAGGTTGGTTATTATTTCGCAACATTATAACAACGATCTAACCTTTAATTGAAGATAGTGAAGCGGCAATCCTGGAAAATAGTGTGAGTTTGAAAATTCCGGTGGATAGTACACGATACCATCTTTATTAGTTGCTCTATTAAATGATTTATATATCCTCATTTCGCTTTTACGTTCTTAAGTAATATTTTATCACAGACAAATTGTGTATGACTGATGTTAGGTTAAATTTATAAGAGTGTTGTTTTAACAGTTTTTCAGGCATTTTTTGAAATTTTCTCTGCGTATGAACCATCCCGTACTTCAAGGAATATTATAAAATGAGAATTAGCGAAATAGGTTCAGCAGTTTTCGAGATTTGCGCTCAGCAAAACATTCAGCGATTCATTTCTATATTATAGATTTACTCAAACTGAATTGAATGAATTGCCATTCATTTTGTGTCGCAAACCTGGAATTCTGGATCAGAAAATACATTGAAGTTACTCTCTCACTTTCAGATTATTATATCTCTTCTTCTAAAACTGAGGAAGATATCAAGGAAATTTATATTTCTTCTAAATTTCAAACCTTGTAGTTAAAATTTCTCTCCTAAACTAACCATCTGTACTTCAAATCAATTATAGTATTACGAAAAATAATTTGATTTTGTAATATTCAAATTATAAATGTTTAATTGAAGGTCAAAATTATACACGAATTTGTTACGTTCAATTTCATGCTCAAGAATATCCATTGACATCCTGAAAATGTGAACATATGTCATAAAGGAAAATTAAGGATACAGAAATTAAATGTTTTATAAGAATCGAAACCGATTACTGTTCCTCATTCTTGGAAGAAGGCGATACCTGTCATAGCACATATGTGGCCGCCAAAGATAATTTAATGTATATGTTCACTGGCTTCTTGAACTAGAAGAGGGCTAGATTTTAGGTTATCCGAAAAAAATTCAATGAAAGCGAGTTTCACATATTACTAGTGTGGTGTGGCACTAGCCCTGTAAACAAACGAATTTTTATAGCAAGAGGTTTAGCTAGATGGACCACCACTGCTTTCAGTCTTTCGTGAACCTGATTTTTTTTGGATCTGCATTCTTTCTGGAACCTGGCCTTTCAGCTCTTCAGAGCATTAACCATGGACATATCTGTAGCTGCTCATGCCAGCTAACTCCGGTGTTGACTGCGATGCATGATCAGAGGAGGTTTTCTAACAGTGACTTTTCTTGGGAACGAGTCGATTGCGTCTTGTTCGCGTTGAAACTGACCAAGTTCAACCAGCCTCACTCTTCTTCAAGTCTGAATTTGGTTCTATTTGTTCAGTTCTTACTTGATGAGCCTTTACGGATATTATCGAGGCTTTTGATCGAATTTGTCAGTTTTAGACATCAAACTGTAGTCGGCAGGTTTTGTGGGACAACTTTTGAATAGGAATGAAAGTTACTGTATGCATAGGATGCAAGTTGTCAAGCAAAAAGTTTTAAACACAGCGTAACACAGCTATATTTATAAGCTGTGACATTTTGAAATTGTTATTCAATTGTTATTGCAGGCCTATTCTTGAGTACGCCACGACTGTCTGGTCACCTTTCTATCTGGAGCATTCAAATGAGTTTGAGGGGATCCAGAACAAACTGTTTCTCTATATATCGTATAAAATGTAAGGGCTGAAGTGAACACAAGAAACCTATCCGAAAGAAGAATTGTGCTGGATTTTCTCTTTCTCTGTAGATGTCTTCATGGTCAGGTGATTGTCCCGATTTGTTGTATCTGATTGGTCTTCGTGTTCCTGGGAGGATTACTAGGGGTGAGCCTCTCTGCAGTCAACCTCTTCATCGGATAAATTATAATGCCAACTCACCTGTTTTCCGTTTGCTACGATTAGGTAATAAGTACCTTGATGCATACTGGTGTTTCAGCCTCTCGCCTGCTGAATTGAAGTCGAAGATTCATTCAATTATTTTTCCTACTGTATTTAACTGATTTCAATTCATGTATATTGTTTTTGTTTCTTTTTTCTTATATTCTAATTTCAAGGTTCATACCGTTAATAAATGAATTGTTGTTGGTATGAATACAAATCTTTCGTAAAATGTAGCTATTAATTTATTATAAATCATAATATTCATTGTGTTATATCGAATCATTATTCATCGGTGTGATATCGTACATAAACCATAAATTTGATATTATATTTTGAAAACTTTATGTAGAAGTTAAATATTATTTATGTAGATGGGAACGAAGAAACTTTTTGTTTACTGAATAATGATTATGGGGTAGATAAAATAAATTATATTGTTATAACCATAAGAATATTTCGTGGATCCGTGAATATCATTTGGGAGAATTGAGACAGTGGAGTAGAATACGTGTGAATACTAAAGGTGTGTACCATACCTCTTGAGATGTGAGAGAGAGAACATCCCTTTAGTTGACTAGGGTGCGTTTAGAAATGAATATTATGGTGGAGCCTTGTGACATCATCAGAAGATCAACATACCCTGTTGGCATTAGTTAACGGACCATTATTGTTTAATTAATTATATAACTGATGGATTTATTTCATGAATATGAATTAATATCAGATCGTCTATTTCGTCCATGTGCTCCAATTTTTCAATATAACTTTGGCATCAGATGTATCTGCTCTGATGATGGTAAGATCTTTTTTTGTTATGAATTTTATAATGTTGTGGGTTAGATAATTATTCTCAATAAAACATAGCACAATCACTTGAGGTTTACCGATTCCAAGAATCGTTCAGAGATGAAAAAACATTATCAATATGAGATTGAGATGAACATTTAGTGGAGTATAATTTTTACTGAATATTTTGAATTACCATTCTATCTAACTAGACCTCGATACATATACTTCTTTCAGCCTAATCAAACGATCTTCTAGTTCATACTTCTATTATATCTGTATATTATTGAGTGGTTAAAATGAACCATATTGTTAGTACAAGCAAGTGTGGTGGGAAATACGTGTAGATGCCAAAGGTGTGTAACGTACCGCTCGAGCACGTCCTCTAGGTTGATTGTGGATCGTTTAAAATGGACATGAATGTGGCACCGTGTGACTAAGGAATGAAATCTCAGTATACCAAGATCTGGCTATACCAAGATCTGGCAATACCGAGATCTCCCACCTTTTCTGCAAGATCAATCTCGCACCCAAAATCATGCGCGATCTCGCAAGATCTGCAAGATTGGTATTACGTTAATTTCGGTTAGCTTTCAGTGCTTTTACTTGTTGTTGACTTATGTAAACAATGTACCTATTCCCGGCGGCAACACGTGGCGCTAGGGCCACTGGGCGATAAGGATGAGTAAGGCGAGACGTTTTCGGTTGTCGTAAATTTGTCATTGTTTTGCGAGCCTGGACGTGTCAGAGTGCATGGCAATCTGCAGATTTATAAACTATTTCAATAACAGTTGAAAATAGTTTCTTGTGTGTTCAAGTTCTCGCGGTCTACTCGTTTTGTGTTAAAATGACAACAAGGGTAGTTTATAAAGAGTTTCAAAGGGAATCAGAGGTATGGAAATACTTTTTAAAGGAAAGGATGGACAAACTGTGCAAATTGTCTAAGTCTATTTCGAAAACAACTTACTGTCCAAGCGCAAATTTGATACCTCCCATAAAAAAGTGACAGAAAACATGACTCTGGTTTCATTTAATTCTTCAATGCTGATCAATGCTTCCGCGTCAGTAGGGCAACCTCCTCTAACCGGTACGAAGAGGCAGATATCGAGGCAAATATCTGATTCCTTTTCGTCCCTACAAAAAAAATTTCTTTGGAGGAGAGAATTTCGAGGATGATTTCTAAAGATGGCATGACTATTAGATCTTTTTGCACGTCGAAAGACTTGAGAGAATTATTTGCGACTAGTGACTATAAATTACCTGCATCGCCAAACTCCATAGAACAGATTGTTATTGATTATGGCATGAGTTTGAAAATGAAAGTTTCGCAGGATGTTATGAATCTAAAAAAGAATAACCATAGATTCAGCCTCACTCTCGATGAATGGACTTCATGCAGAAACAGGCGCTTCATGAATGTGAATTTTCAGAGAACAAAAATATGTTCTGGAATTTGGATCTTGTGCGCAGAATGCCTGCAGAGAGTTGCATAACTATTCTGAAGAATAAATTATCAGAATTCAGATGAAGATATAGTAGGTGTTACTACAGATGGGGTCAGTATAATGGTGAAGGTTGGGCGACTCATGAATCCTCTTCACCAGCTATGCTACACTCATGGCATTCAATTGGGAGTTATAGATGTGATTTACAAATCAAAACGTGGAACCGAAACGCAAAGAAAAAGTACAAAAGACACAGTCGTAGCTCAGTCAGATGTAGAGGAGTCTGACGATGAAGAATTTGATGACATTGATAATGAAGGATTTGACTGCAGATTACCCACTGTAGATGAAGTTGACTTAGTCCCAGAATTTGATCACCTTATCGAAAAAGTAAGACAAGTAGTTCAACTTTTTGAAAAATCACCTACGAAGAATATCATTCTTCAGAAATATATGAAGGACGAATTCAGCAAAAATATGCAACTCGTGCTGGACTGCAAAACACGCTGGTCTAATCTTGCAGATATAATTTCCACATTCAATAAGGTGTAAGCAAAGCCTTGATTGATTGCAATCTTGGATCGAATACAAATCAAAGTTTCCCAGACGAAGAATATCGTGCTTTATCAGATTTAGAACTCGTATTTCAGCCTATAAAACTGGCCGTGGAAGTACTATGTTGTCGAAATTAAGATTTGTTAACTGCCGAAACTACTCTGCAATTTATGGTGGAAAAGTTAGAAGAACTCGGAACACCAGTAGCTCAAAAATTTCTGAATCCATGAGAGCTCGGATTAATGAACGCCGAATATTTATGACCACAGCACTGTACTATTTGACAAACTCTGTCCAATACGACGTATATTTGAATCAATCTACAAGTGATCAAACTTTCAAACTCCTTCCAAAATCTTCAGTCAAAAACAAATAATAAAGTTAATCGGAAGGTTACACAAGAACAGTACCAAAGATGACAAAATCCAGGCAATAAACAAAACAAACCCTCTACATCTTCAGTTGCAGATGAAGCCATTAGTGAAAGTGATGATGACGATTCAATTTCATTAACTGCAGTGAAAAAAAAAAATTCAGAGCCTGAAATGGCGAACGCTTCTCTTAGTCTCGATGAGGAATTGGATTGAAAACGCGTTCGCAGAAACGTGTGGCATCTTTGTCATCGTCACTTGATATGATTTTGATGAAAGAAATCAATTTGTACGAGTCAGGAGGGTCAAAAGGACAAAATCTACAGTTCGATCACCAATGTCTTTTATCTGTAGTACCAACAAGTGTCGAGGCAGAACGGGCGTTTTCCTCAGCTGGTTATCTGGAATGCAGCATTCGGAGTTGGCTGGCAGATGAAACCCTAGATACTTTTTTTTTGGGGAGTTATTTTCAAGTTTTAGAATAATATGTTATTTTTTGAATAAAAACTGGTTAGCTTGAAATTTTATTTCTCTATTTTGGTCCTGAAGAAATCCACATACCCTGTTGGCGTCAGTTGAACGACCATGTGGTACATTCTTTAGCAAATTATATTGTTGATGAATTAATTTTGAAGAAATTCTGATATCAATATAAAGATACACTTTTGTCTGATTTCTACAATATTCATCTTTGATATACAGACCAGTTTCGATGGTTTCGTCATTTCCAAGTAAATGACATAACTGAGAAAACTAGGAGATATTTATTACCTAGATCACTGGTATTACACCAGACTCAACTGTTTTGAATTTTGAACTTGGCCAATACAGTAGTGTGAAATACATATTGAAATGTTACCAAATATTTCTCGAAAAGTAGCGCATTATTTTATTATCACATCAGAAGTAGTAATATTCATAATATTACATTAAGTCGTTATTTATCGGTATAATATCCTTCGTTAACCACAAATTTAATATTTCACTATTGCTCCTGAAGAAATCCACATACCCTGTTGGCGTCAGTTGAACGACCATGTGGTACATTCTTCAGCGAATTATATTGTTGATGAATTAATTTTGAGGAAATTCTGATATCAATATAAAGATACACTTTTGTCTGATTTCTACAATATTCATCTTTGATATACAGACCAGTTTCGATGGTTTCGTCATTTTCAAGTAAATGACATAACTGAGAAAACTAGGAGATATTTATTACCTAGATTGCTGGTATTATACCAGACTCAACTGTTTTGAATTTTTGAACTTGGCCTATACAATAGTGTGAAATACATATTGCAATGTTACCAAATATTTCTCGAAAAGTAGCGCATCATTTTATTATCACATCAGAAATAGTAATATTCAGAATATTACATTAAGTCGTTATTTATCGGTATAATATCCTTCGTTAACCACAAATTTAATATTTCACTATTGCTCCTGAAGAAATCCACATATTCTGTTGGCGTCAGTTGAACGACCATGTGGTACATTCTTTAGCTAATTATATTGTTGTTGAATTAATTTTAAGGAAATTTGTTCTGATATAAATATAATGATACACTTTTGTCTGATTTCCACAATATTCATCTTTGATATACAGACCAGTTTCGATGGTTTCGTCATTTTCAAGTAAATGACATAACTGAGAAAACTAGGAGATATTTATTACCTAGATTGCTGGTATTATACCAGACTCAACTGTTTTGAATTTTGAACTTGGCCGATACAATAGTGTGAAATACATATTCAAATGTTACCAAATATTTCTCGAAAAGTAGCGCATTATTTTATTATCACATCAGAAATAGTAATATTCATAATATTACATTAAGTCGTCATTTATCGGTATAATATCCTTCGATAACCACAAATTTAATATTTCACTATTGCTCCTGAAGAGATCCACATACCCTGTTGGCGTCAGTTGAACGACCATGTGGTACATTCTTTAGCTAATTATATTGTTGATGAATTAATTTTGAGGAAATTCTGATATCAATATAAAGATACACTTTTGTCTGATTTCTACAATATTCATCTTTGATATACAGACCAGTTTCGATGGTTTCGTCATTTTCAAGTAAATGACATAACTGAGAAAACTAGGAGATATTTATTACCTAGATTGCTAGTATTATACCAGACTCAACTGTTTTGAATTTTGAACTTGGCCAATACAATAGTGTGAAATACATATTGAAATGTTACCAAATACTTCTCGAAAAGTAGCGCATTATTTTATTATCACATCAGAAATAATAATATTCATAATATTACATTAAGTCGTTATTTATCGGTATAATATCCTTCGTTAACCACAAATTTAATATTTCACTACAAAAATGTTATGACGCAGTAGAATATTAACGAACAAGCATTCACATTCGAGTGCCCTATATTCGTGCTAACGCTTGAGATGAAATATATAAAGAGTTAGAGAAGGTGAAAACAATTGCCTGAGCGTAGACAGGAAATTAAAATAATAAATCCCGTCCCGCCGGAGGATATGGGGAGGTTGTCCTAGTGGTCTCTACTGCAATAATATCCAGAATGATAGAATGTGTTTCTGCCAGATCAGTACTAATCTAGAATAATTCAGTAGTTATAATCTTGACAAGCTGCGTTCAAATTTGAGTGTCACGGAATGTAGATTTTTGGACGACTAGTCTTGTGAAATAATCATAGCTGTCCTAACGTGACTTCGAAACACACTGCTCTAGACAATACTACTTCACCCCCTTGACACTTTACCTATCTGAAAAACCGTAGTTCCGTCGGCAGGCAATGGGGTTATGCTGAATTTGGTCCTATTTATAGTTTGGTAGCACTAAACTAAAGGATTCTGAGAATAACTTGAGCGTAGCAGTTTGAACATGGTGGGGAACATCTTACATCTTGTTAAGTACTTTTATCATATACAGACATGAAGTTCAGCTTCGTGTCCGGCACTTTGCATTCTGAAATCGTGACGAGATGCTTAGTATGAAGTCTGAGGTAGCAGAACCTAGAACCAACATGGAGCTGTTATTCCAGATCATCATTTTTTAGAAGACATGAATGCACCAGCTCCAAGGACCGTCTACTTGAAGGCTGCGTTTGGCTCACATATGATTCCAAGACTGAAAGGGGTATTGGAGCTGGTGTATATGGTCGAAGAGCAAACGATCGGCCTTGGCGGACTTGCGTCTGTTTTTTATTCAAAAATATTCGCCACTGACCAGTGTGCTAAACTCGTGTTTACGGAGGTATTACCAAGTAGATCAATAAAATTATCACCGATAGCCAAACTGCACTGAAGACATTTTCGGAGGTGATAAACTTTCATAAGTAGTCGGTTTTAGTTCTTATTGGCCAGATTATGTAGGATTCACATCCTTTGGGAGGTGTGCGTACCCACTAAAATCTTCCTCCACGTCTTCACCCTAGAATCCCCTTGAGACCGCCGTGCAATACTACTTTAGGGAGCAAATGTTTCAATTTTATGCGTTGTTCAATCTTCAAGATTGTTTCCTCTGTTCGCTGTTCATCTTTCTATTCGTGGTCTATTTTGTCCTACATAATCTTTTTCATTGAATTTTCAATTATCGTGAGATAGTTAAAGTTTCCGTGTTTCCTTTCTAACAAGGGTTTAATCATCAATATATATCTTATCGTCCATCAAACGGTACCTTCTTGCGTCCATCTGTCCTGCCATATTCCTCAGTTTCCTTTGCTCACGCTCAGCTAGTATTGCTTCATCGTTTTGCACGTTTCACGACCAAGATATCTATTGGTATCAATTTCCATAGGACTAGGATGTTGGAGCAGATTCGTAGGCCCGAGTTATCCTTATAGCCATGATTTTCGATTCATTCAGGAGTTTCTTTTTATATTAATGTAGACCCTGGAGGAGGAAAATATAGGAAATAAGTGACTTGTTGTCTGCTGAAGATGGTCGTGGAACTGAAACTGCAATCCTGTTTTCAATAAATCACTTGTGATAGTACAAAACATAGTTTTATTTCTTATTATCATCATCTAAACAAGTTAGGATTGATTGAGGATCCTAGATGTCTGTAAGTGAAAAAAGAGATAAAATCAATGGAACACGTTATGTGCAAGTGTCCAGCTGGGAACAGAGTCAGACTGGAGGAACTCAGATCTAACAAACGGAAGCTGATTGAGCTCATAAAGCTCTCACTCATAAAGCTTATATTTTTCACAAGACGTGGAGACTTTGGGTGAAATTCAGGACAGAGTGTGCTACAATAGTCCACAGGGTCACAGTGGCCAGGCAGCTAGGCTGTCCTGACTCAATACCTATATCTATCCATTCATTCCAACCCCAAAAATTTAAATTGATCAATGAACCCGTTCCCCAGATATTTCTAATGGGCCCTATTGCTCGAGCAGCCTGTATAATTGTTGTTTTTGACATTTCTGAAAACCTCCGGACAACTCACCCATCTCTGAAGGAAGAACCTTATATAATATTTTATTCATTCTACTGGGTGATTCACTTGTGGCGCGGTACTCTGTAACTCGTACACTCTTGAAGATTTCATTTTCGTTCTGACAGTATTGTATTCGGAAAGACAGAATCTACTTCAGCAATTTATTTTGCAGTAAACAGGGTGTCCCAATTTTTCATAAAAAAATCTTGGGCGAATTTTTTAGATTGGAAGACTACTTTTTCGTTCAAGATTCAGGAGCGGCCTAAGCTCTGCTATAATGTCTCTAAGTAATAAGTTTTTCGGTGAGTAGTGTAACAATATTTTTTTTCCGTAAGAATTCATGAAAATAGGGTCTCACATCATCGCATGCTCCTTCGGCCAGAGAGGATGAATACTTTTTCCTTTCGTTATCTCATTGCCCAAGGATAGCATTATTGATGAATTGAAACAGATTATCCTCATATTATACAGGAGTGATTTAAAGAAATTATTGAATATTGTAAATCTAAAAATATCATATCTTGATTTTTTCAAATCGAACACCCTGTATTTTATTAATCATGTCAAAGCATAAAATATTGTGCTATATTTTTGCAGAAGTAACTTTATCTTCATCTTCGATCATTTTCGAAATATTCGATTATTTGTAAAAGTTTTTGATGAAAATTTTACAAACCGTATCAAACTCATCAATAAGCATCATTATTAGCACAGAAGCTTTTTTCTGTAATGATTTGAGTAATAAAAATGAAACCTAAACAAGATAATTCCTTTAACGAATGATAAGATCAAGATGATTAAAACGTAAATCGACGCATGTGTTGCCTTTTTTTTTTCATTTGTGCCTTCTGTCAGGTATCCGGACATATCATATTCTGTAGTTTACATGGTGAACTCATCATTGTTTGGTTATTCAACATTGTTAAAGTGAGGTTTGAACCCAATTTTGTCGATTGACTGCCATGGAGTTCTCCAAAGAAGAAATGGTTGATATAATTTTTTTTTGGGTGAGTGTGATAGAAATTCTTTGTTGGTAAATAGAGTTTATGCACAAAGGTTTCCTGATACAAAAACATGAAAAACCAGAAACTGCAACAGCTGAAGACAACCAATTATCAGTTTCGTTGACAGTGACAGAGGACCCATATAAAAGCCAAAGAGAGATTTCTCAGTTAACAGTTACAAGTCAAACTTCCGTCCAGAGAATCTTGAAAGTAAATAAATTTCATGCATATCATGTACAGCTGCACCAGGACCTGAACAATCAAGACTATGAGAATCGAATCAATTTTTGCAATTGGGCAAGTGACAAAGTAGCGGAATATCCAAATATGTTTGGCAGAGTTCTTTTCTCGGACAAGGCAACTTTTCACAAGAATGGGCTTGTTAACAGGCACAACTTTCATTATTACGCCACGGAAAATCCACACCTTATGAGACAAATAGATCACTAGCGTCGTTGGTCCTTGAATGTATGGGCCGTTAAAGTAGATGGATATCTAATTGTGCCGCACTTTTTCGACGGCACCTCTATAGTGAAATGTATTTAGATTTTCTGCAAAATAATCTACCAATGTTACTTACAATGTACCAGAGCATATAAGACAAGATTAGTCGTTTCAACAGCATGGAGCACCAGCAAATTACTCACATCAGGTTAGGGAGCATTTGAATCATTTATTTTCAAACAAATGGATAGCACGTGGTGGTCATGTTAGATGGCCAGCTAGGTCTCCGGATCTTACAAGTCTAGATTTTTTTCTAGTGGGGTTAAATTTAAGGCATCGTTTACCAGATTCCTTTTACAACACAGTTGGATATGAGACAGAGAATATTCGACGCCTTTCAGTCAGTTAATCGGCAAATGTTGTAGAGAGTTCAACAGTCTTTCTTCAGAAGGATTGAGTTGTTTTAACAAAGAAACGGGCAACATTTTGAACACTCATTGAAATAGATCAACACCTTATAGATCATCTCATCAAAACCCATCTATTACGTATTTCATACACGACTACCTTAAAATATCTCCATTTCTCTGATCAAGTATAATCATATGTACTAATAAACTCTTCTTTCGCCACCTCAGATTTTATCATTTTGGTTTATTTTTCTTTCGAAAATTGTCGAAGATAAAGATGAGGTTACTTCTGCACAAATATGAAAAATATTTTATGAGTTGACGTGAATAATATAATATAGGATGTTCCATTTGAAAATATCAAGATATGATATTTTCAAAATTACAATATTCAATAATTTTTGAGTCACTCCTGTATAAAATGGGGATAATCTATTTCAATTCATCAATAAAGCTATCCTTGGGCAATAAGAAAACGAAAGGTAAAAAGTATTCATCCTCTCTGGCCGAAGGAGCATGCGATGATGTGAGAGCCTATTTTCATGAATTTCTACGGAAAAAATATTGTGACGAAACGAAAAATCATATCAACCATTTCTTCTTTGGAGAACTCCATGGCAGTCAATCGACAAAATTGGGTTCAAACCTCACTTTAACAATGTTGAATAACCAAACAATGATGAGTTCACCATGTAAACTACAGAATATGATATGTCCGGATACCTGACAGAAGGCACAAATGAAAAAAAGGCAACACATGCGTCGATTTACGTTTTAATCATCTTGATCTTATCATTCGTTAAAGGAATTATCTTGTTTAGGTTTCATTTTTATTACTCAAATCATTACAGAAAAAAGCTTCTGTGCTAATAATGATGCTTGTTGATGAGTTTGATACGGTTTGTAAAATTTTCATCAAAACTTTTACAAATAATCGAATATTTCGAAAATGATCGAAGATGAAGATAAAGTTACTTCTGCAAAAATATAGCACAATATTTTATGCTTTGACATGATTAATAAAATACAGGGTGTTCGATTTGAAAAATCAAGATATGATATTTTTAGATTTACAATATTCAATAATTTCTTTAAATCACTCCTGTATAATATGAGGATAATCTGTTTCAATTCATCAATAATGCTATCCTTGGGCAATGAGATAACGAAAGGAAAAAAGTATTCATCCTCTCTGGCCGAAGGAGCATGCGATGATGTGAGAGCCTATTTTCATGAATTCTTACGGAAAAAAAAATATTGTTACACTACTCACCGAAAAACTTATTACTTAAAGACATTATAGCAGAGTTTAGGATGCTCTTGAATCTTCAACAAAAAAGTGGTCTTTCAATCTGAAAAAACTCCCAAGATTTTTTTATAGACAATTGGGATACCCTGTTTACTTCAAAATAAATTGCTGAAGTAGATTTTTACTTTCTAAATACAATACCGTTTGAACAAAAACGAAATCTTCAAGAGTGTACGAGCTACATAGCACCGCGCCACTGGTGAATCACCCAGTATTACCTAATCTTCAATATACAATAGGTGGCCATGACGCCTATATAAATCATCATTAAGCATTAAGGGCTTCCGTACTATCAGTAGAGAGAAAGAAAAACGTTAACTTAAATGTTTCTGTTCGATGAAGTAAATCAATTTTCAATGCATTCATTTTTGTACAAACCTGCTAGCAATATATCCGATTTCAAACTAACAAAACGTGAATTATATAGCAGCAAATAAGAAAATTATTCTCAAATTCATCACCAAGCATATTAAAACTTTTGATACATCTATATCTAATGAAAAAATGGATGAAGGTTTTGCCCTTGAGAATACTTTCGTCGTTACCTCTGGACGTATCCCAGCTACACTAGGGAAGTGACCGCTATCCTTTATATGTTCATATCAAAAATGGTAGAGTGTATTCTTTTCAGTCATGTCACATTTAGCAAAGAAGGCTGCCTGAAAAGATCTGACGTCGGATAAATGGATATTTACATACAATATAGACGAGACCTCTGTTGAACTGCCAATGTTAAGGAGTCGTAATTTACTTTTATAATCGCTTCTTTTGCCGTCATGTTCGGGACTTTTATACCGGATTTTGATGTCACTTTTGAACTGGTCGTTAGATCTTTTACGCTCAGCGAATGGCTTTTGTAACATTTCTGTGGAATTTCGATAGAAAACTCTGTATAGAGAAACCGGAAATTTTTCGGTTGTAGCACAGTATTTTCGTCGGAAAATATATTTCTCGTGTCTAGTTTTCCAGAGCAATATTGATATTTTAGCGGTGTTGGGCGAGATTTCAAGTAGAAATATGAAATGTGCTTTGAACCCTAGTTTTTCAAATTTTGGTTGAAGAATTTTTAGAAATCTTAGAAAAGGGAATATCATTTTCGCAAAACATTGAAAGCGTTTTCAGATTCGTTTATGCAGCTATGCAATTTCATGAAAAACAGCTCAATGACTATTAGAGGTAGAAATTTCGTCATATTTCAAAACCTCCTCTTTACTAATAATTATATTTCCATCTGCGAAAACCTTCTTCAAAGACATAGAATAAGAGATAATCAAAATATTTCTAGAAACCTTGGTTTTCTGATTACCATAGCCAACAGAATGAAAGATCGCCTTGAAGTCATAATATTGAAAAGAAAATCGAAATCAACGCATCGCCAACACTTATATACTGGCTAACTGTTGATCTTACAGTAAGGACGGAGAAAACGATTGACGGTAGATAACTTGTCTTCTTTTTAAGACATGGATTGGAAAAGAACCTCGTACAACTATTGGGGGCGTGCCTCATACCACCCACTTGGAGAGAAATATGAGTAGTTTTCATTCGTACCAAAGAAGAAATGGATTATTTACACCTAAAACATACCCACTAATCGGTCTCTCATATTTTCTACTGAAAACTCTAATAATAATATAATGATATATATATTGAAAACTCTATATATATATATATATATATATATATATATATATATATATATATGGGTCAAATATATTCCGCACTTCTCAGCATCCTACCAAGCTACATCAGGGTACCCTATCAATTCCAGAAAGGACGCGCCTCGTACATACGTATGACACGGCGAACCCACTACCTCAAGTTTATATATATATATATATATATATATATATAACAGAAAACTAACTGAGACTGCGTTTCTCCCGTATTTGAAAACTCCCCCAAAACAACAAGTCAACTCTGGTTATCAGTTGGAGATATCAGAGATGCTTTCAATGAAACTACTCTCTCCTCAGTCTGTATTAATCCACTTCTGGATATAGACCTCCTCCAAATTTTTTCATCTGCCTCTATTAGCAGCTGTTTGCATCCAGTTTTTCCCCGCGATCTTCTGGATGTCATCTTTCCATCTGAGCTATGGTCTTCCCATGCTCTTTTTGGTAGTTCTTGGTCTCCATGCGAGCAGTTCGTTGGCCCATTTCGATGTGTTTTGCCTGGCTTTATGGCCAGCCCATCTTCATTTCAATTATGCTATCCTTCTCAGCACATCAGTCACTTCAGTCCTTTCTCTAATATCATCATTCCTCACTCTATCTCTCAATGAAATTGCCATCATGGTTCTTTCCATAGCTCGGTATGAAACTTGTAATTTATTGGCTGGTCTTCGAGTTAGAGATATTGTTTCAAGGCCATATGTAAGGACAAGAAGAACACACGAATCAGAGACTTTTCTTTTAAGGTTGAGAAGAATATTTCGGGACTTCAAAACAAAGCCCAGTTTTCCAAAGGCAGCCCAGCCCAAACCCACTCTCCTGGAAGTTTCACAGGTTTAATTTCCTTTTCCAAGTTTTAGTTTATGGCCTAGATATATGTATTCGGTCACATTTTCTATCACCTGATTTTCAATCGAAATGTGTATGTTTTCTGCACTCCGAATTTTGGTTTTATTCAGGTTCATGCGAAGGCCGACTTCTCCAGATTTTTGGTGCAGTTCTTCTAGCACGGTTTTGAGTTCTTCACCATCTAACCTCAGATGGTTTAAATGTACTCCATCGATGTTGATTCCTTTGTTATTCCATTCTAAACCTTTGAAGACGTCTTCTAGGGTCAGCGTAAATAATTTCGGAGAAATAGTGTCGCCTTGATGTACTCCTCTCTCTCTATGTAGAATTTATCTGTTATGTTGATATGAATAAAATAAAAATAAAACCACGCTCTCCAACATTTATTGAACTCAAGTGTGGGGAATTGAATGCGGATCCACCGTTTATTTACCCAGTTCGTTGTCCAAAAGAGCTGCATAAACAAGTACTGGAGAAGCTGGGATAAACGGAGTAGTTTTCCTAGGCATACTACAGGAAGATGTTTTACCTAAACCAGTGCTATGCAATCCTGTTCTGAATAGCCTTTCTTGCAATCTCAACTCAAAAAGACTTCACTGCATAGCTTATAGAGACGACGTAAGAGTCTTGCTAAGAAATATCAATGAATTATATGCAGCATAGTCCATTGAGCGCAATCTCTTCATGAACATCTCGGAGACAGAGATTATGTTCTTCATGAAGAAAAAGAAGCTGGAAACCATTGAATAAAACTCTTTCTTCGCTGAAAGATTCGTTCGAACCAATGAAAATTTTGGGCGTTTTATGAACAGTAAGTTTAAATGAAACGCAGGCCTAATAGAAGAGATTCAATAACACTATATATCTAATGAAACGTGCTTCAAGACAGTGAGAAAGACCATGAAACGGTCGTATGAAAACAAACATACGATGGATGTTTAATCCTACTCGGGTACGCAGGCTGGGCTTCATAAATACAACCAGGATTATACGTACTCTGCTGTATTAGGCACCATCTTATCTTTTTCTGGATGAGGTGGCTCAGAAAATGAGTTAGTGCTTGTAAACTGATGCCAATCTATCCGAACCGACATCATTTGATCCTAGTTCATTTTCGACAAACTTTCTTATCACGAGACGAAAATGGATCTGCTTCTGAAAGACTTTTTAAAACAACGCATATGATTAAAGAAGGGTAGGATGAAGACGTGGAGGATACTCGGGATCCGTAAACCTACATTGACCATGTACTTCGAACGCATGCAGCAGTATAATGAACAGAGAGGTGACAGGTATCGCAATGGATGAAAACTGATGAAAGAAAGAAACTGATACCATCAGAGTCTACATAGCAAATGGAGAATCAATACTATCCTTACGGTTGGCGTGAGTATGTAATCAAACAATAACAGAGAAATCTAACTTAACCCTAACCTGATGGAGGAAAGAAACAGAAACCATCAGAGTCCACATAGCAAGTAAATAATCATTACTTTCCTTACGGTTAACGTGGGAATATTATTGCACTTCTATGTGTTGGTTAAAGGACAGCAATAGTAGAAGGTAATGTCATGTCCGAAAGGTCGAATAGTTAAAATATCCTAGAGCAAACAAGAGCACAAATACTCAAAGACCACACCCAAGAAAAGTTCAGGGTGCGAGCGGAAGGAAGAAACGATTGAACACATTTTGTTTTGAGAATTTATGACCGATTTGAACTATCAGTAAAGTACATACACTCGGTGGGGAATATGTTAGTCAAATATCTTCGAGAGGAACAGAAAGCATAAGAAAGGTCAATGGGTCCTAGTTGCAGCAGCCTTTGATCCCTTGTTACACTCATAATTCTAATATATCAAAAACATCGAATATATAATATAATGGAAATTCTGAAAGAACTTTGTAGTTAATATTTGAGAAATCACGAAATATTTACAACCATCATCTATATTCCAACGAACACGCGTATATAAAAGGAAACTTCAAAAACACTGCGTTTCGCCCTGTTGTCGAGTGACCTGAAAATCCTTAGTCAACAAGTAGTCAACTGTAATAGCAATAGCAGATATAGATAATCACCTTCTCTAATATTGGTTTAACGCTGATGAAAATATATGAACACATAACTCCAATTCAAAACAGCGGTACAAAAAATTATTGGAGAGTTCAGACGAAAAGGAGGTGTATCCACATCTTTTCCTCTGGGAGTTATTTTATCCTAATCTATCACCACTGCTATGGAATCTCATTCTAGATAGCATCCTTAGTGTCAACTCTAGAAGACTCACACTATAGCTGTTAGTTGAAAAATTCACGGATCTTTCTATGAATCCCTAGAAGACAAAGATGATATTCCTTACTAAGAAAAAGAGGCTGGAATATTGCGGCTTGGTCTTCTTTATCTCTCTTGGTCTACCATTACAAATCAAACTTGGGTAAAATCTAGAGATCAAAGTTAACTGGAATATTAATACACAGAAAGGACTCAAGAAGTCGCATTTAAACATAAATAGTGCAGCAGAATATTGGTTGAGATCTAGGGAATGAAACCCAATATTATCTTGTAAATATATACTGTCAACGTAAAATCCTTGGAGCCTCCGCTTGCTCATGATAACACACAAGTTATGGAGATCGTAGTGTATAAGTCGTTTACTTTTTCAAGAGGAGGTGGCCAAAGTATGGGACATGTATTAGATGCGAGATGAAGCGTCTATGGTGCGGAACAACCATCGACATCTCCTTGATATAAGCAAAAACCAACATAATGCAACCTTGTTCACATTATATAAACTATGGGGATATAGTATACTTCAGATCCCTCACATAGACAGTAGGAAGTCAATATTATCCTTGCGGAGAAATCTTACAGGTTACCGTCGAATTTATATCAAGTACTGATAGAGGTAGTTCTCAGAAGAGCACTTCTGTGTGCGGATTGATGGGGAATGAACAGTACCAGGGCAATATCATTCTAGAACATCGACTTGGCAAAAAATTTTTGGACCAGCAAGGGCACAGAAGCTCCGAAGACACATCTTAGAAAAGTTCCAGAGACTATGAAATGAAATGAAGAGATGTTAATTAGTGAGGGTACTTCTAGAGTATCCGAACTCGAAAGCTATGAGACGAAGCAATTGAGGGGGTTGGAAAATGATTATTTCGATATCAAAGATTCAGAGTCAAAAATACAAAATTGAATACGTGGAATTTATTCGAACAACTACTACAGATATTCTAATTGAAGGTGGTACTTGTTTATTTTTGGGTCTATAGCGTTTCAGTTTCTACAGCACAAAGTCACCATCACTTTGTTACCGTTTCCACTACGTTATCTCGCCATAGATCGCTCTAGGTCCCTCCAAATAAGCGTGTTACCGTGTTAACCACGCTTCCTTAATCACAGATCGCCCAGTAGGACCAGGCTAGGCACAGAACATACTCTGGCTCTACCTGGACCGAGGCTTTAAATATCCGTGCATTTCGGAGACTCCCTCTCTTTCTCTTCAACGACCTCTTCGAATTCACACTGTCTTAGAAAACCGGCTGCAGCACGCGTTGTCACGAGCCGGCTTTCCGTATCCAATCCATATTGCCAAACCGCCGTTGTTTACCAACGAAACACGTGTTTTATTCCATTTTGAATTTACGTTTACAAAGAGTGTTTGTGTTGACCATCAGTGTTTCCATCGTTTGTTTGTGACCCCATCCTGGTAGCAAGCTGGTAGCAACTTAGAAGGATCTGTTCATTCATTTTCCATTGGCAAGGTCTCATGGGGTGAAAGAGTTGTCTTCAAAATGAACATAAGTGGTAGACAAGGATCTTGAGAAGGAAAGTGTAGCAGGTCATATTCTAACAGATAGTCGCAGCTAATATTTCTTGTACATTAAGAGAAGCAATCACAAGTTAGTTTTTCCTTAGAATCGGTTTTCGTATGAGAAAAAAATGTAAAAAAAAAATTATTCAGAATTAATCTAATTATTTCAATGAGATGGTTATTGGAACACGGAAAGAAGATTTTGAGGTAAAATAATTCCCTGCAAATTTTCCAAATATGTCAGAATGCTAAACAGTATTGCTTCAGGAATACAAAAATTATCAACTTTTTGGAGTCCAGTCAAAAATCTCAAAAATTATGAGGAATATAACAAAACTTCAAGCCCATATACTCTCAAGTGCTCAAAATATTATTTGAAATACCCCGTCTGGATGCTTGTCGTTCAAACAACTAATAGTTTTTTTGGCCAGTAAGACTTTGTAGATCAAATTATAACTTGTTATATTATAATATAATATTCAGAATGTTTTACATACACATACATTTCAACATCCATTTTTATGACTAGTAATAGTGACGCGAATTAAACGTCATTATTCGAGAAATTAACGTCTCCCCGATCCTAAATCCCCCGGAACAATTTACGAACGTGCTCTTAGAATTGCAACGTCTTGCCTCCGGTTGGCAAGAAATACGGGGTCCTGCGCCCGTTATTAGCACGGAACTCCGACAAAAACATTCACGCGGCAATTTGCACGACAAGAAAATGCTGATTGCCCGACGTAAAAACAACTATTAACTCTGATTGACAAAGTTTGCCATAAAAACCGTGAAGCCCGCCAAATTTTCCTTGATACAGCTTTTTTACAGCGCTAGTTTCGTTCGAGACTTTTCCGGAATTCAGGTGCGGAGGCTGTATTCGAGTAGATCGACATCAATCTTCTAATATTAGAGACGACGTTACGAATTATAGAATATTTGTATATATTTGAAGTAACGACATGGACATTGAAGTTATACGCCCAGCAATAATTCAACTATTTTCATTTGAAACGTCAGTTTACAACAATATTTCCGAAAACCACATCGTGTGTGACATAAGTCACGAACCATCAGGCAATGCAGCACAGAAAAATATTATTACTATTCTCGTATGTTAATGAGTTACTTGCAGCTCGTGCAACTCTTACCGTGTTACCTAAGCCAATTCAAAAGAAGAAAGTGAACAAGTATTATAATTCTTTAAAATTCACTGCGCCAAGAAATTAACACACAATTTCAATGAGTAATTTCCTTTTCGTTACACCTCAAAGTATTAACACATAATCTTTTCCGATATGATCAGACATATGCCAACAAATTTAAAAGGAAAGAAATTTATATTTTTTATGAAACCGCCAAATATTAACAACAATAGTTGGTGATTAATTTCAGCGAGTAATATTTGTTCTTCTTGAAAATTGTAGTTTTCGGTTGAAATGTAAAGTGAATAACGAAATTTGACCCTGGCAGAAAGTACTGACGCAATATTGTTAGATGACTTAGGTTGAACTCGATTGGATACAAGAATATACCAATTCTTGTATCGAAACGAAATCAACCTAAGTCATCTAAGGAAGCTTGTAGTGTTGAAAGAAAATCTGGGCTGGGACGAACTTGTGCAACAATAACAGCCATGACCGTTATTCGAGAATTTCCTAGTTGAAACAACGGTTTCCTATCTTCTAATGTAATGTTAGCTTCGACTGACTGCACAATGAAGTAAAAATCACCACTGAAAAAATGACAACGTCTCGGAGAAATTTCTTTGATACCCTTTCACAGCTCGAGGCCTAACTCTAATAATAATAATAATAATAATAATAAATCTTGCTACCAGAGATGACCTGCTGAATCTACCATTCCTATCAGATACTGAAAAACAAGAGCAATGGTCAAGAAAGGAATTGCATGGACGACATCACCATGAGATTAATCAACCACACATCGACAAAGAAGCCTCCAACAAATGGTTGATTAAAGGAGAATTATTCGCGGAAACAGAGGGATTCCTTATGGCCATCCAAGACCAAGTGATCGCTACAAACAACTACAAAAAATTTATTATGAAGGACGGAACATTACAAACAGATAGGTGCAGAAAATGCCATATAAGATCGGAGACGATACAGCATATTACGTCCGGATGCGAACAACTGGCCAATACAGACTATCTTCACAGGCATAATCAAGTGTGCAACATTATCCATCAGAAACTTGCACACAAGTACGGACTCCTGAATACATTCCAGCCATATTACAAGTATCAACCGGCGCCCGTATTGGAAAATGACTCTATCAGATTATACTACGATAGGCCTATTATCACTGACAGAATGGTGACGAATAATAGGCCGGACATAGTGGTGTATGACAAGAGAGCCAAGACAGCAATGCTAGTGGATGTCGCCATACCAAATAATAACAACGTGCTGAATAAGTTCCAGGAGAAAAAGTCCAAATACACAGACCTTGCTATTGAGATCAAGCAGATGTGGCACCTCGACAAAATAGATATCGTTCCTGTCATCGTATCCTCGACTGGTTTAATACCCAAAACTTTGCATGATAGCCTTAAGAAATTAGAATTGCATAAGAATACCTATATAGAAATGCAAAAAGCTGTAATTCTTAATACATGTAGGATAGTTAGGAAATTTATGTCAAGTATATTGTAATCGAGCCTATTCCCTTTGATTGCTAAATCTGGGAAAGGTAAATTATATCCAGCTACTAGCTGAGATAGTGCATAAGTCCACGATAATAAATAATAATAATACGAGAGCCGGAACAGCAATGGTGGTGGATGTCGCCATACCGAATAATAACAACGTGCTGAACAAGTTCCAGGAGAAAAGTCCAAATACACAGACCTTGCTATTGAGATCAAGCAGATGTGGCACCTCGATAAAATGGATATTGTTCCTGTCATCGTATCCTCGACTGGTTTAATACCCAAAACTTTGCATGATAGCCTTAAGAAATTAGAATTGCATAAGAATACCTATATAGAAATGCAAAAGCTGTAATTCTCAACACATGTAGGATAGTTAGGAAATTTATGTCAAGTATATTGTAATCGAGCCTATTCCCTTTGATTTCTAAATCTGGGAAAGGTGAATTATATCCAGCTACTAGCTGAGATAGTGCATAAGTCCACGATAATAAATAATAATCATATATATCAGACATATGGACTTCGATGGAATAACGGAGGAAGAAATCACAACAGTAGTTCGAGCGACCAACAATTGGAAGGCCACAGGTATAGATAATATCCACAACTACTGGTACAAGAAGTTTGATAAGCTCCATGGAGCCCTAGCGAAACAGCTCAGGTATGTTCTTCAACATATATGCTACCTAAGAGCGATAGAACACAGGATCCGTCTCAATATAGGCCAATCACTTGCCTGCCAACACTCTACAAAATACTCACCTCATGCATATCCAATCGAATATACCAACACCTTGACGACAACAATATATTAGCAGAGCAGCAGAAAGGATGCAGAAAGAAACACCACGGGTGCAAGGAACAACTCATCATCGATTCTGTGATAATGAAGCAGGCACACGTTGAGCATCGGAATGTTCATTCAGCTTTTCTGAATTATCTGAAGGCATTCGATAGTACCGCCCATTCTTGGCTTGTTGAAGTATTGCAAATATACAAAATTCACCCAGCACTGGTAGAGTTCTTGAAGACAACAATGACATACTGGCGCACGTCTCTGTAGGTCAACATGAACAATACATCAATTAAAACCGACGAGATACCCATACGTCGTGGAATTTTTCAAGGAGACTCTTTGAGTCCACTATGGTTCTGTTTAGCTATGAACCCATTGTCCTCAATGCTCAATAGAACAGGAAACGGATTTAGGATAAAAGCAGAAAGGAATTATCATACAATCTCCCCTGCTGTATATGGATGACATCAAATTATATGCTTCGAACAAGAAACAATTGGATGATTTGCTGAAAACTGTCAGTGAGTTCTCGGCAGATGTTCATATGAAATTCGGGATTGAAAATGTAAGACCCTGAACATTAAACGAGGAAAGTCATAGATGGTGAAACACAACTTCCAAACGGTGATATTATACGGTGCATGAGAGATGGCGAAACATACAATTATCTGGGATACCAACAAGCCAGATTGCTAGACCAAAAACAATCAAAGGAGAAGATTTGTTCAGAATACAATCAGCGTCTGAAGTCTGTGCTGAAATCGATGTTGAACTCGGGGAATCTAGTCAAGGCAATTAACACCTACGCCGTTGCAGAGTTGCTTTACTTATTTGGAATAATCAGATGGACTAAGACAGAACTGGATGATATTCAAAGGCAGACCCGAACGATGCTGACAAAGTAAAACAATCATCATCCAAAATCGTCTGTGATACGAACAACTTTGAAGCGGAGAGAAGGAGGACGCGGATTAATAGATGTTGTCAATTTACACACCGAACAGATAAAAAATCTCAGAGAATTCTTCTTTGCAAAAGCTCTCACTTCTGACCTCCATAGAGTGGTATCGTTGGCTGATAGGAGATATACACCACTAACTCTTGCTACCAGAGATGACCTGCTAAATCTACCGTTCCTATCAGATACTGAAAAACAAGAGCAATGGTCAAAAAAGGAATTGCATGGACGACATCACCATGAGATTAATCAACCACACATCGACAAAGAAGCCTCCAACAAATGGTTGATGAAGGAAAAATTATTCGCAGAAACAGAAGGATTCCTTATGGCCATTCAAGACCAAGTGATAGCTACAAACAACTACAAAAAATTTATTATGAAGGACGGAACATTACAGACAGATAAGTGCAGAAAATGCCACATAAGATCGGAGACTATACAGCATATTACCTCCGGCTGCGAACAACTGGCCAATACGGACTATCTTCACAGGCATTATCAAGTGTGCAACATTATCCATCAGAAACTTGACACAAGTACGGACTTCAGAATACCTTCCAGCCATATTACAAGTATCAACCGGCGCCCATATTGGAAAATGACTCAATCAGATTATACTACGATAGGCCTGTTATCACTGATAGAATGGTGACGAATAATAGGCCGGACATAGTGGTGTATGATAAGACAGCCTGAACAGCAATGCTGTTAGATGTCGCCATATCGAATAATAATTACGTGCTGAACAAGTTCCAGGAGAAAAAGTCCAAATACACAGACCTTGCTATTGATATTGAATGATCCTCAGTATTTTTATGATGCCTCCTAAGAGACAATCAAAAATCGCAAAATTCCGATAGAAAAATTCATATCTTGGAAACCCTGTATATTGCTACATGTATATCATCCTCAATGATGATGAGGTAACAAGCCTGTTACTGTTTCAATTTAGAAATCCAATGAAAGGTTTGTCGGTTTCGAAATCTCCGCCCATTTAGGCCACTCATAGCAGAACACAAAGTTAGTACAATAATTTTTTTTGAAAAAAAACTGAAATCTATAAATCACCTAGTATTTTTATTAGAAAACCGTACAAAATTTCCAGAAAGGAAATTTTTGAAATGAACTGTTTTACTACCACGAAACTATTCACAAAAGTACTCGTTGACAGATTCACCAACTTTGAAAACGATGAGTGAGTATTCGTCAGTAGATGAAATTGCAGCTCAAAAAGAAAATTGTTACAGAACTTGTAATTTACAAAGGAATTCTCCATGATTATTTATGAAATGTGGATCATAATCTTAGCTTCGAAGCCTCTATCGTAAGAAAGCTATGAAGATCAATCTGCTGCAATTTTTTGTCTTCAGACTGAGGAAATTGCATGCGAATCGAATTCTGAATTCTTCGCCAAACACGATACATGAGTTTTCGAAATTCGAAGCAAATTTCGTGATACAACTGTGAATTCCTTATCAATCTGTTGATCTACAATGTTTGTCATGAGCTATAAACGTAAATTCACAGGAAATTGAAGTGTTATGAATGGAAGCTATTCAAGAAAATATAAATCAATTCGTGCATATATCACTCACGCAAACTCTATTAAAACATGAGTGCAATATGTTTACTTTCATTGTTTTTATGATCGAAATGTATTATGGCACAGCTTGCAGATAGCCATAAAACTTTATAGGTATATGATGAAGTAGTGAATGAAACTTCGAAGATAATTTATGAGATCTCGGATCAGCTTCTATCGTCATCAAATATAAAGAAAAAATCAAGAAACTAGTTGATTTCCAAAATCGAATCTAGCTATGGATACATAATCTCTTTAATTTGTGAATGATATTTCATACAGTATCAAACTTGAAAAATATTAAAATTTGTTAATAAGTAATCGGTTTTGTTTTCATTAGCATACAACACCAATCATCATCATTCTTCAACCACTTTGATCCACTGCTGGACCAAATCTTCCTTAAAATTCATTTCTCTAGTCTCTCGATTTTGGAATTTGCTTATCCAGTTTGGGCATAATAATATCATTTTTTCACCTTGTTGCTGGTCCACCGAAAGTTCTTTGAGTTTCCTGTCTTTGGCGCCATTCCATTTTTGGTCTTCAAATCAAGCCACATGCCATGATTAGTTCCATTTAAGTCTTGTCTACAGGGTGTTAATTAATAGTATGTCACAACTAGAAGGAGGTAAATCAACGTGCAATTTTAAGAAAAAAGTTTATATAAACAAAGGTTCGCAAAAGCTTCGTTACGGAATTGAAATTTCCGGACGAAATTATTTTTTTCTTCAAATCCCTTGCTGGTTTTGAGATATTCAGCCCAAATTTGGAATGCAAGCTATTTTTGACAGCCTCCATTATTACACGTCCTAGATTTCAACTGAAATTCACTTTTCTGAGGCCATGTCTCCTTTTGCCTTTTCAAACTTTTTCAGTACGCCACTGATCAGCGTACAATCAATTTTCGTCCACTTCGTTCAATTTAGAAACTTTTTTGACACTTTTTTTTTTTAAACAATTGTATGTATTCCCTGAATTGAAAGAAGTTCTAATTGAAAAAATGACTAGTAAACTTTGATTTTTTTTCATCTATTTATTTATTTTGACAGTGGCTCAAGTTGAACCAGTGTCTACTGAAATTGTTTGCTCTCTCTTCGAGTCGAGTGGTCTATTGAGTTTGATGAACAACCAGAAGTCACTCAGTCCCAAATCAGGTGAATACAGCGGTTCTGGAATTATATGGGTCCAGTTTTCAACAGTCACAAAACATAATTTCATACTCTTCAACGTAACGATGATTTTTCAGAAATTATAACGTGCTAAAATCACGTCACAGCTATTGGAATTCAAAACACCTAATTCCAATCAACCCTTCATCTAAGCCCAACCGCTACTCTACTGGCTAAGTCTAATGCGCATAGTCGGATATCGTTTGATATATCGCACTGACTTCAGAACTTTCACTTTTCACGTTCCTTGTTTATTCGGCCGACTTTCAAACTAATGAATTCAACATAAAAATAATCTTTGATTGTATTTGAAATAATTAAATTCTATAAAAGTTCTCTAGTGAAAATTAGAGATATATCTATATCTTAAATATTGTGTAGTGACCTATTTCAAAAATATAGGGTAAGTTGAAAGTTTATTCAGCAAAATGCCGCACTCAACCTTGAAAATCTGATTTCTAATTTTTCCTTACAACATTTTTCGCATTAACTGCTTGAATACCTTTCAGTAGTTATTAGAAATTCAAATTTGGCTCTACAGAATTTGTATTTTTCTTACGTATGATTTCATAATCGTATTTCTTCAGTTCAAACAATTTTTTCAATATAATGACGCTGATAGATATCTCATTGATAAACCCGATCAAAATAATTTTTCTGACTAGAAAACGATAAAATTGTTTCCAACTCTAATATTCAATCGTTATTTCCTCCATTTCCGAGTGATTTTTCTTGAAATTCTCATATAAATCATTAAATCCTTTCATATACTCAAAATAGTTGCCAATAATCTGTAATTCTTGTAGATGCTTCCTCGCTTTTTTGTAGCTTCTTTTTCAATAGTAAATGTTTTTTGTAGATGCTTCCTCGCTTTTTATGTAGCTTATCTTTTGATTCTATTACCTACCTCAACAGCTTGCATCAGTTTACTTTTTAGAATGTCTGTAACGTTTTCTGTTTATTCCTATCTTCAAATAATGTTAGACTCACATTATTTTGTTACTTTAAATTCACTGGTGAAGCTAGCTGTTTTTTTAGAACATAGAATATTTTGGTGATATGTGTCTAACTTGTGTCAAATTCAGTCGTAGGTGGAGCCCAGAGGTCGGAATATAATTTCTCTCTGAAGCCTTGAAATCTAGATAAGTCCTAGCTAAGGAGCTTTGAAGGTGAAATTGAGGTTTTCACTCCATACGCAATACTAAAAATACAAAAGACTTTTGGAACTTGAACTCACATAGACGATCTCTACCTCATCTACCTCTTCAAGATCAACGATCTCTTCCTCGTCTGTATCTTCAGGAATATTGATTCGTTGACTATCACCAAGATAAGTGATATTAGTTGTATATGGGAAAGAAGCATTTCTTTGTGAACATTAGATTATAACTCTATGAGTTCTTACTGATACTTTTAATTTTTGATTAAAAATCTGAATAGAACAACCTAGCCTTTTTCTTCAAAGATCTGAGTGAAAAATTTCATTGAATCAGAGTCTCACTGTTCAAAATTTCTCTGTGCTTACCCAGTGGGGTACACACGTTTCAAAATTTTAGTGATTTCGGTACCAATGGAGATTCAAAACTGTATTGACTGATCCTTTTGAAATGTCAACATGATCAGCAAGATCTCTTAATGTTAACTCATGATTCACGTGAACTAAATTTTCGAATTTTCAGACGTGAGCTTCGTCGGTCGATGTTAATCGTCGACCAGACGCTCTTCGTCATTTTCTCAACCTTTTTGGAACTCTTTGTACCACTTTTAAAGATGATTGTTCGACATAGCCTCATCTCCAAACGTATTCCGCTCCATTCTCAATAAATCAGCAGCAGAAAATTCATTCTGCGAACAAATAATTCTAATGCAAATTTTGCTGCACGATTACAGACATTATAAAAATCGAAAAAATTTACTTCAAGGGTTTACAAAACAAAGCATATCTCGAACACTTAGTTCGAAAAATTCCCCTTGCCACCAGCAAGCTGTACCAAAAAGATTGTTTAGCCCAACAGGATATTAATGATAATGGTTTCATTACTGGTCGCTGCCAGAATAAACTGCTCTATCAAAACATTCGAACCGGCAAATAAGAATAGATGCTATGTAAATGTGATACTCTGTTCTGATAACGGTTAAGGTATTGCAACTCATGGTTCGTATGACCAGAGGATGTATGCCAATAAGCTCCCAGAAATATTGAAGGTTGATAACTTCCTCGTAAACAGTGCAGGGTTTCATAATAGAAGCTAGTTTGAAGGTAAAACTGCATGTTAGGTTAATACCTACTCATACATTCTTTAATCTAATCCTATAGTTATGCTACGAATATCCTGAGCGATCTCCTGTATTCATTTCATATGCACTACAATAATTTTCCAATTCGGCAGTTTTTGTAAAATACAAATATTCATTACTCCTCTCAAAATTATTTGATTTACGTCATTTAATCTCAAAACGATTATTCTTGGATGAAAGGTATGAACGAGAAAAAAATGTCAATTTCGGACGAGTCGACACTGCTTTTGCGTTATGGACTACCGCCGAGAGGGAAGTCCAAAGTTAATTCTACTACAGGTTAAAATCTTATCCAAGTTTTTACTGCCCCCGAATATAAAAACGAAATGTGATTTCTCTGATCCAATTTCACAAATTTGGGAAGCCAGTTTTTAAGACCACGAATAATTCTTTAACAAGTCAGATAGTTCCGTGAACTTAGCTATAAAATGGGAATTCACCGTTCTTCCATAAGACACATATTTTTGTAGTATCGGCACTTCTGCAGCTTATGAATAAATATATTTGAATTCGTTATCTCTATGTTAATAATTGATAGTATTGATGATTTATTTTATGGAAATTCATTTTTGAAGTAAAACGAAATGAGACACTCTTGTCACTTTTCCACAATTTATTCAATAATCACGACCGGTTTCGACCCTACGGTCATTTTCAAGTGACTTGAAGACAAGATTTCAGTGACGAATATTGAATTAGAGTCTCATTGCTCATTTTCTCTGGGTTTAACCAGAGTAATTAAAGTGATACAATTTATAGGCGAGTGGGGGCTCCCACATGCTCCCACACAAGTGTAATAAAATTACTTTACTTACTCTGGTTAAGAATAGAGAAAAATGAGCAATGAGACTCTAATTCAATATTCGTCACTGAAATCTTGGAAGAAAAGTCAAAAAAGTTTTACTAAGACATTTAATCAACTACAAAAATTATGATAATGATACATAGTGTCACAAATACTTCTTTATGTTATATACAGACAATAAGACTTATCATGGTGGTTCTTGGTCTTACTGCTGCCTTTGGGGAGAATCTCTATTTGTACTCCACGTACAAGTCTCTACTTAGGAATTTCCATTCATGGGTCTCCACCTTGGACTTTCTATTCAGGACTTTCTATTCATGGGTCTCCACCTAGGAATGTCGGTCTAGGTACAGGTCTCCACCTAAGAATTTTTATTCAGCACTCTCCACCTAGGAATTTCTATTTATGGGTCTCCACCTAGGAATGTCGGTCTAGGTACAGGTCTCCACCTAGGAATTTCTAGATACGGGTCTCCACCTGGGAATTTGTCTACCTATGGGTCTCCACCGAGGACTGAATTTCACAAATTAGACATGTATCACCAAGATATTCTATGCTCTAACGTAGCAGCCAGCTACACTAGGGAATTTGAAGTAACATAATAACATGGATCTACTATTATTTGAAGACAAAAGTAAATATGAAAAGTTACAGAGATTCTGAAAAATACTTACTTTTTTCAGCAAGCTGTTCAGGTAAATCATAGAATTAAAGCATAAGTTCTATAAAAAGCGAGGAAGCATAAAAACTATTTACAATGAAGAAGATGCTACATAAAAGCAAGGAAGCATCTATAAAAACTATTTACGAAAAATAACAGTTGTTTGGTAACCATTTTGGAAATTTGAACGAATTTCATGATTAACATGATAGTTTCACGAAAGTTACTTAAAATGAAGGAAATAATGATTGAATATATTAGTTTCAGTTACTTTTGTCGTTTTCTACTCAGAAAAATTATTTTGATCGAGTTCTTCAATGAGAAATCTATCAAGGTCATTATAAAAAATTGTAGAAATTAAAGGAATACGATTATGAAGTCCATCGTCAGAAATAGACAAATTTTGTAGAGCAGAATTTGAATTTTTAATAGCTACTATAAGGCATTCAAGCAGTTAATAAAAAAATACTGTAAGTGAAAATTATAAATTAGATTTTCAAGGTTCAGTGCAGCATTTTGCTGAATGAACTTTCAACTTACCCTATATTTTGATATAGGTCACTACACAATATTTAAGATATAGATATATCTCTCATTTTCACTACAAAACTTTTATAGAATTCAATTATTTCAAATACAATCAAAGATTATTTTTATGTTGAATTCATTAGTTTGAAAGTCGGCCGAATAAACAAGAAACGTGAAAAGTGAAAGTTCTGTCATCAAACGATATCCAACTATGCGCATTAGACTTAGCCAGTAGAGTAACGGTTGGGCATAGATGGAGGGTTGGTTGGAATAAGGTGTTTTGAATTCCAATAGCTGTGACGTGATTTTACACCGTTACAATTTCTGAAAAAAACATCGTTACGTTGAAGTGTATAAAATAATGTTTTGTGACTGTTGAAAACTGGACCCATATAATTCCACAACCGCTGTATTCACCTGATTTGGGACTGTGTGACTTCTGGTTGTTCATCAAACTTAATAGACCACTCCGCGGACACTACACAGTTTATGAGATACAAGATATGAATTTTAATATAATTTATTTAACTGCAATTTAGGAGGATTTTCAAGTTCTACTCATTTGCTTGAAGGTCTGCAAAGAAAGGAAGGAAGAACGAAGAATGCTCGTAGCACATATATTTATCATATGAGGATTATGCGCATCATGTTAACCAGCGGCGGGACACATATAAAGGGTTGACTGAGAATTGATCAATAAGATCGATCACTTCCTAATCGAAGAATAACTGGAACGTAGCTGCTGGTGAAAGATTGTTATCCGCCAATGATATTGGTGTCCATTGCGGCAGAAGCGATTTTTCGAAGTCCAAATCACTTCTTGTGTAATCGAAAGTTTTGATCTTCGTTCTCCAAACTTTGAGAAAGGTTTATCATCGTCTCTATCCCAGTCATCTTCATTTTGCATACGTACTTCAACAGGAGCTCTGAGTCCTCCGGAGTCTTCATCTGTATCGCAGTCATCATTAGCGTTCTCAGTAAGAAAAATTGCTATTTCTACTGTAACCTCATTTTCAATTTGTTCGATCTCAGCCATAAGCTAACGTTTAAGGTTTAAAATGATCATCTTTGTACCTGAAATAAAAATATTCCAATTGAGTTCGACGGTAGTCGATGAAACTACTGTCCTTTCAAAAGGACAGCTTTCTATATCATCTGGTATTCAGCGGAGTATCAAAAAAAGTTAGGTTATGTAGATGGAAATATTCCATCTCTCTGTTGAACTCAAATATCAGATGAAATGAAATCATACTCCAAAAAAAAAAGAAAGATTTTAATTACAATCTCTTGGACATCTCGATCGATATAATTTAACTTCACTTCAACTCTGGCTAATCACAAGTTAATTGTATGACTGCAATGATTCCGTATGTTAACTCGTTTGAATAGATCACTTGTTATGCTATAGAAGTGGCGCCATCTAGAATCGAGTACGACATCCGAAACGAGTTAGGTTGACAACCCCAGTTCTTTCAAAATAACAGTAGGGCTAAATAGGTTAATGCCAACACAGACCTATGTTATTCCCCAATATTTGGGATTTTCAAGTAATCATGAATGTATCTTTGAATACCTACCTATATTCCAATATACAGGGAGTTACATAATAATATTATAATATGTCACAACTTGAGGGGGCAAATCTACGTGCAATTTTAAGAATAAATGTTTATATGAACATAGGTTAGCAAAAGCTTCGTTACGGAGCTACAGGGTGTTGAAATTTCCGGAAAAAATTGGGCTTTTCTTCAAAACTCCTGCACTTTTCGAGATATTCAGCCGAAATGTGACAGATTTCAACTGAAATTCACAAAAAGTCTTCTGTCCGAAGCCATGTCTCCTTTTGCCTATTCAAACTTTTCTGCAGTACGCCACTGATAAGCGATTAATCAATTTTCGTCATCTTCATTCAATTTAGAAACTTTTTTGACAATTGTAATTTTTCCGCATCTCCAGCCGTTTTCGAGTGAAAAATTATTGAATTTGAATTATTTGAATTATATGTTATGCGTTAAATGAAAAAAAAATAGAAATATTCGATAGGTATGCCCAAAATTTGTTTTTATTTCCTTCTTCGTCTTCTGAGACTCAACTTATACTTATTCAATATCAAACAAAAAAACAACAATTAAAAACTTAATAAATTGCTAGAAGTGTCCTCCACCTGCAAGAACACAGGCCTCTCTCGTTCTTCGCATATCATCACGCACTCTTCGAAATATTCCTGGGGTATTTCTTATCGTGTCACAAGAGGTTGTTATTTGATTTCTCAATTCTTCTATAGTGTTCACTGGAGTGGTATAAACTTATTTTTCTTTAGATATCCCTATAAAAAAAAGTATAAACTATTTAAGTCTGGGGACCTAGGAGGCCATGGTTCTGGCCCACGACGAGATATCTATCGGTTGTTAATGTATTATTCAAGAATTCCTATGCTTCTCCACTAAATATGCTGGTGCCCAGTCAAATGGTTGAGACGTGATTTCAGCACGTTATATGAGTTCCTCAATTTTAACTTCTTATCGTGATGTTCTGTGTATCACTTATTAATATTGAAATTTTACGAAAATGAGATCCAAGTTGGAAATTCCCTAGTTCCCTAATATTTTGCTACTTTCTCAAAACCCCGTTTTCCATCTGACTCATTTTTTCTGTGTATTATTGACAAAGTATATCAATATACACGGACATCCACCGAGACCGTCCGTTAAAAACTTTTTTAGTTCCAATTACTATATCAAGCTGAAATTTTATACGCGGTCATTACTAGCGATTTCCAATTGGAGTGATATATTTCCGAAGTGAAACCATTTCCGGTTATACCGGAAGTGGGTCATCAGTTTGGTATTTCAAATAGCAATCTACCTTTTTTATTATATACTCGGTTTTTGAGGAACATTTAAAAAAATTGTAGCTCCAAGATCTTTTGCACTACAGACACAATTTTTGCTTGGGTAGATAGAAGAAGGATCAAGGAATTTTTTTAAGCAGTCTACACATGTCAAATGTTCATTGCGTTATTTTGTATGATTTTTTCAATTTGGCCTTTTTCAAACAGCAATAACTCAATTTTTTCAAATGGCACGTGCCAATGATTATACCGCCATCAGATGAAGCGTCAAATTTCAGATGGAATTGTATAAGCATGTACTATACCCATCTCTTATAGTTTCGAAATACTTTGAGAATATATTGAATTTTGATGATTTTGCAACAGAGACTGCTTTGAAATATTTGAATCAAGTAGCTGAACTGGCTACGCTCACCTGACAGGTGCCTAAAACTAATGTACTTGTCACTTCGTTCATTCAAATTTGATATTTCGACAAGAATTGTTGGTAATTTGAAGTGAAAATTTTTGAAAAAATATCCAAAAAATACAACACATTTGGAATAAAACCACTGGTTATTCAAACGAAAATATATTTAATCTTTTTTTAATTCATTTCAGAATGTCAAACAGTAGTGGGTAGAAATTGCAAGCAACTCAATAACCAATTTCCAAATTTACTGTCTATGAGTGAAATAAAATTTCGAAGCATTAGAAGCAATTTTCTACAATTCGGATGAATATGAAGAGTTGCCCTTCTAGTTTCCTCAGGATCAATATTACGAAATGCATTATGAATGCGCTCTAGTAACTCTTCTTTACTTCTCACAGGAATAAGATACACTTCACTCTCGATTTTGCCCCATAAATAAATATCAAGGGGCGTCAGGTCCGGAGAACGCGGAGGCCATAAATTTGGTCCTTGACTACCCCATCCTCGAACATTTCTGTTAGCTGCCAATCTACAGCTCGTGTTTTATGAGCTGGTGCACCATCCATTTGGTAATAGCAATCCCTGAGAATATTAAGGGGTAATCCTTCTCAAAAATTTGCTAATGTTCCTCTCAAAATTTCCAGGTATCTTCGTCCATTATGATTTTCCTGTGATGTGATAAGCCAACAAATCATTCATTAAAATTGCAAAAACGTTCACGCTGAATTTATTTTGGAAATCAATAACCTCAATGAAATGTGGATTTTCTCTTGCCCAAAAATATCGATTTCTCTTGTTGGTTATTCCACTTTCATTGAACTTGGCTTCATCAGACCATATAGTTTTTTGCCGAATTGTCTCATCTTCTTGAAGCCGAATTAATAGATTTTCACAGAAATTTAGCCGCTTGGAAAGGTCACTTGGTTTAAGTTTTTGTAGTCTGATAAATGAATACGGGTGCATGTTATGTTTCTTAAGTATCCTTTGAATGGAAGTATAACTCAATCCAATAAACATTGATGCTGACTCAATGGACGCATGTGGACTGGCACGAAAATATGCTAGCGTATTAATTTGATTATCGTCGTCCTCGAGAATTGGTTTTCTTCTAGTTTCTATGTATTTAGTTCCTCCAAATTGCAGAAAATTGCTTCTAATCCTTCGAAATTTTGTTTTACTCATAGTAAATTTGAAAATTGGTTATTGAATTGCCTGCAAGTTCTATCCACCGCTTTTTGACATTCGTCATAAATTAAAAAGAGAATACACATATCCTCGTTTGAATAATCAGCCATTTTATTATGAATCTGGTGTTTTTCAAAAATTTTCACTTCAAATTACCATTAATTCTTGTTGAAATATCAAATTCGATTGAACGAAGTGACAAGTACATTAATTTTAAGCACCTGTCAGGTGAGCTTAGCTACCTGATTCAAATATTTCAAAGCATTTTCTGTTAGTTCTTGCAAAATCATCAAATAACAAACTATTCCCAAATCATTTCGGAACTATAAGAGATGGGTGTGGTACATGCTGATACAATTCCATCTAAATTTTGACGCTCCATCTGATGGCGAAATAAAAATTGGCACATGCTATTTGAAAAATTTGAGTAATTGCTGTTTGAAAAAGGCCAAATTGAAAAAATCATACAAAACAACACAATGAACATTTGACATGTGAAGGCTGCTTAAAAAATTCCTTGATCCTTCTTCTATCCACCTAAGCAAAAATTGCGTCTGTAGTGCAAAGGATCTACGAGCTACAATTTTTTTAAATGTTCCTCAAAAATTGAGTTCATAAAAAAAAATAATTAAATCTGTCAAAAGTTTTGACAGATAAGTGGCAACAACTTGGGTATTTTATGCCTTGCTCAAATGTCGGTTCTAGATGTATAATAAAAAAGGTAGATTGCCACTTGAAATAACAAAGTGATGACCCACTTCCAGTATAACCGGAAATGGTATTACTTCGAAAATATTTCACTCCAATTGGAAATCGCTAGTTATGGCCGCGTATAAAATTTCAGCTTGATATTGTAATTGGAACTCAAAAAGTTTTTCACGGACGGTCCCGGTGGATATCTCTGTATAGTAGGCAATAAAAGAATTTGAATTTGAATGTATTGTTTACATTCTAAACGTAGATACGGAATAAGCAATGAACCGAATATTGCAATTCACCTCAAAGGATGAGTATATTCTATTATTTATATTCTGATAGAAATAATTGAAAAGCAAAACCGAATATCATTCTATAGGTTCTTCCCAAACAAAATACCAGAAATTTCCAAATTTGCATCTCAATGGAGCTACCGTAAAGAAACATGAAAATCTAGCTAACGAGTACATTCACAATACCGTGCTGAATATGTTCGATCTCAACAAAAACTGAAACGCCGGCAATCGCATTGGCTTGAAATTAAACGAATATTCCGGAAATGCTCGTATGCGCATTCAGACCGATGTAACGCAATTTACGTCAAAACTAGTCGTACTAGACGTTGGCATTTTCTCGAAATCATGTTATTAGATCAAGAATAGAAGACAGACCCAATTATTGTGCGCTGTAGATCTGAATTTTTATGAATAATAAAAACCGGGGAGGTTAACGAGGTGGATTTCACTCTCTCTGAGCATAGACTGATTACAACTTTGCGAAGTCAATAACAGTCTTATAGTGTACTTACCGAAATGTAAGTACAGCGTTATAGTTAGAGGTTGTCATTATCCTTGTTAGTGAATTACCAGAGTTAACCTATTTTATCTCACTTTGTGAACTATAAAACGAAGAGCGAATAGAAGTGGAACATTTTACTGCTGAGTTTTAGATTTTTATATTGGTTTTTATAAATGGAAATTACAGTATTTTACGATATGAATTATGTCTATCGCGCATCTTAAAATTACTTTAGTCAACTGCTTTACCCTACTTAAATATATGAGGTTGTGACATACATTACTGAAACTTATAATGCACTATTGTGCAACAATATAACTCAACCCATCTTATTCGAAATGCGGTCATCCTTAATTGTCTTAGTGTCACAATATAAGGTTGCTCGTATTCGAAGCACCCATTTCATTTTCTAATAAATCGAAGAAAACATAATTTCATATACCGGGTGGAGCAACTAAAACTCAAAGACTCAATAAATGCTAAACTATTAGTTTCTGGACAAAAAGCAAGAACAGGTCAATTTTTGTCTGATGGGGACATCTTTTAACACACGGTGATTTCATTTTACATCAACCCCCTAAGCAGGGGTGCACAAAACTCAATTGTTCGAATAGGGAAGATAAGTCGATTCAAATTCAACAAATGTGTATTAATTTTTGTTTCGGCATATTCGGAAAATTTTCAGTGATTGCAATATCTGTCGATTTAGAATGAACATCACCGAAATACTGTTGTATTTTGGGAAAAAATATCTGTATGCAGTGCTGCTTGCATTATAACCCCTTCGACACCACCTCAGATGAGGGTGTCAACCCCTCAAATCTTCGAATTGATCAATCAGTTTGAGTAATAACACATTAGAAAGGTTTTAGAATTAATAGGAATTAATTATATACATTATTCAGTGCTGAATTTGGATGGAGATTCAGAACACGTTTCTTTGGTTTTCAAATAATAGAGCTTATTCATAGTATCAAATACATGTTGGTAAGAAGGAAGAAATTGAAAAACAATTGAATTTATTAAAACTGATACATTTTATAGATCGAATCGGTATCAATCGAACAAATGTTCAATGGACAAAAAGCAAGAACAGGTCAATTTCTGTCTTTTAACATACGGTAATTTTATTTTACATCAACCCCCTAAGCAGGGCTGCACAAAACTCATTTTTTCGATCAGGAAAGATAAGTCGATTCATTGGAAAGCATTTTTGATTCTCACCACATATGTGTATTAATTTTTGTTTCGACATATTCGGAAAAATTTCAGTGATTGCAATATCTGTCGATTTAGAATGAACATCACCAAAATACTGTTGTATTTTGGGAAAAATATCTGTATGCAGTGCTGCTTGCATTATAACCCTTAGACACCACCTCAGATGAGGGTGTCAACCCTCAAATCTTCGAATTGATCAATCAGTTTGAGTAATAACACATTAGAAAGGTTTTAGAATTAATAGGAATTAATTATATACATTATTCAGTGCTGAATTTGGATGGAGATTCAGAACACGTTTCTTTGGTTTTCAAATAATAGAGCTTATTCATAGTATCAAATACATGTTGGTAAGAAGGAAGAAATTGAAAAACAATTGAATTTATTAAAACTGATACATTTTATAGATCGAATCGGTATCAATCGAACAAATGTTCAATGGACAAAAAGCAAGAACAGGTCAATTTCTGTCATTTAACATACGGTAATTTTATTTTACATCAACCCCTAAGCAGGGCTGCACAAAACTCATTTTTTCGATCAGGAAGATAAGTCGATTCATTGGAAAGCATTTTGATTCTCACCACAAATGTGTATTAATTTTGTTTCGACATATTCGGAAAAATTTCAGTGATTGCAATATCTGTCGATTTAGAATGAACATCACCAAAATACTGTTGTATTTTGGGAAAAAATATCTGTATGCAGTGCTGCTTGCATTATAACCCCTTAGACACCACCTCAGATGAGGGTGTCAACCCCTCAAATCTTCGAATTGATCAATCAGTTTGAGTATAAACACATTAGAATGGTTTTAGAATTAATAGGAATTAATTATATACATTATTCAGTGCTGAATTTAGATGGAGATTCAGAACACGTTTCTTTGGTTTTCAAATAATAGAGCTTATTCATAGTATCAAATACATGTTGGTAAGAAGGAAGAAATTGAAAAAACAATTGAATTTATTAAAACTGATACATTTTATAGATCGAATCGGTATCAATCGAACAAATGTTCAATGGACAAAAAGCAAGAACAGGTCAATTTCTGTCTTTTAACATACGGTAATTTTATTTTACATCAACCCCCTAAGCAGGGCTGCACAAAACTCATTTTTTCGATCAGGGAAGATAAGTCGATTCATTGGAAAGCATTTTTGATTCTCACCACAAATGTGTATTAATTTTTGTTTCGACATATTCGGAAAAATTTCAGTGATTGCAATATCTGTCGATTTAGAATGAACATCACCAAAATACTGTTGTATTTTGGGAAAAAATATCTGTATGCAGTGCTGCTTGCATTATAACCCCTTAGACACCACCTCAGATGAGGGTGTCAACCCCTCAAATCTTCGAATTGATCAATCAGTTTGAGTAATAACACATTAGAAAGGTTTTAGAATTAATAGGAATTAATTATATACATTATTCAGTGCTGAATTTGGATGGAGATTCAGAACACGTTTCTTTGGTTTTCAAATAATAGAGCTTATTCATAGTATCAAATACATGTTGGTAAGAAGGAAAAAATTGAAAAAACAATTGAATTTATTAAAACTGATACATTTTATAGATCGAATCGGTATCAATCGAACAAATGTTCAATGGACAAAAAGCAAGAACAGGTCAATTTCTGTCTTTTAATATACGGTAATTTTATTTTACATCAACTCCCTAAGCAGGGCTGCACAAAACTCAATTTTTCGATCACGGAAGATAAGTCGATTCATTGGAAAGCATTTTTGATTCTCACCACAAATGTGTATTAATTTTTGTTTCGACATATTCGGAAAATTTTCAGTGATTGCAATGTCTGTCGATTTAGAATGAACATCACCGAAATACTGTTGTATTTTGGGAAAAAATATCTGTATGCAGTTCTGCTTGCATTATAACCCCTTAGACACCACCTCAGATGAGGGTGTCAACCCTTCAAATCTTCGAATTGATCAATCAGTTTGAGTAATAACACATTAGAAAGGTTTTAGAATTGATAGAAATTAATTATATACATTATACAGTGCTGAATTTGGATGGAGATTCAGAACACGTTTGTTTGGTTTTCAAATAATAGAGCTTATTCATAGTATTAAATACATGTAGGTAAAAGGGAAAAATTGAAAAACAATTGAATTTATTGAAACTGCCAACTTCCAAACACAAATAAATATTTTGCGCGAAACGTTCCCGGACATTACGTAGCATTTCAGGGGTTAAACGATTACACTCGACTACAATCCGTTGTCGTAAATCCACCAAATCTGCTGGATAAGTGTTATAAATTTGACTCTTTAAGAGGCCACATAAAGAATCCAATGGTGACAAGTCGGGAGAACGTGGGGGCCATTCTGTGGAGCCTCTTCTTCCGATCCATCGACCAGTGTATCCTGCTGAAACACGACATCCTCTTCTAAATAGCTAGGATCATTTTTCAAAATTTCAATTATGGCCGGATAGATCACTACTTTAAGTAGTTGGAGGAATATTTCTCCCGGAAATGGTCTAATCAGATGATTCCCATAGATGCCAACCCAAACATTCAATTTTTCAGGATATTGGGTATGTACTCCACGTAAGATTCTGGGATTTGAATCCGACCAGAACCGGCAGTTAAGATTTACAGTGCCGTTCAAAAAAAAAGTACATTAATCAGAGAAGCAAATATTGTAGAGGAAGTGGGGATTGTTTGCGATTCGCTTACTTATTTTTTCACAGAATTGCACTCTGCGGTCGAAGTCATCCCCATTCAATTCCTGTAACATCTTCATTTTATACGGATGGAATTTGTATTGTTTGAAAACTCGTCCGATAATTCTTCGACTCACACCAATTTTACTTTCCAATTTTCTTTTACTCAGAGTAGAATGAATCACTACTTGCCCAAGCAATGCAGTTTCCATTTCCTCATTTCCTCAAGTCTTTGGACATGCTCTATTTTCCCATTTTGAACAGAGTCATATGGTCTGAATTATTCCACCAACTCCAAAATGTACTTGGCACTTCCGTGTTTGTCGTCATGGCTTTCATTGAAAATAGCAGCTGCACTTTTTGCACAAGTATTATTGTTGAAAAAGTTTCAATAATTTCTATTCTTTCAGCTATTGAATAAACCCGTGAGTGTGAAAAGCAGCTAGATAAACAAACAAACTAATTCTAATTTCATTCACTAGATACAAGCAATCTGGAAAAAAAATTGCCGCATTTGTAGTTGAGAAATCTGCATTACACCTGTGTGATTTCGGATACCTTTCTGTAACGAGAACTTTACTTGAGCTCGTTTCATTTCAGCCTTGGATGCCATGCTGTTAGAGGCTTTTCATATACGACGATAGGTTGCGTATTCGGTCATGAGGCATGCAGGCCATTAACCTAGTGATTGTCTTCACATGTGTGCGTTCCACCAGTCCACCGATGGGGAACATTTTTTGCGATTCAACCGATGACACGGAGCGTCCATCGTTTCTTTAGGAAAAAGAATATGTATGAATTCTTCCATGATCCACCCTGTCTCCTCATTGAAACGTTCACAATTCTCAGATAATTCTAAATATCTGTCCAATGAGCTTTAACTCGTTCTGAGAGAGAATATCCGAGTGGGGTCAGTTGAACCTGGTGAGCTTCAACGCGAGCAAGAAGTAAGCAACTATGATTTCTAGAAAGGTTCCTGCTGGAAAAATTCCTCTAACGATGCAAGACTAAAAAATTCTTTCCGAATATTCGATGCACGTTCTCGGAATAACGGTCAATTCCGGGACTTGCTGGCATGAACACTTATCAGCAATAGCTAAGTCTGCATCAGCTAAACTTAGTTTTGTTTTCAGAGCTAAGCGACACTTGACGTCATCTCAACTGTTGCTTCTACATAATTCTATAATTGGATAGGACGTGGTGGTACTGTTAGATGGCCAGCTAGGTCTCCAGACCTTACAAGTCTAGATGTTTTCTTGTAGGGTTATATTGAAGGCATCGTTTACCAGATTCCTTCTACAACACAGTTGGATATGAGACAGATAATAGTAGACGCCTTTCAGTCGGTTAATCCACAAATGTTGTCGAGAGTACAACGGTCTTTCCTCAGAGGACGAAAAAACGGGCAACATTTCGAACACTCATTAAAATAGTTCACCACCTTGTGGATCATCTCACAAAAATCAATCTATTACTTTTTTCATAAACAACCATCTTAAAATATCAGCATTTCTCTGATCTAGTATAATGATATGTACTAATAAACTCTCCTTTCGCAACCTCTGGATTTATTATTTTGGTATATTTTTTTATTTCGAAAATGGTCGAAGATAAATATAAGGTTACTTCTGCAAAAATAAATAAAATAATAATAACCTGAACATTCAGAGAGGAAAGTCATAGATGGTGAAACACAACTTCCTAACGTTAATATTATACAGTACATGAGAGATGGCGAAACATACAAATATCTGGGATACCAACAAGCCAGATTGCTAGACCAAAAACAATCAAAGGAGAAGATTCGTTCAGAATACAGTCAGCGTCTGAAGTCTGTGCTGAAATCGATGTTGAACTCGGGGAATTTAGTCAAGGCAATTAACACCTACGCCATTCCAGTGTTGCTTTACTCGTTTGGAATAATCAGATGGACTAAGACAGAACTGGATGATATTCAAAGGCAGACCCGAACGATGCTAACAAAGTACAACAACCATAATCCAAAATCGTCGGTGATACGAACAACTTTGAATCGGAAAGAAGGAGGACGCGGATTAATAGATGTAGTCAATTTACACACCGAACAGATAAAAATCTCAGAGAATTCTTCTCAGCAAAAGCTCTCACTTCTGACCTACATAGAGTGGTATCGTTGGCTGATAAGGAATATACACCTCTAAATCTTGCTACCAGAGATGACCTGCTGAATCTACCATTCCTATCAGATACTGAAAAACAAGAGCAATGGTCAAGAAAGGAATTGCATGGACGACATCACCATGAGATTAATCAACCACACATCGACAAAGAAGCCTCCAACAAATGGTTGATGAAAGGAGAATTATTCGCAGAAATAGAGGATTCCTTATGGCCATCCAAGACCAAGTGATCGCTACAAACAACTACAAAAATTTATTATGAAGTACGGAACATTACAAACAGATAGGTGCAGAAAATGCCATATAAGATCGGAGACTATACAGCATATTACGTCCGGATGCGAACAACTGGCCAATACGGACTATCTTCACAGGCATAATCAAGTGTGAAACATTATCCATCAGAAACTTGCACACAAGTACGGACTTCTGAATACGTTCCGGCAATATTACAAGTATCAACCGGCGCCCGTATTGGAAAATGACTCTATCAGATTATACTACGATAGGCCTATTATCACTGACAGAATGGTGACGAATAATAGGCCGGACATGGTGGTGTATGATAAGAGAGCCAAAACAGCAATGCTGGTGGATGTCGCCATACCGAATAATAACAACTTGCTGAATAAGTTCCAGGAGAAAAGTCCAAATATACAGACCTTGCTATTGAGATCAAGCAGATGTGGCACCTCGAGAAAATAGATATTGTTCCTGTCATCGTATCCTCCACTGGTTTAATACCCAAAACTTTGCATGATAGCCTTAAGAAATTAGAATTGCATAAGAATACCTATATAGAAATGCAAAAAGCTGTAATTCTTAATACATGTAGGATAGTTAGGAAATTTATGTCAAGTATATTGTAATCGAGCCTATTCCCTTTGATTGCTGAATCTGGGAAAGGTAAATTATATCCAGCCAACTGCTGAGATAGTGCATAAGTCCACGATAATAAATAATAATAATAAAGTTAATCACAATTGATTTCATACATACAGAGTAATAAACAATGAAAAAGCAGAGGCTTAATCATTCCGAAGAATGTCTCGCCTGTTCGCCTTTGAGATAGGTATATTTTGTTAAATTTAAATTTATAATAACCTCATTTGCGTGGAATGTTTTTTTCTATTTGAAAGTAAAGTTAGTTTCACAGCGTGTAATTTCGAAACAAAAAGTCACTATGTTTCTTGAATAGTTCGTCACGATAGATTTATTTTTCACAATCGGGCGTTGGTCAAATCCAGTATTTTAGTCACAATTTAGGGTATTTAAGTCACAATTTAGGTTTTTTCTTCACATTTTAGATATTTTTCCTTCTCTCTTTTTTAAGTCACTCCGCGAAATTTCTGAACTCACTATTTAAACTAGGCACTTTCGTTTATCCGCTGATTAATTAAGTTTTCTATTACTGTTCTTCCGGCACAAAGAATCCAAAGTTCCACTCTCCTTTTGAAACAATTGTAGTTTTGCAAGATTTGCAAGTCTACTGGTATACGCGAATATACTCGTGGTGCCAGATATTTGCTGGATCTTTGTCCTATTCTTTTATTCGAGCGTAGTATTTCGTAGTCTGAGTCTTTTCCCCTTGTATCATGTTTATGATCAATGGGGTTTACATTCATCCTACTCGTAAATACTTGAATTACTAGTTTCAGAGCATACAACTGTCAAATGTCAAGCATTCCTGACAAAGCAGAAATCTCTTCACTCAAAAATATGCGCCCTTTACCATACATGATTTTCAGGATCCATTTCTGCAAAATATTTAGTTGCTCAACATGGCAGTCATACACTCCTCCCCACCCAACATTCCCATATGTAAGATGTACTTGCACGAATGAGTGATATAATATTTTCAGATGGTTCAATATTTTATGAGTTGACATGATAAATAAAATACAGGATGTTCCATCTGGAAAAATCAAGATATGATATTTTTAAAATTACAATAGTCAATAATTTTTTTGAGTCACACCTGTATGAAATGAGGATAATCTATTTTAATTCATCAATCAAGCTATCCTTGGGCAATAAGAAAACGAAAGGAAAAAAGTATTCATCCTCTCTGGCCGTAGGAGCATGCGATGATGTGAGAGCCTATTTTCATGAATTTTTAAGGAAAAAAATATTGACGAAACTACTGACCAAAAAAACTTATTACTTGAAGACATTATAGCAGAGTCTAGGCCGTTCCTGAATCTAATCTGAAAAAACACCCAAGATTTTTTTATAGAAAATTGGGACACCCTGTTTACTGCAAAATAAATTGCTGAAGTAGATTCTTACATTCTAAATACAATACCGTTCGAACAAAATGAAATCTTCAAGAGTGTACGAGCTACTGAGCGCCGCGCCACTGGTGGATCACCCAGTATATATAAAAATCGTTTGTTGTTCGTAAGTCTACCTAAATCTTGAGAACGACTGGAACGATGTGGCTAATTTAGGTCATGAATTATTTGTGGAAGCCCAGAGAAGGTTTGGAAGGTGAATAAGTATGAAAATACTCGGAATTAAATAAAAACAACAATTTTGTTTTTCCTTTGATGTGTCCCCGTCGTTCAGAAATCGAATTGAAAGAATAAATTGAAATGAATAACTAATTAGAATTTTTATACTCTTCTAACTACATATTTATTCTCAAGAGGTAAAAATAGAAAATTTCAGCTAACTACGGGTGATAAATCTTCAGTCATTTGTTCTAATAGTTTGTCACAAATTAAATTTAAACCAACTAATATGTCGATCCATCGTCTATGTTAATCGATATCTCAGACAGAGATTGCATTCTTCTATCTTTGTGAGTGACGAATACAGCTACATGCGCGAGAACTTTCTTCACTTCGGTGAGTGACAATGAAGTAGATTTCTTAGAATGCAACGAGTTCGTGCACATCGAACACAACAACAGCGACTACGATTCTGGAACGAGCTGCATTCCACGATGATTTGGTAATAGATTATTGTTCCAAATAATCGCTAACAATTGAGGGAATGATAATCATTTGTAAATATTTGCTCATAAAAGGGCTGCAACCAAAAAAGAGGGTATATGAACTATTGTCCCCCAATAAAAAATCTGTTGGGATGGTAGTTGGCCTATTGACGGGACATCAACTCAACAAACACCTGCACGTCATGAGACTATCGGAAACCACACTGTCCCGTGGTTGCCTAGAAAATGACGAAACAACGGAACACATACTCTTCAAATGTCCTGCTCATAAGGTGACCAGACTGAACACCTTGGGCACTGAAACATCCAGCGCCCGGATGATCAAGAAAGCCAGCTACAACAGTCTTGCAAGCTTCAACAAAAAGTTTTTTCAAGACACAAAACAGAATAATACAATACGGCAAGCACAAATGGCCAAACGGCCTGGGTGCTGCCCATAAAAGCGCCGTGCAAGAAGAAGACGAAATAAATGGTGAATCTACTGGCAAAGTATTATTGACACAATTGGTCCCACCACCAGATCCCCTACTCCCTTTACTTTCTGGGACTGAAAATGATTCTGACCACTTCTTGGTCAACATTCACAAATATAACAGCGGTTTCCAGATCACATCCTTTGGCGCTACACACAAACACCTCAAAAAGTCTAGGAACACTTACCAATATCTTTAAAATATGAATTTGATGATTGGAATTTATAGAAATTTTTCCGTTTTGGTTAGGATGTATTGTATATAATGTATTCTCAGGAAAAAAATATAATATTTGACTTCTCCAAAGCACCTATTATAAAAAAAAAATTTGAAATTTGAAAATGACGAAATTTGGTAAGCACAAAAAAAATCCTGAACTAATATTTTCGAAACGATATGGAAGCACTTATATTTTTCAGTACCCAGAAAGTCCACCTCTGTTATTAATGACACTTTGACATCGTCACGGCATGCTCAATATTAAATTGTCTATTACATTTTGACCTAAGTCATTTCAAGCCCCCTGAACTGCTAATCGAAGCTCCTGTTCATGATGGAAGACGTTTTGACGCAGGAGATTTCTTTTTAGGATATGTTTACACATGCTCGATGGGATTCAGATCTTGGGAGCAGGATGGCCACGGTAGGAGATCGATATCATTCTCTTCAAGAACGTTCAAGACAACTCTTGCACGATGAGGAGGGGCATTATCTTGTTGAAGGAGTGGATTTTTACCCATTGTTTGGGGGTACGGTACCACTACAAGTAAAAGTATCTCATTTGCGTAAGAATTTCCCGTGAGGTTGTTCTGTATGAAAACGTGGTCACTTCTTCCATTAAGGCGTATACCTCCCCAAAACATCACTGATCCGCCTCCCTGTCTAACAACTTCTCGAGCATGCTGTAGACGGTTTTGCTTTCTAGGTTTCCTTCATATTAGAATTCTTCCCGAATCGGGATAATAACTAAATCTAGATTCATCACTGAAGAGAACTGTGGCCACCTCTCTTGATCCCAGTTTACGTGTTCTTGGCACCAAGCTAAACGAGCAGCGCGATTTCCATGGGTCAGTTGTGGAACTCTTAAAGGACGTCTGGAGTGGAGTTCACCTTCGTGCAGTCGATTTCTCACAGTTTGGTCGGAAATTTGTACATTATGAACTCGTGATAGCTCTTGAGTTAAACTAATCTCTTCTGGCTTGTAAAACCAGAAGTCAGTCTTGGGCGACTGTAGTAATCCTGAAACGACCTGTATGGCGTTCTTCCACCTGTTTCATTGAAACGCGACCATGAACGGTTAATGACACTTGGGCTACTTTCCAGAACCCTGGATACTTCCCGTTGTGAGCTCCCAGCTTGGAGCATGCCAACGGCTCGTAACATCTCTTCTCTAGTCAAATGTCGTCTTTCCATGGTCGAATCACAAAACTTGAATCTTTTATTTGTGCTTACAACAGAAACAAAGTGCCAACTAACTGATTTCAAACACTGAATACATGAAATGATTATAAAGCAGCGTCGCATCTGCTGCATTTTTAGTCTTTTATAAAAAAAAACTGAAGTCTGTTGCGGCACATAATTTGGTGAGAAATTGATGCAGGTGTTCATTTAAAAAAAAATCATCCATATTGAAAGTTCTGGATACGATATATCGATATTCAGAAGTGTTCCCTAGACTTTTTTGCGGTGTTTATTATACAGGACTATTTCATGCCCACTTTCAAGGTAATAATATTTTTTTATAATATTCAAGTTTGTATTCAAATATATATCGCAAATAATTATTGCACAAATCTTTAAAAATTACAGATACAAGGACAAATTTATCACTTACTGGGGGCGCTGTTATCACTATCAGATGCTAATCATCAATTTTTACAAATTTATTTCAAGTGCAATTCAGATGCGAAAATTAATGAGCGTTGTGCTCACAATCCAAGAATTACGAACGTTTTTTCATCAGAACAACAATTTTGTAAACATGTTCAAAATAGCATTAGAACATAATAATTACGGATTCCTTTTGTTTGCTTTGAGTTTATTATATACACAAGTTTGGGTCTTTTATTCATCGGTTACGAAGTCTGCCATGTCAGCTAGTTGTTGATAGATCAATGTATGAGTAAAAAAAAATTTTTGTACCTTTAAAGTATCGAAATTAACTTGTGAAAGTTACAAAATGATCGCATATTATTTTCATGTTAAAAAAACTTACAAAAAAACGTCCAAATTTCGGCCGTCACACCGGTGGACTATCATAAATAATGTCGAAAATAAAATCAATATCCCACGAATTTGACTAAGCCGAATATACTCGGTGATGTGTAAGAAATTATCAACGTACACACTTACATCAAACAACCAATAAATCATAAATGGACTGTACCCGAATATTGACAATTAAATTTTTCGGATAATTCTGTTTGTCTACTTTCCGCCACAATTCCATTTGTTTTGCGTGTTAGCTCTCGTCCCGCTACTATTTGTAGCGCCAGTTTCAATTAGTAAAATATTTCCGCTCTATGTAAAATGCAAATGGAGGTATGTATTGCAATAGAATCCGCTAGATTTACTCGAACACGATTGGATGAGTACGCTTTCAACACTGAAGCGGTTTTTCGAGCGGTTTCATTTTTGCACTGTTTGTGTTTATATGGATTTTCTATCGGCTACACTGGAAGAAGGGTTTTTTCACGGGTGTATTAGGTCGTTGTTTTGTTTTTAACGTTCGTTACATTATTGCGAATTCGAGCCAAATCAACAGACTTTTCAAGGGAGAAAAATAGCTTTGTGTGTATCGTGTTGCATCAATATTGTTTTATTAGGGGCATATTATGAAAATTGTCACTTGAATTGAGATGTACAATTAGGTTAGTTTAAGTACGATTTCAATATTTAAGCGAAGCAAAATTCCAAACATTACTAATTGATAATTTCTGATAATTCCCAACAGAAAACTAACAATTCGGTTGTGAATATAATAATTTTAATACAGTAGAAGCTTCTTATTCGCGGTTAAAAAAATTACAAGCCGATCCCTATATTCGCAGCTAAAGGTTTCTTTATACGCAGATCTTATCGGTACATCGGTACATACATACAGTGTGCTTCAACGAAAATTAAACAGAGGCTATATCTACCAAGATATTCATTTCTGATCAAAACGCAAAAATAGGTCAATTTTTGTTTTCAAGTTGAACATCTTTTGGGGTACAAAACTTGCCTGAAATATTAACCCCTAAGCGGGGGTTGCAATCCTTGAACATTTTGAATAGGGAAGATGGGTCGAGTGAACACTCAATAGAAAGGTAGTATCTTTGTCTACATCGCCTTGAACGGATTTCCATTTTTAATTGAAAACTGTGAAAGATACAGGGTGAGCAACTGAAAGATAGGTTAAGTTAGGTTAGATTAGGAAGACTATTTCTAATAATTGATCGATGAAGCCTGAATTACGTGATAGTTGATATTCATAATGAATAAGAAAATAAAACAAGTTACTATGTTTTAACTATCACTAATTTATTTATGTAAAGAATGACAATATTTTTTTACATTGGTTCTACATCAGAAATATGATTCAGCTTTAGCTGCACATTGTCTGAATGAATGTCATCCTTTTCCAGAACTTCAACAGCTAAAAATTCTTCATTCCTGTGATAAATCTTCTAAACTCAATTTCTTTGAATCGATAAAATTTCAAGCCATCTAGGGTAGAAAGTGTTAAGCTCCTTAACGACCTGGTAGAGTTAATTACCTACCAATCGCCATTATTCAAGTGACTGTGACCTCTACTAGCATTTTATTGATGGTAATTCCTGTATTGTACATGAGTATTCAATTTTCATTAGTTTGTTGTTGATAATAGACGTATGTCCGAAACCGGTCCAACCAATGCAAAGTTTTGTCATTCTTTACATCACTTAATTAGTGATAGTTAAAACATAGTAACTTGTTTTATTTTATTATTCATTAAAACTATTTCGTTGAGACTATTCAAGTTTCAGTGAAGTAAAATGGAACAGATCCATGCTGATCAATGGCAGTCATCATCAAGTACCATCCTCATCTCGAATTTCAACCCCTAGAACAGGGGTGACCACCCTTGAAAATTTGGAAGAGGGTAGATGGGTCGAGTGATACCTCGAAAGAAAGGTATTATCTTTGTCTGCATCCCCGTGAACGAATTTTCATTTTTGATTGAAAACTGTAGAAGATACAGAGTGAGCTACTGAAAAATAGAGGAGACTATCTATCGCCCTAAGCTATTCAAGTATTAGTGCAAAAAAATGGAACAGATTCATTCCAGATCAAAGGCTGTCATCTTACGAAACACCATTCACATCTCGAATTTCAACCCCTAGAGCGGGGGTGACCACCCTGTGTTATTTTTAAAGCAGAAGATAGGTCCAGTTACAGCTTTCTGAGAAAAAATTTTTGTTTGTCTCCACAATGGTGTGCAAGTTTTCGTTCTCCATCAAAATTACATGCGTTTTTACCAGTTGACTGAAAGGAAACTTTTTTGTTTTCACAGGTGATACTGTATGATCATCGTCCTCATGTGAAATGACTCTTATTTGACGATACGAATTAACAGTATGAGTCAGGAACGCAGATGTTACAATGATCAAATTGCTGTGGTACTCCGTCATCTATTCTTTCACTATTATGGCATTCGTCAATTTCAACAACTTGTTTCCTATTATACAGGTAACTGCTCAACAATTTGTATGACGTGCCTCTAATTCTTACATTTTCTACAGGTCCCAAAAGATCACTATGGGAGATCGAGTCGAAAGCTTTCGACAAGTCAATGAATATGCTGATGGACGGGACACCACCATCTATTGCACTATGAATATTACCTAAGAGTTGGGTCATTGCTGTCTCTGTTGACTTTCCGGTTCGAAAACCACACTGCTTCTCGGACAGTATTTTATATTTATCTAAAAAGCCAACAATTCGTGTTTCTAATAGTTTTTCGAATATTTTGCCGAGCACAGAAATAACAGATATCGGTCTATAATTACAGGGTTTCGTTTTATTTCCAGCTTTGAAAATCGGTGTTATAGTGGCAATTTTAAATATGGTTGGGAATTCACCTCTCTTCAAGCATAGATTAAAAATATATTTCAACGGCTCACTAATATTATTCATAATTTTCTTTATCGTCTCAGGTTTCAATCGATCCGGGCCAGGAGACTTACCCTCCTTCAAGCCCCCTATTACTTCCTCAACCTCCTCAGTAGTAGCTTCAATCAGGCCAATTGAATTAACATTACGCCTTGGTTCATAGACTTTTCTCTTAGATTTCTGTATTTTATCAGCTAGTTTAGCCCCGACCTCCGAAAAGTACTTGCAAAAGTAATCTGCTATTTCGACTTTCTCAGTTAATGTTTCGCCAGCGTCCGTAATGATATTGTTAATATTGTGTTTTGACGTAAATGAGATAAAAACACAAGGTTTAACTTTAATCTACACTTTATTTGAAAAAAATCGACGACGTTTCGCTGACACAGCAGCTTTATCAAGAATGACAAACAGAATGAAGAGTATGGTATTATAAACAAATCGTAGAACAAGTTGGATGAATAACAGGAAAATCCACACCGAGCCATTGTACAGTTAGTATGAAAGGTAATAAAAACTAATTAAACAAGTTAAGTAGGGGTGAAAAATTCACATCTACCTGCTCATTCAAAAGCTTGTCCGAATGTTGGTATCTATTTATTTCTAATGCTTCTAGGAGATCTAATTTTGAACTTTTTGATTTTATATGTAATATGTCAAAGTTTTTATTGAATGAATGGTTTTCTTTTATTAGGCGGTTTGAATAATTTGAATCAGATTTATTTTTATCGAAGCTACGTTTATGTTCAGATGTTCTTATGCCAAAACTCCTATAGGTCCTACCGATATAAATTTTATCACAAGAACCGCAATTGAGTTTATAGATTCCTGATTTACTTGATTTTTCAACACGAGATTTATTATTTTAATATGTTTACGTAAGTTATTAGAAGTTTTGAAAGTTATATTAAGATTTTGTTTGACGAGAAAGGATTTAATATTTGTACTTGCAGAACCGCAGAATGTTAAACTGTTGAACATTTTATAGTCTTTATGAATTGGATATACTTCATTTATTGCTTTCTGATACAGTTTTTACGAATGATTAGATCTATCATATCCGGATTATATGAATTATTAATGGCTATCTGTTTGATGATGTTTAACTCTTTATTATAATCTTCTACTGATAAAGTTAAATTGAGTAACCGATGTACCATGCTGTTTAAAGCTGCAACTTTGTGTTGAATTGGATGTAATGAGTAGTTATGTATAATTGTATCAGAATGTGTTGGTTTACGAAAGACCGAAAAACATGATTATTATTTTGTTTAGTGATTTTCAAGTCCAAAAATTAATGGAATCGTTCTGTTCAATTTCTATCGTGAATTCAATGTTCAAATGGATGGAATTAATGAAATTAAGAAATAAGTCTAATTGACGAGTAGTTCCAATAAAACATACTGAGATGTCGTCAACATATCTATACCAATAAAGAAATTTGGAATGAGTGGATGTATGAATTTTCTGTTCAATATTATTCATAAAAAATCTCTGCTAAAAGTGGACTGAAGGATTTCCCATGATCAAACCATTTTCACTACTGTAATAGATGTTGTTGAAAGAAAAATAATTTTGTTCAATGCAAACGTCCAACAGATTCAATATTTCTGATTTAATTATGTGGTTAACATGATTCGAATTCAACATGTTTTCGATTAATATTTTGACATCACCTGGAGGAACACTTGGGTATAAATTCTCAACATCAAACGAAATAAGTTTTGCGTTAGGTGGTAGGTTAACGTTTTTATGTTATTTATCAATTCAAAAGAATTTTTATAGAAAATTTTGATTTGAATGAACAATAATTTTAATGATATCTATAAGGTAGTGCGACAATTTCACGGCTGGGGCTGTAACGTAAGCTACGACTGGTCTAATTTATATCATGGATCTACATCAAGTAACGGCCTCCACAATTCAAAAATTGTGTTTTGACCTTTTCTTCCACCCATTTCATTAATACATGACCACAAACCTCTTATATTTTTATTATTCCCTGCTATTCTTGATTTCAGGTAATTATTCCTCGTATTCTTTATTAAGTCGTTTAAAAATTTATATATCTTTTATATCTATCTCTCAAGTTTTCGTCACATGAATTCATTCTAAGCTGCCTATACAAGTCATTTTTATAGCTACCGATTTCATTAATCCTTTCGTTATCCATGATTTTCGCTTTATGGTTTCCTTACGTATTTTAATCTTCACTGTAGAAAGAGCTAAATAGTGATTGAGTTTTTCAACCAGTTTATCTGCAGCTAATTCTGGATTATCGCAGTCATAAATCTGTTCCCATGATTCTTCTGTCAATATATTTTTGAGTTTAGAATAGTAAATCAATTTTCTATAGTTCAATATAGAGTTTAAGTCACAGCTAATATTATTTTCAGACAAATTCATGCCAAGGAGGACAGGTTAGTGATCAGTTAACCACGATCGCCAAACAATAGCACAAAACTTCTCTTAGGGTATCTTACTTCTAACAAACATGTGGTCAATACAGGACGCGTGATTCCCTTGTACTATTGTAGGGGTATTTATAGCTGATATATATCCACTCTCACAAAAAATATTCAAATATTCTTGTCCCTGGTCATCTCCTTATCCAAAATATCAATATTCAAATCGTCCAACAAAATAGAGATACTGAACAATCCGCTGCTGTTATATAAAAACGCCTTCACACTATCAACAAAACTTGAAATATTTAGAGAAGGGGATCTGTACAGGGCCGAAATTTGTATAGGATATGATTCCACTCTGTTTATGATCAGTCTTATACTCCTAACTCCGTCCAACTCGACCACACTGTACTGATAATTGTATTTATTTTTAATAAAAATCACAGTTCCATCATTTTTATTGATATTACCCTCATTATATATAGCACTGAAACCATTAAATTTAAAAAGGTTAGGATTATCTATACCAAAAGTCTCTGTAAGAACTATACAGTCAAAACAGGTCTTAAACTGATCGAGGGCAATAGACAGTTCATCAATGTTTTTTGATAGACTCCTGATGTTATTATGGAAAATAGTGAAGTTCTTACCCTGCAACTGCTCATCACATTCGCTTATTTCATCACAAACTCCGTTTTTCAGAATCATCGGTCGCAGATCGTTCATATAAGACTCCATACTGACAAGTGCACTATTCTATCATATTCAGTCCTTCAAGTAACAAACGCAAAAATTCTATTATTATTTTTTATTGAACGCCGAACGAGTAACGACATGAGCAGGTGGCTTTCTTCGAACGATTTTCTGAGGTATTTGAATTTCCTGGTTCGATGGGATCTCTCACTTCCTGTACAACTGTGGGGTTCATAAGATCAAGTTCCAAAATAGAAAATTTTCTTCCATCTATAATTAAATTATCTCTGAGCTGTTTTCCCTTCTGACCTGACTCTCTTCAAATGATTTATCAATTTTGACTGCTGTTGTCTGTCTGTAAGCGATAGATCTGGATATATGAATATTCCAGATCCCATCAGTTTGAACGAGTTTTTTATTATCTCGGATTTCTGCTTGAATGAGGCCAACTCCACTAAAATAGTATCTTTATTTTCTAGTTTGAAGGAATCTTTAATATCTTCACTGAAGATATTCACTTGTACTTTATTTTTTATAAACCATATAATACTAAAGCAGTAAGGCTTATTTCGAGGAAAGTGAAGGGGACGGTTGGAGTTTGAACCGGGCGGGAAGAAAGGGTCGATGCGGAAAAGCGTGGTCTGTATGCCCCCGCGAATAATTTTTTTCCGATAGAGAAATGTCTGAGGAAGATCCGCGCGAAATTCGAAGTCCCTAGCTCGAACGACGGAGGCGCGACGATTTTCGAAAAATTTCGCCAAAACATCACCCCGGGCGAACGGAACGTCGAAACGGCGAGATTTCTTCGGAATCGATCACTCGATTCTTTCGGAAGGCGATCGGAGAGGTCGATCGGGCGAAAATTCCGGGAAAAAGTTCCAAAAAAGCGAAAATAAAATACATCTCCGAAATCTCCGAGATGGAGGGGATAATTTCTATGGATTTTTGTAGCTATACAAAATATTTCCATCGCCTTCGATCGCTACGAAACCTGAACAACGAAAATGCCTCGAATTCCACATTTTGCGCCGCAATAGTTAGATTCTCATAAAACCACGGGAAAACGGAAAAATCTTCCATCGAACGAAGGGCTATCGGCCGACTTTCGCAAATTTTCTCTCTACTTTCCTCATTCCGAAAATTTCCGACGGCCAGAAATTCGCGAAATAAACAAACCTGGAGCTGTCAAATTATGGATTTTTGTTTTAACCATCCCACTTAAACGGGGTCACCGGGAGAAAGGATTCGACCTTCGAACGATTCCTAAATATCTCGAGATCGGGTCCCCGACGAGAAATCGTCATTTCACGACTTAATTTTCGAATTTGGGACGGTTTTCGAGACCTATATTTTCGATGAATTGAACGGAAACACGGGGGTGGAGCCAGTCACCGCTCCTTCTGCCCCTTATATCGCTATTCAATGTCGGAAGTGAGCGTTACCAACGTGTAAAATTTAATTCTCTCTCTCTCTGAACGAAAATAATGAGATGGAAATAGTTAGTTTAATTTAATTTTCACCAACATAATTTCGGTACTAACAACATCTAGAATATAGTGCGCTCTCTCTGTTCTGACTGACAATCGAATCTAACCATATTTCAATTAGTCTTATTCGGTCTGTCAAAACAAGTGATTCTGAATTTTATTTGTATGAAAAGTTTGACGAAACTTGAAATAAACTTTAAGAGGTAAGTGATCGTAGTTTGATGTTTATTTTATCCATGTTAATGTATAATTTGTTTGAGGAAAGAAACGACAGACTTTCAAAACTTATAAACTTAACATTTTGTGGTTATTCTTACCTAAATAATATGACTCAAACGAAATTTTATAATAAAAAGGAATTAAGGAGACTTACAATAATGTTTGAAAGGTAAGTGATTGTAATTTGAGGTTTACTCATGTATTTGAATGTATATTTTTTAGGCATGCTCAAGAAACGTACTCAGAATTCACATATTACATTTTTCTTTCATGGATATTTTAACCTCTATGCATTGAAAAATGTTCTGGAATTACTAGGATTTTTAAGGAATCGATTGGAGGATCTTACATGGGAGACATCCTTCGAGTTGCTATTAATAGGTATTGAGCTCTTTTATATAATAATATTTTTCTGGAAAGAATTCGATAAAGTTTTAGTTAGGTCATTTAGAGTATGTATCATATGAATATTAAAAGCTATCCACTTAAGGCTATATGTGTCTTCAAATATTTCAATCTGGATGTCAATATGACCGTACCATTTCAAATTGAATTTACGTTTCAGTTTATTCAAGTGGAAGTACGTTTCTATTCTAGAATTAATTAGATTCAATGTGTTTGACAATGTTCAAGTTTGAACCAAAGAAAATAATATCTCAAATTTGCACAAAAGGTACTTATTGTGAGTTCCTTCCATTCATAACTCATAGTTACTCAGGAAATTTTATCAGGGTTGTTGAATGAATGACAGGAATTTCTCATTGATTTGAAATTGAAAGTTTCTCTGTTATAGGTGTCTGATAGTGGGAAAAATGATGTTCAAATATGTGGAAGTACCATACGAAGTTTTATTTTGTACAACCACAATTTTCAATCCAAGATCTATGAAAGTCACAGGAAACATGCTGCTACTTATGCGAATTATATTTTGGAAAAATTCAACTACTACTTGGAGAATGCTAAGCAATTTGACAATTTTTGTAATAGGTAGTTGTACTATAGGTATTTCATATAATTGTATAAAATGAGTATGCTCATCACGTAATATTGAAATATGAAGTTGTTTTAATGCAATTTCTTCCTTTCATTTTCATTTCATAGTATATTATAAAGATTCACAAGAAAATGAATTGAAGAGAAGTAAAATTGAAGAATAGAAATTTCAATTATTAGAGAGCAAGTTCATAAGAAGCTGACTGTTCGAAACCAACTGCCAATTCGACAGTTAAGGATCTAGGAAATTGACAGTTACAAGAAACAGTGAAACTGATATATAGTTAATATCATTGTATATGAGGGTCCATAACGTAATTTACGAATTTGTGGATCTCATTTCTCCTTTCCACAAGATCACTTCCATTCAGAAGATGTTAGTTGTTTCTGGTAAGCAAATTGTGTGAATTTTGATCAATTTGAATTTATACAAAATAGTTACATATAGGGTAATCACATAAGGTGAAATTTATATGTGTAACACACAAATTTTAATTTGAGAAGAACTTCATTTTCTATTTCATTAATATACTTGAGAAGTAATTCTTCCATCTTGCTGTTTCAAGCTCATTTGTTGTTTATTATAATTCATGAATCTTATTGGATTCTTATCTGATCTGATACGAATCAGAACTGTTGAGTAAAAATTAAAAATTTGAAACTATAGATCTGCTTATATTGATCGTTCTGAGGTATATATTTAATACTTTTGGAACTAGAAATTTGGAATATTGTGAATTAATATTAGAGGTGATGATGATTGAATTTCTATACCTAAAGGGTGATTGAACAATTTGTTTTTTAAAATCAATGTTGAAATATTTTCAATTTCATCTTATGCTAGCTCAATTGGAGAAAGTTGGGATATTCAAATTTAATTTATCCTTTGAATTGGGATAGTAGTGATAGTGTTGAAATTTGTGTGGTTGATGATTCAGTATCCATGACTGAGGTAATATATGAGAGATTTCCATGTAACATAAAGAACTATTAAGTGAAAATATGAATAAGGAAGTGAATATAATAAAGGGTTCAGTATAGATAGAGTTGGATATGAAAAGGCGTTCAGTATATTACGCGTTTAGTATATTGGCTATTCAGATATAAAAGGCAATCTTAATGGGCTCACTAGTATTCACTATTTCATCTCCCGAAGATTTGTTTGTTTGGTTTGCTTCTTTTTCAATATGGGTTTGTCTATATTATTAATCTCTGACATTCAATTGTGAAGACTGTTCTTGGAAATAATTCATTTGTGTTAAAAATACTTATTCCAATGTTTTCTATCTCTAACGAAAGCTGGGAATCTGGTGTAGACAATATTGTTTTAGTAAAGTTTTTGCAACGATTAACATTCAGAGTATAAAAGCACATGCTTAGAATAATGGCGTCCACAAAACGCATATTCACATTCAGCTTTGCGTGTCGCCTTTCATAATCTTCGATCATCAACAGTATACCGAACTATATTACAGAACAGACGGACCTTTCATGTGATTATTCCGTGGCATAATTGCGCAGCCCATTCGCACTCCTACGACTTCTTCATTCTTTTGCGAATAAATTCAAACAAACTGTAGACCACCAACAGTTCGCTCCTCAACGTAGAAAATGATTGTCGTAAAACAAATACCTAATGGTCCAGTTCTCGTTATTTATTTTCCCTAATACGGAGCCTGCTTTACAATTTTCGTTGTCGTTGCTGTTATGAGAACGCGCAATTGTCCGTTTTGTCGTTGCCTAATCCGGTTGTATATTTTAGAAATGGGATAGTTGTTGTAAGATATGACTTTTAATATGATCGTGGTGTGACATTAGCGATATAACGTTGGAATATGGACGATACTCGCCTTCAGGGATTTGTTGCGAACGAAATACATTAGTCAGATTCATGTTTTCATCTTTTAAAATGTTTCAAATACACTAGACTTATAGTGTTGAATATTTGCCCCAACTTTGTTAAGACAAGATAATATTACTTGTCTTTGAATGGCAACTTCTAAACTCATAGACATATACGGATGCGGTTTTCACAGAGTTGTTCTACTTCTTGATGAAACAATAGTAAAAAACGAATTGTCATTGCCTCCTTCGTTGTTGATATATGGACTGATTTTCAAAATTTTCAATTATCAGATTCCCCTCGTATCGCGATCCTTTAAAATGGCGCAATGGTAAAAGTGCAGTTTACAGAATCCATTTGTTCAACTAGATTTGTTTCAAGGGGTGCAGTTTTGAAGTTAAAGACTAAAATTTTTGTTTTTATTCCATATTTTCATGTAATTGAATTAGATTCTTTAAAACCTTCCTATAAGGAGTGTTTAAAAAAGACACGGCAATATTAAACCCGGCGTTGGTGTGGTGGGGTTGAAATCACCCAGAGTGTTATTCAATTGCGCATCACAAAAACACGGAGACTGTCAGCGCCCCCACCTCTTCAGTACCTTCAAATGTTGAACTGAATGTTGCTGTCTCAGTGGCCTCCTAGCTTTTAAGAGAGTTAACATATTTGTTATTTGAGTGCGAAGATCGACTTGGTGACTTTCACTCCACAACACCACTGACGTTATCGATTTATAGACATCACTATTTTTTTTTCTTCAAGTCATACAGGTATGTTTTGTGATGTGTGATTAGTTTTTAGGTAATACTAATTTTTTTGTTGGTTATATAGAGAAATGAGTTACGAAGAACAACCAAAGGAAGCTCCTCGCCTTATGGCATGATCTGGAAAATGATGAAGACTTTGTCGATTCGACCGATTCTGAAATTGAAGATGATAAAGTTCAAGACAGTGCACATGACTCTGAGTCAGAACAGGAAGATGATTCGGAACAAGTTGGCGATGACGAGCGTCCATTCAGGAGGTGAACAAGATAATAATCAAACAACAGCATCTAATACAACGTCTTAAGTTTTCATCGGAAGAGATAAGAAAACCATGTGGTCAAAAATTTGTCCGAACCAAACAGCACGAACCAGATCGGAAAATATAATTAGGGGTGAGTTCTCAGTAGTACGGCCTGCTGAAGAATGCATCGATTTTTTCTTTTTTCTTCGATGAGGTAATTATTACTAGTATTATAAGATATACGGATGCGGTTTTCACGGAGTTGTGCTACTTCTTGATGAAACAATAGTAAAAAACGAACTGTTCTTTACCTCCTTCGCTGTTGATATATGGACTGATTTTCAAAATTTTCAATTATCAGATTTCCCTCGTATTGCGATCCTTTAAAATGGCGCAATGGTAAAAGTGCAGTTTAAAATGGCGCCAGAATCCAGTTGTTCAACTAGATTTGTTTCAAGGGGTGCAGTTTTGAAGTTAAAGACTAACATTTTTGTTTTAATTCCATATTTTCATGTAATTGAATTAGATTCTTTAAAACCTTCCTATAAGGAGTGTTTAAAAAAGACACGGCAATATTAAACCCGGCGTTTGTGTGGTGGGGTTGAAATCACCCAGAGTGTTATTCAATTGCGCATCACAAAAACACGGAGACTGTCAGCGCCCCCACCTCTGCAGTACCTTCAAATGTTGAACTGAATATTGCTGTCTCTGTGGCCTCCTAGCTCTGAGAGTTAACATATTTGTTATTTGAGTGCGAAGATCGACTTGGCGACTTTCACTCCACAACACCACTGACGTTATCGATTTATAGACATCACTATTTTTTTTTCTTCAAGTCATACAGGTATGTTTTATGATGTGGGATTAGTTTTTAGGTAATACTAATTTTTTTGTTGGTTATATAGAGAAATCAGTTACGAAGAACAACAAAGGAAGCTCCTCGCCTTATGGCATCTGGAAAATGATGAAGACTTTGTCGATTCGAGCGATTCTGAAATTGAAGATGATATAGTTCAAGACAGTGCACATGATTCTGAGTCAGAACAGGAAGATGATTCGGAACAAGTTGGCGATGACGAGCGTCCATTCAGGAGGTGAACAAGATAATAATCAAACAACAGCATCTAATACAACGTCTTAAGTTTTCATCGGAAGAGATAAGAAAACCATGTGGTCAAAAATTTGTCCGAACCAAACAGCACGAACCAGATCGGAAAATATAATTAGGGGTGAGTTCTCAGTAGTACGGCCTGCTGAAGAATGCATCGATTTTTTCTTTTTTTTCTTGGATGAGATAATTATTACTAGTATTATAAGATATATCAATCAGCTTCTGGCTACTATTCGGGATCTTTATGATGATCAGCACAAATATGTGGTCAAAGAAGTAGATGCTACATAACTTCGTGCTTTAGGGTCTCCTTTTCTTATCTGGGGTGAACAAAACGAATCGTTCGAATCTAGAGGACCTATGGAAAAGTAATGGTTTGGGTATTGATATATTTAGAAGATTTACGTCTCTGCAAAAATTTCAATTACTACTCAGATACTTGCGTTTGGATAACTCTGAAAAACAGACAAATTAGGCTACAAATTGATAAATTCACCCACATTAGAGCATTGTTCACTAAGTTTGTTGAAAACTGTCAAGGCGCTTATAATCCTAGCGAGTACGTCACCATAGATGAACAGCTGCCTGTATTTTGTGGTCGATGTACTTTCCGAGTATATATGGCATATAAATCTTCAAAGTACGGATTCAAAATATTCGCTTTAGTGATGCAAAATCATATTACGTTGTGAATATGGAACCATATGCGGGTCAACAACAAGATGGCCCATTCAAAGTATCCTATTCACCGTTCGATGTTGTTGACAGATTAGTGGCACCCATCAGTCAAACTAACCTTAATGTGACTTTCGACAACTGGTTTACCAGTTTTCTGTTGATGACCCATCTGTTGAAAAATCACAAACTTACTTCCGTTGACCTGCGTTTGTAGATACTACAAATCGAGAAGTCTTTTCTACCAAATTTGGTTTTCAAAAGGACACTACCATATTATTATATATACTGAAGAAGAAAAGAGTAGTACTGGTTGCCTTCACGCTTCACCACGACGATAAAATAGCTAAAAGAACTGGAAAAGAGAAAAAACTTGAGATTATAAATTTTTATAATTTCACCAAATGCGGAGTAGATGTGGTCGACGAACTATGCGGAAATTATGACGTATCACGTAACAGTAGAAGATGGCCACTAACCATTTTCTTTTCAATGATGAACGCCGGGGCTATCAATGCTAGAATAATATATCAAAGCAACACTAAGATTATACAAAAGAGAAGAGAATTCCTTCTAGATTTGGGCTTGCAGCTTCTGCAAAAGCATCTTCTGTCTCGTAAAGATAATGAGAGGTTATCTAAGCAATTGAAAAATTCAATAAAATCATCATTAAATGGGAATGAATGAAAGAGAGCCAAAGCGCCAGAAAACTATTGGAAGATATGGAATGTGCCCCAGGGGTAAAGATAGAAAGTGTCAGAAGAAGTGTGTCAAATGTGAAGTTTTTTTGTGTCTGGAGCATAGTCTTATTCTATGTCAAAATTGCTATCAAAAGAGCACACTGTAAAATTTTTATCTTTCAATATTTCTAGTTCGCGTTTTTCTCTTTGATTGAGTCATATATTTTGTTCATTTATTTGATATTCAGATTCTACTGAATGAAAACGTTTTCTTATATTCTGAACCGAAGATATGTATATATTTTTCATTCATTAAAATTATGTCGTGAAATTTTTTTATTTTCTGAAGGTAGGTGAATCAAATGCACTCTTTTTCTGAAAGAATATGGTGTCTGTTAACGCAGTCAATTATCAAATTCAAAAATAAATTGTGAAAATAATTTTTCACAGGAAAACCCAAATGGGGTGAATTTCACCCCACAACATCAAACCGGGTTAAGCCGAGCTGATTGCTAAAGTCATTTCATGAAAAGATAAACATATAAACATAGGTCCGCAAATACCTTGTGATCGATTTATAGGGTATTTAATCGAAAGTTGCAGTTAAATTTGAATTTTTCGTAAACTTTCAAAGACGCATTATTTTCAATACGAAACAATATTTTGGACTCGCCAGTTGTGCACGTAGGGGCACAACGCAGGTTATTCTCAAAGAAGAAGCTAGGACGCCACTGATTTTTTTCAAAAATAAAAATATATTTGAATTTTCCAAATATTTTTCAAGAAAAATGTTCTCCTGATATTTTTTGGACGGCGTCTAGTTTTGAAAAAATATGTTGAAAAGTTTTCTAAGAATGCTTGCGATTCCATTGATAATGCCTGTTCTATGCTCATTCATAGATGTGCTCAAAGTTGATTAACGTCTGCGTCATTTGATTTCAAATTTCAAATCAGCTATCATGAATCGTTACACTAATGCTGAGATGACTGACACTTCATGTATGGACGTGCTGACGGAAATGCATAAGAAGCTCGGCGGTTGTACATTGAAAGATTTCCAAATCGTATTGCTCATGATAGAAAAACTTATATATATGAAGAAGGCACATTGATATGATATGGAAGAGCAGGAAGGCCAAAGGAAGTAAGAACAGTAGAGCTGGATAATGTGGTTCTTGTAATAATTCAAGACGATCCTGGTACCTCCACTCGACAAACTGCTGACGCTTTATGTGTCAGCAATGGCAGTTTGGCAAATTCTTCATTAAGATTTGGTGCATCCATTCCACCCACAACGCATACAACCACTTCTTCTTACTGATTTTTCTGTTCGTATTGCGTATTGTCAATGGCTTTTGCGTGAGCTAATTCAAATTCCTCAATTCCTTATGGTGTTCCTGTTCACTGATGAAGCAAGTTTTTCGAAAAATTTCATAAGGAATTTTCTATTAATCATATGTGGTGTGGAGAAAGTCCACATCAAAAATATGAAGATCGATTTCAACATCAGTTATCGTAGAACGTTTGGATGGACATTGTTGGTGACTGCCCAATTGGACCAGTATTTTTACCAGGGGGACTTAAGGGGGAGGAGAACCGCCACTTTTTGGAACACACGCTTCCAAAATTTTTGGTGGATGTACCTTTGGCGATGAGAAAAACGTGTGGTCTAAGCTCGATGGCGCACCTCCCCATTTTAGTCAGCTTGCTCGTGACCGCTGGATTGGTCAAGGTGCACCTTAATTTTGGCCTGCACGGTCCCCAGACTTAAACCCCTCTCAATTTCTTTCTATGCGGTCATTTGAAGTCTTCGGTTTACACTACCCTCGCGACAAATGTAGAAAAATAGAATCACCGCTGGGTGCAACTAGATAACAACAGATCCTAGTGTTTTTGAAATAGTTCGCCAATCCATGAGAGTTTCTTCCATCCGAGCTGGAGCAGATCACATTGAAAAGCTTTCGTAATTTTTGTAAGAGTTATAGGTGATATTCAAAGGTTTTTGTTTTGCCCTTGAATTGAACTTTTAATTTTCAAACACAGGTTATTTAATGATGAAAAAAATATACTACGATGATTCCTTTAATCGAAACTACGTGTCGTACAATGAAATGTATAAACTTTCTTTTTATTCTTCTCATATTTTTTTTCATCGAAAAACTTGGCGTCGTACGGAAAAAAATTGTCAATAGAGCGTTTTTCTTGAAAAATAATTGGAAAATTCGAAATTATTTTTTATATTTGAAAAAATCAGTAGCGTACTAGGTTTTTCTTTGAGAATAATCGGCGTTGTGCCCATACGCGCGCCACTAGTGAATCTAAAATATTCTTTCGTATTGAAATTTTTTTTCCGACAACCCCGAAATTTTACCTCAACATCTCAGGTGGTTTACGATAAATGCAAATTCAACTAATTGGTAACGAAGTATTTTTTTATTCAGAAATTTACGTGTCTCGACATCATGGTCATTGACATGGGAACCAGTAAGTTACATTTTGAGTTATTTGAATAATATATTTTGTGTTCAGATAAAATATATGACAATGTTTGTGTATTGTAAGTCTAGATGTTATGGTATAGTTGTATATCTTTGAGGTAGTCCAGTGTATTCTTCAGTTCTCGGGTGTTGCTGATCTAACCTATCGCTTCTCGGATGTTGTGCTGTTCTCTCCTTTCAGAGTACATAAGGCATTCGGCAATGATGTGCTTGACAGTGAGAATTGTGTTAGAACATGATCTGCATTGAGTGGATTTCGTGTGGCCTATTCTTTATCTTCTGATTTTTACTTTACCTTCTCTTGACTTGTTGGGTAGTTTGATTGATGGTAGGGTTGGCTGGATTTCTCTGAGTTTGTTTTGTTCCGTGTTCCAAGTTTCTTGCCGTGTTTTCGTGATTATTTTTTATGTTCCTCTTTTTACATCATCAACTATGTGTAAGTCTATATGCGAGGTAATTGGGACATAGACGCTTCTTTCGGTGGATATTGCTACATTCTTGGTTTCCGGTGTGACAGTTTTGAGTGCTTGTAGAATTGCAAAAGTTCGCCCGCGTGCACGATGGTTGTTTTATTCAGCAGGTCTTTTTATACAGTACTGTCCAGGCTAGCGACTGCTGAGCCCACTACATGTTCATTTTTGTAGGCGTCCGTATAAAGAATTCTGACGAATTCTTTTTGGTGGAGTATATCAATGAACTTTTGCTGAATCATGTTCATCGGGACCTAAGAAAAGTGAAACTTACAGAGTGTTGTGTTGATGTCAGGTAAGATTTTGGTCCATGGTGGCATATCTGAGTGTCTTATGGTGCCGTGTCTTTTTCAAATACCCTGTATCTATTCAACACTAAGGGGTTCGTTTTTTCTTGGACGACTAAAAATGCTATTTTGATGTTACAAATAGAATTTTTCATCAATTTCTGGAAAGTCAGACGTAAAAAATCAATCGAATCACTAAAATGTGGTTCAGTAATTGTCTTTACATTTTTATGGATAATTTCCTTGAACTAAAGTTTCATATCTGATGATAGCACCACTCTGTGGAAACCGCATCGCTCTATGTCTATTCTGAAAATATCATTCAAGGGCAATGTATTTGGAAAACCTTGTACGATACATATAATAACACTATTGTTTTTGATGTTTCATCATATCTTATTATTATATTATCTATTCTAGATTCAACAAAAGCACTAAACAACATATTGATGTCGCCATCAACCTACAACAGATTTCAACATGAAATAGAATAGATTCGAATGAAACACTATTATAAAATGTTTTTCGAATCATTTGTTGAAAACTCAATCTTCCTTGTGAAATTATATAGAAAACTGAAAGAAATTTATTTAGTGACGTCATCTAGTGGCCAGAAGTGTTAGTACAATAACCTGTCAATTACGGTTTACGCCATTCAGCAGAGCTCTTCGGCAGAATGAGTGAATTCCTGAGAATCGAGATTGAACAATGATTTCTGAAAACCGATGGCCGGGAGAGTTCAGGGATTTCTCCGAAACTTATATCGAGTTTAACCCCGACGAGTTGCCCATACATCTATTCATGCAATCAAACCGATTTCATGAAAATATATAAATCCACCACCCGGTGATTGATACCACTGCCAGGCAATGATTAAAATCAAAATATATCCTGGAATGATTATACAGGGTGCTTCAACGAAAACTAAACAGAGGCTACATCTACCAAGATATTCATTTCTGATCAAAACGCAAAAACAGGTCGATTTTTATTTCAAGGGGACATTTTTGGGTTAGAAAACTTGCCTGACTTTCGGGGTACAAAACTAGCCCCTAAGCGGGGGTTGCAATCCTTGAACATTTTGAATAGGGAAGATGGGTCGAGTGATGACTCAAAAGAAAGATGGTATCTTTGTCTACATTGCCTTGAACGAATTTCCATTTTTAATTGAAAACTGTAAAAGATATAGGGTGAGCAACTGAAAGATAGGGAAGACTATTTCCCTGAGACTATTCAAGTTTCAGTGAAGTTAAATGGAACAGATCCATGCTGTTCAATGGCAGTCATCATCAAGTACCATCCTCATCTTGAATTTCAAGCCCTAGAGCAGGGGTGACCACCCTTGAAAATTTGGAAGAGGTTAGATGGGTCGAGTTATACCTCGAAAGAAAGGTATTATCTTTGTCTGCATCCCCAAGAACGAATTTTCATTTTTGATTGAAAACTGTAGAAGATACAGAGTGAGCTACTGAAAATTTCAAGGGTTGTCACCCCTGCTCCAGGGGTTGAAATTCGAGATGAGAATGGTACTTGCTGATGACTGCCATTGATCAGCATGGATCTGCTTCATTTTACTTCACTGAAACTCGAATAGTCTCAGGAAATAGTCTTCCTATCTTTCAGCTGTTCATCATGTATCTTTTACAGTTTTCAATTAAAATGGAAATTCGTTCAAGGCGATGTAGACGAAATACCACCTTTTTTTTGAGTTATCACCACACCCATCGTCCCTAATCAAAATGTTCAGGATTGCAACCCCGCTTAGTGGGTTGATATTTCAGGTGAGTTTTGTACCCCAAAAGTTGAAACAAAAATTGACCTGTTTTGCGTTTTGATCAGAAATGAATATCTTGGTAGATATAGCTTCTGTTTAGTTTTCGTTGAAGCACCCTGTATATTAGGATAACGTTAAATGTTATGAAAATATATCAATCTACCACAATGTGTTCAAACTATAGCATCATCAGCCAATGACATCAATATACCAACGATTAGTGTCAGAGGTGTTCTCCCAAGAAAAAACCATTGTACGGACCTTAGTCATCTAACACTGAATGTTATTCATTTTTTCTTTGTGTGAAGTGATGAACAATCGAATAGAATACTGCTTTGAATATAAATGATAGAATGATCAGCTAATCATATTACATTTATATATAAAATAAATTAAATATGAAATAAGAATATAAACTAAAGAAAAACCTATTTCAATAGCTAATTATTTTTATCGGAAAGAAACCTACGAAGAATATTACAAGAAACGCCTTTCTCTTCTTTTCTATTTCTTCTGAATATACTGGTACTGTGATACCATTGTCATTATACCAGCACGACAATCAGCAATAAAGAGAAAACTAGTAAGAAAGGTAAAATACACCTTTAATGTTGAAAATCATATTGAAATGAAATGAGCGATTTTTCTGATATCTCGTCGAAAACGGAAGCAGATTCTTATGGGAACGACGGTTCAGAACACCAAGACGAATTAGGGATGAAAGCTTTAAATATTATAGAAAAAAGTATAGTTTTAATTATGGAGCTTTGCCATAAAGTGAAAACATATCTACATTCTAGTTGGGGAAAGTAACTGCAGGTTGAAGTAATTTCTACCTTCAAGAAAATTCATGAGACGAAATATTTTAGCCCCAACATAAGTCCACACGTTTCACCTAGAACGTCTGAATCAAAACGTCTATACAGAGAGTCTTTTGTGATATGTTGCGATATAAGATAGATAAATACTCCCGTGCAGAAAGTTCAGAATCTATTGTAGAGTGGTGTAAGTTCACGAAGTTGTATTTCCAAATTTGGCGAATACGGCAAGATACTTTTTGGCCACTCCTGCAAGTTCGGCTCCAACAAGGAGGGAATTCTCAAGAGCTGCGTTAACTATTAACAAGACTCAAAACAGATTGAGCTACGAATTAGGACGATGTCTCAATTCTTGGTATAAAAAAAGGTTAACTGTCGAATATCTCATGAAGTGAGCCCTTAGTAGTAGGCACATTAAACAATGATTCTTGGAAAACGATCGTTAGTTGGACTGTGCTTCGACTGTCCTACAACCTTATACACTATCTTGCATCCCGTAAGTAACTGACATACTATCGTTCATCGTCATTTGTATTAATGAACATCCTATTCGCAGGGAGCACGACGAAAGCGACATCTGATGGTAGCGTAAAATCATGCTCGGCAATGGTTTGACATGTGAAAGATCCGTATAAATAACAGTGAATTGTTTCAAAAAATGAATTTAAAAATAAATATGTATTATAAAAATCTGTGATCGTGTTTTTTAAATTGAAAAAACTCATTACGATGGAAAAAGTGTGTATGAAAAAATTCTTTGAAAACAAGCTTTTATTTAAATGCGCTAAAAGAACTTTTGCACTAAAACTTTTACCGTTAATTCATAACGTCATTTCAAATTTAACACATTTGACACAATTTATATGTTATAATATAAAAGCTTGTCGCGAGATATAAGTACTCGTATTTACTTTATCAGTTTGAAATATTAACAGGTAGGCAGAACATATAAATTGTGTCAAATGTGTTAAATTTGAAATGACGTTAAACGTTAACAGTAAAAGATTTAGTGTGAAAGTTAATTTGTTTTCTATTTAGCGCATTTAAATAAAAGGTTGTTTTTAAAGAATTTTTTTTAAACTTAATTTAATTTTTTAGTTATTCTTGGCAATCTTTCATTTGGTACCCATATTGTAGGAACGAATAAAAGAAAATTATCCGCCATTTCGTTTTGCATTAAGAATAATTGGTCCACCGCCTTGTTGGATTTAGAATGACGTCACATAGTTAATCATGCATTGTCATCCAAACTCAACGTGTATACAAAATTTCAGCTCAGTTGGTTGAGATCAAGTGCCTTAAAATTGAGTTGTAAGATTTCACCCAAACATACAAACATACATACATTTCAAGTTAAATAAAAGCTTGTAAATATGTTTATAAATAACTAAAAGGAGTTTCTAGAATCCCATTGGGTTAACCTGTGAAATGTAAACAAATTTAATACATGACAACTGCAATAATGAAAATTACAAAAGTGTTGATTGTTAATATGATTTTCAGAAATAAAATGAAAAATTAATGGCAATGTAATTGCGAATCGTAATTTGAACATACATTACCCTAGTTGCATTGTTACTGAATAATGTTACACACTACTTTGTTTTTTCTTTTAACATCATTTATCCATTTATTTTTTATCCATTTATTTCTTCTATCCATTTATTTCCACTTGGCCAATGGAAATGTGTAAAATTTACATTTACTGTTTCTAGCTGTATTTTTGCAATCAACAACACAACAACTATTATGGATCATTTTTTATTTAATGTTAACGTGTTTATTTATGATAAAAGCATGATTTAACGATAATTTGACCACATCGAGCGCTGTGATCGATTCAGCTGTCCCCACTATATACTCCGCTCCCTGCCAATTGTTTACTCCCGAAATTATTATACAACACTATTCGCAATCTTCAATATGGAAAATACCTCCAAAACTCTTCTTCGCTGTAAAGTGTAACTGACGGTTCATTGACAATGCCAGAAGTGAAGTTTGTTGATTAATTATCGAGCTGGATATCCGGAAACATACTTAGTATTCCAAAGGAGATGTATCTCCTCTTTGATGGTCCCATATAATAACTACACCATGTGGGAGTTGAAAAATAACGTATGTCTAATAGATAAGTACATATGTGCGGGAACCACGAACTGTAAATTTCATTTAATTTCTTCCACGTTCACTTTTCCACATCGGCGTACTCTTGTTCAAACGAGCACGTTTATGTATTTATGGATGGCTACTTTTCATTTTATTGTCGCTGTATACACAGATCGCGATTGGCCGATGAGAAATATAATTCTACGGGAATTCTAGCAGAAACAGCACGCCGTTTCGCTTCGCACATAAAATTCCTCTTTCGTAAGTAATCGCACGGTGCGCGTCTAGACGAATTTGCGATATTGTGTTCCGGTCACTACACAATGATGGAAGATGGAAATCCTTCCTTATAGTCTTCGACTGGAATGAATTGAATTATTAATTGAAGTCTTTCCTGGATGAATTGGGACACTTCCATTGATGTCAAGAATCTCAACAGAAAAGTTGTGCATTCTTTTATTACAGTTTGAACAAGAAGAAATCTTTGTCGTTGAGTGCAGTTGACATGATTTTATTAATGTTCAGGATATTCTTGATATATAGGGTGCGCCAGAGAAAACAAGACAATTTTTTTTTCGTTATAACTTTCGCAAATTTAGAGCTAGATCATTCGTTCTCGCTTCATTGGAAAGCCAAAGGACTAGGTTTTTCAGAAATTGTATTGAAAAATAACTTCCGATGAAATCCAATATGGCTGACTCATTTGAACATGAGCAATTTTTCAAGATCGCTGGAACGTTTTTTTTTTCACAAAAAAATTCAAATGGGGTATTCAGTCGATAACTCAGTCTCTTTTGAATAATTTGATATATTGCAAGAATTGATAAGAGAGTAGCGTGAAGAATTTTTTTCATTCTGATTTTAAACTGAAACCGAAATATTTTTTTAACTTTGTTGAAGTTGTTGTGTTTTTCATGGATGTTCTAGGAAGACAAAGAACCATTCTTTACTGCAACCAACCTAACTTTTGATTTCCGATCGAATTCAAAATGGCCGACTTTCTCAAATATCAACAATTTTCCCCGAGCATTAAAAAACTGCGTATTTCAATCACTAGAATGCACCTTTCGCATCGTTTTGAGGGTCGAACTCGAATATTGAGTCGGAATTGTGCCAAGTGTCGTCAATAATGTTTCTCTTTTCCACCATCATATGCATCTCACGCTGAGGAACCTCTGAACATAGACTGCATGAACTCTATGATAAACAAAATATAATGAAATGTCATCGAGTTTCAAACGACATCTGGTTTGAACTCGCATTTTATCTTGGCGCTGCTTGTTTTTGACGTTTGAAATTGTTAACAATGATTTCAACAAATGAGGATAAGCGTTTCATTGAATGTTTATTTGTGCGTGGCTATATTGCTAGGAAAATATTACGACAATTTCCAGCCACTAATTACAAAAGAAGTACAAACTATGATCTTGAGGAAAAATTTCGGACAACAAGGTCATTAGGAAGAAGGTACTGGTGCAGTTAGAACTGATGGAACACAGGTACTCGCCTTTTTCATAATCTGTTTCAAGCATCAACTTCACATTTTTGGCATTTCAAACTAAAATGACAATTTCACGATAACATTCAGCGAATTTCTGCATCAGCAGTCAGCTCTATCAGAACTCTAGGAACCAGCTTGACTGTCTCCCAATTATCTCAGAGATGCCAAATCTCAAGAACCGCGTAGATGATATCATCGTATCAGAACAATGGCCCCCAAATAGTCCCGATCCTAATCCGTGCGACTATTTTCTGTGGGGTCGTTTGGAAGAAATGGTGTATAGAAATGGTATTACTTTCAATAATTGTGATTAGCTGAGGCAAAAATTCAGAACGTTGGAACAATCTTGATCAAGACGTAATTTCGAGATCCATAGAGAGCTGGAGAAGACGGGTGCAGATGGTTGTGGATACCAATGGAGGTCATATTCCATTCTAAGTACTTCACTGTTTTTGTTGAATGTGTTTAGTAGCATTACAGCCACGCACAAATAAATATTCAATGAAACGAGTATCCTCATTTGTAAAACCATTGTTAACAATTTCAAACGTCAAAAACAAGCAACACCAAGATAAAATTCCAGTTCAAACCAGATGTCGTTTAGAACTCGATGATATTTCAATATTTTCTGTTTATCATAAAGTTAATGCATACAGTCTTTGTTCAGAGGTTTCACAACGGGACGTGCATATGATGGTGAAGAAGAGAAACATTATTGACTGCAATTGGCACCATTCTGAATCAATATTCGAGTTCGACTCCTCAAAATGATGGGAAAGATGTAGTGATTGAATTATGCAATTTATTTGTTACGACCACGAAAAATATTTTAATGCGCAGGGAGAATTGTTAATATTTGAGGAAGTCGGCCATTTTGAATTCGAACGGAAAACAAATTTTAGGTTGATTTTAGTCAAATATGGTTCTTTATCTTTTAAGAAGATCAATGAAAAACTCAACAACTTCAGGAGTGCCAACGCCATGAGGTGAAAAACATATTTCGAACGACTGTCAAAATTTTTTCACAAATTTTTCTTTAAATCCTCGAAGAAATAATATATGGGCGATGTCAACCCAGATTATTGGGTCCATAATGATTTCAAAACATCTGTAGATCATAATCGGCATCACTTGGAAGACTCAACCTGGCCATCGGGGCTCTCTCGGTCAAACAGAGATGGAATTTGAGAAAATATCGCAGGTTATGTATTTTTTTTATTATCTCCTTAGTCTTTTTCATGACCTTGCTTCCTATGTTAAATCTTTTCTTAGATTTGTTTAGACATATAAGAAGTATGATTGTTGAAATATTTTTCTGCTGGTTTTCTTTTTCCATTGTTACAGATTCCTGTCCCAAACCCCCTTCCTTTAACCCTTGTCTTCGTTTGGAAATCATGGAATGCAAGAGAGAATGAAGCGGCTAAGCAGAAAAATCTTTGGTACTCTTTATGTACACATGACACTAACACAACATAAACAGACAAGCTATTACTAGTGCAATAGCGACAGGGAAACGAGTTTTTTCCTCAGGTTTTTTCACTCGTTTATAGAATCTTATACAGGATAGTATGGTTCCCCTGTTACATTTCCTGAGCTCACAATTGTATTTTTTTTTGACACACATCAAAATTATAGATATAAGTATTTATTGTAAATTCAATTATTCAAATTTTGTAAATCCTCTCTTTTCAAATATATATATATATATATATATATATATATATATATATATATAGCTGAAAATCAGAATGAAAAAATTCTTAACGCTACTCTTTCACCAATTCTTAGAATATTTTCAAGATCTATATGTCAAATTGTTCAGAAAAGACTGAAATATCGACTGAATGCCCCATTCGAATATTTTAGTGAAAAAACAATGGTTCAGCGATCTTAAATTATTGCTCATTTTCGAATATGTCAGCCATATTGGATGCCACCGTAAATGAAATTTCAATACAATTTCTGAAAAACCTAGTCTCTTGGCTTTCCAATGAAGCATAAACGAATGATCTAGCTCTAAAATAGCGAAAGTTATGACGAAAAAACTTCCAGTTTTCTCTAGCGCAGCCTATATAATTCTTATCAAAACTAATAGTTGATAATGATGGATTCATTGTGTGTTATCTGATCGATAAAACATCACCAGCACATTCAATTGATTTGGGACTAAGAAATGTACATTCATCGGCCAAACATTCGATAAACCAGAAATTATCCATTAGTTTTAAACTTTATAACTCCCTGAGTTATAGTTCAATATCTTTAATTTCAGATATATTACTGATCATTAAACGCAGAATAATAATCAGCATAAGTAATGTTTTAACATGCATTTTTAATAGCGATATACGTGAATGAACGAAGATACACACAATTACAAAGCTACATTCGTTCTCAATTGCGTAGTCTTTTATTCATGGTGCTATCAGCATTATCATTACGTATGGTAAACACTAAAATAGTCAGAATAAACTTTGCACACAAATACTACCGATTTGAATCGGTTTACATATCTATTACTTGGCGGACTTCCCCCGTATGTAAAATTTCGGAAAATAGCAGCACCAGCCTCATTACAATTTTCAACCACAACCGGAATTAAATAATTTATTAATTACAAGCGGAAACAACGGAACTAAATAATCGGTTTTTTTCGGAATATAAACGTATGTTATATTATCGGAATACAGCGACACAAATTTTACTACAACTTCCACCAGAACTGGCACGGAATAATTTGCAACAATAAATAAAACGGAAATAACAATGCATGTATAACGGTCAGCTAATCAAGCGACTGTATAATGCATACATAATGTAACAACGATTACGATTTAAATTTTTGAATTTTCTTGCATTCGTTTTCATCCTTCATGCAGAAATTCTCAAAATAGCAGAGAAACTGAAGAATAAACCTGTTTTGTTAGTTTTGGAAACCAGTAGCGCTACTGATTGATAGAAATAAGTTTATCCTAGTCAATTTGGTATTAAAAAGTGATAATTATCAATATTTTCGAAAATCCTTGTATATTGGTTATACACATAACCAAATATGTATGGAATCACCTGATACTTTGAATATTACCTCAGGGACTTTGGAAATTTCGAAGCATTGTTAGAATTGATACATTTTGAGATATTTCAATTGCAAATAGAAAAAAATCAAGATTTATTTTGAGAGAGAAACAAATAAGAGAGACTCTTTCCGCGTGTAGTAGAAAATTGAAAATTGTTTCCTCGCGAAGTAGGTGCTTTTTCATCAACCTCAGTAGCTTGTACTACCTCCTCTCTCCGTCTAAGCATGCTTAGGTTTTCAACCTCCTCTGGGGTGATATTCTGTCACTCTTTTGTGGCGGTTTGGATGAGCTGTTGTGGGGTTCTTGGATTATCGTGGAACGATCTAATTTTCCTTTTGAGATAATTACATAAATGTTTTATAGGATTTAGGTCTAGCCAGTCCAAAATAGCGATTCCCTCAGTTTCAAGATAATGTCGCGCGAGTTTGCTTGAATCCAGAGGAGCATCATCTTGCCTAAAAGTGAAATTCTCACCGTGGGCACCTCGCCAGAGTCTCACTATGGGCTCCAGCACTAAGTCCATGTAATTTCTAGCCGTTACACTCGCAGGAATCTGATTTGTCTCCCAGCATAATGCCACCCCAAAACATAACACTGCCCCCTTGGTATTTCGGAATTTGTCTCTCTGCTCGGAGTCTAGCTTGTTTTCCACGACCCGTTAAAACCCGAATCTGGCGGTCATCTGATCGAAAACCACTTCTGGTCTCATCCGGAAAAAGAAAATTTCTACAATTTTCAATATTCCAATTGTGGTGCTCGATACACTAATTAAGTGTGTTAATTTTTTGTTGTCTGCTCAGCTCTGTAACTCTTAAAAGCCTTCTTCTGTATAAACCCCTTGAACGAAATCTTTATCGAATCGTTTTGACTGATACACTGAAGGCTGTTGCTTCCAAAAATTGAGTCTGGAATATGGGCTGCGACGCACTAGGCTCTCTTCTTGCAAATTGGCACAAAAAGGAAATGATCTTCCTACGACTTCTTCTAGGCCTATTTTGCATAGATTTTAGCTCCACGTATCGGGCGGAGTTTCTTCAAGATAATGTCGCACGAATATGCTCACATCCGGAGGAGCATTATCTTGCATAAAAGTGAAATTCTTACCGTGGGTACCTCTTCAGAGTCTCACTGTGGGCTCCAGCACTAGGTCCACGAAATTCCTAGCCTTTACACTAGCAGGAAACGAAATCAAATCTGTTTTTATTCCCAGCATAATGCGACTCCAAAACATCACACTGCGCCCTTGGTATTTCGGAACTGGTCTTGCTCCTCGGAGTCTAACTTGTCTTCCACGACCTCTTAAAATCCGAATCTGGCTGTCATCTGATCGAATATCAAAGAACATTTCGCCAATTCTAAATATTCCGATTGTGGTGCTCGATGCACTAATTAAGGCTGTTAATTTTTTGTTGTCTGCTTTGCTCTGGAACTCTTAAAAGCCTTCTTCTGTATAAACCCCTTGAACGAAATCTTTATCGTATCGTTTTGACTGATACACTGATGCTTGTTGCTTCCAGAAATTGACTCTGGAATATGGGGTGCGACGCACTAGGGTCTCTTCTTGCAAATTGGTACAAAAAGGAAGTGATCTTCCTACGACTTCTTCTAGGCCTATTTTGCAGAGATTGTAGCTCCACGTATCGGGCGTAGTTTCTTGAAATCACCCCTGTGATACCTCCATTGTGGCCGCTTTATCCCTCTGTGTCACCCCTTCTTCAACGAGAGCAATTATTCGACCCCTCTGCACATCGGACAATCCAACGGAAGGCATTTTCAATTATGATTATAGCCTTTTTTAAATTTTGAAATTCACAGTTCGAAATCTCAATGACGACTGAGTACAATATCCCGAACATGTGGTGATAATTTCACATTTATAATTATACCATCCAGTTTTTTAGAACAAAATCTTCATTTGTCACAAGTAATCAAAGATCCATAGTTAAAAATAAATAAATAATACCGAGTAATTCCATATATATTTGGTTGTGTGAATATTGATGTTAGTGTACATCGACTGGGTATAATCTTGGTCAATTGTCTACGCCTACTTGATTAGTTTCGTTCACTATAAAAATATCAACATCTAATAAAGACATATCAATAATAATTGTCTAAACGTGCTACATTGTGGGCGAAAGCTCATTCTTCAGATAGTTTCTATTTAACGGGTACATCACAATTTCTAGTAATTTCTATTCTTATTATTCCGTGAAGTGAAACCAAAAACGTAGGATCCAAAAACAATTGTACATTAAAAATTGATACAAGCTGAAAGAATATTTGACCCTCCGTTGCCATGTTCATTCATAAAAATTATGATACCGTTGAAACTGTTCTGGCGCATTCACTATTTGCAAGTATTAATTATTCTTGGTAGATCTTTGGTCCTAATCAACATAGTCATAATAGAGGATGTGCCGCGAGTACCAATGCAGGCAAAAGTTTGTTATGATAGGTTCCTCATGGGCCGATTAGAAGATAAAGGATTGATGACAGTGAACGATTACTTTCATAATATGATAGTAACCTTACATTGTTTCTACTTCGAATGAATTTCAAGTTCAGCGTGTGAATCAGGGAACGCCTGTAAGAAGAATGCGATTCAGAGGAATTGATGAATGCTTGCTAGGAACTCGAAGCAGTGTTGATATACTACTTTTGATATTGCAGAGGAAAATTTGCTACCCCCTCTATCACAAAAATCTGAGACAGGTAAATTTTTGTTCGGAAAGTCTAAAAAATTTATTCGATTGTTCGTTTCTAATTCTAACTTGAAATTGATTTTTGGTTGGATATCGTTGATGGAATTCAGAAAAAGATTAAGTTGTCTTGATGTATCAGCGAAGCACGCAAGTACATCATCAATATAACGATAACAATAAATTATTTGTGAATGGAGAGCCAATAGCCTCTAGATTGATGAGCAAATTTGTTACCAAATTGGAAATAGTTTTGCTGAAGACAAAGAATGAAAACAGAAATAAAATCATTGTGAATAATAGTATTGATATGTGAACGGTCGAAAATGCTGAAAATTAGTGGTGGACATTCATCTACGGGGATATTGCAGTACCCACAGACATATCTATAGAGAATTAGTCGGTATTTCACAATATTGATTGTTTTTAACCATAGAATTTTGACTACTAATGAAGAATGAAGTTTTTGTTGTAAATAAACTGGATAGTATGATATAAAATGTTGAATTATCACCACATGTTCAGGATATTGTACTCAGTCGTCAGTGAGATTTGAAACTGTGAATTTCAAAATTTACAGCCTATAATCATAATTAAGAATGCCTTACGTTGGATTGTCCGATGTGCAGAGGGGTCGAATAATTGCTCCCGTTGAAGAAGGGGTGGCACAAAGGGATATGGCGGCCACAATGAGGGTATCACAGGAGGTGATTTCAAAAACCTACGCTCGATACGTGAAGCTACAATCTCTGCAAAATTGGCCTAGAAGAAGTCGTAGGAAGATCACTCTTGAAGAACAAGACCGCTTTTTGTGCCAAATTTCAAGAAGATACTCCAGTGCGTCGTAGCCCATACCCAAAGGCAATTTCTGGAAGCAACAGGCATCAGTGTATCAGTCGAAACGATACGTCAAAGACTTCGTTCAAGGGGTTCACACAGCCGATGGCCCTCAAGAGTTCCAGAGCTAACCAGACAACAAAAAATTAACAGACTTTTTGTTTATGACAAGTCTGTTGCTTGTTGGGATTGTTCAAAGTTCATGGTTCACGTTCATGAAATCTAGGAAACCTATTTGGTCGATTGACTTTTTGCGTACACAGGTGAAGGCTATTGATCTCTGGAAAACTGAATGGCAGGAAGTTTTTAATAAAGTTCTCAAAGAGGATCCATCCAAAAGGGTTGCAGGTTTCGATATAAGTAGGAAAAATTGGTGTACATTGAATCGTCTCAGGGCAGGACATGGTCGTCATGATAGTATGTTGTTTAAATGGAATACTGTAAAAAGTCCGGCATGTGTGGCGCAGCTAAAGAAACAATAAGACATTCAGTCCTCGATTGTCCTATTTACCATTTTACGGGTGGTTTTCAAGAAATTCTCTGTTTCAGATAATTTCATTAACTGGGTAGAGAAGTCTATTTAGGAGATTAGTTTTTGCTCCTCCTTAGTGTTTTTTTTTCCCATGGTGTATGTTGATAAGGTAAGAGCTACACCCATGTAGAGCTTCATTCCTAAAAGGTGTATGGGATGTTCCCTGTTGAAAAACAGAGGAGCATTAGTTAAATTCTTAAATTCAAGTGAGTTTAGACATGTAAGAGTTTATTTTGATGAAATGTTTTTCTGCTGGTTTTCTTTTTCCGTTGTTACAGATTTTTCCAGTCCCAAACCCCCTTCCTTTTCACCCTTGTCTTCGTGAAGTTCTGGAAATCATGGAGTGCAAGATAACCATGGGAGAATGAAGCTGCTAAGCAGAAAAATTTTTGGTACTCTTTTTGTACACACGACACTAACACAACATGAACAGACAAGCTATTGCTAGCGCAATAGCGACAGAGAAACGAGTTTTTTCAACAGGTTTTTTCACCCGTTTACGAATCATACGCAAGATAGTATGATTCCCCTGTTACATTTCCTGTGCTCACACTTTAGGGGCAATCGTAGGAGACATGATGCGAGTTTAGATGCCTGATTAAGGAACGGGCATGGTCTGTTTTTTCTACTGGTATTCTATTTATTCGCTTGTTTTTTTCAATTGTGTTTTTCTGACACACACCAAAATTATAGCTGAGAGCATTTATTGTAAATCCAGAAGGATCAAGGAATTTTTTAAGCAATCTACACATGTCAAATGTTTATTGCGTTGTTTTGTATGATTTTTTCAATTCAGCCTTTTTCAAACAGCAATAACTCAATTTTTCCAAAATGCACGTGCCAATTCTTTTATCGCCATGAGATGAAGCGTCAAATTTCAGATGGAATTGTATAAGCATGTACTAAACGCATCTCTTGTAGTTCCGAAATAATTTGGGAATATATTGAATTTTAATGATTTTTCCGAACTAACAGAGAATGCTTTGAAATATTTTAATTAAGTAGCTGACCTGGCTACGCTCACCTGACAGGTGCCTAAAATTAATGTACTTGTCATTTCGTTCATTCGAATTTGATATTTCAACAAGAATTGTCGTTATTTCAGATTGAAAATATCCAAAAAATACAACACATTTGGAATAAAACCACTGGTTATTCAAACGAAAATATATTTAATATTTTTTTAATTCATTCTAGAATGTCAAAAAGTAGTGGGTAGAAATTGCAGGCAATTCAATTACCAATTTACAAATTTACCGTCTATGAGTGAAATAAAATTTCGAAGCATTAGAAACAATTTTGAACAATTCGGATAAATAAAAATTGTAGGAACTAAGCGAAAACCCATCATCGAAGATGATTACATTAATACGAAAAAATGATAGCAAACATCATAGGAGAAAACTAATTTACGATTTGCATAAATATTCAATATGGGCCCCATTTTGCACGATACACTTGACAGCTAGTACACGAACATGATGAGTTGCCCTCCTAGTTTCATCAGGATCTATATTACGAAAATCATTATGAATGCGCTCTAGTAACTCTTCTTTACTTCTTATAGGAATAAGATACACTTCACTCTTGATTTTGACCCATAAATAAAAATCAAGAGGCGTCAGGTCCGGAGAACGCGGAGGCCATAAATTTCGTCCTTGATAACCCCACCATCTATCCTCCGACATCTCTGTTAGCTGCCGATCTACAGCTCGTGTTTTATGTGCTGGTGAACCATCCAATTGATAAAAGCAATCCCTGAAAATGTTAAGGGGTAATCCACCAAAAAAATCTGCTAATGTTCCTCTGAAAATTTCCAGGTATCTTTGTTCATTAAGATTTTCCTCATAAATGTGATAAGCCAACAAATCACTCATTAAAATTGCAAAAACGTTCACGCAGAATTCATTTTGGAAATCAATAACCTCAGTGAAATGTGGATTTTCTAAGGCCGGAAAATGTCGATTTCTCCTGTTGGTTATTCCACTTTCATTGAGCTTCATCAGACCATACAATTTTTTGCAGAATTGTCTCATCTTCTTGAAGCCGAATTAATAAATTTTCACAGAAATTTAGCCGCTTGGGAAGGTCAGTTGGTTTCAATTTTTGTAGTCTGATAAAAGAATACGGGTGCATGTTATGTTTCTTAAGAATCATTTGAATGGAAGTATAACTCAATCCAATATCCATTGATGCTGACTTAATGGACGCATGTGGATTGGCACGAAAATACGCTAGCGTATTAATTTGATTGTCGTCGTCCTCGAGAATTAGTTTTCTTCTAGTTTCTATGTATTTTGTTCCTCCAAATTGCAGAAAATTGCTTCTAATCCTTCGAAATTTTGTTTCACTCATGGGCGCCAAATTTGGAAATTGGTTATTGAATTGCCTGCAAGTTTTATCCACCACTTTTTGACATTCGCCATGAATTAAAAAGAGATTAAACTTATCCTCGTTTGAATAGTCAGCCATTTTATTATCAATCTGGTGTTTTTCAAAAATTTTCACTTCAAATTACCAACAATTCTTCTTGAAATATCAAATTCGAATGAACGAAGTGACAAGTACATTAATTTCAGGCATCTGTCAGGTGAGCGTAGCCAGTTCAGCTTCTTGATTCAAATATTTCAAAGCATTCTCTGTTAGTTCTTGCAAAATCATCAAAATTCAATATATTCCCAAATTATTTCGGAACTATAAGAGATGGGTATAGTACATGCTGATACAATTCCATCTGAAATTTGACGCTTCATCTGATGGCGATATAAAAATTTGCACGTGCCATTTGAAAATATTGAGTTATTGCTGTTTGAAAAAGCCGAATTGAAAAAATCATACAAAAAAACGCAATAAACATTTGACATGTATAGACTGCTTAAAAAATTCCTTGATCCTTCTTCTATCCACCCAAGCAAAAATTGTGTTTGTTGTGCAAAAGATCTACGAGCTACAATTTTTTTAAATGTTCCATAAAAATCGAGTTTATAACAAAAATAATTAAATCTGTCAAAAGTTTTGACAGATAAGTGCCAACAACTTGGATATTTTATGTCTTGCTCAAATGTCGGTTCTAGATGTATAATAAAAAAGGTAGATTGCTTTTTGAAATAACAAAGTGATGACCCACTTCCGGTATAACCGAAAATGGTATCATTTCGAAAATATTTCAGTTCAATTGGAAATAGCTAGTTTTGGCAGCGTATAAAATTTCAGCTTGATATTGTAATTGGAACTCAAGAAGTTTTTAACGGATGGTCCCGGTGGAAATCCCTGTATATGAATCGCAAGTTTGCGTTATAACTTAAAAACTGTTGGTCAAGAAAAAATTTTCAGCACGTTGTTCGATTCTACTTGAAAAAGTGCCCGAGAATGTCAAAACCATTCTTATATACTTTCAACAAGAACCCAGATTCTCTCGAAAGTCATTCTACTCTCTTCACAATATTTCTCGTAGCTACAGTACTAAAACGTGTAAATCTGTCCGCCCTGTACATTTCCATATAATTTCGATTAAAAACCCACTTACCACCAGTATATCATATCAAAGCGACGGCGTCTCCAAAGTGGAAACAATATTTCATTCCACTAAGCTTTTTACCTCAGTTCTTTATATTAAAATGCACAAGACATCAATCTTTCTACAGATATAATACAGTCCAATACGACCACATACAATGCGAATAATACATTAATAATCGAGAAAAAACAAGTCTTCTCAGATATACCTACATTGTCAAATGCAAACTGAAAAAATACTGTTAGGGTATAATCATCCGATGAAATTTTAAACGAGCCGCTTCTGCTTCTACTTACGTATTGTAAGACATCCATTCGAACAAACTGGCTCGCCGTTTAGGGAATTCCCCGTCTCTTTGTGTTCGGCAAATATGGAAGTTGGGGGAATTTCCAAACCGCCCGGGAACTAAATTCATTATGCGCAATTTGTCGCAGTCGGTAGATGCGCCGTGTTTTAATTTGTCGTTGGCAATTGTAGGAGAATTGTGCGCAGATATTCAATGGAAACAGAATGAATTGAATTGCCATATTTTAGGTTAGGTTAGGAGATTCAACTGGAAACTAGATATATTCAGTTTCATATTCCAATTTTTTTAAAGAGATTATTGACGAAGCTTTGTTTCATTCGCTAACTGGTTTCAGAATAAACTTCAACGGATCAAGTCTGGTGTCTAACAACGTAGGGTCAGCCGAGATGCTAGGGTAACTTGTAAACAGGAGCTGTATTCTTGGACCTCTCTACAGTATATTATACAGTGTGGAATGATTAAAAACCTGGAAAAGGATATTCAGTGTAGTAGAACTATTGAACCGATCGAGAGTATGTGGTCTGACATAAAGCTAAATGTTTTGGTTGAAGCGAAAAGTAGTACCGATTTCAAACTTTCAAGGAACAGGAAGCTGTTCTTGCTCCGTTATAATTCAATTTACACATGAACGGTATTCCTACAACTTCTTCTGATAAGTTGATTTATTCTGTCTCACGATAACTCCAAAACTATCGAACAAGTTTGGTTTGCCGATCTGGAAATTTTAAACAAGTTCCTCAAAGAGTCTATGCCCGAATCCTTCGAAAACTAACGCACCTCGTTTTCATCTAAATAATCACCAAAAGAATAAACAATTAGTTCAAGTTACCAGGTAATCAAAATGCGGAACGAATCATTAAAGTCTATTTTCGAAATGGCCACAGCCGAGTTTTAAACATTTCATTACCGATACTTCTACGAATCATTTTGTCGTCATTTTATGTATCTGCACAGCCGTCTTTCATACAATTTAATAGTTGGTATCTGCAAAAAATATCTAATTCATACACTCTGGACTTCAAATAATCCCACATAAAAAACCTGGAGGAATGGGATCTGGTGACCTTGACGACCATGCAGCAGTTGAATTGAACTTCGTATTTTTTTGAAAACACTGCTGAAGCTGCTTGTGTCATACTTCACTTAGGTGTGCTCATCTCACACAAACAAATAACAGGTAACCCAACACTTTTTTTTTTAAATATCATCCCCTCATCGTGTCCGAAACTCAATATTCAAATAATATTATATCATTGATTTATCTATCGTGCCTCTAGATTTGAGTAGTTTTGGCTATCACTTATATTAAATATAGTGCATTTAACAGTACGTCCTCTCTTTATTAGGTACCAAGAGAAAAATGATTATTAAATCTAATTTTCATCTGGGTCCCAAAAAAATCATTTCCTCACTTTTTACTGAAACCTAGATTGTACCTTCCGATCGGATCGTAGGTTGTAGCGCTTATAATTTTGTTAGGAGAATTGTGCGCAGATATTCAATGGAAACAGAATGAATTGAATTGCCATATTTTAGGTTAGGTTAGGAGATTCAACTGGAAACTAGATATATTTAGTTTCATATTCAAATTTTTGAAAGAGATTATTGACGAAGCTTTGTTTCATTCGCTAACTGGTTTCAGAATAAACTTCAACGGATCAAGTCTGGTGTCTAAAACGTTCGGTCAGCCGAGATGCTAGGGTAACTTGCAACAGGAGCTGTATTCTTGGACCTCTCTGCAGCGTATTATACAGTGTGGAATGATTAAAGACCTGGAAAACGATATTCAGTGTAGTAGAACTATTGAACCGATCGAGAGTATGTGGTCTGACATAAACTAAATGTTTTGGTTGAAGCGAAAAGTAGTACCGATTTCAAACTTTCAGGAACAGGAGCTGTTCTTGCTCAGTTATAATTCAATTTACACATGAACGGTATTCCTACAACTTCTTCTGATGAGTTGATTTATTCTGTCTCACGGTAACTCCGAAACTATCGAACAAGTTTGGTTTGCCAATCTGGAAATTTTAAACAAGTTCTTCAAAGAGAGTCGTCTTTGCCCGAATTCTTCGAAAGCTAACGTACCTCGTTTTCATCTAAATAATCACCAAAAGAATAAACAATTAGTTCAAGTTACCAGGTAATCGAAATGCGGAACGAATCATTAGTCTGTTTTCGAAATGGCCACAGCCGAAATCTAAACATTTCATTACCGATGCTTCTACGAATCATTTTGTCGTCATTTTATGTATCTGCATAGGCGTCTTTCATACAATTTAATAGTTGGTATCTGCAAAAATATCTAATTCATACACTCTGGACTTCAAATAATCCCACAGAAAAAACCTAGAGGAATGGGATCAGGTGACCTTGACGACCATACAGCAGTTGAATTGTAAACTTCGTATTTTTTGAAAACACTATCCTGCTGAAGCTACTTGTGTCATACTTCACTTAGGTGTGCTCATCTCACACAAACCAATAACAGGTAACCCAACACTTTAAATATCATTCCCTCATCGTGTCCGAAACTCAATATTCCAATAATATCATATCACTGATTTATCTATCGTGCCTCTAGATTTGAGTAGTTTTGGCTATCACTTATATTAAATATAGTGCATTTAACAGTACGTCCTCTCTTTATTAGGTACCAAGAGAAAAATGATTATTAAATCTAATTTTCATCTGGGTCCCAAAAGAAAATCATTTCCTCACTTTTTACTGAAACCTAGATTGTACCTTCCGATCGGATCGTAGGTTGTAACGCTTATAATTTTTTTGCAGTTAGCAGTATGTCAAAGAAGCCATAATGTGTCAAATTCTTCCTTGAATCGTAATTCGATTTGAGGTTAATGTTTGATTAGATTTCGTAGGTTATGTTTGATTTTATCATTCTCTCACTATCATTTCCTCACTTCATTCTATTAATGAGGAAATGAGCTATGATTGGATGTATGAAAGAAGGAAAAAACGAATGGCCAAAGGACGAAAAATTATATTATTAGGAGTCAATTGGGCAGAAAAACAAAGCGGCAAAATTACAATCATCAGGCATTTATTCTTAGAAAATTTAATGTTCAGCGAATTCGTTTCTGTTTAGAAATTCAATTCTTCAATCGAATTGAAACTTTTTATTTGTATTATTTATTTATCTAAAAAGTTTAGTGTTCAGAGAGTTAGTTTTTCTTAATAATTCAATTACTCAATTGAACTAAAACTCCATAATTGAGACTTGTTATGAAATAGTAAACTAACTCAAGCAAATACGAAAGATCTCAGTATTTAAAGTATAGACTATCGTTAGAATGTAATATTAGTCATAGTAAAATGGAAACATATTGAGGTGAATGAAATATGTTTATCGCGTTAATTTTATCTAAATAAAGTAATCATTTTCATCACCCCATTACATTTATAAAAATAAAAGAAGTGGAGACCACATGGTCAGCTGAGGTAAGATACTCCTGTACTATATATTGTATACAGAGTGTTACAAAAAGTATGTCACAACTTGAGGGACAAATGTACGTGCAAATTTAAGAAAAAAAAATTATAGGTCCTTAAAGTTTCGTTACAGAGCTACAGGTTGTTGAATTTTCTAAACTTCTGCAGTTTTCGAGTGAAAAATTATTGAATTTGAATTATTTGATTTGTATTTTATTCGCTTAATAAAAAAAATAATAGAAATACTTGATAGGTATGCCCAAAATTTGCTTTCATTTGCTTTCATTTTGAAAGCTCGTCTTCTGAGACTCAACTTATTCTTATTCAATATCAAACTTAAAAAAAGAACAATTAAAAACTAAATAAATTGCTGGAAGTGTCCTCCACCTGCAAGAAATATTCCTGGGGTATTTATTATCGTGTCACAAGAGGTTATTATTCGATTTCTCAATTCATCTACAGTCTTCACTGGAATGGTATAAACAAATCTTTTGAGATATCCCCATAAGACAAAGTCTAAACTATAAAGTCTGGGGACCTAGAAGGCCATGGTTCTGGCCCACTCTGACCTATCCATCGGTTGTTGAGTGTATTATTCAAGAATTCCCTAGATTCTCCACTAAAATGTGCTGGTGCCCTGTCATGCATGAACCATATTATATTTCTCACAAAAAGTGGCACATCCTCGAGCAATAAAGGTAACTCCTCCTCAAGAATTTACCGATAAGCGGGACCGTTTAGTCTGTTAGGCAAAAAAAAAATGGCCCAATCAAATAATTTCCAATTATTCCCACCCAGACATTCAGTGAGAATTGTTCTTGATGATGAGATTGTTCAATCAAATGGCCCTAATAATGATAATTGTGAAACTTTGTGATATCAGTTCTCGAAATTAGCTTCGTCTGTGAACATTATTTCACTATCAAAATGAACAATTTCTCTAATTTTATCTAACAACCATCGGCAGAAATTCAGTCTTGAAGAAAAATCTCGAGGAAGTAGTGTTTGAGAGCGTTGAATATAAAACGGGTATAATAGAAAGTTGTGGAATATCCTTCACACTAGAACATGTGAAATATTCAACAGATTTCCAATTTTTCTTGCACTCACATGGGGTATCAAGTCAATACAATTCAAAACTGCTTCCTCAATATCTGGAGTTCTCATAGTTTGAGTTGCATCTTTTAAATGATTTTTTGTAGTAAAAATACCAGTTTCCCTCAACCTTCTGTGGATATTTGAAAATGTTCGCATGTGTGGTGTTACTCGATTTGGAAAGCGCACCTGATATAATCGCCTAGTTTCTGTTGTGTATGTAATGAACATCAGCCAATTCGGCGTTAGTTAAATTAGCCATTTTTTTACAGAAAACTCTTCAAAGTCTTAAAACTAATCGTTAATTAAATAAATAAATTCAAAAAATCAAAGCCTACTACTCATTTTTTCCATTAGAAGTGCTCTCAACTCAGCGAATGCATACAATCGTTTAATAAATTTTATAGTTATAAAGTTTATAAATTGAACGAAGATGACCAAAATTGATTGTACGCTGATCAGTGGCTTACTATGAAAAAATTTGAGAAAGTGAAAGAAGACATGCCTCCGGAAAAGAAAACACTTATAGATTCCAGTTGAAATTCAGGCCGTGTAATAATGGAGGCTATAAGGAATTGCTTGCTTTTAAAATTTGGGCTGAATATCTCAAAAATTGCAGGAGTTTTGAAGAAAAAAACAATTTTTCTTCGAAAATTTCAACACTCCGTAGCTCTGTATCGAAGCTTTTGTTGACCTATGTTTATATGAACTTTTTTTCTCAAAATTGCACGTAAATTTATCGCATCAATTTGTGACATCTCCGGTGCTTTGAGCAATGAATTGTTTTACCCTAGGCAGGTTGCTAACCTTTCCTAGGAACCCTCCTCCTTGATCCGGGCTTGGCACCGGCATTAGCACTTGCTGGACTACTCAATCCATACTGCTTGTACCAAACTCTCCAGCATATCTTTGTTTCATAGACTTAACGAAGGCCTTCGACAGAGTCCAACTGAAGGATGTAATCAAGATACTGGAAAACAAAGAGGTACCCAAAAAATATATAAGACTCATAAAAGATCTGAACACTAATACAACAACGCAAATACGAACAAACCACACCCTAACGCAGCATTTCGAACAACGTCGGGCATCCGCCAAGGTGATAGTCTTAGCCCTCTACTATTTCATACTGTTATGGACCAACTTGTAGAGACCGTTAAAAACTTGGAACTAGGATACCGCATGGGAACCTACAAAATTAACATCTTAAGCTAAGACGATCTACAAAGAATGTTATACGCCTTTAGCAAACGCGTAAAAATTTCAATATGGAAATCTCAACAAGTAAGACAAAATGCATGACCATAGCTAAGAAACCTCTGCGCTGCAAGTTAACAATAGACAACGCCACTATAGATCAAGTCATGTCATTCGAATACTTAGGGTGCAAAATAACAAGCACAGGATACCTTGAAGATGAAGTGAGGAGACAAGTGAACAAAGCAGCTGCAGTATCGGGACATCTTAAACAACTAATTTGGAGAAATAAACACCTAAGTATACCATGCAAATCCAGAATCTACAAAACATGTGTGCGACCAATTATGACATACGGGGCAGAAACAAGAGCGGAAACGTCGGTAACAAAGAGGATACTAAGAACAACAGAAATGAAAACGCTAAGAACTATAACCGGTTACACATTGTATGACAAACAAAGAAATACCGGGAAAAATGTGAAACAGACGATATTGTAAGATGGGTAAGAAAAGAAATAGAGAATGGAACCAGCATGTAAACAAAATGACCACAGATAGAATAGCCAAAATCGTATATAACAACATACCACATGGAAGAAGACCCGTTGGACGACCACCAAAACGATGGCGGGACAGTTGGCAATCAACTTCACAAGAACTGCTGCAGGGAAACCGGAACTGAACAGGCGTTACGCCTTCTAGACGGTGAAGAAGAAGAAAAAGAAGTTGTGACATATTATTATGTATCACCCTGTATATAAAACTGTCAATTGTCCCGATTTATCGTCTTATTATCATACAAAGTCATCTTTCGCAAATTCGTGAGAACTACTCAAATATACAATGTTTTTTGCACTATCTCGTATTTAAATCTGGAAAATTCCTTGCGGTGCGTAAAATAAACAAAAGTGTAAGAACTTCATGTCTGGTTATTGATGAATAAAAAAGTATAAGGTAGCGTTTATACATCAACCATTCACTAATCGTTTCATTTTGAAGCTTGAATATATCCCTACTTTCCATTTTTTCCCAAAGACGTTGTACATGCAACTGAAATTAAAATCGGAACGTAAAGAAATATTTAATCGTATATTTATTCAATTTATTCATGACGCCCAATTAATCCGAGAAGAAAAGCGTCAATTCGAAACAGGTGAAAACATTCACGCAACTTGTTCCATTAAAAAAATGTCCGGATATCACACATTGATCAAGTGCACCATTATAATTATGCTCTTGAATCATTACGGAAAGCATTCGACCCTTATCACTGCAAAATTATAATATGTGTCAAGCGCATAACCTGTCCGCAATTATATCAGGCAAGCCGAGAGCACGTGTGATGAAAGATAAACAACAATGGTCGCCGAGTCGTTACCTGCGTGTATGCTGTGTATACAGTTAACAACAAGATAGAATTTAGAAAAATTATAGCTACCAGACCTACTCAGTATCAAGAACACTGTCGAGTCTGAGAATTACTTAACCGAAAGAAATATTTGTGATAGTTGAATTGCTTGTTTATATATTTGCCTAAATTATTATTAGTTCGAAAAACTATGTTGAAATTATTGCTACTCAAGAATGATTCCAGTTTCTCACTTGTAATGCCAACGTAGGTTAAGGTGTTGAATTTTTGTTTCAACTTATCGACAGGGTAAACTTTATTCAATGCGATTATACTTTGTTTTTATTTGAAATATTATTTATTTATTTGGGATTGTGACCATTATTTTTGGTTATTTGTTTAATCAAATTCAATTCTTTGTTGAAATTTTCTGGTGATAACGGGATGTTAATCAATCTATGAATAAAACTACGACGAGTTATGTATTATAATATCTGTATGTGACGGCTTTTCCATTTTCATTCGAAATTGTTACGTCTAAGAAATTTATCGAATTACTGCTTTCTTTTGCTATCTATAGAATCGCATTGAATGAAGTTTACCCTGTCGATAAATTGAAACAAAAATTCAACACATTAACCTACGTTGGCATTACAAGTGAGAAATCATTCTTGAGTAGCAATAATTTCAACATAGTTTTACAAACTAATATTTCTAAATCTAACCTAACCTACGTTGGCATTACAAGTGAGAAATCATTCTTGAGTAGCAATAATTTCAACATAGTTTTACAAACTAATAATAATTTAGGCAAATATATAAAAATAATAAAACCAAATCAGTTAAAAACAATAAATCAGGTGTTTATAGATTGAATTGCAATGACTGTGATAATTTCTACATTGGTAAAACACATAGAAATTTTAATATTAGAATATCGGAACATAAACGCAGTTTTTCAAATGAAAAATCAGATTCAAATTACGCGAATCATCTCTTAGAAAATAATTACTCTTTCGACCCACAGTTTGAAATTTTGCATACAGATAATAGATATTGGAAGGTAGATCTTTGGGAAACTTTAGAAATCAATAAATACAAACACTCATGTAGACTCATCAATGAACAAGTCAATTTAAGCACTTCACCTCTATTGAATCTCTTCGGGAGCAATCTATTCCTTAATTTTATTGGATATGCCTGTCATAAATAACCACTTGAGAAGAAGCAACCCAATAAGCTTTTAATTACTCAGGAACATTTATATTTATATTCTCATTCTTATTTTCTGTACATTCATTCGTCTGAAGAAGCTACGGTGTAGTGAAAGTTTGTTACGAATCGCAATTACTAAGTAAAATTCCTTAAAACACAGTACTTGTTTTTATTATTTCATTATTAATTAATTCGTGAAATGTTTCTATGTTAGTATTGAGATTTTCATTGTGAAGTATAATATACCAAGGGATATTGCTTAAATTGTGGTTTATTAAATTATGATCAGCCCTGTGGAATTTTGGAGATTTATGGTTCGGAACACTCACAGGCTCAATTGAATCAAAAACAAGAGAAAATTCGACGGATGGTTGATATTTATCCTCCTTCACCACCGGCGAAGCACAATGAGACAGAGACACCATACCTTCACTATTATTACTCAATATTATATGAAGCGTATTGCCTGAAAAATTCCTCAAATAATTAAACTGGAACAGCCTACAGAAAGACAAAGTATCGGAGAGCATAGTTGATCACTAGCTGCACCAGTTAAAAATGTTTCGTCGAAATTATCATGTGCTCAGGACAATACTGGACAGTTGAAATATCCACAAAGAAAAATTTGGCAGTCACAAACCTGCTGAGTAATCCAGTTCAGCTTCGAAATAAACGATACAAGGGAATCCTCGGAGCCCCGAGGCAAATAAACACAACCGAGTACAACTGACTCAGTTTCCCAAAGAATGCACACCCACACATCCTCCGCATCACTAAGAAACTGACGCACCAAACAGGCCCTGAGCTGTTTTCGAACGGCAACGAAAACACCACCACCCCTAGTCAAGAGAGAAACTGTTGATTATCGGTCCCTCCGAAATAGATCATATTGATTCAAATCAATGACTTCACGTTGCCATCAAGCCATGATTTGGTGAAAAAGAGTATATCGGAGTCATCTGCCCGAGCACTAAGATTGAAATCTTCCAGTTTAGTTCTCAGGCCTCTGACGTTCTGATAAAAAGCACTAATCTTAGAACACATGAAAAGTTAATCGAAATTTCAAAAGATTGTTTCACAATAAATTTTAAGCTAGGAGATATTACCAAAACGTTGGCATCATAGACATTAATAATCTTGGACCTGTCATCCTTCCTCAGAAATATACTTCCATTCTGAACCCAGACGAATTTATAATCTTTTTCTTTGGCGAATAATCTTCAGTCTCTAAACAGACCTTCATTTTTTGTGGTAACGTGTTCATTCAAGTAAATTGGTGCATCAGAACCCGGAAAGATTAAGGACTTCTTTGGGAGAGAGCGAACCTTGATTTTCGAAGCGGCAATAATGTCGTCACGAGATCTTTTAGAGCATAATTTCAGTAAAACGTTTTACGATCGACCTAAATCATTGGGATGAACAGAGTCAAGCATATCGTTATTAATTTTATAGTCGACAGAGGTTCCTATTTTCTCTACCACCTTCAGAAGATTTTCTCTGGGGAGTTTGGGGACTCCTACTATATCGATGTTGTTCGATCGGTTCAGTTAATCCATATACTTAATCTTTTCATTCATTTCGAGCATCTCAGATTTCAGCTTTTGATTTTCATTCTTCAGCATATCCAATAGCTTCATATAATCAGCGAGCTTCTTAAGCGTGTTCTCAAAATCGGACACTTGACCGCTGCGACACTCAACTAATTCACGAAGCAGTTGTAACTCCTTCTATAATGATACATTAGGAATTGGTTCAATCTGGCTAGTTCGTCGATTATCACACATCGACGTCCGCACTTGAGAGGACGAGGGCGCATCACCGCCAGTACCGTTGTCTCCAGAACGAGCACGGCAATCCTGGCAAAACCACTTGGCTGTTCGAAGGGAGAAGACCAAACCAGCGCTTGAAACCATCTCAAGTTGTTTGACTATCAGGACAGGTAATGCCCAAGCGCGGTGGACGAATTATATATCCGTCCTTTCAATTTTTAGATTCTAGAGGTGTCATAAATAGCTGGTCTCTCACAAAATCGCGAAAGAGTTATGTTTTATTTATTACACAGCTCTACAAAAAAATTTTTTATTGTTGACCTGGATATCATCGCAAATTTTTATGTTTTCAAGTGCCCAGATTACGAATATATTCATGAAAGTTCTCAATGTGCTCGTAATTTCATGATTTTTGCATTTCTTATATTTTGAACAATTATAAGCTTGTTAGAAATAAAATTTAATTTTCCAGTCATGATTAGGCTTCTGCGCAACTTTTTCGCGCATACAAACATCACCTGATCCCCACTCTCAGACCGCTTGCTCCACAGAACAGCTGGGATCTCAGTTATTTGACAATATTGAAGTACATATACACGTAAATCTGGATAGAGTGTCATGGATTAATATTTTGTTTCAATTACTGAATGTCCATTCTTATATATTTGTCTTCTAGTCTAAAATATAAGTTCGTCACGAAGAAAGTGTAAATATTGTAGTGATTTATTTTGTTATATTTGCGGTGTTTATATACCAAAAAACAAAGAAGAAATATCACAGACTTTGTCAAGGAGACTTATGTTGAATATTTTGGTTTCAAAATGGACAAATGAGGTAAACCATGGGTTCCTAATAAAGTTTGTAAGTCCTGTGTTGAATCTTTACGGTTGTCGAAAAAGGTGAACGTTCTGGATTAGACTTTGGTATTCCTATGATCTGGATGGAGCCTACGAATCATTTAGATGATTGCTACTTTTGCGTAGTAGATGTTAAAGGTTTTAATCGAAATCAAACGTGGAGATACCCAGACTTACAGTCTACGAAATGTCCGGTTCTACACAGTGAAAATCTCCCTCGGCCCACGTACATTTCAAAAGTAATTCGCATGCCCTCAGAAACAATGATGTTACCAAATTCACAGAAATCGGGACCATCTACTAGTGGAAGTGAATGGGAAGGTGAAACATCTACGCCAAAGTTATTTTCTCAAAATGAACTCAGTGATTTAATACGTAATCTCAATTTATCAAAACAAGGATCAGAACTGATAGCCTCAAGATTGAAAGAAAAAAATTTATTGGCACCAACAGTAACAATTACAACATACAGAACGCGAGAAAAAGAGTTATTACAATTTTTAGTGAAAATTAAGGATTAGTGTATTGTAATGATATCGCGAAGCTGCTTATAGACATGGGTTTAAAAGAGTACAAATCTACTGAATGGCGCCTTTTATTGATAGTTGCAAAAGAAGTTTAAAATGCGTCTTATTGCACAATGGAAATAAATTTGCATCAATTCCAATTGCCCATTCAACGAAACTCAAAGAAGAATATGAAAATGTAAAATTAGTTTTAGAGAAAATTAAATACTCTGAGCATCAATGGCTGATCTGTGTGGATTTAAAATGGTTAATTTTTACTTGGCCAACAAAGTGGATATACAAAATACCTTGCTTTATTTGTATGTGGAATAGTAGAGCAAAGCAACTTCATTGGGAACAAGATGTTTGGCCTGTAAGAAATTCTTTAACTGTCGGTAAAGCCAACGTAATAAGGGAGCCGCTGGTGAGCAGAGACAAAATCATACTTCCACCATTACATATTAAGTTAGGTATGATTAAGCAACTTGTAAAAGCGTTGAACAAAGACGGAAATTGTTTTAATTACATTTGCAGAAAATTTCCGAAGCTTAGTATGGAAAAATTGAAAGGTGGAATATTTGATGGTCCTCAAATACGGCAATTGATGAAAGACTCAGATTTTATCAAAGTTATGACTGTTCCGGAAAGTAAAGCTTGGAAAAGTTTTGTGTTGGTTGTCGAAAATTTCCTAGGTAACCATAAAGCAGCAAATTATGAAGAAATTGTGCAAAATATGCTGACAAACTTTCAGACTTTAGGAGCAAATATGAGTATTAAGTTACACTATCTCCGCAATCATCTAGATAAATTTCCGGATAATTTAGGAAATTATAGTGAGGAACAGGGAGCGCGGTTTCATCAAGATCTAAAAGTGATGGAAGAAAGGTATCAAGGTCGATGGGATTGTCACATGATGGCAGATTACTGCTGGTCTTTGAAAAGAGATTGTCCCCTGAAAAATTATAGAAGAAAAGCTCATAAAAGGCGTTTTGTGGAAATATGAAATATATTTTCGACATTTTCCTCTTTATTTACTTCGATGTATCCGAATTTCTCAAAACATAACTGACATTATAAATATATCTGTTATTTTGTTTCTTGTTTTACAATTTTGTTATGTAAAATGATAATAAAGATTTAAAAAGAAATCAGAGCAAATCCTACAAAATCATTGATAGTTTCACGAATTGTGTGCATAAATAGACCCAAAATCATTTTCATATCTAGGGCAACAAAACCATTGTAGACCAGTGTTATTCATATGGGTGTCACAAAGAGGTATGCATCACTAACCAGTTCTAATGAGAACGAGTTGAAGTCCCTTGTTTTTCTGTAGCCGACAACATTGAGGCTCGTATTGACGATGATCATAAAAGTTTTCATTTGGCTATGCCAACTTCATTCTGTGAGAAGACATTTGTATCAATAGTGTATTCCGCAAGATATCTACATTGAGGGACTCGCTATCACGGGAGCACACAAAACCAGTCATACCTTCGAGATGCAGAAATTAAATCTGTTCGTATCGCATCGTCGCTTCAATTAACTCTAATATCAGCAACATATTCAAACAATATTTGAGCTGAGCATATGTTGGCATCGCAATGAATCTGGAAATTGCTATGCAATTAACGCGACGTCCCCAGATAGACGAATAGGTCAGAATCCCATCACATTGTAATCGAAATACAGCCAATCCAATCGCATTGTTGGCAGCGGAATAGGAAATCAACAACGGGAAATTGATGACCACTGTTTCCCAATGTATCATTTGAATTCCCTCATATGTTATTCGTAAAAAATATGGGCAGTATAATTCGCAGAAATGCAGTTCAATTCAAGCCCGCGAGAGAAAAATACTGCTGCATCAACGGTATGTGACACTTTTATGTAAAGTACATTAGTAGGCGGCTGGCTTAAACGTAGAACTCAAAGTAGACTAATTAACGAAAAACAAAATGAGCTTAGCATCATTCGAAAGTGTATCTTTTCAAAAATAAAATAGATTCAGCCATTACTATGTAATATATAATTGACATTTATTCGTCCAATACACACACCACATGTCGCATCACCTGGTATTCTGAATTCTACAATCGTTTAAGCAGCTCGATCGCAGATTCTTTGTCAACATATGTTTTTGGACATATGTGGGGAAAAATCTTATCTATGTAGTAACATTTGTTTCCATATGATCTCAAACACGTCTGAAACAAGAATGAGTTTATTTGACTATCAGTATTCATTCAATTTCTCTTCTGTTTTCATGCTAAATTAATGCAAGTTTTCTGTATTTCTTGTTGATTTTCGAATCTTTGAATTTATTGTAATGGCTGCTGAACGTCCTGGATGCTATTTGAGTGATCATGAAGTTCTAGAGGAGGGCGAAGCAAACCTTACGTGGCTAACTTGTTGGCGAAAAGGGAATACGGAAGAAGGGCCGCACAGGGAAGGAATCCAATAACAACACCAGTTGATGATCGTTAGCTACGTTTAATTGCACTAAGAGTTCGGCATTGTACGGCTAGAATGCTACAAATATATATAGGCTAAACCGAAAGATGTATCGAGGTTAGAATTGAAGAATATGAAAGATCCATTATTCAAAACAAAAATTCTACTGACATTTCAGATCATTTTATAGAGCAAATCATCTCACAGAATTTGAGAGAATTGAACTCATACATCCACGTAATAAAGGGAAGAAGTTGGGTATTTTAGAGATGATGAAAATCACGTCCGCGCGTAAGAAAACCAGACAATTTGTAAGAAACATACAGACTTTGGTTTATCTCCTGTTGTAAATACCGTTTTATCTAAAAAAAAACACTTTTTTTTGTATTTCAGTATTGTATTACACATGCTGATGGGTGATAACCCGAAACATATGTCGAATATTTTAATATACACACACCACAAAGATTGTTGCACCACGTGGTATTCTGAATTCCACAATGGATTAAGCAGATCGATCGCTGTTTCTTTGTCAACATATGTTTCTAGACATATGAGGGGAAAGATCTTATCTATGTAGTAACATTTGTTTCCATATGATCTCAAACACGTCTGAAACAAGAATGAGTTCATTTGACTTTCAGTATTCATTCAATTTCTCTTCAGTTTTCACGCTAAATTAATGCAAGTTTTCTGTATTTCTTGTTGATTTTCAATTCTTTGAATTTATTGTAATAGCGGCTGAACGTCCTAGACGCTATTTGAGTGATCATGAAGTGGTAAGAATTGTAACACTAGAGGAAGGGCGAAGCCAACATTACGTGGCTAACTTGTTGAATGTTAACCAAAGCACTATTTCAGGAGCAATTAATCGGTAGCACGAAATAGGGGAATATAGAAGAAGAGCCGGACAGGGAAGAAATCGGATAACAACACCATATGGGGTGGCAGATTCAGCAACGTAGGATGCCTTGTAAAACACTCCAACAACTAGAAAATCTGCTTCATGAAATTTGGAACTCAGTGACTCAAGAGTACATCCAAAATTTGTTTGAGGGGCTTCCGAGACGTATACTGGTAGTAATTAGGGCCCGGGGAGGAAACACACGATTTTGAAAATGATTAGTAACCATTCGATGCTAGTTGATTGATCTCTTCGCGAATGTTCGAAGATGGTAATTTTTTTTTTTTAATTCTTCATTAACTCGAAAATTGTTGATATTTTCCATCATAAACTCATCTCTTTGGAATGATATCTTCTTATTTCACACTTCTGAAAGTTACCAAGCGACTCTTGAATGACAAAACCTAAAAGTTCATATAGCATTGTCGTAAAAGTAGGGTGATGCGACAATTTTTGTGGGGAGTGTATTTTAGTGACCTGACTGATTTATGTAATGCTCTAAAATTTTGAATTCTTGAGTAGTTTACAAATATAAATTAGTACCCAATGTTAATTTCTAATTCTGTTAACCCATTTCTCTGTACCTTCGTATAAGATGTATTTTAGCTGTTCTGTTAACCCATTTCTCTGTCCCTTCATATAAGAAAATTGCTAACTTTGTATTTTAGTTTTAAACTCATAATATGAGTGATAATGAGCGAAAGCTCGAAATAGTTATAACATTAAATGACTTTTCCATCTTGAACAGTGATAGTTTTACGTAGTAATATTCGCAATCTTATGAGTATCTTTTCAATAAAGAAATGAACATATAATATAATTCATCTAATATAATTCTTGAAATCTGCCGAAAGTGCACGCATATGCCGCGAAAAACCGTACACAGGAGTCCTATTCCATACAGAACTATCATAATTTTGTTATAGAAAACCACTCTTTTTGAATGATATACACCCTCCATTCCAAAACTTACCAAACTTTGAGATGAGATTGGAAATATGACATGGACGCACACTGTTTTATTTCAATAAAAGAATTGAATGATTTCGGGATCCGATGTAGTTGTGCCTCGATTTTATTCTGGGGGAGGATTATCTGAAATATTCCCGGGACAAACACCATGAATTATCCAATGCTGAATTGTTAGTAGGGAGAAAGGTTACATTTATAAATCGCGAAGTTTCTCCAAACAAAAATGAAATTAGTTATCCTCATCATCATTCCTTAATAAAACAGTTTTCAGAGCAATTCTTGCTGATTTAGATTGTGTCCAGAGTTCTCCAGAAGTCAAGTACAGGGTGTCTATTTAGATATTTCGAGGAAAAAACTAATTTTTTCAGTCCGACTCTGGAAATTGATTTTCATCTGCGAACTTGACTTGTTGTCATCAGCCATGTTACACTGTGACAAAAAAGTATCCGGATGTTCTCATTTGAATTGCCTGTGTTGAGTATTTTTAAGTATTTTAAGTTTCTGTAGGATTGTTCTTTATTACAACGCCAACCATGAGCGCGATCTGTTCCTTGCGTTTATCAGATTTGGCAAAGGCTTTTGATCTTGTGCTACATACCATTTTTCTCCAGAAATCAAACCGCTGTGGTATAAGAGGAGTTCCATTGAAACTCCTCACCTCTTACCTGGAGGATAGGCTTATACGTGTCTGCGTGGAGGGGGCTGTCTCTGAGTTCTTACCCATAAAAACAGGCATACCTCAGGGCTCTGTGCTGGGGCCACTGCTATTTTTGATTTATATCAACAACTTACCATCTCACTTGAAACCAGTAGGCAGCGTCCTCTTCGATGATGACACATCTTTATATAATACAAGCAGGGACCCACAAATGGCAAAAGATTCTTTTGATTTGGCCATGAATCATGCTGATCTATGGTTGAGAGCAGATTCTTTCAAATTAAACAAACCAAAAATCCAAAAATTGACGATTTCAAGTAGTTCTAAGCTCTCAAATGGCGACACAGCTAAAATACTAGGTATTACCTTAGACGACAAATTAACGTGGGGACCGCATGTTAACGCGTTGGTCCCTAGATTGTCATCAGTGGTGTTCTTGCTTAGAAGAATTCAATATATGGGACATGATGAGGCTAATCTACGAATGACTTATTTTGCCCTGTTCCACTCGGAACAGGTTTCTTCATGGGGCAATTGTTCAACAATGGAGTGAAACTTTAAACTCCAAAAGAAAGTGTACGTATTATCTCGCTCGTGCTGAATATCGTGCACGTTGTGTGCCTATGTTCAGAAGACTTGGTATACTGACACTACCTTTATTGTACCTATACGTCATAAAGATTCATTACAACTTAAAGGAGTACAAAACGCATAGCTTCAACCATCAGAAAAATACAAGACAAAAAGATTTGCTAATAGCACCAAGATACAGATTGGCTAAGTTAAAAAGGAATTCTCCCAATTCAAACCATTATAACAAGCTGCCTCTAGAGCGAAGAGAGATTTTAACTTAAAAATTCAAAGTTAAAGTTGAAGAATTGTTATGTGAAAGATGCTTGTACTCACCAGCGGAATTCTTGTGTTAATATTTATTACTTACTTGTATGTATGTTAGAGTTCGAATTATGTATTTATCAACTGAGTAATCTACATTCTTTTTTATTTATTTAACTAGGTATTTTCAATTGACTTATCATAAGCAATCAACGATTGTAACCATGATGAATAAAGCATACATACATACAACTAGTTTGTATACGACAGCTGTTGAAACCAGTCGACTTCAGTGGTACTCTGCGAATTTTACAATAGAAAAAATATCGAACAAAGAGTTTGTCTCAAATTTTGTGCTTAGAACAGAATTCCGTACCTGAACGTTGCGAATGCCGAAAAAGGCTTATGGAGACTCTGTTTTATCGAAAATCCAAGTGTACGAGTAGTACGAAGCCTTTAAAGACGTTTGGAAGATCGTCGAAGATATTCCTCGTTCCGGACGATCTTCGACCTCTTCAACTAACGATAACGTCCAAAAAATCAAGGAAATGGTGCTGGAAAATCCTCATGCCAGTGTTGAAGATAGGTTGTGATCTCAACATCTCTCTCGAAGCCGGTCCTTTGATTTTGGTGAACCAATTCGGCATGCGGCGCTACTCGGCTCTTTCGAATAGGGCTTAATTTTTTTCAGAACAGTATCGGTTGCAGGTAGCTGCAGACATGCTAGCTCGTTCGAATTCTGATCCTATGTGCATGGGTGGGAACATAACTGGTGACGAGTTATGGGTTCAAGAATACGACACACTATCGAGCCGACAATCATCGGAATGGGTGGGAAAAATTGGGCTGAAACCGAAAAAACCTCACCGAAGTCGTTCGAAAATCAAGACGATCTTGAATTCGTTCCGCAAGGTCAAACGGTCAATAACGACTTCTATTTAATCGTTTCGATATGTTTACGTGAACATATTCGCCGTAAACGGCCGGATTTTTGGCAAAATAATTCGTGGATTCTACATGACGATAACACACTATCTCATCGAGCCATGGTTATTAACGACTTTAAGACCAAACGCTCGGTAAATACCATCCAGCAGCCGTCTTATTTGCCTGATCTAGCTCCGTTTGACTATTTTCTTTTCTATAGACTGAAATTGCAGCTGCGTGGAACTAGATTTGATTCCATAGACGTCATGAAAGAAAATTCGTAGAAGGAGCTGAAGGCCATCCCTAAAAGCGCCTTCTCGGATCGCCGATCCTTTAGCGGAGATTTTCAGTCGGTCCGTTTTGAAGGGCAAGATTCCGGAATTACTCAAGGTTTCTTTAATTGTGCCCATTCATAAAAACGGCAGTCCTTTAGAGATTAGGAACTATCGTCCTATTGCACTCCCCAACAATATATCCAAGATTTTCGAACGATTAATGGTCAATAGACTCTCCACATACTTAGAAAAGTACAAATTATTGTGTGAATGCCAACACGGTTTCAGGGTTGGTGGGTCGACTGAGGGGGCAGTATCGGAATTTCTCGGTTATGTGTCGAAGAAAATGGATGAGGGTGAGCCTGTTGCGGCTCTCTTTTTCGATCTGTCTCGTGGTTTCGACTCCCTTAACTTGGACTTTATGGAGAGAAAGCTCTGTGCTTTCGGTTTTAGAGGCTGCACGCTTGAATGGTTGATGTCATATCTGAGAGCTAGGCGGTTCAAGGTAAGAGTGGTAGGTGTCATATCGACTGAGAGAGACGGTTCGGAGACTTTAGCTTCTCTCACGGTCAAATTTTTGGGGGTGGAGGCTGACTCTACAAGGTCGTGGCGGACACATTTGGGATCCGTCTGTAAGAAGGTGAACTGTGCTGCTTTTGCTTTGCGCCAACTTAGATCGATGGATTAAGCAGAACTAGTAGGAGTGTATTATTCGCTGGCATACTTTCATTTGTCCTATAATGTCACCTGGTGGGGTAATTGTGCTAACACCTTGAGGGTTTTTCGTGCACAAAAAAGGGTAATCAGGAATACTTTCGGATTAGGTAGGAGAACTTCATGCAGCAGATACTTTTGTTCGGAACAGTATACTTTCCATTCCATGCATCTATATATACAGACTTCTGGTGAGTACCAGGGAGCGCTCTCTGAGTCTTATCAGGAATTGCCATTGCCATGAATATTCCACACGTCACGGAGAAAACTTCCTGCTTCCCCGACATAGAACTGCAAAATTCTAGCAGACTCCTGAATACGCAGATTTGGTTATGTTCAATGAATTACCAGGAAAAGAAAGAAGCTTACCTTTGAAACAATTCAGATCATCCATCAAAAAATTTTTAATTCAATAATCAAAACGTTACTACTCCGTGAACGAATTTATTAATGACAAAATTGTATGAAAATTTTGACACCTTCTCTTAACGGTGCCTTTTGTTTTTCTATGCCGTAGGAGGCAAAACTACTATGTAATACAATATAGAATATACAATATGCAATATAAAAAATGTTTCGATGATTGGAAAAAACGTTGCCACTTGTGTATCACTTCGAATGGAGCATACTCTGCAGGAGGTTCAATAAATATTGAAGCCAATAAGGATTTTTGCGTTTTATTTCAAATTTCTGGATACTTATTGAGCGCAGTGTATTTGTGCTACGAAATATTGAGGAAATGAGTCCGTGCGTTCAATAGTTGTTGCGATCAGAAAATTCGACCCAAATCCATGAAACAGCTTGTCTATCGAAAACGAACAGCGTAACCTCGTCTCCTCGTTACCGGTCCTCGTGAATCATCGTCTATGCAAAACTCAAGAGGCATACCTCGTATGAAGCAAAAAATATGGTAATCAAGCAAGATAATTTCAGAATCTATTATATCCCTTACACCAAAAGCTCATCAACAAGTCAAACTGACAATCTCGTGAATTTCAGCTATATAACTCGTCGATCAAAATTATTTTTCAAGGGACAATATTCAACCTTCCGCAGAATGTTAAATATCCTCCCTTCAAGGAGTTAGTTTTCCGATCTACTCTTCATAATCACTGTTAACGAGGGCCACAAGGAAGTGGTACAGCACGGTCAGATGTCACAGACAGGAACAATGGACTGCTGTTTCGGTGTCGTTTGACCTCATCAGCATTGTCTACCCATTCGTAACACAAGGCTATGCCGTTACCTACTCATCTCAATTCGTTGGTGCGAACGCAATAATGTGAATATCACTCCGCCCCCCAACGAACCGAAACAGAGGCTACCTCACCAACGCCCCGCGAAACGGTGAAACCAAAGAGCAGATAAAACAGGAAAACGTTGAATGGTCACACTAGTTCGATAACATACCGCCATGCGACACTCACGTATCAGACAGAAGCGACCGTCGAAGGACCGACGCTCCTTATTTCTATGTGGTTTACAACCACGCATACACAAACATCTCAAAACAAAAAGTTACTATATGCGAGATTTCGCAATGTGAAGACACATCGAAAAAAATTATTTTTCAAGGAACAAGATTCAACTTTCCGTAGAATGTTAAATATCCTCCCTTGAAGGAGCTAGTTTTCCGATCTACTCTTCATAATCACCGTTAACCGGAGCCACAAGGAAGAAGTACAGCACGGTCAGATGTCAAGAATAGGATCAATGGACTGCAGTTTCGGTCTCGTTCAACCTCGTCAGCATTGTCTACCCATTCGTAATACAAGGCTATGCCGTTACCTACTCATCTCAATTCGTTGGAGCGAACTCAATAATGTAAATATCACTGCGCCCCCCAACGAACCGAAACAGAGGCTACCTCACCAACGCCCCGCGAAACGGTGAAACCAAAGAGCAGATAAAACAGGAAAACGCGGAGCGTTGGTAAGGTAGCCTCTGTTCGGTTCGTTGGGGGGCGCAGTGATATTTACATTATTGCGTTCGCTCTAACGAATTGAGATGAGTAGGTAACAGCATAGCCTTGTGTTACGAATGGGTAGACAATGCTGACGAGGTCAAACGAGACCGAAACTTCAGTCCATTGTTACTATTCGTGCTGTACCTTTTCCTTGTGGCCCCAGTTAACGGTGATTATGAAGAGTAGATCGGAAAACTAGCTCCTTCAAGGGAGGATATTTAACATTCTACTGAAGGTTGAATATTGTTCCTTGAAAAATAATTTTCTTCGATGTGTCTACACATTGCGAAATCTCGCATATAGTAACTTTTTGGTTTGAGACGTTAGCTATATAACTGTGAATTCAACTGAAACATGAAAAAGAAAGAGCACAATGCATTTCTCGATTAAAAAAATGCACGTACAAATTACCGCAGATGAATCCGCGAAGGTTAACAAGCTGAAGCACTACGCGTAATCTTCTTCGATAAAAAAATCCCAGAGCTCCCTCGGCAAACTAATCTAATTAGTTCTTCATATTAAAACTGATGCGAAATTAAACCACTTGAAACATGCAAAGGTAACGCGGGATTCTATTTAAACTCGGTTTTCTCACGATGTTGCGGCTCTGCAGTGAATTTTTTTTAGTATATGGTTCCGAACGCCTCGGTTAAATATTATCTCATGGAAGTGTCAGAAATGTGTTCAATAAATAAACGTCCACATATTTCCGCCGTCAGAGATAGAATCAACATCTTGGCCTGACCGGCGAGCGTTATTGAATGGAAACAAGAAACATTCAGAATACTGATTTTATTTTACTGTTTCACCTGTTAGTATTTATGTCTACTCAAATGAAGCTATTGCATATATCAGGATTATGTCTTCTTTATAAACGTCGGGAGAAGAATAGTCCATTTGGTGGATTAATAGCGCAATAACTGTTTCACTTTGACTACTTTCACGTACCTAAATACAAATTAAGGTAATTTTAAAAACCATGTAACCAAATTGAGGATTCTCTCATGAATTATTCCTGATGTTCAGTTAAGTGTACGAGGTTTATTCGAAAATTAAATGCAATTTTGTTCGAACTTGGGAAAATTTTATGAATAAATGTTTTGATCTGGCATTAATTCTTTCATCCTTCATAAATATCAATTTCATCCCATTCACGGTAATCATGAACCTCGAGTATCTCCTTAGAAATAATTAGCAAAACTTTATTTTGTGTACAATTATTTTCAGTTTTAGAATATATCTGTTGAGTTTTTCACAAGATGGGCCGTTTTTGTAGCAAGTCATTTGCATTCAATGGAAGGCGTTATTATATGACGAAATCCCCCTTATAAACATCGTTCGTTTTCAATGACTTTCACTGAGAGTGCAATACAGGATGTCCAACAAAATAAACTGTCAGAGGGAGTTCCTTAAGAAACTGTAAGACAAATTAGTGAAAACGTCACAGTCTTTCACTTTTGAATTCGAAAAAATTCATCTTCAAAAATTTGATCCTTAGAATAGATGCAACGAGTTTACAACTTGATATGACATTTGTCATATTTTTAGAACGACTGTCAAATTTTTTTCCTTAGATTAAACAGTATCCACGAAAAAATAATATATGGGTGATGTCGACCCGAATTATTGGGTCCATAATGATTCTAAAACATCTATAGATCATAACACTGGTCTACAATGGTTTTGTTGCCCTAGATATGAAAATGATTTTGGGTCTATTTATGCACACAATTCGTGAAACTATCAATGATTTTGTAGGATTTGCTCTGATCTCTTTTAAATCTGTATTTTCATTTTACATAACAAAAATCGTAAAACAAGAAACAAAATAACAGATATATTTAAAATGTCAGTTATGTTTTGAGAGATTCGGATACATCGAAGTAAATAAAGAGGAAAATGTCGAAAATATATTTCATATTTCCATAAAACGCCTTTTATGAGCTTTTCTTCTATAATTTTTCAGGGACAATCTCTTTTCAAAGACCAGCAGTAATCTGCCATCATGTGACAATCCCATCGACCTTGATACCTTTCTTCCATCACTTTTAGATCTTGATGAAACCTTGATACCTTTCTTCCATCACTTTTAGATCTTGATGAAACCGCTCTCCCTGCTCCTCACTATAATTTCCTAAATTATCCGGAAATTTATCTAGATGATTGCGGAGATAGTATAACTTACTTGCTACTAAAGTCTGAAAGTTTGTCAGCATATTTTGCACAATTTCTTCATAACTTGCTGCTTTACTTTCCTGAACAGTCATAACTTTGATAAAATCTGAGTCTTTCATCAATTGCCGTATTTGAGGACCATCAAATATTCCACCTTTCAATTTTTCCATACTAAGCTTCGGAAATTTTCTGCAAATGTAATTAAAACAATTTCCGTCTTTGTTCAACGCTTTTACAAATTGCTTAATCATACCTAACTTAATATGTAATGGGAAAGTATGATTTTGTCTCTGCTCATCAGCGGCTCCTTATTACGTTGGCTTTACCGACAGTGTAAGAATTTCTTACAGGCCAAACATCTTGTTCCCAATGAAGTTGCTTTGCTCTACTATCCCACATACAAATAAAGCAAGGGTATTTTGTATATCCACTTTGTTGGCCAAGTGAAAAATTTACCATTTTTAAATCCACACAGATCGGCCATTGATGCTCAGAGTATTTAATTTTCTCTAAAACTAATTTTACATTTTCATATTCTTCTTTGAGTTTCGTTGTATGGGCAATTGGAATTGATGCAAATTTATTTCCATTGTGCAATAAGACGCATTTTAAACTTCTTTTGCAACTATCAATAAAAGGCGCCATTCAGTAGATTTGTACTCTTTTAAACCCATGTCTATAAGCAGCTTCGCGATATCATTAAAATACACTAATCCTTCATTTTCACTAAAATTTGTAATAACTCTTTTCTTGAGTTCTGTATGTTGTAATTGTTACTGTTGGTGCCAATAATTTTTTTCTTTCAATTTTGAGGCTAACAGTTCTGATCCTTGTTTTGATAAATTGAGATCACGTATTAAATCACTGAGTTCATTTTGAGAAAATAACTTTGGCGTAGATGTTTCACCTTCCCATTCATTTCCACTAGTAGATGGTCCCGATTTCTGTAAATTTGGTAACATCATTGTTTCTAAGGGCATGCGAATTACTTTTGAAATGTATATGGGCCGAGGAGATTTTCACTGTGTAGAACCGGACATTTCGTAGACTGTAAGTCTGGGTATCTCCACGTTTGATTTCGATTAAAACCTTTAACATCTACTACGCAAAAGTAACAATCATCTAAATGATTCGTAGGCTCCATCCAGATCATAGGAATACCAAACTCTAATCCAGAACGTTCACCTTTTTCCACAACCGTAAAGACTCAATACAGGACTTACAAACTTTATTAGGAACCCATGTTTTACCTAATTTGTCCATTTTGAAACCAAAATATTCAACATAAGTCTCCTTGACAAAGTCTGTGATATTTCTTTTTTGTTTTTTTGGTATATAAACACCGCAAATATAACAAAATAAATCACTACAATATTTACACTTTCTTCGTGACAAACTCATATTTTAGACTTGAAGACAAATATATAAGAATGGACATTCAGTAATTGAAACAAAATATTAATCCATGACACTTTATCCAGATTTACGTGTATATGTACTTCAATATTGTCAAATAACTGAGATCTCAGCTGTTCTGTGGAGCAAGGGGTCTGAGAGTGGGGATCAGGTGATGTTTGTATGCGCGAAAAAGTTGCGCAGAAGCCTAATCATGACTGGAAAATTAAATTTTATTTCTAACAAGCTTATAATTGTTCAAAATATAAGAAATGCAAAAATCATGAAAATACGAGCACATTGAGAACTTTCATGAATATATTCGTAATCTGGGCACTTGAAAACATAAAAATTTGCGATGATATCCAGGGCAACAATAAAAAATTTTTTTGTAGTGCTGTGTAATCGGCATCACTTGGAAGACTGAACCTGGCCATTGGGGCTCTCTCGGTTAAACAGAGAAGGAATAGTTTTTGTTGAGTTTAAATATTGAAGGGTTTTTTGCGATTATACGTCGAAATTGGCAAGCAAGAAGAAGGAAGTGATTATGTTTCAGGAGACTCACACAGCGACGGAAGAACATCTCCGCGAAAGGTTATGTACTTTTTGATTATCTCTTTAGTCCTTTTTATGGCAATGCTTGCTATGTAAAATCTTTTTCCTTAGATTTGTTCAGACATATAAGAGATATGATTGTTGAAATATTTTTCTGCTGGTTTTCTTTTTCCATTGTTACAGATTCCTGTCCTTTCACCCTTGTCTTCGTCTGGAAATCATGGATTGCAAGAGAGAATGAATCGGCTAAGCAGCAAGCACTTACACAACATAAACAGACTTGCATTTGATATATTTTGGAAATCTACTTTCACAAATATTTGCATCCCTCATGACTTTTCTCACACCTTTCAACATGAACTAGCCGTTTTCAACTCAATGGTTCATAATGCATTTTCATTGCCACTTCCTACTATGAATCTTTACAAAGAAATTTACATCATACAAACTACCGCCGGTAAAAACGGTTACCCCCCTCCTATTGTAGACAAAGCAAGTTGCAAATCAAATGTCAAGTCACAACATAAAAATTGCCTTCAAACCTATATATTATTTTCAATGAAATAAAACTATGCTATTTAGATTTTCACTATATTAACAAAACTATGACAGGTTTCACCACACTGTGGCTGCATCAGATAGGTACAAACTAGTGAATACTAGAATTATTTCTCATATACGCTCCCCATAAAAATTGTCGCATCACCCTACTTTTACGACAATACTATATAAACTTTTAGGTTAGTCAATCAACAGTCGCTTCGTAACTTTCAGAAGTGCAAATTAAAAGATATCATTCAAAAGAGATGAGCATATGATTTTCTATCATTCTGTGCATTTTGGCAGATTAAAACGGAAACATCCATTATGTAAAGTTCTTTATAACCATAAAACGTCTGTGCCGACCTTATATTTATGAACAAATAGGATTTGGCGATTCCACCTTCTCATTCGCTCTATCTATCAATATTGTTACGAACCACCCTCTATACCTCATTGATTATTAACGATATTATTAACTAAGTAACAAATTCATATTTAATTAATGCAATAAGTTTGATCAGAAGAATTTATTCAGGAGGAATATTTGGAGAAAATGTTATTTTACGATTTGATTGAGGAGGTCGTTACTTGATGAAAATCGATATACATATTTTCAATTAAATAAAACTAAAGTATTTACATTTTCACTATATTAACAAAACTATGACCGGTTTCACCACACTGTGGCTTCATCAGATAGAAACAAACGGATGAACAGAGCTATTCCTTATATATTAGTCTTATTTCCTACTTAATATTACAATAGATACAAGTACAAGGGTATGTTGCAAAACCCATCGGAGTTGCTTAATTTATGAATTGAAAAGATTAAGTAAAGGAGAAGGATTTAGATCTAATTGACTATTAAGTAACTCACCTGAATTCTTTTCTTTGTTGATCTCAAAATTTCCCATAGATTGAGTTTTTGTCTATTATTTTCATTGTGTAAAATTTTGAAACCATCTTTAAAGTTATGGTTTTGTTCGAGTAAGTGATTAGAATAATGGAAATCTGATTTATGATAATTCAAACTACGTTTGTGCTCGGATAATCTAACTTTGAAATTTCTGAAAGTTCTACCAATATAAATTCTATTACAATCCCCGCAAGACAGTTTATTACCGGATTTATCAATTTTAGATTTGCAGTTTTTGATATGTCGTCCTAAAGAATTATCAGTTCGGAATGTTTTATTGAAATTATAATGCGAGAGGAATGATTTTAATTTTAGACTAGGATTACCAATATGAGTAAAGCGGTTGTATTTTGGGTTAGAACTTTTTATACTTGGAAATATTTCCTGGATTGCTTTTTGAAATTTTTTGAGTGAAATCATCTTCTCCATCATAGTGGGACTGTAACCGTTATTGACTGCTATTTGAATAATTATATTTAGCTCTTTTATGACATTATTTTGTAAAATTGGGATATTAATGAGTCTATGTACCATACTATTGTAAGCTGCTAATTTATGTGGATAAGGATGTGTAGATGAGCTGTGATTAATAACATCTGTATGCGATGGCTTATGAAAAATAGAAAAATCATGTTTGTCGTTAATTCACACTCGTAGCCTTAAATAAAGCAGATTATTTATTGAAAACCCAAAATTTCATTGAATCAGGTTGTTATGAAGAAATTGATAAATATCCACCTAATAAATTTCAATCCATAGCACAAAAACGCTTTAGAGTATGCCTAGTCTATAATACCTACCAACCAAAAATATAAACTTTTCATTGACAACCCGCAATCACCAAAACTTTACTCCCACGTGAGACTCCATAAAACACTGCATTCCATTAGACCAGTTGTTTCATATTTTCAAGCTCCAGCTGCAAAACTTTCACGCTTTCTCATAGACATCATTCAACAGTATGCTAACTTTGAACGTAAATTCTCAATAAAAAAACTCTTCAGTCCTAATAAATAAAATTCAGCACACGATACTATAACCGAACGCTAAACTTATGTCATGGGATGTAGTCAATCTCTTCCCTAGTGTTCCACCTAGTGATACAGTGAAACTCATCAACAACGCCCTTCAAATTAATAAAGTCAATCCGATAATTCAATCAGAAATCTTAGAAATTTGTTTAGAACAGAATTTTTCTAACTTTAATGGAGTATTATATAATAGTAAAAAAGGTTTAATCATAGGTAATCCTCTGAGCCCTCTGCTCGCTGAAATTTTCATAGATAATATTGAAAAAACTATCCAAGAACATCCGTTATTCAAACACTTTATTTATTGGTTTAGATATGTCGATGATATCATTTGTTGTTTCACTGGCACAAACAGACAACTAGAGCCATTCAAAACATTCATTAACAAAATTCACATAATATTAAATTCACGTTAAAGATTGAAACAGAAAACTCCATTAACTTTCTGGATTTAACTATTACTTAAATTAACGGCAAACATGATTTTTCTATTTTTCATTCAAGCCATCGCATACAGATATTACTATTCACAGCTCATCTACACATCCTTATCCACATAAATTAGCAGCTTACAATAGTATGGTACATAGACTCTTAATATCCCAATGTCACTAAATAATTTCATAAAAGAGCTTAATATAATTAAACACATAGCAGTCAATAACGGTTACAGTCCAACTATGATTGAGAAAATGATTTTACGCAAAAAAGCAATCCAGGAAGTATTTGCAAGTATAAAAAGTTCTAACCCAAACTACAACAGCTTAACTTATATTGGTAATCCTAGTCTAAAATTAAAATCATTCCTCTCGCATTATATTTTCAATAAAGCATTCCGAACTGATAATTCTTCAGGCCGACATATCAAAAACTGCAAATCTAAAATTGATAAAGGTAATAAATCCGATGTTTATAAGCTGTCTTGCGGGGATTGTAATAAAATTTATTTTGGTAGAACTTTCAGAAATTTCAAAGTTAGATTATCCGATCACAAACGTAGTTTTAATTATCACAAATCAGATTCCCATTATTCTAGTCACTTACTCGAAGAAACCATAACTTTAATGATAATTTCACAATTTTACAGAATGAAAATAATAGACGAAAACTCAATCTATTGGAAATTTTAGAGATCAACAAGGAAAGAATTCAGGTATGTTACTTAATAGTCAATTAGATCTAAATCCTTCCCTTTACTCAATCTTTTCAATTCATAAAGTAAGCAACTCCGGGTTTTTCAACATACCCCTCGTACTTGAACCTATTGTAATATTAAGTAGGAAATAAGACTAATATATAAGGAATAACTCTAGTGTTCACTAGTTTGTACCTATCTGATGAAGCCACAGTGTGGTGAAACCTGTCATAGTTTTGTTAATATAGTGTAAATCTAAATACTTTAGTTTTATATCATTGAAAATAAGTCATTTTATAACTATTTGATGAATATTTGGGTGGTAGATAGTGACACATTGCTCTCTCGCCCGAGAAGTTCATGAAATAAATCATTCCACACTTCGTGGAACAGTAGCCTTCAGTCTTTTGAGTTCTATCGTTCTGTAACATCGAGATGTTAACTTAAGGTTCGTGTTTCATGAGATATTGACAAGGAAATGAAATTCTATTGTAACGGGCATACAGTATCATTATCATTGTAATTTATTCAACTCGCAGTATATGCAACATATTTGAATCCATTCATCATTTCACAACCGTGCCCAGAGAATATTTATCGATAGGAATTTTCATAATGCCTATCGGTGGATCACAAACTAAAATTGGAAAAAGCACTTCATATAATGCATACCTTGCAGTCAATCGAAAATTTCATTCAAGTGCATTGAAATGAAATCAAGTTTTGTTTTGATTATAGAGGGATTTTTCAAGTAACGAACAATGTTTCTCACTATTTCGATTAATATTATACCTATTCCTATGATGTTACTTCTGCATATAGAAATAGAATATAACAATTGGGAGCTTTTGAAGATTCTATTGGTTTTCAAAAATCTTTCACGCAGATTAACTCATCTGTGGATATAGTACTTTTAAAAGAAGTGGTGGGGAGCCGGCAACACGTGCATCTTCTCATTAGACCTTTCTCAGAAGCATTTATATCTTTGGCACGACGTGAAATACGATAGTGTTGAATTCATTGACGACCATGGATCCCAGTTTTTATTCTACTAAAAATGGCGGGTAAGTAATATTCAATTACTATTCAACAAAAATATTTTTGGAACTATATTGAAAAAGTAAGATGCATTATGGTCCCTTGTTTACAACTTCGATGTTATTTTCACATTTTCTTACCAAGTTTTTCTAATGCAAGTTTTTCCCGGCCATCCGCTCAAAAAGACTATATGCACAGAAGACATGTATGTTTCCATTTCAGATTATCTCTGCATCAACTTTAGGACAACGTACAGGGCGATGATTTCTATGAAAGTAATACGAAAATATATATTGAACCTCCCAATCAAAATACAGCAGAATCTGAAGAAGCTGGCGATATACACCACGAACCCAAAGGTATTCTGGGTCAAGAATGCGAAATTTCTTTCAAGAATAGTGAAGATGAGGAAACTCATGACCAACTTTCTGCTAGAACAAGTGGACTTCAACCTCCAGCCACCACACTTTCCTATTCATCGGAGAGTGATGATAAAGAAAATATACCACTTTTTGTTATACAACAGAAAGAAGAAAAGTAAAACCGTTCAAAGAAAAATTCATAAGTGGACCCAAATATTGTATGAACACCACTTGTGATACTGTGCCTCCATCTCGCGATGCGCAGTCGGCCGAATCTCCAGCCGATTTCTTCAAACTTTTTTCACGGAGGCGATCATGGAAAATTTCGTTCAACAGACTAATTTGTTTGGGAAACAAAAAATATTTCTTCAAATTTTTCTATGGATGAACTGTATGTAGTCTTTGCAGCTTTATTGCTCAGTGGATATGCCAAGTACCCTCATAAACGCATGTATTGTAATTCCACTAATGGTACTCCTTCAATACCTTGGGACTCGATGAGACTCAATCGTTTTGAGCTTCTCTTACGTCACCTTCACCTCTATGATAACAACAATCTTTCGACAGACTAACTTTACAAATTGAAACCACTTATTGATGGATTGAATCAAAATTTTCGAGAGCACGGCGGTATAGATGAGCATTTATCGATTGACGAGAGCATGATACCATACTATGGAAAGCATTATGCGAAGCAATATATCAAAGGAGAGCCAATCAGATTTGGTTTTAAAGATTGGGCTTTGGTCAAAATGGAGGGGTTTATGTTAGCATTCGAAATATACACTGGTAAATCTGATAATGAAAAACAATTTGGTTTGGGTGGCGAATTTGTTTTATCTCTAGTTCGATTTGCAGGACTGGAAGAGAATAAGAGTTATAATATTTATTTTGATAACTACTTTACTGGTATTGATGTCCCATCTGGCAGACCGCTATATTTGTGCTACTGTAACTATGTGCCAAAATCGTTTAAAAGGATGTCCTTTTCCAGAGAAGAATGTATGGAATCAAGAAAAAAGAGGATCTTCTCAGTTTTTATCGAACGAGAAAATTCTGATGGCTCAACGAAAAGACAACATGATGGTAACGCTGGCCACTAACTTCGAAGATCAATTTATGATGACCTCTAGACGTTGGTGCAAAGAAACCAAATCCAAACAGAATGTTCCCCAACCAAAAGTGGTATCAAATTACAATAAATACATGGAAGGGGTTGATAAGATGGATGGATTAGTCTAAGCTGCGTACCGATTGAGAATGAGGCAGAGAAAATGGTTCTGGCCCATTCTTCAGTATTTATTCGATGTGAGTGTGGTAAATGGATGGATTTTGATGAAGAAACTGAGACCTGAAGGTCCAAACTGTGCAAGTCTTCTAACATTCAGACGTCGCATAGCCGTGAGCTTTCTGGAAAAATATGGGACCAGATCAGTTTGTCAACAATAACGATGTTAGATTCCATAATGTGGGACATTTGGTCATATACTCTAAAAGTGACAGGAAAGTTAAGATGTGCCATCAAAATTGGGAGCTCATATGTGATAAGTGCAATATTGGCTTACACCCTAAGAACAGATTTTTCGATTTTCATAAGAAATAATGCCAAAAAATATGATGTTAATGTTATCGTATTCAGTTTATTCAAATGTGATACTTTCTTCAATATTTCATTCGTAGAAAAAATAAATGAATTTTTGAACCAAATATGCTCTTATGCATATAGCCCTTTTAAACGGATCACCTTTTTTCTGAACTGAGATAAAATTTAAAAATAGCGACAGAACAACCACAGTAAAATTATATCCATTTCAAGAAAAAATCATAATCAAATCAAAAATTTTTTTCCACATGCACTAATGGGTTAATACACTTCTGCATTCATTCCAACCAACTCTGGGCGCAGTTATTTCTGTTATTTGCCGCTACATTCAAGATAACTTTTTGAAAGGTATCAACAGCTTCTTATGAAGACTGAAATCATTGAATACGCAGGCCATTCTTAACTTTGGGAAAGTAATAAAATCGTTTGGCTTAGCTTAAGTTACCTTGTAAGCAGGATGATTAAACATTTCGATATTTTCTTGCGTTAAATATTCAATTGTTCCCCAGTTTTTGTACGAATTCGCCTTGTCTGGTCACGAATGATTCGTGTGAGGTAACACATGGATATGTACCACTCGGAAGTATTTGTACTAGTACATTGTCACGTGTCTTCAGGGTTTGGTACCACTGCACCAAGGTTCACCTGTCAACGTGTAGCTTTCCTATATAAGTGTTGGCCATGTACTTTACCTAAGTGTAGTTTAACCAATATCTGGTTCTGGGCAAATAAATTTCACCTTAGCGGCTTTCCTGGAAAGAGAATCTGCCTCCTTGGTGAATGTAATCCCGTTGTGCCTAGGTAACCAGACCAAAGTTACTTTTTGCCATTTCTTCGGCTCAGTTAGTAAGTGCAGACATTCCCAGATGAGGTTCGACAGGGTTTCCCTTCCAATGAACACCTTTATTACCGCCTAACTAAGCGAATGAATGTTTATCCGCCTCTTCTCATAGCGTCTTTTGTTATTCTTACGAATTTCGGTTGCTATGGTATATACCACTGCCAGAAAGATAGTCGCGTGCTCCTCCAATGGAATTCACAGCAAACTTTCCGGGTCTTGTGAGTACATTGAAGCTGCAATTTCGTTCTCCATTTTGGATCCCTCCTTATAGCAATTTATGACTAGAGATCTTCATCTAACAATGTAGATATGCAATGGAATCGACTTGAAAAGACGATAAATCAGATATGCCTGCAGAATCTGAACACATTTATGAACATTTATAAGAAGAGATGGATGACAACGGAAATCCTTGAACTGATGGAAAAGAGACGTTTGGCAAAAATGAGCCAACAACCTTTTGATACGGTGGGGCATGGCATCTTGTTAGACAGTCTGAAACAAATTGGTTTTGGAGATGTTGAGTTGAATTTGATGAAATGCTACCTTGAAGACAGGAAACAACTTGTCAAATTGAATGGTGTGGTGAGTGAGTTGGCAACGCTCGAGTATGGTATACCTCAGGGTACCGTCTTGGGCCCCATACTATTCACAATATATTTAAATGGTCTGCTGCTTATACAGACAAGCGGGGATATCATAAGTTATGCAGATGACACACTCATTTTCTATTCAGCTAAAAACTGGAGAGAATTAAAACTATTGGTAGAGTCAGATTTCTTAATTATAAAAATTGGATGGCGGAACACCTTTTAATTATCAATTTCGAGAAAACTAAGTATATTCCTTTTGTATAGATCAACGGTCTCTGCCTGATGGCTTGCCCTCTCTATAAGCGACGAAATGTCTACAATTGAAATCCCTTGTACATATCAATGCGAGTACCTTGGAGTAATTATCGATTCTCATTTAAATTGGGATGCGCATGTAAGTATGATAGTAAGACTTAGGGACTAGTAACCAGATTCAAACATCTTTCAGGGTTATTGACGTAGATTGCCTAAAAATTGTTTATTCGGCGCTTGTTGAGTCGCAAATGCGTTACGGAATAATTGCATGGGGTGGTGCCTATAAAATGTCTTAAATAAGTTGGATATTCAACAAAAATGAATATTGAAAATTATATATCAGAAAGACATCACTTTTTCTTCTAAGATGTTGTATGAAATATCTGATGTATGGGACAGCAGACAGCTGTTTTGCTCGGCCATTTTAAATCACTTAAGGAAGAATATGGAGTGTCACGAACTGATCGCACACGACCCCAATACTCGATATAGTAAATTTTCACTTGTTCCAAAAATGGTTAAGACAATTAGTCAGAGGAGCTACTCCTTTATTGGTCCCAGAATGTTCAACAGACTGCCTTTGAATCTAAGAATTACAAAAAATATCAAACAATTCAAAACAAGTTTAAAGAGATGGATAAATAATACGAATAAAGATTATATCACTAGTTTAATTGATTTGAAAAATAATACATAGATCACAACTCAAATCATGACATTCATAAAAACATAAACATAAATAAATGAAATTTGAATGGAATATATGACCTCCTTCAGCTCTCCCATGTGCCCATATTATTATTATTATTATTGTTGTTTTGTATGCCCTTCTGTTTCTGATAGTGTGTAAGTATTGTGTACAGTATTCATGTGCATAAAGATATTTTGTGAATATATTACTTTATTTTGAAATAGTAAAAAAAAAAACACTCACCACAGGTATATAAACCTTTGTGAGTACCTATTGGATCTTTATTGTGTGGAAAATTCGATGTTATTTTATAAACCAGAATTAAATTGAAACGGAGAGTGTTTGAACAATAGGTTGTAATCATATGCAATAAAGATATATTATTATTATTATTATTATTATAACCTATAGACAACTGCAAAACTCAATAAAAGAAAAGACAAAACTGGCAAAAGAGAAATGGATCAAGGTATTATGTGAGGAGATTATTAACATGCACATGAAATTGGGGGAAGTCGCTAGATTATTTAATAAACAGTCACCTCCGATGCAACAGATGGAACAAATAACATAATTTCAAATGAAGCGGAGAGACATCGAATTTGGGAAACTACATCACAGATTTATTTGGAGACGACAGACCTGAAATAGATATGGCAACAATGTCCAGAAGGAGTGGAAATAATCAAATCAGAAGTAATGTATAATCTAGAGTTGGGTAAAAATAGAAAAGCACTTGGACCAGACAACATTCTAATGGAGGTCCCAAAATTGATGAATGAAGAGAACATAGGCCTCATTGTTAAACTTTTCAATACCATCTACGACACAGGCATACTTCCCAATGATTGGCTAAAGCCAACCTTTGTACCCATCCCTAAGAAACAATATCCTAAACAATGCAAAGACTATAGGCTGATAAGTATTACGAGTCACTTGCTGAAAACATTCCTGCGAGTAATCAACTCCTGCATCAGAAACAAATGTGAACAAGACTTAGACGACAGCCAATTTGGCTTCAGGAATGGGTGTGGAACACGCGAGGTGTTGTTTGGTATAAATGCACTATTGCAGAAGAATCAAGACCAGAGAAAAGACGTATTTACATGCTCTGTCGACTATGAAAAAGCCATTCAACACCAAGATCACATTGAAATGCTACAGAGAACTGGAGCTGACACCAAGGACATCAGAATAATAAGAAATTCATATTGCGTACTCTCACCCTTACTTTTCAATTAATATGCAGACCAGATTTTCAAGGAAGCCATAGATGAATCTGAAATTGGAGTGAAAGTAAATGTATTACCAATCAACACCATAATATATGCAGACAATACGGTTTTACTAGCTGAAAATATAGAGGACCTCCAAGAACTACCGAACAAGATCAACAGCATCAGCCAGAAAATGGGTATAAATATAAATGTTGACCAGATCAAATTTAAGGTATTTAGCAGACAAAGTCATAATAAAACAGAATTACAACTGAACGGCAAACGGATTGAGCGCGTCTGACAATTTAAATGGGAGCTTATATAAGGGAAGAGGTAAATCTAGACATAGAAATAAAGTGCAGAATTGAGACAGCTCGTAACAATTCTGGTCCCATTCAAGAAAAGAACATTTCGCCAATTCTCAATATTCCAATTTTGGTGCTCGGTACACCAATTAAGTCTGTTAATTTTTTGTTGTCTGGTTAGTTATGAAGCTCTTGAGGTTCTTATGCTGTATAAACCCTTTGAACGAAGTCTTTGACGTTTTGCTCCGATTGATATGCTGATTACTGTTGCTTCCATAAATTGCTTTTGGAGTATGGGGTGCGACGCACTAGGATCTCTTCTTCCAATTTCGCACAAAAAGCGGTCTTATTCTTCAGAAGTGATCTTCCTACGGCTTCTTCCAGGATTATTTTGAACAGATAGTAGCAACTAGTCGACTCCTCTGCACATCGGACAATCCAACGTAAGGCATTTTCAATTATGATTATAGGCTTTTTCAAATTTTGAAATTCGCAGTTTGAAATCTCAGTGACGACTGAGTACAATATGCCGAACATGTGGTGATAATTCAACATTTCTTATCATACTCTCCAGTTTTTCCACTATAAAAACTTCATTGTTCACAAGTAGTCGAAGATCCATGGTTAAAACTAATCAATTACAAGCCGGCTCGGTGGCGTATGGGATATGATGCTCGTCTCCTACGCAGAGTTACCTGGATTCAATCCCCACAAAGTCGGTGCGATTTTTCGGATTCTGGGAATCGCTTGAGTGTCCATCTTTCGGAGGAGATGTAAAGCTGTCGGTCTTGTCTAACAGAGATGTGTTGGACATTAAAGATCCCTTCCCTCGACACGAGAGGGGTTCGGCAAAATTCCCGGGTTAGTGAGGTGACAGAATTCCCCGGCGTGTCATTAGCCGAAAGGCAGAAATAGAGCACGTTAAAGGAAAAACAAACAAACAATCAATTATGTGAAATACCGAGTGATTCCATATAAATTTGGTTATGTATATGCTAGTCTGATGTCGTTCATAACGTTTTGATATTTTATTTGATTGTTTGAGGTTTTTGAATCATTTATATAGATACTTAAATAAGCTTCTTTTCGAAAATTTCTGTTTTTAACTGAACAAAAAAACATTTTAGGTTCAACGAATTCAATAGAATAAAAACAGGAAAACGTCACCAGATACAACCAGATCATCAGATAGATACAGGGTGTACACGCTAAAACACCCATAAGAAGTATCGGGGAAACGGGTTTATGCATCTATTTGGAATTCTTGCATGAGAATAAAAGGATATTGAATTGCGATTTGAAACTGCTTTCAGAGCAGTAGCACTGCCTGTTATACCAGACATCGACTACAACTTTGATGCGTCAAATGTCATGGTATACTTTTCAATGTATTTTGACTACATAGCATCCTTTTTCGAGCAGATTTTGTTACAATTTGTTCTATTTAAAATCAACCACCAATGATTATTTTATCAAAAGTTGACTCAGTTTTCGATCAAATTAAATTTTTTTGTAGTATAACGAGAAAGTGCTATTTTTGATGGTAACGTATTTCCCGCTGCTATTATTATATACAGGGTTCTCAATCAACTCAATAACACTGAATTATCTATACAACGTCTCTACAAATACGGATATTCACTTTTTTCACTTTAGTAGAAGCGTTCTTCAAATCAGCATTGATTGGTATTAGGGTTCCCTATTTCTAAAATGGCCCTTTTTGTCTCTTCACGATTTTATGGTGTTCTCCAGAAAAATTAGATCTCATCAGGGAGAGTTAGATTCCGAAACCAGTTTCACAAACACAATTAGTGTTATTGCGATTTTCAAATGATTTTCAAACGTCAACAGAACATAGATACTGGCATAGAAATCTAATCCACTATGAGTATTTCTATGTCTTACGGTCTAATGATTTAATTTTCTCCAAAAATCACCAGTTTTTTGATGAAATGGTAAATAAAATGAAAAGAACTACATTAGTAATAGAGTAGTAGTAATACTAATGAATACTAAGTTAAGAGACGGTACTAACAAATTGAAAGAAAATAGGTACTTGTATTTGAATAAAATAACGTTTTCATTTAGTTTCATTTAGTTGAAAGTGATTCTTGGGCACCCTATATAAAATAGCATCGCAAAGTAGGTTGCCCAATCGTTAAACTAGAAAAAAGCTATAATCTTAGATGACACTATAATTATAGAAATCATAGATCACTGGTGGTTAATTACTAAAAAAATTTTTTAACAAGAGAAGCTTGAAAGAGGATGCCCTTCAATGAAAAGAATTAAAAAGTATAATATTCAATATTCCAATTGAAATAGCAAAGAGTAGTATTGGTCAGTATCCATTTACTCTAATCCATAAATTTAAAATTGTTCAATAAACCCGTTGCGAAGATACATACAACCAAATTTATATGGAATCATCCGATATTTTGAATATTGCCTCAGGGATTTTGGAAATTTAGAAGTATTGTTAAAATTGATCCTCTTTGAGATATTTTAAATGAAAAAGAAATGAATAAAGGTTTATTTTATGACAGAAACAAATAGAACGAAATAAGACTGTTTTCTCACGCAGTAGGTGTATATTTCTCGATCAGTAGCTGTACAGCCTCCTGTTGTCCTGACATAAGCCTCAGTCCGTCTAGACATGCTTTGGATTAGGACCTCCTCTGGGGTGATATTCTGCCACTATTCTGTTCAGGCATGGATGAAATGTTGTGGGGTTCTTGGATTATCCTGGCGCGATCTAATTTTTCTTATGAGATTATCCCATGAATGTTCAATATGATTTTGGTCTGGAAAGCAAGCTAGCTAGTCCAAAATAGCGATTCCCTCTGTTTCAAGAGAATATCGGGCGAGGTTGCTGGTATGCGAAGGAGCATTATCTTACATAAAAGTAAAATTCTCATCGTGGGCATATCGCTACAGTCTCACTATAGGAACCAGCATTAGGTCCACGTAATTTCTAGCCGTAACATTCGCAAGAAACGAAATCAAATCTGTTTTGCCTCCCAGCATAATGCCACCCCAAAACATCACACTGCCCCCTTGGTATTTCGGAATTTGTCTTGCTACTCGGACTCTAGCTTGCCTTCCACGACCCTTTTAAACCCGAATCCGGCGGTCATCTGATCGAACACAAATTTTGATCTCATCCGAAAAAAGAACATTGAAGTCTGTTAATTTTTTGTTGTCTGGTTAACTCTGGAACACTTAAAGGTTTTCTGCTGTATCAACTCTTTGAACGAAGTCTTTGACGTATAGTTTCGACTGATACGCTGACGCCTGTTGCTTGCAGAAATTGCCTTTGGAGTATGGAGTTCGACGCACTAGAGCCTCTTCTTGCAATTTGGCATAAAAAGCAGTCTTGTTTTTCAGAAGTGAGCTTACTACGACTTCTTCTAGGCCTATTTTGCAGAGATTGTAGCTCCACTTATCAGGCGTAGGTTTTTGAAATTACCCCCTGTGATACTTACATTGTGGCCGCTATATCCCTTTGCGTCACCCCTTCTTCAACGACAGCAGTTATTCGATCCCTCTACACATCGGATAATCCACCGTAAGGCATTTTTAATTATGATTATAGGCTTTTTTAAATTTTGGAATTCAGTTTCAAATCTCAGTGACGACTTAGTACAATATCCAAAACATGTGGTGATAATTCAACATTTCTTATCATACTATCCAGTTTTTTTACAATAAAACACTTCATTCTTCACATATAGTCCAATATCTATGGTTAAAAACAATCAATAATGTGAAATACCGAAAGATTCCATACAATTTGGTTGTGTATACTTCTAATGGGCTACTTAGTGCGCACACCCTGTAGCTAGCAATTGTGCTGACTAAAACATTTAATAGGTTTGTAATCAGAAAGAATTTTCAAAATACCAAATAAGTATTCTATCCCAAAACTATAACTTTAATTCAGTAATCAATAATAAAATAAAATTTAATAAAGAAAGCACGCACAGGATAGTTTAACAATAAATCTTTAATGATCCTAATTAGTGGTAAATCCGGCATTAACAGCAATAACATGGCATAGTTGTGTTATAGAAGCCGTACACAGGAATATTATCCCAATTAACTCTATATTCCTGTTACTACCTCACACTAAGTTATTTCATATTTTTGGCGGAGAGACTGAAGCTATGCATATTTTTACCTTGTTATCTTTGACACTTTTCCTACGGTGATATTCAATTAATCACAAATGCAAAGTTGAAGCGATGAAGTATAATGACGACAGAAATTTGAGAGCGACATACCCAACTTGTACATGAAAATCTAGAGAGGATTTATAATTTCAAAATAATTAAGCTGTCCCAGATAAAAACAATCATAGAGATCTGGAGTGGACTTCTAAATTTAAATAAACCAATGAAATCCCGAAAATTGCTGAAAATTAATTATGAAAGTAATAATCCTCGATTCATGCAAAAGCATTCAAATTCAAAGTACAATGAAATACGACACTTTTATCACTTTTCCACAATTTCTTCAATAATAACGACCGTTTTCAATCTTACGGTCATTTTCAAGTGAATAACAATATAAGAGATGAGTAGGTAAGTACAGAGTGAAAGTTATCCTAGATATTGGGTGATGGGAATGCATTGAGCTCTAGTTGTCTGTTCAGGGTAGTAAATTGTGGGTTTTTACATAGTTTGTTAATCCCCAAACTCTCCAACAAATTCATCTCTCACCCCTTGTTACACTTGAAGAATGAGAATGAAGGATTTTGAGATTGTTTATCGATATGGAGTTGTTGGTTGATTTTATGTGTCCAAATATTTTTATCTGAGGAAATGTATTCCTTGAATCTAGCTTCAAAACCTCTCCCTTTTTGTCCAACATAGACTACCTGACATTCATTGCATTCGATTTTATATATGTGGCTGGGGTATTTGAAACAAAAAAGCAGCAAGATGCCCTCTGTACCGTACTGTAGTGAGAAAGCCTTTGATAAGGTGGATCACAATAAATAACTTAGTAAGCTCAGTGAAACTGGTTTTTCAAAGGGGGCTTTCGAATTTATTAGATCTTACCTAACAAATAGGAAACAGGTAGTTAAGGTGGGTGAATGTCTCCATGAGGAAACAACTATAACATCTGGCGTTCCACAAGGTAGCATCTTGGGCCAGCTTCTTCTCACCATAATCATAAATTCACTACCCGACTGCATAAACACCTCAGCCTGTCTTTCATTTGCTGATGACTTCAAGCTGTTTAGAATTATATCGAGTCTAGAAGATACTTTCGAGTTACAAGCTGATTTGGATAGGATCGTGAACTGTTTTCGGGAAAATTAAATGTTTCTCAATATTCCTAAATGGTCAGTTATAACGTACACTCGCAATAAAAACACTATCGAAAATGATTATTTTATATAACGGAATATACTCGAGAGTAAGACTGAAACTCGGGACCTCGGTGTATGCTTTCAGGCAAATTTCAAGTTCACTAATCACTACGGCTATATTATCGAAAAAAAATTCAAGCTCTAGGTTTTGTCTTCAGAATTTCTACTGTTGTGAGACTGTACAACTCTTTGGTTATACCTCATTTAGAATATGCGACAAAATATGGATGCCTTCTACCCAGTGCAAAATAGACTTAGTGAATAGAGTCTATAAAATATTTGTTGGGTATTTATATATGAGAATTCAATTTGAAACACTATTAGATAGATGCAATAGGCAGGCTGTGATATTTTTATATAACATAGTCAACAATCTCAAGTAAAAAATTGTAATTTAATGAATATTTTACATTTCAAAGTTCCCAAAATCACATAAAGGATATTGAATAAGTATGATGTATTTTATGTAAACCCAAGCAGTGTTTCTCGAATTAGCTGTATGATAAGGCTTTGCAATGAAATGAGCGAAAGTTTCAACTCTGATCTCATTTGTAGTGGCTTAGAGGAGCTGAGGGAGCTGGTAGGTGCCCCCTGAGGCGCTACAAATGCCTTGGGGGCGCTCTGTAGTGCCTTTGGTTCCTCAGCCATTTCTTATTATATATTTTTTTATTTGTTTTCTCAATACCGATCTCAAAATCTTCATCAAAGTAATTCCGGTTAGATTGCGAGATCAATTACTTTTGAAGTGGATTATATTTGACTTTCCCGACAAGTAACTGATGTAATAGAGAATGCCTACTAAAAAAGAAGAAAAACTAGAAGTCATATTCAATCCACTTCTATTTTTATTGATTTTGCACTTTTCCTCTTGGAATTTTGACCAGAATTACTCTGATGAAGATTTCGACTTTGAGATGGGTCTCATATTAAGAGATCGAAAAACATTATTTGAAAACTTTCCAGTCATTTTCTGCGAATTTCAGGGTCCTTGCGAGTAAAATCGTAATTTTTGGCATAGAGAAACCTATAGCAGATCGATGCCTATTAATATTAGTTAAATGGTGTGTGCAAAAATATGTAGTTTAATTTGAAGAAACGGACTTTTGTACCTTTGAATGTACTACGATTTGCCACATGATTTGGAAATATCTGTATACCGTGAAGCGTCTAAATGCATTGAATTCTGCTGAATGAGCCTCGTTACAACGAGATAGAAATAATTGATAATGAATGATCTTTAGAATTTTTACGATTTATGTTCAGAATTCAATTTTCTACAAAGAAAAAATATAAACATACATTATACCATTTGAACTAACCAAGATGGTATCAACTTTCGGTATAACCGGAAGTGCCACAGCATTGAAAATATTTTCGGAACTTACTTCGAATATCGTTCGAGACAACAACAAAAAAATTCTACAACCGGTCATTAATTTCTCCATATACTTTAAACGTCCCATCTCGCGTGGACACCCTTTATGTTACTCACACTCTAGAAACAAATTCTAGAATTTTTTTTAGTTCATCTGTATCGTTCAATTCTTCTTTTTACAATAAATTCTCAACATGGCTCCAGAGGAATTAATCTAGGGGAGTCAGATTTGTGATTAGTGATTACCGAAATCCCAGTCCAGCAGTTCGGATACAGTTTGTTTCAAGTGTGGTGGTGCACCGTCATTCTGAAAAGATATCTTCATTATCATCATCAGTCAACTTAATTCAGTTCATTGCTGGACATAACCATCTCGAAAACTATGACAAGCCTCTCTATTATGCGCCGTCTACATCCACTTCGACTTTATGGGTTAAGGCCTCTTACCATTGGGTAACTTTTTTTGTCCATCTATCATTTGTTCTTCTGGAAATGTATCCGTCCAAGTTCGACTAAAATGAGGCTATTCTACTCGCAGCATCCATGACTGCCGTTCTTCTCCTTATCTCCTCATTTGGTATTCTATCCCTGAGGGAAATTCTAAGAATAGACCTCTCCATAGTTCTATCACCGACTTTTGTTTTAGTGATACTCTCTTTCGTGAGCGCAGGGTCTCTGCTCCGTAGGTCATTACAGGCAGAACGCACTAGTCAAACACTTTCCGTTTCAAACAAATGGGGTTGTTTGATCTGAAAACATCTTGAGAATTACCGAAAGCCGCCGAAGAGAGTCCCACTTTGCAATAGATTTCTCTAGTCTGATTTTCCGAGCCTATGGTTATCTCGTGACCTAAGTACTACAAAATTGGTCTTGAACTGGGTCTTAAAAATATTGATTTTTAGTCCCACCGTTGTTGAAATTTGGCGAAGTTCTTCCAACATAACAGCAGCTTCTTCTATACTATATGATATGAGAACAATGTACACACAACCAAATTTATATGGAATCACTCGGTATTTTACATTATTGATTGTTTTTAACCATGGATCTTTGACCATTTGTGAAAAATGAAGTTTTTTGTTGTAAAAAACTGGAAAGTGTGATACGAAATGTTGAATTATCACCACATGTTCGGGATATTTTCCTCAGTGATCAATGATTTTTGAAACTGTGAATTTCAGAATTTAAAAAAGCCTGTAATCATAATTGAAAATGCCATAGGTTGGATTGTACGATGTGCAGAGGCGTCGAATAATTACTCTTGTTGAAGAAGAGGTGACACAGAGGGATAAAGCGGCCACAATAGAGGTACCAAAGGGGTGATTAGAAAAACCTATCCGATACGTGGAGCTACAATATCTGCAAAATGGGCCTAGACGAAGTTGTAGGAAGATCACTTCTGAAGTACGAAACCGCTTTTTGTACCAAATTGCAAGAAGAGACCCTAGTGCATCGCACCCCATACTCCAAAGGCAAAAGGCCCTTAAGAGTTCCAGAGCTAACCAGACAACAAAAAATTAAGAGACTTAATTGGTGTATCGAGCACCAAAATTGAAATATTGAAAATTGGCTAATTGTTCTTTTTTCGGATGAGACTAGAATTGGTGTTCGATCACATGGCCGCCGGATTCGGGTTTTAAGGGGTCATGAAAGATGAGCTAGACTCCGAGCGGCAAGACAACTTCCGAAATACCAAGGGGGTAGTTTGATGTTTTGGGGTGGTATTATGGTGGGAGGCAAAACAGATTTGAGTTCGTTTCCTGCGAGCGTAATGGCTAGAAATTACGTGGACATAGTGCTGAAGCTCATAGTGATACTCTGGCGAGGTACCCACGGTGAGCATTTCACTTTTATGCAAGATAATGCTCCTCTGCATATCAGCTATATCGCGCGACATCATCTTCAAACACGGGGAATCGCTATTTTTGAATTGGCCAGCTTTCTCTACAGACCCAAACCCTATTGAACATTTATGGGAAAATCTCAAAAGGAAAATTAGATTGCACCAGGATATTCCAGGAATCCCACATCAGCTCATCCAAGCCGCCACAAAAGAGTGGCAGAATATCATCCCAGAGGAGGTCGATAACCTAATCCAAAGCATGCCTAGACGGATTCAGGCTTGTATCAGGGAAAGAGCAGGCGATATAAGTGTGATGGATACATTACAATATGAGTGAATTATAATAAAGGAAGTTCATTGAATTGATATTAGGTTACAATTCAATGAACTAGGAAATATATCCATTGCAACACCCGAATTGCTAAGCTGCAGTACAAGCTACTGAGTTCAAGAAAAAAACACCTTCTTCGCGAGAAAACAATTTTCAATTTTTTTTACTACATGCGGAAAGAGTCTTTTTTTCCAGTTGTTTCTTCCTTAAAATAAAACTTAATTCATTTCTTCTTTCAATTAAAATATATCTATCAGTTCTAACAATCCTTCGAAATTTTCAAAATCCCTGAGGAGATATTCGAAATATCGGGTGGTTCCATAAAATTTGGTTGTTTGTATAACAAGATACAAATTTCCTTCAATTGGCAACATAGACTTATATGCCCGTCGCATCCTAGGGAATCTATTTAGATAAGATTCTTCAGCAACATCCGAATCATACCCATTCTGCCTATAACGTTCCACTATCTCAGACTTTTCGTAATTTTGGAAATGAAGAGTCATACTGATGGAGTTATAAGCAGAAATTTTCGAAACAGATGAAGAAGAACGACATAAAATTATAATGAAAGTAATTATTTTCACAAAATTAATGCTATTCATTTAATATTGCATGTTTCGATCACAGAATTGAATGAATCCATATCAAAGATCGAATAGTTGAAAAAGTGTCTTGAAAGAAAAAAAATCTATATTCTAAAGGACGACCTCTATTTATTTTAACACAAAATTAACGAATAGAATCTTTAACTAGCAAAGACAAACGTCTCCTACCATAGAATCGTGAATATTTGCGACATCCCCAATGGATAGATATAAATTTTCGATTTTTTAATGAAAAAAGTCCATGATGAAGGACTTAATTATGCTTGTGAAGTATATTTGGGAAAAATAAATAATTTTCTATATTGATACCATAATCGTCCATAGTTTATGGTTGAGAAAACGCAAGTTTGCTTCATAACTAAGGAGCCGATCGGCAAAAAACTTTTTCCAATACACTCCTGCATTCTACTCTCAAAAGTGGAGATATTCTTTACCCAACTTGAATTGGATTCGAGATATCGTAACATGTCGAAATGCCGATAAATCTATAATTCGGTAATAACTCGAAAACTGAAAAGACAGCTGAAATCCGTTTTCATAAATGAGTTTCTCTCTACAATATATCACATAGCTGCCGTTCTGAAATATCGAATATGTTCCACCCTGTACATACTATGAGTTGAAGCGATAATAATCAAAGAGACCCAGCGACAAACTAGTGGAAATCTATAACAGTCAACAAAACTTTTCAGAACGGAACTGAAATGAATACTTCAATTACATCATTCAAAATTCATAACAGAATTTTCAGTGAACAAGCTGACATTATTTTGCATTTATTTGAACACACACACACACACACACACACACACACACACACACACACACACACACACACACACACACACACACACACACACACACACACACACACACACACACACACACACACACACACACACACACACACACACACACACACACACACACACACACACACACACACACACACACACACACACACACACACACACACACACACACACACACACACACACACACACACACACACACACACACACACACACACACACACACACACACACACACACACACACACACACACACACACACACACACACACACACACACACACACACACACACACACACACACACACACACACACACACACACACACACACACACACACACACACACACACACACACACACACACACACACACACACACACACACACACACACACACACACACACACACACACACACACACACACACACACACACACACACACACACACACACACACACACACACACACACACACACACACACACACACACACACACACACACACACACACACACACACACACACACACACACACACACACACACACACACACACACACACACACACACACACACACACACACACACACACACACACACACACACACACACACACACACACACACACACACACACACACACACACACACACACACACACACACACACACACACACACACACACACACACACACACACACACACACACACACACACACACACACACACACACACACACACATCTCATTAAGAAGAGATTCTGACAATGGTTCAAATCTAAAATGAATAAAAATTCTCCAAGTGAGAGTATGAATAAGTTTAAACGTTTTTCCTGATTATTAAATTTGAGAAAAGAGTGTAATAACTGAAAGCGATAATAGAGAAAATCTCAAGTAGCTGGTTTTTGTAGGAGGGTTCTTTATGATTCTAGTAGCAAGAATTAGATTTGAGTTTGTCAAAACTGTTTTTGAGCATTGATAACCTTAAAGTTGTATCGATTTTAACTGATATTTTCCATTCCAACTTTGAATCTACACTTTTGCATGTCTGCCTAAAAGATAAACAATTCTGATGTTATATCGAGCTTAAAAATGAAATGATGACTTTAGTATTCAGCTGGGTTCAACAACATACTTAAGCTAAATCATTATATTGAGTGTTCCCAATACAAGGAAATTTTTATAGGAGAAAATTCTGCAGGTCAACTTTAGGATCCCATAGCCTAATTGATTTTCCTAATAACAACAGGAAAAGGTTGATGTACTTTGCCACATCAAGGAATCAAGATTAAATAGCACGATGTACCCTAATAAAGACATCCATAAAAGACATGGCTAGGTACTGATAAGCACACCAGTAAAGAAACACACCACGTTCTGATCAATGACAGACAAAAAAGCAGCATAATTGATGAAAGATCATGAAGAGGTAGCGCCACAACCTAATGAAAATAATATTAGGTCCATTTGAGGAGGATGGTAACGAATAAAGAGTTATGTAGTGAATATAATTCCTCACTTTTAACAGAGAAACTTCAATCAAATATGCCATTGGCAGGACATGTTGTAAGAGTATTCCTCAAAGACTCAAACTGGAACCTCACAATGAGAGAAAGAGATGGACCGGTGGAATCCAAAATGGTTTAAGAGGGCCAATTCTTCACAGAGCAAAAAGTAATGAATTGAAAAGGGTTCAACATTCCGACTCATCTTAAGGCAAAGCTCAAGGAGTGAGGAGGGTCACCTCCACGATAGGAAGTCACTGCGTCACAAAAACTGTGAGACGAGGTTGTCTGCCTAGGCTGTCTTTAACAAAGTTGAATATATGTTCAAGATAACGTGGATCACTTCCTCATTAGGAGCTAAGAATGGATCTTGAGGTATGTCTTATTACACCTCAGATAACTTTGAAAACAGAGTTCTGGGGGATAACCTAGAAAAGACGGAACTGTTTAATTTCATGAGAAAGCATACGATATCATCATGCTCAAGACTAATTTTATTTGGATCAAGACTCAACATGAAAGAACTGGTTAAGTATTTGGGCGTAGTACTACATTGGAAGCTTAGCTAGGCTAAGCAGACTGCGCGTTTCTGTACTGCCCTGATAACATATAGGAAGACCTTCAGCGGTACTTGGGACTTGAAGCCACATGTATCATGTTCTTCAAAACTGTTCTGCTACCCAGATCACATAGGCCGCGCTGGTTTGTTGGACGACGGTGGAAAAACAGAAGTCAAAAATAGCTCTAGGGAGGCTCAGAGACCTGTAAGAAGTGTGTTAAATGCGGCGCTAGGTGCACTGATCGAAGTCGAACCACCACACTTTTCAATTATTAGCAAAGTAATTTTGACTGCTTAAAGGATAGAGTGGAGGAACATTAGAGGTCGGTGCGAGATATGTTCTATTTCGTGAAACTATTAACAGTACCCCCTCCTCTGGATGAAATCTGTTAGAATCGAGTCAAGGAACCACTTTAGTGATGATACTGAGATGATATGATATCTCACAACATCATAAGCATCTTCCACTTCTGCCTAAGATACTTCTACAGCACCAGAAGATTCCGCCACAACATCCAGTGCAACTCTTCAAGTTGAAAAGTTCAAAAACCCCTCTGTCTCTGCAAAGAATCGTGAAATCTACTGCTATCTTAGGCCTTGGTTGGGTTAAGTTAGATAAGTGAGATTTGAAAACATGTCTCCAAAACTTTCATAATATCCGTTTGTATAATTCGTTTTACATTGTAGATCTGTAGAGCTTAGTCAATAAATTTCAATGAATCCTGAGGTTGACCATTGGCTAGTAATTAAACACATCCCAGGACATAAGTTAAGCGTGATATATGTTGAATGTTATCATTGTATCTGAAGAATTAAGGATTGGGTTACAATTAATGACAAAGCTTTCGAAAGCGTACTATACAGATACTCAATAAAATATCTCAGTTGGTGTTGAATGAGACCTAGCAGGTTTTTTTTTCGGTAAACATCACTGTTGCGTTCACATATTACTCATACAGAAAGCCTTATTATTGAAAAATATTTAATTTAGTTCAGTAGCTTCAGAGATTACGTTCAATTTATACAAATGCAAACACACTGATCCATTAAAGTATCCGATTACGATGCGGATGTTCACTTAGAAGCAGCTTTAAGCTATCTACTCTTAATTTAATAACTCCTTTCATGCTTCATACTACGAAAAATGTGAAAATGCAAAATTCTTTGGACTTTATTTATTCAATGTTAATTCATTGAAATGGATATGAAAATGATAAATTTGATACAGGATTAACCCCAGTTAACTCAGACGAACATTATAAATCACTCTCAAGATAAGAGGATTAAGTGGTCAATCCTCTTCCCAAGTAAAAACGTCGGCGGCCAGTCCCCAACAGAATTCATCCTTCATGAAATATAAAGCACCTGAAAGTCAAGCCTATTCAAAACAACAAAAAATAGTGTTTTCAATCATTGTATGGCCGTCTACTTTCTATGGCGGTCTGTAATAACGTCACTATTCAGGATCATTTCAATGTACAAACTCGCCAGCACATCTTACACATCGCGGAAGCATTAGAGAAATATTTACTTAATACTTTCTTGACACTTCCATGAGATAATATATTTAGCTGAGGCGTCAAGATCTATCTTATCCATCGCGCTCTTGATACGCAAATACAACATCGTGAGAACATTTGCGTACACTCGGTGTCCGGTCTAAGTTTATTCGAAAATAACCTGATACGCGCAGCTACCACTCGAAACCCATTAGTTTCATACACATGCTGAGAATCTTAAATTACAGGGTGCGTTTCGAAAGTAAGCCAATTAGTTTTTCAAAAGTATTTAATTCAACAGATTCGCACAAACACTAGGGCTAATGATATCCGGGTAAGTGGGTATCAGGGTAGAACCAGGTTATGCGCGGTGTTCGGGTATAACCCGGGTATCCGGATACCCGGGTCGTTTTTGATGTTGGTGATAGTTGAGGTAGTGGAGAATTATAAGTACCGGAGAATTTATTAAATGAATTCAAGGTGCGAAACCATTGCATTGCATTAAAATCGTTGGAGAAGCCGTATCAGCAGACACAGCTACAGCAGAAAGACATTCATAGGAATTTCCAAACTTTATTGTTTACTATACGAACCTGAACGATATAATGTAGACAACACTGCACTGTTTTGGAAGAGAATGCCAAAAACATTAATGTTCAAATGAGAAGAATCAGCGCTTGCAAATGAGGCAGCAAGGGATAGAGTTACATTGCTGCTATGATTTAATAAATCTGGAGATTGTGTCATGAAACCACTACACAGCTCTACAAAAAATTTTTTATTGTTGCCCTGGATATCATCGCAAATTTTTATGTTTTCAAGTGCCCAGATTACGAATATATTCATGAAAGTTCTCAATGTGCTCGTATTTTCATGATTTTTGCCTTTCTTATATTTTGAACAATTATAAGCTTGTTAGAAATAAAATTTAATTTTCCAGTCACGATTAGGCTTCTGCGCAACTTTTCGCGCATACAAACATCACCTGATCCCCACTCTCAGACCCCTTGCTCCACAGAACAGCTGAGATCTCAGTTATTTGACAATATTGAAGTACATATACACGTAAATCTGGATAAAGTGTCATGGATTAATATTTTGTTTCAATTACTGAATGTCCATTCTTATATATTTGTCTTCTAGTCTAAAATATGAGTTCGTCACGAAGAAAAGGTAAATATTGTAGTGATTTATTTTGTTATATTTGCCGTGTTTATATACCAAAAAACAAAAAGAAATATCACAGACTTTGTCAAGGAGACTTATTTCGAATATTTTGGTTTCAAAATGGACAAATTAGCTAAACCATAGGTTCCTAATGAAGTTTGTAGGTCCTGTGTTGAGTCTTTACGTTTGTGGAAAAAAGGTGAACGTTCTGGATTAGACTTTGGTATTCCTATGATCTGGATGGAGCCTACGAATCATTTAGATGATTGTTACTTTTGCGTAGTAGATGTTAAAGGTTTAAATCGAAATCAAACGTGGAGATACCCAGACTTACAGTCTACGAAATGTCCGGTTCTACACAGTGAAAATCTCCTCGGCCCATATACATTTCAAAAGTAATTTGCATGCCCTCAGAAACAATGATGTTACCAAATTCACAGAAATCGGGACCATCTACTAGTGGAAGTGAATGGGAAGGTGAAACATCTACGCCAAAGTTATTTTCTCAGAATGAACTCAGTGATTTAATACGTGATCTCAATTTATCAAAACAAGGATCAGAACTGTTAGCCTCAAGATTGAAAGAAAAAAATTTATTGGCACCAACAGTAACAATTACAACATACAGAACGCGAGAAAAGAGTTATTACAATTTTTAATGAAAATGAAGGATTAGTGTATTGTAATGTTATCGCGAAGCTGCTTATAGACATGGGTTTAAAAGAGTACAAATCTACTGAATGGCGCCTTTTATTGATAGTTGCAAAAGAAGTTTAAAATGCGTCTTATTGCACAATGGAAATAAATTTGCATCAATTCCAATTGCCCATTCAACGAAACTCAAAGAAGAATATGAAAATGTAAAATTAGTTTTAGAGAAAATTAAATACTCTGAGCATCAATGGCCGATCTGTGTGGATTTAAAAATGGTTAATTTTTTACTTGGCCAATAAAGTGGATATACAAAATACCCTTGCTTTATTTGTATGTGGGATAGTAGAGCAAAGCAACTTCATTGGGAACAAGATGTTTGGCCTGTAAGAAATTCTTTAACTATCGGTAAACCAACGTAATAAGGAGCCGCTGGTGAGCAGAGACAAAATCATACTTCCACCATTACATATTGAGTTAGGTATGATTAAGCAATTTGTAAAAGCGTTGAACAAAGACGGAAATTGTTTTAATTACATTTCCAGAAAATTTCCGAAGCTTAGTATGGAAAAATTGAAAGGTGGAATATTTGATGGTCCTCAAATACAGCAATTGATGAAAGACTCAGATTTTATCAAAGTTATGACTGTTCCGGAAAGTAAAGCTTGGAAAAGTTTTGTGTTGGTTGTCGAAAATTTCCTAGGTAACCATAAAGCAGCAAATTATGAAGAAATTATGCAAAATATGCTGACAAACTTTCAGACTTCAGGATTAAATATGAGTATTAAGTTACACTATCTCCGCAATCATCTAGATAAATTTCCGAAAATTTAGGAAATTATAGTGAGGAACAGGGAGAGCGGTTTCATCAAGATCTAAAAGTGATGGAAGAAAGGTATCAAGGTCGATGGGATTGTCACATGATGGCAGATTACTGCTGGTCTTTGAAAAGAGATTGTCCCCTGAAAAATTATAGAAGAAAAGCTCATAAAAGGCGTTTTATGGAAATATGAAATATATTTTCGACATTTTCCTCTTTATTTACTTCGATGTATCCGAATTTCTCAAAACATAACTGACATTATAAATATATCTGTTATTTTGTTTCTTGTTTTACGATTTTTGTTATGTAAAATGAAAATAAAGATTTAAAAAGAAATCAGAGCAAATCCTACAAAATCATTGATAGTTTCACGAATTGTGTGCATAAATAGACCCATAATCATTTTCATATCTAGGGCAACAAAACCATTGTAGACCAGTGTAATGCTTTATAGATCGTTAAATTCTCGTGCTTGAAAAAACCAAAACAAGAACTACCTGCCAGTGATTTGGCATGCTAATGAGAAAGCGTGGTTTACAAGCGCTGTTCTTTGTGATGGGTTAGGTTAGGTTAGAATGTTCCATTTGGGCTAATATTGAAAAACACAGATTTTATCACAAGTGCTGATATCCAAAATTAATCAGATTCAATTTCAGGACGTTGAAGAAGTTTCTGCTCCTTCAGTCTTTCGCTCATCTGATAAAAGTTTGTGATCACTTCGCTTTGCGCATACTTCTGTCATCGCTAAATCTTCAGTAACAATTCAGAGTACAACAGTTAAGACAAGTTCAGTTTATTGCCTACATTCTTCATATTGAGTCGACTACCACTTACTGACTTACGGTTTGACAGTAGCATAGAGCGTTGATCGTTTTCATCATTAAATATCTTCTGGCCTTTTCTACAAACTTTTGATCATTTGTAGTGGAAACTCTTAGCTTGTCAGCTTAAATCAATTGTCATGTTCCTGGAAAAATTCAATAGGGCTTATCGATCTGTGGCGTTTAGAGCTCGAGCTGCTCAAGGTCTCAAATCAAATTCCTAGAGATCTTGTCATATCGTTCAAAGCACTCCACTGTTCTGTTGAAGACGGCACTTGAACCATTGTCCCGACGAAAAAATACAAAATTCGGTCGAATGGAACATCCCTTAACCGATCTTTTTAGCCATCTATCAATACTGCTTTAGGACATTCTGCCGGGATTTTTTTTCATGATTCGCGTTGCCTTGTTTCCAAAAATTAAAATTGTCCAGAAGAACACGTACTGTCACGTTTCCAGTGCTTGTTGAAGCCTCGTTTTCAATAGGCTGTGAATTCAACATTTCCTACACGTTGATTTCATTCAAATCTTCATGTTGCGATTCAAGTATGGGTTTAGTTCTTCCACTGATTGTTTTATATTTAAGATATATTCTGCTATGTCAAGTTTTTATTACTATTCCAGAACACTAATATCAGGATCACATTCAATATTGTCCAAGATAATTCTGTAGGCTCGTCTAATGAAATAGAGCGTAAAAGCCTGGATCATTCCTCTGTTCATAGGTTGAAGCAAATACGTCGTGTTGAGAATTGAAAATGTCACTTTTATACTTGGTTGCACAGTTTCAAATTCGCGGAGATCTTCTGGTGCATTGTCCAAGACTTGAACATCTTCGAACTTATAAATCAAGAAGACAACAGTAAAGACATATTACCCGTTCACTATTCTTGTAGCGAACGGAAAAATGAAATAATTTAAAATCGCAAAGCGGCTTTTACCAAACGGCGGATCGTCTAATAAGTGACATTTAACAATATAGTTTATTGTTAAATGCATTGAATAATAAGGTCGCTTTACTTAAACATTTTGTTTGTTTGCAATCTCAAAAATACCGACCACGGTAAAGGCGGCTTATGTTAAAGGAAAGCCGAACCAATGCAGCGACGATATCATTTCATATCATGGTTTATGCGTAGTAGTACTAAGATCTATTTTACTTTTCATTATTCCATTTGACGTTTATAAATGATACAAACATATGTTTGTACCGATGTACCTATTAGATTTCCATTTTGCGAATGAAGAAATCTTTAGCCTCCAATATGGGAATCGGTGCGCATTTTTTATCCGCGAATAGTGAAAACGCGAATGTAACAAGCAAGAATAAGGAGCTTTTACTGTAAGTCATTTTATTATTATTCAATTTGAGGTTAAGAATGTCAATATTATATCTTGAATACTCTATATTTCTTTGTCAAACTCTCAAATGGCAACATATTTCATTTTAAGTTTCAACTTCTGAAAGGTAACAATTCCAGAACCCATCACCAAGAACAGCGCTTGCTACCCACGCTTTCTTATTAGCATGCCAAAACACTGGCATGTAGTTCTTGTTCTTGTTTTTTCAAGCACGAGAATTTTACGATCTATAAAGCATCACTGGTTCCATGACACAATCTCCAGATTTATTAAATCATAGCAGCAATGTAACTCTATCCTTTGCTGCCTCATTTGCAAGCGCTGATTCTTCTCATTTGAACATTAATGTTTTTGGCATTCTCTTCCAAAACAGTGCAGTGTCATCTGCATTATATCGCTCAGGTTTGTATCGTCAACAATAAGGTTTGGAAATTCCTATGAATGTCTTACTGCTGTAGCCGTTGTAACCTACGTGCACGGATGGAATCCACAATTTTGTTGCAGTGCCCATAATTTCCTTCGTGTTTAAAACTTTTGAACACAAAACTTGTTGATGTATAATGCAATGGAATGAGAAAATGAAGGAAATCTTCATTAGCTAGACACAATGCCACGAAACCGTCTTTGTTTCCAGTCATGGTGCTCGATCGATTATAATGCACACTAATTCATATATTGGTAACTTGTAGTTTTTACAAAATTGAAGAAAACGTCATATATATGTCCGCTATGGGTCTTCCCTTCAGAGGAATGATTGTCAAAATTCTTTCTTAGACAACATGTCATTGAATACCATCCGAATAAAAAACACAGCTAGGCAGTGTATGTCATATCGGTGGATTCGTTCAACTGTAAGTAAAGGAAGTACATTTCATGATATCATGTTTCAGTTTATCTGCCATGTCCTGACTCATGACTTCAATACGCTTTGTGACAGTCGGACGAGATAACTGAAGTTCTCTAATAGCAGACATGATTCCTGTTTTATTCTTGAAATCTCCATATGAAGTCTCACACGCTTCAATAAATGCTTCCTTCACAACCGATCCATCTTCGAATAGTTTCTTGTGTTTCGCCAATATATGAGATATTTTAAATGACGCTATCGTAGCAGCTTTCGATTATTTGGCTGGTCTTGTAAACATGGTTTGTTCTTTTCTCAAAGGAGTTATCAAATCACGTACTTTTCGTTTTCTTAATTCATTTTGTGGCGGAAAATCTTTTTCATAGTTTTTATGAACCGTTTAATAATGCCTCTCTAAGTTACCATGCTTAGGTATTGCAACTGACGTACGACAAATAAGACGAATGCACTTATCCTTCACCATACAAAAGAATAATTCTTCCTCCCAATTGTTATTGAAATGATACGTTTTAGATTTCTTCGCTGCACTTATTTTGTACTATAGAATAATAGCCTTTGTATCGATGTAGTATTGCCTTCAAATTACAATTCAGAATGATTCCAATTCCTGCAGGCGCAACATTTATATCGGCGTGAACGAATGTCTCGAATGTTCCCGTCAAACGCGCCGCCCGAAATTTCTAGAAAAGCGGCAAAATAAAAAGTCGGTTTTTCTTTGACAAGTACCGCGCGTTGCGTTGATAGAGTCGCCTTTTGCTGCTAGCAGAGAGTTATTTTATTACGTTATAAATTTTTGTAGTTTATTTACCTACTTATTGAATATTTTTTCTTCTCGAGATCTCAAGAAGCACTCGCGATCGACCGTTTGAGCACCCCTGCGCTAGATGGTCTGCATGTTCCCACATTTCTTCGACTTTTTCGATAACTGATATGGGTCAATTAATATCTCCCTGATCTGAAATGTTCTCAATATATCTTACACTCTGATATTGTATTGGTTTTAGTTAGGATTACAATGCTATTGCTATGAACGGATCATTTTCAAATGCTTATTTTCGTCGGTTTTATCTGAGTACTTTCAATTATCTCGGTCATATAATGCTTATGCAAAATAGGATTTTCAATTATATTTTGTGTATTTCGACATTCATTTCTGCCTATCCGCCCATCAGTTCTTTGTTCTTTTGACTATTATATATAGTTATAGTTTGGGGTGAATTTGGGACATTTGTTCAGGATATCGGTTTGTTCAGCATCGAATTGAATATTTGAAAGGAAATCTTGGATAGAAAGTTATGTTATGTGTCTTTGACTCAATAGATGAATTTGTTGGTTGTTGAGGTCTCTTACTGTCAGTTTTCTGTAGAGGCGTTCATATTTATTTTCTGACATTTTGCTAATTTGCATTTGGATTTTGATCTCTAGGTACTCACAATACTCAATGTTTTCCACAAAGGCAACAAAGAAAATAAAATGAATTTTTGTAAAGTATGAAAATTAATAAACTCAGGAAAACCCCACATTATACTACACTTGATAGCCAATTTAAAGTCAATAATACCGCCCTACTTAACATTCCAGGAAAAAATATATCTTGTTATCATCTTCATTACTATTCAGCATTTGAAAATGACTGAAGGTTCGAAACCGGTCGTGTATTAACAAATAAACGTGGAAAAGTGACAAAAGTGTTTTTCCTCTTTCATATTTTGAAATGGATTTCCACAAAATAAATATGTCATCAATATGATTAAAAAGCAACTAGTTATCATGCGATGTACCGCAAAGGCCTCTTACTGGTTCACGATGACATAAAGTGCACTTTTCTTCAGTTCTTCATAAAGATATCCAGTCGAGACGTACGACATTGTGTTGGTGGTCCATATTTCCGCCCAGACGTGTTAATAAACCAGTTCCTCAATGAGCAAACCGCTTGTTGTTCTCTGTTTATATGCTCTTGTGTCATCGTCGCCGAATGACATATGACACGAGACTAACTGCACATGATTCCGTATACACATATATCTTATACGCGTCTCTCGAATATTTTCTTGAGATACGAAGCACAGTGTAGGACGAACTTTGCAAGGAGAATGTCATTTAGAACGATAATATATATATAATACTGTAACGGTCCATATTTGCATTTTTCAATAATCAAACAACTTTTTACAAATTTATTACGATTCACTTATTTTAATCATCAAATAAAATTGATACACAACTCTTGAAAACAATACAGATCATTGGATATGGGATGACATATAAAGAGATAGTGAAATGTGTCACTGGTAGTCCAGTCATTAATGCGTAAAATTATGTGAACATATAAAACCACAAACATTCAACAACATTAGATAATATTAAAATTCTTCATAATTGACACGAATAAAAGAAAATGAATCTTTTGGAATATTTGGAGATCAATAAATTTTGCGAAAACCCAAGTCACCCTTAATAGCCAGCTAGATATTAATACCTCTCTTCTACACTCGGAGGCAAAATTAGCGGAACACTCGAAAATTTAACCAAATTCGAAGTCCGATATTTTTCCTAATTCTCAACCGATTTAGATGATTTGTTCGGCAAGTTATAGATCAACACTTCCGCTTTGTAGAAATTATAAGAGAAAACAAAAAAAATTTTATACGGGGGCAAAACTAAAAGTGTTTTTTTTGTCAAAAATACGTAACACCCTGTGGAATTTCGTGGTCCGAGTTGAAACGTTCAATATCATGGTCTGTCAAGACACATCTTCCTACAGTAACGCCCTTCTTGTTTCATGCGTTTATCTCTATTTTTGCAAAATATATTTAATTTCAAGTGGAAAATCACCTTTTGGAGAAATTCCATTGAATCAAGAAATTGTCATTAAAATTCGTCTATCAATTTGGAATTTTCTTATTATCACTCAGGCGTGTCGAAATTGTCGTTTGCGATTTTTATGTTCGAATTGCATTAGTTGTTGATGACAATTTGGTTAATTTGGTGAAAATTAGGAATTCATAGGAGATAACAGTCGGTAGGTATTAAAATACACAACCGAATTCTGGGACCATTGATAAAACTTTTCATTTACACATGTGCACACCTTTTTTATCAAATATGAAATAAAACACACGTTTTTTTGTATATGACCACATTTGCACTTGTTTAAAGAATGAGAGTTTTCCATTCTTTGATTTGATACAAATTCGATCGGTTGCGGTGTTTTGTGATTCTTTTACTGTCTACCATTCGAAACGGTATTTTTCATTCAGAATGAGAGATTTACCACCAACCTCAGTAGCAATGGCAGTTACATTGATCGAGGAAGGGCGCACCTACCGCTCAATCAGTACCATGTTGGGTGTCTCGACGTCGGTTATCCATCGAATCTACCGACGTTACAGGAAACTGTGTTGTACGTGAGGAGGCGAGGACAAGGAAGAAATCGGGCAACCCGCGCTATACATGACCGTTTCATCGTCATTCAAACCATAAGAAATCCTAGTCTTACTGCTGTTCAGGCACGTAACCTTTACAAGCAGTGGATAACATTAACGTCAGTGTGAGGACAGTCAGAAGACGATTAAATGAAGTTGGTCTGAGATCATACGCGCAAGCAAGAGCACCAAGACTCGATAGAGCCCATCGGGTAGCAAGATTGGCGTTTGCTAGGGAGCATGTAGCATGGACAATCAATCAGTGGAGACGAGTTTTATTTAGTGATGAGAGCCGATATTGTGTGAATTTCGTGGATGGTAGAGATAGAATATGGAAAATATCTCAATGAAGTTGGGCTCACACGAATGGACTGGCCGTCGCGGTCACCGGATTTAAACCCGATCGAACACGTTTGGGACATTCTTGGAAGAAGGGTTCGACAACAGAACCCAGGCAACGTTGAAGAGCTGACATTGGCTTTGGTGGAAGAGTGGGACAACATACCTCAACAGATGATAGACAACATCATTGGGAGTATGCGAAATCGTATGCGCGCTGTAATAAGAGCTCGGGGGTCATACTCGCTACTAAAATCAAATGATTTTTTTGTGGGTAATCATGAACATTTTTCTCAACATGTTCATTCCATTTCACGAGTGTATCGCCAGGATACACACCTGCTCTCAATTTTGGACAGGAATGATAATTATTATAGTGTCACACAAAAATTTCAAAATAAATGTGCAAAATCAACGATTTTTCCAGTGTACTTCGAGTTTTCCCGGAGCGTGAAATTGGCCAGTGAATTTCAAAATTTTCATTTCGTTAGATTTCCGCTTCTCTAATTTTGATTTTATTTTTGGCTAACCTCCGATGTTATGCACCTACGCAAAATTAAAATAAATTCTTGAAATTTGTGACTTTTCGCTTCAAATTGGATATCTCTTGTAAAAATAGAGACAAATGCATAAAACAAGAAGGACGTTACTGTAGAAAGATATGTCTTGACAGACCATGATATTGTACGTTTCAACTCGGACCACGAAATTCCACAGGGTGTTACGAATTTTGACACTTTTAGTTTTGCCCCGTATAAAATTTTTTCAAATTTTTTGTTTTCTCTTATAATTTCTACAAAGCAGAAGAGTTGATCCATAACTTGCCGAAAAAATCATCTAAATTGGTTGAGAATTAGGAAAAATATCGGATATATTGCCTCCGAGTGTAGTTAATACGAAATTAGGCTAGCATCTATATAAGTAAGTTAGTTTCCTGTAGTTGACTACTTGAAGAGTATACTTCATCTTCGTTGAAAATTAATTTTCATTAAATTAATAAATAATAATAGTGTAGCCCCTGCAGGTATATTGGCCCCCTTCGATATTTATAATTTAGAAGCACATCTGATGGACTTGCTCGTTGAAGCTTCACATATACGTCAAACGATATCCCCCAAACGAAATCATTCGACGTTTTTCAGCAAATCTTTCCAAGCGTCAAAGGATGAGGAATATCATGGTGTTTCGTACGAGACCGAACACCATGTATAATGCGCAACCAACGACTGATGCAGTGGATTTTAGGACGTTTAAACATTCACATAAAATAATGATTTTTTTTCAACAGTATTTATTGACTTCATTAACTTTTACACCCACTGAAGGTACTTTACATTTAAGAAAAATATTGAAAATATCGATTTAAAATACAAATTGAATTATTTTTTTGGGCTTTCAAGAGGGGTCATATCTTCTCTTTTCCAAAACCAGTAGTAATCACCCATTATAGCTGGATCCCGTCGTCCTTTGTACCTAATTTCCAATGTCCTAATATCTTGGTGGAATATTTCACACTGGTCGTCTCTGACAACTTCTAAATTTTCAGAAAAATTAAGAGTTCATTAAGTACCTATTGGTAGTTTGAATCAATTTTGTTGTCAAAACCTACAATACCAACAGATGAGTTCCTTAGTTGGAGTTTCTGACTGGAGAGCTTTAAAATTTTCAAAAAATGGCCTGGCTTGTAATTTCACCATAAATTCTCCACAACTATAACAAAATTTATCAAGAGACATGTTGCAACTACGGCGCGTTCGTTCCGACATTTTCTTCTCTACACCACACAAATAACCCCTCAACCAACAGTAGAGTGATTCATATTCTTATTTTCATACATACTTATGGAAAGAACACGGTTCAGGTATTACATTAATTCCAGCTAAGCATCTCCTCACTAGATTTAGTACGTTCAATTGTGGACGGATTTTATTGAGTTATTGAAAAGTGGTACATAATAGGACTTTAGGAATATTTTTCCTAATATTAGAAGGGTATTTTCATTCAAAAATGAAATCTGCCTTTTGTTAAGAAAATCTTGTTGACCAGCGTATGGGTCCCACAAGAAACGTTACCATTTTACCATATTTAATTAACCCCTCAACCACGGACACTAGTTTTACCGACACCAGAAATTTTCAACTTTTCATTAGAAGGAAAAACACAGCTCATTTCATATATAAAAACATGAAATATATCTTGAAAGTAGACCAACAACATAATAAAATATATGAAATGGAAAAATTAAATTTTTGAGCGCTAAGGAAATAATAATAAAATAGTATTACGGCATGGTTAAAGGGACATTTATGATGCTATTCGCATTTCCGCGTAGACTGTGTGTTTCTGCTCTTTGCAGTTTTCAGTTTCATAAAGTTTTTGTCACATGAGCCCAAACTTAACCTTAGTTCGTAAATTTGGGCAAAGATTTCTGCAATGTCTTGATTTGTAGTGAAAATTTGGTTATTCACTTTAAGATGGTTTATTTGATGGTATGTATTTGTGCCTGATATCCGTTAACTTTTTTGCCATAGTTCGATGATTATAGTTGAACTTTTACTTGTGGACACATACTGCTTCCATGAGTTAATTTTTGCCGTTTTGATGGTTAGTCACCATTTTGGCTCAAGGTCTTTTGAATTCTGTTTTATTTTTTGTTGTTCTGTTTCGTTTATACCTGTTAAAAGCGTTCTTACTTGCCTTCATAGCTTTTTCGCAATCCGCAGTCCCCCATGGTACTGGAGTTCTTCGTTATAAATGTGACGTTTTACCGATAAAGAATTCAGCAGCTTCGAGTATTAGGTTTGAAAGGTTGCTACGGTATCGTCTATGTCTTCATTTATATGACATCTCCCAAAGTGATTTTCGATATGATCAAAGAAGAGAGCCCAGTTTGCTTCTTTCATATTCCATTTGGACGCGTTTTGTGTTCTATTAGGGACTTGTCCATTTTCTATTGTAATTGGGTAGTGATCTATGTTGCAAGTGTATTGAGCTCTGTGCCACGTTAAAAAAGCGTATAGGTTATTATCCCATATGGTTAGGATCTATGGTGTTGCGTTTCCAGTTGTAATGTTGAGTCTGGTTGATTTTCCATCAATTAACAAGGAAATCTAACCTTATACTGGGTGATTCACCATTAGCGCGGTGCTCTGTAGCTCGTACACTCTTGAATGTTTCATGTTTGTTCGAACAGTATTGTACTTAGATTTTTTCTTCCGTAAAGATTCATGAAAATAGGCTCTCACATCATCGCATGCTCCTTTGGCCAGAGAGGATGAATACTTTTTCCTTTCGTTTTCTTATTGCCCAATGATAGCTTTATTGATGAATTGAAATAGATTATCCTAACTTTATACAGGAGTGAATCAAAAAATTATTGAATATTGTAATTTTAAAAATATCATATCTTAATTTTTTCAAATGGAACATCCTGTACTTTATTATTCATGTCAACGCATAAGACATTGTGCCATATTTTTGCAGAAGTAACATTATCTTCATGTTCGGCCATTTTCGAAATAAAAAATAAACTAAAATAATGAAATCAGAGGATGAGAAAGAAGAGTTTATTAGTAGATATCATTATACTTGATCAGAGAAATGGAGATATTTTAAGGTAGTCGTGTATGAAATACGTAATAGATTGATTTTTGGCGAGATGACCTACAACGTGTTGAGCTATTTCGATAAGTGTTCGAAACGTTGCCCGTTTCTTCGTAGACACAACTCAATTCTTCTGAGGAAAGACCGTTGAACTCTCGACAACAGGTGTGGATTAACTGACTGAAAGGCGTCGACTATTCTCTGTCTCATATTCAACTGCGTTGTAGAAGAATCGAGTAAACGATGTCCTTAATATAACCCCACAAGAAAAAATTTAGATTTGTAAGGTCCGGAGACTTAGCCGGCTATCTAATAGGTCAACCACGTCCTATCTGTTTGTTTGGAAATACATAGTTCAAATGCCTACTAACCTGATGTGAGTAATGTGCCGGTGCTCCATCTTGTTGAAACCACATATCTTGTCTTATATGAACTGGTACATCGGCAAGTAACATTAGTAGATGATTTTGCAGAAATCTAAATACATTTCACTATTGCGGTGCCCGTCGAAAAAGTGCGGCCCAATAAGATATCCATCTACTATAGCGGTCCATACATTTAAGGACCAACAATGCTGGTGATCTATTTGTTTCATGAGGTGTGGATTTTCCGAGGCGTAATAATGAAAGTTGTGCCTGTTAACAAGCTCATTCTTGTGTCTTGTTGCCTCGTGCGAGAAAAGAACACTGCTAAACATATTTGGATTTTCCGCTACTTTGTCACTTGCCCAATTGCAAAAATTGATTCGATTTTGTCTTGATTGTTCAGTTCCTGGTGCAGCTGTACATGGTATGCATGAAATTTATTTACTTTCAAGATTCTTTGGACGGAAGTTTGACTTATATCTGTTAACTTGTAATCTCTCTTTGGCTTTTATATGGGTCATCTGTCACTGTCAACAAAACTGATACATAGTTGTCTTCAGCTGTAGCAGTTTTTGGTTCCTCATGTTTTTTGTGATCGATATTACCCGTTTCGATAAATCTAATTAGAAGTTTTTCAAAGCATCTTGCATCAGGATGCCTCTCATCAGAAACATTTGTGTATAAACTCTACTTGCTAACAAAGAATTTCTATCACACTCACCCAGAATAAATATCATATCAACCATTTCTTCTTTGGAGAACTTTATGACAGTCAATTGAGAAAATTGGGTTCGAACCTCACTTTAACATTATTTAATAACGAAACACTGATAAGTTCACCATGTAAAATGCATAATATGATATGTTCGGACACCTGACAGAAGGCACAAATAAAAAAATGTCAACACATACCTCGATTTACGTTTTAATCATCTTGATTTTATCATTCGTCAAAAGAATTATCTTGTTGAGGTTTCGTTTCTTATTACTTGCAGAAAAAACTTCTGTGCGAATAATTATGCCTGTTGATGAGTTTGATACGGTTTGTAGAATTTTCATCAAAATTTTACAAATAATCGAACATTACGAAAATGATCGAAAGTAAAGATAAGGTTACTTCTGCAAAAATATAGCATAATATTTCATGCCTTGACATGAATAATAAAATACAGGGTGTTCCATTCGAAAAAATCAAGATGTGATATTTTCAAAATTACAATATTCAATAATTTTTTTGAGTCACTCCTGTATAAAATGAGGATAATCTATTTCAATTCATCAATCAAGCTATCCTTGGGCAATAAAAAAACGAAAGGAAAAAAGTAACATCCTCTCCGGCCGAAGGAGCATGCGATGATGTGAAAGCCTATTTTCATGAATTTTAACTGAAAAAAAAATATTGTGACGAAACTACTCATCTAAAAAACTTATGACTTAAAGACATTATAGCAGAGTTCAGGCCGCTCCTGAATCTTGAACAAAAAAGTGGTCTCCCAATCTGAAAAACCACCCAAGATATTTCAATAGAAATTTGGGACACCCTATTTATTGCACAATAAATTTCTGATGTAGATTCTTACTTCTGGTGAATCACCCAGTATAGGTCTAAAGCTTTAGCGATCATTTCCCCTCCAGAATCGTTAGGTGAAGAACCCCATATGTCATTATATGCATTTATATCTCCAACATGATTCTGGAAGGAGGGATTTGTTCTATTAGATTGTGCAGTTCGCTATTTGTTTTTGTTTAGTTTGGAAGAAGGTGAATATTTTCGATTGTTGACGTGGACAAATGCATAACGTATGAAAGAATATTAGATTTAGAAGAATGCGAAAATGGTATATATTTGGCCGCTATGTGATATGTAACTTTCATCATGAGGATTGCGAATATTATTATATAAAAAATCAATGTTTGAGATGGAAAATTTCATTCAAAGTTATAGGTATTTTGAGCATGAGAAACACATGAGAGTCAAGCATTTCAGCATAAATATTCAAACTCAAGAAAGAAAATCTTGAAATTCTATTAAAAAAACAATTTGGGAATTATTACATTCAGTGATTGTTGTTGGGAAAAGAATATTTTGAAATAACTTCTTTGTTATAATCATCATTTGATAATTTATACAAGGTTCTTCCACGAAAACTAAACAGAGGCTATATCTACCAAAATATTCATTTTTGAACAAAACGCAAAAACAGGTCAATTTTTTTTCAAAGAGACATCTTTTGGAGTACAATGCTTGCCTGAAATATCAACCCCTAAGCGTGGGTTGCAATCCTTGAACATTTTGAATAGGGAAGATGAGTCGAGTGATGACTCAAAAGGAAGGTCGTATCTTTGTCTACATTGCCTTGAACGAATTTCCATTTTTAATTGAAAACTGTAAAAGATACAGGGTGAACAACTGCAAGATAGGGAAGACTATTTCCCCGAGTATATTCAAATTTCAGTGAAGTAAAATGGAACAGATCCATGCTGATCAATGCTGATCATCATCAAGTTGCATCCTCTTCTCGAATTTTAACCCTTGGAGCAGGGGTGACAACCCTTGAAAGTTTAGAAGAGGGTAGATGGGTCGAGTGATAACTCGAAAGAAAGGTATTATCGTTGTCTGCATTCCCGTGAAAGAATTTTCATTTTTGATTGAAAACTGTAGAAGATAAAGAGTGAGCCACTGAAAAATAAAGAAGACTATCGCCCCAAGACTATTGGAGTATTAGTGCGAAAAACTGGAATAGATTCATTTAGATCAAAGATGACAGCCTTTGATCTGGAATGAATCTGTTCCATTTTGTTGCGTTAATACTTTAATAGCTCAGGGCAATAGATAGTCTCCTCTATTTTTCAGTAGCTCACTCTGTATCTTCTACAGTTTTCAATCAAAAATGAAAATTCGTTCACGGAGATGCAGACAAATATAATACCTTTCTTTCGAGGTATCACTCGACCCATCTACACTCTTCTAAACTTTCAAGGATGGTCAAGGATGGTCAGGCAAGTTTTCTAACCCAAAAAATGTCCCCCTTGAAACAAACACTGACCTGTTTTTGCGTTTTGATCAGAAATGAATATCTTGGTAGATGTAGCCTCTGTTTAGTTTTCGTTGAAGCACCCTGTATATCAATCAATTATGAATGCATGAAATTTTCGAGAATTTTTCTTTTTCGCATCGATTTTTGATTTGACGATAAGAAAAATTAGCATAAATATTCTAGCTCAATTCTTAACGATCCATTGGTAGATAATTGTTCTTCCGAGAAACACTTCCTCGAGCGACTGGCTGAGGTGAAAATCGTGAAATTGAAAGTGAGATCGTCTATAGAAAGAGTGAGATATTAATTTGCACAATAAACCTTCGACACCCGATACAACTCGGGGATTAAGAAGTCGCCCGCGTTCCGTGTTCACTGGACTGGCAAAAGTGCTCACCACCGCGTGTTTAAATTACCAGTCGTGCCGATTGACCACAAAATGGTATTCTTTCAGCATACGGTAATCTGGAAGTATTTTTCTGAATCGACTATGAGAACTTCCAGTTCAATCAAGTGGGAATCGCTGGACATTGCTATCATTCTCATAGACCATGCTTTTTTCGGTTCGTTTATTTGCGATGAAAGGTAAAAATTCCTCTTCGCTAGTCTATAAGGTTTTTACTATTCATCAATAAATAATATAATCAACAGAGGGAGTGATTTGTGTTTGTTCACTTATAGCTTTTTGTATGTAATTTGGGTTTTCAAATTTTTTAACCGTGGATTACTTTTTCCAATTTTTTAACCGTGGATTACTTTTTCCAATTTTTTATGAAATCTGCAATGCCAACTTGGATAGTATTAGTATCAGTAATAAAAATGTTGAATAATTTATCCTGAATTTTTCATGAATTTTCAGTCTTGTATATGTTGACCCTTAACTACGGACACGGGGTCTGGCAGACTCCGCGCGGTACATTTGTAATCATAACCCCACTTCAATTTTTTTCATTTTCTGTCCGTTTCAGTACCTTCTGCATTTTCAGTTATCTTCGAGGTGTTGAAGTGACCATAGAAGAGCTGCACGACGAAACCCTCGGAAGGAAACAGGTGAAAACAAATTCTGGTAATATTTTTTCAAAATCTATAGTACGAACTGCACGAGATGCCATTTTATACCTGAATGGAAATCTATTCAAACCAATCCTAACTAACCCAACTGAACCTCAAACCTAATTTAAATCTATAATTTTGAATTGGATAGGTTAGTAGGATAGGTGTTAGGTAAAATTAGGTTGGGCATATTTCAATATTTACTATTTTAGAGGACCTAAATTTTTCCTGGTTGTTGTCGTATTATTCCCAGTTCAATTGAACGTGACGAACACAATACTCTTTTCCAATTTTTACTAAGTCTAAATTTCCTTAAAATATGCCGATGGGTCATCTAATCTCAATGACTTTATTATCTCTTGTACCTACTTAGTCGACGAAATAGAACCTTTTTTTATCGTGCAGTTCGTTTCCCACTTTGTTGTGCAATTCATGCATAGCCCCTTGGGTTCAAAATTGACCGTCGTGTAGTTCGACAATACCGGTTGAAGTGGCGTTATCCTTCGATTCTCTATTTTCAAGTTTTAACTAGCGGGAATGCGAATAGCATCATAAATGTCCCTTTAACCATGCCATAATACTATGAAGCCCTTAATAATTTCGAAGAAAGTAGACCTGGACCGAACGATGTAACAATTAGTTTCATAAAATATCTAACGAAAAATACACAAAATATCTTCCTAACATTTTAACGTCATATGGACTCAACATAAATTTCCGGACAGATGGACTCAGTAATTATACCTCTTCTTAAACAAAATGAAGCAAAAAACAATCAGGAGTCATACATTAACTAACCCAACATGCAAGCTTATGGAGAAAATGATACTATGGCTACTACGGACCTTAGAAAAACAAAACACCCATAATTTCTATAGAAGTGGCTTTCGACCTAAGCAGATCAACAGTCGACACTATACTGGCTCTCCGAATTGAAATAACCGAAGCTTTTGTATGCAAATCAAATGTGCCTAACCATATTTTTTGATATCAAAAGAGCATGTGACATCGTATGAAAACACCTTATAACTCACAATTTGCAACAGAACAAAATTGACGGTAGCTATTTAGTAGGGTGTCCCTTATTTTTCGAAGTTTAAATTTTTTAACGCATACGGTTTAGTTTTGTTCATTTGTACCTAAAACACTAGAAAATAAATTTTCACCTTCGAATATGATAACCCGTGCCGACTTGCATCGAAACATGTTCATACAAGTTGCGCGGGAGTAGAGCGCGCACTGGCTGTAATTAGTCATTTGCTCTCAGTTATTATCGTGGCTATCACCGATTGTTTTACCTTTGAAGATGGCAGTAGAATTCAGATAACAAATAGATAACAAATGTATTTTCTCAGTTGGCGAATTAAATCCACTAGTAATCCATTTTGCACGTTTTATCTCTCTATGTCTCAATCTCCGTTTGATCGTGCTAAGATCTTGAGCACTTTTTAAAGCATCAGTTAAATTGTGTCATTTTCCCCACATCACTTCCCATGGAATAAAGATCATTCCAATGAGTATCATTCTGTAAAGTACGCTTTAATAAGGGGTTACATGGTTTCACGGTTTCAAAAAATCGAAAATTTTTTTTGTTTTATTAAGTTCTATAACATCTCTAGAATTTGAATTGTGGAGGCCGTTACTTGATGTAGATCCATGATATAAATGAGATAAAAACACAAGGTTTAACTTTAATCTACACTTTATTTGAAAAACGGCGTTTCGCTGACACAGCAGCTTTATCAAGAATGAAAAATAGAATGAAGAGTATGGTATTATAAACAAATCGTAGAACAAGTTGGATGAATAACAGGAAAACCCACACCGAGCCATTGTACAGTTAGTATGAAAGGTAATAAAACTAATTAAACAAGTTAAGTAGGGGTGAGTAATTCAAATCTACCTGTTCATTCAAAAGCTTGTCCGAATGTTTGTATCTATTTCTAGAATATTGTCCTAAATTTTCAAGTTGATCCGACTAATAGTTTCGGAGATACAGCCTTGAAAAGGAGGACGCTTGAGGTCAGGTATAGGCTGAGGGCGCAATAGGTATAGCGCAGCTGCAGCTCATCTATTGTTAGCCGTAATTATTGTCCCTTTTTTTCTTTATAATAAGGTAAACTACTGGAAAATATTTCATTTGGTGATTTCTCGTTGAACTACGAAGTTCATTTTGAGCTTATAAGTGTTTGTTGTGAATTTTATTCGATAAAAAATGCCGTTTAAAGTGTCTAGAACCCAGATAACGGAAGGTGTTCGTAGAAAAGATAGACTTAAGAAGAGGAAACAATCGTTTAATCCAAAAAATCCTGAGGTAGGTGATAATTCTTTCACGAGTACGTCGGCAAAAAAATTAAAAGGCGATGACAAACAGCACGTGCCAGAGGAAACCACGCTACAATATTCGATCATTGATTTTGCTCTGGTTTTTTCTATACTTTCGTGTTTTGTACGGTGTTCAAACATTATTGAAAGTGGAGCTGAAGAAAAATTTTGTAATGGAAAAGTTAATTTTAAACAATGCTCCAAATTCGGTCTGGGATTTTAACTTGTGGTAGAATGTGAACGATGTATGCCAAAATATATTTTATCATGTCAACAAATTGGCAGAATGTATGAACTAAATCGGCGGTTCATTTTTGTTATGCGAGTATTGGGTTTGGGTCTTGATGGATGCAAGATGTTTTGCGGTATGTTGGATCCAAGCAGCTCCTTTTGAATCAATCAACATACGACCTTTATATAAATAAAATACATGAATGTATTACCATAGTTACTGAGAACTGTTCTCCTCTGCTGCTACAGAGGAAAAGCAATTGACAAGTTTAGCAAACAACATGGAAGATACGACAGATGTGACTGTCTCCGGTCATGGGACGTGAAAAAAGCGTTTTGCATCACTTTATGGTGTCAGTTCTCTAATCGGATATCACTCAAGAAAAGTCTTGGATGTCATTGTTAAATGTAGATACGGCAGAATTTGACGAGTGGAAAGAAGAACACATCAAAAATGAACAATGTACCGCCAATCAAACTGGAGCATCTGGAAACATGGAAGTATCTTCAATTATTGAAATATTTAAACGTTCTATTGTAAAACATGGCTTGAGGTACGTAAATTATATAAGAAATGGAGATTCTAAAACATACTCTGGTATTCTCAAAGCCAAACCTTATGGTGAAAATTTTGTTGTCAACAAGAAAGAATGCATTGGCCACGTACAGAAGAGGATGGGAACCCGGTTGCGTAATATAGTGAAGAAAACTGTTGAGGAAAAAATAGTCAATGGCAAAAAACTCAAAAAAAATTCTTTCTGGTAAAGGTAAATTGACTAGTAAATTGATTGACAAATTAACTGTACATTACGGCTTAGCGATAAGAAGAAACAGTGATTCAGCTGATAAAATGAGGGATGCGATATGGGCAACTTACTACCACTACAGTTCTACAGACAAAACCCGCAGCATCAAAATTGCCCTGGAGATCTAGACACGTGGTGCACCTGGCAGCGAGCATCAGCATCAGGTACTCTCTCATCGTTCAAACATCAATATACTCCATTACCAGATTATGTTTTGACTGCAATGAAACCAATTTATGAAGACCTGAGTAAGGATGAGCTTCTGGATCGGTGTGTTGGAGGATTTACACAAAATAACAATGAAAGTTTCAATCAGTTGATTTGGAAAATTACTCCCAAAATACTTCCAGCTGGGTCGATAATCGTTCAAAATGCTGCATTAATCGCTGCTTGTGTTTTCAATGAAGGGATATCAGCATTATTATTAATTATGCACGGTATGGACCTAAAACTTGGTCCAAATTCCTAAAATATGCCCGAAACATGGGCAGGTTCTCTACTTTATGGCCCAGGAATCGACGATTCAATGTAAGTAAGGAAAAAATTTTTCCCACTTTTATTGTCTCTTAAAACTTTAAACGCGTTTTTCTCAAAACTATGTTTTCAAAGTCGGTTGTCAAGATTTCTCGCGAACTACTCAACCGATCTTGATAAAATTTGACACAGGTCTTCGAGATATCATTTACAAGGTCTTGAACGAAGGATTTTTTTTTCAATTACAACTATTTAAAAAAAAAATGTCGAGAAATTTTCATCGAAATTTGCATTTTTTTATAAAAACGGCTGCCAAAAACCCAATTTCATTTTTTTTTCCTTCGTCCAATACCTAGTTTATTGTCTTTACTAAAACACGTATTTTTTATTTTTATTTCAGATGATCCTGAAAGAAGTTCTGCTGACAACGCGAAGGCACCTTTTTTCCGAGGGACTGCCAGAAATGGCGTCGTAATGAGCGCCATTTTAATATTTTTTTTGAAAATTTCACAAAATGTTTATTAAATATGTATCTTTTAAATAAAAAAATTTCATTTTTATATAAAAAAATTATTGAAAAAAGGCCGTTTTTGCCCGAGGAAACCCATGTAAGCCCCCTTGCGAAATCAACATGCTTCACGAGTTTAAAATTATTTATTTCTGACTGCATTGGAATATTTATCTACATAACACATGAGAAATGATCCGTCAAACTTGTATGTAAAACTATAGGACTGATACCATTTAAATCATCAGCCTTTTTGAACCTCATGAACAAATGATCAAGACAAGACTTCGAATCACCCTGAATTTTAGTTTATTTATTGATAGTTGAATGGAAATTGAACTCACTCATAACATTAAGATAATCATGTGTTATCTGGGATGGATTCTTTTCTAATATATCTGTATTTATGTCACCAATAATTATGTTATAGTCTACATTTACCTTTGCATACGTTGCCAAATATACTTTCATACCATCCACAAAAGAATTAACATCTAACGAGGGGGATCGGTATATTGCAGTTATGTTTAATTAGTTTATGAGGGTCATATTGGGGGTGAACCGCCGAACGCCCATTTCTACTATGCTAGAAGCGCTTGCATGGATGGGAGTTTATGATAGGCTTTACTTTTTGACAATGACATTTATTCATGAAATCTTGAATATCCAGGCACGGGGTTACTTCCAGAAAATTGTTATCTTCACTTTTGATATACACGATCATGATACAAGATCACGCGATAATTTATATTTACATAAAAATCGTTTACATGGCCAATGAAATCACTTGTATATAAGGGCTTTCTTGAATATAACAGGATACCTATATCTATAAGAATTTGTGGATCGATTAGAGTTTTCAAACTACAATTACGGTCAAATATGAAAAGAAAACTGTAAAACCTTCTCAAATTTTGTATGGGTTAGGTGGTGGTTTTCTATGTTTCTCACGTTCAGTGCCTTATTAATGATAATGATTGATTTTACATTATGTTAACTGCTGTAAAACCTACTCCAAGTATGCAAAGACACCAGATTTCCTCAGAAACGAACATGTATATACATGTATATAAAATGTGAAATTTGTTTTAGAGAAAATTAAATACTTGAGCATCAATGGCCGATCTGTGTGGATTTAAAATGGTTAATTTTTACTTGGCCAACAAAGTGGATATACAAAATATTGCTTTATTTGTATGTGGGATAGTAGAGCAAAGTAACTTCATTGGGAACAAGATGTTTGGCCTGTAAGAAATTCTTTAACTGTCGGTAAAGCCAACGTAATAAGGAGCCGCTGGTGAGCAGAGACAAAATCATACTTCCACCATTACATATTAAGTTAGGTATGATTAAGCAATTTGTAAAAGCGTTGAACAAAGACGAAATGGTTTAATTACATTTGCAGAAAATTTCCGATATATGGAGAAATAAAGGTGGAGATTTGATGGTCCTCAAATATGGCAATTGATGAAAGACTCAGATTTTATCAAAGTATGACTGTTCCGGAAAGTAAAGCTTGGAAAAGTTTTGTGTTGGTTGTCGAAAATTTCCTAGGTAACCATAAAGCAGCAAATTATGAAGAAATTGTGCAAAATATGCCGACAAACTTTCAGACTTTAGGAGCAAATATGAGTATTAAGTTACACTATCTCCGCAATCATCTAGATAAATTTCATATAAGGTTATATATATATATATATATATATATATATATATATATATATATATATATATATATATATATATATATATATATATATATATATATATATATATATATATATATATATATATATATATATATATATATATATATATATATATATATATATATATATATATATATATATGGGTTTCACCCCGACGAGTTGCCCATATATCTGTTCATGCAATCAAACTGATTTCATGAAAAATATAAATCCACCGCCCGGTAATTAATACCATTGCCAGGCAATGATTATAATCAAAACATATCCTGGAATAATTATATATTAGGAGAACGTTAAATGTTACGAGAATATATAAATCAACCAGAATATATACACCCTATAGCATCATCAGACAATGATATCAATGTACCAACGAGTAGTGTCAGAGGCTTTCTCCCCGGAAAAATCCAGTGTACGGACCTTAGTCAAGTAACACTGAATGTTACTCATTAATAGTTTCCTTTGTTTGAAGTGGTGAACGATCGAATAGAATACTGCTCTGAATATAAATATGACAAAATTGTCAGTTAATTATATTACATTTATATAAACAAATAAATAAAATATGAAATGAGATTCTGAGCAGTATAAACTAAAGAGAAAACCTATGACTCTACCTCATTATTTTTTGCGGAAAGAAACCTACGAAGAATATTACAAGATTTGATGACTGTTATCTTTTGTAACTGTTCAAACAAATTTTTCTTCAGGCCCAAAATCTCAATACTTTTGTGAAGATTCCTAGGAATAACACCTGTTGTGGAAATAATAATCGGTAGAATGAAAATTTTTTTATTTTCCACATTTTTTAATCTCGTCGCCAAGCATCATATATTTAATACTTTTTTCATTGTATTTATTTTGTATATTATGTGTGTCGGGTATAGCAATATCAATTATAGATGTTATTTGATTCTGTTTATCAGTAAGAATGATATCTGGTCTATTGTGTTTTACAGCTCTGTTGCACAGAATTGTTTTATCAAAATAAGGTTTATATTTGTCATTTTCACAAATAATCTCAGGTTCATATTTTTGAAATTTTTTGCTTTTGGGAATTAGGTCATGTTTAATTCCTAGATTGAAGTGAATAATATTAGCGACGGCATTATGTCTTTCTAAATAATCTGTTGAAGCAAGGACTGAGCAAGATGATAATATATGAAAACTGTTTCTGAAGAACAGAAACATCTACGACAAGAATCATCTATATTTTGTTTGATGATATGTTTTCTATAATTCCTTGTGAAAACAACCTGATCCTGGATCGCAATTGCCAAGCCTTCTGTTTCAGCAAACAATTCTCCAGATACTAACCATTTATTCGATGCAATTTCATCAATATAATCATTTTTCAATTCTTTAGGGTGCTTTCCGTGTAATTCCTTCTGCATCCAACTTTCTCTTTTAGAATTATCATCAAATATATCAAAATCTACCTTTTGCATTGTCAAGTTCAGAGGTGTAAGATTCAAATCTGAAGCAACAACAATATCATGTAATTTAGACGTTCTCTGTTTATCATGAAAATGGGAACGTAGATGAAAAATCTGTTTACTATGAAGATTATTCAAATCAATTAATCCACGACCTCCAAGATGTCTAGGTAGAGTAACTCTCTGAACAGCTGACTTTGGGTGGTGCTTATGATATTTACAGAGCATTTTCCTCGTTTGACATTGTAATTCATTTAGATCAGTTTTAGACCATTTAATAATTCCAAAAGAAGATGTAAGAATAGGAACAGCATAGGAGTTGATAGCTCTGAAAAGGTTTTTACTAGTTAAATAACTCTTGATGATAATTCTAAGTCTTTTGTAATATGAACTTCTAATATTTTCTTTAGTGCTGCTATGGTTAATTGTCGTCTCTTGACAAAATCCAAGATATTTATAGGTATCTCCTTGATGCATTGGCTCGATTTCGATATTGGAAATCTTTATATAATCAGAGGTGATCTTCCTTTTTCAATAGAAAGATTTTTACATTTTGGAAGCCCAAATTTCATATGAATATCATTGGAATAGTTGAAAGTAATCTCAAGTAGACTTTTAAATGAGATCTGGTTCCGGCATATAATTTAATATCATCTAAATAAATTAAGTGACTTAATTTGAATTCAGTTAATAAACTCTTTATTTTGAAGCCGAAACTAGTAGCATTTAATTCATGAGATAATGGATTGAGGCAAAGACAAAACCAAAGAGCACTTAAAGAATCACCTTGAAAAATGCCTCTTTTGATTGGAATTACTTCGGATTTTAACGATTGTTTTGAAATATTTAAATGAAGATTGGTTCTCCAATTTTTCATTACAAATTCAAGAAAATGACGAAGTGTCTTATCAATTTTATAAATTTCCAAAATTTCTTGAAGCCATGAATGGGGAGAACTATCAAAAGCCTTTTGGTAATCAATGAAGGCTGTATGAATATTTCTCTTCTTAGTTTGAGCTTGATTCAAAGCAACAGAATCAATTACAAGTTGCTCTTTAGTACCAAGGTGTTTTTTCTACATCCTTTTGATGTTCGGAAAGAATATTATAATTCTCCAAATGTGCATAAATTTTTGGGTAATACATGCAGTTAGAATTTTATATATTGTTGGAAGGCAAGTAATTGGTCTATATTGAGACGGATCAATAGTATTATCACTTTTCGGTTTTAAATAAGTAATTCCTTGTGTGAAAAATAAAGGAGTAGCTGAGGGTTATTTATTATAAATGAAAAATATTCAGCCAATTTTTATATATATATATATATATATATATATATATATATATATATATATATATATATATATATATATATATATATATATATATATATATACATATCTATATCATTGAGTTCTATTTGTATTCAAAATCTCGGTTTGTTAGCAGCAAAAATACGAATATCAAAGATATATTGCGCACTATTTTCCTTATCCATCAAATGAAATGTTTGAAACACAATGATTACAATAAATCCCATTCTGTTGTAACAGCAAGACAAAAACTCTCAATAAACAAACGATTAAGGGAAAAACATGGCCAATGTTCCATGCTGAAAATAGTTTAGGAGGCATGTTTCTCGAACGGGACCCCATTAAAATTCTAACAAATAGATGTATACAACCTGTGGCGTACACATCAACCCGCATTAAACCAAAACAGTATTCACCTCGTTCTCGTCTGATCTGTAATCTGCCTACACCTTCATTTGGGGCACGTGTTGGGCATATTTCAAGATCGCTATCTACTCCCGTGATCTGATCTTGTTCTCGTTCCGCCATTGTGTAACTGTAAATGAAATGCAACTTTCTGTTCCGATTTCGCTGAAAACGTCGCATAAGTCGTCAGGGCTATATTTTAATTTGCCGATTCGCCGGTAGATAATTGCCACGCAGAACACTTCCTTGCCGACGAGGTCGAAATCGTGAAATCGAGAGTGAGATATCTATTTGAGAAATGAATTGTCATTATGCTTTGCGTGAAGATGAAGATTTGGAAAAGGTAATGTAGACTTTTGTGATGAGAAAGGTATATTAACTATGCGATAAGTAATGACAACTTCAGATCATAGAGACTTTGTTTTAAGCACTTCGAAAAGAGAATTTGACATGAATTTCTCAATAATATATTGAAATGCTCAACATATGTTTCGTGTGATCAGCCCGTTAACAGAAGTAATACAATACTGAAACATGAAGTGACTGAATTTATTTATATTGAACATTAGAGATAGAATGAGGTCTGTTTTTTACGAATTGGTTAGCTATTCCTACAACCAGTCGAACATTTTCAGAAACTCTAACATATATGTCCTCTACCCTTTATTATCTGTATGCATGAGTTCAATTTTCTGGAATTCTATATACCTATAGACTAAACGGACCCTGAAATCTTTGAGGACGAATTTACTTAAACGATTAACGGACTTTTTAATCTTCGAGAAAGAATTTCCCTATGCGATTAACTGGCCCTAAAATCACCGGAACCTAATTTACCTTACGATTAACACACCTAAAACTTCGGAGTTGAATTTACCGTAAGATTGGCAGACTGAATTAATCTGGTCCTGAAATCATCAGGACCGAATTTAACTTTAATTTTCCGGACTTAATTTAACAATAGGATTAACAGGCCGCAATATGATCAGGACATAATCTAGCTAGGATTAACAGACCCTAATATCTTGAGGACCGAATTTACCTGTAGTATTACCGAGTCCTATTACCCTATTATAGTCGGGGCCAAATTAAGTTATAGAATTAACAGACCCTAAATTCTTCGGGATCAAATTTATCTACGGTATTGTCGGGACCTATATCGGTGGGGCCGAATTTAGCTATAAGAGTAACATTCCCTAGAATCTTCGGTACCAAATTTGCCTATAGGATTAACGAACCAACGAAACATAAAATCTTCGGGACCCAATTCATCTACGGGATTGTTGGGTCATATCAGGGTCTAATTCAGCTATAAGATTAACAGAATCTAAAATCTTCGAAGCCAAATTTATCTACGGCATTTTCGTGATTTTTCTTCGTCGGGGCCGAATTCAGCTATGAGATTAACAGACCCTAGAATCTTCGGGACCGAATTTACCTATATGATTAACGGACTCTATAATCTTCGGGACCCCATTTACCTACGGGATTGTTGGGTCCTATCATAGTCATGGCCGAATTGAGCCATAGGATTAACAGACCAAATTTACCCGTGGTATTACTGAGTCATATTATCCTTTTATCGTCGGGGCCCAATTGAGCTAGAAGATTAACAGACCCTAAAATCTTCAGGACCAAATTTATCCACAGCAGTGTCGGGACTTATAATATTCAGGGCCGAATTTAGATATAAGATTAACAGTCCCTAGAATCTTCGGGACCAAATCTACCTATAGGATTAACGGACCCTAAAATCTTCGGGACCCAATTTATTTACGGGACTGTTGGATCATATCACCGTCAGGGTCGAATTTAGCTATAAGATTAGCAGACCCTAATATCTTCGGGACCGAATTTACCTGCGGGATTACCGAGTATTTTTATCATATTATCATCAGGGCCGAATTAAGCTATAAGATTAACAGACTCTAAAATAGTCGAAACCAAATTTATCTACGGCATTGTCGTGATTTATCTTCGTCGGGGCTAATTCAGCTATGAGATTAACAGACCCTATAATCTTCGGGACCTAATTTACCTACGGGATTGTTGGGTCCTATCATCGTCATGGTCGAAGTAATAGGATTAAGAGAGCCTAATATCTTCAAGACCGAATATACCTGCGGGATTACCGAGTCCGTTCATCATATTATCGTAGGGGCCGAATTGAGCTATAAGATTAAAACCCTCAAATCTTCGAGACCAAATTCATCTACGGCTTTTTCGGGACCTATCACGGTCGGGGCCGAATTTAGCTATAAGATTAACAGTCCCTAGAATCTTCGGTACCAAATTTGCCTATAGGATTAACGAACCAACGAAACTCAAAATCTTCGGGACCCAATTTATCTACGGGATTGTTGGCTCATATCAGGGTCGAATTCAGCTATAATATTAACAGACTCTAAAATCGTCGAGACCAAATTTATCTACGGCATTGTCGTGACTTTTCTTCGTCGAGGCCGAATTCAGCTATGGGATTAACAGACCCTAGTATCTTCGGGACCGAATTTACCTATATGATTAACGGACTCTATAATCTTCGGGACCCAATTTACCTACGGGATTGTTGGGTCCTATCATCGTTATGGTCAAATTAGGCCATAGGATTAACAGACCAAATTTACCTGTGGTATTACTGAGTCATATTATCCTTTTATCGTCGGGGCCCAATTGAGCTAGAAGATTAACAGACCATAAAATCTTCCGGACCAAATGTATCTACAGCAGTGTAGGGACTTATAATATTCAGGGCCGAACTTAGCTATAAGATTAACAGTCCCTAGAATCTTCGGGACCAAATCTACCTACAGGATTAACGGACCCTAAAATCTTCGGGACCCAATTTATCTACGGTACTGTTGCATCATATCATCGTCAGGGTCGAATTTAGCTATAAGATTAGCAGACCCTAATATCTTCGGGACCGAATTTACCTGCGGGATTACCGAGTATTTTTATCATATTATCATCAGGGCCGAATTAAGCTATAAGATTAACAGACTCTAAAATATTCGAAACCAAATTCATCTACGGCATTGTCGAGATTTATCTTCATCGGGGGCTAATTCAGCTATGAGATTAACAGACCCTAAAATTTTCGGGACCGAATTTACCTATATGATTAACGGACCCTATAATCTTCGGGACGTAATTTACCTACGGGATTGTTAGGTCCTATCATCGTCATGGTCGAATTAAGCAATAGGATTAACAGAGCCTAATATCTTCAGGACCGAATATACCTGCGAGATTACCGAATCCATTCATCATATTATCGTAGGGGCCAAATTGAGCTATAAGATTAAAACCCTAAAATCTTCGAGACCAAATTTATCTACGGCTATTTCGGGACCTATCATGGTCGAGGCCGAATTTAGCTATAAGATTAACAGATCTTAGAATCTTTGGGACCGAAGTTACCTATATGATTAACGAACTATATAATCTTCGGGACCCAATAAACATACGGTATTGTTGGGTCCTATCATCGTCAAGGTCGAATTAAGCTATATGATTAACAGATCAAATTCACCTGTGAGATAACTGAGTCTAATTATCCTATTATCGTCGGGGCCAAATTAAGCTAGAAGATTAACAGACCCTAAAATCTTCGGGACCAAATTTATCTACAGCAGTGTCGGGATCTATAATCGCCAGGGACGAATTGAGCTATAAAATTAACAGACCCTAGAATCTTCGGGACCCAATTTACTTAGGGAATTTTTGAGGATTAAGAGAGCCTAATATCTTCGCGACCGAATTCACCTGCGGAATTACCGAATCCTATTATCCTATTATCGTCGAGGCCGACTTAAGCTATCATCTTAATCATCAAGCTGTCACTAAATCGCCGTTACATTTAAACTTCCCTGTTTGGTGGGCGGCATAATCAGTCCACATTTCCTTCGAATTGACGAAGCGAGTGCCGTCAATTGGTTCCAACAATAGAGGGCTACATGTGCAAAATGAGAGTTATTCCAAATCAATTTGGAACAATGTTTTTCCTAAAGCGGTTTTGTAGATTGGCCTCCTCGTTTCTGGGTTCTACCACCTCTTAATAAGTTCAATTATTTATAATTATGAATTAAACTCTAATGATTTATTTAATTCAATATGAATGGAATTAAAAATCTCTATATAATATAAATAAAATGCTTACCAAGCTCTATATTGCCATTTAAGATTCACTTCCTTTAGTTTAGGCTGACAAACAGACAACTCTGGAAGCGATAGAAAGACTAGATTCATGGGGAATAGTGGTCAAAAATTGGACGGACCGAATAGAGGGAGATTGGAACTCGTAGCCTTTGAGAACATATGCTGAATATAATGTATGAAATAATAGAACACATCAGAAAGAGAAAAAACAGCTTCAAATGATTTTTTTATGCGATTATGGTTCAAAGTTCTCAAGTTTTTGAACAACACACCGTGTTCGCGTCTTGAGATATTAAATGTCGAAGGTAAGAAACATAGTTTCTTGCGAATATATCGCTTATTGGTGTTAAATGATATTTGTATCTATTATAAAAATTTAAAGCATAAAATAGTTTAAAATTTGTGTCTGGGACCATTTTCTGTACGACTAACTGTTTTTGAGATAGAGAGTGCGACAGTGCTTCGCCGTAAATGGTAAGTGTAAGGTCAACCGCGAATCCTAGTCAAATATTACATAGGATAAAGGAATATATTCATTATATTTATCAATAAACAACCAGATAAATAAACTAGAAGATGAGCAACTAAGTACCTTTTCTCCAAAGTGTGAACTCTGCAATACTTATAGTTAAGTTCATACCTCGAATCAAGGATCTGTAAAGTGTGACTATGTGTACTAAACTGTCTGCATCATAAAATTGACAGTGCATTTTTCTCGAACAGACCAACTGCAAAAATAGTTGTGGTTCGCAAAATTAGGGTTATAATGTTCATCAGCTTGTGGCGAGTTCTTTTAGTCGTTTGTGATTCTTGGTATATAGGTTTCATCTTCATCACCATCGCCTTCTTCTTCTGGTCATTATATAATATCGAAATATTAATCAGCATCCTCGTTATCAACTATTGTCTCGAAAACTTTTGAGGTCATATGTGCTTTCTCCTTCAAGATCTTTGAAATATGAAGTTTACTTGAGGCAAGCTAGCCTATTATACTAGCCACAAGCTGAAGTACATTGTAATCCTGAGTTTGCGAACCACGACCATTTGTGCAGATGGTCTCTCCAAGAAAGATCCTTCAGAATTTAGGAAGCGATAAGTCCACATTTCGGGGTCTCCAACACAGAAATATTATCCACGATACGTACATATACATACTTCTCATCTTTATTATCTGGATGTATAAGTTGAATTCTCTCGAAATCTACAAAATGATTTTTATCTATACAATAGTCTCAAAACTCAATAGAGGAATAGAAATAGATTGTTTCATATGTAACTGTTCCAGTTCTTAAATTATGTAAATATTTGAACAGCATATTCCCAAATTTGATACGCACAATCCAATTAATTCAATACAAAATCTATAGAGTAAACCAATCACTTGAAATCTATATAAATTCTGTTGGAAGCTGAATAATTATCTTTTGACATGATTTGTCTATCCTTTGCCTTGATCTATAAGGCATAATCAAGCATCAACTACATTCTAATGAAACATTAAGCTCCTCTCACATAGTAGAGACTCTATTATTTGGTGAAAATTTTATGACAAATTCAGAAAATACCATTCTTACTTCCAGTTTCAGTTTAATTAAGAATGTTTTTTTATGGAAAAGATATGTCGAAGGTAGTTTTCATTATATTTGGATTGGCACAGACAACTGAATAGTTTCTCTCAATTTTAAATTATTTTTATATGTTGATTCAATTTACAATGGAAATTGAAAATAATGAAAAATCTTTCTAGATTTCATTCGCATCCAAAATATACAGAAAACCAGGTTATTCGGATAACTTGATTCATAACAGAAGTTTCCAATCCCATAATATTAAATTGAGTGATTTTCATGCATTTGTTCACAGATTACTCACTATTACTTTGTCAGCTGTTGACTTCGAGAACGAAGTTCAAATATTGAACTTATATGAACCTGATTTAATTGTCACCTTAATAACAGGAAAACAAAATAAACCGCTACTGCACAGCAGTTATCCTTGTCAAACAAGAAAATTGAATAGAAAATTTCCAATTCATTATTTTCCTAATATTAGCAACAAGATATGTAACAGATTGCACAAAAATAATACAATACCACCAGTATTCATGAAAAGAGTTTATGTGCATTGCTAGTAAATAATAAAGATAAAATGAGTATATCAATTACACTGTAGTGAATGCAAGACTCTCTATATAGGCTAAACCGAAAGATGTATCGAGGAGAGAATTGAAGAATATGAAAGATCCATTATTCAAAACAAAAATTCTACTGACATTTCAGATCATTTTATAGAGCAAATCATCTCACAGAATTTAAGAGAATTGAACTCATACATCCACGTAATAAAGGGAAGAAGTTGGGTATTTTAGAGATGATGAAAATCACGTCCGCGCGTAAGAAAACCAGACAATTTGTAAGGAACATACAGACTTTGGTTTATCTCCTGTTGTAAATACCGTTTTATCTAAAAAAAAACACTTTTTTTTGTATTTCAGTATTGTATTACTCATGCTGATGGGTGATAACCCGAAACATATGTCGAATATTTTAATATACACACACCACAAAGATTGTCGCATCACGTGGTATTCTGAATTCCACAATGGATTAAGCAGCTCGATCGCTGTTTCTTTGTCAACATTTGTTTCTAGGCATATGAGGGGAAAAAATCTTATCTATGTATTAACATTTGTTTCCATATAATCTCAAACACGTCTGAAACAAGAATGGGTTCATTTGACTTTCAGTATTCATTCAATTTCTCTTCAGTTTTCACGCTAAATTAATGCAAGTTTTTCTGTGTTCCTTGTTGATTTTCGAATCTTTGAATTTATTGTAATGGCTGCTGAACGTCCTGGACGCTATTTGAGTGATCATGAAGTGGTAAGAATTGTAACACTTCTAGAGGAGGACTTGTTGAATGTTAACCAAAACACTATTTCAAGAGCAATTAATCGGTACCACTAAACAGGGGAATTTGGAAGAAGGGCCTGACAGGGAAGAAATCGGACAACACCTGTTGATGATCGTAGGCTTCGTTTAACTGCACTAAGAGTTCGGCACTGTACGGCTAGAATGCTACAAAATGAACTGGCACTTTCCAGAATTGTGCATATTTCATTGCAAACTGTTAGGAATAGGCTCAGAGATGACGATATCAGACCAATGGTGGCTTCTACCGGCCCGCGTCTCACCAGAGAGCATCGAGTTGCAAGACTTCAGTTTACGAGGGAACATGCAAATTGGGGTATTCCAGAATGGTCGAATGTTCTCTTTTCCGACGAGTCCAGGTTCTGTCTAGTATCAAATGATACACTTCGGAGGGGGCTCAGTAATAGTGTGGGGAGGCATTTCTTTCCATGGTCGAACTGAGTTAGTCCTAGTGAATAATGGAAGAATGACAGCAACCCCATGTTGTACCCTTTGGTCCATAGATTGGTGAAAACTTCATTTATATGCATGATAATGATCGGCCTCATGCAGGTAGAGTAGTTACAGAATTTCTGCAAAACGCCGAAATTGATATTTTAAGATGGCCAGCCAGAAGTCCCGACTTGAATCCCATAGAACACGTTTGGGACAACATGGGGTGGCAAATTCAGCAACTTAGGATGCCTTGTAGAACACTCCAACAACTAGAAAATCTGCTTCCTGAAATTTGGAACTCAGTGACTCAAGAGTACATCCAAAATTTGTTTGAGGGGCTTCCGAGACAGATACTGGCAGTAATTAGGGCCCAGGGAGGAAACTCGATTTTGAAAATGATTAGTAACCATTCGATGCTAGTTTATTGGTCTTTTCGCGAATGTTTGAGGATGGTTGATTTTTTCAATTTTTTCATTAACTCGAAAATTGTTGATATTTTCCATCATAAACTCATCTCTCTTGAATGATATCTTATTTCACACTTCTTAAAGTTACCAAGCGACTCTTGAATGACCAACCTAAAAGTTTATATAGTATTGTCGTAAAAGTAGGGTGATGCGACAATTTTTGTGAGGGAGTGTATTTTACGCCAAGCGTTTCGATCATTCATTTATTCATTATGTTAGATGTGTTAAGCGAGAATTCCATGAATAAATTCCCGAATACTGTAATTTTTTGGTAACTGATGACGTTATCAGGGGAAGTGAATACAATTCCCATCTGGACACCAAAGTGTATCGAAGATGAGTCTGGACCTCTTTAGCATTACAGTAATCAGCAGACTTTGAAGGCGTAAAGAGATTACAGTTATTGGTGAACTTTTAAATACTGTTTACTTGTAAGTAGCTACAACACCAAATGCCCTCTTGAAGAATATAGCTACACTCACTCCTTAGAGAGGTGGCGAAATACAAATGTCATGAGCAAGTTCGGCCGATGTTCCATGATATAGTTTTAGTTGTATCCATGTTCGGTGAAGAACTACTTCAACTTTACGAGGAATCAATAGAGCTAAATCGAACTGTGACTGGTACGAACGCTAAAAGCAGTTTCAAAAATACTTAGACAATGAGAGAAATAAACGCCTTGAATAGATCTGAGGACAAGACAAATTTCCAGCAAAGGATTGCTCGATTGCGACGTTTAACATAAAGAGGTAATAAAGTAATACATGCAAGAATATGTATCACAAGGTACCACCCGCAAGTCGTGGAGGTCGTAGCCACGACATGTACAGTATGCACCGCGAGACATTATGACAGATAGACGCGGAAGTCCCAATACCGAAACGCGAGCAAGTGATGTCGCGCTCATGCTCTCTGATTAGGAATTATGTAAACAATGGTGACTGGGTTTATGAAGAGTTTGCTCGTAGGTATTTTACAGGGACTCTCATCTCAAACAAGTCACTCTTTATATTTCTCATCCCGTAAAGATTAAGAAAATTTGCCGATACACCTGGAATGATATTTGAGGGACATCTTTCCCCTAAGAAGATGATGCTTTAACACCTCAAAACTGAATAGCATAGGGCTTCAAATGATACCTCATCTGGAATTCTTCGAAGCCCCTTTACAATAGTGTATGAGGAAAAAATAATATTTATCTCAAAAACGCCCCGAATATTTCGGGTATTTTCAAGATTATTGAAGAAAGGGAAAACGAATCAATTTTGTTGAAGGGAGACCTTACCAGGATAGTTATCATTTGCGTGCATTTACCAGTGAATACAGTAATTAGAGATTCAAGACGATAAGGAAAGTATGATCTGTTGTAATGTCTTTGAAACCACAAGCGACTCAAAAAGACTTTGTGGTTATCTTTGAATTCTGATAATACGTTTGTTCGATCATTTCAATAATTAATTCGCTGATGTGTTTGTAATTTTAAATTAAACATTATAATAATAATTAGGGTGTGAACATTGGAAGAACGTGTTGTGTGAGTTTTCATAAATAACCAAAGACAAAATTGTGCCCGAGTGTCTGCAACGAAATTTAACCAAAGCCATATCGAATGTAACGTTTGAAATGAGTACGTAATGAAATTGATATCAAAATTCATTGAGACAAGTTCAATACTAGATGAAAAAAGTGCAACTAGTGGAATTGTGAATGTGAGTGTATTAGGACATATCTAACTTATGATAAACATGACAAATTTCTGCAGCCTTCGGTGTTAGCCAAACTTACCCTTTTAGAATTTTACATGAATACAAGTTCCATTTTCACAAAATTAAATTAATTTATCATTAAATGATGAAGACTTGAATTGAAGGTGAGGACATTGCGAAATTTTGGTCGTGGATATCAACAATAACCCGCATTCGTTGTACAACGTTTGCTTTCCGACGAATGCTCTTTTCACTTCATGGAGAGGTTAATCAGTATAATTTTAGGTTAGGTTAGATTTCAAATCCGATACAAATCCTTTTCATTTTCAGACAACCAACACTGAATATCTGGAGAAGCTAAATGTTTGAAGTGGAATTTTGTACACCACCTAATTGGACCTCGATTTATTCATGGTAATTTAAACGGTGGAATTTATCTCGATATGCTGGAAAATGCGATCGATCCATTGATATTGAAAAACTTAACAACAGTCACTTACTACTTGAACAATAATTTCATTTTCAACACGACGTAGCTCCTCTCCTCTATGCCGAACCTGTTTTCCAATACCTTAATTTCCAATATCCTGCGCATTAGATTGAGAGTATTTTCCCACAAGTATCTCCACATAGAAAATCCAGCGTATGATCGAGTCATACAGGATTTGGGTCTAATGAAAAAATAATGAAATTCAGAATATCAATCAGAGAATCCAACATATTGTTTTACCAATTATTATCGAATTTCAACTTATAGATATTTTAGAGAAGTTTTTACAATTATTTTTTTTATGCGCGCTTTCTAGGTATAGGCTAACCTGTTACAACACAGAGCGGGCGCCTGGGAAGAATTGAGGCGTCTGTTTACTCGCTTCTTTAAGAAGGCTTAATTGTAGGATGTTGGGAAGATGTTGGACGGAAGTGAGTTCCACAGCTCACAGGCCCTGTAAGCTAATGAATTCTTATAGAGGTTCGAGAGGTCGTTAAATGTACCGCCATATGACGAGAACTCCTTGCCAGCCTAGTGTTGCGGCAAAACATGAGTTTTCATGGAACAAGGTCTTTCAGCTCCTTGGAGCATCTTCCGTGAAAGTACCTGTAAAACAGAGAAAGGTTAGCAACTTGGGTTCTGAGAGCCAGCGGTTGGAGATCGAGATCGCTGGTGATCTCTGGGTATTCATAGAGGCACCCAGCTCGTTTTTACCGCTTAAATTTACAACTATTCTTTTGAGTTCATCGAACTAAAATCAAAATTGCTGATCCTTTTGAAGACCTGCTTGCTTCTGCATACCTTTGAATAGTTTTCACGAAATATGGAACACATTTTATTGAATCGATTATAGCATAATCCAGAATCTATATGCTAGTCTAGAATTATAGCTCTTCACATTCGGTGGGACCAGATATATCCTAAATGGTGAGATTTCTACTACGCAAAACTGTGATTATCCCCAAAATCTAGTACTTTTCAGTTAGGTCATATAAGTTTTCTTTTTGATAGATCTCCATTTGATCTCTCCTGAAGTGACTTTCGGATATGACTTTGAGGATACCAGTTGTTGGTGAGTATTTAATTTTTGCTGATAAATATGGCCATTCAACACATCACTTGTGGATAATGCGTAAGATCTTCCAGGGGATTCCAGAGAATCAAACGACCAGAAAATTTCTCTAATATGAACTGCATTGAATATGGTTGCACTGAGTTATCAACGCAATTCACCATTCCACAATGGACTTCTGAAACCATCAAACACCTGCGCCAAGAAATTAACCCACAATTTCAATATTTCAAATTCAACCCCTCAAAATGGAGTAGGTGAAGGAATCAAGCAATATCTCATCAGAGAAAAAGTAATTTTTACGAATCCAATGCACAAAAAATCATTGTTTATTTCAAACCACCTCGAATATTCAGGTAGTTTTCATTATAACCGAAAGAAGGGAAAACAAATCAAAGCATAGCAGCATAGGATTTGGTCTAATCAAAAAATCAACAAATTCTGGTATCAATCAGTTCATACCTCGAGAATTTGACATATTGTTTCATCAATTATTTTTAAACTCCAACTTAAACATGAATCAGATAAGTTTTTGATCTGATATGCCACTAAGTTACGCCACTGATTGGTGTGATTTTCTCGAAAACCTACTACTCTTCATTTACTATACGGATTTTCTTTGATAGATCTTCACCTGATAGTGACGCCTCGGACTTTACTTTTTAAATACCAGTTGCTGTCGTGATGCTGTTGGTGACAACTTCATTTTAGTCGATCTGACCCAATTCGGTCAGTTATAGATAATGCGTTCGATATTCTTGGAGAATTCAAACAATAAAATGGTCAGAAAATTTGTCTGATATGAACTACATTGAAAATGTTTGGGTCGAGTTATCAAGGCAATTGATCATTCTGCAATGCACTTCTCAAACCAGTAAGTCTCATCTAACCAACCAAGAAATCAACACTCAATTTTAATATTTCGAATTTCTGTTTGGTATTTGACTAATTTTAAAGAAGTTTTTTCGGATACGTCCTGAAAAATTCCATTCGATGTCTTTTCATGGAGCACATAATCCTCTCATGGGAAATCGAATGAAAGAGATGAATTGTGAAATATCGCCAGAGCACAAAAACTTAACTTAAGCCAATATCCTGAGGTATGCCAAGAAAATTCGATGTTTTTTCCTCAAGCACGTTTTCTCATGAAAATAAAATGGAAACAATAAATTTAGAATTTGCAAAAAACGACCACATATTGAGCATGTTGATCAATTTGTGCTAGTAACGTTTGTTTTCCTTGAAAATTTTAATTTTTTTAATACTGCAATCTTGGAAAAATGTGTTAAAGCAGTTGTGTTAAAAGACCTCGGCTAGACTCGAACGAGAACAGGGACGAAGTATCCCATTCAACTGTTTTCAGAATGATCCACAGGTGCAGGGAGAAAAGTAGTCATGGAAGAAAATCTGGAGAAGGACGACCCCGAACAACACTGGCGATCCATGACCGCTAGTCAAGAATTTCGTTGAGACAACGACTCGCCACAGCTAGGCACCTTCAAATACTGCTCCGACAGATCAGTAGAGTGTAAATTAGCACTGAAACAGTAGGACAACGTCGTAGCACAAACCCAAGCTCCAAATGGAGCACATCGTATAGCTCGATTGAATTTTCACCAGGGAATATGTCGATTTGTTAGAAGCTGAATGAGAAAGTATTCTATACACATATGAGTTGGGATGCTGTTTTTTTCATTGCGACCGATCATCTCCAATTTACTGACGTCGAAATGAGAGATATGCTCATTGCATTTCTTCACCTAGCTATGGTTTTGGTGGAGGTTCAATAATAATATGAGGAGGAATTTCTTTAAATGCCAGCACTGGGAATAATGAGACAGAAGTACATTATAGCCATTTTATAGGACCACGTTGTAACGTGGCAAAAATGGGTGAAAACTTTTTGATTATGGATGATAACGCCAAACAACTTATCGAATTCATATTACAAAGATCTATCTAACGAAATCACTTCATTTAAGTGGCCTGCACAGAGTCCAGACTTGCATGGAACATATCTGGGACATTTTCAATAGAAGGTTACGAAACCAGCAAAACCAGCCAGCTATCATTATCACTTTTATATTAATTTCTATGAGTACCATTTTCGATTCGATATTCGTTAGTGCTAATCGATTACCGAAAGGATGATTCTTTAAAATATCTAAACTTCTGAACAAACTCGAATTTTCGATTTTGTGCGTAATTTCTTGGCACACTATAGATCGCTATCCGTATTTTTATGGAAATGACCAAGAGCCTACAAACTAGCATAGTTAATTTAATTCGTGAAATAGCAAGACGAATCTTATACAGGGTGTTACATAATAGTATGTCACAGCTTGAGAGGGTAAATCTACGTGCAATTTTAAGAAAAAAAGTTCAAATAAACATAGGTCCGCAAAAGATTCGTTTTGAAGCTACGGAGTATTGAGATTACCGGAAAAACTTGGTTTTTCCTCAAAACTCTTGCAGTTTTTGGAATGTTCAGCCCAAATTTGGAATGCAAGCTATTTTTTATAGCCTCCACCATTATACGTCCTAAATTTTTTGCAGTACGCCACTGATCAGCGTACAATCAATTTTCTTCATCTTCGTTCAATTTAAAAACTTTTTTGACAGGTGTAATTTTTTCATATCTTGGACTGTTCTCGAGCAAAAAATTATTCAACGATTGTATGCATTCGCTGAATTGAAAGCACTTCTAAGTAAAAAAATTAATGGTGGGCTTTGATTTTTTTGTTCATTTATTTATTTATTTTGACAGTTGCTGAAGTTGAACCAGTGTCTGCTCGAATTGTTTATTAAATTAACGATTAGTTTCAAGACTTTTGAAACACAACAGAGGCTAGACGACTATATCAGGTGCGCTTTCCAAATCGAGTAACACCAGACAGGCGAACATTTTCAAATACCCACAGAAGGTTGAGGGAATTTGCTACTTTTACTGCAAATAATCATTAAAAAGTGCAACTCAAACAATGAGAGCTCCAGATACTGGGGGGGGGTTTCATATTCAACGCGTCCAAATTGTACTTTCTCGAGATTTTCCTTCAAGACTGAATTTCTGCCAATGGTTCTTAGATAAAATTAGAGAAAATGCTCATTTTTATAGTGAAATAATGTTCATAGACGAAGCTAACTTTTCGAGAACTGCTATCACAAATTTTCTTAATATCATTATTGGGATGAGGAAAGCCCCATTTGATTGAAGAATCTCATCATAAAGAACCATTGTCACTGAATATCTGGGTCGGAACAATTGGAAATTATTTGACTGGGCCTTTTTTTTTGCCTAATAGACTAAACGGTCACGCTTATCGGCAATTACTTGAGGAGGAGTTACCTTTATTACTCGAGGATGTGCCACTTTTGGTGAGAAACATAATGTGGTTCATGCATGATGGGGCACCAGTATATTTTAGTAGAGAAGCTAGGAAATTCTTGAATAATACATTCAATAACCGATGGATAGGTCGAGGTGGGCCAGAACCATGGCCTCCAAGGTCCCCAGACTTAAATAGTTTAGATTTTTTCTTATGGGAATATTTTAAAAGTTTAGTATATACCACTCCACTGAACACTGTGGAAGAATTGAATAATAACCTCTCGTGACACGATAGGAAATACCCTAGGAATATTGCAGAGTGGCAATATGCAAAGGACAGAGGTTTTAGTGGAGCACACTTCCAGCAATTTCTTTAGTTTTTTTTTGTTCTTTTTTTTTAATTTTCATATTGAATAAGTCTAAGTTGAGTCTCAGAAGATGAGCTATCAAAATAAAAGCAAATTTTGGGCATATCTATCGAGTGTTTCTATTATATTTTCTTCATTTAGCGAATAAAATACAATTCTAATGATTCAAATTCAATAATTATTCACTCCAAAACGGTTGGAGATACGAAAAAATTACGTGTGTCAAAAAATTCACTAAATTGAAAGAAGATGACGAAATTTGATTTAATGCTGATTAGTGGCGTACTGCAAAAAAGTTTGAAAGAGAAAAAGGAGACATGGCCTCGGAAAAGAATACACGTTATGAATTTCAGTTAAAATCTAGGACGTGCATTCCTAACTTGGGCAGAATTTCTCAAAAACTGCAGGAGTTTTGAAAAAAAAAACAAATTTTTCCGGAAATTTCAACACCGTGTAGCTCCGTAACGAATCTTTTGCTGACCTAAGTTTATATGAACGTTTTTTCTTAAACTTGCACGTAGATTTACCCTTCAAGTTGTGACATACTATTATGTTACACCCTGTATAGTTTCATAACATAAAAGGCCTCGAAAAAGTTATGGCAGTATTAACGATGACTTTCTTCCATGAATTTTTGCATTTTCACTCGTTCTCCATTTTCAAGGTAAACTTGTTCACCTTCATCAATCAAATAAATCGCTGAATTATTGAAACTATTTGCATTACCCTTCAACAGAAGATATTACGTGCACAGTTTCGAAAACTTGAATTGCTCCCTATGAACTGAAGCGGAATAAAGAACTGAAGAATAGCACCCTCCGCAGATCGCCCACGGCCTACGCGATCGATGTTATCGGCGTCGAGCACATGGAGAGGCTCAAAACAGAGAATAAATGGATACTGTATACTTTTCCACGCACGCACACACACTGATAGATTAACGGCATTTCCTGATTTTTTCCAGAGAACCATATGTGGACAAAGGAAGGCCGACAGATTTTATTCGGTTGTGTATGTTCGAGTTGTTGAAGTACCACGTTCTCGCATAATCAGAAGATGCATCTATGGTGCATGCAGAGATAAGGAAATTTCTCAGAGTATTATCCGCGAGCTGATAAAATATATTCGATTTGTATCTCCAGAACTTAATCAGTAAGATATTGAGAATCAAATGGTGTCCGAACTTTTTCATAATTTTCTACGATTAGTGCATTAGCATCTGTTCATTTCGATAGTGTACACGGAACTGTTGAAGTGTTGTCCTAAAAGATTTGTAATGAAAGAAAATATCTGTGAGGAACGAAAGCTTATTGAATAGAACGAATTCAGTATAACTGAATTTTGCAGTATTACAATTTTTTTTTTTTTGAATTGTGGAGGCCGTTACTTGATGTAGATCCATGATATAAATGAGATAAAAAACACAAGGTTTAACTTTAATCCACACTTTATTTGAAAAAATTCGACGACGTTTCGTTGACACAGCAGCTTTATCAAGAATGAAAAACAGAATGAAGAGTATGGTATTATAAACAAATCGTAGAACAAGTTGGATGAATAACAGGAAAATCCACACCGAGCCATTGTACAGTTAGTATGAAAGCTAATAAAAACTAATTAAACAAGTTAAGTAGGGGTGAGTAATTCACATCTACCTGCTCATTCAAAAGCTTGTCCGAATGTTTATATCTATTTATTTCTAATGCTTCTAGGAGATCTAATTTTGAACTTTTGATTTTATATGTAATATGTCAAAGTTTTTATTGAATGAATGGTTTTCTTTTATTAGGTGGTTTGAATAATTTGAATCAGATTTATTTTTATCGAAGCTACGTTTATGTTCAGATGTTCTTATGCCAAAACTCCTATAGGTCCTACGGATATAAATTTTATCACAAGAACCTCAATTGAGTCTATTGATTCCTGATTTACTTGATTTTTCAACACGAGATTTATTATTTTAATATGTTTACCTAAGTTATTAGTAGTTTTGAAAGTTATATTAAGATTTTGTTTGACGGAAAGGATTTATTATTTGTACTTGCACAACCCCAGAATGTTAAACTGTTGAATATTTTATAGTCTTCATGAATAGGATATAACATTCTGCGGTTCTGCAAGTACAAATAATAAATCCTTTCTCGTCAAACAAAATCTTAAATATAACTTTCAAAACTCTAATAACTTCTTGTGGTAAAATATTAAAAAATAAACCTATAAGTTGAAAGAAATCAAGTAAATCAGAAATCTATAACTCTATGCGAAGATCAGAATGAAATAATAGCCATATTTGCCGAAAAAAAATTCAGTTTTACCAAGACAACATACCGCATGCATCTCAAAGGTTGCCATGGCGAAAATCCATGAATTACGGTTGGAACTGGTTTACCATCCATCTTACCTACCAGATCTAACCACAAGCGACTTCTTTTATTTCCCTCATCTAAAAATTGCTCGTGAAGGACAGAAATTTTAGACAAATGAAGAGGCACTGTACTTCGTGAACCACTATTTGGCAGATAAAAACGCCGAGTACTATTTGGACGCTGGAGAAAATGTGTACAATTACAAGGGGATTATGTTGAAAAATAAGAAAAAATAATCATAAAATTTTCTGTATCTTTGTTGAGTCGGAAACCTTTCAGACTACCTTCGTATTTGTGAAGAAAAAGGCACAATGCAATGTTTATTAATTTTGAGAAGATAAGAATATCGCTCAACAAAAGTAAAATTGCTACTATACTGTAAACTTATCGAGATAGTCCCGAGAAAGATTGTGATGAAAAATAAATTCACCTACAATTCACGCCGGAGACTCCTCAAACCATACCTCGTTAACGCGTTTTAATCAAGTGAAATACCTGCTTTCCTTAGCACAGCTTTGCTTCATCAACATATCAATAATATTCATGAACAAAACGCCCTCCTGAACAAACTGAAACTCGAAAGATGGTTTTATTACTCCCTCCGTTATTATCCTCTTATAATATTTGAAGTTGGGAATAATGTTGTCACATACGATTGATTGATCACGTTCTGTTCTTCCTAACGCCGCTTTCCAGGAAATACGACGTGAAATATTGGTTATGAATAATGCACCAATTCAGAATTGTTATTAGTAATCGTTCAGGATTGTTGAGGAGACCTTTTACCTTTCTGGATAGATTGTGATGGAAACATAGTGAAAAAAATCATTAATGCAAACAATTCAAATTCAAATTTTGATAAATAAAACTTGACAACAAAATTGTACATTTCGTCTGATGAATTCGCCGAAACGTCGCCGAGAGCGAACGGAAAGTCGAAACGGCGAGATTTCTTCGGAATCGGAAAATTCGGTCTTTCGGAAGGCGGTCGGAACGATCGATCGAGCGAAAATTCATAAAGAAAGCAACGAAAAATCGAAAGTATAAAAGGTCTCCGATTTTTTGCGAGTGGAGGGGATAATTTCGTCGGACTTTTATGTCTATACAAATATTTTCATCGCGTTCGATCGTTTCGAAACCTGGATAAAGATCAAGCCTCGAGTTTCGCATGTTGAGCCACAATAGTTTCATTCCCGTTAAACGACGGAAATACTGGAAAATCTTCTATTCAACGAAGGGCTATCGGCGGATATTTGCAAGATTTCGCTCCATTTTCCTCATTCCGAATATCTCTGACGGCCAGAAATTAACAAACGCCGATCTGTCAAAATAAGTGGATTTCTTTCATCCGTCCTACTTATACGGGGTTACCGGGATAATAGATTCGGGTGTCGAACGATTCCTACATATCTCGAGATCGGATCCGCGAAGAGGAATCGTTACTCAACGACTTAGTTTTCGAATTTGGGACAATTTTTGAGACCTAGACTTTCGAAAAAGGACCGGAAACACGGGGGCGGAGCCAGTTACTCTCCTACTGCCCCTATTCAATGTCGGAAGTGAGCTTTACCAACGTGTAAAATTTAATGCTCTCTCTCTTTTGAATGAAAATAGTGAGATGGAAATAGTTAGTAATTTCAGTCTCACCAACATAATTTCGGTACTACCAACATCTAGAATATATATATATATATATATATATATATATATATATATATATATATATATATATATATATATATATATATATATATATATATATATATATATATATATATATATATATATATATATATATATATATATATATATATATATATATATATATATATATATATATATATATATATATATATATATATATATATATATATATATATATATATATATATATATATATATATATATATATATATATATATATATATATATATAGACGAATTCTGAGCACTAGAACTTCCTCTGTATATCTAGCTAAAGTTTAACATTGATAGTGAAAGTGACTTAAAACGTAACCTGAAATCGCCGGAATTATTCAATCAAGATGATTCAGAGGACCCAATCGGAGATCTGGGACTGTTTTATTCTGCTTCAGAAATCCTGGCATCTAGGCTGAAAGAAAGGAACTCAGTAACAAAAGCAAATTTGTGAAGTTTGTCTGTCGAAACATTGCTGTTATAATTGAAGTGAAGATGACGTAAAAGAAGCTCAAAACGGTTGATTCACATCGAGTCCCGAAATATTGAAGGGGTATCATTAGTGGCAATCCAATACATGCGTTTATTATGGTACTTGGCATATCCACTGAGCAATAAAGCGGCAAAGATTACATACAGTTCATCCCTAGACAAATTTGAAGAAATATTTTTTGGTGACCCATACAAATTAGTCTGGTGAACAATATTTTCCATGATCGCCCCCGTGAAAAAAAATTTGAAGTAATCGGCTGGAGATTCGGTCGACTGTACATCGCGAGATGGAGGCACAGGATCACAAGTGGTGTTCATACAATATTTGGGTGTACCCCTCGTCCACTTATGAATTTTTCTTATTTTTCTTTGAACAGTTTTACCTTTCTTCTTCCTGGAAAACCGTTGTATAACAGAGAGTGCTATATTTTCTTCATCATCAGTCTCTGATGAATGGGAAGTGTCGTGGCTTGAGGTTGAAGTTCACTTGTTCTAGCAGAAAGTTTTAAAGAAGTTGTGTTTTATTTTAAAATGGGCAATATTACATATTTTTCAATTTGAACTGTTACAACAATTTTAATCACGGATATGAAATGGTCATTAAAAATTAGGGTAATATCATGTGCCATAACTCAATCATCAGAATTACTGTTGGACGGCTTAGTCTATAAGATGGCGACATCAACATAAAGCACCGCACTGACATTTGCCAATTGTAGTCTGTGGCTATGGTATATGGCAACTACTGAGATGACCTTACAGTAAGCAAGAGCCAACATGAAACATTCCGAATTCATCTACGACAAACCGTACACTCTCTTATCATATGTTTATTGTGAGACCACTTGACTTTTGACTTTAACATATTCTTTATTTAAGTACCAGTTTCACAACTTGTAGCTTTACATCTCTTGTTGGTTTAATTGCGAAAAAAGTACAATTTTTGGCTTCTATGCCGTGATCTCAGGGATCTGAATGTAACAAAAACATTAATTTAAGTACATTTCATTCTGTCGTCCTAGTGACGACGGTCTTAACATATTTATTTAACAAGATTCTTACAGCTAAACCAGCAGGATTTGGAGTGTACAAGATATTGCAAATTCATTGTCCTTGAGTGGTAACTTCTGAACTAGATATATGAGAATGCGATGTCCACGATATGTTGCTACTCTTTGAGAAAATAATTGATGCAGTCAACAAAACTTCCATAGTACATTTCGTTTTCTAGATATATTATGAATTTTAGAATCTCCAATTTTCAAGTACCCCTGTATGTAGATTATCCTTTAACACGGTGCGACGGTAAAAACTGCATGAAACAGAAATATTCGGTTTTACAGTAGAGTAATCAGATATTTTCAAGACTTAAGGTTCTCAACCTATAGACGAAACTTTTGTTTAATAAAACCTACTCTATATTTCTAAGTAATAGAATTCTATTCATTGAAGCCTTAGTAGGTGTTAGTAGGGTTAGGGGGTTGATCTGGCATTATCACTGCCTTTCTTTGGGATAAAAGAGAATTGAAATTTTCGTTGGAACATCCTGTATACAAGTTCTTCCGATAACTCTACGTAAATTCTATATAAAGTATTCGCATCTAATCATTAAACACTATTGTTTATAATATACAATCGAATTCTGCATGGAAGATTACATGCACGTAACATATGCTATGCTAATCAAGCGTGAAAATTTTACGTCGAGGCACAACGTAACTTATTATGATTATTTCTTCTGTTCCATGGTTAACTGTGATCAATAATCGGCGAATTATTTTAACGAGATTGAGAATAAGCCCTAAAGTTAAACGGTTAAACCGTTTTGAAGTTAGTTGAAGAAGAAGCCATTGTATTATTAACTGTTACCCGTTAAAACATTGATGAAAATGCTCAGTTGTCGTATTTTAATTATTGCAAAATAAATATTGTGAATTAATTAGTTAGGGACTATTTAATGACAAAACTAAACGGATGGACATTTCACAAGTTTCTGTTTCTTCAGAAATAACAATGTCTAGAAGTTAATATCATCTGTTTTGGATGAAAATCAAATGAATTATTATTTTCCCAGAACAGTTGGGTATGCAGGCCATAAATCTGTTAGGGCATTGGCACTTTTAGATCCAACACAATAGAGGGCCACTCGTTCACTGCTTAAGATTTCACTTAAAGAGAAACTCTCATCTTCTTTTGAATATAATTTGCAAGCCAATAAAGGCAGTCTTTCCCTATCCTCTTGGTGTCAAACTCAATTTTCAATTTTGGCAATATCATTATAATTGCAACTGTTCACGAAACAGCTCCAGTAAAATTAGCTAATTGCATCTAAATGTAGTTTCATTCGAAAACCGATATATTCAGATCTATTTATTAAGTAAATAAGCGTGGAAAATCGAGAATTGACAATCCTCACGGTATTATATAATGATATAATACCCAGATTTCCACAATATCGAAAATACAGATTTATACAAAAGAAATTTACATATGTTGAAGAGTTATTTTCCAGTAATACATCAACACTAAGACGTGCTAGAGAACAAACGAAATGAAAGTGGTACTCATAGAAACTAAAATAGTATTAATAATAAAAAATATGTGAAACTTTGAGTACCAATCAAAGTCCCCAAAATATACTAATACCGGTTATTTCCACACCTGGAGAGAAGTACTAATGATAAATATTAATGATATTTAAGACTCACACTAAAAATCTATGAAATTATAGCATTCTGATCCCTTTCGTGCCAAATTTCGATCAGACTCTTCAGAATCTCATCGTTACCACCGTAATAATAAGGCCTGAGCGCTCGGACCGCACCGTCTCGCTAGTAGTCATAACAGCCAGCTCGATACTCTACCCAGCCGGGAGTTTGTAGGCGCCTCAACTATTATAAACATTGAAAACATTAATTTTTCATTTGGGTTTTTGAATTTTTATAATTTTTTTGTTATTTTTTAGTTTTTAGTGATTTTTATTTTGAAAAAGCATTAGTACAAAAGACCTACATTTCTTGGGAAAATATAGAAAATAACATATTCAGGAGACTCAGGTACTCATTTATTCGATACTGTATCCTTTTCTTGGTCTTTCCCAATCTATCATTTGTTTTCCTGCAATAATTCTTTTTCTATCATGCCATGTGTAGAGTATGCGATAATGCTGTATGAGTTTGAGGAGTAAGTTTATGGGGAGAATCAGACGATTTCCAACAATCCACTCAATTGATCATATCGCTCAAAAATGTCAATTTGATATCATCTGGATTAATAGAAGTTATTGGCATTTGCAGTTTTGGAGTTTTCACGTTTACGATTTTCCACCATGTAACTATAATATTCATAAAATCCGCTTTTTCTGATGAATGTTCTAAATTACTTACAAATTTAAATAGAGCTTCTATAACAAATGGACTGAAAATTTTCAAAGCTAACATTACGTTTTGGCGTTCGAAACTACTAGGAAATAATGCCTTGAGTGATAAAGAGTATCGAAACTTCAAAAGTTTGTCGTGTTGTAATTTATGCAATTGTATGAGTGAATTGAAGTTCGCTATGAAAACGAGGTTATAACAAAAATAATTAAATCTGACAAAAGTTTTTACAGATAAATGCCAACAACTTGGGTATTTTATGCCTTGCTCAATTGTCGGTTCTAGATGTATAATAAAAAAGGTAGATTGCCATTTGTAATAAACCACTTCCGGTATAACCGAAAATGGTATCACTTCGAAAATATTTCACTTCAATTGGAAATCGCTAGTTATGGCCGCGTATAAAATTTCAGCTTGATATCGTAATTGGAACTCAAAAAGTTTTTAAACGGACGGTCCCGGTGGATATCCCTGTATACTAGTGTACAAATTATGTTGGGGGTCTTCGGTGGTTATCGTGTTAGGAAAGAATGTATGTAAATGCTATGATTTTTATATAAGTTATTGAACAATTTGTTACCTGGTTATTTTGACGAATTTGTCAGGTTTCACTTTCGAGATCCACAATCATCCAACCAGAAGAAATGATAACTTTTACTTGCCAAGGACACAAGTACAATGAATTGCTTATTCTATAAGGTCCTCAGGGATTACAATGAGCTGCATGACGATGCAAAAAGAGCACAATCTGTAGGGATGTTTAAGAGGAGATTGATTGAACTAATTGGAGGGGGAGGTAATGGTTCAAGTTTGAATGCCTTTGTAGTACATAGCGTATGATTTTATTTTTGTATTGATCTGAAATTTAGTTAGAGAATACTTGAATTACGAAAATTCTGTATTTTTGGTTTGTTTTTTGTAAAATGATCCTATTATGAAATGAAACTATTCTGATTGAGCAATCATAGACTGAAACGAAAATATAGGTTTACGTTTGAAATAAGATGAGTAAGGCTACTATAGGTCGAGCCAGTAGTGGTAAAATGTTGATAATATGTTCGACAGAAGTTTCCCAAATCTTTATAATACCTAAATCTGAGAAACTTATACTGAAAATTCAAGGGGAGACGGTCTGTATGTTCAAACCACTACGGAAAAATTTTTATTCATATCTCATATTGAGATGAAAGAAAAATCGCATCCAGTCCTAGCCAGTTGACAGTCTTTTCGTCCGAGCAATCTTCTTTCTTCTGAAGAATTAGACAAATTTTCCTCAACAAACGATACTACCAAATATTTCCATCCATCATATGAATCAATGAAAAAACGTTATTATCAAAATCATCGTCCATACGGGTACTGTAAACACTCCATCGAACACGGCTATATTTGGACCCGTATAATTTAAAAACTAAGAGAATCACACCTTTACAAATAAAACAAATGATGCGTAATTTCTGCTTCGAAGTGTTAATAATATAGAGACTGTATATTAGTTACCTTTATTGGTTTAACGGAGATCAACGTACTCCCCGTGAAAGATAAGAAATTTGTGTTATGATTTTGCTTTATAAGGTGTGACAGGTCGTTATAAAAGAAATTTCGAAACGTAATAATGCATAATTATACTCTTATTCTATTTATCATAGATACTAAGGTATGGAGAACAAATAAGTTGGATTATTAGTTCATCCAATTAATCTCGACTTCCTGAAGGAATAATAAAGATTCTTATAGGACATTATAATACTCGTTTTTCATGTTTAGGACTCTAAATTTCATAGTTTTATCTGGGTGGGTTATATATATATATATATTACACAAAATTAATAAGTATTACTTTATAATTCTTTAAATATTCAAAAGTAATTGAAAAGCACGTTCAGCTTTAATATTTAATGATGAACCATCAAGTATATTATAATGGGAATACAGAGATATTACCAAACAACTTCGAAGGGAAATTATAGAGTGTATTATGATGTCCGGTTCAAATCATAGCTGGAACTTTTGAATAATTGGTAGCGCTCGCGTGGCACGCAGATCATTTTTTCGAAGTATTACGGATTGATTTTAATAATTACGAAAACGTTTTTTCTTTACGTTCCACGTAACTCTGAAAATACAGAAAGTGTAATACCATTATTGTTCCTAATTTTTTGAACGTTAATAACACAGGTCAACAAGATTTGGTAACCCTCCTGATAATAGGAAAAATATTTCTAGAACACGCACCATTTTTCAATAACTCAATACGATTTATTATTGAAGGGGAGAAAGTCACAGTGGTGTGAGTTAGTTTTTGGGAGAAATTATTATTATTATTATTATCGTGGACCTATGCAGCTGTTAGCTGGATATAATTTATCCTTCCCAGATTCAGCAATCAAAGGGAATAGGCTCGATTACAATATACTTGACATAAATTTCCTAACTATCCTACATGTATTAAGAATTACAGCTTTTTGCATTTCAATATAGGAATTTTTATGCAATTCTGATTTCTTAAGGCTATCATGAAAAGTTTTCGATATTAACCCATTCGAGGATACGATTACAGGAACAATACCTATTTTATTGAGGTGCCGCATCTGGTTGATCTCAATAGCAAGGTCTGTGTATTTGGACGTTTTCTCCTGGAACTTGTTCAGCACGTTGTTATTATTCAGTATGGCGACATCCACCAGCATTGCTGTTCTGGCTCTCTTATTATACACCACAATATCCGGCCTATTACTCGTCACCATTCTGTCAGTGATAACAGGCCTATCGTAGTATAATCTCATAGAGTCATTTTTCAATACGAACGCCGATTGATACTTGTAATATGGCTGGGAGGCATTCAGAAGTCGGTACTTGTGTGCAAGTTTCTGGTGGATAATGCTACATACTTGATTATGCCTGTGAAGATAGTCCGTATTGGCCAATTGTTCGCATCCGGAGATAATCTGCTGTATAGTATCCGATCTTATATGGCATTTTTTGCACTTATCTGTTTGTAATGTTCCGTTCTTAATTATACATTTTTTGTAGTTGTTTATAGCGATGACTTGGTCTTGAATGGCCATAAGGAATCCTTCTGTTTACACGAATAAATTTCCTTTCATCAACCATTTGTTGGTGGCTTCTTTGTCGATGTATGGTCTCATGTTGATGTCGTCCATGTAATTCCTTCCTTGACCATTGCTCTTGTTTTTCAGTATCTGATAGGAACGGTTGATTCAGCAGGTCATCACTGAAAGCAAGATTTAGAGATCTTCAGACGTTCGGTAGACGATGTCTCGTGCGTAACAGATAGCGGTTTGTCGGTGGTTCTACTTTTTTGTCCTCGTTGTGGGCCTCGGTGGACTTGGTGGTGGGGATGCTTTCATTATTATCTTTTAATGATGCCGGTTACTTAGGTGGGAAAATAACTTTCCAAGCCTTTGATTGGTTGAGGGTTTCGTCTCTTTTGTTCATTGTTCCACCTTTCTCAATTTCCACTGCTTCTCTCACAAGACGTTTCTTAAGTTTTGTGCAGATGCAGACAACAACTGCATTAATCGAGAAATGTAAAGTCTCAGTTTCAGATTTCAAGTGAGAGGCAATATCGCAAATAGCGCAGGGGTGCTCAAACGATCGATCGCGAGTGCTTTTTGAAGGAGAAAAAAATTTTTAATAAGTAGGCATCTAAACTACAAAAATTTATTACGTTATAAAATAATACTCTGCTAGCGACAAAAGGCGGCTTTATCAAGAGAACGCGCGGAACTTGTCAAAGAAAAGCCGCTTTTTGATTCTTGCACTTTTTTAGAAATTTCGGGCGGCGCGTTTGACGGGAACATTCCATATAAATGTTGCGAATGCAGGAATTGGAGTCATTCTGAATTGTGACTTGAAGGCAATACTACGTCAATACAAAGTTTATTATTAAATAGTACAAAATCAGTGCAGCGAAAAAATCTGAAACGTATCATTCTAATACCGATTGGGAGGAAGAATTTTTCTTTTGTATGGTGAAGGATAAGTGCATCTGTCTTATTTGTCGTGCGTAAGTTGCAATACCTAAGCGTGGTAACATAGAGAGGCATCGTAAAACGGTTCATAAAAACTATGAAAAGGATTTTCCGACACAGAGTGACTTACGAGAACGAAAATTAAGTGATTTGATATCTTGTTTGAAAAAAGAACAAACCATGTTCACAAGACCAGTCAAACGATCAAAAGCTGCTACGATCGCGTCATTTAAAATATCTCATATATTGGCGAAGACAAGAAACGTTCGAAGATGGATCGGTTGTGAAGGAAGCATTTATTGAAGCGGGTGAGACTTTATTTGGAGATTTTAAAAATAAAACAGAAATCATGTCTGCTATTAGAGAACTTCAGTTATCTGGTCCGACTGTCACAAGGCGTATTGAAGTCATCAGTCAGGACACGGCAGATAAACTAAAACATGATATCATGAAATGTATATACTTCTCTTTACGGTTCGACGAATTCACCGATATGACAGACAATGCCCAGCTGTGTATTTTTATTCGGATGGTATTCAATGACATGTTGGCTAAGGAAGAATTTTTGACAATCATTGCCCTGAAGGGGACCCGAGGCGAAGATATAAATGAAGTTTCTATCAATTTTATGGAAAACTACAAGCTACTAATATATAAATTAGTGTGCTTTACAACCGTTGGAACACCAGCAATGATTGAAAACAAAAACGGTTTTGTAGCATTGTGTCGAGCAAATGAAGATTTGCCTTCATTTTTTTCAGTCCAGTTGTATTATACATCTACAAGTTTTATGTTGAAAAGTATTAAACACGGAGAAAATTATGGGCACTGCAACAAAAATTGTGAATTACTTCCGTGAACGTAGCTTGCAACGGCGGCTCTTCAAGTTGAACTTGAAAGATAGGGAGTCAGCTGAACACATTGATTCAGTTCTTCACACGCACGTGAGGTAGTTGAGTAGGGGAAAACTCTTAGAAAGGTTCAAAGAATTATTGCCCGAAATAACAGCTTTTCTAGACGAAAGAGTTGATGACACTCAGATGTTGAAAACGAAAAATGTCTGACTGATTTGGCATTTTTGACTGACATCACAATGCACATAAATACCAATAACTTGGAGCTTCAAGTAAAGGAAATACTATTATTGAGATGATTTGCGCAGTAAGTGCATTCAAAAGTAAATTGCAACTTATGATAGATCCTTCAATTTGAGGTTGTCATTCGCTTCTCTTATTTCTTCTAGTAGTTTTCCAAAATATTCGTCTTTTCTACCCTCATTCTCATTTTCGTTTATTCCATGTGATTATTATTGAAGTGTTCTCCGACTCCAATTTGATTTCTAGTATCATTGTTTTTTCGTTTACATATTTTTCGTTTATGACATATTTCATCTAGTTCGGTCCAGTTATTAATCCCTCCGTTCAACTTGCTCTACCGGTTTCTTCTAGTCCAGACCCAAATAGCCAGCAACCCTTATGTATTCTACTAAGTCCATTTTCTTTCTTTTTATTCACGTAACTACAAAAATCTCTACTTATTGTGGTATCATTTCTTCTACAATTAATAATAAAAATAAAAATAAAAAATAAAGTTTTTTCTTTATTCAGTTGACAGTCAATTTCTCCTCAACATCATCCTCAATCTATGAAGATCTTCCTTGTTATTTCCAACCGGTTATTTCTGTTTCATTTTCAACTAGCTTCCTCAAGCTATCCTTGTTTCTAATTTTGCTATCCAGAGTGATTCTGTGGTATTTCAATCACGTATTACCTTTGTTCTTTTATCCTTTGCTATCTGTCTTATTTACGTTTGTTTTCTCCTTCAGTAGGTTCGTTATTTATATTAATTTCTTTAAGGTATTATAATTTCTTATATTTCTCATAACGACGAAGCTCAATCTCCCATACTTTTGCTTCTATTTTAATCTGCACTTTTGTGTCTATATTGACTATGATGTTTCCAATGATAGTTCCATTTTATTTTCTGTATCTGTTTATCATCTATTCATTATAACATTTTTTCTTGTGTCCTTTATATTATTTTTTATTTTTTTATCATGACAGACATTTCTTCCTGGCATTTTATATTTATCATATTTCAACTTTTTGATATCTTTCACTTTCTGTTAAGATTTCCTTTGTTCTCGCTTTATGTCTTTTCTATTCATCATAAGTTCATGCAACATATCCGTTACCATATTTATCCTATTCTTTTTTTTCTGTGGTAGTCTTATAACCTGTTTGTTTTTCTCAAAAATGTCATCCGTCTCCACGCCGATTCTGTTTTTCTTGTTATCTTCTGATGCATAATCGTCAATGTCCATCCAGTAGGTGTTCAGTTCGTTTGATACATTTGTTTGTTCGTCAGCTGTTTTCTCGGTGTCGTTCTTATCATCTACAGGTTGTACGACCTTCGTTGTCCTTTAGTGAAAGCGATGATATTTTTACTTTATTTTCGCTTTTTAAGATAAACTAATCTTGCACTTTTATTATTATCATTAGTTTTCTTAACTACAGAAACTTTTCCCTTAGCACTAGTAATAAACTTCAATGTCGGTATAGAATAACTTTTCGTTTACGAACTTGCTTTATTACTTTGTTTACTCAACTCACTGAGTATGAGTAAATGAACCAAATAATAAAAATATAGTAAAGCTCAATTTTCGATATATTCGGATATATTGGAGATGCAGTTTGGTTTTTCTTTGATTGAAATCAGTCAACAACTGTTGGCGCTACTTTGAGGCGTTTTTATGGAATCCTTGATACATTTCTGAGAAGTCATCCAACTGAGGTACCCCGGTATTTGTATACATATCCTCAATTAGCGAAGAGCTTCAAATTTGTATTCACGTTAGATCTCAAGCGAGAAATTTCGCCTAGGCGTCTTCAAAACTGAACACCATTGTTTGCCCCCTCGTCGCCATACTTCTAAAATTCTTTCCGTTTCAGACGCCCTTTCCAATAAAAGCTTGAAATTAAAAGCAATTTCTCCAATTGGCTTCTCTGAATGGCACCGAAATCGAAAGCAACGGCAATAAAATACCAGTCGATCGACGGCTTGACAATTCGTCGAGTAGAAGGTGAAACCTTTCACTGAAGTTGAACGTACACAGCTAGTCAACGAAAGTGGCATTCCTATGAAGACCGAAATGACTGAGAGAATGATTGATTAATCACACGTATATAGCTTCGTACGGGATAATTTGAGAATTGTTCAAGTTAATTTTCAAGTGTCTTGATACGTAATATTGCTTAGAGTACATGGTATTTTCATTATGGCTGATGATATATGATATTGTTCTATGATATATGATAGCGCTTCAGATCTATTGTGACAGATTATCCTATTGACATTTAAGGATCTGTGAAAACATAGAGCGATGATTTTTAGTTACGTCATTTAGAACTACAATCTTGTGCTCCAAAAATTACAGAAGGTGGCCAAATTACTAGAATCAGTACTCATATTTAAGAAATATCTAGTTCAAAACAAGTATTTGATAAACAAAGTGGTTAAAAATGTCTCGTATTATTTTTCTTTATTCTTTGATAAAACAAGAGGAACACTGAAAACTTTCCTCGTTTTGTTAGTTAAACGATGCTCCTCCTCATTTGGTTATTAATAGAGAGCGGATTTTATGCAAATTACATGTTTTTACCAAATTTGGACAAGGATCCATATTTCACAGTGTTCTGACATATTTTTATATATTTTCGTGATTTACCTTGATTCCATATATCATGTATCATCCATGGGTTGTGATTCAAATAATTGAAAACCCGGTATGTATATTATACATAACCTAATATTCTGAAGAGATTAACAGTGAAGAAAATCTTTAGGTATTTGTGTCGTGAATAGGAATTATTGTTTAACTTTAATTCAATTATTAGCCATACCTTATTTTTCAACTCAAATGACTTGATGAATGGTAATAGTTTTCGGGCATTTTTGAGCTCATTGTTATTTTCACAACAAGTATTCCGAATCATTCAGTTTGAAATCAATTAGGTAAAAACAGTTTAAAAACGTTGAAAGTGTAGTTTAAAGCGAAATGCACCGAACCACATCCAAGGATAACACCATGGATAGAGATAGTTCATTTTGCTAAGCATGTTTGAAAATTTTGATTACAGTATATTCAAAAAATATGAGTAAGGAAAACGCATTCCCTTCATTATGTCTTTATTTTTTCTTTGATTCCAAAGATCAAGGATTTGGATAGGATGATCTTCATCCCTAAATTGTGCAATAAACACCCTAGTAAAAAAACATGGATCACTTCTGGAATTTCAAAATCTTGTGAGCGACAACTCGTTAGAGACTTCCATAGAGGAAATATATCAGTATTTATTGCTGGTTATTCTAAAAGAATGGCGGATGAAATTTTCATAAGAAATGCAACCAATAAGGGTAGAGCCACCTGGCAGGTCATAAATAAATACGCAAATAAATCCACGTAAAATCAGTGTGTTCTCGATAAGCTGAGTAATGGAACTGACAGTGCATGTGAGGCGTTGAATAAAGTTAACCAACATTTCATTAACATATGCCAACGGATAACCAATGGGACATACCTCAATCCGATAGACAAAATCATGCATAGTGATGCAATATTCCTCAATCCTGCAACACCTTTAGAGATTTATAACCATAAAATCTCTAAAGGATACCGCTTCATTCGGCTTCGATGAAATCCTAGTGAAACTCATCAAACTCATTGCCCACATCATATCAGACCGTCTGTGCCTTATTGTAAATCGAAGCATTCAGAACGGAATATTTCCCAAAAAACTAAAATGTGCGAAAATAGTTCCAATTTACAAGACCGGAGATAATACTAATATCAATAACTATAGACTAATTGAAATTCTAAATAACTTTAGTAAAATAATAGAAAAATAATTTTTAATAGATTGCTTCATTTTTGGAGAAAAAAATTATTCTTTCAGAGTCGCAAAACGGCTTTAGGAAGAGGAAAAACACAATCAGAGCTATATACATGGTAATATGTGCAACTTTGGAGTACCTAAATGAAAACATGCCTGTGATAGCAATGGCTCTAGACCTAAGTAAGGCTTTTGGCAGCGTAGAAAAATATATTCTTTTAAAAAAGCTCGAGTGCTGTGGAATACGTGTAGTAGCATTAAAAGTGTTGGACAGCTATCTTTCAGATAGGGTTCAATATGTTGCAATGGCAGCAATTGCTGGAAATATGCAAGCCTCCGAAATGTCGAGAACAAGAAGGGAAGTTCCTCAAGAATCGATTCTTGGACCCTTACTTTATATTCTTTACACCAATGACCAGTATATAACAAATGTTATAATGAGTGTTAGTAATCTAGAACAACTAAAACATAGAGTTTCAAATAATTTAATAGCCTTGGAAAAATACTTTCTATGAATAATCTGAAATTTTATACCAAGTAAACCCAGCTGTTATATTCTTCGTTCAACAAAGTTTGTGGAAAAATCTCCGTAGCCCACAGCGGAGAAGATATTAAGTCTGTTGAGGAGATGCAATTCCTGGGTGTGACCATCGATTCTAAGATTGATTGGTCCAGCCATGTACAACGTCTGGCGGATGTATTGGCGTGCTATTCTTATGCACTAAGAATTATTACATCACATGTTAATCTCAGAACTGCCATCGTGTCTTATCGAGCTAATGTGGAGTCTCGGATCCGATACGGAATTGTCTTTTGGGGCAACTCTAGAGAGGCGTCTCGTCTCTTCAAACTCCGAAAGAGATACCTAGGTATTTTCAATGAAATGGAACTATGTTATTTAGATTTTCACTATATTAACAAAACTATGACCGTTTTCACCACACTGTGGCTTCAACAAATAGACACAAACTAATGAACGCAGTTATTCCATATATATTAGTCGTATTTCCTACTTGATATTACAGTAGGTACAAATACAAGGGGTATGTTGGAAAACCCATCACAATTGCTTACTTTATAAATTGAAAAGATTGGAGGTTCCACCAAGATATGAACTCGGATCGCTGGATTGATTCATTGAAAATATGTATATCGATTTTCATCAAGTAACGACCTTCTCAATCAACTTATCAAAAGAGATGCTCAAGATCGATTTTGCACTTGAGATAGACTGAAAGCTGTAAGGACTATTTCATCAAAATAACTTACTTACACTGCCCTCCTTATATATTTACGAAGAAATCATGTTTGTCAGAACTCTGATCTATTCCATAGAAGTAACACGATTATATGACTCGTAATAAAGAGAGCTTGATATCTACGAAATCAATCGTACTTACTTACAGAAAAATGCACATCATATGATAATGAAAAGGACGAATAAATTACCTGCTAAAATACGCAATGAGCAATCAGCAAAACTGAAAAACCATGTACATAAACTTCTAGTAGAAACAGCTCCGTACAAGTTACAAGATTTCTTGAATGCCAAATTTGACTGAAGTTAAAACAATATTCAAATCGCTGTTCACGTTATTCAAGTTTATAGTCTTACATTTGAATTGTGGAGGCCGTTACTTGATGTAGATCCATGATATAAATGAGATAAAAACACAAGGTTTAACTTTAATCTACACTTTATTTGAAAAAATTCGACGACGTTTCGCTGACACAGCAGCTTTATCAAGAATGAAAAATAGAATGAAGAGTATGGTATTATAAACAAATCGTAGAACAAGTTGGATGAATAACAGGAAAATCCACACCGAGTCATTGTACAGTTAGTATGAAAGGTAATAAAACTAATTAAACAAGTTAAGTAGGGGTGAGTAATTCAAATCTACCTGTTCATTCAAAAGCTTGTCCGAATGTTTGTATCTATTTATTTCTAATGCTTCTAGGAGATCTAATTTTGAACTTTTGATTTTATATGTAATATTTCAAAGTTTTTATTGAATGAATGGTTTTCTTTTATAAGGTGGTTTGAATAATTTGAATCAGATTTATTTTTATCGAAGCTACATTTCATTCGGACAAGCTTTTGAATGAACAGGTAGATTTGAATTACTCACCCCTACTTAACTTGTTTAATTAGTTTTATTACCTTTCGTACTAACTGTACAAAGGCTCGGTATGGATTTTCCTGTTATTCATCCAACTTGTTCTACGATTTGTTTATAATACCATACTCTTCATTCTATTTTTCATTCTTGATAAAGCTGCTGTGTCAGCGAAACGTCGTCGAATTTTTTCAAATAAAGTGTAGATTAAAGCTAAACCTTGTGTTTTTATCTCATTTATAGTCTTACCTTCATACATCTATTTATTTAATTGAGATTTTTCTGTTGATTGTAAGTCCAAACTATCTATAACGTGATTGCATTTTTTATTTGACATGTTTTACGCCTTTGGCATGATTTGTTGTTCACTTTTATATTTACAAGTTTAAATGAATGAATATCTATCTATGTTTTTCTTTATTGTGGAGGTGAAACGCCTTTTTGACTGCAACAGTTAGTTTTCAATCGTCGCCTAGTATATTGGAATAAAGAGGAATATCCTGTAAAATTTTTGTAGTTGATGAAAAGGCTTCAAATAATTTGAGTTCCATTCCATGCATTTTTTCAATCTGTCAGGTGTATCTCCCGTAAAACTTGTGTACTTAATTAAGTATTTAATCAGTGGTCCATCAAAAATGCCCGCTGTTATCTTTTTTGCACTCAGTTCTGGAAATTATTGCGATAAGTTAAGGGAACAATTTCCATTTTTGTTAAGAGATTTAACAATTTGTTTTAAGAGCCCTAATTGTAGATACAACTGAGGCAAAATTATGCGACTCCTGCCTACTAACGATGAATTCATCAATAATAAAAAACAAACAAGTACTGTGTTTTAAGGAATTTTACTTAATAAAGCCTCCCAAATATGAATGAATTCATCACGTTTTGTTGTCTTGGATTCATAGCTTGCCGAGTAAGCCAATCCTTTTTAACTCAGTGTTGATTTTTAGCCCTACTATCCCACAATCAGAGATAACAGGGATACTGTTTTGGCCTAAAAGAAAGTTGACCATTATTAAATCGACACGTGTGAGCCAGTTGTTTTCTGTATAGTTATTTTTTTTCAAAACCGAAGCAATAAATGTATATTCCTCTCTTACTTTAGTAGAATGTGCAATTGGCAATTACCCTAATTTATTCCCATTTTGTATATTGTTATTTTTCTCTTCTAATATATAATTATTATGAAAAATCATATGTGTTTCATAGACTTTCAAAAGGCTTTCGACCTGGTGAAACACGATAAACTAATAGAAATTCTCAGGTCTGGTAACATAGACGACAAAGACTTGAGAATCATGCATTTACAACTTGCGATACGCAGATGACATGGTTATTCTAGCAGATAGCGCTGAAGCACTACAACGCCTAATGAACCGAGTGATGATAACATGTAAAGAATTTGGAATGAAACTAAATACAAAGAAAACAAAAACGATGGCTATCAGCAAACACCAAAACAGAAAGGTCGGAATTAGGGTCAACGGAACAGAATTAGAACAAGTAACAAAAATAACATACCTACGAAGTAGCCTTGATGAAACTTGGGAGATAAAAAGACGCCTGGAAAAAGCACGAGCTATATTTTATAAAATGCAAAAAATACTATGCAACTGCCAACTAAATATCTCATTAAGAGTTCGAATACTGAAATGCTACGTTTTCTCCACCGTGCTATATGGCATAGACAATAACGGAAACAACAGAAAAGAGAATAGAATCGTTCGAACTTTGGTGCTACCGAAGAATGCTCAGAATATCTTACATGAGTCATACGACAAACGTAGAAGTTATGCAGAGGATGAGAAAGGATCGAGATCTTGTGCAGATAATAAAAGAAAGAAAGACGCAATATTTCGGTCACATTATGAGAAACCAAAAGTACGAACTGCTTCAACTTATCATCGAAGGAAAAATCAATGGCAAAAGGGGACCGGGAAGAAGACGCAACTCCTGACTTAAGAACTTACGTCAATGGACTAATATGAGCTCTATAGAATTGTTCAGAGCTGCAACAAATAAAATTGGGCAAATGTAATCGCCAACGTCCTTAAGGATAATGCACCGTAAGAAGAAGATGAAAAATCATTACACAATATTAAGAGAAGCTGGTTTCGAGTAACGGAATTTCGGTAAGTGTTTGTAAGAACAACTAATGGAAAATTCTTGAACTACCCTAGAAGTAGGCACTAGGCATGTTGAATGAAATGAAGTTACATCATATCATCAGTAGATTAACACAAACTTGAACATATAAAATTTTAAATGTTTGCAATTTTCTTTGCTTGCTTCAATCTTTTCCGCCATTGACTATACACTGGATGGACTAATGATTCGACAATTTGGTGTACCATCTTGGTAAAAGATGATTAGGTGTTGCATAGTTCTTTGATCTTGCACGGACCAGATTTCGAGACAAATCTCGTTCCTTTTTTTTTGTGAAGGGTGATGAGTATCTCAACGAGCGCATAATCTAGACGTAAAAATAAACTATTTCGATTAATTCAATCAAAGCATGTGTTTCAAATACTACCCCGACGTGAATAGAATGGTGTTTATTATATTGTCGTTCAATATAGAAATAATAATAAATATTTTTGAAGAGATTTGTAAATAGATGAGAGTGTTGTACTTATTGAGATTTGAATGAGATTCGAAAATATACGGTAAATATGAAAAAAATGGAGTGGAGGAGAAGGTGTACAGCTAATTTTATTGCAACAATATTTTTCATTACTTTCCTCTCGTTCGATTTATTCGATTCGGAAGTATGTCCAGTCTATATAGGCAAATTCATATTAGCTTTGTGCAAAATGGCGGAGGAGCCAGGAACATATTCTTCATCATAACAGTAAATGACGAATGCAAAAGAAGAAATATATAAGTAGGTACTTTTAAAGAATGTTCAAGGACGCTTCTTCGTTGATTATATTTTATATGTTTGTATTGAGATTGAAGAAGATACTCGAGGAGAAGGAAAATTATTAACTATTCAACCTTCCGTAGAATGTTAACTATCCTTTCTGGAAGGAGCTGGTTTTCCGATCCACCCTTCAAATTCACCGTCAACCGGGGCCACAGAGAAGTGGTACGGCCAGTTGTCACGAATTGGAGCAATGGACTGCAGTTTTGGTCTTATTGGACCTCGTCAGCACTGCCCACCTATTCAAAACAACCAGTCCATACCGCGCCTACTTCATCTCGATTCGTTGGAGCGCAATGAAACATGCGTATGTTATTGCGCCATCTAACGGACCGACACCGAAGCTACACACACCACCGCGCCACGGGCAAACCATGAAAACGAAGAGTAGATGAACAGAAAACCTCTAACAGTCACACTAGTTTGACTATTCACTGCAACGCTACATACAGTGTCTGCAAGAATACGGTATGTCGAAGACCAACGTTCCTGATTCATGCTAGTTGTCACCCGGAGGGGGGAACGGAAAACCAGCTCCCTCAAGGAAGGATATTTAAAATTCTACGGAAGGTTGAATATTGTTCCTTGAATAAAATTCTTCATTATGTGAACACATACAGCGGTAATTTCGCGGGTTATGATTGATTAGATTTGAAAAAATATATTGTCTTATTCTCGCCACATCGACCACAACAGAAAGCACATTCTTATCATCTTTCCTTGCAACAGTTCAACGCATTTTCAACTAACACGTAATTCTGTTAGGGTAGATTTTAGCACTTGGGAATTAAAAAAATGAAAACTGAATATTAGGTATTGTTCTAATGTAACACGACACTGATTGACAATAATAATAAATGGAGAATTGAAGCAGACGATATTTCTGACTTTTTCGAACTTAATCTGTATTTTGAGAAAATAAATTTTATGTATGAGAGAGCTAAATAATCATATACAACATGTTTTCTGGGTAAGTACCGTTTTGATATTGGAAAAAACCCGCAGAGAAAACGCAACAATTTTTATTTGAAAGCCATTTATATAATCTTTTTTCTACCTAATTTCCTTCAACATTGAGACGCTTGTTACAACGTTATATCAGTCTTGGAATACCCATTTCATGAAAGTCTGCCGCCTGGTTACTTAACCGCTGCATCACAAGTGTTTTGACTTCTTCATCGCTTTGAAGACACTGACTGCCCAGGTGTTTCTTCAAGAGCAGAAAAAGATGGTAGTCACTGACCGCCACCTTTTTGTCCACTTCCGTCATCAAACTTTCTTTAACGATCTAGAGACGCCCACTCCGTTGTTCATCATGCACATTTGTGCGGCTTTCTTAAGATTCTCACACCCACTGCCTAACAGTTTCATTGTTCGTGATGTTTTGTTCATAAACTGCACAGATCTTACGGAGAATATCGATTGGTTTTAGGCCTTCAGCAGTAAGATATCTTAAAATAACCCGTACTTCACAGTTGGCTGGACTCACGATTATCGGAGGCATCTTAAACACTTAGTAAGCAACATAAACAATGAACAATCATACTGCAATGGCGTCAGTGCGTATACAGGAGATGTAGCAACTCAGTGCACAGGGCTGAACGCCGAACGCAGCGCTGCGCCCACTGTGTGGCAAAACAGTATCAACTATAAAAATACGCTCCGCATATCACAGGTGTTACCATAGATAATAGTTTTATTTTTTCCGTATCTGACACGCTGAAAGTTGCAGGTAAAATAGTGGATATATTGTTGGTGACACGTGAAGTTCTCTACAAAAATCATGAATACATTTTACCTACGAAGTAAGTACCGTTCTTCAGTTGCCAGTATTTTAAAACAAAAAAATACATATACACTGCGCCAAGAGATTAAGGCACAATTTCAATAATTCAATTCATTTCTATTCTGGTAGCTACTAATTGTTAGCACACGTTTTTTCGTATATGTCCGGACATATCCCAACAAATTTCGATGATTTTACTTGACACACATGTTCCTTTCAAGGGGATTAGAGAGACCCTGTCAACTGCTTCCAGAATGATCTGCAGATACAGGAAAAATGGTAGTAATGAAAGGAGACCTGGGAAAGGGCGACTTCGGGCAACAACGGCAACCCTCGACCATTATTTAAGAATTTCCTAGTTAGGATAACGGTGCGCTACTGCCAGGCACCTTCAAAAGCAGCTTCGTCAGAACTTCTTCTTCTTTTCTTCATGAGCCTGTAGTCATCCAGTCTCCTCTCTGCCCTTACAAGCGGAGCGGTCCTGGGCGAGCTGCATCCACTCTCTCCCCGTGATCCTCCGGATGTGATGTGACAAGATGTCGTCATCGTGTCTGGGCCCTTCTTACGCTACGCTGCGTCGTATGGGATCACCAAACCAGCAGTCGCTTGGTCCATCTGTCGTCGCTGTTACGCGCTAAGTGTCTCGCCCATCGCCATTTCAGCCCGGCAGCAGTCGTCACTACGTCCTCAATCTTAGTCTTTTGTCGTATGACGTAATTTCTGACTCGATCACAAATTTTTATGTCCAGCATGCAGCGCTCCATCGCCTTCTGTGTCACTCTCAGCTTTTCCACACCTCTTCTTGTCAGTGTAATGGTCTCTATACCATATGTCATAACCGGTAGGACACACGCATTATATGCTTTTCTTGTAAGATTTATTGGTAACTTCCTATCCTGAGAATGTGTTTTAGATTGCTGAATGCTGCCCAGGCAAGTCCTACTCTTCTGTTTAGATCTGTCGTTTGATTTTCGCTGCGAAGCTGGATTTTGTAACCAAGGTAGACATAGTCTTTTACGTTCTCAAAGGCTCAATTTTTCACCACAATTATATTTGGCGAACGGGTCATGACTTTTGTTTTACTTAGGATCATCTAAGGCCGACTTAGGGGATATAGTGGCTACACTGTTTTTCGACTTCCCCCGTATCACCCGGACCTGAATCCGATGAAGTTGTTATGAACTTCTATGATGCAATATGTCGCAGAGCGGAATGTGAAATTTGACTTGAAAACTGTAGAAACTCTTTGTGATGACTTTTTCAATTCATTTTCGATAGACGAATGGAAAAGTAGTTACACGGCAAGAAATTTTATAATTCCTTTGAAGACAAGGAGCCAGCAACGGACATTGCTGTTGATGACTCAATAATACATTTACAGGCTGGAAATGATACAGATAATGAAATTTTCTCAGATACTAATGACGACATCTTTTTTGATGTGAATAAATCATTTCTATGAAGACTACGCCACCTGAATTACATTTTTGTCAATTATATTTGAGAAATATTTCTAAAAATGTGTTACATTTTGTGCAATGAAAATGATTCAACTAATTACCTTCATTATGATAACCTAGATATAAACGAAATTACTTAAATTAATGATCTTTCAGGCACTTGTCGTTAATAATATATCTATTAATAGCAGTTATCTATGCGACACAGATCATCTAAGTAGCATTAACTCACATTTCATCAGAAAATCGCAACTGGTCTGAAATTCCTTATCTTAATTCGTGACCATCGTTTTCCGTTCAAATTAATACCTTACTCCGAATACTTTCTTTGTTTGTATTTGGTCATACTCCAAATATTCGCGACAATTTTTCCTACGTTTGTGATACTGTACAATAAATATATTCTAGAAGATCATGTGGCACCATTTGCAGCAAACATGGGTAGAAACTTTGTGTTTATGCAAAATATTGAAATCACTTTTATGGAGTGGCCTGCACGAAGTCCAGACATCAATGATATGGAATATGTCGGGGAATGAGGTTCGGAACAGACGAAATGCTATAAGATCATTGATATTGAGTATGAAGATATCATGCAATTATTCTCGCGAGAGGTAAAAAGATTTGAGTTTTCGATTTTGTGCGTTAATTTCTTGTATACGGCCAGTATATACAGTATATTCCGTCCGGTATTCAATACAGCTGTCTCGTCTTGAGAACATACATGAACAAACGTGAAAAAATCACGACTACAAAACAATGCTGATATATTATTTCCACAAATGTCATTGGGCGTCATTAAGTCCTTTGTGTCTGAACAAATCGCTGTGTCAAATCCCGCATTTCACATTCGGTTATTTGTAGCACATCGCACTCAGATGTGAATTTATGAAAAAGCCCATTCCATTCGACAGATTCATCCAATTATCCCGTGCCGTTGCCAGTGATGACTTGCAAGTGACAAAAGTGTCACCTATTGATGGCTCGAAACGGCAAAAAAGCGGACCGCTTCAGTCGTTAGCATTAATATCGTGGATAAATCGGTTAAATGCGGCATGAAATGATTGAAAGATTTCGGAACGGCAGAGAGATAATCGGACGCAGAATTAATTGAATTTCGACTGTGGCGTGAAAAACTATAACGAAGTAATTTTTGGGCTATTCGAAAATGTGGTGTTCGACCGATGTGCTACAATGATTGAAATGCAGACGATTTAATTGAATATTCCGAAATGAAAAATCTTAAATCGAGATAGAATATCGATACTTCTGATTTTAACTTGATAAATGTATGAACGATGATAGTATACGCCTGATCAAATATGAATCTACCCAACGTCCGTTTTGTTACTGTATTAGGCGAAGAAGAGAGCAGTGTATATTTCAATTAAATGTTACTTTATCCAGAAAATTTAGGTGAAAGTGAATTTTAATTGACATGTAATTCCAATTGTTAACATAATCAAGGTAATTGTATTGGCTGACAGGAATTAAACCCAGTAGAATTAGCAGTGAAACTCAAGATGCTGGGTAAGGCTGTTAGTTTTGAAGATGCAGGCTGTTTTATGAATCTGAGCCCAATGATTTAGTCGCTATAACTGTTGAATGTTGTGATCGATTAATGTCAAATTTGGTACAACTGTCCATACATCAAGAATTTACTAATTTAATTAATGGAATATTCCAAAGAGGGACTAGGAAAAAGTAATTTCCCATCAAATATGGAATTGAACACCCTGTACATGGTTTTTCGGGAAATTTTCATTCTCACCGAAGTCACAACAGAAATATCCATCTATCAACAGATTGTTTTCAACTGTCGCAATCGATCAGAGGAAGTTATGGTGAATCGAAAACTATTTCGCGTCTCCGTTACGACCCTGTCTATGTAAGATGAAATGTCAAAACGCAGATATTCTAAAACATTTTGTCGAAGATTCGATATTATTTGAATGAAATGAATATGTGCGAGTGTTTTGACTTTCATATGGAAGAGAAATGTTTTTGAAAAATCGAGAACCCCAACAGAAAAGGAATCGAGAAGAGTAGAACTGATAGAAAAAATCAAGAATAAAAACGAATTACAATAAATGTTCATTTTGCAGTTGTCAACCGTAAATGATATCGGGTTCATTTCTTACCTGTTCACATGCCTCAGTGAGTATATGTATCTATTGTACTCTATCCAATAACTCTTCACTGTAAGCAAATGATTCCAAACATCTAGAAAAAATATAGTCTAGGCACGTCAAATCCAGTGATCTCTCAGGCCAGTTATGAAACACACGTCTTCCAAACCAGTGCAAGGGATATATAGTGTTGAGAATATCAATAACGTTTGTTCTATGTTTGACAGGTGTTCTGTCATTCTGGATGTAAGCTCCCCCTCGTGTCGATGTTCGCATTTGCAATATTATTGGGCAGTTCATCAACCAGAAAATCATGGTAAGCGTCACCTTTCAAGAGTTCTGGTGAAATGAATGATCCAAATAATTGGTTATTGTAGAACCCATACCACACATTAACCGAAAATCTTTAGGAGTTCCGCCTTCTTACCCTTGGATTGTCTCTGGACCACACATGTAATTGTGACGTGATCTATGAATACAATTCTGTAGATGCAAGGCCGATGGTGTAGTATCCATCTACAAAGTCAGCCTAGAGTCTCTTTTCTCTAAAGTTTGAACTGGCTGAGGATGATATGGATGTAGACGATGTTTTTTTGATTCTATACAAACTTGGCAACGATTGACACCAATTCTCAAGGCCATTCGACGAACACTAATTATTGGGTTCTCTCTATTTTACCAATTACACAATTTTCTCTTGCATTTTCCAAGGCGATCCTTTCTCTTGTCGACTTCGAAGGAAATTTACCATTTTCATGCAATAGTCGGGAGAGAGATATAAACAAAAGTTCGATGATTTAGAATTTTACCTTCTTCGATATTTTTTGATTGAGGAGGTCGTTACTTGATGAAAATCGATATACATATTTTCAATATTGTGCCAAAACGTCGACTGATTGTATAATTAATGCTTAATGCTTAATTCCACCAATTCGAAATAAATCTATAGAATTTACCAATCACTTGAGATTTAGGCACAATATTTTACCTTCTTCAGGACTAAGTTAGGAGATCTGTATATACCTTAGTTCTGAAGAAGGCAAAATATTGTGCCAAAACGTCGACTGAATGTATGAATAAAGATCTTTGAAAAAAAGTGGCTTAATTTCACCTATTCGAAATAACTCTATAGAATTAACCGATCACTTGAGATCTCTAAAAATTCCGATAAATGCTAAATTAGTATCCTTTGATATAATTAATCTCTATCCGTCTGCACCCTGCCATGATATCAAAGTCACAATTAATCAACAACTTCAATCCAATAGTATATTAAGCCCCACTCATATAGAAGAAACGATGTCAGCTGTAAACCTATGTCTGCAACAAAGTTATTTCAAGTTCAGTAATAAAATTTATAGTTTGAGTTTTAGTGAAAGTTTCAGTGAAAAAATTTCAACGTTAATGCGTTAATTTGAGTGTTGAATGTGGATTGTTTAAAAATGTTTGATTTTTCTCTACTTGTTGCTCTTTCTGTTTTGTTTTCCCACTTGAATTGAGTTTATGCTATGTGTATATTTTCCATAATTTCATTTATGTAAGTCAGTTTTTAATTCCCCATATACAAACCCAAAAGGTTTCTATGAATTGTTCTGATATATTTGCTCTTTTTCTTCATGTATTTTTGAATGAGCTGAATATATCTATTATTATTATTAGAATACATCAACAATTATATGGTTTACCTATGGGGTTTCCATTGTCTCCTTTACTAAGTGAAATATTTATGACAAATTCAGAAAATAGAATTTTAGTTCCTCCAACATCCTTATTAAGAATGTATAATTATGGAAAAGATATGTAGATGATATCTTGTGTATTTGGATTGGCCCATTTGTGCCCAGATAGCTTTCTATTTCTTTATCCGCTGTCGATTTTGAGAATGAAGTTCAAGTTTTAAAATTAATTGCTGAGAACAACCAAAATTAATTGGTTCCTTAATATAAGACAAAAACGACATCAACTTCTATAGCAGGGCATTTATCTGTTGTATACTGTGAAATCCAATAGAAAATTTACAATTAACTATATTCCTAATACTAGCAACAACTAATTGTTGAAAACAACAAGATATATAACAGATTACACATAAATAATATTAACACTATCAGCACCTATAAAAAGAATTTGGCTTCATTGTTAGTTAATAATAAAGATGAAATAAAATTATTAGATAAAAGCGGAGTATATAAAATACATTGTAGTGAATGTGAGACATTCTATAAAGGTCAAACCGGAAGATGCATCGAGAAGAGAGTTGAAGAACATAAAAGATCTATTCTCCAAAACAAAAACTCCACGGGTTTTTCGGACCACTGCATCAACAAAAATCATTTTATAGATTTCGAGAATGTCGAATTCTGTTTTCCATTGTATTTAAAAGCATACCACTTCTGTACCACAATTCGTCACTACTCTGTCAATAGTGGCACTCACCCAGTAACCCCCATTTCACAAATAGTCACTACTCTGTCAATAGACTCACCCAGTAACCCCCATAATGTCACTAGTGAAATAATATTAGATTATATTTCTTCAGTGGAGACAAAAATTTTATGAAACGAATATTGATCCCTTTATGAAATCTTAGCCTTATTACAATTTGCTCGTACTTTAAGTCCACATCATAGAAAGAAATTCAATTTGAAACAGTAACGGGTAAGACTCCCAATTCTACAACTACAAAAAACTTATTTGTTGAACGGGCAATTACTATTATTTCAATACGGTTGTTCACAGGTTATTTCTATTAAAGAACGCCACATTCCTATAGATTTTTTAAAGGATAATTGAAATGGGTATACAATGAAATTAAATTGAAAATAACCGATGATTCCCCACGTACAACGGTAGGTGATCCTACAGTTGAACGGTTTTTTTCACTCAAGCTATTACATGCACCGCCCAAAATATTCGGGCGATTGTTTTTGCAACAATTTCCGAAAGAACAGCCAGTCGATTGTCTTCATTTCGGTATGTCTATCTATCCGTTAGTCACGTACCTAATCAATTTCGTGGTTTGTTACTCAAATTATTTTAACGAATAGATCTGCGTTCTTTCCGTGATTCTATTACGAGTACACTTAGGTGTTGTGAGAAAAATAGCCGGCGACGAACCCTAACGGTTTTAATTTTCACAACTTGATAGCGTAACATATTTAGGATCATGTGATAGTCCGGTCAAATTAGGTGAATTGAAATTAGAAGGTACGTAAATTTATATCCAGATGAAAATGAGTGAATTAGTTCAAAACATGATGAAAAGTAATATATCAAAATTCCTAATCGTTCCAGTCCTCGAAAAATTTTACATGAGGTCGACGTTCTAAAAATAAGTTGTAGCGTTTTTATTAAGACGATAAGTTTTATTATCTCAAACAAACATTGTAGACTCAAAGTTATCTATATAAAATGCATCAATAGTTATTTTCCCAAGAGCCACTTTTTCTGAGATGATACGATTCAAAACGTTGTAAGTAATAATAATAATAAATTCATTCAGAAATAGGATAACCTAATATACAAATCATTTTTATATTCTGAAACGTTATCTATATAAAATGCATCAATAGTTATTTTCCCAAGAGCCACTTTTTCTGAGATGATACGATTCAAAAAGTTGTAAGTAATAATAATAATAAATTGATTCAGAAATAGGATAACCTAATATACAAATCATTTTTATATTCTGAAACCAAACGTTATTAAGTGTTTGAACAAAAGAATTAAACAAGATCTTTCTCCAATATATAAACTCTCATTTTTTTTATGAATGAGTTCAAAGTTCGTGAATATATATATATATATATATATATATATATATATATATATATATATATATATATATATATATATATATATATATATATATATATAGTTTCTGGAGAATTATTTGCTGAAACAGAAGGCTTGGCAGTTGCGATCCAGGATCAGGTTGTTTTCAGGAGGAATTATAGAATACACATCATAAAACAAAATATAGATGATTCTTGCCGTAGATGTTTCTGTTCTTCAGAAATAGTTTTTCATATATTATCATCTTTAAACTTTATTTTGATAAAACAATTCTTTGCAACAGAGCTGTAAAACACAATAGACCAGATATCATTCTTACTGATAAACAGAATTAAATAACATATACAATTGATATTGCTATACCCGACACACATAATACACAAAATAAATACAATGAAAAAATTTCTGAATATATGATGTTCGGCGACGAGATTAAAAAATGTGGAAAATTAAAAAATTTTTATTCTACCGATTATTATTTCCACAACAGGTGTTATTCCTAGGAATCTTCACAAAAGAATTGAGATTTTGGGTCTGAAGAAAATTTCTTTGAACAGTTACAAAAGATAACAGTCATCAAATCTTGTAATATTCTTCGTAGGTTTCTTTCCGAAAAAAGTAATTAAGTAGAGTCATAGGTTTTCTCTTTAGTTTATATTGCTCAGAATCTCATTTCATATTTTATTTATTTCTTTATATAAATGTAATATAATTAACTGACAATTTTGTCATATTTATATTCAGAGCAGTATTCTATTCGATCGTTCACCACTTCACACAAAGGAAACTTTTAATGAGTAACATTCAGTGTTACTTGACCAAGGTCCGTACACTAGATTTTTCCGGGGAGAAAGCCTCTGACACAACTTGTTGGTACATTGATATCATTGGCTGATGATGCTATAGTATGTATATATTCTGGTAGATTGATTTATTCTCATAATATTTAACGTTTTCCCAATATATAATTGTTCCAGGATATGTTTCGATTATAATCATTGCCTGGCAATGGTATTAATTACCGGGTGGTGGATTTATATTTTTTCATGAAATCAGTTTGATTGCATGAACAGATATATGGGCAACTTGTCGGGGTGAAACCCCCTATATATATTATCATAGGTCTGCAAAAGCTTCGGTACTGAGCTACAGGGTGTTGAAGTTTCCGGAAAAATTCATTCTTTCTTCAAAACTTCTGCAGTTTTCAAAATATTCAGCCCGAATTTATAATGCAAGCTATTTTTTTACAGCCTCCATCATTACACGTCCTAAATTTTAACTAGAATTCAGAAGGTATTTTCTTTTCCGAGGCTATGTTTTCTTTTGCCCTTTCAAACTTTTTTGTAGTACGGCACTGATCATTCTAAAGCTGAATCCTTCAAAATAGGCGTTTCCGAATCGATGTGGGGAAAACTATTAGGTGTCCGTCTTTCTAGCCAACTGGCATTTTGGAATAAATCCTACTTCCAAAAAAATGCGGAAAATTTATCCATTCAGAAAAAAACAGTGACACATAGTGACCTCTAGTCAACCTTGTGCCAATGTGAAAAAGGACATGAAATGTTCAAGAAACAGTCAACCACGAGTTTTTCATCAAAATGTTCAGTGAGAAACAAGAGGAACACAGCTACGAGGTGGTGCTGAATAGCCAAGTCTGTTCATTAGTTTGTATCTATCTGATGAAGCCACAGTGTGGTGCAACCGGTCATAGGTTCGTTAATATAGTGGAGATCTAAATGCCATAGTTTTATTTCATTTAAAATATGTTTATCGATTTTCATCAAGTAACGACCTCCTCAATCGAATTAAGATCATCGATTTTACTAGGAAAGATTTCATACTTAATCCATAAAAACTGAAATTAGGATCCATTCTTCAAAGTATTCTAGCCAATGATACTGGTGGTCTAAGTATAAAGAAAGACTCCGCATGTTTTTTATGAGAAATCACTACAGACGGCAACGTATGCGTATATAAAATAATTTTCCTCATAAGAGTTGAACGAATATGAGATTACTTCTCACCACAATTCGTGAGGTAGCAACTCATGAATATCTCCCAACTATGTTTCACTCTCCAATAAAAACAATGAAATACAATGAAATAAGTAGACTGAGGTAGAGATCACTTACAATTCAATTCCAACCGGCAATTCCTCCATTCAAGAGATCGTCTGAAACTTACCTGAAACGAAAAAAGTCAATCAGTTTCGAATTGTGAAATTGCATTGAAAATTGACAGTGAACCACTGAATCTATATGCTATATTCAATTTGTGGTTTACAGCCTCAACCTTAAACTTTTGTTTTATTCCTGAACGGAAGGGGTTCTCACTGATCTGATGTTGTTATCGTCGTGAAAATCATCATATCATTATCACGTTCCAAGATACTTGCACTTGTCTTAATAAATTGAATAGATTCAATTTGTAATAAATAAACGCTTTGTATCAGGGGATCTCGAGGAGAAAAAATTTTTAATGAGTAGGTACCTAAACTACAAAAATGTATTGCGTAATAAAATAACACTCTGCTAGCGGCAAAAGACGGCATTATCAAAAGAACGCGCGGTACTTGTTAAAGAAAAGCCGCGTTTTTTATTCTTGCCGCTTTTCTAGAAATTTTGGGCGGCGCGTTTGACGGGAACATTTGAGACTTTCGTTCACGCCGATATAAATGTTGCGCCTGCAGGAATTGGAGTCATTCTGAATTTTAACTTGAAGGCAATACTACGTCGATACAAAGTTCATTATTAAATAGTAGAAAATGAGTGCAGCGAAGAAATCTAAAACGTATCATTTTAATAACGATTGGGAGGAAGAATTTTTCTTTTGTATGGTAAACGATAAGTGCATTTGTCCTATTTGTCGTGTGTCAGTTGCAATAAGCGTGGTAATTTGACAGGAATCATAAAACGGTTCAGAAAAACTATGCAAAAGATTTTCCGCCACAGAGTGAATTAAGAAAACGAAAAGTACGTGAGTTGATATCTTGTTTGAAAAAAGAACAAACCATGTTCACAAGACCTGCCTAACAATCAAAATCTGCTACGATCGCGTCATTCAAAATATCTCATACATTGGCGAAACACAAGAAACCATTCGAAGATGGATCGGTTGTGAAGGAAGCATTTATTAAGGCGGGTGAGACTTCATTTGGAGAGTTTAAAAATAAAACAGAAATCACGTCTGCTATTAGAGAACTTCAGTTATCTCGTCCGACTGTCACAAGGCGTATAGAAGTCATGAGACAAAACATGACAGATAAACTAAAATATGATATCATGAAATGTACATACTTTTCTTTACAGTTCGACAATCCACCGATATGACAGACACTGCCCAGCTGTGTATCTTTATTCGGTTGGTATTCAATGACATGTATGCTAAGGAAGAATTTTTGACAAACATTTCTTTGAAGGGGAAGACCCGTGGCGAAGATATGTATGACGTTTTCTTCAGTTTTGTAAAAACTGCAAGCTACCAATATATAAATTAGTGTACATTACAACCGATGGAGCACCAGCAGTGACTGGAAACAAAGACAGTTTCGTGGCATTGTGTCGAGCTAATGAAGATATCCCTTCATTTTTTTCATGTACGACAACCCTGCATCACACGTACATGCAGCCTCTCAGAGTCGATCGTAAGTAGTATAAAAATATTGGAGTAGAACGCCAACAGTTCAAGTTTGAGCACCCTGCTTTAAATATAGCATCTTCTGTTTGAATTGCAAATTACATGAACAAAAATGTTTCGATATATGGAAACGGGGTCTAGCTAGAATATAGGATCGACCTCATATGACAACCTACTTCAAAACTCATACTTCAATATCTACTCGGAAGATGAATACGATTCATAAGTTTTGTACCAAAGCCCGAAGCTTTGACCTTGAGATTTGAAAAAATATTTATGTAGCTATACTTCAAATCTCATACTTCAATATCTACTCGGAAGATGAATACGATTCATATATTTATGTATACTATCATCCAATATGACATTATTCAAAAATTTTTGAAATTTGAATCCTACAAAAAGTTTTGGGTAACCTTTGAAAATATCGGATGTGAAAAACGCCCTAAGCTATAGTTTCCAAAATTGTTGATCGATCTCCATGAAATAAAAGCCGAATTTAATCTTGAATGATATTCTAACAGCCAGAAATATTTTCATTTGTCTGTCACTTCCAGAAAGTCTGGAAGACTTTGAATGGTAACTCCAGATATTTTATCAATTAACTCAATTTTCAGAGAAGTAAATAGACTGATGAGAAACTTTGCAGAAAAATTCACATTTCATCGAAAATTTGTTAAATGTGTAACTGTGAGTTTGCGATAAAATTTTTTTGTCCTAAAAAGTGTCATAGTTATGAAAGAAAAAAACATTTTGGTCAGGTTTCCACGATTATTTGTTAATACATAACCGGTTCCGACCCTTTGGTCATTTTCAAGTGCTGAATACGAACTAAGATGATTACCAGATATATTTTTTCCTTTGAAGTAAGGTAGGGGGAATAAATAGTTTCAACTTGGCTATTGAGAGTAGCCTAATGTGCGGTTTTCTAAAGTTTATTAATTTCCGAACATTCCATTTACATTCACTCTTCTTTCTTCATTGCTTTCGTGGAGGACTTTGAGATTTCACTGTGTGGTTAGTTAATTCAATGTACTCAAATATTGAGGATTTATTGTCCGATGATATATGTTCTTTGAATCTTCATTTAAAATTTCTACCTGTTTGATAAGCTGGAAAGCATTCGTTACATTCGATTTTGTAAATAGCATATGGTTCGAGTTTATCTATGTTCTGTTTTGAATTGAAAAGTAATTTCCTCAGATTGGAACCGCTAAAAAAATGAGATGGTTATTTCAAGTTTGAGGAAATAATGTTTTATTTCATAAGATAGTGGACCGACATAATTAAAATTAGCATACATTATTTTCGATTTTTTAATCCATTATAATAATATGTATTTGTAAAAATATTTGACTTTGTTCTTTGCGTCTAACGATTTGAAAGAAGCAGGTATGTTGTTGTTGGAGGCCATTCTTTTTTTTCTAATCTAACCTAACCTGAACAATAGTACCTTGATACTTATTAGCCTAAAATCCCGAACTTAATAATATCCAATACCTTAAAACGCAAAACCCTAATTCCAATACTTTAGAATTCTATAACCTTAGACTCAATATCGTGAAACCTCAAGCCCCGATACCCAATAATCTGAAACCCTGTCCAAAAATACGTTATACACTGAAACCCCAAACCCTAATAACGAAATTGATTCACTCCTCGTAAAAACATATGAAATCTCACTATCGTAGTAGATAAAAGTCACTATACTTTCGTACTTGTGAGGGGGGTCCTCGGACAGTTGGATGCTTCAGCCACACTATTATAAGGTACTTGGGATACAGTTGACGTAATATAATACGGATACTTAACCCAGATATATTAAATATCTCCAATTTTATAGTAAAAGACATTAAAACGATATTACATTTCTATTATTTTTAAATTTTACTATTGATCAGGCATGTTTAATTTCGCAAATCTTACTTCACGTTCATTATTAGCGACCTTGATAACCTAAACAAAGTTGTTTTCAGATATTTTCTTCGATTCAATTAGAATTGACTTCCTAATGACTTTGAACGGTCCTTTGTGAAGGTCATCTGACCTCGGAAGGGAAATCAGCGACCTTAAAAATAATGATACAGTGGTTCCGTATGCTGCACTACGTATTTTGTGAAACTTAAGGTTATACGGTCAAACGTAATACCAACCAGAACTAATTCCCCCAAAAAATTTACAAGATGCATGTTTAAATAATAAACAATAATGTAATAAACAAATTGGAAAGATTTTGGAGGTCCCCAAAAAGGGTTATTTTTGGACTTGTCGTGGATTCACAGTTCTCTGCTGGAGTGCAGTAGACACGAACCTGTCGATAACTCCAGAGCCAAAAATCAGGGACGGGTCAAATCTATATCACGGTACTATTTATTCCCATCCCCTATTTCCGGAAGTGACAAACCTATGGAAACATGTCATTAAAGATGCTATCAATTTTTCTCTCATTGAAATCGATCAACGTTTTTCATGGCACATCCTATACTCTCAAAAATGTAAATGTTCCATGAAAATTCATTTCTTTAAAAACTGGAAAAAGGGTTTGACAGATAAATGAACCACGAAGTGATTTCTTAGGATCGATTATGAAATCTCAAACACAACTTCCCCAAATAATGTTTTATAAAAGTTTTTAAACATGATGTGTATTTTCGATATATGGGTAAACAAAACTATAAACTATTTCTATATAGTTCTCAACGTTATTATTCAACATCTAGGACAGTAAATGATTTCAGCAGACATGAACAACTAGAAAGTCTCGACTGTTGCACTTCCGACTTCGAAAAATAAATCAGCGACCCAAAAAATAACGATATAGTGGTTTCGTATGCTACTCTACGTATTTTGTAGAACTTGAGGTTATACGGTCATATTTTTATATCTGTTGTCTCCCATACCTCAAAAGCCAGAACTAATCTTCCCCCCTGAAAGTTTACTAAATGCATGTTGAAATAATAAAAAATAATGTAATTAACAATTTGGAAATATTTTGGAGTTCCCAAAAACGGTTGTTTTTTTCGGGCTACTCTTGGATTCACGGTTCTGCTGGAGTGCAGTAGATAACTCCAGAGCCAAAAATCAGGGACAGGTCAAATCTGGATCACGGTACTATTTATTCCTATCCACTAATCAGCCAATTCTCATTCTTCTTAGGAGTAAAATGAACCGTATTTGCGTTAAGTTCTTTTGAGTCTGCAAAAATCACGAATCTTTGATTCAGTACAATCTGGAAATAGTTCCGATAGAGTACAATTCGTTGAGCACTATTTCTTTTTGATTAAATGATAATCTTTCATCATTATTTGTCTTGGTTATTGAAATAATTTCCTTTGCCAATATTTTACGAAACATGACTTTTGCAACGAATATTACGAACCAATATTATATTGTTTGTTACCAAATAAAGCAGATTGAAAAGTCGTCACTTAGGTACCAGTTCTGCAGAAATTTGTCGAACAGATGTTTCTGGGTTGGACTATACACTGAACAAGATACCAATTCCGTTTCCTCATTAATCTTCCTGTAAATACTTTTCGATTTTTTTTAATGATCCGTATTGGCGGAAGTTTTTTTGGAGTGTGGAAACTTTGCAGCGCTCTAGTTCATCTCGATCTGGAAATCGTTTCCAATAGAGTCGAAAAACTCGAGTACTATTTATGTTTGATTGAAAATCAACTGGTTCGTATTCACACGATTTTCGTCTTCCACTCCTATTGATTCTCCGTGAAAAAAGCTCGAAACGAAAAATTAATAATAAGCGGGTAGTAATCTAATTTGTCATAATTTCACGTTAGATTTCTCTGTGATTTTCGTCACAAAACTTACTTGACGATTCATTACAATCTTCTGCTACGTTTTGAGTCTCTTTTCGCCCAAATTACGAAATAATGTGAATTATCCGGACTGAACCAAAATCAGAACACTTTCGATATTAAAAAAAATCACAAACTCAAACAGTCAAACAATCTAGGAATTACATCGATGAAATGGAAATGTGAGTTTTCTTCCGAAATTTTTCGATCATTTCTTATTCATCGAAAAATACAGTGTTTTCAGTAATACTTTTTTCGCAAAGGTACTCATCATTGAATAATTAATCAAAAACAAAATGAAAAAGAAGAGCGTTACCATTGGAAAAGTCTACCTGAAGGTCAACCAGTATTTCCGGAGATGACAAACCTATGGAAACATGTCATTGAAGATGCAATTCATTTTTTTTTTCTTTGAAATCGATCAACGTTTTTCATGGCCCATCCTATACTCTCAATAGTGATAATGTTTCATGAAAATTCATTTCTTTAAAAACTGGAAAAAGGGTTAGACAGATAAATGAACCACGAAGTGATTTCTTAGGATCGATTATGAAATCTCAAACACAACTTCCCCAAATAATGTTTTATAAAAGTTTTTAAACAGGATGTTTATTTCCGATATTTAGGTAAACAAAACGATAAACTATTTCTATATAGTTCTCAACGTTATCATTCAACATCTAGTACAGTACATGATTTCAGCAGAGATGAACAACTAGAAAGTCTCGACTGTTGCACTTCCTACTCGGCCAGTATATCACCTCAAGTGTCGAAATTTCCACCCTTTTCACCTAAAGGTCCAGTAAACTTCGGCTATAAATATGAAACCGGGATAAAAACCGTATATCCCACGAAAACTTTGCGGAAAGTTTCAGTAATGCAAAAGGACCAGGTTGGCGAATAAACATGAAAAATTAATGTTCATCCATTAGAGGCAAGTCTTGTGCCAATATTGAATCTCTAGGCCGTGAAGAAAACCTAATTTCTAAAAGACTTCCGGATATTAGATCGAAGAATCAACTATGTTCAATACGCCTTCCGTTATACCAATCATTGATATTTCTTAAAAAATGAAACACTATGTAAGAGTATGAAATTAATCCTGAAAATGGTTCTTGTATTACATTACTTGAATATATCGATACGTCTTATTCTTTTTCATCTTTTTAAAGAACCCTTTCTAAAATTTCAAACTGTTTATAATATTATAAATGAAATTTTTGCTTAGCACGTGATGAAACTATGAGTCTGATACAACATGAGATAGCCTGAAGTCTGTATTTTCATTACAAATCGTCTGGATTTTCTACGAGCAGACGTGATTTTCATCATCTCTGAAATGTTCGGTTTTCCTTTATTAGCTGGATGAATAAGTTCAATTCTCTCGAATTGAAATGATTTTCATCTTCAGTATGCTCAGAAAAACTAATAGAAATTTTATTTTGAATAATAAACCTTTTATGATCTTCAAGTTTCTCCTTGATATATCTTCCAGTTCAGCCTATATAGAAAGTCTCGCATTCAATGCAGTCTATTTTATTTAGTATACAATAATTTCATTTCATTTTCATTATTAGCTAACAACTCATATTCTTTCTATTAGTACTTATGGTAATATTATGATTTTGTACAATTTATTACAAATCATGTTGCTTATGTAAGAAATATAATTAATTGGAAATATTCTATTCGATTTCTCAGTATGCAAAATATAAATGCTATGCAGTTAAAGTTCATGTTGTTCTTCTTTCATTATGTTGTCAATTAAATTCGGTCATATCCGATGTTCTAAGCGATTGATTTTAATATTTGAATATCGTTCTCGAACTCAATAGCTTACGAAGGAATAGAGAGTAATCTGAAATCAAATCAAAATGAAAACCACTAAATTTGATATTCTGGGATTGAGAACTTCTGATAAGAATAAGTTGGTTTTCAGTACATTTTGAATGCGAATGAGTCATGATAAGTCAAAGTTCAAAGATTTTTCATTATTTTCAAATTCCTTTGTAAGTTGAATTGATCGACGATAAGAATTTAAAAATTGTAAGAAACTATTCAATTGTTTGTCCGTGTCAATCCAAATACTGGAAATATTATCCACATATCTATTCATGAAAATACATTTTAATTCTGTATGATATGTGTTTTCTTCAAAAATTATGGATAATTTCTTTCATTCTACAAAATACTGCGTTTTAAGTGATACTTTTCCTGCAGTAGGTGCTCAAAATTGAATAAGTGATCTGAAAAAACAAGTAACAGGAATGAAAATATCTTAGACTGTTAGAATTTTATTCAACATGGAATAGGGTATATGGTACAAAATCAAACAACACTTGTAGGAGCTATTGCTTGGATCTCCCGGTATATGCTGTACTTCAATATCATGTATCTCGGGAACGAAGCATTGTTGTTCAAACCAGGTTTATATACACTTATATATTCCTAGTTCATTCATTCAACTGAAGAAAATCAGAATTTTAACAAAAATTGTAATTCACATTCATCTAATGAAAAAATGGATATTAATTTTTTGGTAATCCCTTGAAATCAAAATCCAACAAACTATCCACTGAACAGGTAGATTATGACAATAAATCCCTTTTACTTTATTTGTTTCAGTGATTGAGACAACTTTCACACTTTTATTCCAATGTTAAAGATCACGTATGCAGGGTGTTTAAAAAAACACTGCAATATTTAAGGAGGTGATTGCTTATGTCATTTAATTAAAATAGTTTATATTAACATAGGTCCGCAAGTACGTCGTTACAGATTCACAGAGTGTTCAATCGGAAGATTCAGTTAGACTTGAATTTTTTGTAGACCGCTTGAGATATTGAGGTAAAATTTTGTGACTGTCAAAAACTTTCAAAAACGCATAGTTTTCAATTCAAAATAATAAAACGGTTCAAATTGACCTCCTCCAGCTCGGTTGCAAAATTCCAGTCTCCTCATTGATTGGCGAACTCTTTCAAAAACACCAGAATTTGTTCTTATTGAGTTGCATCCAGCGATTATTCCATTTCTTAAGTCCTCAACATTTGCCACGGGGGTAGTGTAAATCAAAGATTTCAAATGACCCTTGAAAAAACTCCCGGGGGTTTAAGTCAGGCAGGCCAAAATTGAGATCCACCTCGACCAATTCAGCGATTTCTACACTCTGGAGTTACAAAGTCAAGAGCAAGTTGACTAAAAAGCAGGTGCGCCATCGTGCATCTCCAAAATCTAGCCTCTCGCGACATTATCTTGAAACAGAGCGAATCACCATTTGAACTGGCCACCTTCTTTCCAGACCTATATCTTTTCGAACATTCATGGGATAATCTCAAAAAGAAAATTAGATCACGCCAGGATGATCCAAGAACCCCACATCCAAGCCGCTACAGAAAAGTGGCAGAATATCACCCCAGAGGGGGTCGAAAACCTAATCCAAAGCATGCCTAGATAGATTCAGGCTTGTATCAGGGCAAGAGGAAGTAATACAATCTACTAAGGTCAAGAAGAAAACACCTAATCCATGAGAAAACAATTTTTAATTATTTTACTACATGCGTGAAGAGCCTCTTATTTTATTTTATTTATTTCTTTCTTAAAATAAACCTTGATGTATTTCTTTTTCAACTGAAATATCTCAAAAAGGATCAATTCTAACAATTCTTTGAAATTTTCAAAATCCCACATCCCACACGCGAGCGAAATGCTCCAGTGATCATAATGTAAGCCGTTCTCTCCTATTGAGAGATCTTAAATTGGGATTGCTTTTTGAGATTAGTTTAGCACCAAGCATAACAGCCATATGAGATAGGTGGTCTCATCACTTTCGCATAACGTCACTAACTTTGCTTTAAGGCAAGTACCCCTTTTCTTCCACAGGTCATTTGAAATGTCCATAAGGAATGTCTAGCCTTGGGTATTATTTTTCTCCACTAAGTAGGGGAAGGGATTTGAATTTCCTCCTTTTCCAATGAAGGGCGCCATGAGGGTTCAGTAAGGGCTTATACTGAATGTGCCATTTTCATTCCATGCTTGGATAGCCAAAGTAGCGTCCTGAGATCTTTCGGAGACGTTGACGTCATTTCCGCCAGCCAGGATGACTATATCGTCAGAGTACGTACGTTATATTAATTATGTTGATACATATCATTTCTATTTACTCTTCTTCAATGTTCCCATGCAAAAGTGCACGTTTGTACACACAACCAAATATAAATTTGGTTGTGTTTATATTGACGTACCTTGATATCAATTTTTGGGGATCCTTTTGAATCAATATATATAAACTTTCCAATATACTATTGAATGAACAGGTAGATTTACACAATGAGTCCCTTTTACTTAATTGATTTTCGGCTGAGTCATCTAGATCATAGTTCTTTGAATTACCTCAAGAGGTTTTACTCACTTTCATTCCAATGTCGTAGATGATATATAATTTTTTGTACCATAGTTTAGTTTTCATTTTGTATATTTCTGATGAAAGCGATGCGTCGTCAAAGCGCGTTACAAATCAAGTAAATAAGTGAATTCAATTTTCTGTATTTATCAAATGAATATTGTAAAACTGATTTCAGAGGGAAACTTAGAATTCAATTCAATTGAGTATAATCAAAATTTTAAAACGAGGACTTGGAAAACTTACATTATTCACCTTCCATTCCAGTTTTAAAAAGAAGGGTGGAGGTGTTGTTGTGCCTGTTCGGTCTTTATTGAGTGCTGAACTGATCCGTCATTCGTACAATGATGTAGAACTTATTTGTTCTGGTTTCAAATGGTTTTAGTGAGTTTATTGTCGGTGGTGTGTATTTACTACCAGCTTTTTCAGCTGAAGCCTATTAGGCTCATGGTTTAGCTATTGAAGAGTTAGCTTTGTTACATCCAGACGTACCAATGTATATATGCGGTGACTATAATGTTTCAGGTGCAAGCTGGTCGGCTGGCGAGTTTGTTTTGTATGGAAGCGACGATCCTGCAACTGGTTTGAACGATTCAGTGAGTTTTGTCAATCTCTCCCAAGTCAGCCGGGTTATGAACAGCCAGGGTGTCCTCTTGGACCTTGTTCATACCCAGGACTTTCTTTGATTTCTCCTGCCTCGGAGTTGCTACAAGAGAATTGCATTTATCATACTGAGAATCGGTTTAGTATTTCAAGAAAATATTCAGACTCTGCTAAATCTTTCGTAAAGAAAGAACGGGTGATTATAGGGAGTTAAATGAATTTTTTTCATCTCGTAATTGGTCATTCGATGTTAATGATGTCTATGTATCGGTCTCCAGGTTTTATGGATATATTTATGAAGGACTTAACCTTTTCATTCCTAAAAAGTCTACCAAGGTCTCAAGATACCCTGAGTGGTTCAACAAGGAGTTATTAGTATTCCCAAATATGAAGAAAAAGGCTCACAGAAAGTTCGTACATTTTAGAAACCCTGAAAATTACATTAGACTCAGTGATTTGCGCCGCAAATGTCAGATTCCTTGTAATGAACTTTATAATAATTATCTGAGAAATATTGGTTATAATAGAATTTTGATCCACCAAACTTTTGGAAGCATATAAACTCGAAGAAAAACAAATTCGATTTACCAAACCTTATGGAGTTAGATAGTGTATCCTGCTCAGATGGTGATGTTATTGCGAATTTATTCGCTGACTCCTTTTCAGTGCAGTGAGGTTATTGTCCGACCCGAAATTAAATATGAAAATACGTTAAATATTAGTTCATGCCAGGTGTCATCTAGAGAGATTTTTGATTTGATCTCTTTTATGAAGCCAAAGCTGCAAACTGGTCCTGATGGGGTGCCAGTTTTCGTTTTGAAGAAATGTGTTAGTACTCTGGCTGACCCTATTGCCAAGCTGTTCAATATGTCTTTGGATTTGGGATCCATCCCTTCTTTTTGGAAGAGAGGTTCATTGTTCTAATTTTCTGGTATTAAGTCTGATATCAGGAATTATATGGGTGTAGCAATACAATCCACAATTCCAAAAATGCAAGATAGTTTAATTTGTAGTTGCCTATCTTGGAAATGTACTTCAGTTTTAATCAACGAACAGTATGGCTTTAGAAGGGGTCGTTCCACTATTTCGAATGTTTCGATTCAGGTAATCAACTAGATGCAGTATATACTGATGTTAAAAAAGCCTTCGACAGAGTCAATTATAACCTCTTACTCGCTAAGTTGGAGGCACTTGGCATATCAGGTTCTCTGCTCCAATGGCTTCGATGTTTTTTGTGTGATCGTTCTCAGTGTGTTAAATATAGACAATTCTATTCGAGAGTTTAATGTGGCATCAGGTGTACCTCAAGGTTCACATTTGGGTCCGGTGTTGTTCAATATTTTTAGTAACGACGTGAAGAGTGTTCTTTCACTATGGTTCTTACTATTTGCCGATGACATGAAGATGTTTTCAATAAGACGCAATATTTGTTATGCCCGTGAATTACAGAGAGATGTTGACAGGTTTTTTGATTATTCCGTTTCTAACTGTTTGAGTCTGAATGTTGAAAAATGCCATGTTATATTCTTTCATAGATCACACACTCCACTGGGGTTTGAGTACAATTTGAATAACATAGTTCTTAACAGAGTGCACCTAATGCGAGATCTTGGTATTACTCTTGATCGTCGACTAGATTTCAAGGAACACTTTCGTAGGATCACTTCCAAGGCGTATCAGATGTTAGGCTTCATAATTCGTAATTCAGTAGGTTTTTCCCCTGATACAGTAAAAATTCTATACTGTTCCTTGGTCAGAACAAATTTGGAATATGGGTTCAGCATTTGGTCCCCACACTATTTAGATGATATTAATTGCTTGGAAAGAGTCCAAAAGAAGTTTCTTCATTATTTTTATTTCAAATTGTTTTTGGAATTAAACAGTAATTACCTGGATATTTTGCGTGACCGATTTAACTAGGACACTTTGCGAGTCAGGTACGTAAGTGACATGTGTTTTCTTTTGGGTTTAATAGAATTTAATTTGCCAGGTAGGATAACAAGATGCACGCCAATGTTTCATTCTAAGACGTGTAGATTCAACTATAGCTCCAACTTTTACATCAACCGCTGCCTGTCATTGGCCAACAATTTCGGTCGAGAACTTGATTTCTTTTCATTGTCACTTGGATGCTTCAAGTCTAGAACTAAAAGCTTGGCGTTGCACCTATAATAATTATTCACAACGTGTTTCTTTTGTTTTATCCGATTTTTATTTATGTTGTTAATTACATTCATTGGTTTACATAATTAATTTGACTCAATGTTTCAATAGGGTTTTCCGTATATTCATACAAAATTTCAATTTCAAAATTTTGTATGCTAAATGAAGAAATAAATAAATAAATGAATGAATATTGTGAAACTGATTTCAGAGAGAAACTTTGAATTGAATTCAATTGAGCATAATCACAATTTCAAAACATGGACTTGGAAAACTTACATTTTTCACCTTCTTTTCCGTCCATCTCACGACTAATAAAAAAAAAAGATAATTCAGTCGGGGCAGACCTCTCGTTAAATCATCGTGACTGTCGAAATTTCCTCAGCGGTTTTTACTGAAACCATTCAGCTGGGAGGAAGTTTTGACATAAATATCCGTTGAAAAGCTACCGTAAAAAGTTTCGCTAATGCGAGAGAGGGCCTGGTCGCGCAGTAAACTGGAGGTAATTAATGGTTCTGACTTAATTACTTCGGCCAAGTACTTGTCATTGTAGATTGCAGCTAATTTACGAGTAGCTGAAAGTCTACGCGAGATTGGCCGACATTGTTGCAAAATGCACTGACCGAACGGTGTGAATTGCCTTAGTTAGCGTCTGCGAATTAGATAAAGGACGATAGTTCGAGTTCGAACCAACGAAAGATACAGTCATATGCAGAACTCAGATAATAAGGCATCAGGCGAAACGACGATGATTTATTATAACATAAAGGACCTGCATTACGATAAGGGTTTGCTATTTTCAGGAGTTCCACGTACTTTCCGAAAACTTTGATTGCACATGGACCAATTTATTTTCAAAGCGACTGTTGCTATTTATAGCGAACAAAACTGATGAGATCAAACCTGGTGGGATTGCAGAGTTCACTCTTCTCCCATTCATAATACGAATAATAACATTGTATGGAACTTGGAAACTTGCCATCGCCATCTATTCACTGATTCAGGAGAAGTTGTTCATACACAAATAAAATCATCGAATATATGAGAATGATGAATCATCAATATTTTCGATACTTAAGGCGTTGGACTTGAAACTTATTACATGCCTAATAATTTCACAATAAATAGTTTTACCTACAAGAGGAAAGTTTTGAATTTAGCGATCGACCCCCGTATAGACAATTTACGACAATGAGCGTCATATACAGGGTGATTCAGGAGGAGAGGGAGATATTTTCGGTGGCGATAGGCAACATTCCTTGTGTGTTGAAATGATACATCTTTTTAACTGACGCGACTCCGTTTCGCATATACAGGCTGTCTAGTGTGAAGTGGCTAAATTTTCCAGACCTCATAACTCTGACATCGCTGGTCCGATTTAAATGTTTCAGGATTGTGAGTCACGTACAGAGCAGGACTGTAGAAATACAATACATCATCAGAACCAGAAAAGGTAGCTCTTTCAATATGCGACTAGAACATTTTTATCAGACCTTAGGTATTTTATTGAAAAAATATTCATTTTGGAATAACGTTAGTTTTCAGTCAAATCCTCAGTGCCAATTCTGAATACTAGGCGATTAATATCTGAATTGATGTGAAAAAAAATTGATACAGTTATAGTTAATGAAATATGTTAGATTTCAGTTGAAAAATTCAATAAAATCTACATTTTTACATTTCATATTAGTAACCATATCACTTCAAATCCTTTCAGAAAATGCTTTCGAATTGAATTCAATGGAAGCGAGCTTTGATGGTGATTACTATCGAATTTTCAGATCACAAGAATTTAAAAATTTCCTTTATTTCTATTTTAAGAAATTATTTGTCTCTCCATTATGAATAAATAACTGATATTTCGTATTTATTATGTGATTACTGAATTTGGCAGCATTTTCTATGTTTCTAGATTAGAGAGTTATTATAGGTTTATGGTTAGTACATTATGGAAAGACAAATAATTTCTTAACATAAAAATATAGAGAAATATTTAGATCTTCATTTTTATTTTAAGAAATCATTGGTCTTTCCATATTGAAAAAATAACTGTTTCGTATTTATTATGTGACCACTGAATTTGGCAACATTATTACAGTTTTATGGTTAGCACATTATGGAAAGACAAATAATTTCTTAAAATAAAAATGCAGAGGAACATTCCGATTGTTGTGATCTGAAAATTTGATAGTAATCATCATCCATGAAAGCCCGCTGCCATTGAATTCAATGTGAACAGAAAAGAGTGACCTATTTTTGAGGGAGGTTTTTACGGAATATCTGACAGGTCAAGTAATACTATGCACGTACGTCCGCACCTTAGTCAACTTATTCCTACATTTTGCCAACTTTATTCGTCAAATATTTATGATTAATATATGATCAGTGAAAGATATCGATTTATGAGAACGAATTTCATGAAACAGATCAAAGCATCCAAATTGTCATTTCGCAAGTCACCATAATGGCGTCGATAACATTTTCTCAATGGGTTCGAAGTGATTTGATCACCAATACTAAATGTAACACCCTGTAAACTTTATTGAAGTTTTCAGCTGAAATCTAACATATTTCTTCTTCTTCTTCTTCTTTTTTAAATAGGACGATGTCCTGTTTTTCTGTTACAGCCCCTGCTGCGAACCGGAGCTCCAGCACTCATGCCATCGCTTTTTCGGCCTTCCTATGGGTCTTCTAGTGTTGGGTTTTTGTGTTCTTGCCCACTTCGTCATACGTTCGGGGTCCATTCTGTCTACGTGATCTCTCCATAGGCGTCGACGTGCTCATGTCCACCTCACCACATCCTGGACACCTAGCTCCTTAGCTCCCTCATTCCTTATTCTATCTCTGCGTGTAATACCTCTTATAGCTCTTAGTGTTCTCATCTCTGTTGTCCTCATTAGTTGTTTTGTTTTTGTTGTCTCAGCTCTTGTCTCAACCGCATATGTCATCACGGGTCTCACACAGGTTTTATAGATTCGGACTTTGCTTTCTGTGCTTATGTACTTATTCCGCCAGATTACATCTCTCAGGAAGCCAGATATTCTCGATGCTTTCATTGTCTGCTGTTTTGCTTCTTGTAATAGTTGCCTATCGCTCGATACTTCTACTCCTAGGTATTTAAAGTGTGAAACTTGCTCTATTATATGGTCGTTCACTACTAGTTTGCATCTAATTCTATCTTTCGCTATTACCATCGATTGGGTTTTCTGTGTTGATATTAACATGTTATATTTTTCTGCTGTTACTTTGAACTTTTGTAGTAGGCGTTGTAGGTCGTCCTCATTCTCAGCTATTAGTGAAGCATCCTCTGCGTAGCAAAGTATTCTCATAGTTTTGTTACCCATCCTATAGCCTTGGTTCATTTGGTTAACACCTGCTATTATTTCATCCATGATTAAATTAAATAGACATGGGCTGAGGCTGTCACCTTGTCTAATGCCTGCGTTAATTTTGATCTCGCTTGTAAGTCCCTGTGTAGTTTTTACTTTCGTCTTATTAGAGTTATTTAGTTCTTTGATTATGTTTATGTATTTATTGCTTAAGTTTTTATTTCTAAGGATAGTGATCACATCGTTCATTCGAATTCTGTCGAATGCCTTTTCCAAATCTATAAAACATATAAACATCGGTTTGTCAAACTCTATGGACTTCTCCACTAGTTGCCGCAATATAAAAATTGCATCCGTTGTTGATCTATTTGGTCGGAATCCCTGTTGTTCTTCAGACACACCTACTTTGTCATATATCTTTTGGGATAGAATTTTAGTGAATAGTTTCGATGCAGAGTTAAGGAATGTGATGCCTCTATAATTTGCTGGATTTGTCTTCACGCCTTTTTTGTATATGGTTATTGTTATGCTCTCTCTCCATTCTTCTGGTATCTCCTTGTTGTTTTCAATTTTTTGGAATAGTTTTGTTATTTCTGCTCCCCCATATTTAATTAGTTCGTTATTTATGTTGTCCGGACCGGGTGATTTTCTATTTTTCAATTTATGGATTACCTGTTGTACTTCTTCTAGGCTGATAATGTCATTTTCTGTTTCTTCGTAGAGTGTGTTTTGTTGTTCGATTTCTCGTTCCTCATTGTTACCTTTATCATTATCTCCCAGGTATAAGTTCTGGAAATATTTCACCCACTCTCCTGGTTTTATTAAATTGATCTGCAGTTCTTCGGTGATTGGTTTTTTCCTGTTTCTCAACATGTTCCATACCTTTTTCTGTGCTCCTCGTAAGTCGTGTTCCTTGTCATTTGTAAATCTTTCCCAATATATTTTTTTTAATTCTTTAATTTTGTTCGTTATTCTATTTCTTTCTGTTTTATATCTTTGGTACTCTTCTGGTATTTTGTGATTGACATATCTGATATATGCGTTCTTCTTTTCTTTTCGCTAAATCTTTGATTTCCTGTGTGAACCATGGTTTATCTTTTCTATGACTGTTTATATTGATTCTTCGTTCCCCAATGGCTTCTTTTGCGCTGTTAATTATGTTGTTTTTCACTTTATTATATATTATTATTAACCATATATTATTATTTATATATACTATAGGGTTAAGGTTGATCTTTTCCTCGAGTCGTGTTTGATATAGATTCTTAGTACTTTCGTTTTGTAAAGATTCAATGTTGAAATTAGTGATGTAGTTAGGCGGTTTTTTTCTATTCTATATGACAGGCGGTACTTGCAGATAACCATTCCGTGCTGTGTTCCAACATTTGCTGATGTCACTATCCGTACGTCAAGTATTTCTCGTGGGTGAATTTCCTATTGGTGATCACAAAGTCAATCATAGATTTTTGTCCTCTTGTGTTGGTGAATGTGTATTTGTGTTGTTCTTTGTGGTTAAAGTACGTGTTATTTGTTCGGAGTTCATTATGTGCACATATCTCGAGAAGTATGTCTCCATTTTCGTTTGTCGCCGCTTCATTAAACTTCTGCATAATTCCCGGGAGGGGAGTATTCCCTATTCTCGAGTTAAAATCTCCCATTATAAATATTTTTTCTGTTTGTGGTATTCTGTCTAGTGTGTCTTGAAGTGTTTCGAAAAATTCTTCCCTTTCATTCTTTGGTTTACTTATATCTGGCGTGTAAATGCTGATAACATGGGTTTTTTTTTCCGCTAGCTTCATGGATAGGTGGAGTATATTTTGATTGATGTAGTTTACCTCTTTGACTGCGTTTTCAAATTTCCTATGCATTAGTATACCAATACCCGCTTGAGCTCTTAGGTCCTTGTCTACTCCACTGTAGAATAGTGTGTAGTTTTGGTATCTCATGCTGCCTTTGCCCTTTTTCTTTGTCTCTGCAATTGTACATACGTCTATTTTGTGTTTCTCTATTTCCAATATTACTTCCTGGTCTTTTGTGTTCCACGATGTAGTGTTCCAGCATGCTAGTCGCATGACGTTTTAACATATTTCATTAACTATAATTGCATCAATTTTTTTACATCAATTCAGACGTTAATCGCCTAGTATTCAGAATTTTCACTGAGGATTGAACTGAAAACTAATATTATTCCAAAATGAATATTTTTTAATAACATACCTTAGGTGTGATAGAAATGTTCTAGTGGCATATTGAAGGGGCTATCTTTTCTTGTCCTGATGATGTATTCAGAATTTTGCTTAAGTGATATACAAAGTGTTGTTTTATCATCTATTCATAAAATTGAATTTCAACAGTCTCGCCCTGTAAGAGAGAACAAATTCACTCTGCGAATAGTTGGTCTACTAGGTGACTCTCAATCCTGAAATTTGCATTCAAATCGGCCAGCGATGTCATAGTTATGATTTCTGGAAAATTTATCCACTTCACACTAAACAGCCTGTATATGCGAAATGATGTCGCGTAAGTCAAAAATATGTATCATTTCAACACATCAGGAATGTTGCCTACCGCCACCGAAAATATCTCTCACTTTCCTCCTGTATCCTAAATTTTTTCGAGGCATTGGATTTCATTCTATCTACTTTCGTAGGTTGACTTTTAAATTTTGCGCCTAACCAAAAAACAAGTAAAATAATTACTTTATTGTTTTTAAAAGTATTCCCTATGAAGATCTATACACTTTTGCATGCGCTTAAACGAATATTCCACACTTTTGCCACTCCGAATGAGATACCTCCAAAAAAGGTTCCGGGTTGCTTCTACTGCCTCTTCTGCCATCGAAAATCGTTGCTCACAGAAACTTTCTTGATATGGGCAAACAAAAAAGAAGTCGTTAGGTGCCAAATCGGGACTTGATGTGTTCGAATGATCCATCGTATGCGCTGATGTATGTGACCTTGCATTGTCAAGATTTGACTTCCTGAACTCATCGAACAATTGAGATGAACGAAGAATTACATACCATTCATAATTAGCAATTCTACGTTGCTATAATGCTATAGTGGCGACATGTCCGGTTTTCCTGAAAAAAAAAGGTTACCATTTGCTTTGAAGTGCTTAGTGCACGAACAACTTTTGTTGGGTATGGCTCGTCTTGAAAGACCCGCACTGGAGATTGTTATTCTTTTCAATGAAAAAGAGACAGAACTTTCAAAGAAACGTGTGAGATATTGTTCCAATTTAAATAATTTGAACGATTTAAAAATGTTAGCTATTAAGTCTGAGATAGCTCTTAGCTCAATAATAGTTGTAGATGATACAGCTTATGAAGAAGTAGTCTGTGCTAAATATATAAGACATTCTAGTTTGACCAAAACATTATGGCATTAGCAATTGTTAGATCCATACAAACAGATATTGAAGACTATAATATAACCCTTTGTAAAGCTGACGAAGGTAACACTATTACGATTATAGCAACTGATATGTATATTGAAAAATAGAAAGACTATTTATTCCAGAAAATGTATAAAATTACATGTTGATCCTACTAACAAATTTCAAACCCAAGTCATATCCCCAATTATAAATTGAACAAATTTATTGCACAAAGATGGGTTGAAATTGACTGTTATGAATCCGAAAGCTCCAATTTCATATTCATTACCCAAAATTCACAAGCTAGATTGTCTCATGAGACCAATTATTCCATATGTAAGTGCTCCAGCAACTGAATTATGTAAAAATTTGAACAACATACTTCCAAATTTGATACAACACAATCCAATTTACTCAATACAAAACCCTTTAGAATTAACCAATCACTTGAGATCTCTTAAAATTCCGATAAATGCTAAATTAGTATTCTTTGACATAATTGTTCTATATCGGTCTACACCCTGCCGTGATCTCAAAGCCTCAATTAATCTACAACTTCTATCCAATAGTACATTAAGCCCCACTCATATAGAAGAAACTATGTCAGCTGTAAACCTATGTCTAAAACAAAGTTATTTCAGGTTCAATAATAAAATATATTGTAACGTTTCTTATTTGTGGGTTCAAATCAAACACTACAATGTTACAAAAATATTAACTAATTTATTTACACGTAGACTGAACAATTATAATATTAACTAAATGACTAATTCATATAACACAATCGATACTGCTTTATTTATCTCACTTTGTCCACTTATTCGTGCTCTGTATTCAAACTTCCCTCTCTGCGCTTCGCGCTCTCTTCTTATATACAAGTAGGAATTGTTCGGGAACATTTGCGTAACTTCGGCTCTGTTCTAGATCTTCGTTCGAGAACCTTCCGGAATTGGCAAGACTGATTTCTTCGTAATACGGCGCGCTGAAACCTTTAAATCTTTCTCGATGTCTCCCGAAAGTGCCCCGTACTCGTCAGTCCACCGGGCGGTGGCAGGGTCGGCTTCATGGATGATTGGATATCGTTACAATATGAACAATTAGATGGTTTATCTACGGTCTCTCCATTGTCTCCGTTTATAAGTGAAATATTTATGTCAAATTTAGAAAATAGAATTTTTCGTTCCCCCAACATCCTAATTAATAAAGTATTTTAATGGAAAAGATATGTAGAAGATATTTTCTGCATTTACATTGGCACGGACAAACAACTCAATAGTTTTTCACAGTCATTAAATTCTTTTCATCAATCGATTCAATTTACATACAATTATGGAAAATGAAAATAATGATAAGTCTCACTCGCCTTTAAAATATACAGAAAACCAACCTATTCGGATACCCTGATTAATAATAGTAGTTCCCAATCCCAGAGTATCAAATTGAGTGCTTTTCATTCATTTGTGCACAGATTGCTATCTATTCCTTTGTCAGCTGTCGATTTCGGAAATGAAGTTCAAGTTTTAAAATAAATCGCTATGAACAACGACTATGAACCAAAATTAATTGATACCTTAATAAGACAAAAAAGACAAACTGTTACTGCGTAGCATTTATCCGTTGCATACTGAGAAATCTAATAGAAAATTTCCAATTAATTATAATCTTAATATGAGCAACAAAATATGTAACAGATAACACAGAAATTATAATAACACTACCAGCACTGATAAAAAGAATTTGGGTTCATTATTGGTTACTAATAAAGATAAAACAAAATTACATACACTGCAGTGAACGCCAGATATTCTATATAGGCCAAACCGGAAGATGCATCGAGAAAAGAGTTGAAGAACATAAAAGATCTATTCTCCAAAATAAAAAACTCTACGGGTTTTTCAGACCACTGCATCAATAAAAATCATTTCATATATTTCGAGAATATGGAACTCAGTCATCCAGGTAACAAAGGAAAAAGGATGGACATCTTGGAGATTACTGAAATTACGTCTGCTCATAGGAAAAACCAGTCAATTTGCAACGACCAACTAGACTTCAATTTACCTCCTGTTGTGAATGCCGTTATACATAAGTGAAATCACTCATTTTGAATTTAGTATTGTATTACTCCTGATAATGGGCTAACAACCCGAAACAATGTCGAGTATTTTTTAATAAATATTCGTGAAACCTTTGCCAAGTGATAAACGAATCATTTTGTCGATTGTTGTTTTGTTTCGGCCTGTAAAGATTTCGTAAACGTCTTTCGATTCACTGCGGTCGAATTTTTTCAAAATTTTTTGTACCAAACGACATGAGCCTTTTTTCTGAAAGTGTTAAGATGTATGGGATCCGACGCAAACAAATCTTCTTAACCGCCAAATGTTTATGCAATATTGAATGTACGCTGGTGGAACATACGTTTAGGATTGTCTCAATCTCACGGTTACATCATCATGTATCATTTCGCGTACTGCATGGATCGTTTGTGGCAAAACAACTGATTTTAGACGACCTTCACGAAGTTCGTCGCTGAATGAAGCACGACAACGATAGAATTCGTTATACTAGCGTTTCACAGGGGCCAAGTATGGAGCTTCATCAGCAAAACTCGGAAAAAGTTTATCGCAGAAATGTTGTCGAGTTAATCCACGTCGAAAATCGAAAAAAATCATGGCACGAAAATGTTCATGTGTTAAGTTGTTGAATTTTTCAAACAACTATAAGCTTGACGAAACTTACTAGTTCACAAAGTGTTATAAGTACGTTTAATTTAAAAATGTAGAAATGCACGACGTAGTTGACAGATGAGAGCTGTCAACAGTGAAATTGCCAGAGGAGCAAAATTTAGAAGGCAACCTACGTACTATGTCATTTTTATACACGATGTGAACATTTGAAGCAATCAATTCTATGAAACGCAGTTGTTATATTATCATGACATTTCAAAAAACACATCAAAGTTTTCAAATAGTTTGATATTCTGTATTATATCTCGTGTAATCGCCTATTTATTACAACTTGTACAATTATTCGACGGTTCTAGTTCGGCAGGGGCAATGGGTTGCTAAAGATCTAAATGTCATACCTTCAATATACAGGGTGTTACATAATAATAATTCACAACTTGAAGGGTAAATCTAATTGCAATAAAAAACAAAATTTTATAAACATTGGTCCGCAAAAGCTTCGTTACGGACCTACAGGGTGTTGAAATTTCTGGAAAAAAATGGGTTTTTCTTCAAAATTCTTGCACTTTTTGAGAAATTCAGCCCAAATTTGGAATGCAAGCTATTTTTTACCTCCATCATTACACGTCCTAGATTTTAACTGAAATTCCTAAGGTGTTTTCTTTTCCGAAGCCATGTCTCCTTTAGCCTTTCAAACTTTTTTGCAGTACGCCACTGATCAGCGTACAATCACTTTCCGTGATGTCCGTTCTATTAAGAGACTTTTTTGACACTTGTAATTTTTTCGTATCTCCAACTGTTTTCGAGTGAAAAATTATTGAATTTGAATTAAATGTTATTCGCTAAATAAAAAAAAATAATAGAAATACTTGAAAGGTACGCCCAAAATTGGCTATGATTTCGATAGCTCGTCTTCTGAGGCTCAACTTATACTTATTCAATATCAAACTAAAAAAAAAACAATTAAAAACTGAATAAATTGCTAAAAGTGTTCTCCACCTTAAGATTACAGGCCTCTGTCCTTATTCGCATATCATCACGCACTCTTCGAAATATTCCTGGGGTATTTCTTATCTTGTCACAAGAGGTTATTATTCGATTTCCCAATTCTTTTTACATTGTTCTTTGGAGTGGTATAAACTGAACTTTCGAGATATCCCTATAAGAAAAACTTTAAACTATTTGAGTCTGGGGATCTAGGAGGCCATGGTTTTGGCCCACCCCGACCTATCCATCGGTTGTTGAATGTATTATTCAAGAATTCCCTAGCTACTCCACTAAAATGTGCTAGTGCCCCGTCATGCATGAACCACATTATATTTCTCACCAAAAGTGGCACATCCTCGAGCAATAACGGTAACTCCTCCTCAAGAACTTGCCGATGAGCAGGACCGTTTAGTCTGTTGGACAAAAAAATGGCCCAATCAAATAATTTACAATCATTGCGAACCAGATATTCAGTGAGGATTATTCTTGATGATGAGATTCCTCAATCAAATGGGGGTTCTCCTCAGCCCAATAATGATTATATTGAAAACTTGTGATAGCAGTTCCCGAAAAGATGGTTTCGCCTGTGAACATTATTTCACTATCAAAATGAACATTTCCTTTAATTTTATCTAAGAACCATCGGCAGAAATTCAGTTTTGAAGGAAAATCTCGAGGAAGTAGAGTTTGGACGCGTTGAATATGAAACGGGTACAATAAAATGTCGTGGAGTATCCTCCAAACTAGAACATGTGAAATATTCAACTGATTTCCAATTTTTCTTGTACTCACATGAGAATTCAAATTAATAGAATTCAAAACTGCTTCCTCAATATCTGGAGTTCTCATAGATTGAGTTGCACCTTTTAAATGATTATCTGCAGTAAAAGTACCAGTTTCCCTCAATCTTCTGTGGATATTTGAAAATGTTCGCCTGTCTGGTGTTACTCGGTTTGGAAAGTGCACCTGATATAATCGTCTAGCTTCTGGTGTGTTTCCATCAACCAGACCGTACATGTAATGGATATCAGCCAATTCGGCGTTAGTAAAATTAGCCAATTTTTCTCACAGAAATAACTTAACACTAATCGTTAAGTTAATAAACAATACGAGCAGACACTGGTTCAACTTTAGCAACTGTCAAAATAAAGCCTACCAGTCATTTTTGTCATTTTCATGTTAACAGAATTTTACTGGGATCCTGACTCAAGGCTATCAATGATCCTTCATATAAAGCGTAAAATAACTTATTGACGATAGTGGAACTGGTTGCAAATAAAGCAATCAAATCATTTACGTATAGCAGACGCCAAACAAATAACCCCTAATTTGATAAAAGAACCTCAAGCTATTTTTCTACAAATGAATTAAGAGTCTCTGCTTCCGAAGTACAGGAAATTCGCTGTTATTTGTGGAGAGGTTGAATAAATCTCAAATAGGAGGTGCATGGACAAAATGCATTTTCTTGAAACTATTAGGAGTATTCGATTACATCCCGCTGAAAGTCCCGGTTTCTAATCGCTTGTAACTTCCAAAACTTCAATTGGATTGGCCATTACCAATATTCAAACCCTTATCATATTCAACTCTGATACAATTAGATCTTTACCACAATCCCCACGAAAAAAATTAAAAACTGAGTCGACCATAATATCCCCTTCTTTTATTCAGTTACGAAGTTCCTATGTATTATTTTTGAGACTAATGAATTTGAAGGAAAACTGATTGCCAGAACTAATGAAATGTCCAATATTATTCAAAAAAATCGGCATTCAATTCATTGGACAACAAATTACAATTATATCCGAAGCCCTTAAAACAATCTTAGTTTATTTTGACGAACTTTCACATCTGCACTGTAGCTATTTCAGGAGGAAAATTAGCCCAATTACTTTCTCAGAAAACCGAGTTTGGTAATTTCTTTCACAATTTCTCAGATACGAACTGGTTGAAGTAATTGAACAGAGGCCAAGAGAATTTAAGTTCTTCGTATCTGAGAAGTCCCAATTTCATCTCGATTCATAAAGTTGGAGCCCCGAGAAATGGAAGGTAGCAAACTTGTGAAGTGACAGGAGGCTTGCTAAAAATGGAAAAAAAAAAAATTTACACCGCTACAAATAATAGAATTGCTGGTGTCAGTATTGAAAGGACGTGCAAATCTGCATACGGTTCGAGCAGACGTTGGTTAATAACATCAACGTCGAACAGGGATTTATAGATGCGGTACATCCGTACCGTCAAACGCATTATCATATCGATATTTTCCTATCAATATTCTACATTTCATGCTGCATTCATACATGTATAAAGACTAGTGAAAGAGTTTGGGACATAGTTTTCTTCTCTGTAAAGCTGTCTCTATTCCGAAAAAATAATTTTCTTTCTGTTGAATGAAAATCAATATATCAACAAGAATAAAAAGAGGAAAATGATTTCTCATAAGATATTAATTGGTAGCATAAGCACGCACTTCCTTATCAATCTATTGATCTTATTTATGGAAATGGTGAATGTCTATGGCTACAAAGTCTGATTTCTGTAGAAGGGATCAACGTTCGCATAAGCTTATACAGCCTAGAGAACATTGATAGATCACCTTAGCACATGTATGTTTGCAAGTATTAATTAGCGTAACCAATATTTTCAAATGTTATGTAAAGTTATGATAAGAACACCTCATCAACAAACTCTTGATGTTTCAATAATGAAGAGATCACGATATGATCGAGTTTTAGCTTCTTTTCATCATTTGTGCAGTAGGAAGAACGAGATACGCAATACACTTATTTCAAATTACGCCAGTTATTTGGTTCTGCGATTGTTCAGGTGTAGAGGAAGCATATTGATGTTACGCACTGAGTACAGCATATATATGCACTGTATGTAGAGGTTGTTGGAGCTACAAAACTGTTGCATCAATGCAACCACTATACAATTTCTTAAGGAAGGCAGCGAAATTGATCAATTGGATTGTCCTCAGAAGACTTGAGTTGGCCATTGCTTTTCGAGCATCGCCCTGGTATGAATGACGATTCGACATTTGCATTCGAGTCGAACGTGCACGAGTATTTCTTACCGCTGTTCCTCTTCTACATAAGGATGTGTCACTTCTACCATGAGGTGAAGGTAATTTTTAATAGACAATGACCAGTCAGTATGCCTTTCATCTACAGTAGCTATTGTCATGAAGCTGTCAGATACTAAATTGCTGTGTTTTTGATAGAACACTCTAGAAATTTACTGGTTAACCTATAACTTTTCCTCCCAATCCATAATATTTCGAACTGTTTCAGGGTGTTGTCTTTGAGAACAAGTGTCCTCATTTGCGTTGACGGTAGCCCTGAACGTTCTAGTATTCTTCTCTTGGAAGCCGTTTTGGCTAGCCTGTTCATTTTAATGATGCTTCTGTACTGTTTGGATTCTTTCTTCAAAAACAGAAATATTGTTGGTGATAGCCACTTCTGAAAGTGACTAGTGGCATTCCCATGTTATCCTGGAGTAGATTTTATGTTTATGCAGAAATAGTGTTGAACATCCACTCGTTGTGACTATTTCTGTTAAGGATTACGTCAGACTTTTCTGCTTGTCTTAGTGAAACTGCTGTATATGTCCATAGCCCACAGACATTGTCAGTTAAAGTATTTCGAACCCCTACTACCTCTCTTTCACTTAATACTAAATCTACTTTTGGTAAAGTAGTCTAATCAAAGGCCTCCTCTATGCCTGCAAACGCTACCACGGTGAACTATTTAAAGTCTAGAGATTTCTCAATCCATCTAACAGCTGCATGTAATTCTACACATTCCAAAAATCATGTTTACGTTCATCAAACGACGCCGATCTATCAAATACAAAAAAGTTCAAGGCGTGATTTTCAAGACCAGCAACATTATAAATACGCAAGTCATTATTGTAATATGTTCATCTGCTAATTTTTGCATCGAGATAATTGTTATGTTTGCCAATCGTGATAAATTGAAATAATCAATATTTACTCAGTAGGTAGATTCTTGAACTGCTATTTGAACAATAGGAATAAACGTTATTCTTCTTAGTATCAACAAATGTAGTTTCGATAAAACTAAAAATAATGATCAAGTAGTTACTGAATACTTAAGGATGTATTGAGTGGATGATATGTTATTTTCGTCTGTCAGTTCATCAGGACAAGGCAAACTTCATTAAGGAAGACTTTTCAATAGTTTGAGAACTATCGAATAATTGTATAACAATATGTAAGATCCTTTCAAATATATAATATGAAAGTTTTCAGAAACCCTAGAGCCAAAAGTCAAGGAAGGTGGTTTCGCTGGACCAGACATCAGACAGTTGATGGCTTATGGCTGATATACAATTCATCACAACTATAACGGATCTTCAAAGTAAGAGGATTATCTTCAAGGAGGTGCTTGAGAAATTTTATTTCGATTTCATTTTTATTATTCCCAACTCGACTACTTTCCGGAAAATTCTGCACATATGTGTAAAGTGTTCATTGAACAATCTCACCAGGATATTACGGGGAAGCAAAAAAATTGCCAGGGAACATGGACAAATTCAATGACGGCAGTCTAGTGTTGGACGCTTAAGAAATACCATTCAGTTGCTTCCCACAATCGAAAATGTACAAATAGTTTTCTGGGAGAAAGAGAAATTAAGTATTCACTTAATTTGTTGATTCATCGTCAAAATCTATTTTTATGAAGCGTTGAAAAGTTAATATGTATTTATATAGGATATAGTAAAGGATTCTCAAACATTATAACCAATAATCAAAATTTGTGATTTTTGGTCCAAAATATACATCTCACTACGCATTCCGCAGGTAAGTTTGTGGTTAAGTAGTTCAGTAAAATATCTGGATCATTGAATCATTCTTCATCATCAGATAATTTCAATGAAGAACATTTCATTATTAAACAAATAGCTCCCTTTAGTGAACAAGATCCAAATGTTACTGTTTTACTCAAAAGCAACCTATGTCAATAGCAAACAAAGCAATAGAATCAGTATATCCAAAATCTAAAGATAAGCACAGATAGTAGCCTTAAAGATACAGTTGTCTCACAGAAAATAAGAGTAAAATAGATAAAGCAAACAAAAACATCCATATTGGGTATTCACTATGTCAAGGAAAATAAACCATTATTATTCGTTCGAGAGAAAAACAAAAAACAAACAAAACAAAGCGTGTATTCAAATCATCACAGTGGAGAATTTTGGAAACATCAAGCAATATCCATTACATCACATCTATTACCTACTTATAAGAGAATTTTAAAATGTAATAGGCTTTATGTTTCAAATATTTTTAATTGCAAGGTTACTTTCAGATGTTTTGCGTTTTCTAATGTGTCTGAGACAATTTATTGGAAATGTTAATTAGAAAGAATAGACAAATTTAGTAACAGTAATTGTGATAAGATGTATGAATATTGATAGAAAGTGAACGATTATTATGTTATGTTGAATTTGGAAAAGTAATTACTGAATTTGTTAGAGAGTTTGCCAGTGTACCTTTTTTCGGGCTTTCTACGATGCTATATAGTAATAGAGAGGTAATACGTTGTTCTTTGCGTTTAATAATTGTATATATATATATATATATATATATATATATATATATATATATATATATATATATATATATATATATATATATATATATATATATATATATAGAGGTTTCACCCCGACGAGTTGCCCATATATCTGTTTATGCAATGAAACTGATTTCATGAAAAATATAAATCCACCACCCGGTAATTAATACCATTGCCAGGCAATGATTATAATCAAAACATATCCTGGAATAAATATATATTAGGATAACGTTAAATGTTATGAGAATATATCAATCTACCAGAATATATACATACTATAGCATCATCAGACAATGATATCTATGTACCAACGAGTAGTGTCAGAGGCTTTCTCCCCGGAAAAATCCAGTGTACGGAATGTTAATTAAAAAGAATAGACAAATTTAGTAACAGTTATTGTGATAAGATGTATGAATATTGATAGAAAGTGAACGATTATTATGTTATGTTGAATTTGGAAAAGTAATTACTGATTTTGTTATAGAGTTTGCCAGTGTACCTTTTTTCGGGCTTTCTACGATGCTATATAGTATAGAGAGGTAATACGTTGTTCTTTGCGTTTAATAATTGTATTTATAAAATGTTGTGGTATATATATATATATATATATATATATATATATATATATATATATATATATATATATATATATATATATATATATATACAGCGTTTCACCCGACGAGTTGCCCATATATCTGTTTATGCAATCAAACTGATTTCATGAAAAATATAAATCCACCACCCGGTAATTAATACCATTGCCAGGCAATGATTATAATCAAAACATATCCTGGAATAATTATATATTAGGATAACGTTAAATGTTATGAGAATATATCAATCTACCAGAATATATACATACTATAGCATCATCAGACAATGATATCAATGTACCAACGAGTAGTGTCAGAGGCTTTCTCCCCGGAAAAATCCAGTGTACGGACCTTAGTCAAGTAACACTGAATGTTACTCATTAATAGTTTCCTTTGTGTGAAGTGGTGAACGATCGAATAGAATACTGCTCTGAATATAAATATGACAAAATTGTCAGTTAATTATATTACATTTATATAAACAAATAAATAAAATATAAAATGAGATTCTGAGCAGATATCTTCGCTGCACTCATTTTGTACTATTCAATAATGAACTTTGTAACGACGTAAAATTGCCTTCAAGTTACAATTCAGAATGATTCCAATTCCTGCAGGCGCATCATTTATATCGGCGTAAACGAATGTCTCGAATGTTCCCGTCAAAAAAACGCGGCTTTTCTTTGACAAGTACCGCGCGTTCCTTTGATAAAGCCGTCTTTTTCCGCTAGCAATGTGTTATTTCATTACGTAATGAATTTTTGTAGTTTAGTTACCTACTTATTAAAATTTTTTTTCTTCTCGAGATCTACTCAAAAAGCACTCGCGCTCGACCGTTTGAGCACCCCTGTTTTAAATAATAACGTAGCAATCCAAATTGCCAGAAAGAGTAATGTTCTATGACTAAAATGAAGTCAATTTTAGATTCAGTACACCCAGAAGCATATGAATTTTGAAAACATGCAAAACAACTCCTAATTTCTGCAGACTTATGTATTTGAACCAATTAAATTTTCAATATTCAAAGAACGGACGAACCTCTGAGGAAATAAATTGGTCGTTTAAACTGAATCATAAACTTTCGACAAAATACAAACGCCAATTATATTTCTGGCTCACTAAAATACGCAAATTTGCGTATACTCATATTCACGATATGAAATATATCATCAGTCACAAATAGAATTATTCTTTGCTTAAAAATCGACTCGATTCGTGTGGTTTTGACCAATATCCCATCAGGACGTGGTTTATTCGTGAACAAGCAATTACCATCGACAAACAAAATAATTGCCTAGACCATTTTAGAACTAAATTTGCTACAACAATTTTGTTTGCTGAAATACGTAGAACGGAATACCTAATTAAAGTGACTCTAACCATGATTAATGTTAAAACGCATGAATACAAACATATAACATTCTAACTCTTGTCCACTTCCGAAGTAAACATCGTGAGGCTCTACCCTATCACATTTCTAATTAGCATCGAGCAACCTATGAAATTTACTTTGCGTCCACATAAATCCCGCAAGAGTATAAAGTTACCTGCGCGATCCCGGTTGCGTCTTCCATTCGACTCGCACGATACATCAACCACTGGGTGTCTCGCAGTAAAAATGGAGGTATCGTTTAGTCTAATATTTTAATTACAGGGATTAGTACATGCGGGACGATAAATAGGCAATAAATTCCGCATATGTAATTCGAGGTTGAGAGACAAGATCTATATTTGAATTTCACGCAAGCTACATTTTGATAGACATAAAGATTATTCATAAGGAATCCAGAAAATGATGGACTGGTTTTCATATATGCAAAATGAATTGGATTTTTATCGTGTTTCGCTTATTTTCAAGAACTTTTTCAATCAGTGCCTTTATCGTTTGAAACATTACGCTTTCGAAAAGAATGCTTTATGTTGATGATGGTTTATGTGACTTTTCAGAGATGGATAAAAATACACAGCACAATTTTTGCACAATCGAATTCAAATATATAATCGAAATAATGTGCGCATAAAGGGTAAACACGATTATGCAACCGAAATTGTGTGATTTTCTCAACAATTCGTGTATGTTTGTTGGACACAGCTGTTTATTTTCTCATATTTTTTACACCACCCAAAGTCAGCTGTTCAGAGAGTTACACTACCTTTTTTCATCTACGTTCCCATTTTCATGATGAACAGAGAACGTCTAAATTACACGATATTGTTGTTGCTTCAGATTATAATCTTACACCTCTGAACTTGACAATGCAAAAGGTAGATTTTGATATATTTGATGATAATTCTAAAGAGAAAGTTGGATGCAGAAGGAATTACACGGAAAGCACCTTAAAGAATTGAAAAATGATTATTTTGATGAAATCGCATCGAATAAATGGTTAGTATCTGGAGAATTGTTTGCTGAAACAGAAGGCTTGGCAATTGCGATCCAGGATCAGGTTGTTTTCACGAAGAATTATGAAAAACACATCATCAAACAAAATATAGATGATTCTTGCCGTAGATGTTTTTGTTCATCAGAAACAGTTTTTCATATATTATCATCTTGCTCAGTCCTTGCTGCAACAGATTATTTAGAAAGACATAATGCCGTCGCTAATATTATTCATTTTAATCTAGGAATTAAACATGACCTAATTCCCAAAGAAAAAAATTTCACAAATATGAACCTGAGATTATTTGTGAAAATGACAAATATAAACTTTATTTTGATAAAACAATTCTTTGCAACAGAGCTGTGAAACAATAGACCAGATATCATTCTTAATGATAACCAGAATCAAATAACATATATAATTGATATTGCTATACAAGACACACATAATATACAAAATAAATACAATGAAAAAATTTCTAAATATATGATGCTTGGCGACGAGATTAAAAAATGTGGAAAATGACGAAAATATTTATCCTACCGATTATTATTTCCACAACAGGTGTTATTCCTAGAAATCTTCACAAAACTATTGAGATTTTGGGTCTGAAGAAAAATTTGTTTGAACAGTTACAAAGATAACAGTCATCAAATCTTGTAATATTCTTCGTAGGTTTCTTTCCGAAAAAATAATGAGGTAGAGTCATAGGTTTTCTCTTTAGTTTATACTGCTCAGAATCTCATTTCATATTTTATTTATTTGTTTATATAAATATAATATAATTAACTGACAATTTTGTCATATTTATTTTCAGAGCAGTATTCTATTCGATCGTTCACCACTTCACACAAAGGAAACTATTAATGAGTAACATTCAGTGCTACTTGACTAAGGTCCGTACACTTGATTTTCCGGGAAAAAGCCTCTGACACTACTCGTTGGTACATTGATATCATTGTCTGTTGATGCTATAGTATGTATATATTCTGGTAGATTGATATATTCTCATAACATTTAACGTTATCCTAATGTATAATTATTCCAGGATATGTTTTGATTATAATCATTGCCTGGCAATGGTATTAATTTCCGGTGGTGGATTTATATTTTTCATGACATCAGTTTGATTGCATAAACAGATATATGGGCAACTCGTCGGGGTAAAACCCTATATATATATATATATATATATATATATATATATATATATATATATATATATATATATATATATATATATATATATATATATATATATTGACCCAACTATGAGACCTAAACTACCTAAAATTCATTATACAAAGAAAATTTTCGATTGCATAAATGAGCTTAATAAGAATATTCTTCCAAAGCAACTTGTTAAAGTAATGAATCTTTATACACTTCATCTGATTATATATTGTGCCGCCATTACAGTAGTTAAACATTGTGGATATAAATTAGAAAATTTTGAATCTAATTATAATATCAAGAAAAAACCTTCATAGCAAAAAAGATTAGAAGGTAAAATTTCTTGTATCCGATGTGATTTAGGAAGATTGACTCAATATTCCAAAGGTAATCGATTAAAAAACTTATGGCACATATTGGAAAAATATTCCTCAAATATAAAACCCATAAAAATAACGAGATAAGTAATGGACAACTGATAGAATACATCGATACTTTAAAACAAAAACTTTCAGTATACTCCATTAGACTACCTGAATATAAAATAAATTCAGATAGAAAATTCCAAAACAAACTATTCAAAAATAATGAAGAACATTTTTACAAAGTTATTTCAGGTTCAAATGAAAATATTTCTGGAAATGAAGTTCCTAAAATTGATATTCTAACTGATTATTGGTCTTCAATTTGGGCAGTGCCAAGGCAACACAATTCCAGTGCAAGTTGGATTTTAAATGAAAGGTCTCGATTTTCTAAAATAGAATGCATGCAATTTTAAAATTTTCAAACGAAGATATAACATCAAATATTAAACACACAAAAATTGGAAATCTCCAGGTGTGGATGGTATTCATAACTTTTGGTTCGGAAAATTCTCTTGCGTTCATGAAAAATTGGCTGAATATTTTTCATTTATAATAAATAACCCTCAGCTACTCCATTATTTTTCACACAAGGAATTACATATTTAAAACCGAAAAGTGCTAATACTATTGATCCATCTCAATATAGACCAATTACTTGCCTTCCAACAATATATAAATTTCTAACTGCATGTAATACCCAAAATATTTATGCACATTTGGAGAATTATAATATTCTTCCGAACAACAAAAGGGATGTAGAAAAAAACACCTTGGTACTAAAGAGCAACTTGTAATTGATTTTGTTGCTTTGAATCAAGCTCAAACTAAGAAGAGAAATATTCATACAGCCTTCATTGATTACCAAAAGGCTTTTGATAGTTCTCCCCATTCATGGCTTCAAGAAATTTTGGAAATTTATAAAACTGATAAGACACTTCGTCTTTTTCTTGAATTTGTAATGAAAAATTGGAGAACCAATCTTCATTTAAATATTTCAAAACAATCGTTAAAATCCGAAGTAATTCCAATCAAGCAAGCTGGCCGCTCGAACATAACTTGTTTCATTGATTCACATGGTCTATATAAAGGATCCTTAATAGATCATAACTTATTTCAAGGCAAGTCGACTGTGCAGAGACCTAAGTCACTCGGTCAGTATTCACGTACATTCAGGTCAAACCACTGGTTATTTTCCGTCCTTGCAGTCTCTAGGGGAATTTCGAGCATACCCTTTGCTCTGGTGAATCCCAAGCATGTTTCTCGAGCAGCATATGAGTCCGCCTTCTTATAGCCTTCAATTATCGAATGTCTACCTACCCATATCAGACAGAATCTATTCCTGTTTTCCAGTTTGGCGAAGATGGATCAACATTCCTGCACCATGAGTGATGTGAAGGTGTCGGATGCCAATGCGTTCAGTGCAGCTTGGCTATCGGCGATGATTTTTATTGACCTACTTGTTAATAACTCCCTCGCAAGCAAGTGATTAGCACAGTGATCAATGGCGAATATTTCTGCTGTAAAAACAATCGTGAGCCCACCAAGACAGATTGAATATTCCCTGGCAGCACCTCGACAATATACAGTCGCCCCAACTCATTTTATGCCTTTTTATAGTTTTGGAGACATTTATGAACATATTGGGATCCTCAATTAGACGGTCCTTGGAGCTGGCTAATTCCTGGTTGCTAGGCATTCCTGGGTGCTAGGCATTCCTGGCTGCTAGGCATTATGATCTGGATTGAAAGTTTCATGTTGGTTTTGAGTATTGCTATATTAGACTTCATACTCAGCATCGCGTTGTGCTCGATTTCAAGCTTTAAATTGTCGGACACGAAACTGAACATACATGTTCGTGAAGGAATCTGTTGTTTGCCATTCTAGCTGCTGCTCTAAGCAGCAAGTGAAGAGGAGCAAAATAGAGCGAGAAGCTCCAGTAATCATCATGCGGGCCATTCTCCGCATTTCGGAGAGTTTAACTTGGGATTACTTTTCAGGGTTGCACTTCCACCGAGCAATGCTCAAGGCCTCACCACCATCACATATAGCTACTGAAGTTGCTTTGGACCAAGATCCCATTTATTTCTACATGTCATTCAACATACCCATAAGGAGTATCGAGTCTTGTGTATTAAGTTTTTCAGGTGCGAATTTTATGTGAGCGTACTATCCAAGGTAACTCCCAGATATTTTTCTTCTTCCTCAACTGAAATAAACACTCCACCCAGGATCCGGGGAAAAACAAATATCCTCATTTTCCTGGTGAATGGTACTATAACGGTTACATCACCCCTGGATAGCTGAAATGGCCTCTTGAAGTCTGTCGGAGACGTCGTAGTCATCTCCAAAATAGTGCAAATAAAATTGATATAAAAATAAATTGATCGATAAACCCGTTCCCAGATACATTTTATAACAAGATTTGAAGTTCATTCATTCATTCGCAAAAAGTATAAAATCCAGTAGCGAAAATTAAATAAATTATTGAGTAATAAACCTGAAACTCCAAAAATCAAGTCCAAATTTTCTGATCACCAATTTTATGATAGGTTCAGTAATCTTTCAGATGCTGATATTTCCGAAGATAAAGTTTCACTTCTAAAGAAGGTTTTTAAACACAATTCAGAGTCAAATAACGTTCGTGTGTATTTCGATCTGTTAGGAATTGAAACCGAAATAGACCTAAATTATTAATCGCAACCCAAAGACTTAAAACACACTTCAGCGTTGCTACTTCAAAAAGAGTTCAATAGTTGTCAACCTAAGAAATTCAAAAATACAACTTGAAAGTCCATTAAATCTAAGTCCCCATCTGAAGATATCACATTCACCAAAGCAGACAAAGTTCATAGAGTCATAGCCGTGAATAAAGCAGATTATTTTTGAAAACCCAAAATTTCATTGAATCAGGTCTAACTAATAAATTCCAATCCATAGTAAACAACGCTTTAGAGTAGGCCAAGTCTATAATACCTAACATTCAAAAATATATACTTTTCATTGACAACCCGCAATCACCATAATTCTACTCCCTCGTCAAACTCCATAAAACAGGGCATCCCATTAGACCAGTAGTTTCATATTATCGAACTCCAGCTGCAAAACTTTCACGCTTTCTCATGGGCATCATTCAACAGTACGCTAATTTTGAGCCTAAATTCTCAATAAGAAAACTCTTCAGTCCAAATAAATAAAATTTAGCACACGATACTACCACCCAACGCTGAACTAATGTCATGGGATGTGGTAAATCTCTTCCCTGGTGATTCAGTGAAACTCATCAACAACACTCTTCAAATTAATAGAGTCAATCCGGTAATTCAATCAGAAATGCTACACCTTTTAGAAAATTGTTTAGAACAAAATTATTTTAACTTCAATAGAGTAAAATACAGGGTGCCAGAAACATATTCCTCAATAACAACCGACTCACCTGGAATATTTGTCAGTATACAGGGTGCTTCAACGAAAACTAAACAGAGGCTATATCTACCAAGAGACTCATTTCTGATCAAAACGCAAAAACAGGTCAATTTTTTTTTCAAGGGGGACATCTTTTGGGATACAATACTTGCCTGAAATATCAACCCCCTAAGCGGGGTTGCTATCCTAAACATTTTGAATAGGGAAAATGGGTCGAGTGATGACTCAAAAGAAAAGAACAGATTCATACCATATCAAAGGCTGTCATCTCTGATCTGAATTAATCTATTCCATTTTTCGCTCTAATACTCCATTAGTCTTGGGGCGATAGTCTTATATATTTTTCAGTAGCTCACTATGTATCTTCTACAGTTTTCAATCAAAAATGAAAATTCTTTCACGGGAATGCAAACAAACATAATACCTTTCTTTCGAGGTATCACTCGACCCATCTACCCACTTCCAAATTTTCAAGGGTTGTCACCCCTGCTCTAGGGGTATAAATTCGAGATGAGGATGGTACTTGATGATGACTGCCATTAATCAGCATGGATCTGTTCCATTTTACTTCACTGAAACTTGAATAGTCTCAGGGAAATAGTCTTCCCTATCTTGCTCACCCTGTATCTTTTACAGTTTTCAATTGAAAATGGAAATTCGTTCAAGGCGATGTAGACAAAGATACCACCCTTCATTTGAGTCATCACTCGACCCATCTTCCTAACTCAAAATGTTCAAGGATAGCAACCCCCGCTGAGGGGGTTGATATTTCAGGCAAGTATTGTATCCCTAAAGATGTCCCCCTTCAAACAAAAATAGACCTGTTTTTGCGTTTTGATCAGAAATAAATATCTTGGTAGATACAGCCTCTGTTTAGTTTTCGTTGAAGCACCCTGTATAATAGTAAAAAAGGTTTTAATCATGGGTAATCCTCTGAGCCCTCTACTCGCTGAAATTTTCATGGATAATATTGAAAAACCATCGAAAAACATCCGTTATTCAAATATTTAATTTCTTGGTTTAGATATGTCGACGATATCATTTGTTGTTTTACTGGCACAAACAGACAATTAGAGTCGTTCAAAACATTCATTAACAAAATTCACGATAATATTAAATCCACGTTAGAGATAGAAACAGAAAACTCCATTAACTTTCTGGATTTAACTATTATTAAAATTAACGGCAAACATGATTTTCTATTTTTCATAAACCATCGCATACAGATATTACTATTCACAGCTCATCTACACATCCTTATCCACATAAATTAGCTGCTTACAATAGTATGGTATATAGACTCATTAATATTCCAATGTCGCAAAATATAATTGAACAAATAGCAGTCAATACCGGTTACATTCCTAGTATGATTGAAAACATGATTTCACGCAAAAAATTTCAAAAAGCAATCCAGGATAAATAGTTCTAACACAAAATACAACAGTTTCACTTATATTGGTAATCCTAGTCTGAAATTGAAATCATTCCTCTCGCATTATAATTTCAATATAGCATTCCGAACTGGTAATTCTTTAGGCCGACATATCAAAAACTGCAAATCTCAAATTGATAGAGGTAATAAATCCGGTGTTTATGAACTGTCTTGCGGGGATTGAAATAAAATTTATATTGGTAGAACTTTCAGAAATTTGAAAGTTAGATTGACCGAGCACAAACGTAGTTTAACTTATCATAAATCAGATTCCCATCATTTCAATCACTTACTCGAAGAAAACCATAACTTTAATGATAATTAATGATAGAATTCAACACGATGAAAATAATAGACAAAAACTCAATCTATGGAAAATTTTGAGACTAACAAGGAAAAAAATTCAGGAAATTACTTAATAGTCAATTAGATCTAAATCCTTCTCCATTACTCAATCTTTTCAATTCATAAGGTAACTCCGATGGGTTTTCCACCATACCCCTTGTACTTGTACCTAATGTAATAATAAGTAGGAAAGAGGAATATTATTTAAGGAATAAGTCTGCTTATTAGTTTGTATCTATCAGATGAAGCCACAGTGTGGTGAAAACGGTCATAGTTGTGTTAATATAGAGGAAATCTAAATACCATAGTTTTATTTCATTGAAATTATTATCTAACCTAATATGTCGTCTCAATTGAAAAATCTCATTGATCAATGCTCAGTATGTGCAAAATTTAGATCTTCTAATCAAGCAGAGCCTCTACAAAGTTATAGCATAACTTATTTTCCGTGGGAACGAGTTGGGTTGGATTTCCTCGATTTCGATAATAAAATTTATTTATTAGTCACAGATTATTATTCCAAATACATTGAAATAGCATTAATGGACCATGGTTACTCAGCTCAAAAAGTCATTATCAGTCAATATTTGCACGTCATGGAATACCAATGCAGCTAGTTTCAGATGGAGGTCCACCTTTTAATTCACTCGAATTCAAATCTTTTTTGTTTGATTGGGATATTGAACATATTTTTTCAAGTCCCTATCATCCCCAATCAAATGGTCAGTCTGAAAGTTCAGTCAAAATAATTAAACAAATTCTTAGAATTTGTTTAATTATTGACTTATTTTATTATGATAATTCTCAGTTATTGCTATATTTGAATAAATCATATTAATATGATATGGCATATCAGACTCATAATTTGGAATAAAATTATCCTGTAATGCTGCTCTAGACAATGTATCAGGGATATACATTTGTTTCCTGGTACATAAATAACATCTAGATCATAAGATTGTAAAGCTAACATCATACGTTGTAATCTAGCAGGAATATTGAAAAGAGCTTTCTTGAAAATATATATCAATGGCTTATGATCTGTATGGACTATGACTTTCTGGCCAAATATATACTGGTGAAATTTAACACAACCAAATTGAATGGCAAATAATTCTTTCTCAATTTGTGCGTAGTTCTTTTGTGAGGAAGTTAAAGTTTTTGAACTATAGGCAATAGGACGATTATTTTGCATTATGACTGCTCCGATAGCGGATTGTGAACTATCAACAGATAAAATTAAAGGTAAATTAGGATTATAATGTGTTAATACTGGAGACTTCGTTATAACATCTTTCAAATTGGAGAATGCCTTTTCACAATTTTCATCCCAGATCCAGTGACTATTAGATTTCAATAAATTTCGAAGAATTTCTGTTTTTGCGACAGATTATTGATAAAAGGGCCTAAAAGTTAATCATTCCTAAAATCGTTGAAGTTCTTTAGTATTAGAAGGAGAAGGTAAATGTTTAATAGCTTCAATTTTTCATCATCGACTTTAATACCATCTTTACTGAATATATGACCTAAAAACGTACTTCAGTGAGCGCTATTTTACTTTTTTCTCTATTAAATTTAAGATTGAGTTCTCTAGCTCTTTGTAGAACTTTTCTAAGACGATTATTATGTATCTCTAAAGTAGCACCATATACTAAAAATTCATCCACAAAAATCAGTACACCCTCAATATCACCAAATAAATCATTCATGACTTGAACAAATTTTTCAGATGATGAGCATATACCAAATGGTAAACGATTGAATTTGTATCTTCCGAAGGGTGTTTGGAATGTGCATAGATCTGAGCTTTCATCATCTAATTTCAGCATCCAAAATCCGGAGAATGCATCCAAATGCGAAAAATATGCAGCATTGACTAATTTTGACCTGACTTCATCAAAGTTTTTTAGAGGAAAATATTCTCTCATAATATTTTTATTTAAATTTCTTGGATCTAGGCATATTCTTAATTGACCTGCATTTGACATTTAAAGCTGGACACTTGTATCTATGCTGTTGTCCACATTTTCCACATATAATGTTGTCACTTGGCGATGGTCTTCTATTTTGGTATTCACGTCTGGACCCATTGGATGACTGACTGAAACTTCTGGATCTTGATTGTCCAAATTTATTGTAGCCTGATGTAGAACTTCTTTTATTGATGTATAAGACTTGATCAGAACTTCCTACATGCTCCTTCTGGATTTTATCTGAATTTTGCTGAGCCATAACTACAGACTTGGCTAATTCGACGGCTTTTGTAGAAAATATCGACTTCTTGAAGTAGACGTTGGCGAATATTCATCAGATGGGAATTCATGTTTGCAATGAATATATCTCTGACTAGAGATTATCGAAGGTCCTTAAATTCGCATTTCATGCTTAAGTTTTCGAGATCAGTTATGAAATTTTCTATACTTTCATTAACTTTTTGTGTTCTAGTGAAAAAGTATGACGTAATATCGTGAGATTTTTTGAGGTTAAAAGTACTTATCGAATTTGGTTTTAACATCTTCTAGTGTTGTGTTTGTGATTTTCAAGTTGAATGAGTTGTAAATTTGCCTACCTTTTGAACCAATTGAATGTAACATTACTGCAATTTTTCGACAATCTGAGGAATCAATCAATCCTGTTGCTATTAGATATATTTCAAAATTTTCCCCACCATTCTTTCCAATTCGATGCATTATTTTCACTAGATGAAATAATCAATTCGTTGATCGGTTTTAAATGCGGCACAACCTTGAGCGCTATGTGAAAAGGATGTCCGCGCAGAAGATCTTGTCCAGGTTCGTATGGGAAGACGGCCAGCCTTGCCTATTGATTTAGAAGCCGAGCTGGAAAGCTATTGCAAAAGAAATGGATAGAAGATTTTATGGCTTACGTCTGCAGGACATTAAATACATGGCGTTTCAATTGGCAATTAAAAATAATTTGAGGCATCCTTCAGTGTTACTAAAGCTTCTGCTGGTAAAAATGGCTTCGTGGATTTTTGAGGAGACATCCTACATTATCTATTAGGACACCTGAAGCAGTTTCTGCTGCTAGAGTAAAAGGATTTAATCCAGTTGCAGTCGCCAACTTTTTGATTTGTACGAGCCTGAACTTGATAAGATAAAATCCGCTCCACATAGGGTATACAACGTTGACGAGACAGGAATAACAGTAGTTCAACATAAACGTTCCAAAGTTGTCAGTATGAAAGGCAAAAACAGGTCGGTGCGTTGACATCCTGGAAGAGGAAAGCTCATGACCATAGTGACCTGTATGAACGCTTGTGGTACCTACGTGCCGCCATTAATAGTTTTCCCAAGGAAAATATGGCTCAAGACCTAATGGATGGTGCACCAGCAGGTTCCATTGGCGATTGTCATCCGTCAGGCTGGATCCAGACACACCTATTCACAAAGTGGTTTCAGCATTTTATCAACTTTACAAAGCCAAGTAAAGATGATCCAGTTTTATTGGTTTTAGATGGCCACTACACACACGAGAAACATCGATCTTATTAATTTAGCTCGAGACAACAACGTAATTATAGTTTGTTTACCGCCACACTGCACTCATAGAATGCAACCAATGGATGTAGCATTTATGAAGCCACTAAAGCTTACTACTCCCAAGAAATTGAAACTTGGCTGCGTAATAATTCAGGGCGCACTCTAACAAACAAATATGTGGCTAGATTGTTTGGTGCGGCTTATGAAAAAGCTGCTACCATGACCAACTCCGTTAACGGTTTCGCAAAGCTGGGTTATTTCCGTGCAATCGACATATTTTTACAGACGAAGAGTTTTCAATCTTTAATGATGGGGATGAAGAGCAAGATTTACTTAATGTTCAGAGAAATGATGAGAACGCAGATCTGGAAGATACTAGTTGTGTGCTTACTTCGATTGAAAACCAATCAGAGCCAACTGAAATCTTACCCAATAGCGGAATTACAAATGACAATCCTTCAGATGAGTACCAAGGATTAGCATCTTCTAAAACAGCCTCAACAGCTAGTGTTTATGACAATCCAGTACCCAGTACATCGTCTTCTGTCTCCCCGTTTGCACTTAAGCCAGTGCCCAGGCTACCTAAGAACAATTCTTCTTCTAAGAAAACCCGAACTGGAGCAGCTTCTATAATCACGGCATCTCCGTATAAGAAGTCATTAGAAGAATCCTAAATAAAAAACAAGAAAAAGAAAATAAGAAAGGACAGAAGAAACAATCAGTTAAAAACAGCAGACAAAGAAAAAAATCCTATTAAAAGAAAAAAAAGCTGAAGAAGTTAGTTCCAGTTCCGAAGACGATGACATGCCTGAGTTGGCAGATAGCAGTGGGGATGAATATGATGCTGAATGTCCCTACTGTAGCGGTAACTTTTCGCAGGATACAAGAGGAGAAAAATGGGCCAAATGTGATAGTTGTTTTAAATGGGCTCATGAAGATTGTGGAGATGTAGCATCGAATCGTTTTTGTGTTCATTATGTTTAGATGTGTAAGACATGGTAAGACTAAAAATAATTTAGAAAAGATTTTAATTTTTTATTGTTTATTATATTCTCTTTGTTTGATAACCTTTATTTTAAAATTTTATTAAAAATGCTAATTTTTATTATGATAACTGAGTTCTGCTCAAATCTTTGTTAAGTTTAAGTAAAGTAAAAATTTTGAAGACTGATGTTAGTCTAAAATTTAATAATTAATGTACCAAACTGCTAAGACTGATTTGTCTTAATATTTAATTAATAAATCAAATCATTAGAATTTCTTGATTTTTTCATGTATATTTTGGAAAAAACGTTGGATATTCAAGAGCAAAAGTAGCATATTTTTCAGTTATTTCTTTCTCGAGATAATCATGCGAGATAAAGGCCTTCTATTCATTCAGAAATAATCGTTCACTTATGCAAGAAATCAATTATCGATCCCTTGTCTTTCATCGCATCCACAAACAACTAATGGATTCCGACCGTAGATCCCGCAATCGTCGATTCCAACAGTAGTCTGAGGTGTATTCCCGATCAATTAATGACTGCGGGACGTACGGCATTGTTCGGCCGGAATTTCAACAACTGACCACGACAACAACCGCGGATTTGCATAAACGTGCCAAACGGGATGAAAAATCCGGACACTAACGGTCTCCCAATACTTCCGAATAAAGGATTGGGTCATTGTATGCTTATATTGGAATCTTGTGTTACTATTGGCTTTTTTCCCCTCGGAGATCGTCTCACCATATGTCACGAGCGTTGTACACACCCACTACTATGGAATCGACTACGAGTTCCTGTGATTTTACCGTAAACCGTAATCGCGCTGCTATAATCTGGGATGAACGATGTGGGTGGACAAACAACTCTTTCATTCAGATATTTGTTGTTGCTAATCGGGAACAACGAATAACGTTTTGGGATTTTACTCTTTCCATAATGCACATTCTTGAGTCATCGTAAGGCTATCTCTGCTGTCAGCGAAATATCGAGAAAATGATTTTTGTTGGTTCTAGAATGATGTTCAAGGAATGTGCTGATAATCTTGTAATAAATACAGTATATTCATTCATGCCTTACACAATTAAATTTGCATTCGCCAAGAGAGGAGAGTAATTTCTGAGTTGGCACATAAGTCAAAATCTTTGGAAAGGTCTCTCAATTCCCTATTTAAAAATAGTATCTTTATCGCAACATTGAATTACAATCCTGAGATATTGATACTGAATGAACACGATGTTTCTCTATAAGTGTTTCACACATGTTGTAGCTTTTCAGTCAGTTGATATAATGATTTAATGATTTAATGATTTAAAAAATGTAATGGAAAAATGCTTTACATTCAATAGCATCCCCATTTTCTGACATACATATACCCAGAGTAGAAGTGTTGCAGAAGGAAAACCTTGTTAGCAACACACATGTGAAAACAAAAATCAGAGTAAAACACTCAGCTAAATATACTTATTAAACTAAATCTCAGACACAAAACAAAAATTAATAAATAACAATTTTTCCCGAGCCAAGAATAGCTGTCCTAAAAGGCTTCATTTAAATGAAAAATTACAAAGATAATGCATAAAAAAAATAAAAATATACATACATATAAATAAAAATATGAATATAAATTCCCCCACAGGCTCCCCCAGTCAAACAGAATATCAAATGAACATAATATTGATAAAAGACCTTTCCCTTTGGACCCATCTGAAAACCCTCTTCTTAAAAACTTGTATTGAAACAGACGAATTTCTTAACTGACTGTCGAGAAAACTATATACTCTATTCAGATAGTATATGAAAAACCTCTGTGTTATTCTAAAACATGCTTTGTGGGCGTAATTCAGGTGGCGTGCTACCCCTCTGGTATCGTAATTATGTGATAATAGATTAACACTGATTTTACCATAATACCAATCAATCAACATACATAAAGTTACATAAAGTTGTCTAATATTTAGCAGGCCACTCATTTGAAAAATAAGTTCAGTAGAAAAATCATATGGTTTTCTGTAGATTGTTTTAATAATTTTTTTCTGAACTACACTCAAACCATCAAGATGTCTGTCATATACTCCTCCCCAACCTATGCAACCGTACTGCAAAATAGGACTCACTAAGCCGTGATAGGCGGATAATAAAGTTTTGTATCAGCCACTTTACTCAGAATACGAAAAACATAAATGAATGGACGCAATTTTTGCACATGTTATTTATTTGATCCACCCATCTGAGAGTAGAGTCAATGTATACACCCAAATACTTCGTAGTGTATTGCAGAAAGAGAACCTGAGTTCCACATCCACAATTTTTCACAATTTTCCGATTTTGGCATTCCATTCAAAAGCTTATACTATTAAAATGCGGCAATCCAACTGTACTTCTAGCAAAAGGAGAATAGTAGTTTTTTCTGATTTAGTATTAAACCATTGCTGTTCATCCAATTTCCTGCCAAAATCAGCCCTTTACGGACTAAATCCTTGTAGCGTTCCAACTTTTCCCACTAAACAATAGCACCGTGTCGTCCGCATAGGATGTTATCTCACCTACACCACTCAAACTAAGAAAGTCGTTTATATAACATAGAAACAATAAAGGACCCAACACAGTACCTTGTGGTACACCCATTTTCACATTTTGACTATCACTTACAGATTGACCTATACGGACGCACCCAACACGTTTACATCGATAATTTACTTTTCTCATTTCAGAATCCGAAATATCTCACAATTGACGACGATAAAATCACTGTATTTTGTGCAAAATCTCTATGCTTGGAGCCAATTAAGCAGGTCCACGACGCATCCTTATCGGACATCTGAGAGAATTCGACGTCTGCAATAATGATCGGGCACTATTCAAACCACGCCTGACAAACTTCTCAGCTAACGATATCACCAAAGAGGAAAGAAAACAATCAGTTTTTCTCGATATTTTATCTGAAGATTCATACTGTCTTTACTTCAATCTATGCATGCCGAAGACTTCCGAAGAGATGAGATTCAAAATTTGATAGAAATTGCCAACAAACATTTTGGAAGTCAACTTCGCATATTTGCAAAAAGCGAAATTTTATAATGCTTTCAAATCACTGAACGAATCGTTGAAAGATTGGTGGTTCTAAGAAATTGATTCATTATGGGTATCGAAAAAAGACCTATTTGAGATCGTCTATTTGAAGATGGCGAATAAACTTTATTCGACGATGCAGCAAGGAAGCATCATCATCCATCAAAACGGAAGTCACTGGTACCCCATTTCCAGTAAAGAAAGATCACATGTTTAAACTGCGCAGATATCGATAGCCAACAGAAAAGAAGTCACCTAATACGTCAGCAAACCGACCTACGTCCTCAACATGTTCTGTTTATGGTAGTTGTCATACAACTACAAAATACCGCTTTTGTGAACATGTTCGTCACGTATGCAGCTTAAGGAGACATCTTGCATCTGTGTGCCGTTTAAAAATGAAGGTAAACATAAGAAAAATATGAACTTTGGCGACAAAAAGCAAAATTGTAATCAAAATTATCTAGAAAAAGATTTTAATTCTATTCATTCATTATTTGGTTATGCCGATTTTGAAGCAATTATGGTTGATATTATCATTTGGGAAAATTTAATTTCTCATGAATTGGATACTGGAGCTGATGTTTTTATATTATATTATTCTGTATAATTAAGTTCAATCATTTTTAGTAATAGAATGTATATAAAAATTCATTGAAATATATCAGCTATAGAAGCTTGATTATTGAATATTTAGAAGAATGTGTAATAGAAAGTAACACAATTTTGAAGTTTGAAAGGGAGATGTTACAATGTATTACGAACAACCCTGTATAGTAGATATTGATACTGAAAGAACACGATGTTTTTATGAGTGTTACACACCTGTTCAATGTAGTTTTTCAGTGGGGTGAAATAATGATCCAAACACGTTCACATCGATAATTTACTTCTTCTATTTCAAAGCGAAATATCTAACAATTATGAAGATTTAATGTTACTCAGCAGAAAGTCCAAACTCCACGAAATTTTGTATTCCAACGAAAATTTGCGACCCCCTCTATATCAAGAAAGACTTATTGTAGCGGAAAAAGCTGAAACACTTCGATTTTCTATAGCAGAGGAACAAATTTTGGAGTTGGTTTGGAGCATGGTCAATCAACCCCTTACCCTCAGCAGCACCCAAGTCAAAATTAATTTTACGGAAATTTAATCGAGTTCATCTTTTTGATGAGGTATTTCAAGATGACCCAGTAATAAGAAATCTAAAGAATCAAATCAGATGACCTGACACTCCACTACTACTATTCTTCTGACAATCCACCGACCTGCGAAATTTGCATCCGATTATAGTAGCTCTCGAAGATTGAAATGTGTAGGAGCACCATCTTGCTGTAAAGGTATCCCATTTTCTGAAAGATTTTCATAATTTTTCAAAATTTCTGTGAGTCTGGTATTCATTTATTCTTTCAACAACTGGAAATAAGTGCCTCCATTGAGATAATCTTCGATTGAGAAAGGTTTTTCGATATAGTCACCATAAATTTCAGTCCAAAAATACAATTTCTGAGTCGTTTGTGTGTATACCTGTGTGAACCAATCAGGATTCTTGGTGTCCCAATGTCAACAATTACGCCTATTCACTTCACCATTGAGAGTAGTAGTACTCCAGCCATAAAAATAGTTATTTTATCTGATACTTCTTGATATATTTTCATATAAAATTTCACAAAATCACAAGCATCTTCGTTTATTTCATGAACTAGTTTCACATTATAAGAGTGAAATTGGTGATGTCTCAGTATTGTATGAAATCAAAAAGCAAAAAGTCTTATATTGGAAAGCACATTTTTCTCATTCTTTTTGAATTGGGGAACAATTTTCAACACTCAACCAATACGGAAAATGTTGTTAGATGATAAATCATTGTTTTTTTTTTGAGTATTATGACTAGTATCCAATAAACTCCTGACTTGCTATTTTTAGGTGACCATATCCCTCACAATTATTGAACTGACCTCTACAAATGAAAATGCAGGCTTTCTCCAATGATATGCGGTATGTTTCTAATGGATGACCGACGTGTTCACCCAAAATCGACTCATCAACATTTTCGAGACCAGAATTACAGTAATTCGATCGGTTTTTGTTGGAGTCCCCAGGGTTCAGTTCTTGGACCCATTCTAATCGTCCTATATACCTCTGATCTTCCATCTGTCCTACAATCATAATGCTCACTTTTTGCCGACGACACTTTTACAATCCAACTATAAATGCACAAACTATACAGGGAGATTTAGACGCTATCTCAAAATAACTCTATCAGATTATAATACGATAGGCCTGTTACCACTAACAGAATGGTGACGAGTAATAGGCCGCATATAGTAATGTATGATAAGAGAGCCAGAACAGCAATGCTGGTGGATGTCTTCTTCTTTTCTGGCATTACAGCCCTTGGTGGGCTAAAGCCGTCCTCAATACGCATCTCGTCCCTATCAAACGCCATGCGCCGCCAACGTCTCAGTCCCAACTCCTTAGCATCCCCTTCGACGTCGTCCAGAAACCGGATCTTAGGTCGAACTCGTTTACGCTTCCCAACTGGTCTGCTCGATAGTGCCGCTTTGGTTGGATCGGGTTCAGCCATTCTCAGCACGTGCCCGTCCATCTCAACCTACCGATTTCAATCACCATCACGATATCTGATTCCCGCTATAAACACCTCAAAAAAGTCTAGGGAACACTTACCAATATCTTTAAAATATGAATTTGATGATTCGAATTTATAGAAATCTTTCGGTTTTTGTTAGGATGTATTGTATATAATATATTCTCAAGAAAACAAAATAATATTTAACTTCTCCAAAGCACCTATAGTAAAAAAAATTTGAATTTTGAAGATGACGAAATTTGGTAAAACAAAAAAATCCTGAACTAATATTTTCGAAACGATATGGAAGCACTTATATTTTTCAGTACCCAGAAGGTCCACCTCTGTTACTAATGACACTTTGGCATCGTCGCGGCATGCTCAATATTAAATTGTCTATTACATTTTGGCCTAAGTCATTCCAAGCCCCCTGAACTGCGAATCGAAGCTCCTGTTCATGATGGAAGACGTTTTGACGCAGGAGATTTCTTTTTAGGATGTCCCACACATGCTCGATGGGATTGAGATCTGGGGAGCAGGATGGCCATGGTAGAAGATCGATATTATTCTCTTCAAGAACGTTCAAGACAACTCTTGCACGATGAGGAAGGGCATTATCTTGATGGAAGAGTGGATTTTGACCCATTGTTTGGAGATACGATACCACTACAGGTAAAACTATCTCATTTGCGTAAGAATATCCCGTGAGGTTGTTCTGTATGAAAACGAGGTCAGTTCTTCCACCGAGGCGTATACCTCCCCAAAACATCATTGATCCGCCTCCCTGTCTAACAACTTCTTGAGCATGCTGGAGACGGTTTTGCTTTCCAGGTTCCCTCCATATTCGAATTCTACATCACTGAAGAGGACTGTGGCCCACCTCTCTTGATCCCAGTTTACGTGTTTTTGGCACTAAGCTAAACGAGCAGCCCCATTTCCATGGGTCAGTAGTGGAACTCTTAAAGGACGTCTGGAGTGGAGTTGACCTTCGTGCAGTCGATTTCTCACACTTTGGTCGGAAATTTGTACATGATGAACTCGTGATAGCTCTTGAGCTAATTGAGATGCTGTGGTAGTACGATCTCTTCTGGCTTGTAAAACCAAAAATCGGTCTTGGGCGACTGTAGTTATCCTGAAACGACCTGTATGGCGTTCTTCTACGCTACCTGTGTCATTGAAACGCGACAATAAACGGTTTATGACACTTGGGCTACTTCCCAGAACCCTGGATACTTCCCGTTGTGAGCTCCCAGCTTGGAGCATGCCAACGGCTTGTAACATCTCTTCTCTAGTCAAATGTCGTCTTTTCATGGTCGAATCACAAAACTTGAATCTTTCGTTTGTGCTTACAACAGAAACAAAGTGCCAAATAACTGATTTCAAACACTGAATACATGAAATGATTATAAAGCAGCGTCGCATCTGCTGCATTTTTAGTTTTTTATAAAAAACTGAAATCTGTTGCGGCGCTTTACATAATTTGGTGAGAAATTGATGCAGGTGTTCATTTCGTTAAAAAAATCATCCATATTGATCGTTCTGGATACGATATATCGATACTCAGAAGTGTTCCCTAGACTTTTTTGAGGTGTTTATTTCGTAGATTTCGTGGTTGAATCTTCGTCGCCACACGCCATAGTCTTCCACTGCCTCATAGATTCGTCTTAGAACTTCTCAAGCTTCCCAATGCTTGCTGATCTTTTTTGGTGAGAGTCCAAGTCTCTGACCCGTAAGTTAATACAGGCCTAATGAGTGTTTTATGTAGCTGCATTTGGTCGGACTTGAAATGTTTCGAGATCTTAGTTGTGGCATAAGAGAGAAGTAAGTTCCAGGAGAAAAAGTCCAAATACATAGACCTCGCTATTGAGATCAAGCAGATATGGCACCTCGATAAAATAGATATCGTTCCTGTCATAATTTCTTCGACTGGGTTAGTACCCAAAAATTTGCATGATAGCCTTAAGAAATTAGAATTGCATAAGAATACTTATATAGAAATGCAAAAAGCTGTTATTCTCAATACATGTAGGATAGTAAAAAAATTTATGACAAGTATATAATCGAGCCTAATCCCTCTGACTGCTGAATCTGCGAATGGTAAATTATATCCAGCTAACAGCTGAGATAGTGTACAAGTCCACGATGATGAATAATAATAATAATATTTCTGACCCTCAGATGCAAGTGACCACTTGCGATTTAAAAAAAATTCTGGTTATTAGCATATCTTTCATGATGCAATTCAGTTTTTGTGTTAATGAAACTGATCAATAATTGTAGATGCCATAGCTTGGGGGTTTTAAAACGGTACACCCGATATATTTTATTCATAAATCAGCAAACATATCGATTGTACTGTGGAAATTTCACGTCAATGAATCATTTTGATTGCATTGAAGAATGATGGAAAACAAAGAAAAACTCTGAATGCTACCATTCATGATTTCGTTCCTCATTTAAATGAATATATAATAAAACTCTCAATTGCCGGAGTAATTCATTTATCCGCATACCATCAAAGTTTTTATATGATCTTCTTCGCGTAGTTTGAAAATTCCACATACTGTTTGACCAACAGCAACAAGATTACGCGGAATCTGATTTCCAGATAACGAAATGAGTTTATGTAATACCACAAACGTCTAATTGAAATGGGAAAAATCATCCGCGCATATGTTATCGACACTACGGACCATTCCGCAATCTTTCCATCAGGTATGGTCGGCACATGCAGTTTGAGAATGGTTTTTTCGCCAAGACGTACAATTAAAACTGTATCACGGTTATTATTAAATTAGCCTCTAGCCTCAACGAGGATAACGTATAACAGCGTGGCGATTTATAACATCCAAGTCCGTTATCTGGTGGAAACCGAATCGCTGATATATCTCTTCCGTTGGGATGAAATGATAACAAAATGGGCTATGCAGGAACTTGAGATAAGAATTACCACCCACTAGAGCACTGAATATTAGTTATTTGTCACGAGCAACGTGTGAATATAATAGCCGTATCTTCAAAATTTAGTATCTCGATACTTTAGCTACTATTGATATCTAACCTAACCACGAACGTGAGTAGGAAGTACACTGCGCCAAGAAATCAAGTCACAGTTTCAGTATTTCAAATTTCTTTTTCGGTAGACAACTAATTACACTGGTTAACAAGATTTTCGTAGCACAAACATAGTGAGAAGAATATTCCTAAATATCTAACACGTACCAATTGTTAGTGGCTCAATAAGTTCCATTTACATTCGTACGTAGTAAATGTAGTGAGATGATCGTTAGTTGAATTACGAATTTTATACCTGAGCCGTGTTATTTACACTAGTATACATAAAAATTAGATCATAAATCAGTCTTTCATTGAGCTTCGATGTGAGAGGTTCTCTGGGTGTAAAGAAAGAAGTGTCTTAACTACAGAAATGTCAGGACAAACGCGCTGTAGTTGTAAAATCTCTCCTGACAACTTTTGTTATATTTGTGTGGAATTTATGGTAGAATCACAAGCCACGCCATTTTCTGAAAATACTAAAAAAGCCCACTGGCTATATTCTGTGCTTCAATGCATTTGTAATTCGGCGATATTCGTAGCAACGCGAAAATGATTGACGATTGATAGGCACAGTGATATTTATCATGAAGACTTTCTTTTCCTTGCGGACCTTCAGGCGTGATTATCGTATTGCAATTCATCTGATAAAGTATAGATATCTTTTGATATTGTTAAAAGATTTGTGTATTTTGCACTTTGAAAAAAGGCGAGTTTCTTTCTCGTTAATCTACAAAAAATTACATAAACTATGTGAATATTAACGGGTAGTGTTAATGAACTATGATGGTCATAGAAAATGAGTGAATGATAATGGGTAGTGGCCAATTTCCTCCATTCCCATTTGTCATTTTTTCTTAAAATTTAGGAGCTGCCAGTATCGGACAGGGTGGAAGAATCCACCAAGATAATCTAAACTAACCTCACGTCTAGCAACATTCCATTGTGATCGATGTTATCCAGGGTGCAGCCATCGAAATGACAGATATAACCAGTGCAATTTTTTACCTATCTTTGATTTTGGTTTAAGTGCAATATTGTCGTGAAAAGGAATTTTTTGAATGTCCGTACTAATCTGCCCATTAAATATAATGTAATGCCCAGAGGTACGTTACTGACATTTAAGAAGAACATGATGTACCATTTGCGACAAACCTGGGTGAAAACTCTTTTGTTTACGCATGATAACGCCAGACCTCACCAAGCTCATATTGTTAGAAGCTACCTTCAAGATCACGAAATGATTTCAATGGAGTGACCTGCAAGAAGTCCACAACTCAATCCCATCGAACATATCTGGGACATTCTAAATAAAACACTAAGAAGCCAGCAAAATCAGTCAGCTACCGTTAATGAGGTCCGGAACAACCTAAGTTTTTGCTCAGTCTCGTTTATTTTAGTAACAAACAAGGAATATATGTAGTTGCTCACTACTGCACCACCATAATTGCGCGCTGTGTACAAAAAGTTGAGGATATTGAAAGTTGTTCTTGAATACAGGGAAAGTATATCTCTTTCTCAACCGTCGTGGGGACCGTTAGCAGATAATGCCCTCAGAAGGGAGTACTATCTTTCCTCCTGGACTATTGTGCTGGACACTTTGAGTTAGACGCTACCGATGATCTCGTTCTCCATGTTCTCAGAAAAAAATCACCTGTCCCAACAAAACAAACCCGATTATATTCACTTCTAGAATTGTTTATTGCACCAAAAGAAGGCGAACTGTCTTGCCAGGAAAGCCGCCAAGACGGAACCAGCTCTCGGTATAACTAACTCTAAGGAACAAGACAATACCAATACTTCGCTATGAAAGCTACAAGCTGACAGGAAGGTCTTTACCCTGGGACATAGACAAACAAAACTTCTGCGGGGATAATCTAGAAAGGACTTCACAAAAATAGCTCTTAGACAGAATAGAAAAAGCCAAAGCACCGTAACCGGCTTAGTAACGGGACATGGGAGGCTAAGAAAACATTCAAACACAATAGGCATTCAGGAATGGTGCAGCGAAAATCACCTATCCGTGAATCCCAACAAAACAGATTAGACATTCCTAGAATTTTTCATGGCACCAATATCAATCAATGAGGAACTAACACTAGTGAAACAAATGAAATACTTATTCATGATGTAACACCGAATCAAATTGAAACAACCACATCGAAAGACGGAAGCTAACAGCGGAACACACCCTGATATATATTAGACTTCCTTTAATCTATGCGGCCATCATATGGTGACCTTTACTAGGAAGGATATCAAATGAAACGAAATAAACAAGATCCAAAGATAAGCGTGTCCAGTAGTAAAGAGGGCCTTTAGATGAACACCCACAGCCTCCATTGGAGCTCTAATGGGCCTCCTCTTCTACACATTACGTAGAGGTTTACAGCCATGAGGCTGTCGGAGGGAGTTTGAATTGTGAAAACTTTATATCCCTCAATAAAATAAAAGACCAGCCTTACGAAAAAGGCATCAGCTGTCAGGTCGATGCAATCTCCTCAGACTAACCCATGGACCCTAAGGGCACCTTTTTCAGAATAGACAACATGCTTATAATCATAAAAACTTTAGCCAAATTATTTGGTGTAACCAAGAGATTCCACATCAACAGAGAATGTCTTCAGGGGGAATTCTCTCTTCAACACTGGAACCTGGTAGTGGATGGCTTCCTGAGTACTCTAAATAACAAGGGCTTCTACTTTAGGGCTATGCCGATGACTTAGTCGTAGTTGTGAGAGGGGAGCAGTTCAACGCGATATCTAAGTTTATAGAGGGAGCTCTGAGAAGTGTAGAGGTCTGGTGCGACTAAATAGGGTCCACAATTAACCCAGACATGTTCAAACTAGTACCGTCTATAGTTAAGAAAGGGACTGATTCCATGATGCAGCCAGTCTTCTTCGGAAGAAGAGTAGATGAGGCCAAATATACAGGAGTAATAAAATAACCACTTTGATGAAGTCATAAATCAAGGAAGATACTCCCTGTGGCTAGTAAATGGGCAATGAATGGGGTCTAAGTTTAAAAAAAATTACACTGGCTGTACACTCCGGTGGTGGAAACCAAAATTTGACACAATGCTCTTACATGGTGGCCAGAAAGGATGCAGAGGGAAGTTATAGAAAATCTGAACAAACTTCAAAGAATATCCGGAGTCTGCTTCATATGCTTCTTAAGAAGATCAACACCAACCGCAAGCCTGGATGCTATCCACAAGTTATCTCCTTTTGAAATTTATATTAGCGGTGAGGCTATAAAATCCCGTAGGAGATAAATGGAAACTGGATGAACGCGGGGTACTCCAGAATGAAGGAATTGATCAAGAGCCCAATACTGAGTATGACGAATGATACGATGACAAAAAAACTTACAGAGACCAAGGAGCATAAAATGATACAGGACACGATCAACACCCGGATAAGAAAGCTTCAAGGGTCTTTACCCTGAGGCATGGACAAACCAAGTTTCTGCTTTAAAAACCTAGCAAGATCTTCACTAAAGAAGTTCTTAGACTGAGCAGAGAATAACTGAATACCATAACAGTCCTAATAACTGGACATGGGAAGCTAAGAAATTATTTACACACAATAACCATTTATCGGGAAGAACCTATATGAAGACTTTGCAACGAAAAGGAAGAAACAGCCTATTACTTTGCAAACGACTACAAAGCTCTAGTCTTGAAAATACGAAAAATTTTAAAGGACACAGAAACCTTGAAAGAGCTAAGCGAAAGGGATCTGATAAATGGGATTCTGAACCTTGTTAAAGAGATAACCCTAGACATTCAGGAATCATTATCAACGGAGAATAATAAGCCTTGAATATTTGCAATGACACTGAACTCTGAAGACACAAGACAACATATAAATACCCCATGGACCCACATGCTCTCTTCTTTTCAAGATTGGAACACTACAGATACCTTGAACTACTTGGCTGGCGTTTCGAGATTGATACATTCGAAAAGGCTGATAAGCGTTATTACGGTCACCCTGTACAGGGTATTTTTTCGAAATTTAGCAAAAACTTTACTTGTTCCTAATATTCTAAATTATCACTGATATTGCCTGACTTTGTGGGATGTCTGCTTGGCATTTTCAGTATTAAAGAAACTGCAGAATTATACTAGTGCAGTGAGTCCAAAACAGTTCTTTTTCAATTATCAGGCACTTTATTCACGTCGGTTTGAAAATGTATATAAAAGTATTTATTGGGAAAACAAAGGTAAATTATTTTCAAACTTTGAAATCGATACTCATAACCGCTTCAAATGTCCAACACGTAATTGAGTAAACATATAAAGATATTAGTTCCTCGCCAACTCTACATCCTTGTTTATTGAATAAATATCATAAATTATTCGGAGAGGCTGAATGAAAATTCAATAAACATAAACATTGTAAGATCTTAGGAATGATTTGTAATTGAAATTTATGCAACCTACATAACTTCATTAGGCACAACGGCTGCGTGATTGGAAACTCAATGCTAGGGCGTTTTTTGAATATTAAAATTGAAGCAGACCTCATTACAATAATTGAAATTATTGATAACTGTACAACGGAATTGTTTCTATAATACGACCGCGAACTGAAAATTGGACTTCAATCATTTGGTAATGATCTGAATTAAATAGAAGAAATTAGAAATAATATTTTAAAGAACATTAATGTTGGATTTTGTATTCGATATTCTGAAAAGATGCTGAAGATTTTCAGAATTTTGAATTCAGAGAAAATATCAAACAGAATTTGAAACAATTTATTCTAGTAGAGTACCCTATTTTGGTAACATTAATCACTACATAAAAAAAGTTGCTTCCTGCCGTCTGTACTCTTAGCTCTATCAAACTGCGACATGAATCTTGATGCGGTTTTATTAGTAGAAATAATTCAAGAGTAAGGTTAGCATGTATGTTACATGTATATCCTGTTCAGGAAGAGCAAAGAATTCCAATGATGTCGTGACGACCATATTTTTGAATACTTACATTGCAAATTCTGGTTGATTTTTATAGAATAGATCGAAAAACTGGGCTATTTACGAAGGCATTTCAACCAGTACAGTGTTATTTCTTATTCAATTAAATATGTTAGATATGTTGTACATTTGAAGCAGATCAAAATTTTTCCTGCAGCATAATATTGAATTGAATATCTTAGAAGATATCAGAGATTTAGAATGTGGATGCAGAGTGGCCGTCGGGTTGTACGTCCGTTTCAGTCTATTTGAGCAAGGTCGATAGTTAATCAATATTATACAATGATATAGAAATATCTTATAACCATTTATCAATTATAATTCATTTAAAAATTAAGATACTTTCATTACATTCATCATTAACAAGGCTGAAATCTTCGGATTTGAGAAATTACATTTTCTATAATTGGACCTGTTGAATTGTATTTTTGAAATTCTAAGGAGAAATTTGTAATCGAATCGCTGTTTCCTTAATAAATCAAAATGAATGCCCTGTAGAGAATTCAGAACACAATTGAGAAACATCAAGGAAATGGGGCGGTTCTGAAAAAATGTTCTTTTTTCTTTTGAATTTGTGTTGAATGAATGATTATTTTTTGTTCAAATGATCTTTCTCTTTCTTTGATCGAATTATTAATGCAGCAAATCAAACAAGGCCACAATATTTTGGCAACAGAATCGGATCTGATACGTGGTTCGTTCAACAAAAAAGAGTAAAGGTTGTTAGGTTTCTGAATACATCTTTTTCACCATGAAGCGATGTTTACGTCAGATGGCAACCATTATAGCTTCCATATTTGGGAGTAAGAAAACCCACACTCATGTCATAGTCAACAACGTCTATGAATCTAGGTAAATGCCCCACATGCCCTTCATTCCCAGTATTTTGCCTTAATTTGTTCATGGTTCCTTGGCTATTTAGAAGTGAAACTGGGTGTATTTCTCAAAATAACTGAACCACCACAGCTTGAGCTCTGTTTCTGTCACCATAACCAATCATCATGTAAATTTTATTTCTATACAATTCGGTTCGAATAATTATTTAGAGAACAAATTTAACACTTATATACCAAACGCAATCATTCAAATTTTCTCTCAGTATTCATGTAACAAGAAAAGGTCCCACATGAAGGATTTTTGTTTGTTTTCTTCTGACAAATATAGTGTCAAGCGGCAATGTCACGGCGATCAATGCCTAAATTTTATTCATTTTCAAAATTTGCGAAAACAGAACTTTTCTAATAATGACAAATTATGGAAAAGGAAACGAATCACCGAAGAATACTATCGATTCACAGCAATCAGTGTATCATTTCAAAACAATTGTGTCCTCATATTTCATATAAATCGCAATGTCGTCGTCGTCGTCTTCGTTCGGTAGGAATTTCGCTCTCCAGAGGGTAATAATTCACGTCCTAATTCACCTCCATCATTCGACAACTTGCTTTGTCATCTTCCTTACCCCCAATATTTTGATTAACTTCAATTTTCGTCATAATGAAAGTGGAAAAACTCCTGATTGCTTGTTGGATGAAATTAGTTTTTCTACGGGGGATAAAATGGATTTCGTTATACATCGCTGTCGGGTATTAGGGGACTTTTAATATGCTGCGAAACATGCAAGACATTTCAACTTCTTGGGATCAAATGGTATATAGAAGTGGTTGCTTGAAACTCAGAATATACCGGGTGGGGCAACTAAAACGAATAAGGCTCAATAACTGCTGAAATATTCGTTTATGGACAAAAAGCAGAAACAGATCAATATTTGCCTGAAAGGGGACATCTTTCAACACATGGTGATTTTATTCTACATCAACCCCTAAGCAGGGGTGCACAAAACTCAATTTTTTGAATAGTAAAGATAGGTCGAGTGATAACTCATCGGAAAGCTCTATTGATCCTCGACACAAATGTGTAATAATTCAAGTTTTGACACATTCGGCTGGTTCGTCAAAAGACAACAATCTTATGATGTAGATACAGGGTGAATTAAATAGATACAGTGTTTCCGAGGTTTGCTGATTTGGACTCTTTCAGAACACGTTCGTTTGGTTTTCAAATTATAGAGCTTACTCATAGAATTACATACATGTTGGTGGGTAGGGAAAAATTGAAAATTGAAAAATTGAAGGAATAATTGAATTCATTATATATCATTATAGATCAACTCATCAATTGAACAAATGTTCAAAGTGTTCGCTGCCAACTTCCAAACACAAATAAACGTTCCCGGACATTACGCAGAATTTCAGGGGTTATACGATTACATTCGACTACAATCCGTTGTCGCAAATCCACCAAATCTGCTGGATGAGTTTTATAAATTTGACTCTTTAAGAGGCACCATGAAAAAATCCAATGGTGACAAGTCGGGAGAACAAAGGGGCCATTCAGTAGGGCCTCTTCTTTCGATCCATCGATCAGGCAATTCTCGATCTAGATATTGTCGAACAGGAAGTGCAAAATGCGGTGAGGGGGTTGGCACCATCCTGCTGAAACACAACATTCTCTTCTGAATGGCTAGGATCCTTTTCCAAATTTTCAGTTATGGCCGGATTAATTAGTCCTTCGACTAGTTGAAGATACATTTTTCCCGTCAGATTTCCTGGTTAGAAAACTGGCCCAATCACATGATTTCCATAGATGACAACCCAAACATTCAATTTTTCAGGATGTTAAGTATGTACTCCACGAAATATTCTAGGATTAGAGTCCGACCAGAACCGATTTACACTGCCATTCAAGAAAAAAGTACATTTATCCGAAAACCAAATATTGTAGAGAAAGTGGGGATTGTTTAAGATTCGCTCACTTATTATTTCACAGAGTTGCACTCTTCGATCGAAGACATCCTCATTATATTTCTGGACCATCTTGATTTTATATGTATGGAATTTGTATCATTTGAGAATTCTTACAATATCTGTCGATTTCGAATTCATTCACCGATGAAACGTGGGTGAATGCTGGGCACAATAAATCAAGTGTTTGGGTAGATGCATCGGTCAAAACAGCCAGACAGGCTTTCCAAGAAGGTTTATCGACTGGATTGAAGAATCCCGCAGGTGAGTGGTAGTTATATTATGCATGAATAATTGATGTATAATATAATATAATATTCATGATTTTCAAATGATACACAAGTTCTGTTGGTTCGTTTTTGATTGAAATCGCTAATTTCTTGATAAGCTTATTTGATTTTTATTCTGATTCAAATCTTGATTTGAATCATGCTTACTCTGTATCAACAATAGGCACGTCATCAGGTATTTCATTATATTTTTTGAAACCATAATTTTTACCTAAAACTAACTACAGAATGAAGGTTTTCGAATACCCTTTATGAAAATATTCCTGTTATTCCATGCAAATTATGCTATAGGGTAAAACCCATACATACTGTTCATTATCCAGTACCTGGTACCACAACAATCCTGTTTCGAATTGTTAGCATGCCGCTTTCTTTCAAGGACGTTCTATATCATGTTTTCAATCTATATTTACAACAGCAATAGAATAATTCAATTTGGACGAATAGATGGGATCTTATTAAGGGTCTGTTGCTACTTCTGGGTTTTTCTTTATCTCTATTGCTACTGTAAATTAACTTAAGTAGGCTGTGTACCACCTACCTGTCGTCAAAAGGTTTATCGGTGATTCAACTCAATTCTTTAATTATCAAAATTAAGTATTTTCTTGAATTATGAGATTCCACATGATTAAGTTAGATGGAAATAGACACATGGAATCATTAATAGAAATCATTTTTATGTCTTAGCAGGTAAAGGCAAGAGACTCATCGTTTGCAATATTGGAAGTGATACTGGATTCGCTCCTGACGCACTGTGGTCATTCGAATCGAAGAAATCTGGTGACTACCACGAAGAAATGGATGGACCTAACTTCGAAGAATGGTTTGAAAATATTTTACCGAAATTGAAAGACGGATGTGTCATCGTTTTGGACAATGCGTCTTACCATTCTAGACGCACAGAAAAACTCCCGACATCTGCCAGTAGAAAAACCACTATTCAAGAATGGCTACTCTCAAAAATATTGCTTTCGGGGATTATTTGATTAGAGCAGAGCTTCTTCGAATAGTCGAAACCCACAAACCAGCGTATAATAAATATTTAGTAGGTGAAATGGCTCTAAACCAAAATAAAATCGTGTTGCGACTCCCGCCCTATCATTGCGAGCTTAATCCCATCGAACTGGTTTGGGCTGAGATGAAGAATTATGTGGCATCTAAGAACACATCATTCAAATTCCAAGACAAGAAGAAGCTTTTGCCGAATCCATTGAAAGGATTGAAGCTGTCAAGTAGCAAAACTGCATCTACGACAGAAGGTCGAACCGAGAATATGGCAATTAGATCACATAATAGACGAACAACTGGATCCTATTATTGTCACTCTCGAGAATGATTCAAGTTCATCGTCTGAATCTGATAATGACGATAATAATCCTTGATGTCCTTTTTATGTAACTCTTATAATATATATGTTTCAACAATGTTCTACTACCAGAAAATATACCTACAACATCATTTGCGTATTACATTGCCTGTTTTTATGATAATTCAATCAGTCATATCCGAAACTATTGCGCGAATACTTCATTTTAGAATGAAATTCTACATCATTGATGTCCATTACTTAATTCAGAATTCAATTTCGTGATCAAATGGAAGCTAGTCCCTGGATTCAACCCTGTGTGACATCACATTCAGGCCTCGTGCGTTTGTTTTGTTTACACTCTCTCTTTTCGTTGTATCAAGTATAGTGCTCCTATTTATGCCATCTAACCGAGATGTACCGTTGCTGTGTAGCCCTGGTTGACGGTGATTATAAAGGGTGGATTGGAGGACCAGCTCCTTCAGGGAAGGATATTTAACGTTCTACAGAAGGTTGGATATTGTTTCTTGAATAAAAATTCTTCAGTAATATTTCGTTCTCTACATTAGCAATTAACTGTACAAGACAAATCAACACCTCCAATGCCTCTCACATCGTACTTACACTGTTAGCTAGCGAACGAATCGAAATCATCGCGCATAATAAATGGAATAGAAGAAGATTCGCATTATTCATCATACGAATGAAAAGAATACGAATTAATTTCAGTTCCTCGCAATGAATTCGCATAACTGAGACGCCTATTGATCAAGATAATGAACATGTATAACACTCTAACACCATATACATCAGGCGAAAAAAGCGAAAGGAAGTTTCCTTATGAAGAGAGCTAGATGCAGCAGTCATAATGGATTTCATTTTCAATGCGTTCGAGCCGTAAAAATGTACGAGAGATCTCCTCGAATTATTTCGTTTCGAAAACATGCAACGCTAGCCTAAAGCGACTGGAAATTATCACTCTTTTCAGCCATTTTGACAGCCGCAAAGGAATGTGAAGATTTTTTCAAGAAATTTCATCATACAAATCGATTTGATTAAATTGAGTTTTGCTCTCACTTTCGGCTGTTTTGTTACAACTATTTGCAATTATGCAAACTCAACTTCAATATCTAGTATAGATGGGAGACATGCCTACAAAATGACATAAATGTTTGTTTTTGGATCATAACTTCTTATTAATTGAGCACAGATCATTGATATTGTACACTAGAAATCTTTCATTTAATACCTATGAATTTTAATCGACATTTAAAAAAAACAAACTTGAAAAAATAGTTTTAGTTGAACTAAGGACAACGAAAATCCATTTTTTTCCATATGCTTTGTACAGAAGAGTATGTATAACATATAGACTAAATTACATATACGACAAGTTATAAAATTATCGGCAAAGCTTGCAAATGAATCGGTTGGTTCGTATTGGAACATCTGCGGAAGAAGCGTGGTCCCAATTCGAACAACTCAAATATCGGAACCAGTTTTCTCCATGCTCTGAGCGGGAAAAGAGATCGTTGCAATATACAGGGTGTACGGGTTGCTGATGTCCACACTTCAGATGATTATTGTCCATATTATTTGCAAGAAAAAAGTCCTATAACACTTTTTTGAAAAGTTGTTATTTATTCTTTTTTTGATTTTGAGAATTTTTGTATTTTTTCCCATAAAAATGAGAATATCTCCGTTATTATTCTAGCCAAGTGAAATTTGCACACATCATCGAAAAGAGCATTAAATTTCCTATAAGAAAAGTATAAGAAATATACGAGTGTTAGAAAATTGTTTTATACTGTAAGAGATTAAATGTAACAACTTGAAAATGAGCTAAAATTTTATCAATGAGGACATTATTTTCGGCAAAACTATTACATTTAATAAGCTTTGCAGCAATATCATGGGCCAAAGCAATTAATCCACTAAAATTGAAAAACAAACATCTTATTTTATTGCATTTTAAGACTATTACTTCAAACTAAAATAACGGAATTGTTGGAAAGATTATACACATCCATACGTTAACTTTTTTCTTTAAAAAGTTTCTTTAAAAAGAGCTGTTATGATTCGATCTTGATGACAATTTACTCGATTGGCTTTTAGACGATGATGTCTTGGAACACTCCCTATTTCTTTTCAGATTGTTAAACGCCGAGGCGGCTTTGGAAAATTATATTGACAGAGCTGTCAAAGTCATGAAATTACTTTAGTGTTCTTGTTGATTACGTAAGTATGTGAAGTGAAGATATCACGTTTTTTTTACAAACTTGGAGTATCGAGATATTATATTTGTGTATGGTGTTTGCAATAGCAATTCTAGAGCAGCAGTTTAAGAGTATTCTCGTCGTTATCCTGAAAGACGCGTTCCAAATAGAAAAACTTTTGTGTCGGATTTTGGGAGTGTTCCAAGACATCATCGTCTAAATTCCGATTGAGTGAATCGCCATCAAGATCAAATAATAACAGCGCTTTTTGAAAAAACTGTAACCCTAAGTACGTGCAAGGTAGCAATACAACTCGGGACAATTTCGCAAACATCAGTTCACAGAAGAAATAACCTCCACCCTTATCATTTTACTCCTGTTCAAAATTTACTGAATCGTGATAGAGCACAACGTATTCAGTTTTGTCAGTGGTATATCGAACAAGCTAACAGTACCGCAATTTTACAATCATGTAATTACGCCCTTTGACCAACCATACTAGAAAACACATTAAACGCAGAAAGATTTCTGGATCTTCTTTAAAACGAACTGCACAATGTACCAGTAGAGGATTCTTTAAATTTAAGAATTAATTCCTGGCTCCAAATGGATGGTTGACCTACTCACAATAGCAGGGAGATTCAGACGTGGCTAAATGAAAATTAAGAAGATAAATGGACAGAAAGCTTTCATACAGTTAAATGGCCTCCTCGAAGCCCTGATATAACTCCGTTTGATTTTTTTTGGTTGGGTAGATTGAAATATTTGGTATATCAAGTACCAATTGAAACTAGAGATCAGCTCGAACAAATAATTTTTGCACATCGATAATTATTAATACAAATATATTAATACGTTGAATATACCCATTTTCCAACAATTTCGTTATTCTTTTATTAAAGTAAAAATCTTAAAATGCAAAGTAATATTGATTTTTGTTTTTTATCGATTCAAGTGATTTAATTGCTTTGCCCCATGTTATTGCTAAAAAGAAACAGCTAATGCAAAAGCTTATACATCGTTGAAAAGCCTACTGAATGTTTTATCGATAAAATTTCAGCGATATCACCACCTAGAAAATGCCACTGAATTTGATCATTTCCAAATTGTTATATTTAATCTCTTACAACACCCAGTACAAAATATTTTTCTAAAACTCATACATACATTTCTTATAGAAAATTTAATGCTCTTTCCGATAGTTTGTCTAAATTTCATGTGACCAAGAGAATAACGGAGATATTCTTATTTTTATGGGAAAAACACAGAAACTCTTGAAATTAGTAAATGTTCAGTAGAAGAGTAACTAACAACTTTTCAAAATAGTGTCATGAGACTTTTTTGTTGCAAATGATATGTACAATAACCCGCTGAAGTTTGGCATTCAACATACGATACACCCTGTATACAAGCTAAATCCTCTTCGTCGTCTTGAGCGTTGCTTGTCGAATTTTTTTTCTTCCTGTTATTGACTTAATTTCGTTCCTGTTTGGAGCGGAAGACAAAATCGGAGAGGTTTGTCGTTTCTATGGCTTACGTTTTCCTTGGCCACTTATGTAATGTCCTTTTGGGACAGGAAGTATATTTTCAATAGTCACTGACTGCTAGAGTATCTAATAAAGGACGTTCTTTACGGTACTATCCTATCTGTTGGGAAAACCGACAGATATTTCCATTAATATTAAGAGTAATAAAGTATTGAAGCAATTAACTACTTTACTTGCTTAAGGGAGACCTTTTCGTGTGTGTAATTAACCAGTATACATGGTACTTCAACGAAAACTAAGCAGAGGCTATATCTACCAAGATATTCAATTCTGATCAAAACGCAAAAACAGGTCAATTTTTGTTTCAAGGGGGACATTTTTTGGGGTACAAAACTTGCCTGAAATGTCAACCCCCTGAGCGGGGGTTGCAATAGTAGAACATTTTGAATAGGGAAGATGGGTGGAGTGATAACTCAAAAGAAAGATGGTATCTTTGTTTACATCGCCTAGAACGAATTTCTATTTTTAATTGAAAACTGTAAAAGATACAGAGTGAGCAACTGAAAGATAGGGATGACTATTTCTTTGAGACTATTCAAGTTTCAGTGAAGTAAAATGGAACAGATCCATGCTGATCAATGGCAGTCATCATCAAGTACCATCCTCATCTCGAATTTCAACCTCTAGAGCAGGGGTTTGAAACTACCCTTGAAAATTTGGAAGAGGAAGATGGGTCGAGTGATACCTCAAAAGTAAGGTATTATCTTTGTCTGCATCCCCGTAAACGAATTTTCATTTTTGATTGAAAACTGGAGAAGATACAGAGTGAGCTACTGAAAAATAGAGGAGACTATATATTGCCCTGAGCTATTCAAGTATTGGTGCAAAAAAATGGAACAGATTCATTCCAGATCAAAGGCTGTCATCATTGATCTGAATGAATCTATTCCAGTTTTTCGCACTAATACTCCAATAGTCTTGGGGCGATAGTCTTCTCTATTTTTCAGTGGCTAACTCTGTATCTTCTACAGTTTTCAATCAAAAATGAAAATTGTTGCACGAGAATGCAGACAAAGATAATACATTTCTTTCGAGGTATCACTCGGCCCATCTACCCTCTTCCAAATTTTCAAGGATGGTCACCCCTACTCTAGGGGTTGAAATTTGAGATGAGGATGGTACTTGATAATGACTGCCATTGATCAGCATGGATCTGTTCCATTTTACTTCACTGAAACTTGAATAGTCACAGGGAAATAGTCTTCCCTATCTTTCAGTTGCTCACCCTGTATCTTTTACAGTTTTCAATTAAAAATGGAAATTCGTTCAAGGAAATGTAGATGTAGACACCTTTCTTTAGAGTCATCAGTCGACTTAGTTTTCGTTGAAGCACCCTGTATTTACTTTCCTTGAGGGTTTTGATAAGAAAAGGTTGATATGGTTGTATTATTTTTTGAAAGCACGACTACAAACTAAAAAAGTCGAGAGGATCACATTGTTCTTTCATGATAACATTGAAAGAATGAAATCCAATGGTTTTAAATTAAATGTCCTAATTTTATTCTATCCACTTCCAAACCATCTTGACTGAAAACCGTTTTTAACGTGGTTCATCATATTTAGAGTTATTTGAACTTGGACTTAAGATGTCACCACAAAGAAAAACTCAAAGGGTTTAGGTCAAGAGATCAGGCATGCCACTTCATAGAACTATAGAAACTCTTCTGCCAATCCTACGATTTTCCAAATTGAGGTTTGGCAAACTGGAGCATCGTAGTAAGGAGCCCTCTTTTGTGGAAAGTGCAAGTACTATTCAGTAGGGGATGGTTTTTCAATTTTCTGTTATCAATAGAAGCAACGCAATTTCCAGCTAATCCACATTAATTTCGTCGTTTAAATTACCAGAACTGAACAGGTTTCAATTAGGTGGTCAATATTTTCACTAGAACATTCAGCTTTTCAGATATCAAGTGAACGGGGTCTTCGAGTACATATGGATTTGTATTTATCCAAAATCTTCATTCATGCCGATTAACCTCTCCATGAAGTGAGAAAATGCAAAGGGTTATTGTTGATATCCATGACCATAATTTCTCAAAAGGCAAACCAAATAATCATTATTTAATTCATGAATAAAATTAATTCATATGGATGGAAATTATATATTTATGTGAAATTTAACTAAAGTTAGATTGTAAAATACAAGGAGCTGCAGAAATTTGTTGCACTGGTTGCGTGCATGACATAAGTTGGACTTGTCCCAACATTGTCACAGCTGGTGCTTCATCATTTCACAATTCCAATAGTAGCCCATTTTTTATCTATCTATGAAACCGTCTATAAAAATTTTTATATCATTTTCATTAGGTACTTATGGCGAACGTTACGTTCAACATGAATTTGGTTAAATATCCTTGCAAATTGAGACATTCATGTAACGAGTACATCATAATTATCAAAATTTCAACCACATCAAGAAGTAACACAGTAATTGATTCTGCAATGCATCAAATGATTAAGTAGACATATTGTCAGATCAACACTTGGCTCCTGAAAATAAAATCAAGTCAAAACCAATTTTTTCATCATTTTTTGTTATTTCTATATTATTCGGGGAAATTCTTCTCGTTGTATGAGGAGAATTGAAATTCAAATAAAACAACAAAATCTTCCTAGGTTTGTGTGCAGTTTGTATAACAGCTTTCAAACGACATTACAACAAAACATACATTCCTCATCTCAAACCTCAAGGTAAGTAAATTCACTGGTTAATTCTCGCTGGCACTAATTCCCCATGAAAGATTTCCCTTCGAAATAACAATTGATTTGTTTGTTTTTTCTAATAATCTTGAAAATTACGAAAAAATTCAAGGTGAAAAGTTTCAAGAAAATCGCTTTTCTCTTACACCCTTGTTAAGAGGTTTCGAAGACGTTTCAGACGGAGTATCGCTTGACCCCTTTGCCCCATTAAATTTCGAGGAGTTAAAGTGCCCCTCTTAGAAGTTAACTTGTTAAACCTTCAAAAGGTTCCTCCAATTAAAATTATTCGACGTGTTTCCGCAAACTTTTCCAATCACCACTGGATAAAATATATATATATATATATATATATATATATATATATATATATATATATATATATATATATATATATATATATATATATATATATATATATATATATATATATATATATATATATATATATATATATATATATATATATATATATATATATATATATATATATATATATATATATATATATATATATATATATATATATATATATATATATATATATATATATATATATATATATATATATATATATATATATATATATATATATATATATATATATATATATATATATATATATATGGCTTGTTCGAGATTGAACATCCTGTATATATAGCTATTCACCAAATATATACGACAAATACGAAAAATACGAAAAATTCATACAATTAACTTGTTGCGGACAGATAAATAAAAATATCATAAATAACTTTTCCAAATTCGAAATTGAATTCAGACCTCAAAATATTGTGTGACCTTTCTTATTTAATGCTTGAAAAATCCTATGGAGAATTCAAATAATTCAGGAGATGGTAAGTTGTTTTGCCAAACTGTAATAATTTCAACATAGGTTCCACTGCTTATATCTTCGAAATTAGATATAGAGACCATCAAACGCAGCAAATTACCACTGCATCCAAAACGGCCCCCTTTTCTTGCATTGATAAGTTGAAAATTTTAGACATTGCCCAAAGTCTAGAAAACTTAATAAGCTGTGGAAATTTGCGAATCATTTTTAAATCACAAGTTTCAGATAATTAACAACCAGACTGGTTTATGTAAATCCCAAATTTTCGACGTATTCCAATGAAAACTCCAATAGTCAATATGTTTAGAGCTGTGTAGCTACTCTTTTGTTGTTCCTTGCACAAATAACGACATTTTCCTCTAAATTTCATGGTACTTTGTACTTAGTTTCCTACTGTCGGACGATAAACGAGAGTAATAGTGTTCTATTATTTTGATTTATTTGTTGATAGTAAAAGTTCCGTTCGTTTTTAAAGATAAGTAATTTGATAGCATAGTATCGTTTATTCTAAAACAATATTTCTATTATGTGCTTTCAAACTCAATTTCACATCTCATATTTCAAATATCTCAAACTTCAAAGCCAAATCTCACATAAAAATTCCAACTCAATTTCGTACATTTGTATTTTTTCTTCAATTTTGAATTTGAATCTTAGAAGCAGAATTAATTGTCACCATCTTGAAACTTTCATAACTACAAAACTTGGGTAAATTCCATTTAATCTTTTCGACCTTCATTTCGCTTCCATTGGGCTAAATTTTACTATGTTTTTGAAATCTAGAACATAAATGTTCATAGCCCATATTCCATATATTTTCTTTTCAACCCTATACTAAAAACAGGCAAATTGGCTATTCATATAGATATTTGAATAAATAAAATTGTTCAATCGTAAAAAAAGAATAATTTGATAATTTTGCGCCAGTGTGTTATAGATCCAAGTAATTGTATTAAAAGACTTACCGTGACTATGTCGATATATCTTGTATTTCATTTCAATATCTCCTGATATTTCCAGGCACTTTCAACAGCACAGCCACTAGTTGAAAATTAAACTCTCGCTGGTTAATAGATGAAAATCACAAAATTATCCGAAAATCAAACACGTGCACTCGTTATTGCAAAGCTCAAAGAACAAATAAATGTGTTCATCTTTCCATATACGAGATTTCTGTAAAAAGTATTCATATCTAAATAAAAAACGCAGTGCTAACAGGTGTTGACGATAAAATATGGATCACTTCGGTGAATTTTATTTTCATTGGCCTACCGTGGAGACTTATGACAACATAAAAAATGTAAACATAGAAATATTAAACTCAATTCAGTTTTTATAAATTTGGATTAGAATACTGATTTGGGGACCAGTGATATTTCTTATCAGTTTTTTTCTGATCTCTGCACGTGCAAAATATACAAACCTAATGAAAGCATTAATTTCTATTGAAACTAGTACTGAATGACTATAGAGCAGAGCCAATATTTCAAATCACTGTCATTATTTGTTGCGAGGAATGACAAATTTTGATAAGTGGATTTCAACTATTATTTTTCTCATTTCTTAAGATTTTTAACATTCTGCTACGAATGCTGCCCCACAGTCAATTGGGAACAGTTAAAGAATTAAAACGTTATCACATACTTATAAGAGAAATGGGTTTCAAACTCAAATGTAACTTCCTCCACAAGTATTCCTAGAGAATCAAATCTCAGACCATTGTTCTCTTAGAGAGTTGTATTATAAAAATTAGACAGAATGGTGACGGTCTCATTCAATTTGAATTTCCGAAAATAACTTCGTTTTTTTCGTATTTATACCTCATGTCGATGAAATGATCAATACAGGGTGCCCCATTCTCATATTCCATGTTTTAGTACGGCAGCTATGTGAAATACTGCAAATAGAAAAAAACGACTCCATCGCCATCTACGAATTTCGAGGGAAGCTCATTAGTGAAACACATGGTTCCTATTCTTTTGTTATTTCGATTTCTTAATTTTCCGGGATTTCGGCATATGCCAACATCTCAGGTGTTAATTAGGTTAGATGAAAGGTATTTAGACAATTTATGCGCAGGTAGAATAGGGAAGTATTCATAATTACGTTTTGTTGAATGGTTAACAAGTTATAACACAGGATATTTCAGGCGTGTTATCTTTTGTAGGCGAGCACCTTCATAAATAAACCACATTTTTCTTCTATTGAACAACATACATCATCGAAAAATATCAAACATAGTCCTCTTCAGGAAGTCAAGATATGCTAGAGAATTCTATGTATTAGGTAGAATTACTAGCCACAACAATGTGCCATTGTACCAACCGGTACGAACATTGGTATAAAACTTTTCTTGGTGTTGTCTCATGAGGATTTTCTTCAGTCCTGACGTGGTCGTCGTGGAAATTCATTATACACTTTCGCGTAAACTCCACTTCTTCTATAAACAAAATAATCCTCTGTAGTAGCCATTGGCATAATTTGAGCCTTCAGGTTGGATCATCAGCTATGAGGGCTTCATCCTCTGGATATGGCAGAGGTATAGCAGTTGCTCATGCAAAACACTCCAAAATATCGAATGTGATACGCCAACCTATAGGGATAGCTTTCAAGTGCTGATATTTGAATTATTATGAACCTCTTCCATAATGAGTTCTTAATTTATCAGAGTCCTGACAAACCGATAAGGTCCTGAATTTTTTCTCGAAAACTGATTCTCTGAAGTAATATTTCTATATGGAAACGCTGCACGATAGAGTCTTGAGACCACTTGATCGGACATACTTTCTATCAAAAAATTACCTGAAATCAAGAAAACACTTTCCAAACGCTTTTGCTAAAAGAAAACTTCGGCTGTCGCCATATCAGGTGGATACGGTTGTCGTCCGAAAGTATTTGCTGGGTTTTTGGTCAGAAATTCATTCAAAATGATGGTCTTGGAAGAGGGTGCATTATGGTGATGCAAAATCCTTCCACAAATCTTTTTCGACAAACTTTGCTCTCCCAAACGCCGTAAAACGCTCAGGTTATATTCTTTTCTAAGCGTCTGACCTCTTGGAGAGAATTCAGAGTGCACAACACCCCGATAATTAAAGGGAAGAGTCAATATTACCTCGACTTTCGATCGACTTTGACGAAGTTTCTTCGGTTTCGGTTCAGTTGAAAGGCGCCAATCCGAAGCTTGTTGACTGGTTTGCATATCAAACTCATAAACTGCTGGAACGAGTCAATTCCGATTCCACTTCATAAAACGCATTGCAACTAGTGATGAGACATGGGTTTACAGACATTCGTTCAAAATGGTACAAATTGATTCATGAGACACAGAAAGTTCAATGTCTTTCTCAAACTTAAATGACGATTTTCAATTATCATTTCCTTCACTTCGATATTAACATCAGTTCGAGATGTGGATGGTCGACCAGAGCGAGGTAAATCTTCCGCTACATCTCGGCCGCTTTTAAATGCACTCATACGCACGTGTTTTTGATAAAGTTGATTCATCGTAAGATTTCTGTAAAATTTTCAGCGATTCGGCACACGGAATGCAGTTTGCATAACAAAATTTGAGAAAAATTCTTCGTTAGATAAATTTATCCATCGTAAAAATAGCAAAACACACTTGGGAGAGCTGACAAAAGCGACACTGTAAATAATCTGAATGGCAGATTGCGTTCAAATTACAGAAATTATGACAATCGCAGATTTTTGAAAAAATCAATTTTGGTATCTTTTTGACAGAATGTATTATAGATTAATATCAGTTAATCTCCAAAATGTTTTTGAAAATATCAAAACTATGTTTTATTTACCAAAATCAACTTCAATTATGACAATTCTCATATAGGTTACTGTGAAAACCAGAAAGATAAGGTTTCATTCAAGAGTACCTGTATTATTATGTTCCTAAAAATACAGGTCAGTTGAATTTTCCATTGAATAAAATAGACACTTTGGTATTCAAACTCATAATGACGTAAAACTACTTGAAAAGGCTATTTTCTTAGTATTTGTGATAATTACTCAAGACTTTTATTCAGGGAACAACTTTCTCTAGAATGTTGAATATCTTCTGAAGGAGTTCGTATTCCGATCCACCCTTCATAATCATCGTCAACATAGGCCACAAAGTTGGGTCAGATGTCTTGAATAGCAGCAATAGACTGCAGTTTCGATCTCATTAGACCTCGACAGTATTGCACACCCATTCACAACACCAGACCAGACTGCCACCTACTAATCTCAATCCGATACAGCACATCCAGATATGAGTTGATAGTCAAAGATAGCATGACACTTAATGAATTTATGATTAAAAAATTCATTTTATTACTACTATAACTACCATATGAACGGATTTTTTAAACATAAGTTTATCAGCATTTCTTTCATGTATTTTGATGGGAAATCTCTTGTAGAAATTAATAACTGCATACCCGAAATCCCCCATTATTGAACCCAAAAATCTATTAGTTCATGAAATAATCAGTATATAAGTGAACATAAATTGTACAATAAAAGATCACAACATATCTATGTTTCATTCAAATCGTCACTTTGCCCAAATCATTACTGAATCTTTGTCTCTCACGCAGATTGAGATTGTCTACAATTTTATCCATCTTAACCTCCTACTGTAGACTAAGATTCACAACTACTCAACATTTCAGTATTAGGAAAACAAACCCAATATTTATAAATGGTTTCGACGTTTCAATTATGGTGATTTCCCTGTAATCCACAAAGAACACTCAAGAGGTAAAAAAATTCTAAGATACTGAACTTCAGGCTTTAATAGACAAAGACACAACAACACTAAACGTGGCCCAGGCTCAGATATCTGAACGTTTGAAAGCAATGGGTAAAGTTTATGAAGAAGGAAAATGGGTACCATATGAGCTAAGGCCGATAGACATCGAGAGTCGAAAAACTATTTGTGAAATGCTGCTGGCTAGGCAGAAAAGAAAGGTCTTTCTACATCGTATTGTTACTGGAGATGAAAAATAGATATATTTCGACCATCCCAAACGACGAAAGACTATTTGTAATCCCGGATTACCATCAACATCGACACCAAAGCGCAATATGTATGGAAAGGAGACTATGCTCTGCATATGGTGAAATAAAAAGGAGTCATTCATCTTGTGCTTTTGAAACAAAGCCAAACAGAAACAGGAGATCTCTATCGAGAACAAATAATCCGTTTGAGCGGAACACTGCACCAGAGAGGGCCAAAATAAGAGAGAAGCCAGCATAAAGATATCCTGTTGTATGTTAACGTTCGTCCGCATGTCACAAGGTCGTCAAAGAAACACTTGAAGCGCTTCGATGGGACTTAAGATGGGTCGTCGCATGAATTGGGTATGAAGATGGGTCATTTTATCGTCTTGGCATTCATCTCCTCCCAGAAAAATGGATAAAAAGTTATAATGAATGATGATCATTACTTTGATTGATGGTATCTGTATTCATTTTCTTGGAATAAATGCTTGATTTTAACATAAAACATATATATACATACATCTAATATTAATTAACTCAAAGCAAGAATACGCTAGCGCGTTATGTTGCAGCTTCGGTGTTGCCGAAAGACTTTCATGGTATCTTGGTTTCAATGAAATAAGCTCAGCCATTTTGAAGATTGAACCGAACATGCGGGCAGACATTACTATTTTATAGATGCATATATATATATAATATATATATATATATATATATATATATATATATATATATATATATATATATATATAATAAATACGAGAGTACACCCATAATTAATATCTTTTATTGCAGCTGAATCGAGATAGTATTTGGAGACTAATCGCAACTTTTAATTCTTTAAAGCCCGATGAGCTTCGTTTCCTCACGAATATATTGTATTTCAAAAGAACAAATCCAAAACGCATTACTCGAATATTGCAGTTTCCTCCCGTACCCAAACACATTGTATCTAACGGCCATTTCGAACAAACATTATTAGCACCTGTTGCAAAAAAAGAACTTGCACTTCTCCGAATACAGTTATAGACTGAAACGTCCGAGAACGGCTTCGAAGTTTTTGCAAATAATTCCCATATTGTTTTTGCTCCGTAACAATCGCATAGACGAATAATTGAACGATTTGTTCAAACAATTACTTCATTAGCTTTTCGAGTATTGGTAATGAAGGAATATTGCCTGCGAGTATAATCACATCTATACATATATCGTGTATTGTCTCTGCAAGAGGAAAAAGTGAATGAAGTCTTGGCCAGCTTGCCACATGACGAATACTTGAATTATTTTATATTTACTGAGTTAGCAGAAACGGTATAATGTGAATAACTGAAATATTTCGAATTTATGTTTACTTATGTAGAGTACCAATATCATCGAGTTGTATGTCAGTTCTCAAATGGACAAATCATTTACGAACTAATCAAATAAACTCATTAATTTCAATGGTACAGATAATCATGCTTATTCGCATGCTTACAGTCCACGAGCTCTAAAATGAGCCATGTCAATTGTCCTTAAGGTTCAATATCGATTATCAGTATTCAACCACTAGAAATGTAGAAAACAACATTTCAAGACTGCTTTCCAATCCTCGAATATCGGGGGTGTTATAAATATATACAGAATAATATAACATATATATTAGGGTGCTTCAACAAAAACTAAACAGAGGCTATATCTACCAAGATATTGATTTCTGACCAAAACGCAAAAACACGTCAATTTTTGTTTCAAGGACATCTTTTGGGGCCCAATACTTGGCGGAAATATCAACCCCTTAAGGGGGGGTTGCAATCCTTGAACATTTTGAATAGAGAAGATGGGTCTAGTGATGACTCAAAAGGAAGGTGGTATCTTTGTCTACATTGCCTTGAACGAATTTCCATTTTTAATTGAAAACTGTAAAAGATACAGGGTGAGCAACTGAAACATAGGGAAGACTATTTCCCTGAGACTATTCAAGTTTAAGTGAGATAAAATGGAACAGATCCATGCTGATCAATGGCAGTCATCATCAAGTACCATCCTCATCTCGACTTTTAATCCCTGGAACAGGGGTGACAACCCTTGAAAATTTGGAAGAAGGGTAGATGGGTCGAGTGATAACTCGAAAGAAAGGTATTATCTTTGTCTGCATTCCTGTGAAAGAATTTTCATTTTTGATTGAAAACTGTAGAAGATACAAAGTGAGCCACTGAAAAATAGAGTCTCGTGGAATCAGAATTCGCATGATCCAGAATATCTGCAGCTCCCTGCACCCGGTACTGTTTTTGAAGAAATTTCCGCTCTATCGGAACGAGCCGAGCGGCGACGCACCGCATGCTCAATTGTTTCACCGAAATCAAATGAGCGGTTTCACAAGAGACGTTGGGATCACGAGCTATCTTTCTAATACCCGCATGACGATTTTCGAGAACTATTTCCTTTATTTTATGGACGTTATTGTCGGTCGAAGGTCGAAGGTCGTCGGACCGAGGCAAATCTTCGACGATCTCCTGACTGTCTTTAAGGGATTTGTACCACTCGTACACTAAGATTTTCGATGAAACAGAGTCCCATAAGCCTTTTTCACCAATCGCAACGATTCAGCATACGGAATTTTGTTCAAAACACAAAATTTGAGATAAACTCTTTGTTCAATATGTTTTACATTATAAAATTCGCAGATTACCACTGAGGTCAACTGGTTTCAACAGCTGTCGTAAACAAACTAATTGACAGATGAACAATAATAATAATGAATAAAGAACAGTCTTACTAACATAAAACAACTTTAAATACTCAAAAATATTCAACGCGGGCAATTTAAACGAGAATTTCCTGATACTTTTTAGTCACAGTATAGTATATTTTTGGAATATACCGAAACAAATTTCAGGAAAAATAATTTTCTGAATTAAAAATCGATTGAGGTGATTATTACTTTCAAATAGCGTCTGAATACTAGAGTCACCAGCTATGATTGGTTACTCCACTTCAGCGATGGTTTTCCGTGCTATTTACTTTAAGCTTGTCCAGAGAGAATACCCACAAAATAGGGCGATCAACCTGATCAAAACAGTTTTCATTATGGGGAAACAAGATTCGAAGTGAAAATGAAATGAAAACATAAATTACTAGTATTGGAACTTGAAAGAAAATCACTTCGTCGACTTTTTTTATTCAAATACGGTTGCGATGTCGTGAAAATTTCAAAAGGCAAAAGAAACCAAAATTGAAAGATCTTTTGAACGAATTTTTATTCTTTCCATTCTTAACTCTTGATTTAATGTGATCATTCACTCGTCGTATCTACCATTCACTTCGTATGAAACAGCTCAACCCAACTTGGGAACACTTACCGCAGACAAAGATACCCTGATTGCAGAAGCAGAACATGGATATGTGAAATTTTTTGGGATTATTTAAGATAGGCATATGAAGTGAAACCATCATATTGAATATCTGACAAAGAGATTGCGTAGCTTATTGTATAAGTTTAAATATTTCAAAGGACAAATGACGAACATCATCTGAGGAAGCTTGAAAATGTCCAGAAATGGATTCTCAAAATTATCCATGGAAAGAAGAGGACCTATTCCAGTGCTCGTTCACTTTATCTAACATCCTTAACGTACGACAACTTTATTACATAAAAGTAGTCGAATATATGTATAGGAAAAAATCACCATTCACCCGATAGATCACACATACCTGACGAGAATTAGGGATGAAGGATACAAGACGCTGCGCACACAAAAAAGAATAGGACAGAGAAATAGTGCATATTTGGCTCCAAAGTTTTATTCACAACTGCCTAAACACTTAAGAGATATTGAACTATACCAAGTTTTCAAAAATGAAGTAACAGTTTGAACTCTTACCACTGGTCGAGAATATTTCGAAAAACTAGTGAACCAAGTATCAAACTGAGTGTTATAAAAAAAAACTAAAAAACCTTGCTATGAGTGAAAATTAACCCAAATTGTGTATTCAAAACTCGAAATTCTATTACGACTCTTCTGGAATGTTTTCTCGAATGTGGCGTAATCCTGATTGTGACTTTTTCCTGATAGTGACCTTTTTTATTTTTCACTCAGACGTGACAGAAGTGGAACTGATTGGTTGTTTACATTGAAGTGACAATTTTGCAGCCATTTAAATGAATTGTTTAATTTAGTTATGGTAGGGCATTGAAGAGTAAATTTTTCAGTTCAATAGGAGCGTACAAGCGCTCATTTTGAGTGTATAGCCCCTGCTATCTATAGTTCATTTAGCATCATAAGTATGTAGGCACAAAATGTTATGTAATTATTTTCACATAGAACATTATGGTTATGCCAATAAACTTTATTATTATTATTATTAGCATTATATTACTCAATTCTTGAATAGGGCTAAATTGTAAGTTATCGAAAATATGGAAGCGAGTTCCACAGCACACTAGCCCTTTGAACAAAATAATTTTTATAGAAAGGTACGTGGCGTAGTTAGTTAGACCGTTCGCTGATAATAGTTCTTCAAACCTGGTTTTTCTTTGAAATTGGATTATTTCCGAGACCAAACCTTTCAGTTCTTAAGATCATTCACCATAGAAATAGCTGTAGAATACAGAAAGTCTGACGACTTTGAGTGAGATGCTGGAGATCACGCATGATCTCCGGGTGGTCGATGGGGCACTCTTCTGAACACTATTAGACCATAAGCCCATGGAAAAAACTACCTTGTGTAATGAACCAACGTGGATAACGCCTAGAAGGCTGTTACTATATCAGAAAATAACTCTCAGCACTATTCCGTAATTCACGAATGAAACAAGAGATTTTCAATAATGTATCTGGTGCAACAGGTCATATCGTAGGCAAATGTCAATAAAAATATTTCGGACCATAGTACAAAATGAAAAAACAATGGACTTTTGAAACGGTTTTCATAGAACCTGAAGAATATCTAATTATTGAGGCTAGATCAAAATTTTTGCACACCTCTGACAATGCTAATTAATATCACTTAAAATAAGGGATCAAATAATAAGAAAATTTGTTCATGTATAAAAAATAATCAGAAGATACTACGAACGTAATTCTTTTTGAAAATTAAATTGATGTAACTCAAAGTTACCTTAAATTCGTTGACAAGCATTCGTATCAATTAATTGATCATATGTCATGAAATTGAAACACCAATTCAAATCCTTCATACCGAAAAATCAATATCGTCGCTTATTTCCGCAGCAATTAATATAAAACAAGTCGTAACTCGTAAACGGTGCATACAGACTCTGTATGAACCAGACTTTATATCAAGTTTTCCGAACAATAACCCATTGCAACGATCAAAACTGCGATACCCATATTTCATCGGCGGAGAAATATTACGAGCGAACTTGACATTCCGCGTTCACTTCTTTCAGCGGTTTAATTCAATACCACATGTTTCCGAGTTATTGCTCAAAGCCACAACTGAAAGCGAATTCTGAACATAAAAGCCGTTGGCGGTACAGGGGTCTTCCTGAAATATATCTGTTCGAGTGTTCAACGAGGTTAGAGAATACGGAACCACTTTACAAATAGGGAGGAAAACAATTCAATTCTCAATGACTAAGACAGTAAAACCGGCATTTAACATAAATACAGGGTGGTTTAAAATTGACTTTCAAGTTTTCAGGTGGTGATCATTCATGTTATTTGAACAAGAAATAAAAATAATATTAACAGAAATAAATTCATTGCGCAGCAAAATCATACGCACATATTTGATAACTATATATGAATTATTTATTATTTATAGATAAATGAATGAAATTAGAACAACATGCCAAATTTGAAAAACTTCGAGTTATCAAACATGAATTTATGTACTTACTCATTTTTTCAATTATTAATTAAACAGAATACAAACAAATGATTTGACATCCAGTATCAGTGTTCACTTAATCGAGAACAACGAGATGCTAAGTATAAAGTCTAACATAACTATACCCAAAACTGACATGGAGCTGCCATTCCAGATCATAATTCCTAGACGACAGGAATGGACCAGCTATAATAACCGTCGACTTGGGGATCCTGTTGGTACACAGATGGTTCCAAAACTGCGAAAGTTGTTGGAGATAGTGTATATGAACAAGGCGCTACCAAGGAACAGTCGAAATGTCTTGATCACATTGTAAGCCTCTTGTTTGCGAGAGAGTTCGAAATAGTTAAATGAAAATCATTACAGATAGCAAAGCTGCACTGAAAGCATTGGCATCCGCCACCTGCACATCACTCCAGGTGAAGAAATGACGCTCCACCATCTACAAACTGGAAGAAAGGAACAGTCTCGGTCTGATATGGGCACCCGGACACTCGGGCATTGTGGGCAATGAGCAATAGAAAGGCGAACTTATTGGCCGCTCGAGGAACAGGCTTTGGATCCTTTGGAGGCTGCAAGGATGGAATATAACCGGTGGCTAGACCTGAAGGTTAGCCCAAGTTATATACAATTCGTCAATTCACAGAAGATAGAATGAAATAGGTTAGGTTAGAATTCTTCTTCGAAATCGTTGAGCTAAGAGTTTCCTGAACAACAAGGAGGCCAGATATTGCGGAAGCAATAAATAATGGAAATGAACTAAGAACTAGACTAAATTGATTCCAAATATGGCAAAAGAAATAACCCGAGTATTTCCGTTCGAAAACACCAAATGTGCTATTTCCTATGTAGCGATAGTAGCTGTAGATCAATTGCCACAGTATTGAGTCTTCACGGAAGCCTTTATTTTGAATGCATTTTGTCATAACTTGGAGTTTTATGAGTACCACCATATTGGTCTTGAAGATCTCTACTTTTGCTTTGGTTTTTTTAGGGGTAGTGGCGAACATTAGTTCGGTTATAATTTATAACATACAGTCGAGAAGTTGAAAGAACAATACATTTCAAATAATCACATCGAAGTAATACTAGCAGATATTTATAGAAAAGAGCACCTCGAATCGATCGGATCAGAAACCAAGCATACAGACACATATCAGAAGCAGCTATCGAAGAAATAGCAGAGATACAAAAATGAATACTGAAAATCGACTGCTACCAAAAATGAACGAAAAAAACGAAATATGGGTAACTAAACCAGCAAAACTAAAAAATTAAACAAATACCTGCAGACCGATCAATTTGTTAGTCGATTTGAGAAAGATAGTAGAGAAAGCGGTACATAGAACTTCAGTAGCTTTGGGAAGATATGAAATTAATACAGAACCATTAATTTGGATTCACAATGAATCACTCAAAGATATATCAATTAACAAAAATCATTGAGGACATGAAGTATAAACTGGGTATATTAACACAAACTGGCGTTGTACAACAATAAAAGGTAAATAGTGAAGGACATAAAAGTAGGTGTGTCACAAGGATCACTTCTAGGTCCCTTGATTTTCTACACATATACGGCAGACATGCCTGAAACGAAATACAGCAATATATCTCGAGTAGCAGACAACATGTTGTGAACATGCTGGTTTAAGCAAATTTTAGTCAAATGCTAGAGTATGTGGAAATGTTAAGATATCAGAACAGAAAACTGCTTGAAGCTCATACAATTCTGACATGACATTGATTCCACATCTCGATGTAACAGCAATAAACTTCCGTAGATGGCCCTCGTATCTCTGAGAGCAACGTTAATGAGATAGAGAGAAGCAGAATTCCGGACACGGGCGTTCATAAAGGCAATAGCTTTTCCTTTCACCCACGATTTGATTTATTGCCTTCGGATCATGATACAAGATGATAACAGTCATTCCTAATAGATAACGTAAAATTGAAATTTATGTTTATATTATTAGAGGTGGCCAGCGTAGCGATTACTTGTTGTCTCAAGGGTTACGTCCGGCCTGATAAGTTGGACATACCTGCTATAAATCCTGATTTATAGCCTCCGGACAATTCAACTAGTTACGTCTGAAGAACATTACCGGACTGAGAATCGTTTTTATCATTTGAAACTACCTGGCAATTGAATAGAAACATAAGGATTTTGAACTTCTTTCAATATGCTGCTATTTAAAGTAAAAACGCTGAAACTTTACAATACAGTATAAGTTCTTCATTCGCAGAGTATATGTTCAATAAATATAAGAATAATAAAAATGTAAAAAGTTTTTGACCATTTTGATTAATAATTATCTTCAGGCTCAGAAAAAGGTTTAAAGAATTTAGAAATTTTAAATTGTTTGAATTTAGGTCTGCAGTGCTCTAAGCAGCCTGAGTTTGTGATAATTCTAAAGATTTCTTTCTGACATAAAATTCGTGGCTCCCCACAGGGCAATGCGATATGACGAGACAGACTGGGCTAGACTAAAATACATCAGACGAAGCACACTTGGAGACACCGTTCAAGGGATTTATACAGCAGAAGACCCTAAAGAGTTCCAGAGCCTAATCAGATAACAAAAAATTAACAGACTGAATTGGTGTATCAACCACCAAAATCTAAATTGTAAGAATTGGCGAAATATTCTTTTTCGGATGAGACCAGATTTGGTGATCAGATGATCGCCGGATTCGGATTTTGAGGGATCGTGGAAGACAAGCTAGACTCCGAGCTGCAAGACAAATTCCGAAATACCAAGGGGGCAATGTGATGATTTAGGGTGGCATTAGGCTGGGAGGCAAAACAGATTTGTTTTCGTTTCCTGCGAGAGTAACGGCTTGAAATTATGAAGACCTAGTGCTGGAGCCCATAGTGAGCCTCTGGCGAGGTGCCCAGGGTGAGAATTTCACTTTTAAGCAAGATAATGCTCCCCCGCGACATTATCTTGAAACAGTGGGAATCACTATTTTGGACTGGTCAGTTTGCTCTCCAGATATTAATCCTATTGAACATTTATGGGATAATCTCGAAAGGAAAATTAGATCGAGCCAGGATAATCCAAGAACCCCACAATAGCTCATCCAAGCCGCCACAGAAGAGTGGCAGAATATCAGGGGAGGTCGAAAACCTAATCGAAAGCATGCCTAGACAGATTCAGGCTTGTATCAGGGAAAGATACAAGTGTGATGGATACATTACAATATGAGTGAATAATAATAAAGGAAGTTCATTGAATTGATATTAGGTTACAATTCAAAGAACTAGAAAATATATCCATTGCAACACCCGAATTGCTAGCTGTAAAAAAGTGTATGGTTCCTGTAATAATTATACATTAGAGATAGTTCGGAATGTGCCCACTCGGCAATATTGATTTGGTCGTATGAAGTTGAATAGACGACAATAGGATAATGATAGATATAATACTACTATCGTGTCGATGTCCCACACTTTCGAAAGTACATAACTAATAGAGTTCGCTTTTTCGACTTGCTGTAACGTTTGTTCGGACCAAGAAAGTGTAGAGTTGATAATGTCTAAGGTCGCGATGGGAATTTCTGTCTTTGACGCGTTGATTATTAATGAAGTATTGCACTTTTGAGTTGTTCCTACCGAGATGTAGCACGACACACTCAGAAGTATTGAGCGGTAATAACCAATTATTATTTCACGCGAGCACGCGGTCGAGATCAGCCTGAATCACATTAGACTGACTACTTTTGCCGTATATTTTAGTTTCATCCGCGTACATGGAAAGTCCTAACTCAACGGCCTATTTTAAGTCGGATGTATACACGTTAAACAGCAGAGGTCCAAGAACAGACCCCTGCGGCACACCACACTCAATGAACTATTTATTTTAACGTGGAAGTGCCTATCACTAAGGAATGATGATATCCAAGCGAGCAGGTCCCCCCCCCAACACCGAAATGACTCAATTTATGCAGCAATCGATTTTTAGGAACCCTGTCAAAAGCCCTGCTGAAGTCGAGGTAGACTATATTCGCTGGGTGCCTTCGTCTAGAAAATCAGTCCAATCAGCGAGACAGTGAAGTAAATTTGTAACGAGTGAAGTCCCTCTTATAAAACCATGTTATTCGGATAGTATAATATTATTTATCGTAAAGAAGTCGATCAGTGCATCAGCAATTATAGAATCCATAACTCTAGCTACAATGGGTGTTAAACTAATTGGACGGTAGTTTCCGGCATCAAACTTGTCCCCACTTTTATAAATTGGCTGGTGTTTTCCAGATGTACGGGAAAGTTGATGTTGAATAAGATGGCTGCATGAGTTTAGTAGGAATATTCCGGCTGAGACTATCCACCAGTTTAGTAATTTCGTTCGAAAACTTCAGCCAATTTCCCTCCACATCAACTACAGTGAGAAGTTCATTCCAACTCCAACAAGTATTGGCTCATATAATATCTGAATCTTTATTTTTATTACAACATGGTCCGATATATCAATTGGAGGTAAGTAAACCAATTTCTGATCAGATGTGACAAGAAGATCCAAAGTACGTGAAACCTACCCAACTCGAAAGTGTATTATTTGCATCGAATTTGAATTTAGTCATTCATACAATCGAAGGTGTTTCAACTGATATTTATATCCTGCAGGATAACACAATACACATTTTTTGAGTAACTCCCTAATGCAACTAAGATTCGAATTTCAGTAGATACATCAAAAATAACTATGATTTTAATATGATCATAAAATTAAATCTACGAAGTGAATCCTCTTATATCTGCGCGTGAAATCGATAGTGCTGTTTTAAATTCTTCGCTTTTTTAATCTTAATGTTACTCTTTGGCGTGTTATGTAGACTGGGAATGATCTATATCTTCTAAATACATCATTCTTGCATGTTTCATTACAAGCAGCATAAAGCCTGTAATTCTCTACTAAAAGACTTATTGTTGTCGTTCATAAGGCTCTTCAATTTTCCGTATTATTTCTGATTGCTCGCTTCTTCGCATGATTATGATTTATATCTTCTAGACGTTACTCCTCGAACTGCAGAAGTGTTTCTCATTTATTTAATGCTGCTACGTATGTTATTCCGATGTCATATCTCAACAATTAAATTACTCACTCATAAGTTCTATTGTTGTATTAGATTGTTCAAATTAAGACCATAGAAAATTCACACAGTGTATTATGCGAATTTTGAAATTCTTAGACATCAAGTTGTTTTTTCTTAGAGATGGTAAGTTGAGTGATCTCATGAGAGACTAGATAGATTTCGCTAAGCAGCAATTCATATTTTGATATGATATATTCGAAATGAGGAATAAAGTGACATTTATAATTAAGTAGATGCCGTTGAAAACTGCCTATCGAATAGTTTTGTCCTTACATTTCAGTTTTCAAATTTCGAAAACTCAAAATTTATTTCCGAGTTACTATAATTATTTATATTCATTGTCTTGAATAACCATTGAAAGCTTCCATTCAAGGAACAATATTTAACATTCCATAGAATGTTAAATATCCCTAAAGCTGGTTTTCCGAGCCACCCTTGTAACGTTATATTTCACCCTGATACCAGATTTGTCAAAAAAATATATAATATAGAAGCGAGATGTTAATTCTCACTTGGATTTCAATGAGCTTCTCTAGCAAATGACCTTTTGCATCTAGTTGCCCTCATGCGGAGAAGGCGTGGGATAACCAATTCAGCTCAAAGTTCTTTGGTGCCGCCAGTCGAAATCTGTCCTTTCTGTACAGGAAACTATTTCTTTGAACAAGGATCACCAAGCCATTCTAATAACCTTGTTGTTTATATCCTCGTGGGTCAACTTGGTCAATAAAAACTTGAGTGAAAGTATGCCGCTCGCGTTTTTCTCCGAAAGTAATTTAGAGGCCTTTAAAATGCTATCAGATTAGCAAAACTTTTATTCAAAATCAGGGGTTCGTCCAAAACCTTGCTCATTTGAAACAAAATTGAAAAATGACAAAATTCTGTATTATAGAACATTTTAGTTATTGGGATTTCCACAATTTCATCGAAATCGGTTGAATAAAACATTTCGTTTCCTGAACTCAGCAGTAGTAGATTGTACGAGAAAATGTTGTAGAAATTTGTGGCATAATATTGTTGAGATTTATCACATCCCGTGTTAGTGATACCTTATTTTGGGACACTTGTATTCCAGGAAATCAGATAAAGTATCTCATGAATGAAAATTTACTTTACGAGATATTTATTGTATAATTGATCGTTAACTGTACAGAATGAAACGAATTTGGCACAACAAGCATATATATCATCCCGCTTTAATGGTCGACCAGTTTACCACTACGTTTCTATGACTAAGTTACGATAATTCGCCAAGAGCCATCCAGATCGCAACTTATGACTATCGAATTGGTTCGTTAGCGATATTGTGCGACCTCAAAGAGCACAAATACATAGATAAACCTTCGACAATGTATAACGTGAAATATGAGCCGAACGTGATGAGGAATCGTAGGCGGTCGTGGGTACGAGGACCTACATTTCGAAATTTACATCCAGCTTTGTTGGAAATCGATGAACCAAAAGTCAGTCACGCCCAGGATAATTTTTTTCAAAATTGAAATTACATGATATTATTATATGTAATGTAACCTTTATACGTGAATGAAATTATGGCTTTAAGTTCAAGATCATTCGTTAGAATACAAATCAACCCAAGCCTAAGTCTATAATACTACTAGATTACGTTTCGAAATTTATTTAAAAACACCTGTTATTTTACCGAGGCAATCATATTCTTAAGAATGGCAAATGAAGACATGACTAAGCTTCTAGGGAGGTTTCATTGAGAAAGTTTGAATTAACATGAATATTTTCGATTGGAAAAGTCGTTACTTGATGAAAATTGATATACATTCTTCAATTAAATAAAACAATGATTTTATAATTTCACCACATTGTGGCTTCTTCAGACAAGCAGTAGATTTAAAAGAATGATCTGCCTCTTAATTAGATGGGGAAAGCAGTTAAGCGAAAAAGGTGGAAATCCAAACAGTTTTGCTTCTTTCGAGAACTGATAAGTTTGAGTAATAAAGATGAATTGAGGTCAAATTAACTTTTAAAGTAAATATCCGAAATTTTTCTGGTCATTGATTTCCAATGCTTTCCAGTTTAGTTTCAACATAGTCACATTATGTAAAATATCAATTCCGAAGAAATCTCGCCGTTGAGGCTTTCGGTTCGCTCTCGGCGACGCTTCCGCGAAGATTTTCGAAAAATCCTCAGGGCTCCGTCATTCGAGCTAGGGGCTCCATATTTGGAACAGAACTTTCAAAGACCCTTGTTCTCCTGAAAATAAATACTCGCGGGGGCCATCGGTCCCTGATTTTTTGCCGCATCGTTTCTTCTCCGCCCGGTTCAAACTACCGTTATCCCCTCGGATTATTCCCGAAAAAGGCCTTACGACTTTGATAATATAGATTATAAGATTATTCAAACAAAACAAGATTTTGAAGAGTTTGAAAATCAAGAAAAATCCTACTTATAAATTTCAATCCAATATGAAACACGCCTTAGAGGATGCCGAAGTTTTAATAATGAACAATTGAAAATATTTAGTTGATAATCTACAGTCAACTTTATTCTCTCATCAAACTCCATAAAAAAAGTTATTCCATCAACCAGTGTTTCATATGTTACAGACCCAGCAGCCAAACTTAACGACATCTTATGAACATCCCATGATTTATTGAAATTGATTTATCAAGCTGTGCAGAATAATAATGTGAATCCCATTATAAAATCAGCACTTACGAATCATTTAGAAATAAGTTTCGAACATAATATTGATCGATAACATTGAGAAAGTAATTCACAATCATCTGCTGCCGACACACTGTATTTACTGGTTTAGATATGCAAATGAGATAATTTGTCGTTTTACAAGCATAAATAGACAATTAGATTCCTTTAATACTTTCATAAATTCAATTCATCCTGATATTAAGTTCGCTTTGAAAATGGCAACTGAGAATTTCTTTATCTAACCATAACCAAAATTGACTACAAATATGATTTTTCTATTTTTCATAAACCATACCCTACACATACATTATTAATCACAATTCTTCCGCACATTCAAATCAAGATAAAATAGCTGCTTATAACAGTATCATAAATATACTCACCAGAATACCAATGTCAGAAAATAATTTCTTTTAAGAGCTCAAAATTATAAAACAAATGGCATGCTTTCTCCAAAATAATCTCTACATGCAATCCATGCGATGTTTTCTTATTCCAGGAAAATAATCAAAAATATAATAAATTAACTTATATAAACCAAGTCTGAATTCAAAATTATTCTTCTCCTCCCATAATTTGACTATAGCTTTCAAGACGGATAACTTTCTGAGCAGATATATTGAAAACTGTTAACCTAAAATTTGAAAAGGAAACGAATGAGGTGTGAATGTGTAATAAAATTTATTTCGGTAAAACTCATAGAATTTTCAATATTAAGATATCTGAGCATCAACGCAGTTTCGGCGAAAAATCAGTATGTGTCTGTCGAGGTTCTATTATAAGAAACAAGTATGAGTATGTAAGTCCATCTTACATCGCATCCCTTCCTCCAAAGAGTTGAAATAAAAAAAAATTGCATTCTATGAACAATAGTTTTCAAACAACAAAACAAGTTTTTATAAACTTCGTTATGGAAGTTCTAACAAAATTTATATCGGTATAAGTTTTAGAAATTTCATTAGGTTATAAGCGCACGATCACAGTTTTCAAAATCAAAATCTTATTGTCACTTTGGAAATCATTCACTGGAAGAAAAACATACTTTCAATAATAATTTTGATGTTCACATAATGAAAATCATAGAACCTATGGGAAGCATAGGTAAAGTGAAAATTTGAAAAGCAATATTTTATTTAATTAAAAACATTTTAATTTAATTTATTTAATTGAAAACCAATTCGCGTAATTCGTCGTTATTATATTCTTTAATAGAATTGAAATGTAAAATCTATATACAGTCAAAACCTGATATACCGCCATTATAGTTTCCGTCGTTGTGTTTCTGTCGTTATGTCCGATATAAGCAATACATATACACAAGTAGTTATATTATCATAGGTATCTACTCTAGTACAGGTATAGGTTATGTATGTGAACTTGTTATCAGATGAAATGTCAAATAAGAAAAAAATGTTCATTAAGAAATAATTGTAATGCAAAATCTACTTAGTTTCCTACAGTACAGGTTATAAGACTACATTAGTTTTTGAAGTAATCAGTTATTTTAGTCTGCTTTCTGAGCGTAGTCTCAAATATGCTCTGCATTTCATACACCTCAAGGTATGAGTTTCATCAGTATTAAACTGATCATTAAAGGCTATCACCCAGGACCTAGTATTGTTCTCGTTAGTTACAGGCAAAGAATGAATATTCTTAAAACAACGCGGTTTTTCAGCTTTTCCTTCCACCATAAGTTATCTTTCACATGAACCAGTCATGTTTGCCGCAACCGATACTGTAATTTTTGTTTTGGAGAACTTTCCGGCCTTGTATTCCTCGCCTTTGCCATTTATGAGAGAGCCACTCTTCAGGACGTACCCAAGACGACGAACACTGAAAATTTCTTTTACCCATAAGACGAGCAAAGTCGTTGGATTATTTTTGCAAAATCGGACCACTTATTGGGACATTGTTCTCTGATGCTTAAACCATGTTAATAAAACAATCTACCATAATTTTATGTTCACTTGCCTTGCTCTTTTGAGTTTTGAAGAGTTGTTACCGAAAAGAGCTTCTATTTTATCTCTATTCTTCCAAATCGTTGGTATTGTAGAGTGCGAAACTCCACATTCTTTCGCAATTTCACTATTTGACTCGCCATTTTCTAGTCTCCATATGATATAAGATTTTTCTTCTATAATAAACACCTTCCTCTTTTTTTGCGACATGTTAACGCATAGATACACTGCACTGAACAATAGGTGTGAGAAAAAAATGCAAGGTCAAATGATCCGGAAGAGGTTCTGATGGGGTGGGAGAAGTGGAAAGGTGATAATACGCCTAAATATACCTTCAATGCTTAATAATAAGATCACAAATCGTTCGTATTGTTTTATTTTACTGGGACAAGTAAATAGTTGGTCATTTAATCGATGAATATCGATAAAGTTTCGTCGTTGTAAGCGATATGTCGCTGTATCCGATGTTGTTATAGGCGGTATGTTTACTGAATAGTTTACTAGGGATTCGGACGGGACCGATCGGTCGTTGTAAACGATGTCGTTGTAGTCGGTTCAATTGTATTGAAAATAGTTCGCTTTTCGTATGCACTTACGAACAAATTCATATTTTCGTCTATGGTTCTGCTGAAATCGAACTGAGCAAAAAATTTCAAAGGAGAATTTTTTAAGATTCCTCCATTCTGTAAGATTTGAATATAAAATCTTCATCCGTGTGTTAGTGAAATAATTCGGGAAAATCATTTCGGCAAAATTATACGAGTTAGCACCTCCTAATTAGTTCAGTTTTCAAATCTAGAAAAGCGTTTGTGTGGAAAACAATTGAATTTTCTAGGTCTGAATCAACTTTCTGATGTATTAAAAAGAATTAAATGTCCAAAGGTACATTATTCACGAAATACAAAAGTGTTTTCAAAGGAACCTATCGTAAGAAGAACGCTCTGGGTAGATTTTGTGAAGTAAAGAAACGATTTGAAAAAGTGCTCGAATTTCAGAATATGGAATATCGAAAATCATTCAAGTTAGCTATGGCAAATGTTTAACCTTTATTTCTCGCAAGGAATTCGAAATAAAGAGTAATACAGAATAATTCAATAACATAAATTTTACCTGTATTTTTCTTAGCAAACACCCTCTGTAGTACAAAATAATTTTAGCTTGTATTAATAATATCAATACATAAGACTGAATAAATATAATTCAAAATTCCTCATCGATCCAAATCGTCCACTGCAAATTAGGTAAAACACCCTATATAATGAAAGTAGTTATTCAATAAATGTGATATGAATTTCGAATTATATATGTCCATATAATTCATCCATAAGGAATCGTTACGCATCGAGTTCAACTGATTTTACGTACATGCAATATAAAATAGATGAGCCGCAGGTGTTGAGGTGCAAGTGGAAGTGATAGATTCAAGGCTCCAGTTCCATAAACTGTACTGTTGGCAATTCAATATAGGATGGCAAGGCCGACCAGAGGGATGATGAAGGTCGTCAAGGGGAATGAACCTAACTCATTATTTCCTTGCAACCAGTCGAAACCACTGACCAGTAGCGCAGCACAATTTCTTGCTGTTTTTTATTGAAAAAAGAGATGAAGAGTGATATACTGATCGATATATCTGAGTCAGAGGTTTATTTTGGAATTAATGAATTAATAATGTGCTGGAAAAATAGATTACAGAAAAATCTGTATCAACGGCCACCTAAGCTTACGGAAACCACCTTTGCAAAACGGGTGAGGTCACAAAATAAATTTTTTTTTTTGAATTGTTGAAGCCGTTACTTGATGTAGATCCATGATATAAATGAAATAAAAAACACAAGGTTTAACTTTAATCTACACTTTATTTGAAAAATTCGACGACGTTTCACTGACACAACAGCTTTATCAAGAATGAAAAACAGAATGAAGAGTATGGTATTATAAACATGCTAAATATTTAGCGTTTAACATTATAAAAATGAATCATTAGCTGACTTTAAACCGAGTAAAGAACAAAATATTTTAAAGGCCATCAAACAAAAATCTCAACTAAATGAAGTTATTTTTACAGAAGCAGATAAGGGTTATACTGTTATTGCGTTAAATAAAAATGACTACCTATTTAAAACTCTAAATTTCATTTCGTCCGGAAACTATACAATTTTAAACAAAGATCCAACTATTAAATTCCAGAAAAATATTAAAATTGCAATAAATGACGCAAAATCTTTAATTAAAGCAATAGATAAATCCAAATTAATTTTACCAAACCCTCAACGACCTCCACTGTATTCACTCATTAAATTGCATAAAGTAAATAACCCCGTTAGACCAGTCGTATCTTACGTTACAGCCCCAGCCGTGAAATTGTCGCACTACCTTATAGATATCATTAAAAATTATTGTACATTCAAATCAAAATTTTCTATAAAAATTCTTTCGAATTGATAAATAACATAAAAACCTTAACCTACCACCTAACGCAAAACTTATTTCGTTTGGTGTTGAGAATTATACCCAAGTATTCCTCCAGGTGATGTCAAAATATTAATCGAAAACATGTTGAATTCGAATCATGTTAACCACATAATTAAATCAGAAATATTGAATCTGTTGGACGTTTGCATTGAACAAAATTATTTTTCTTTCAACAACATCTATTACAGTAGTGAAAATGGTTTGATCATGGGAAATCCTTTGAGTCCACTTTTAGCAGAAATTTTTATGAATAATATTGAACAGAAAATTCATACACATCCACTCATTTCCAAATTTCTTTATTGGTATAGATATGTTGACGACATCTTAGTATGTTTCATTGGAACTACTCGTCAATTAGACTTATTTCTTAATTCCATTAATTCCATCCATTTGAACATTAAATTCACGATAGAAATTGAACAGAAAGATTCCATTAATTTTTGGACTTAAAATCACTAAACAAAATAATAATCATGTTTTTTCGGTCTTTCGTAAACCAACACATACTGATACAATTATACATAACTACTCATTACATCCAATTCAACACAAAGTTGCAGCTTTAAACAGCATGGTACATCGGTTACTCAATTTACCTTTATCAGTAGAAGATTATAATAAAGAGTTAAACATCATCAAACAGATAGCCATTACTAATTCATATAATCCGGATATGATAGATCTAATCATTCGTAAAAATGTATCAGAAAGCAATAAATGAAGTATATCCTATTCATAAAGACTATAAAATATTCAACAGTTCAACATTCTGCGGTTCTGCAAGTACAAATATTAAATCCTTTCTCGTCAAACAAAATCTTAATATAACTTTCAAAACTTCTAATAACTTAGGTAAACATATTAAAAATAATAAATCTCGTGTTGAAAATCAAGTAAATCAGGAATTTATAAAATCAATTGCGGTTCTTGTGATAAAATTTATATCGTTAGGACCTATAGGAGTTTTGGCATAAGAACATCTGAACATAAACGTAGCGATAAAAATAAATCTGATTCAAATTATTCAAACCACCTAATAAAAGAAAATCATTCATTCAATAAAAACTTTGACATATTACATATAAAATCAAAAGTTCAAAATTAGATCTCCTAGAAGCATTAGAAATAAATAGATACAAACATTCGGACAAGCTTTTGAATGAACAGGTAGATGTGAATAACTCACCCTACTTAACTTGTTTAATTATTTTTATTACCTTTCATACTAACTGTACAATGGCTCGGTGCGGATTTTCCTGTTATTCATCCAACTTGTTCTACGATTTGTTTATAATACCATACTCTTCATTCTGTTTTTCATTCTTGATAAAGCTGCTGTGTCAGCGAAACGTCGTTGAATTTTTTCGAATAAAGTGTAGATTAAAGTTAAACCTTGTGTTTTTATCTCATTCATCAAATAAACTCAAAATTTATGACCTCTTTAATAAACTTACTTTCCGAGATTATTATTATTCAGGAAATACTTTTGACGGAAATACCTAATATTATTTTTATGTATACTGTATTCCTCAAAAGTTGTTCCTAATTATTTCAATTTCTATATTTTAAATTTGTTTTCTTGTAGGCAGCTGGATATTAACACGTTTTTTCGGTTATGTCTAAAATATACGATGTCTTCTCCTAGGGCACTGTTTTCATGAGAAATAAAAAAATAAATTGAGATTTTACAAGAAACCACCATATAATGAAAACAGTAGTTGTTGATCAACTCTAGCGTGTAACGTTTGTTCTTCTAGAAAATTTATGTTTTTGGTTATAATGCAATGCGAATCTCAAAATTTGATCCCGGCAGAATGTGCTAAAGTGAAGATATTAGATGATCTAGGTAGGACTATCTCAAGATTTGTAGTGTCAAATCTAACTGTTTCCAGAATGATCCGCGTGTACAGGTAGTAATGAAAGAAGACCTAGGCAAGGACGACCTTGAGCAACCACGGCGATCCCTTATAATTATTCAAGAATTACCCTCTCAAGACTTCGCTACTGCTCATCATAATTCAGCCCTGAACTGTTCATTGCTGGACATGGGCCTCCCCAAGGCATTTTCACCTTTGTCTATTCTGTGCGGTTGCCATCCAATTGGTGTGGATTCTTTACAGGTCATCGGTCCATCTAGTTGGAGGTCGGCCTCGGCTTCGCTTATCTGCTCTTGGTGACCATTCCAGAATTTTCCTCGTCCACCTTCCGGTGTTTGATCTTGCAATATGTCCTGACCACCTCCACTCAGCTCCTGTCACTCTCTCCAAAACATCATCCACACCTGTCCTTCTGCGAATCTCCTCGTTTCGAATTCTGTCTATTAGACTTATTCCCAGCATCGATCGTTCCATCCTGCGTTATGTTTTTTGTAGTTTTCGTGCCGATGCTTTGGTCAGGGTTAAAGTCTCTGCACCGTAGGTTAGAACGGATAGAACTCACATGTTAAAATTCTCTCTCTTCAGTTTGATCGGAATATCGCTCTTGAAGGCATCGCAAAGTTTGCCATATGCTTGCCCTCCTAATGTTGTTCTTTTGAGCAGTTCTGCTGTTTGGTTTTCTCTATCGATCCTCACTTCATGCCCTAGATATATGTAGCTATGGACCATTTGTGTGCACTTAATAGCTTATTGGTCATCTTTGTTATTTCGAAATTTATCTTCAGTCTGTATTGCGTTTTTAGTTCTTGGATCATAATAACGGCTTCTCTTAGATTGTCAGAGATGAGTATTTTATCGTCGGCGAATCTAAGACGATTGAGTACTTCTCCATCGATATTGATGCCCTTGTTTTCCAATTCTAACCTTTTGAGAGCAGACTCTAGGACAGTGATGAATAGTTTAGGCGATAAAGTATCACCTTGTCTAACAACTCTTCCTATTTTGATTTTCTTTGTCTGGGAGTGAAGGTTGATCGTTGTTTTAGCGTTTTTGTATATATTTTCAATGGCATTTGTGTATCGATGGTCTATTCGGCATTCATTCAATGCTTTTCTAATGGCCGTTAATTCTACCGTATCAAACGTTTTGTGGAAATCAACAAATGTCAGGATTAAAGGTCTATTATATTCAATAGTCTGTTTGATCAAGGTTTTCAAGCACTGTAGGTGCCGTAACGAGCTCGAAATCCAGCCTGCTCTCTTAGTTGGTAGAGCTCAATTTTCTATTCTAGTCTATTCGTAAGAATTCTGGTGTACTACTTGTAGAGATGATAAAGCAAGCTGATTGGCCTGTAGTTTTCTAACCTTGTCTTATTTCCTTTTTAATAGAGCTTTCGCTACTACCAGACACGTTCAAATGCAGCTTTGACGAATCAGTGGAGTACAAAGAAGCACTGAAAGGATACCATATTTCAGGGAGTTTCATTTGAGGCCTAGTGCGCATTTCGATGCTCAGCTCTCACCGCAGCATATCGCACAATCAAATTTTGCCAGGAAACAAGTCAATTGATTAAAAGCTGACTGGAAGAGAGTTTTGTGTACAGAGGAGTCGAGATTGTGTCTTTTTCAAGGTGACGCACGTTCACAAGTTTATAGATATAAGACAATAGGAATGAGAGATATGCCTAGTGCAACGTTTCAATAATGGTTTGAGGAGGAATTTTTTGAACACACGCACTGATCTGGTCATCGTAAATACCTGAATACTATGGGGTACGTAGCAGATATTTCAAGAAAACTTACGGAATACAGGGTGTTTCCAAAGCATGTGGCAAATCGTAGTACATTCAAAGGTACAATAGTCCGTTATTTCAAATTAGACTACCTATTTTTGCACACACCATTTAACTCATTACATTAATAGGCATCGATCTGTTGAAGGTTTCCATATACCTAAAATGCATCGTTTCTGAGTTATTCGCAATTTTTTCCCTAAAATTACGATTTCTTGCGCGAGGACCTTGAAATTCGCAAATTATATGACCGGAAATATTTCAAGTGTTGCATTTCGACCTCTTATCTCTAAATACGAGACCCATCTCAAAATCTTCATCAAAGTAATTCTGGTCAGAATTCTGAGTGAAAAAGTGCGAAATCAATTTTTATTGAAGTGGATTGAATCTGATTTCTCGTTTTTCTTCTTTTCTAGTAGGTATTCTCGATTACATCAGTTACATGTCAGGAAAGTTATCTTCGAATTACCAGAAATACCTCGCTGAATGAAGCATATGGATTTTATTATGGAAAGATTTGAGTACTTTTCAAAATATTGCCAACCGAAAAACCATGGACGTATCCTTTCGAATATGCTGAGAAATATCAGTTTTAAATTGTGAAATAATATTTGAAATATTCTGTCTCCGGACAATTTGTGGATTTCAAAACGTCTTGATCTAAATTCGATAATAATTCGAAGATGACTTTCCGTTTATATTTATTCCGTTTTCTTTTCAGTCCGAAGATTTGAAGACGTTCTCCATTGCTAGGGTGTATAACTTCGGTGATATAACATCTCCTGTCTTTACGTCTCTTTGGATGTTTATCGGGTTTTCGTATTCCAATTTTATTATCATTGGGGAATTTCAATAGATGTTATGAATCACCTGTCTATAACTTGAATCAATTCTAGTGTTATTCATAGCTTGCTCCGTGGCCCATATCTCTATCATATCGAAGGCCTTTCTATAGTCCACAAACGGTAGATACAAAGTGAGATGGTATGCATTCACTTTTTCCATCAAAGTTCTTATAGTAAGTACGTGGTCTGCTATACCTTTCGCAACATGGATTGTTTAATAGGTTGTTAAGAATCTATATTTGTTGTTAATCTGTTTGTGATCATTTTCATAAAAACTTGTATAGCTAGAATAGGAGTGATATGGGGCGGCAGTGGTTCAAGTCGATGTTTTCGCCTTTCTCGACAAGTAGGATATTCACAGAAAATGGTTTTGGGAGTTGGTAAAATGGTTTCTCTACCTTCCTTCAGCATTTCTGTTAGTATGTCATCTGGTCCTGCTGTTTTGTAGTACCTTAGACCACTGAGAAAGTTCTTTATTTCATAATCTTCTATATCAGGTTCTTGGAAGTTACCATTTGTTATCTTTCTCATTGTGTGTCATTATCTGATTGTATCTCGGAAGTGTATAGATCTTTATAAAATTCTTCTACGAGTTGAGTGATCATTTTGAGGTCTTCTTCATCTCTCAGTTTTTTCTTAAAGTGATTATCACGAGTTTTCCGTGTGACGGTATCAAGCACTTCTTGCACGGTTCTGAAAGAAGCGAGAAAGAAGAAAGGAATGAGGATCGCTACGTGGAACGTTAGATCCCTGTATGAAGGAGGAAAAATTCACAATGTGCTCCAAGAAATGCAACGGCTTGAAGTTAACATAATGGGACTGAGCGAAACCAGATGGCCAGACTAAGGTGAAATGCTATTTGATCAATCAAAAATATACTATGCAGGTAACAACGAACAGTAACATAGAAATGGAGTAGCAATAGTTGTACACAAAAATCTCAAACATTTAGTAACCAGCTTCACAACCATATCAGATAGAGTATTTATGATAAGAATAAAAACAGCGCAAAGAACACTCAACATAATTCAAGTATATGCTCCCACGTCGAAGAAAAAATTGATCAAATTTATGATGACGTCCAACAAGCTCTAGATATCAAGGAACACAAAGATATTACAATCATTATGGGGACTTTAATGCAAAGATAGGGAAAGGACAAATTGATGATATTATTTGGGATTTTGGACTGTGAATAAGGAACGAAAAGGAGATAGTTTGACAGAGTTCTGCCAAGAACATGATAAGGCAATCACGAAACACCTTTACAAGCTGCATGAAAAAAGATTATATACTTGGAAATCGCCAGCTGATAAAGACAACAAGATTAGAAAAAATTAAATATACCATGTTTTGATAAAGAAGAGATATCGTAATACCATCAAATCGGCCAAAACCTACCCGGGTAAGGACATCGGGTCAGACCACAATCCAGTGATAGTTAAAATGGAAATCCGTCTCAAGAATCAAGCAGCCATAAATAACAAAAAGCAGCTCCCAGTTTCACATCTGAAAACCCCAATAGTAAAACAACAACTTACAGAAAAATAAATGAAGAACTAAGCAAAATTGACTTAACCTCGAGCTCCGATGTAAACATAAAATGGGAAACTCTTAAAACTACAATTATGGCCCCAAAAATAGACCTATTAGCAACAATCAAGGATACAAAAAAAAAAAGATCATAGATGACTGATGACATATTACAGTTCAGAAATCAGAAGGTCGGATAAGAATAGAGACGAAAGTGCATACAAAAACATACAGAAAGAAATTAGAAAGAAAATACGACGCCAAAGAAAAATGGTACGAAGGAAAATGCGTAGAAATAGAAGAACTCCAAGCAATACATAATGACTTCAATCTCCATGAAAAGATTGAAGTACTAGCGGGTATTAAAAAAACAAACAAAAGCAATATTCTACTAGATAAAAGCGGTAAGATTATTTCAGACACCAAAAGGAAACTAGAAAGATGGAACAAGTACATTGAAGAATTGTTCGAAGATGAGAGACAACAGGAAACAATAGATGGAGACACAGAAAAGAAACAGGGCCCGAATATAACAAAAGAAGAAGTTATGAATGCCGCTCCAGAACCTGATGAAACACCAACAGAAATTATAAAATTGATTGCAGAAGATCAAATTGAGTACTGGTAGATATATACAATACTGTATATAACACCGTAATCATCCCTAGAGAATGGCTCAAATCAACATTTATTACACTGCCAAAAAAATCGAACGCTAAGGTGCAAGGATCACCGGACGATCAGCCTAATGAGCTATACCCTTAAGATATTCCTCAAAATTATACATCGAAGAATTTTAGAAAGATTGAGCAAAATATTAGCGTTTGCATTTCTGAAACCATTTGGTTTCAGAAATGCAATGGGTACTAGGGAGGCGTTGTTTGCTTTCAATGTGTTGTCTCAAAGACTCATGGACGTCAATCAGCCAATATATGTAGCCTTCCTCGATTATAAAGCTTTCGACAAAGTCCGCCATAATCATCTCATAAAACTCATGAGGGATAAAAACATTGGCAGGAATGATATCAAAATAATAATATATCTCTATTTGAACCAGACTGCCAACGTTTCTGTGCAAAATGAACTTTCAGAAGAGATAAAAATAAAACGTGGAGTAAGACAAGGATGCGTGCTTTCACCATTACTCTTCAATTTGTATTCAGAAGATATAGTACAAGAAGCACTGCAAAATCAAAAAGCAACGGGAGTGAAAGTTAACCAATATTGGATACGCGGATGACACAGTACTAATAGCAGAAACCCTGGAAGAACTACAAAGGCTAATAGATCTAGTAGTAAAGATCAGCGAAGAAAGGGGGCTCATACTTAACACCAAAAAGACTAAATTTATGACAATCACAATTCACCAACAACAGCGAGAAACATTATGGATCGAAGAGGAGCAAGTATAAAAAGTCTGCAAATACAAGTAATTGGGAACAATTTTAAATGAGAATAATAATTATTCACAAGGAATAAGATCAAGAATCGGAAAGGCTAGAACAGTGTTTAATAAAATGAGGAATGCATTAACCAGAACAGATCTTAGTCTACATCTTAAAATCAGAATGCTTAAATGCTACGTATTTCCAGTACTATTATATGGAATGGAAGCTTGGACGCTTAAGAAGTGCAACACTGACCAGTTGGAAGCATTCGGGATGTGGGCATATCGAAGAATCTTCAGAATAAACTGGGTGAGCAGAACAACGAACAAGGAGGTATTGAGAAGAATGGGAAAGGAGAAAGAAGTAATCAACACAATTAAAATCAGAAAGTTGCAATATCTGGGTCACGTGATGAGAGGGGAAAGATATACACTCTTGCAAACTATTATACAGGGTAAAAGAAGTATAGGAAGAAGACGCATCTTCTGGTTGAACAACCTAAGACAGTGGTACAACAGTAGCTCTTCTGATTTGTTCAGATCCGCAATTTCAAAGATAAAAATCGCCATGATGATAGCCAACCTTCTTAAAGGAGACGGCACTTAAAGATGAAGAAAGAGATTAAAATTATATTCATAATCATGCGTACGAAACGCCACTGGATCATAACAACGGCGGGTGGTAAAACATCTTCCTTCTGTGCACAACCTAAACATCATAGAGAGATCTTATCCACTCTGATGTTATTGAGCTATAAAAGTATAAAAAGTTTTAGAATTTATACACGTCATTTTGTTTTATCTCGATGTATTACGAAATGATTTTTGCATGAACAATCAGTTCGAGTGAGCAGTAAATTCTTATCGTGTTCAATTTTGCCATTTAGGGAGTTGTTTAAAACTTTTATTATGCCTAAACGATGAACTATGAAACTGTAAGATCCAGCAAATAGAATGGGCGTTATTGTTATTAGCATTTCCGGCATTGGGATCTTCTTCCGGCGTATATCGCCTGAAGGATCGATATAAATGTTTTACTTTATTTATTTGAATGCCATAATGAAAATGTTCTTTCGAATAATTGAAAAAACAAGTGACAAAAGCAGAATTTCAAATTTGATTGACGAGGTTCGGAGTATCTATCCTTCCGCCTCTTCGTCGTTCTTTCACCTTTCATCTACTATTTTGTTTTTATTGCCTGGAATAATTAAGTTTTACTTTCACCTACTTGTGATAATGGGTCAATAGCTTCCTCTTCAGATTTCAATATCTCTTCGTCTTCCTGTTCTATTTTCTACTGAAGCAGGAATATGTGTTTGTTCGTTTTCATTGTCCTTGTTTTGGTTATCTTTTTAATGCTATTTGCATGTTTCTGTTTTTTTTTCTGAAAATTTTTCTGTCTTCTTCTTCTGTTGACTTCTTGTCCCATTTTCTCGTTTGCTATGTACCAGGGACTCCAGAACGCAGCCTCTCTTGTAAGATTCTTTCCGGTAGGATTTTATAGTCGTGAACCATATTTCCCCAACATATCTTATGCTAGGTATGATTATTGTTTCTTTGATCTTCATTTAGTTCCCAATTGAGAATTTGCTGCTCCTATTCAGAAACGGATATAGAAATCCTTGCAACTGTCTTGCTTCCTTTGTATTTTCTTCCTTTTGACTATGGACTTGCAGGTTTTTGCCTATCAATACTTCAAGGTATTTTGCTTCTATTTTTTAATTTTTTCTATTGGGGGTGACGATGTCTGTCATATCACAGATGTGGCCACCTGAGATAATTAAATGGGTGTTCTCAGTCTCTTTTTGAAAAGGGCCAAAAAATTTCAATGGAAGCAAGTTCCACAGTACACTTGCCCTATAAACAAATGAATTTCTATCGAAAGAGGTACATGGCGTTGGTACGTCTGCTGATGAGAGTTTTTCGAGAGCCTAGTTTACTTTCCTTGGAACAAGATTCTTTTTGGAATCAAGCCTTTTAGTTCATCAGAGTATTTACTGTTGGAGAACCTGTAGAAAAAAGAAAGATCAGCAGCCTACCGCCTTCGAGCGTAAGGCTGGAGATCACGCGTAATCATCTTCGACTTACTATAAATACCTCGCTAAATGAAGCATGTGGATTATTTTATGGTCAGATGTGAGTACTTTTCAGAATATTGCCAACCAAAAAAACCATGAACGTATTCCTTCAATTATGCTGAAAAATATCAGAGTTTTAACTTATGAAATATTCTGTTTCAGAACAATTTATGGATTTCATAACTTATAACAGATCAATAACAATTAATATTACGAGTTGAATGGTGTGTGCAAAAATAGGTATTCTAATTCCATAAAATGTACTTTTGTATCATTGAATGTAAAACGATTTGCCACATACTTCGGAAACACCCTGCATAGCCACCCGCCGTTGTTATGATCCAGTGGCGTTTCATATGCATGATTATGAATATAATTTTAAATTAATAATTTATAATGAATAAATTCAATGAGTTCTTTGCAGAATTGCAGCTTCTTTTCAGTTGAGAGTTCCATATCAATTTAACCCCCTACTTTTCACGTGGCAAACATTAAAATTTACTGTAAAAAATACACTATGAAACGACTTAAAATAAAAACGAAGATGTATGAAACCAACACAGCTAAATCTCCAAAAAAATAAATAATCACAAAGAAATATTAAGGAAAGCTTCAAAAGAAATAGGACTCAGAGAACAGATGAAACAAACAGCAGAAACGCAAGAAATCGAAGAAGTTGATGACTGTCTGAAGAAACAACTTTTACACGCAGGTGGAAAAGTTGGTAGAATAGAGAAAAACAAGAACGTTAAGCTCAACATCAGAACCAAAGCCCTGATGAAACTTAGAGTGGGGGAAATAGTGAAAGGATCCAATTTGTGGACCTCAATAAATCAATAGGAAATAGATTGAAGAATATCTAAGGAAACACCAAGAAGAGGATGTCGTGAAGATCCTAAAGAGAAATGAAGGACGAAAGTGCTTGAGATCGTCATAGGAAAACTCGTCATAATCAATTTGAGAAAAGAACAGAGAGATGAAGAAAAAGACCTCAAGTAGGTCACTCAACTGGTGAAAAAATTTCATTAAGATCTATACACCTCCGAGATACAATCATATAATGACACACAAGAAAGCTTAATGAGAAAGATAACAAATAGTAACTCCCAAGGACCTGATATAGAAGATTATGAAATATAGAACGCTCTCAAAGGTCTAAGGAACTACAAAGCATTAGGGCTAGAAGACATACTAACAGAAATGCTGAAAGAAGCTGGACAAATCAAATTTTCACAATTTAAAACTGATATTTCTCAGCATATTTGAAGGGTCCATGGTTTTTTCGGTTTGCAATATTTTGAAAAGTACTTACATCTAACCATAAAAAAAATCCATATGCTTCATTCAGCGAGGTATTTCTGGTAATTCGAAGATAACTTTCCTGACATGTAACTGATGTAATCGAGAATACCTACTAGAAAAGAAGAAAAACGAGAAATCAGATTCAATCCACTTCAATAAAAATTGATTTCGCACTTTTTCTCTTGGAATTCTAACCAGAATTACTTTGACGAAGATTTTGAGATGGATCTCGTATTTAGAGGTCGAAATGCATTATTCGAAAGATTTTCGGTCATATAATTTGCGAGTAAATCGGAAACGATGCATTTTAGGTATAAGGAAACCCATAACAGATCGATGAGATCAATATTACGAGCTAAATAGTGTGTGCAAAAATTGGTAGTCTAATACGAAAAAACGGACTTTTGTACCTTGAATGTACAACGATTTGCCACATGTTTTGGAAATACCCTGGTATAGCGTGAATCATCTAAATCATCTGCTGAACGAGCCTCTTTACTTACAACGAGTGAGAAATTTTTGATATTCAATGATCTTTAATATTTTTATGATGCCTTCTAAAGAACAACCAAAAATCGCAAAATTCTGGTTGAAAAATTCATATCGTCCTTTCGGTTGATTTCAGGTGACAATGATTTGGGAAAATATCGTTCAGAACTTAATTTTCAACAATAAAGAAATAAAAGCATACATGTCAACTTCTGGTATAACCGCAAGTGCCATAGCATTAGGAATTTTTTCAGAACTTAGTTCGAATAACATCCAAGACGACAAAAAACTTTCTCTAATCGCTCATTTCTTTCACCATATACTTTCAATTTCCCATCTCGCGTGGATACCTTGGATATCCGTTACTAAAGTTTAAGATGATAATCTATTCAGTAAGTTAGCTATAAAAGTGCAATAAACAATGTAAAGTTAATAGCCTCATCAGTTATATTTTGCAATCGCCATTTCTTTCTTCAATATGCATCCACTGAGTTCTCTATGAGAATAATAGAATTTTAAAATTTTTATTGACAAGTACGTTAATTCAATTCAGGTGAATATCCTACAAACTCTGAATTCAATTTCGTCGAGTCTAAACTGTTGCGGTAATTGGAAATTCGGTAGTTTCGAAACGTAACAAATAAATTTATGAGCTTCAAATTCAGTCGGGTTCACGGAAGAGTGATATTTTCCACTAAAGGGGATTATGCAAATGAAGAAGTTGAATAACATATCAAAGAGCGGTTCCGTTTTAAGAAGTTAGTGACAATAATTATTTCAGCAGTTAATTAGTGATCAACCAATTTACCTCCCAGTTAATTGAACTGACAGACGGAAACAAGGAGTGAGTAATGATAATGGGAACTTAAAAATGGCGGAGTTGACGGAATAAACTTGAATATTGTAATTTTAGTGAGTGAACTGGATTAAGGAAGGAGTTATTTAAGTACGTGACCAATCTTGGGAAAACAATTGGATATTGAGATAAAGGACAGCTCAAAACTGAATGACTTAGGCCCAGTTGTATAAGGCTACTTGACAAATTCTTAAGTCTAACAATTTGTCAACTCTTTGTCAAATTCATATTTGGGTTACATAAGACACATAATACGAAATTAATAATAATTATGACATTTGTCATATTTTTAAAACGACTGTCAAAATTTTTCACCAATTTTTCTTTAAATTAAACAAGAACCACGAAGAAATAATGTATGGGAGATGTCAACCCAAATTATTGGCTTTACAATGATTCTAGAACATCTATAGATCATAATCTGAGCGTGATCAGCCAGCTGAGGAAATTCATCTTCAACATTATCGATTGGAAAATCTATAAGCCAAGATTATTAAATTATTTCAACGCCAATGATATCTCAAATTTTGAGAAAAGACGAGCGATTCTCTTAAACATGGTGGATGAAGAATATTATAAATTGATATTCAACGTATGTATTCCAACATGCCCGGAAAATAAAACATTTGACGAACTGATAACATATATATAATATAATAAGATTCGGATTTCACACCAAAAAAAGTTGTTATGACTGAACGAAATAAATTTTACGCTGCAATGAAAGAATCACACGAAAATATCAAGGAACGGACGGCGAGAGTGAGAAGATTGCCTGTTTCTTGCGAATTTGGTGCTGAACTTGATATGTACCTTCGTGATAACTTCGTATGTGGTTTCGGAAAAGGGCTAATTTTGGATCGATTTCTGAAAAAAAAAGGACTCGACATTTGTGGAACCTGTAAATGTAGCTGACAATAAGATAGCCTCCACACAGAGCTACCAGATCTCCACGTGTCACACGTTAAGACGGAAATGATCCAAAACTTGTGCAGTTCTTCTAGTGGAGGGCGCATGAATAGAAGCAATCGTAATCAACCACGTCATCAGAGAAGGAGAAAACAATACAAAATGGACGCGCTTGTCAAGTCTGCGGAAAACGGATGGACAGACAAGTGCCGTTTTAAAACTTATTTCTGTAATTTTTGTAAAATACAGGTACATTTATTTACAGTTTGTAGAAAAAAGAATAGAAACAGCAATTTCTCGGGAGAGAATTCATGTTGATTACTTAGGTCCATACTATTTTGTTATCCCAGATTCACATTCTAAATGGCTTGAGATATTTCAAACATCCTCAATCAACACAAATGAGACCATTCAACTTCTCAGACAGACTTTTGCAAGGTTCTTCTTCTTCTTCAACATGTAGAAGGCGTAGCGCCTGTTCAGTTCCGGTTTCCTGCAGCAGTTCTTGTGAAGTTGATTGCCAACTGTCCCGCCATCGTTTTGGTGGTCGTCCAACGGGTCTTCTTCCGTGTGGTATGTTGTTATATACGATTTTGGCTATTCTATCTGTGGTCATTCTGTTTACATGCTGGTTCCATTCTCTTCTTCTTTTCTTACCCATCTTACAATATCGTCTGTTTCACATTTTTCCCTTATGTCGGTATTTCTTTGTCTGTCACTCAATGTGTAACCGGTTATAGTTCTTAGCGTTTTCATTTCTGTTGTTCTTAGTATCCTCTTTGTTACCGACGTTTCCGCTCTTGTTTCTGCCCCGTAATTGGTCGCACACATGTTTTGTAGATTCTGGATTTGCATGGTATACTGAGCTGTTCATTTCTCCAAATTGGTTGTTTAAGATGTCCCGATACTGCAGCTGCCTTGTTCACTTGTCTCCTCACTTCATCCTCAAGGTATCCTGTGCTTGTTATTTTGCACCCTAAGTATTCGAATGACATGACTTGGTCTATAGTGGCGTTGTCTATTGTTAACTTGCAGCGCAGAGGTTCCTTAGCTATGGTCATGCATTTTGTCTTACTTGTTGAGATTTCCATATTGAAATTTTTTGCGCGTTTGCTAAAGGCGTATAACATTCTTTGTAGGTCGTCTTCTGATTCTGCAATGAGTACGGCGTCATCGGCATAGCATGAGATGTTAATTTTGTAGGTTCCCATGCGGTATCCTAGTCCCAAGTTTTTAACGGTCTCTACAAGTTGGTCCATAACAGTATTAAATAGTAGAGGGCTAAGACTATCACCTTGGCGGATGCCCGACGTTGTTCCGAAATGCTGCGTTAGGGTGTGGTTTGTTCGTATTTGCGTTGTTGTATTAGTGTTCAGATCTTTTATGAGTCTTATATATTTTTTGGGTACCTCTTTGTTTTCCAGTATTTTGATTACATCCTTCAGTTGGACTCTGTCGAAGGCCTTCGTTAAGTCTATGAAACAAAGATATGCTGGAGTGTTATATTGAAGAGACTTTTCTACTAATTGCCTTGTTATAAATAGTGCATCGATCGTGGACCGGTTTTTTCGAAAGCCTTGTTGCTCTTCGCTGATTGGCATTGTTGACGTTATGTCATCGGCAAGAATCTTTGTACGCAGTTTCAAAGAGGTACTTAATAAGGTTATTCCGCGATAGTTGGCAGGATTTGTTTTGTCTCCTTTTTAAAGATACGCACTGTTACACTTCTTTTCCATTCTTCTGGTATTTTTCTGTGTTGAATTATGATGTTAAACAGTTTTGTGTACTCTTCTCTCATGGCTTCTCCGCCATATTTGATCATCTCATTTGTTATCTTATCTTCATTTGGAGCTTTTTTTTTAAGTTTACTTATTGCCATAGCTACTTGCTCTTTCGTGATTGTTACCGGTTCATTTATAATGTCGTTTTCTAAGTCTTATTCTGGGGTTCTTCTTCATATTCTGCAAGGTTGCAAGGTTCGGAATTCCAAGAACTCTTGTCTTAGATAACGCTACCTATTTTAGTTCAGCTGATTATGAAACATTTTTATCGAAAAATAACGTAGAGCATATATTGATACCTCCATATCAATTCAGCATCCAATGGGGTAGCTGAACACTCAGTCAAAACTGTCAAAAATGCCCTGAAAAAAGCTTTATCTGAGAACGTCCTTTCAGATTCTAATACGATTCTCTGTAGGTTATTGATAGATTACCGCACTACTGCACATTACACCACTGTCATTAGCCCAGCCGAGTTAATGTTTGGTAGAAATTTAAGAACTAGATTCAATCCTATTCTCTATTCACCACCAAAAAAGGTGGAAGATAGAGTCTTCAAAGCACCAATTATAGTGAGAATAAAAGAGTAGAATATGCAATCGGTGACTCAGTTTTAGCAAAGCACTATAGAATTCTTGGGAAAGTTAGTTGGGTGAATGGTTTCATATGTAAAAAGATAGGTAGAGTCACATTTCTTGTAAATAACGATGGTATTGAAAAGCGTTATAAATGTCATGCTAATCAATTAAGAAAAGCTTTGCCAGATATTGTGTATCCAATAGATAATACATCTGTAAATATTCAAGAGACTTCCACATCTTCATTTGGTTCCCCTCAAAATCAAATTTTGCAATCTAGACCTAAGCGAATAGTTAAAATAGTAGTTTATAGAATAGAGTAATAGGAATAAGGATTACATAGAATAGTACTTGTGATAAAAATTTTGAGATTTGAATTCTGTTATATTTTAATTTACAAGTAGAGAAGGATGTTATGTATCATAAGTTTATAATAATTAGTAATTGACCTGCGCGTCAAGTCATCCCCTCTCGACTACTCGTAGCTCGTGACCACGGAGCAAAACGCTCCCTTTTACGCATTCTGTCATAGCAATAAGCAGGTTGTATCAAATGTGCACTAAATTAGTTACTTTATTCATTGAAACATCACAACTTCCTAAATTCTAAAAATATATACAAGTTCTCAAAGTCGTCTATATAAACTCGTAGTTCATTCAAAATGAGATATAATGAGCATCAGTCGAATTACAATAACCAAAAACAGACGAATCTACTTTTGCTTCACTCTGTATTGAAAATGGCCACCTTTTTCCATAGATACATAGATCAACCTAAAATTTCACACAAAATACCAAAAGACCGGAAGTGAGATTTCCTTGAACCAATTGAAATTTTCAAACTGCTACAAACCCTATAGAGATAATCTTCTGAACGACCAATTTGGCCCGGTTTATTCGTCTCTATTTGAAATCTTTAAATAATACCTTCTTTTATCAATTATTTTATTACCTATTTGCATCCTTATTCATTTTGTACCTATGTTTATATATGAATGTATTTTCAACTTTAGTTCAATACTTGTCAGCTGAAGATGGTCGAAGGACCGAAATTGCAATCCTGAATTTCAGTAAAATCTCTTGTGATAGTATAACACATAGTTTTCATTTATTATCATCATCATGATTAACTATCACGTAGTTATATATATATATATATATATATATATATATATATATATATATATATATATATATATATATATATATATATATATATATATATATATATATATATATATATATGACAAATGTCATATGTTTCGAATGACTGTACAAAATTTTTTCACAAATTTTTCTTAAAATTAATCAAGTTCCACGAAAAAATAATATATGGGCGATGTCAACCCAGATTATTGGGTCCATAATGATTCTAAAACATCTATAGATCATAATCGGTATCACTTGGAAGACTGAACCCTTTCGGTCAAATAGAGATGGAAATTGAGGAAATATCGCAGGTTATGTATTTTTTTTATTATCTCCTTAGTCCTTTTCATGACCTTGATTGCTATGTAAAATATTTTCTCAGATTTGTTTAGACATATAAGAAGTATGATTGTTGATATATTTTTCTGCTGGTAAATCTTTGGTACTCTTCATGTACACACGACACGAACACAACATAAACAGACAAGCTATTGCTAGTGCAATAGCGACAGGGAACGAGTTTTTCCTCAGGTTTTTTCACTCGTTTATTGAATCATATACAAGATAGTATGTTTCCTGTTACATTCCCTGAGCTCACATTTGTTCTTTTTCTGACACACACCAAAATTATAGATATAAGCATTTATTGTAAATACAATTATTCAAAGTTTAGTAAATCCTCTCTTTCAAAGAATATATATATATATATATATATATATATATATATATATATATATATATATATATATATATATATATATAATTAAGTCACTTAATTTATTTAGATGATATTAAATTATATGCCGGAACCAGATCTCATTTAAAAAGTCTACTTGAGATTACTTTCAACTATTCCAATGATATTCATATGAAATTTGGGCTTCCAAAATGTAAAAATCTTTCTATTGAAAAAGGAAAGATCACCTCTGATTATATAAAGATTTCCAATATCGAGATCGAGCCAATGCATCAAGGAGATACATATAAATATCTTGGATTTTGTCAAGAGAAGACAATTAACCATAGCAGCACTAAAGAAAATATTAGAAGTTCATATTACAAAAGACTTAGAATTATCATCAAGAGTTATTTAACTAGTAAAAACCTTTTCAGAGCTATCAACTCCTATGCTGTTCCTATTCTTACATCTTCTTTTGGAATTATTAAATGGTCTAAAACTGATCTAAATGAATTACAATGTCAAACGAGGAAAATGCTCTGTAAATATCATAAGCACCACCCAAAGTCAGCTGTTCAGAGAGTTACACTACCTAGACATCTTGAAGGTCGTGGATTAATTGATTTGAATAATCTTCATAGTAAACAGATTTTTCATCTACGTTCCCATTTTCATGATAAACAGAGAACGTCTAAATTACATGATATTGTTGTTGCTTCAGATTATAATCTTACACCTCTGAACTTGACAATGCAAAAGGTAGATTTTGATATATTTGATGATAATTCTAAAAGAGAAAGTTGGATGCAGAAGGAATTACACGGAAAGCACCCTAAAGAATTGAAAAATGATTATATTGATGAAACTGCATCGAATAAATGGTTAGTATCTGGAGAATTGTTTGCTGAAACAGAAGGCTTGGCAATTGCGATCCAGGATCAGGTTGTTTTCACGAGGAATTATAGAAAACATATCATCAAACAAAATATAGATGATTCTTGCCGTAGATGTTTCTGTTCTTCAGAAACAGTTTTTCATATATTATCATCTTGCTCAGTCCTTGCTTCAACAGATTATTTAGAAAGACATAATGCCGTCGCTAATATTATTCACGTCAATCTAGGAATTAAACATGACCTAATTCCCAAAGGAAAAAAATTTCACAAATATGAACCTGAGATTATTTTGGAAAATGACAAATATAAACTTTATTTTGATAAAACAATTCTTTTCAACCGAGCTGTAAAACACAATAGACCAGATATCGTTCTTAATGATAAACAGAATCAAATAACATATATAATTGATATTGCTATACCCGACACACATAATATACAAAATAAATACAATGAAAAAATTTCAAAATATATGATGCTTAGCGACGAGATTAACAAAATGTGGAAAATGAAGAATCACGTAGTAACGACGGAATCAGTTAACTATCTATTTGTAATTTATTGATGATTTGAATAAATATGAATTATATGTAATTTTAACTAATATTTTATCCTAATTCGGCTTCAAAAATACTACAATGTTAAGAAGTTAATCAGATTATATTGACCTATCCGCTGAGAAACATCTGACATGAACTTAACAAGAAGTTAACAATTCACTTAGTTTTATGCAAATCACATTAAGAGTTAACATTGGTTTGACACAATGCTAGATGATTTATGAATTGACAAAATGTCAGACTTAACTATTTGTTAAGTAGCTCTATAGAACCGAGCCTTAGTGTTCTATTACCACTTAAAATAATTCTTGACCATAACAGACTTTTCTCTAGTAATGACCAACAAGTACAGAATCAAAATGAATTTGGAAAAAATGAGATATGCAAATTCCAATCTAGATCTAGTTATGCGCAAAAAATCAATGAATTCTTCTCGTTTGAACCTGAACTATGGTGAGAGAAAGAGGACTGTATTGCAATGTATATTTATAAATACGTAATCAGGAAAGATGAAAAAATGTAGCAAAGACGAAGGGGAAAACTTGGGGAAGGAAACCCTTCATCCGCGTGGAAATGTCCAGTTGGGTATGACAAGGTACCTCTCGGATTGTCTATAGTAGCACAATAATTGTTAATAGTAGCGCAGCACTATATATGTAATAGTTGGTCACAATGAATGAATAATGAGTTTATTTGAGATAATTAAGTAATATAAGTGAGTAATATAAATTTCACTTGAATTATTTTTCGAACAAGACACCTCGTTAGTTGAACGATTGTAGTCAGTTCTCAATCCTCTTCTTCTTTTTACCGCGAACGACCAATTCCGGGCATATTATTGGTCGCGTTGTGCATGTGACCGCGGATCGCTTGCAGAGTTGGAGGGTTTTGGAGGGAAAAGTTTGGATTGGACAGAGACTTGGAGGGGAGTATTGGAAAAATCGTCTGAGCTATTGCAACTTACAGTGTGTTCCGATGCGAAATATTGTAGTAATAGTAAGGTGGAATTGTGCTGATATGAAGTATAATTATTGAGCAGAACGCAAAATATTCAAGGAAAATTCATACACCTTATTGAGAAAAATCTGTATTAAAATTGAATGAAAATAAGTAGTAGAAATATTAAAGAGATTAACGGGATATCGAACATCATTAGTTACCTGTTAAGAAAGGAAAATGAAAATTAGTTTTCATATTTTCATTTTCGAATGAAGAGTTATAAATCATTTTTGGAGTTTTTCTAATAACTTGTTACTAGGCTTGAACTACAACTGGTAAGTTACTGAAGGGCCAATTTCCATGGGCGTCACAGTAAATTCAAATATGGCCTTGTAACAGCTGGAAGCTTTGTATTGCAGATTTAATATTTTATGGAAGTTCAGTGAAACCGTTTGATATACGCCATCGCGAGCAAACACGAATCAAAATGTAAAGTATATCAAAATAACCAATGGCGAAACAGAGCGTCATCATATTTTCCACAAAAATTATTACCGATCCTCGGGGCGTTCCAGCGATGCGAACAATTGACATAAATGAAGTATGTCCACCATACGTAATCAATTACGGCATGAAAAGAACTTCGGTTACAATTAAGGTAGCAACGCGTCGTACGATTGATTGGGTTTAATAATGGGTTGTCGCTACCTTCCACGATTTATAAACACAAACATGAGAGAAAATTCATTCAGCTTTCGTAATGGTATCTGACGTAATTGGCCGATTAATAATTGTCAACTCCGGTGCAAGTGCCACGTGAAATTAACGCATAGTAATGAGAAGTGCCCGCGGAGAATTTTGACGTCGATGAGACGATTTATTGCCACATTGAATGTATGATCTACTGAACGTTTGATTTGACTTGAACGCGATGTACGAACTGCTTGCTTTTTTGACATGACTTCAAAGCCAATTCATGCGAATTATTGTTTATTGTCAACAACCTGGTTTTTACAACTTATGTACACATAAAATTGTATAGGAAAATGAACAATATTATTATTATTTATTATCGTGGACTTATGCACTATCTCAGCTGTTAGCTGGATATAATTTACCTTTCCCAGATTCAGCAATCAAAGGGAATCGGCTCGATTACAATAAACTTGACATAAATTTCCTAACTATCCTACATGTATTAAGAATTACAGCTTTTTGCATTTCTATATAGGTATTCTTATGCAATTCTGATTTCTTAAGGCTATCATGCAAAGTTTTGGGTATTAACCCAGTGGAGGATACGATGACAGGAACAATATCTATTTTCTCGAGGTGCCACATCTGCTTGATCTCAATAGCAAGTTCTGTGTATTTGAACTTTTCTCCTGGAACTTATTCAGCACGTTGTGATTATTCGATATGGCGACATCCACCAGCATTGCTGTTTTGGCTCTCTTATCATACACCACTATGTTGGGCCTATTATTCGTCACCAGTCTGTCAGTGATAACAGGCCTATCGTAGTATAATCTGATAGAGTCATTTTCCAATACGGGCGCCGGTTGATACTTGTAATATGGCTGGAACGTATTCAGAAGTCCGTACTTGTGTGCAAGTTTCTGATGGATAATGTTGCACACTTGATTATGCCTGTGAAGATACTCCGTATTGGCCAGTTGTTCGCATCCGGACGTAATATGCTGTATAGTCTCCGATCTTATATGGCATTTTCTGCACCTATCTGTTTGTAATGTTCCGTTCTTCATAATAAATTTTTTGTAGTTGTTCGTAGCGATTACTTGGTCTTGGATGGCCGTAAGGAATCCCCTCTGTTTCCGCGAATAATTCTCCCTTCATCAACCATTTGTTGGAGGCTTCTTTGTCGATGTGTGGTTGATTAATCTCATGGTGATGTCGTCCATGCAATTCCTTTCTTGACCATTGCTATTGTTTTTCAGTATCTGATAGGAATGGTAGATTCAGCAGGTCATCTCTGGTAGCAAGATTCAGAGGTGTATATCCCTTATCAGCCAACGATACCACTCTATGTAAGTCAGAAGTGAGAGCTTTTGCTGAGAATAATTCTTTGAGATTTTTTATCTGTTCGGTGTGTAAATTGACTGCATCTATTATTCCTTCTTTCCGCTTCAAAGTTGTTCGTATCACAGACGATTTTAGATGATGATTGTTGTACTTTGTTAGCTTCGTTCGGGTCTGCCTTTGAATATCATCCAGTTCTGTCTTAGTCCATCTAATTATTCCAAATGAGTAAAGCAACACTGGAATGGTGAAGGTGTTAATTGTCTTGACTAGATTCCTCGAGTTCAACATTGATTTCAGCACAGTCTTCAGACGCTGACTATATTCTGAACGAATCTTCTCCTTTGATTGTTTTTGGTCTAGCAATCTGGCTTGTTGGTATCCCAAATATTTGTATGTTTTGCCATCCCTCATGCACTGTATAATATCACCGTTTGGAATTTGTGTTTCACCTTCTATGACTTTCCCTCTTTGAATGTTCAGGGTCTTAGATTTTTCAATCCCGAATTTCATATGAACATCTGCCGAGAACTCACTGACAGTTTTCAGCAAATCATCCAATTGCTTCTTGTTCGAAGCATGTAACTTGATGTCATCCATATACAGCAGATGGGAGACTGTATAATAATTCCTATCTGTTTTTATCCTAAATCCGTATTCTGTTCTATTGAGCATTGAGAACAATGGGTTCATAGCTAGACAGAACCATAGTGGACTCAAAGAGTCCCTTGAAAAATTAAACGACGTATGGGTATCTCGTCGGTTTTAATTGATTTATTTTTCATGTTGACCTGCAGAGACGTGCGCCAGTGCGTCATTGTTGTCTTCAAGAACTCTACTAGGGCTGGGTGAATTTTGTATATCTGCAATACTTCAACAAGCCAAGAATTGGTGGTACTATCGAATGCCTTCAGATAATCGAGAAAAGCCGAATGAACATTCCGATGCCCTACGTGTGCTTGCCTCATTATCACAGAATCGATGATGAGTTGTTCCTTGCACCCGTGGTGTTTCTTTCTGCATCCTTTCTGCTCCTCTGCTAATATATTGTTGTCGTCAAGGTGTTGGTATATTCGATTGGATATGCATGAGGTGAGTATTTTGTAGAGAGTTGGCAGGCAAGTGATTGGCCTATATTGAGACGGATCCTGTGTTCTATCGCTCTAAGGTAGCATATATGTTAAGCCTTGCGTTAGGAAATTGGGTGTTTTCTTGGGATGTTGAAGAATATACGTGAGCTGTTTCGCTAGGGCTCCATGGAGCTTATCAAACTTCTCGTACCAGTAGTTGGGGATATTATCTATACCTGTGGCCTTCCAATTGTTGGTCGCTCGAACTACTGTTGTGATTTCTTCCTCCGTTATTCCTTCGAAGTCCATATGTCTGATATCAAAGCGTTCTTTTTCATTCGTGATCCATTCCGCATCTCTATTGTGTCCTTTGGGGTTCGACCATAGTGATGACCAATAGTCGGTCAAGCACTGTGCGTCAGGTACTTCTCTGTTATTGTTGGTCGCAGTTTTGTTATTTCCCTTATGAAAATTGGCCGCGTTCTGGAGGAACCTTTGGTTTTGGTGTTTTCTTTCGGTACACTTGACGTATCTTGAAAGCCTCTTTGCTTTTGCTTGGAGTTTCTGTTTCAAAGTGTTATTATTATTATTATTATTGACTATATGAGGGTCGTCTGCGAAAAGACTCTTGTAACTCGCCACACGTTTCTCAGCGATGTTTCCATCTCTGTCCAAATAGTACTCGCCGTTTTTCTCTGCAGAATAGTGATTCACGAAGGTGACTGCCTTTTACTTGACGAAAATCTCTGTCCTTCGAGCTCAATTTCGAGAAAGAGGGTATCATTTTCCTAAATTCACAATATTTTACAGAGCTGCCATACTAAGACATCGAATTAGGTTCAGAGAGGTGACAATCATTACCATAGTAAAATGATTATAAAGATTACAACACTCTTTATAATCATTTTACTATCGTAATGATTGTCACCTTCTATACTATTTGATAAATGTCAGATAAATAGATTCGACAGATGATTATTGTTTTGAAACGCAGTTTATCCAATCGAAAAAGCATTTCATCGTTAATGAACAATATGCTGATATGCTTATGGTTTCTGCGATAGAAACGCACGACAAACTACTAGAGAATATAACTGAAGACTTAAGAGCGACTCAGTGGTGATGAAATACATATTACTCATAAATATTTCGATCGGAAGAGTGGAAAAATTAAAGAATAAAATCATATCAATCATAACAAAAGTTGCTCAAATTGCTATTTCTACACTGTAAGCGGGTTCTTTCATGAATCCTCACAGATAGAAGTCTAACGCGTTAAGATCCGGTGACAGAAGTGGCCAAGCAAAAATATCTCCGATATCAATCTACCTTTTTGGAAAATATTCATTCAGGAATTTAACAATAATAATAAATAATAATGAAATTTAGCAGAGCGTATAGCATTCCGTATAAAATCGTACGTTCAATAAGTAATGGCATTCAATCTGTTGTTTAAAATAAAATGAATGAGCAAATGCTTTGATACTGAACCCCCTCCGGAAACGGTTTTGCCTAGCTGCATATCAAATATGTGGAATATGCAGGGCTCATAAATAATCATTATGAAAATTATTCATACCATTTTTTGTGAAGCATGATTCGTCAAACCATAAAATGTTGGAAATGAAACCGGGATCTCGAGCTGCAGAATCCAGAGACAAAATGTGAGTAGATGCTTCTCTTTCCTTGCTTTTATCCCTGTCGATGATAAAGATGCAGTTCCTCTCTTTTCAAAACACGCCACACAACACTTTCATTCACGAGTCACATGATTCTTAATGTGCCGGATACTTATCGAAGGATCTCTTTAACACAATGTATAAATCTATATAGATAAAAGAAAGTCGTGTTAGTTACACTATTTATAATTCAAGAACGACTGTACAGATATGGCTGAAAATTGGTGGATAGGTAGCTTAAAGCCAGGAGACGGACATAGGATACTGTTTATCCCGTTCGACAGCGTTCCCGTGTGACTTGGAAGTATGGGTGATAATTTGGTTTTTGTAAGAAATCAAGAAAATAAAGGAAGTTTATGATACTTTAATGGGACAATCGATGATGAAAATGGTGGTTTATATTTCCTAAATGCCCTGGTGGAACTGGTAAGACATTCTTTATGTCAGTAATTTTAGCCACAGTTCGTGCGAAATCCAACATAGCGGTTGCAGTTGCTTCTTCTGGAATAGCAGCCGCATTGTTAGAAGGATGCTCATTCAACATTAAAATTACCGTTAAATCTTCAAACTATTGAAGAACCAACGTGTAATATTCCAAACACTCAGCAACTGCCAAAGTTTTATCGGCATCGAAAATCATCATCTGGGACGAATGCACAATGGCGCATAGACGTGCATGAGAAGCACTTAACCGAACATTAAAAGATTTACGCAATGACTCGAGATGTTTTGGAGGAGTAATGATTTTACTCTCTGGCGATTTCCGCCAAACACTGCCAGTAATTTCAAGATCTATAGCTGCCGACGAATTAAACGGTTGCCTCAAATCGTCGAATCTATGGAGCTATGTGAAAAAACTGCACCTGACAACAAACATGAGAGCTGCATTGCTTAATGATACATTTGCTGAAGATTTCCAGGAGCAATTGCTGCTTATCGGTATGGTCAAGTACCTGTGGATGAATCGAGCGGATTGATATCATTTCCAAATAACTTCTGTAATTTTATCTCATCAAAAGACGAACTTATCAACAATGTATTTCCAAACATGATTTCTAACTACAAAAATAATGGATGGTTGAGTTAGCGAGCAATTTTAGCGGCTAAGAATGAAGATGTAGATGACCTGAACTACATAAAATAGGATCCTTGGAACAATGCATTCAATGCATTCATGAAATCATTTGACTGCGTCAAAAATTAAGATGAAGCCACCAACTATGCAACTGAATTTTTAAGCTCCTTGGATGTGCCTGGTTACCACCGCACAATTTACGCCTCAAGGTTGGGTCCGTAGTAATCATGCTTCGAAACATAAACCAAACAAAACTGTGCACCGGTACGCGTTTGGTGGTTAGAAAATTGATGAACAATGTAATTTACGCGACGATACTGAAAGGAGAATTCAAAGGTGAGGAAGTTCTTATGGCGAGGATCCTGATGATCCCAACCGATATGCCGTTTGATTTTGAAAGACGGTCGTGCATTTGCCATGATCATCAACAAATCACAAGACCAATTCTTAAAATTTGTGGTTTGAATCTAGGACATCCATGTTTTTCCCATGGTCAATTATATGTGGCATGTTCACGGGTCGGAAGACCATCTATCACAAGGTACATAAGTGAAGAGCAACCTAAAATAAAGAAACATACAGAAATGATAATGATCAATGTAGGTACTTAATTATTTTTGTATTTTTTCTAAAAAAAGAATTTATAAATTCCAAAGTCTGCTTATTTATTGCCTTTAAAGGGGAAAGAGTTCGCCGGGTCAGCTAGTTTTTCCTCATTGGGTTTAAGCCCGGAGTTTCACCCCGGTGCCAAATTCGACAACAAAAACGATTACATAAAAAATATTACAGTCGCAATTTCGGTTCTAATGAGCTTTTCTAGTAATAAACGTTTTGCCTCTAGCTATGCTCATATCGAAAACGCGTGGGATAACCAACTCAGGATGAAGTTCTCTGGCTCCACCACGTTTGATAAACGAACGTGGAAAAATCATCACGATGTCTGTGAACCTACTATTGAAACAGCAAAGAAAATAAGCAAAATTTTAAGTTCCATGACTCAGCCAACTAGTCAAATTGTGATAACGAGATGTGCACAGTTTAAATTTACAGTCAATTAATAGTAAAAGATGTTAAATCATCATCTTATCAGTTTCATATCTTCAGAGGTAATACGAGGCAGTTGATCCTCCTGATAGGGTACAGCTCAATTTGCCAAATTCAATTGCAGCTCTAGGCGCCAATCCTGTTTGAAGATCTATCCCTCTATCTCCGATCTATCTAGTCGTTCTTTTGATATGACGCCGATACTTATTTCTAAACCAATACCAAGTTCTCAAGCCAAATCCTAAATTTCACAGCTAATCCTAAGTTATCTCGTTAAGCCTAGGATCTCCATCCAATCATAAGTTTCTACAAGTAAGAAAATTTTCCAATTGTATCAAGACCTCTAATCTGACCCAAGAAATGCCAAAGAATGATTAATAAAACGGATTATATCACGCCCAAGAATGTAAGGGGAAACAGCGTGCTTCCTTCAAGTTCAAAATACTGACCAAACCCATACAAGAAGTATTCTTCATATTCCAAAATTCCAAAAGAAGAATATAGAGCCAAGTAATACAATCCAGAGCAAATCCTCATTTACAGAGTAGAGATTTTCTGTCACTTAAACTCTCTCCATATCCCTGAGCTCGGAAGCTATGAAACCTAAAACTATTTTTAAAAGCACTTAACTGTAAGAATTCTGAATTGAGATAAACCGTTAACCTCCAATCAAAATTGATGAAACGAAATCGTCACTGTCTGGCGTTGCCAAGGTTCTATCGAATCAGCCAACGCACCAAGAATTTAATGCAAGACCTTACGACAGTCACGTGACTAATCTACGTTATATGGTATAAGATTAAAATTCAGACAAACACCAAAAAAAACATTGGCAAGGGTTGCTCAATCTTTTGTTAATCAAAGAAGTTCGTTCCTAAGAGAAACACTAACTGGATATTCAGATGATTATAATTTATTAACTAGTGCAATAAGATGTTTGTTTGTTTGTTATTCCTTTAAGGTGCTCTATTTCCGCCTTTCGGCCAATGACACGCCGGGGAATTCTGTCACCTCACTAACCCGGGAATTTTGCCGAACTCCTCTCGTGTCGAGCGAAGGGATCTTTAATGTCCAACACATCTCTGTTAGACAGGACCGACGTCTTTACATCTCCTCCGAAAGATGGATACTCAAGCGATTTCCAGAATCCGAAAAATCGCACCGACTTTGTGGGGATTGAACCCAGGTAACTCTACGCAGGAGACGAGCATCATATCCTATACGCCACCGAGCCGGCTTAGGTTAGGTTAGGTTAGGTTAGATTTCTTCTCTCAACCGAATCGTTCAAAAATATTATCGTGGTCGTTTTAAAAGTATGTAACATAATATGGTATGTTGACTTGTCGAGGTCGTACATGCTTTGGCTCTGGCATTCCCGTTTCTCTTCTAAATAGTGAATTGAAAACTGCACGAACAGGAGGATTTCTTTGAGAAAATGTTCGATGATATTCTCTAGCAGCTTTTCTAGCGTTTCTATCGCAAGAACCATAAACATAGATCCTGTCTCATTATAATAGAAAAGCATTTTCGAATCAAGGAATTGAAGGTTCCAAAACAATGATTATTATATCATGTTAACTATTGAGATTTCAGCACCATTGGCGAATTTTTGAAGTTGGATATCTCGGAATTTGAAGAGTATAGGACAGTGCTGTTCTCATTGATTTGTCTTGATAATTACTTGAGAAATCACATCCCAAACTTTATTATAGAGTTCGAGGGACACCCTGTATTGCAGAGAACAGCCTGGAATTGGAGTTCAACTAATCGTACCACTTATAATTCTCAGAGCATATTTCAATTGGAAACAATTCTATGCACAACTACTATTTAGCCAAACAGAACGACTGTGCCCTGTTGCAAAGAAGACCAGGAACAAGAACAATAGTTCGAAAAGTGTGAACATCTTCACCCCTGCTAGTTTTGTAACATATTGTTTCTTGTTTCTATATTTTGCCTCACTTGCATCTTGCAAAACCGTTATTCATTCGAGTTATGTGAAATCCACTATGTTTTAAATAATTTTTTCATAGAACAATACAGGGTATGCCACAACTTGATGGGGTAATTCTAACTGCAATTTCAAGAAAAAAAGTTTATATAAACATAGGTCCGCAAAAGCGTCATTACGGAACAACAGGGTGTTGAAATTTCCAGAAAAAATTGGTTTTATCTTCAAAGCTCCTACAGTTTTTGAGGTATTCAGCCCAAATTTGGAATGCAAGCTATTTTTTACAGCCTCCATCATTACAAGTCCTAGATTTGAACTAGAATCTATAAGGTTTTTTCCTTTCTGGAGTCATGTCTTCTTTTGCCTATTCAAACTTTTTTGCAGTATGCCACTGATCAACGTACAATCAATTTTCGTCATCTTCGTTCAATTTAGAAACTATTTTGACACTTGTTCTTTTTCGTATCTCCGACTGTTCTCGAGCAAAAAATTATTGAACGATTGTATGCATTCGCTAAATTGAAAGAATTTTAATTAAAAAAATTGCTAGTAGGCTTCAATTTTTTTCATTTATTTATTTATTTTGACAGTTGCTAAAGGTGAACCATTGTGTGCTCAAATTCTTCATTAAATTAACGATTAGTTTTAGGACTTTTGAAGTTATTGCTGTAAGAAAAAATGGCTACTTTTACTAACGCCGAATTGGCTGATATCCATTACATGTACGGTCTGGCTGACGGAAACACAACAGAAGCTACGCGATTATATCAGGTGCGCTTTCCAAATCGAGTAATACCAGACAGGCGAACATTTTCAAATATCCACAGAAGGCTGAGGGAAACTGGTACTTTTACTGTAAATAATCATTTGAAAGGTGCAACTCAAACTATGAGAACCTGATATTGAGGAAACAGTTTTGAATTGTATTGATTTGAATGCTCATGTGAGTACAAGAAAAATTGGAAATCTGTTGAATATTTCACATGTTCTAGTTTGGAGGATTCTCCACGACTTATTATTCTATCCGTTTCATATTCAACGCGTCCAAACTCTACTCCCTCGAGATTTTCCTTCAAGACTGAATTTCTGCCAATGATTCTTAGATGAAATTAGATAAAATGCTCATTTTGATAGTGAAATAAAGTTCACAGACGAAGCTAACTTTTCGAGAACAGCTTTCACAAATGTTGACAATAATGATTATTGGGCTGAAGAAAACCCCTATTTCCTTGAAGAATCTCATCATTAAGAACAATTCTCACTAAATGTCTGGGTCGGAATAATGGGAAATTATTTGATTGGGCCTTTTTTTTTGCCTGACAGACTAAACGGTCCCGTTTATTGGCAATTTCTTGAGGAGGAGTTAGTTACCTTTGCTGTTCGAGGATGTGCCACTTTCAGTGGGAAACATAATGTGGTTCATGCATGACGAGGCACCAGCACATTTAAGTGGAAAAGCTAAAGAATTCTTGAATAATACATTCAACAACCGATGGATAGGTCGGGGTGGGCCACAACCATGGCCTCCTAGGCCCCCAAACTTAAATAGTTTAAACTTTTTCTTATGGGGGATATCTCGAAAGTTTAGTTAATACAACTCCAGTGAACACTGTAGAAGAATTGAGAAATCGAATAATAACCTCTTGTGACATAACAATAAATACTTCAGGAATATTTCAAAGAGCGCGTAATAATATGCGAAGAAGGACAAAGGCCTGTATTCTTGCAGGTGGAGGACACTTCCAGCAATTTATTTAGTTTTTAATTGTTCTCTTTTTCAGTTTGGTAATGAAAAAGTGTAAGTTGGGTCTCAGTTGACGAGCTATCAAAATAAAAGCAAATTTTGGGCATACCAATCGAGTATTTCTGTAATTTTTTTTAGGGAATAACATACAATTCAAATAATTCAAATTCAATAATTTTTCACACGAAAACGGCTGAAGATAAAAAAAATTACAATCGTCAAAAAAGTTTCAAAATTGAACGAATATTAAGAAAATTGATTGTACGTTGATCAGTGGGGTGCTGAAAAAAAGTTTGAAAGGCCAAAAGGAGAAATGGCTTTGGAAAAGAAGACACCTTGTGAATTTCAGTTAAAATCTAGGACGTGTTCTGATGGAGGCTGTGAAAAAAGCTTGCATTCCAAATTTGGACAAATATCTCAAAAACTGCAGGAGTTTTGAAGAAAAAGCCAATTTTTTACGGAAATTTCAACACCCTGTATCTCCGTAACGAAGCTTTTGCAGACCTTTGTTTATATAAACTTTTTTCTCAAAATTGCACGTAGATTCACATCTTCAATTTGAGACATACTATTATGTAACACCCTGTATAGTGTTTTTTGAGGATAGGTTTTTCCGATTTTTAATGTGCAAATGACCACATGCTCTATGAGATCATCGTTCTATCCGCATTTTTCGAATGTTTGATTACCTAGAGGGCAGGAATTTCATCCATTAATTTACATATTGGAGTTAGCACACTGAAAAATGCAAAAAAGAATCCGTATGAAAACAACTGCCGCAAGGGTTATAGATTAAAATATCTTTATTAACCATCAGAAAAATATATCGAACCTAGACTATGAATAACTTTCCATGAAAATTTATAAGCTATAATCAAATATACCTTTAGCTAAACTGTCATTACTACATAGGGTGGTTTAAAGGAGTATCAAATAATGAGTTCATAAAATAGTGTGGACTGTAGTTCACATTCGAAAGGATATACGCCTCAGAAACTAAGATATATTGAATCACTGAACCGGGCAAGACCTATTCTAAATTGTATGGGTTGTCTACAGAATATTCCTTAATATCTGCTATGTGTTGAAGGTATGGTGTGAATTTTCAGTTCATTTTATGACGAAAGTTTTCATAATAAAATGCTTTGAAATTTATATTGGTTCTACAGCTCCTACGAATTTGGACACAGATTGTGTTACACCATCTCGAGAAAACAATAAAGAAATATTACTTTTTTCCACAATTTTCAATTAACTCTGCCAATCGATTAACTGTCATTCTTCTACCAGAAACTGGAATATTTCCTTAAATAGACCATCATCACATGCTACTATTTACAGCATTCTCTAGAATTATATAGAAATCTAAAAATGGATTGTACATCAATGTATCTGAATTGCGTTTCCGCCTCTCAGGAATGAGTTAAATGTAATCGGGTGGTCAACGAATCGTGAGAAAATTACAGAAAGATCATACGGACCAGTTTTTCGTCCGAATAGAAAATTCCCTCATTTTATACCATCTTTTATTCATATCTTCCTTGCTTCAATCGATTTTGAGTATGTTAATTCGACATTTTAGCAGTATACCGGGTGTTACATAATAGTATGTCACAACTTCAGAGGGGAAAACTACGTGCAATTTTAAGAAAAAAGTTTTTGAGATATACAGCCCAAATTTGGATTGTTAGCTATTTTTCACAGCCTCCATCATTACGCGTCCTAGATTTCAACTGAAATTCTCAAGATGTTTTCTTTTCCAAGACTATGTCTCCTTTTGCACTTTTTTGCAGTATGCCACTGTTCAGCATACAATCAATTTTCGGCATCTTCGTTCTATTTAGAAACTTTTGTGACATCTGTAACTTTTTCGTATATCCAACCGTTTTCGAGTGGAAAATTATTCAATTCGAGTTATTTGAATTGTCTGTTATTCGCTAAATAAAAAAAAAATAGAAATACTCGACAGGTATGCCCAAAATTTGCTTTTATTTTGATAGCTCGTCTTCTGAGACTCATACTTATTCAATATCAAACTAAAAAAAAAGGACAATTAAAAACCAAATAAATTGCTGTAAGTGTCCTCCACCTGCAAGAATACAGGCCTCTGTCCTTCTTCGCATATTATCACTCACTCTTTGAAATATTCCTGGGGTATTTCTTAACGTGTCTCAAGAGGTTAGTATTCGATTTCTCAATTCTTCTACAGTGTTCACTGGAGTGGTATAAGGTAAACTTTCGAGATATCCCAACAAGAAAAAGTCCAAACAAATCAAGTCTGGGGACCTAGGAGGCCATGGTTCTGGCCCACCTCGACCTATCCATCGGTTGTTGAATGTATTATTCAAGAATTCTTTAGCTTTTTCACTGAAATGTGCTGGTGCCTCGTCATGCATGAACCACATTATGTTTCTCACTAAAAGTGGCACATCCTCGGACAATAAAGGTAACTCCTCCTGAAGAAATTGCCGATAAGCGGGATCATTTAGTCTGTTGAGCATAAAAAAATGGCCCAATCAACTAATTTCCAATTATTTCGACCCAGACATTCAGTGAGTATTGTTCTTGATGATGAGATTCTTCAATCAAATGGGGGTTCTCCTCAGCCCATTAATGATTAATATGAAAATTTTTGATAGCAGTTCTCGAAAAGTTAGCTTCGTCCGTGAACATTATTTCACTATTTAAATGAACATTTCCTCTAATTTTATCTAAGAACCATCGGTTCTTAGATAAAGAATTAGAATTTCAGTTTTGACGAAAATCTCGAAGAAGTACAGTTTGGACGCGTTGAGTATGAATGGATACAATAAAAGTCGCGGAAAATCCTCCAAACTAGGACAAGTGAAATATTCAACTGATTTCCAATTTTTCTTGTACTCACATGAGGATTCAAATCAATACAAGTCAAAACAGCACCTTTTAAATGATTATTTGCAGTAAAAGTACCAGTTTCCCTCAACCTTTGTGATTATTTGAAAATGTTCACCTATCTGGTGTGACTCGATTTGGAAAGCACACCTGATATAATCACCTAGCTTCTGTTGTGTTTCCGTCAGACAGACCGTACATGTTACAGATATCAGCCAATTCGGCGTTAGTGAAATTAGCCATTTTTTCTTACAGCAATAACTTTAAAAGTTTTAAAACTAATCATTAATTTAATAGACAATTCGAGCAGATACTGGTTCAGCTTTAGCAAGTGATGAAATAAATAAATGAATGAAAAAATCAAAGCCTACTAGTCATTTTTTTTAATTAGAAGTGCTTTCAATTCAGTGAATTGACGAAATTTATTGTACGCTGATCAGTGGCGTACTGCAAAACAGTTTGAAAGGGCAAAACAAGACATGGCTCCGGAAAAGAAAACACCCTGTAGATTCTCGTTGAAATTTAGGACGTGTAATGATGGAAGCTGTAAAAAATAGCTTGCATTCCATATTTGGGTTGAATATATAAAAACCTGCAGGCGTTTTGAACAAACCAATTGTTTCCGGAAACTTCAACACCTTGTAGCTCCGTAACAAAGCTTTTGCGGACATACATACATATGTATGAACTTTTTTTCTTGAAATTGCAAGTAGATTGACCCCCTCAAGTTGTGACACACCATTATGTGACTGTATAATCAAACAGTTCAAGAAACAAGACTAGGGTTAAGTTTCTCAAATTATAATAAATCGATGTACGAGAGTGATATGAAAAGTTTCCGACCTAACAAAGATACTAGACAAAAAAATCTGATGAGTTAGCCGGATGGTCAAGCAGTTCACCGCAATTCATGGATTTTCGCCATGTCAACCGCTGAGGTGTGAGACGGTGCATTATCTTGGTAAAAAAGTATTTTCCTTTCCAGTAACTGTGGCTATTTTTCCGCAAGTTTTACTTTTAGCTTGTCAGGTTATGATACTTAGTATGCTCCCGTGATGGTTTTTCCTTTTCGAAGATAATCAATTGAAGTAACTCCATGAGTATCACAAAAAGCAGATGCTATCCCTTTCATACCCTAAACAACAGTTTTTCTTTCTGTTCTAATATCTTCGAGAAGATTTTGGCTGACCGTCTGATGAGGTTCTTCGCAAAATTTAAGGTAATCTCCAAATGTCAACATGGTTTTGTCCCTTGAAAAGTAATATGACAGCTATGTTTGAATTGACTCAGTTTATAATGAATGCGCTGGATTAAGGAGAAGTACCTATTGGTCTTTTCCTTGATCTCTCAAAAGCGTTTGATTGTGTTGATCATACTATTTCAATTGAAAAACTTAAACGATATGGGATAAGAGACAACCAGCTTCTGATCATCAGGAGTTTTTTGACTGATAGGAGACAGAGAGTCGTTATTGACGTTGATGTTCGGTATTTTTCTTCTAACCCAGGGGACATTACTTTTTTATTGTACATCAATGATTTTCCTGATGTTATCTCAGACATTAGGGTGCTTGTACTTTCTGTCGGGTTGGCTGGGTATGCGGATGATGTGAATGGTTGCCTCTCGTAATTTTAAAGATGCTGTGGTGGGTTCTTGTCGTATTATGGATGTGGTAAATGCTAGTGTTGCTAATAGGCTTATTCTTAATGCTCAGAAGACTGAGAGTATTTGTTTTGCGGGTGCTCCTCCTCGAGTGGCTGGGCTGGTTGGTGTGTCAGGTGAGATTGTGTTCTCGATGAGTTTTAGGTTCTTGGGGGTTGAACTTGTTGATCAGCTCAAATGGAGAATACATACTGAGCATCTTGTGAAAAAATTAAATTCCGTTATTTGTTCTTTGAATGTTTTGAAATATCAAGTTCCTAAGTCTATACTCAAGATTCTCCACCATGCTTATTTCCAATCTCTGCTGAAGTATGGTATGCTACGTAATGGTATGTAAGAGAATATTTGAGCAACTTGGCTATCGTGAGTCATGTCGTGGCCATTTTCGTAAATCTAAAATATTGCCAGTTTAGAATTTATATATTTACAGATTACTTTTATTCGTGAAAATTATGAAAAATATTTCTGCTCTTGTAAAACCTTAATGAAACTAGGAAAGTTCAGCAATTTCTTTACCCCGTCATAGTTTGTCTTTGACTGAAAATATATGTTTTTATATGGGAATGAGATTGTATGGACCCCCTAGTGGGTTACAGAAAATTTCTAATAGAAACATTATCATTATCATTAACCTCATATTATTCTGATCCGTTTCGTTCCAAATTTTGATCAGTCTGTTCTGAGAACAGAAAGTTTTTTTTTTCAATCTGGCTGTGCAAGTTATCTCCCTCTCGAATGCTACTATGGCCAGATTCCCCAAATTTTTGAATTATCTCCTCGAGGGTTGGATGATCCTTCTGGAATTTCAGCAGAGCCAAACTCATCATGAAATTTTTATTCTGAGGAACGCAAGAATCAGAAGAAAGTATAATTTAATTAATTTGAATTTATGTGGAAAGTCGATAACAATTCGCCCTAATATTCGCATCAAGCCTGAAGCGATATCACTTCCTTGACTATTATCATTCACTGGTAGGTCAAAAGTTTCGGCCATTTGTGTTACTTTCTCTGAGAAAACCTCGCTTGTTTTTCCTCGAAGCTCACTAGAAATTATTATTTTTCTTGCGTCAGCATCTTCCTGTTTTTCTGCTCTAGAAAGTGAATTTCTTGTTTGCTATATACCCTCGTCAGATAATATAAAATCTTAATATCGAATGGAATTTTGCTCGCTGTTGAAGAAGTTAATCTAAGGCGAAAAATTTTATGTTCTATGAGTACAGACTAGAACTGCTAAACGAACGAAGCGGAATATATCAGCTTTTTATTATATTTTTGTAACAGAAAATAAAATAATATCGAAAATTTGACGTAAGGTAACGAAATGATACGATTCTATATTGAAAACAAACATGAATATACCGTCTCTTAGTACGAAATAATAATGGGTACTGACGGAATATTATTCGTGTCCATTTCTGACTAAGTTTGACCAGAAAGACAATCGAGGTGTAGGAAACCGTACTTCGGGTTTGCGTTGCGAGTTTTTCATCTACTTTGAATGTGAGCACTATTATTTTGCTCTATCAACAACTGCTCCTGAAATTTGATAGGTAGATCTATTAGAACATTATAAAACTGAGGAGTATTTGAATTTTGTAGATAGAACAATTCAATAGTGTTTATAACACTGAGCAGAATTGCTTAGGGATTTCAATGCTAATAGAACAGAAATGGATGAATTTATATTGTGCCACTGATAGATTTTCACCAAAACTGCTGATAGAACAATATAATATTGGACCCACGATGTATTAATAATTAGCCTACCGAAAATGAAATTTCAAATATTGCAATTGTGCATTAGTTTCTGGGCGCAGTGTATTTTTAACAGTTATTGCAGGCTTCAAAACCTGATCGTTCAGTAAATCTCGTGTGATGAAAGACTATATAAAAACCGCTCTGCTCCAATAAATTATTCGAAAAAGTCAATCGAAAAAATAAAGAACGATAATCTTATTAAGAAATCTAATTCAAAAAACAAATTTGTTTCGGCAATACAAGGTATCGACAGCATACATAATATATCCAATTTCCGACTAACTTTTTATCACCCGATTCAAATGAGGCTCTTCGAAAAAAAGGCGTTACGGATTTAATCGATTTCGATTTTGAAGTGGTAAGATCAGATATATGAAAAAAAATGGATGATATATTGATGTGTAGTCGACCAGAGAGGAAATCCTGTTACTTATACTGTTGAAGTTATTATTCTCGAATTAGATCTATTCTCGTATTGTCGAAATATATCGTTCTATTAAGAGATAAGCAGAATAGGAATATATGAAACGTTATATCATTGCGGTAACAAAGAGAATTAGAAATTCGTATTACTGTACAATAATATACGGTTGTTTCGAGATCCGATTCGTGTTGAAGAAGGGCGTGAATTTGAAGATATGTTCGGTTATTGAGCTTCTTCAACTTTTTATACGTAGATTGTTGACTCGTATTTCAAAGAGCTTTGTATATCCAAATAAGGATACTATTGATAATTCAACATAGGTTATTATGCTTCTACGTTGTTTCAATGTAATTGGTTCCATTCTAATCAAACTTTTTTGATGGGAAGCAATCAATAATTTCAGAGCGTGAGTGTGAAATTCAAAATAAAATTTAAGAATTTTGTATTTTCACTGAAATAGATAAATGTTCATAGATAGAAATTTTTCGGTCAAACATTATTTTGTTGAATGATATTGTTGATTGATTAATTTCGAGGAAATTGATTTCAATGTAAATAAAATCAAGCAGATTTTCACAATATTACATAATTATATTCGATAATTTAAAACTGTCCAAAAATGCAATTAAGAGAGGACAATGAATCTGTTAGAAAATTTGAAATTCAACATATATATTAATCTTTCACTTTCTGCGTTCTATGATAATATTTATGCCGGTTTCAGTAATTTTATTTCAAAGAAAATTCAGTAGAACGAAAAGTATCCTTCGTAGTTTAGCTACGATCTTATAAGTCAGAAAAAGAGAGTCCATTGCAAATATAGAAGATCCGGAAGCCCAGTTGATTATGCGAGTTTTAGCGAGTTGCGTTCTATTGTAAGATATTGTGTGATAATTTATATATTGATTACTTGAGAATACGTCTAGTACAGATTGCAATGTGGTAGTGGATACGTTTGCTGTTTATTTTTCAGAGGTTTTCAGTGAAGAAATAATTGTTCTCGGTAAGATAGAGTGTGATGCTTATTTGAGTGTGAGTGTCTGTCAGTTTTCTCCGAGAGAGATCCTGGAGGTAATTCATAGCTTGAAACCTAGTTTTTCAGCAGGATGCGATGGTTTACCAAGTATTGTTTTGAAGAGATGCGCTTTCGTTCTATCAAACCCTATTAGTCAATTGTTTAATTTTTCCTTAAGCAATGGGGAGTTCCATAGACTCTGGAAAAGAAGTCTTGTTATCCCTCTCTTCAAGTTCAAAGTCCCAGATTTCAAATTACAGAGGTATATGCTTGCAATCTGCTTAACCAAAGATTTTAGATAGCTTAATTTGTAGCTTTTTGTCTTGAAGGTATTATCCTGTTATAATTGGTGAGCAGCACGGATTTTGCAAGGGGCGATCCACTGTGACTAACCTCGTGCTGTTTCTGAAGGACATTATTGATTACTTTGAGTCGGGATATCAATTGGACTCAGTGTACACAAACTTTTCCAAAGCGTTTGAAAAAGTGAATCACAACCGACTTTTAGCTTTAGGTGCGTCTAGTCCATTGTTCTCCTGGCTCACAGGTTCTCTTTGCGGCAGAAAACAGATAGTTAAGTACAGAAACTTTCACTCATGTGAAATTTTAGTGACATCCGGAGTTCCACAGGGATCGCGCCTTGGTCCACGCCTATTTAATCTTTTTGTTAATGATATTAAGGATTTCTTATCTGCTAAATTTCTAATGTTTGCCGGCGACTTGAAGATGTATTCTATTGTACGTTATAATTCAGATACCGTCTATTTGCAGTCACAGATTGACAGATTTGGTTGCTGGGCTGATTCAAATTGTTTACAATTAAATATCAATAAGTGCATTGTGTTAACGTTTCATCGGTCTGAAAGTTATGTTGAATTCGATTATCACATTGGGGGTGAAAGTTTGAAGCGCGTTCAGAGTATCCGTGATCTTGGTGTTGCTCAAAAGCTTAAATTTAAGGAGCATATTAGTGACATTTCCAAGGGAGCTTACTAGACACTAGATTTAATAGCACGTAACTCAAGTAATTATTCTCCGGATAATGTTAACTTGTTTTATTGCTCACTTGTCTGGTCGCCTTATCGGTTGGGAGATGTGGACTGCTTGGAAAAGATCCAGAGGAGGTGCTTACGTTTTTGGCATTTCAGTCCTATACACCTCGCGATACAAGTTTGACTGCTGTCGCAAATGTTTTCCTGTTATTGCCTCTTGTAGCTAGATGAAGGCGGTCGGATTTGTGTTTTCTCCACAACTTGTTGAATGGCGAGGTGATGTGTCCTGCGCTTTTGGATTTAATATAGTTCAATATACCTGAAAGGCGCACTCTTCATACCGCGCTATTCAATGTCAGTTTGCATAGATCTAACTATGCAAACAATCACTTTGTTTATATGGTTGTTAGGCTTGCTAATGCTTCAACTATTAGATTGGACTTTTTCTCCTCGACCGTTATATTTCTCTATATATTCTTATTTAGTTCATACTATGCTAAATGGGGGTTACCCGTCTGTTTGTGTGTACACTTGTAATATTTGTATGTATGATATTAAATTAAATAAAATAAACAAACCAACTTCCTACAAACCCAAAATTCGCCACACTCAAAAGCCAACTAAAATTAAATCACTCCCGATTGCTCACAATTACTACTGTGTCAAAGGGTAAGGTGACATTCGCATTTAAACTGCGCACGCGCATAGATTTGGGGTAACGCTCTTAATTTTAGGTTGGTAGGATTGTCTTTGATATCTGTGCCAAGGTTCACATCGAAATATTCATTAGCGTTTGAGATACGCTTCGTTTTGTATGCTCCTAGAAGTGAATTTTTCAATTTTTATAATGTGTACATTTGTTGAGTAAAAGAAGTTAAATTTTGTTTGTGGAATTAATTTTCTGCTGCTGATTCATTGTGGATGAGCGTCCTGGTCAACCATCAACCTCGACCGATGACGCTAAGTGCAAAATATCAAAGCTTTGGTCTTGTAAATCGTCGATTAACCATTTGAAATCTTGGTGACTTGTACCGGAAAACGAATTTCCTGGAAAAATATCATCGTTGCAGTGTGTAACACTGATTTCCGATTATTAGGATAAAATGTTGTTCCACAATGACCGTATAACTTCTGGCTATTCAGAACCGACCCGGTGACACCCTTTTGTGTTAATAGATAACTGAAGGTCGTCTCGGAAATCGACTATAACAACTGTTTTCTAATTTGGACAATCCGTTGTCAGAAGTTCTATCTGGAAGGGAATTACTTTGAAGGCAATAAATTGATTTGGGAGAAAAATAAAGAATTTTCAAAATAAATGCTGAGTTTCGGACTCTAGTAGAAAAAGTTAGCACATTCTTACTCGTTAGCTCTAGACACTCGCAAATTACATAACTGTCGGAACCCGGTCGTGAGTTTGGACGACCCAGAACCGGGGTCTCTCTTGTTCATTTGCTAAAACTATTCATATATGTCTTGACCCCTAATGTCATTGAATTTTTATATTGATAGTAATCTGTATTATGTAGATCTACCTGCTTAACATTTTATATAGTTTATCTGAATTTAAAATCAAAGTGAAAAGGCGATCATTTGCCAGAATGATTCAATTTCATTTTAAATTCTCAATGTGGTGAAATATTACGTCTTTTTAAAGCTGCTGAAAATCACCCAAAAGCGTACAAATCGGGACGAAAGAATTCATCCAAACTTATACAAGAAATCCATCGTAGACGATATTCGACGTTATCACAGATAGTTCTTAAACACCCTATCGTATTCAAGATCCCAGACACCATTTGGTATTTTCTCAAACAGCAATTCCCACGTCGCGACGAAGGAACGCGTTTCTTAATGACTATGTAACAGATACTTGAGTACCAAGGGCAGAGGAAAGTACCGGTGTAAGGCCTTCTTGGCGACGCATATTTGAGGGCTGCCATCGCGACGTTAGAGGCAGTTATTTTTTCTTCAGAGGTGCAGTTTTTTTTTCAAAGAGGCAATGTTTTAATAATTCATTTTCGAAGATCAGTGAATATACTCATTCGCATGAATCAGAATTAAGAGTATAAAGTTATTTAATCATACGTAACGTCCAGAAAGATGGAAAACACAGACTGTTCTTCCCCAAGAAACCCGACAAGGGAAGAAGAATTACAGTTCCTGTTGTGTCCCACAGGTGAATAGTTTCTGAATTTTTCTTCAATATTTCTGTTCACTATTTAATTTTCAAGAATTTTCTTGAAATATATGCTTCGTAATTTTGAATGCATTGAGAGCGAGTTGAAATAAACAATAAACATTTCTCTTCTTTCTTGGAAAATGATCTATTCGAACTGTTATTTTCATAAACTAATTTAAAACATTTGTTTTCATAACTTGGCAAAATTTCACAATTATTCTCCTAACTTGACAAATTATTTGAAGTGCATTCAAATTCTTCAATATTGACTTCAACATTTGTTTACCCAAATTGCAACATTATTGAACGCAACGATACGATTATATACTGATTTCTAAAACTTGGTAACTATTTGCTTTGAAATAATTAATGATAGATTGATTTGAGACCTTACTTATATAACTCAAAAATTGATATTGAAATGTTACCAAACCATTTTATCAATCCAACGCTTAATTTTATAATTTGATGAATGATACATTTGAATGTGAGATCATTTGATATTGATTCTTATATTTGATTCAATAAATCTATCTATTTGAAATATCATAATCCATTTATTCAGTATTTATATTCATCTCTTTTTATAATTCGACTGAACGTTTACTTGAACGGTAACGAAAACATTAATATTGTTTTTTAAATCGAGTCTATGGGGAAGGTTCTTACTCTCAAAACATAGATTTGATATTCGATACTATTTAGCTCAATAAGGGAACTTTCCCAGTATTCAGGTACAATAATCGCCTTCGAATTATATCGTGTCTCATTAGAAATGGCTTTAGGGACGATACGCATGTATGAACCCACAAACATTGAGGCTTGTATGTTGTCGGTATGAAAGTTTCAAAGAATGTCTGAGTTGGTAGAATGTATGTAATGTTTGTGGTACATACAGGTGTTTTATTAGAGCATGTTCCGCAGTCAGTGACATAATGTGGCCCGTTGGCGCTCAGTTGAGCAAAAAGAATCACATACGGCTTTACGGGCATCTAGTTTCATATATAACGTTTTAATACTATACGAATTACTAAATTCGATTAAAAATACGCGTTTAAATTTAAACTTGCAAGTTGTCAGCTTCGGACGTATTCCTTTGAATTTTGAAATCAATTCTCTCAAGATTTCAGAGTATCAGGGCAACGACCTATTCATAAAACATGATATTCTACCAAAGCCCTTAGAGAGGAACAGTTACCACACATCTATAATAATCTTGTATCCAAATTCCACTCAAAATATGGGTGAAAGCCGATTAAGCCTGTTTATAATAATTAAATATTCCAATTTCCACTCGTAATATGGGTCAGGACCAATTAGGTCCGTCTGTCATAATCTAATGTACCAACTTCTGCTCAAAATCTGGGTGAAGGAAAATTAATAATAAAAAACAAGTACTGTGTTTCAAGGAATTTTACTTAATAATTGCAATTCGTAACGCGTTTCACTACACCGTAGCTTCTTCTGTATGCATACAGATAATAAATATGGGAAGGTAGATCTTTGGGAAACTTTAGAAATCAATGAATACAAACACTCAGGTAGACTCATCAATGAACAAGTCGATTTAAGCCCTTCACCTCCATTGAATCTCTTCGGGGAGCAATCTATTCCTTAATTTTATTGGATATACCTGTCATAAATAACCACTTAAGAAGAAGCAACCCAATAAGCTTTTAATTACTCAAGAACATTTATATTTATATTCTCATTTATATTTTCTGTACATTCATTCGTCTGAAGAAGCTACGGTGTGGTGAAACGCGTTACGAATCGCAATTATTAAGTAAAATTCCTTAAAACGCAGTACTTGTTTTTATTATTGATAATGGAATTTTACCAAGTAAAAGCCTCCCAAATTCAAATGTGAAGGAAAATTAGGCCTGTATCTGAAAGATCTGATATTGCATTAAGTTCATTCAAAGACGCCAAAGGATACAAGGATAAGAATTTAATACTAATGTTGCAAAGATCTAATAGACATTGTTACCAAATCTGTTTTTGATTTTATAATTTCCTTACCTATGGTTTAAGCGACGAAGAATTGGTCTTATCACATCAAACCTTACATAAAAGAACTTGAGTAGGTTACCACAAATACACAACATAATAAAACGAAAGGGGTCCTATTTTATAAAAAGAACTTCAAGGCAAGTTCCGGTACTAGACGATTACATGGCTTTTCATTTTACCGATCCCATTCTGTCTCAGGTGTAATTAATTTGGGGAAGAAAATGAGATGATTCAGGTATTGCAATTTACATAAAGGCAATGCATTTTGCATCGTCTTTCATAGACCAGGGTTGGGGTTGTTTCAGAGTATTGAAAATGAACATTGTGGAAATCAGACAAAGGTGTTTCACTTAATTTATAATATTCGGCCTATTTCTCTGAAATCTGTAATAACCCACAGAGTGGGCTAAGATGAAGGGTTCTCAAGATGCAAGGGTGGTGAGTATTGAAAATGAACATTGTAGAAATCAGACAAAAGTGTTTCAATTCAGAAGGAAAGCAATTTATACGATCCGGTCACTTTGAATTTTGTTCGATATCACAGAGATCACTCAATTGATTGTTTTCATTTCATTTGTTTTGCTTTTTTAAAGAGGGTTTTCCGTTCATTCATGTGTTTTTGTAACTTACAGTAGTTTCTTTTTGTATTATCAATAAATTAATAAATTAATTGATTCATATTAGTTGGCCTATTCTTCTAAAATCTGCAATAACCCACACAAAGTGGGCTAAGATCATCGAAGAAATAATAAATTGGATGTTCTTTGTGATGGGTTCAAAATTTTGCAATACTTGGTCACGTATATGTACTTCAGTTTTAACAAAAACTCTCTCTGTTGTCGATTCGTGTAAACGAAATCGTTCACGAATCAATTGTAACTCTCAAGATAAAGATCTTGTTGAGGTGGAGTGACACCTTACTTAAAGGGTTTTGTTAATCGATAAAAGAACATTTTTATCTATAGAGCAAGAAGTCTCCCTAGAAATTTTCACACATTCACTAAATAATTAAACAACTGCAGAAAAGCACTAAGCTTAAGTGTCTCCGAATATAAGTATTTACGTTCCATATATGTTTCGGGTTTAATTCCATTTTCAAAAACTAGAAGGAAAATAGAATGTAACATTGTAATTTATACCTAACAAACAGATAGGAGAAGAAGAAACATATGGAAATGAAGCTTGTCGTTAGTTATTGGTAGATTGGTAGTTTGTGAGCAGTTGAAATTTCTAGGAACTATAACGAATTTAATCTGTTACTATTGTTGCCGGAATGTAAAATTAGAGTTTTCGTGAAATCTAAGAAATGATTTTCGTTTATCCAAAGTTTTGAAAATCAAGATGTTATTTTTCCATTAATTTTTATGCTCGTCTACTCTGATATAAATGAAATAACCAGTTCGATCTATATAAGAAGCAGGAAAGTCTTTTTCACGTAATATATATATCGCTTTTCTTCACCTTTATCAAGTCGATCTTTGTTATTAGTCAAGAATGAACATATTTACATATTTCGTTGATTTCATTTTCTTTTCATATATGACTTGTAGTAACTAATCATGATATATGTTTAATGCTTTGATATTTTATAGTTTCGTGAAACTAAAGAGTGGGATGAATCGAGAATGATAGTTTGTGTTGTTTTTCAGCTATGAATTTCTGAGTGATGTGAAAAACGAGACAATAACATCATAACCAAATTATCCTCGATTTACCACATTCTTCAAGTTCACGAAACAGAAAAATTAATATCACAGAATTAATTATGTCCCACAAATAAGTACGAAATTATACCACAGTAGAAACATTATAAAATTACAAAATATGTAGGAGGCAGAAAAATCCATGTTTCATCTTGTTCAATATCAAAAACCGACTAAATGCAGGTAAAAGAAGCGGTAGTTATAAATGATATTGTGATATCAATACAGTGTGTTCCAAAGAAAATAAATGACCCTCATTATGGGGAATGAGGGTCAAGTGACATTTCTTTGGAGAGGAAACTTAGATGTAGAACAGGAAAATCGAATATATGGGGCACATTTCTCAGAGAAATATTTTTTTTTCTTCAACCAATAACTGCTGAAAAAGTTGAAGGCAAACGAGGTATCGAAAGAACGACGATGTTCTGGTACCTCAACATCACAACATGGACAAGCCTTACATTCGAACAACTCTGCCCCTTTCCCCAAAACGGAGAAGAGTTCCGGATTATGATCGCTAACCTGTGATTTCCAATGGTGCTTAAAGAAGAAGAATTTTGAAGGTAGAGGCTTGATTTTATATGCTCTGAACAAAATCAAAATACGATTCCCCTCCAAACAAAAATTTACTTGTCCCAGCTTTTTCCACCATACTCAGTCTATCTTGAGATAAAGTGGGTGGCAAATTTTCGTTTGAACACACTGTACATATATACCTCAATATATCAATTCTCCCTGGAAACGAAATCGTTACAGACTCAAATGGCTCCTTCAACAATATACTCAATCGTCTAATATAAATCCGCGTCATTAATCCAACTCTTTTTTTATCATTTAATCCCAGGCAGGCACAAGGAAGCAACCAGCCAGCAGCTAATTCTCGCGACCTATCAAGATCTGGCCGCTTCTCTTTCCATTCAAAACGCATATTCACACGCAAAGTTCTTAACGAGTAATACCTATATCATAATTAACACACAACAATAAGGACTGGGCCGAGGGCATGGGGATCATCTAATCTGTTGGAAACAATTGCCTCGTATGCAGTTACACACGACGGAAGCGCGTCAACTTGAAATCCAGAATGATATGCCGAAAATGGAAGAGATGAACTTTGAGACTCCGTTTATGTTTACATACATACATCTACACGAAGTATAAAAAAATAAGGACAATATTTTTTAAAAGAAAGTTTCAGTTTTTATTGGTCTATATAAGAAAACTAAGGATTTATAATATCAAAATCGAATGGAGCTGCAGGATCTGGAATATGGAAATAACAGGCGATCTCGCGAGGTAAGAATGTAATCATAATATCAAGGAGTTTTATGGAATTTTTACTGCTTCTACTACCTTGATAGTATATTCTGTAACTAGGTTAATATAAACGATACGAGTAGAATACAAGCCCGAAGTATACTGGGTGATTCACCAGTAGCGCGGTGCTATGTAGCTTGTACACTCTTGAAGATTTCATTTTGTTCGAACGGTATTGTATTTAGAAAGTAAGAATCTACTTCAGCAATTTATTTTGCAGTAAACAGGGTGTCCCAGTTTTCTATAAAAAAATCTTGGGTGGTTTTTTCAGATTGGAAGACCACTTTTCTGTTCAAGATTCAGGAGTCGCCTAGTAGTAAGTTTTTTTGGTGAGTAGTTTCGTCACAATATTTTTTCCGTAAAATTCATGAAATTAGGCTCTCACATCATCGCATGATCCTTCGGCCAGAGAGGATGAAGACTTTTTCCTTTCGTTTTCTTATTGCCCAAGGATAGCTTTATGGATGGATTGAAATAGACTATCCTCATTTTATACAGGAGTGACTCAAAAAATTATTGAATATCACAATATTTTATGTGTTGACATGAATTATAAAATACAGGATGTTCCATTTGAAAAAACCAAGATATGGTATTTTTAAAATTATAATATTAAAAATGTTTTTTCGATTCACTTCTATATAAAATGAGGACAATCTATTTCTATTCATCAATGAAGCTATCCTTGGGCAATAAGAAAAGAAAGGAGATAAGTATTCATCTTCTGAAGAATAGCGCCCTCTTTGTTCCCTTATGTGTTGTCCTGGGGATGTGAATATCTCCCGCCGACCTAGTGGGGTAGCCCGTGAACATTACTACTATATGTATATACTGGGTGTTTCACCAGTGGCGCGGTGCTCTGAATGAATTTTACGGAAAAAAATACTGTGACGAAACTACTCACCAAAAAAACTCATTACTTAAAGACATTATAGCAGAGTTTAGGCCGCTCCTGAATCTTGAACAAAAAAGTGGTCTTCCAATCTAAGAAGAACACCCAAGATTTTTTTATAGAAAATTGGGACACTCTGTGTACTTCAAAATAAATTGTTGAAGTAGATTTTCACTTCCTAAATACAATATTGTTCGAACAAAAATGAAATCTTCAAGACTGTACGAGCAACAAGGCACCACGCCACTGGTGAATCAGCCAGTATATATAATATGTGAATACATCAAATATACCCCCAATTCTGTGGTTGTAATGGATAACGCCTCGTACCACAAATTTAGCTACAGAAAAATATTGTTTTCGAATAAAAGAGCCGAAATGCAGCAATGGTTGAATCAAAAAGGTACATTCTCGGAACAACAAGCCACCGATGACGGCGATGATTAACTTTTTTTTTTTGAAATGAATCACTTATAATATATAAAGAACCTTAAATATTTCTAATTATTTTCAATCACTAAAATTGACAAATATTTATTACTGTTATATGTTTAGTTTCATGATTGAATAAATTACTTGTTTTTATTATTTTGAGGAAGTTATTCATCTTAATGATTCAATAATTGTTTCCGTGCAGGTAAACAGGTCTTAAAATTTATAAACTTTTATTTCGTTGATAATAAATAGGATAAGGAGTTTGAATTTAGGTATTGTTAAATTAATAGCATGTAAATGATCTTCAACTAAGTACCTAGCTATCAAGGTAGACCAAATAATTGGGGATAAGCAAATCTATAAAACCTATTTTTTCAACTGATTTTACCGCCGTCTATAGTATCTCCCTTTCTACCTGGCAGTTTGGGATACAATAGACCTGTGCAGTTCTTCAATAGTTATCTAGTATATCTTTTCTATTATTGAACTGTTTTATTTCGCTTACAAAAGATAACACGCCTGAAACATCCTGTGTTATAATCTGTTAACCATTGTACAAAACTAAATTATGAGTACTTCTTGCATTCAAATTCGAGGATTGCAGGAATGCAATCTTCGAATTTTATTTTCTACATTTCAGTGGTGGAATACTGATAATCGATATTGAACCTTAAGGATGATTGTCATGGCTTGTTTTAGAGCTCGCGGACCTTAGCACATTCTTTCTCATAACCGTTTGCTCTAGATACTTGCGAATGGCGAAGACTTCGAACCTGGACGTGTATATTGAAAATAAACACTATTTAATTTATATCGTTCGCATATTACACACACCATAAAAATTGTCGCCTGGTATTCTGAATTCCACAATCGATTAAGCAGCTCGATTGCAGTTTTTTGTCAACATATGAGGGGAATAAAATCTAATATATGTAGTAACATGTGTTTCCATATGATCTCAAACACGTCTGAAACAAGAATGTGTTTATTTAACTATCAGTATCCATTCAACTTCTCTTCAGTTCACACACTGCATTAATGCAAATTTTCTGTGTTTCTTGTTGATTTTCAAATCTTTCAATTTATTGTAATGGCTGCTGAACGTCCTGCACGCTATTTGAGTGATCATGAAGTGGTAAAATTGTAACACTTCTAGAGTAGGGGCGAAATCAACTTTACGTGGCTAACTTGTTGAATGTTAACCAAAGCACTATTTCAAGAGCAATTAATCGGTACCACTAACCAGGGGAATATGGAAGAAGGGCCGGACAGGGAAGAAATCGGATAACTACACCAATTGATGATCGTTGGCTTCGTTTAACTGCACTAAGAATTCGGCACTGTATTGCTAGAATGCTACAAAATGAACTTTCACTTTCCAGAAATGTGCAAACTGTTAGGAACAGGCTCTGAGAAGACGATATCAGACCAAGGGTGGCTTCTACCAGCCCGCGTCTCAATATGTATCATAGAGTAGCAAGACTTCAATATGCGAGGAACATGCAAATTTGTTTATTCCAGAATGGTCGAATGTTATCTTTTCCTACAAGTCCAGGTTCTGTCTAGTATCAAATGATAGACGCATGCCTGTATACAGACGACCTGGGGAACGGTATCAGCAATGCAATATCCGACAAACCGAAAACTTCGGAGGGGCTCAGTAATGGTGTGGGGAGGCATTTCTTTCCATGGTCGAACTGAGTTAGTCCTAGTGAATAATGGCACATTGATTCGCGAAAACTTTATTTATATGCATGAGAATGCTCGGTCTCATGCAGCTACAGTAGTTACAGAATTTCTGCAAAATGCCGAAATTGATATTTTAAGATGGCTAGCCAGAAGTCCCGACTTGAATCCAAATAGAACATGTTTGGGGCAACATGGTGTGGCGAATTCAGCAACGTAGGATGCCTTGTACACTCCAACAACTAGAAAATCTGCTTCCTAGAATTTGGAACTCAGTGACTCAAGGGTACATCCAAAATTTGTTTGAGGGGCTTCCGAGACGTATACTGACAGTAATTAGGGCCCAGGGAGGAAACACTTGATTTTGAAAATGATTAGTACCCATTCGATGCTAGTTGACTGGTCTGTTCGTGAATGAAGATGGAGGAATTCTTTAATTTTAAATTAACTCGAAAATTGTTGAAGATTTCCATCATAAACTCATCTCTCTTGAATAATATCTTATTTTACTCTTCTGAAAATTACCAAGCGACTCTTGAATGACCAACCTAAAAGTTTATATAGTATTGCCGTAAGAGTAGGGTGATGCGACAATTTTGTGGGTAGTGTATCTCACCATTAATTTCAATTAATTTAGCTGTAAGTATCACTCAAAAGAATTATAAATTTACAGGAGTTAATATGTACCTCTGCCCAACAACTTTCAGTACTTTTTAAATAAATCACCAAATATTAACTCTTCATTCAAATTTATTTTATCTCCTTCAGAATAATCATCATTAGAAGCGATACACAGATGCCAACATTTTTACCACTCTTCAAACTCCCCGCAAATGCTTCTTTAGGAATGGCTTCCAGCTCACGCAGCGAACTCGTTTTGATATCTTCTATGGTGTCGAAACGAGTTCCATGAAGTGGTCATTTGAGCCGCGCGGACATGAAAAAGTAAGACGGTGCCAAATTGGACGATTACTGTGCTTGTGGAGAGTTATTGGTGCAATTTTTGGCCAAAAACTCACGTACAAGCATTGAAGTGTATGCAGGCGCGTTGTAACGATGCAAAATCCAATTTTTGTCCTTTCACTAATATAGCCTTACGCAAACGACGCATAACACCTAAATAATATTGTTTATCGCCAGTTTGGCCGTCAGGTTAGGTTTCAGATGCACTACATCTTGAAAATCAAAGACAACTGTCAACAAATATTTTCGATCGACTTTGGCACTCTCCTTTCGTGTCTGGCTCGCCCCCTAAGCGGCATTCTGATGACTGTTTCTCGGTTTCCGTGTCAAACTCATACACCCAACTCTCATCACCCGTAATGATGCGCTCGAAGAAGCTGGGGTCGTCTGGAAGGTTGAAATCGTCTCTTCAGGCAATTCAAATGAAACGGTCTTTTTGTTCAAATGAGAGCTGCCTCGGCACCAATCGAGCTGACAAGCGTCTCATGCCCAAATTTTCCAATAAAATGTTATGAGAGCTCGATTCAGAAATGTGAAGTTCACGTGTCAACTATCAGACGCTTAAACGGGGTTTGCAAGCACAAATTCGTTGACTTTTTTACGTGACATGCGTTTGCTGATGATGGTTGCCATCCGATATGCTGATCGTCTTCAACGCTAACACGGCTATCCTTGAACCTTCTATTTCAATCAAATACTGGATTACGCGACATAGGGATTTGGGAAATCCTTTTCGTACAATTATAAACGTTCTGGACGCGTTAAATCCGTTCAAAAGACAGAATTTAATGCAAATTATTTGATCAATATTTCTCGACATGATAAAAATAGCCGATACACACAAACTAACGTCTTAACGAAGCACAATACTTCTTTTACTAATGTCTCAAATGTCATAACACTCTCTCCAGAGATGGCACACCGTAGAACCAACATGACAAAAAAAAAATTTTGAGAATTAGTTAAGCGGAAAATTCAAAATGAAAAGTACTGAAAATTGTTTGACACTAGGTATTGGTGAAGTAAAATTCTATAATATAATTAGTTCAACTGAATATTCATTTGTATGTTTAGAAGTAAAGTTTGTTTTGTCTGGAATGTTGCAAAATATAATAACTTAAATGGAAATGTCCTGTGGGATTATCCAGAATTTATTGCAACCAAAATTCGCACAGCGAAAATTCATTAAATCAGAAAAAAATCAACACTGTCCAGATCATATTCCAGAAGTCCTCCAACAAACAGTGTGAATCTAAAAAATTAGTCCATTTATTACAGCTTTTTTTCGAGCAGAGCATAAGACGCCATGCGATCTTTCTTTCAGCAGAACCGCGTACGAAAATTAGTTGGGAAGAGCCGAGACAATGGACAATTGAATGAACGCCCGTTCTCAAATTGTAAGTTTATTTTGTATATAATTCATGTCCGTCATACCTGGGAAATCGCGATCGCAATTAATTTCAACGTAATGGAAGAAGATTTGGTCAGGTAGCGGGAAATCTGTTGTGAAGAACATCGGGATAACCGTTTCATTATATATGATTATAATGGATTATAATTCGAAAATATGGGGTGAAACGGCTGATGCAGGGTAATATGGTAATCAAAATTCAATTTCTCTTTTTATGCAAATGATTTCTATTAGTGAAGACCAATAATCAACTGACGCCAATGCGCGGCGGCAGCTTTGCGCAATTGTGTTGTATATTTCTTGGAAGTTTCCGCAACAGTTGACTCCTGCGGAATAGGACATGTCTCAACAATTTAGTTGTTTATCAAATAACCCAAATATCACCTATCTTGGGTTTACAATTCCCTTGTATTCAGTATTCAATATTCACTTATTAATGCCATACACATAATATAAAAGTGTTTGCACAGATCAGTGAATTGATTACAATACATATCAGAGGACACAAGGAACAAGTGAATTTGTATAAATAAACCTCAGATAAAATTTAAAAAATAAAAGGATGAATGTAATCAATTTAAAAATGACTTGAATTAAAATAGAATAAAAGTACATTGAAATACACATACACAATAAGAATATTTGAATACAAGTAAAATAGAAACCTTCAAATGGTAGACAATAAAAATTCATGAAAAGTTGACATTATAAAACTCATTAACTGAGTATAAAACCTCCCGAGCATGAATCTGCCTGAGCTTTTTCTTGAAACCGTCCGATTTGAGACATATTATAGAATCGGGCAGCCTATAGAAGAAATCAACAGCCTGAAAATTAAAATCTATCTGTGATTTACTGAGTCAAAAGACTTGTGTCGTAAAAATGAACATCAGAGTTTATTTTAAAAGTTGCTAAGTTGCTGTGGACATACACTAGACGTTGAAGTACATGAAGCGAAGAAAAGGTAAGTATGCCAAGCCGCCCGAAGGTGTTCCTCCAGACATCCCTGTAGCCCAAACCCCCAACACCCTTACAGCCCTCCTCTGAAGAGGGAACAGTAATTCACGCCCAGAACAACCACCCCATACTACCACACAATATCTGAGGGAAGACTCGATCAACGCAAAATAAACCATCCTCAGAATCATTCGAGAAACAGATGAAGCCAGACGTCTAAGAACATATACATTCTTACTTATCTTAGGAGCCAAACACTCAACATGAGCATTCCACGACAAAACCAGATCAACACCAACCCCCAAAAACAGACCTTACTGTCCCCAGCAAAATCCGTGGCAAGACCAGAGGTATCGCCCAAATTGAGTTTTAGCACCATTCATTGCTAACCCGTTCACAGAAAACCAGACCAACGCCCTTTCATGTAAGCTATCAGACAAATGCTTCAGACTCCATATATCTTTAGATCCCATAGAAAGAGTTGTATCATCAGCAAAGAGAGTGCTGCCCGCATCATCAATATAATTGGCGAAGTCATTCATAAAAATTAAATATAAAATAGGACCCATTATAGAACCTTGCGGAACTCCAGTCATGACCGTCACCTTATCAGAGTACTTACCATTTGAAAACACAACCTGATATCTATCAGTTAAAAAAGATTCAATGAGATCACAACTCATTTTACCCAATTCGTACCTTCCCAACTTCCATATCAGTTTATCATGATGGACACAATCAAAAGGTCTGGTTAAATCCAGAAACAGCGCTACAGAATGAAAACCCTGCTCAAAATAGTTAATAATACCACTTGGGATGAGATTATCATCTTCAAAATATGCTCTCAATTGATTACACATAAGCCTCTCAATCAACATGAAAAAAACTGGAACCAGGGATATAGGACGATAACTTTCAATGTTCTCTACATCTCCCTTCATGTGAGTCTGAAGAACTCGCGAATCCTTCAAACATTCCAGAAATACTTCACTTCTTATATAATTGTTAATCAGTGTTGTTAACGGATGAATGATTGGGTTAACATAGCGCTTCAATAAGTTAACTGACAATCCATAGTAATCGGATGTAGAACCATTTTTAACGATTTGATGGCATCTCTCACCTGGATTTGTGAGACATCAGAAAATTCAAAATTAAACTCTGAAGAAATACTCTTTTTAAATATTTTTTAAAATCAGTATGAAAACAAGGAATATTCCGAGAAATAACATCTGTAATAGAGGAAAAATGCTCACTCTCCGCCCCAAGTGTAACAGAAGCTTTCTTTGAATTATTATCTCTGGGTTGATTGACTATTTTCCAAGAAGCCATGGATTTGTTCGATGAGCTAGCTATAATACGATCACTGTAATCAATTTTGCTTTGTTAATCTCGTTGCAGTAAATGAACCTCAACCTATTATGCAAGACCTTAAGATTTTTCGACTTATATATCTCATACATGTCAGGAACCAGATGTAGCCGATTTCTCATCTCCTGGGAAACATCAGTGAACCAATCACCCTCACCCTTGTGACCTTCTCAGGGAATGAGGTTAAAAAGAATCAACAAATTTATCTTGAAAAATATTAAATGCACTATAACAGTCTAGACTTTCATCCCTGACAAAATCCAAATTATATTCCATTCCGATAACAAACAGCATGTACCAAAAAGTCGCTTATGCGCGGGGAGATGTCTTGAACTATATTACTTGTAAGTAGTTTGCTCTCGAACAGATTCCCCAGATTCTCTTCTCCCAATAGCAGTGGACTAACAGAATTGTAAAGAACCTACAGTAATACAAGAACAGGTGATGCTATAATCCTGTCAACTAAACCAAAACAAAAAAGAGTGAAAGTGCATAAACTCGTATTCAGCTGAAAGTTGCTAGAATTATTCAAATTATTTAGATATATTGGGCAACTTGGGATAAATCAGGTATACGACCCTAGTCACGGAAACAATTGAATAGGAGACAGATGTTGTTCAAGATCACTCTGGCGTATAGAATGAAGGAATATGATTCTTTTCGTCTGACATTCTCTAACATATTTTATATGCGTAAGTTACACTTAACAATAAACAATATTTATACTTTAGTGACATTTATATATCAGGTGTCCACGCGAAATGAGACATTAATAGCATATAGAGAAAGGAATGACTGGTTGTTTTTATTTCAAATAGCTCAATATATGTTTTTTTATTGTAGAAAATTATATTCCAAACAATTTTTCCTATATCATTGCCACCGGAAATCAACGAAAAGGAAGATATGAATTTTTAAATCGTAATTTTGCGATTTTTGGTTACAAGATGTTTCCAAAGCATATGGCAAATCGTAGTATATTCAAAGGTACGAAAGTCCCTTTTTTCCAAATAAGACTACCTATTTTTGCATACACCATTTAACTCGTTATATTGATAGCCATCGATCTGTTACAGGTTTCCCTATACCTAAATGCATCGTTAATCGCGATATTATCCCAAAAATTACGATCTTTCGCGCAAGGACCCAGAAATTCGAAGATTATATGACCCAAAATCTTTCGAATAATGCATTTCAATCTCTCAATATGAGACCGATCTCAAAAACTCCATCAAAGCAATTCTGCTCAGAATTTCGAGAGAAAAAGTGTGAAATCAATTTTTATTGAAGTGAATTGAATCTGACTTCTCGTTTTTTCTCTATTCTAGTAGGTATTCTCGATTACATCCGTTACTTGTCAAAAAAGTCATCTTCGAATTACCAGAAATACCTCGCTGAAGGAAGCGTATCGATTTTTAAGGGTTAGATGTAAGTATTTTTCAAAATATTGCCAACCGAAAAGTCCATGGACCTATTCCTTCAATTACGCTGAAAAAAATCAGTTTTTTTTGTGAAATAATATTTGAAATATTCTGTTTCAGGACAATTTGTGGACTTCAAAACGTCTTGATCTAAACTCAATAACAACTCGAAGATAATTTTCCTGACAAGTATCTGATGTGTAATCGAGAATACTTACTACAAATGAAGACAACGAGAAGTCAGATTCAATCCACCCCAATAGTAATTGGGGTGGGTCTTGTATTGAGAGATCGAAATGTATTATTTGAAAGGTTTCGATCATATAATCTGTGAATGTCAGGGTCCTGGAGCGAAAAATAGTAATTTTTGGGATAAATCGCGAATAACTAGGAAACGATACATTAGATTTTTAGAGAAACCTATAACATATCGATGCCTATTAATATTACGAGTTAAACGGTGTGTGCAAAAGTAAGTAGTGTAATTTGAAAAAATGGACTTTTGTACGTGAAGCCTCTAAGTGCATTGAATTCTGCATAATGAAAATGCCGATTGAAAAATTCATATCTTCCTTTCGGATGATTTCAGGTGATAATAATATTGAAGCAAATTGTTCAGAATTTAATTTTCTACAATAAAAAAATAGAAACGTACATTATGCCATTTGAAGTAACAAAGATGGTGGCAACTTCCGATATAAGCGGAAGTACCTCAGCCTGGACATTTTATTGGAACTTTAGTCGAATAATATTCAAGACAACAAGAAAAAATGACTCTGATCGGTCAATAATATACTAAACAGGGTCCGTCAGCTAAAACTCCCGTCCGGAGTTTTTCAGACCACCCAGTAAGTATTCCGGAAGAGATCAGATTATCTACAAAATGAGGTATCAATCAGCTCTGTAGCTCAAAAATTGTGGAAGATATGCCGGATGGGAGTTTTAACTGACAGACTCTGTATATATATATATATATATATATATATATATATATATATATATATATATATATATATATATATATATATATATATATATACAACCAGTTAGCAAATTGTCAGACCTGCTTTTCAACGCTGAAGATAAAACCGATAAATTCGAAAAATCAGTATACCAATTAACATGTTCTGAGTGCAATTGGACGCTCTTTCAAGGCTAGATACAGAGAACATTTCCGGTCATTCCTACACCAGAAATATGATTCAGCTTTAGCTGCATATTGTCTGAATAAATGTAATCCTTTTCAAGAACTTCAACAGCTAAAAATTCTTCATTCCTGTGATAAATCTCATAAACTCAATTTCTGTGAATCGATGGAAATTTCCAAAGCATCTAGGGTAGAAAGGGTTAAGCTCCTTATCGACCAGGTAGACTTAATTACCTACCAATCACCATTATTCAAGTTACTGTGACCTCTACTAGCATGCTCTTGATGGTAATTCCTGCATTGTACATGAGTATTCAGTTTTCATTAGCTTGTTGTTGATAATAGACGTATGTCCGAAACCGGTCCAACCAATGTAAAATTTTGTCATTCTTAATATCAATAAATTAATAATAGTTAAAATATAGTAACTTGTTTTATTTTATTAGTATGGGATTTAGATTTTCACCATATTAACAAAACTATGACCGGTTTCACCACAATGCGGCTTCATCAGATAGATACAAATTAATGAACAGAGTTATTCCTTATAGATTGTTCTTATTTCCTACTTAATATTACAAAAGGTAAAAGTACAAGGGGTATGTTGGAAAACCCATCGGAGTTGCTTACTTTATGAATTGAAAAAATGGAGAAAAGGAGAAGGATTAAGATGTAATTGACTATTAAGTAGCCTACCTGAATTCTTTTCTTTGCTAATCTCTAAAATTTCCCATAGAATGAGATTTCGTCTATTATTTTCAATGTGTAAAATTTTGAAACTAGCATCAAAGTTAGGGTTTTCTTCCAGTGAGTGATTAGAACAACGGGAATCTGATTTATGATAATTAAAACTACGTTTGTGCTTGGATAATCTAACTTTGAAATTTTTGAAAGTTCTACCAATATAAATTTTATTACAATCACCGCAAAAAAAATAAAACAATGATTAGGGTTAGGGGAGGTTATCCCTTATCTTTTACCTTTGGAAATCATTATTTTCGAAATGTCATTTAAAAAGCCAATATGGTTATTTATCGATCTGGGGTTACCGCCTCAGATCGATCAGAACTTTTCAGATTTCATTTAGGATGGTGTTTTGAACAATTCTACCAAATTTGATCTGAATGCGAATTTTCTACCTTCGTATGTCCTAATTATCCGGATAACTATAAAATGCTTGGAGTTGCGAATAAAGTGAAGCCTATCTGTTTCAAATTACCAGCAGGTAGATACACAGAATTCTACAACAACATAACACCATACAATTAAAGTCTCGAAGTAGCGGTAATTTTTTGCTGTACCAAGTTTGATTGAATTCTTATACGATTACTTCAAATGAAAAGTTCCACTTAATGTTTTGATTCGTAATGAAGCAATAAGACTATAACTTTAACGGCAAATATTTCTTGGGATAAAACTCATTTAAAACTCTGATTCCGTCGTACTTAATCATGCAATCGGAAAAAACCGCAAAGGAAATATTTTAATGGATAATAAGTGGAACACATAATCGATACAACGTTCTATTGAATAAACTACCTACACCTTTTTCGAATACCTAATTTGAACTCAATTTGTAGATACATGAACATTTATTTTACTGAACAGTATAAGTTCTTTATTCGCAGGGAATATGTTCCATAAATATGCCGCAAATATATAAACCGTGAATATGGAATGGTAATTTATAGGGGATTATAGGGGATATGTTCCTATTGAAGAATTTTATTCAATCTACCGTGGGAAGTTGAATATCCTTCTCTGGTATACACTTCCGGTTTAACCGGAAGCGCCGTTGTGGTGAAAATATTTTAAAAATAGAGTTTCGAACCAGGTGAATCAACTACCAAAGTTTCAGAACGATAGCATTATTACTTTTCCATAAACGTCTAATAGGCCACTCAACTTCGCAAACCCTGTATACTGGGTGATTCACCAGTGGCGCGGTGCTCTGTAGCTCGTACACTCTTGAAGATTTCATTTTTGTTCGAACGGTATTGTATTTAAAAAGTAAAAATCTACTTCAGCAATTCTATTTTTTGTTGAAGATTCAAGAGCGTCCTAAACTCTGCTATAATGGTTTTAAGTAGTAATTTTTTTTGGTGAGTATTTTCATCACAATATTTTTTTCTCCGTAAAATTCATGAAAATCATGAAAATAGGCTCTCACATCATCACATGCTCCTTCGGTCATAGAGGATGAATACTTTTTCCTTTCGTTTTCTTATTGCCCTAGGATAGCTTTATTGATGAATTGAAATAGATTATCCTAATTTTATACAGGGATGACTCAAAAAATTATTGAATATTGTAATATTATATCTTGATTTTTAAAATGGAATATCCTGTATTTTATTATTCATATTGCAGAAACAATCTTATCTTTTCCTTCAACTATTTTCGAAATGAAAAAAAATCAGAGGTTGCGAAAGAAGAGTTTATTAGTACATATCATTATACTTGATCAAAGAAATGGAGATATTTTAAGGTAGTCGTGTATGAAATACGTAACAGATTGGTTTTTGGTCAGATGATCTAGAAGGTGTTGAATTATTTAAACAAGTGTTTGAAATGTTGCCCTTTTCTTTGTAGACACAACTCAATCCTTCTGAGGAAATACCGTTGAACTCTCGACAACATTTGCGGATTAACTGACTAAAAGGCATCGACTATTCTCTGTCTCATATCCAACTGTGTTGTAGAAGGAATCTGGTAAACGATGCCCTTAATATATAACCCTACAAGAAAAAATCTAGACTTCGGAGACCTAGATGGCCATCTAACAGGGCCACCACGTCCTATCCATTTGTTTGGAAATACATGATTCACGTGCTCCCTAACCTACTGTGAGTAATGTGCCGGTGCTCCATCCTATTGAAACCACAAATCTTGTCTTATATGCTCTGGTACATCGGCAAGTAACATTGTAAATGATTTTGCAGGAAATCTAAATACATTTCACGATTGAGGTGTCCGTCGAAAAAGTGCGACCCAATTAGATATCCATATATTATAGCGTCTAATACATTCAAGAACCAACGATGCTGGTGATCTATTTGTCTCATGAGGTGTGAATTTTCCGTGGCGCAATAATGGAACTTGTGCCTGTTAACAAGCCCATTCTTGTGAAAAGTTGCCTCGTCCCAGAAAAAAAAAATCTGCTAAATATATTCGGATTTTCCGCTACTTTGTCACTTGCCCAATTGCAAAAATTGATTCGATTTTCATAGTCTTGATTGTTCAGTTCCTGGTGCAGCTGTACATGATATGCATGAAATTTATTCACTTTCAAAATTCTCTGGACTGAAGTTTGACTCATATCTGTTAACTGAGAAATCTCCCTTTGGATTTTATATGCCACTGTCAACAAAACTGATAACTGGTTGTCTTCAGCTGTAGCAGTTTTTGGTTTTTCATATTTTTCGTAAGCGATATTACCCGTTTCGATGAATCTAATTAGAAGTTTTTCAAAACATCTTGCATCAGGATGCCTCTTATCACGAAACCCTTGTGCATAAACTCTACTTGCCAGCATAGAATTTCTATCACACTCACCCAGAATAAAAATCATATTAATCATTTCTTCTTTGGAGAACTTCATGGCAGTCAATTGAGAAAATTGGGTTCAAACCTCACTTTAACAATGTATTATAACGAAACACTGATAAGTTCACTATGTAAAATGCAGAATATGATAAGTCCGGACACCTGACAGAAGGCACAAATAAAAAAAATGTCAACACATACCTCGATTTAATTTTTAATCATCTTGAGTTTATCATTTGTTAAAGAATTATCTTGCTTAGGTTTCATTTCTTACTACTTAAATCATTACAGAAAAAAACTTCTGTGCGAATAATGATGCATGTTGATGAGTTTGATACGGTTTGTATAATTTTATCAAAAATTTTTACAAATAATCGAACATTTCGAAAAGGATCGAAGATAAAGATAAGGTTACTTCTGCAAAAATATAGAACAATATTTTATACTTTGACATGAATAATAAAATATAGAGTGTTTCATTTGAAAAAATCAAGATATGATATTCTTAAAACTACAATATTCAATAATTCTTTCGAGTCACTCCTGTATAAAATGAGGATAATCTATTTCAATTCATCAATGAAGCTATCCTTGGCAATAAGAAAACGAAAGGAAAAAAGTATTCATCCCTCAGGAACATGCGATGATGTCAGAGCCTATTTTCATGTGTTTTTACGAAAAAAAAAAATATTGTGACGAAACTACTCACCAAAAAAACTTATTACTCGAAGACATTATAGCAGAGTCTAGGCCGCTCCTGAATCTTGAACAAAAAAGTTGTCTTCCAATCTGATAAAAACCACCCAAGAATTTTTTATAGAAAATTGGGATACCCTTTTCACTGCAAAATAAATTGCTGAAGTAGATTCTTACTTTCTAAATACAGTACCGTTCGAACAAAAATGAAATCTTCAAGAGTGTACAAGCTACAGAGCACCGCGCCACTGATGAATCACCCAGTATAGACATACAATGTGTTGAAAAAAATTTTCAACGCCCTCTTCTGCTCATTACTGACTCAGTAAGTGTTGATGTAAAAATAGTCAACTTTCTCTGAGGAATTGAGAGCGAAACATATAATAAAAATGTCTCCCTCAAATCTACAATCGACCTGTTCCAGGAAATTCACAGAAAACTCAAACGAGACGAGGTATTCAGAGCAGTTCGTACTTATTGGAACGCACTGTATTCAATTCTTTCTAACGATTTTTTACATTTCACTAAGAGCCTCTTATTGAGCATACTGATTGGGAAAGTGATTATCCAGTGGCGAAAAACATATTTCGTATTCAATTTTCAGAGAGAAAGACTCATATTCTTTCATGCAATAAACCCACCCACACACTTTGTTATATACGCACGAGTCAAAGGCAAATCTAGCGGAAGATCAAGCAGTTCTAATCGTTGAAGTCATCTCTGAACGTAGAGTTCTATATGACGTTCCTTCGGAGTAGCAAAAACTTCACAGTCTTTATCCACGTGCCTAGAACGTGTAGGCTGATTCTTGAAAACTGATCAAACGTCAGGATTCCATGAAATATCTCTCTCCACCGAAAAAAGTAGTATATTTGCTCATAACGAAAATAATTTATGGGTAATTAGTAAAAAAGCATGTGAAACATATTCTTCTGCGAATAATGATCATTGCTTTCCAACTGATTATTTCAGAGTTTACGAGCTTCATGAAAAGGAATCAAGAACCTTCCTAGAATTCTCACAAAGGTGTCAGGTCCCCATCATGAACCCAACCTAGAGACTCTGGTCTGTAATACACATAACTCCGATGAAATGGTAAAATAAAAAAACAACATGGAGTTGCCGTTCAAGATTATCATTCCTAGTGGTTCAGAGACAGCTCCAAACCTTTCCAAAGTATATGTGGATAAGGTGTGCCAAAGAACAGGCTATCAGTATTATTCTGCTCCCGACTATTTTTCCAGCAGAAATATTAGCTATTGACACACAAAAATCATCACGGACAGCCACGCTCCACAGAAGGTATTGGCATCAGCCTACTGCGCGTCATTTACGTTGCAAGAATGATGTTTAACTCCTGCCTGACTGGAAGAAAGAAATGGGCTTCATTGGCAATAAGGGCAATGGGAAAGCGGAATCAATAGCCGCCCCAGGGGCTACCTTGGGATTCTCTGTGCCGGAGCCTAGGCTCGAAATTTCCCTCTAGATCTCAAAGACGGAAAATATTCGGTTGGTGGACCTGAAGGTATTGTAGCACTGGCTGAGCCTCACAAGGCTCAGACATTCTCAGCTTGCCATTAGTGGACGTTTTACGCGAGAGCCAAGACCACCAAGACCTGAGACAAACTTTTCCAGCTAGACCTCAGTGTTCGAACTCCCATATTAACGAGGTACTTTTGCCTCAGAAATAACTTACATAAGTTAGGATTGAATGAGACCGGTTCAAGCGGACTCTACGAGGAGAAGGTTGAGTCAACAGATCACGTGATGTATGGATGATGACACAACAGAATCAGGCAACAGCAACTGAACCAAGTTTTCAACTTTCATGTGAAATTTACAATAGAATGTGCAACAACAACAACGTCCCAGTGACGATGCTGTCTATCAGTTCCCACCCACATTTCTATATCTATCTACCTAAGAGTAAGATTGAGATTTTCATCAGCCCTGCACCCTGGAAAGGTTAGTTCAGGGTGTGAAGAATTACTTTTGTTCCTAAATAAAGGGTACCCCCGTTAAGATAATCGAAATGCTATCAATCGCGAAATCCTTTCATCGTAATTTTAATCTCTCTCACCATTCCATCATCAACTAAAGAAAACGTGGTTTTTCACATCTTATTTTTTCCTGGGACTGTGGTCCCTTAAAAAATTTCAAAAAATTCACGAACACTGTTAATCACCCCACAAAACATGCAGGATTTTTTCGTACCTGTTTAATCCCCACCAGGGGCTTAAAAAGTCTGCTCTCCAAAAATTGTTCCCTGCGTTTAATGGATCTCTGACATGATTCAGCAAGCAAAAACTGAAAGCAGAGAACGTCAAATACTCTGAAGCCTTCAACACACATTAACTCGCATCGAAGGCAACCATTCAAGACCTTTTCCTAAACTCCAAGATATTGGTCATCAAATAGTTTCACTTGACCTTTATTTATTTCATGACAAAATGCACATTTCAAGATCGACTAATATCTCTTATTCTCAGTGCTAAGATTAAATTCCAAAAAATCGAAATATTTCACTATTTATGATGACACCCAGTCTCGGAAAACTGAATCGACATGTGCAATATGCTCGGGGTTAAAAAACGACTACACCGAACATCAACAATTATCGTCAGACCTGAGTTAATGGGGCTTTGACGCGACGGGACAACGAAAATTGTCGTTAAAATTAATATTTCTCATACGCCGTGGGCGACTAAACCACAGCAGCAATTTCTGTCGCGCAATATTTGACGTAGATGCAGTTTTGCAAGTTAAATCTGCTCTAATAGCCAATCAATTTCACCACGAGGCATAAAAGACAAATGAGAAACGGTAACGCACATTGTTGATGTCTTTTGTTTATTGAATGAGCGAATGGATTCAGTTGGATTAGTTCCACAGCGGCACGGACGATTTATGATTGCAATTGTTATTGTAAATTGGATATTTTACGGCTATAGATAGAAACCGATACTCTTAGTAGACCCTTATCAGGAATACAATATTTTAGCGAATTTTCAATGCCAACAAAGATCACCCAGTTATTCATTGATGCGAACGAGCTTTATACTGCAGAAGGCTTCTCGCAAACATGCTGAAAATGTCCCAATTTAATTCATAATATTAATCTATGCAGAAGAAAAAAAATGGAAATATCAAAATAACCTTGTTACTAGTTATTTTCCATGGAGCTCACTGCGTCGAAACTGCTTGACGTCTTTAATCGTACTTGTTCCTTCATTGACAGTAAGCTAATGTTTTTCAACAAGAGTTTGATTTTCTCATGAATACTACAGTTCTGTTAAGATTTTGAACCGATAATCATAGGGGGAGTGTATCGAAGATGGCTTTGCGAATGAAACTGCTTAGCCATCCACCTTACTCACCCGATCAAACTCCAAACGATTCTTTGTTTCCTCATCTGTAAATTGCGCTCGGACGACAGACATTTTAGTCAAATGAAGAGGAAATCATCTACGTGAACCATGTCGAGTTAGAAATCTAAAACGTATCATTTTAATAACGATTGGGAGGAAGAACTTTTCTTTTGTATGGTGAAGGATAAGTGCATTTGTCTTATTTGTCGTGCGTCAGTTGCAATACAAATGCATGTTAACTCAGGAGGCATTCATAAAAACAATGAATAGGATTTTCCGCCACAAAGTGAATTTTGGAAACGAAAATTACGTGAATGGATATCTTGTGTGAAAAGAGAACAAACCATGTTCACTAGACCAGCCAAACAATCAAAAGTTGCTACGATCGCATCATCCAAAATACCTCATATATTGGCGAAACACAAGAAAACATTCGAAGATGGATCGGTTGTGAAGTAAGTATTATTAAAGCGGGTGACACTTCCTTTCGAGATTTTAAAAATGAAACAGAAATCTGGTCTGCTATTAGAGATCTTCAGTTATCTTGTCCGACTGTCACATGGTGTATTGAAGTTATGAGTCAGGACATGGCAGATAAACTAAAACATGATATCATGAAATGTACGTACTTTCTTTACAGTAAGACGAATCCACGGATATGACAGACACTGGCCAGCTGTGTAGTTTTATTCGGATGGTATTTAATGACATGCTGGTTAGGGAAGAATTTTGACAAACATTTATCTGAAGGGAAGACTTGTGGCAAAAAAATTTATGACATTTTCTTCAAATTTGTAAAAACTACAACATTACAACCGATGGAGCACCAGCTATGACTGAAAACAAAAACGGTTTTGTGGCATTGTGTCGAGCTAATGAAGATTTCCTTCAATTTTTTCATTTCATTGTATTATACATCAACAAGTTTTTGTTAAAAAATTTAAACTCGAGGGAAATTATAGGCACTGCAACAAAATTGTGAATTCCATCCGTGGGCGTAGCATGCAAGGGCGGCTCTTGTTGCAGTAGGAAGATAGGGTCAGCTGAACACACTGATTTAGTTCTTCGCACAGACGTCAGGTGGTTGAGTCGAGGAAAACTCTTAGAAAGGTTTCAAGAATTATTGCCCGAAATAACAGCTTTTCTAGACGAAAGATGTGATCACACTCAGATGTTTAAAAACGAAAAATGGCTGACTGATTTGGCATCTTTGACTAACATCACAATGCACTTAAACACCATTAACTTGGCGGTTTAAGGTAAAGGAAAACCTATTATTGAGATGATTAGCGCAGTAAACGCATTCAAGAGTAAATTGCAACTTATGATAGATCCACTGAGAAGAAAGGATCTGAAACATTTTCTGTCTTTGAAAGCATGAATTCCTCAGTTGAATCATGATTCGTATGAGCCAAATCATCAACTAATTTGAGACAATTCGAAATGCGTTTTTACGATAGCAGTAAATTGGCAAATATAGCATCATTTATGAGTTAAACTTTTTCGTATAAAAATATTGCTACTGAAATAGCAAGTCTGCTTAATATGAACTCATGTTCTGTTGAAAATAAGTTGGTGCAGATTAAATCAGATATACATCTCAAAGTTACAGCATCTGATATAAATTTCTGGTATTTTATGACTAAAATAATATATATATTGTGCAGAAAGCTAATATCTATATTTGCTACGGTACACCCTTCCTAGGTAGGTATGTTGGTAGGGTGTATCGTGTATGTACGACAACAATGCATCACACATACTTGCAGCCTCTCAGAGTCGATCGTAAGTAGTCTAAAAATATTGAGGTAGGTCGCAAGCAGTTCAAGTTTGAGTACCCTGCAATATCGCTACTGTGTGCAAACGTTTTTCTTTAAAACTCCAAGTTTCAGATGGAGGTAAGTCAAGAGCAATACAGAACATACGAGAGAGCCAACAACCTGGATGTGATGGGCAAGGATGCCATACCACCAAAAATTAAACACCTGATGCTCAAATAATAATTGGGCGTGACCACTTAGCATCTTTCCCATCATATCAATCCTACTATAGTACTGGAAAAGTGCGTGGAAAAAGGTGATTTTTCTGTATCTGAAGCTATCAACCGTCGAACCTTCTACAATGAGTTCAATTTTGCATTTCTTGTAGATGCGTGCACCAAATTTGATATGCTTGACGGGAAGATTGAAGTGAAGATGTAGACGAATCTGGGACACTGAATATTATTAAAAAAGGGGTCAATGTAAGTAAGACATGAAAACTAACCTTGCTTCAGACAATCTGTTTGTTCAGAATGGTTTTGACTCTTCGTTAGTAGTCCTTACAAGGAAATACTATTATTGAGATGATTAGCGCAGTAGGTGTATTCTAAAGTAAATTGCAACTTATGATAGATCAACTGAAAGAAAAGTATCTGAAACATTTGCTGTATTTGAAAGCAAGAATTCGTCAGTTGAATAATGATACTTTTAGGGCTGAATTATAAATATTTTGGGACAATTCGAAATGCATATTTGATTGCAGTAAATTGGCAAATATAGCATCATTTATGGGTTAAATTTTTCGTGTAAAAATATTGAGGAATTAGCTACTGAAATAGCAAGTCTGTTTGATATGAACTCATGTTCTGTTGAAAATAAGTTGGTGCAGATTAAATCAGATATACATCGCAAAGTTACAGCATCTGATACAAATTTCTGGTGTTTTATATCTGAAGATAAATATCCGAATCTAAGGCAAATCGCCCTTCAACTGACGGAAATGTTTGGGTCAACTTACTTATGCGAGTCTGCATTTTCTGAAATGAAGATAATAAAGTCAAAATATCGTAAGCGACTAACTGACGGTCATATGTCATCATGCTTGCGATTAGCACTCAGTGGTTACGTACCATCGTATGAAAAGTATGCTGAGGACATGCAGTGCCACGCTTCAACATCCAAAGTCACTCCTCAGTTAAGTCTGATATATATAATATAATATATAACATATATATATATATATATATATATATATATATATATATATATATATATATATATATATATATATATATATATTGTGCAGAAAGCTAATATCAATATATGCTACGGTACAACCTTCCTAGGTAGGTATGTAGGTAGAGTGTATCGTGTATGTACGACAACACTGCATCACACATACTTGCAGCCTCTCTGAGTCGATCGTAAGTAGTCTGAAATTATTGAGGAAGATCGCCAGCAGTGCAAGTTTCATTGTGTAGAGAGCATAGGGAGAAAATGGATATCGTTGTTCTTTCTGAAACGAAGATTAAAATGTTTTCTAGTTTGTTTTTCTTTCGAATAGTTATCAGAATTCATAGGTATAAAACCAAAGACTATTGGTGTACCATATGAATGTGATGTGATTAATAAAGAAAAAGTTATGACTCAAAAACAAAAGTATATGTCATTTTGAACGTATCTCCCCTACTATCTCTGTGACATCAAAGTATTCAATATAAATATAAAGAATAAAAGGTAGATGAGCTAAGAAACTCGAAAAAAGTAGTTTATCTCACTTGGTGCTATCCTAACTTCAAAAATATTCATAAGGAATAGGACACACATTTCTTTCACACGATATACGAAAATCTAGTTGGTTCTTCCCAAGCCGAAGCTATTGATTATTCCCGAAATTCTCATCTCGTCGTCATCGTAAAATGTAGAACCATTTCGGTCTAGGCAAATATGCGGTGGTAGTTGTACACACGACACGATGGCAATAATGATAAAAAGCCCTATTTCCACACGACTCATGAAATTCGCTCAAGGTGAGCGATGGCCGACTGAGATAGGCAAAGGATTTCTGTGTCGGCGTATGCATGAAGCACAATCACAATACGTGAGGAGAGTTCCACTGTCAAAGGTTATGTATACGCGTGCAATATGAAAACGCTGGTATGTCGTCGGGAGGCGGATGCAAGACAATACCTAAGTATGTTGCCGCCGAAGATAATGGTAGTCGTTTCAAAATAATATAGATGAAGCTTTTCGATATTTTCGAGATGAATTCTTCATTTAAGTTGTTACAGTTTGATTTTTCACAGTCACTGTCCTTTCAATTTGAGCAAAAATATAGCCCATGATGCAAAAGTAATTTTTCATTTTTCTAAAGTCTCAACCATTCATTCAGGTAAAATACAGTAAAATTCAATCCTTGCAGTTTGGCACATCCAGTAATATTTTTCAATAATTTCATTCACATATAACTAACTGATCATTCCAAAGTAACTTCAATGCACAACATAGCCATTCTGGTACATAGCTCTTTCTGAATTGATTTTCTCATTCGCTGCACCTAAAACAAATAGAATCAAGTGACTGAGCAATAGTAAAACCTGTCGTGATAATTCTTACCTTCTTTCACTTCATTGTATTCGAAAGAAAAAGTCTTTCAGACTGTATTTCGGAATACCTGTTGAATCGGCATTAAAAATATTCAGGACAATACAGTAAGGTTATTTGAGTTCTTTGTGGTGACGATTCGTTTACATTAATAGCGGTAGTTCTAGGTTCTCTTTCTCAGTTCTCTTCAACTAACTGGCATAGGAACTACGACTTAACGTGACGAAGGTTCCAGTAGTCACACGAATAATTCTCCAACCTAGTTTAAGAATTAATTCAATTCAGTTTCGTTAAATACCCATAGCCACTCTACAAGTATTCACTAAATTCAAAAGTAATTCCTTCACATTTTTTTCTGGCACCACTTTCATACTTTTGGCTTCATTGATTTCAGTCTACGCCCATTATATTCTTTCAGAATTCCGTTGAGCTGTTTGCTGTTGACGTTTGATTGAGGTTAAAAGTCATCATTCGTGCATCCGGTCGAATTCGAATATGGTTTTTATGAACGTTGAAAATTATATATTCCTTGGAAAATGAGAAAACCTACTCTTTTCCATTTCAACCATCTTGTAAAGCTCACAGCTCGTGTTCCGTTAAGTACCTGGTAGCTGCAGCCCCAGTGAAAAGTTCGATAGTTGTGAAATAGTTTTTGGTTTAATGAACAATTCAGTATTTCGCTTCACGTCAAATTCAGTCAATTTTAAGGTTACCCTTTCTTGAGTTTTATTATCCAATTTATTATTTATTGTATTAAATTTTGCAAGTTGAATAGTGGCTGTCGAGTAAATATTAGCTTGAATAAATTTGGTAGTTTCATATGATGAGTTTGAGTTCACAGGCTTTGATCTAGAAGCTAACCCTTTCAGAGATAGAAAATTCCAACCTGAGTAATTGAACATTTTGAGTATCTCTTTTCGGTAGTCCTTATACAGTGACTGATACCGCTTTCTATAGGTACTCTGGTGGAACTATACATACAACACATTATAAAGTTGAAATAGAACAATCATCGAATATAAGTAATATTGATGATTTATGTATTTTATGGAAACTCATTTTCAACGAAGATAAAGTGAAATATATTTTATTCGTTTCAAAATTTTATTTTTACAAACACGACTGGTTGGCTGGCCAATTAAAGGAAATGAACCTACTTCTATAGATACTAAGCTAATTTGATATTAAGTAGTGGAGAGGTATTAAAGTGGGGATTGTTTGCGACTCACTCACGTATTATTCCACAGAACTGCACTCTGCTGTCGAAGTCATCCTCATTCAATTTCACTCAAGTTTTCTTGTACTCACAGTGAGATCAATCACTGCTCAAGCAACGCAGTTTCCATTTCCTCATGTCGTATGTGTCTTTGGGCATGCTCTTTTCCTATTCTGAACAAAGCCAGTTTCTCTAAATTTTTCCACCAACTCCAGAATGAAAATAGCAGCTGCCCTATTTGCACAAGTGTTATTGCTGATAAAAATTTCAATAATTTCCCATCTTTCAGTTATTGAATAAACCATTTTACTGGTATGGATGCAACCCGTGAGTGTGAAAAGCAGCTAGATGAACAAACTAATTCGAGTTTCATTCATCAGATACAAGCAATCTGGAAAACAAAACAAAAACTGCCGCATTTGTTGTTTAGAAATTTGCATTACACGTGTGTGATTTCGGATGAATACCTTTCTGTAACGAGAACTTTACTTGAGTTCGTTTCATTTCCACCTTGGACAACATGCTGTTAGAGGCTTTTCACATACGGCGATCGGTAGCGTATACGGTCGTGCAGCGTGCGGACTATTACCTTAGTGGTTATCTTCACATGCCTGCGTTCCACCAGTCCACCGATGGGGACATTTCAATTTTCGATTCGATCGATGACACGGAGCGATCATCCGCTTCTTTATGAAGAGGCTCTTATACTGTGTATGAATTTCTCCATGATACACCCTGTATCCTCATTGAAATGTAATTCGTTCACTATAATCAGATTATTCTAAATACCTATCCAATGAGCTATAAATCGGACTAACTGATCAATTCGAAGATTTGAGGGGTTGACACACTCATCGGAGGTGGTGTCTGAGGAGGTGTAGTGGAACCACCACTGCTTAAAGATATTTTTCCCTAAAAGTCAACAGTATTTCGATGAATGTTCACTCGAAATCGATAAATTTTGCAATCACTGAAAATTACTCGTCTTCTGACGAACCAGCATGTATCTTCTTCCGAATATGTCAAAACTGAAAAATCATTACACATTTGTATTGAGAATCAAAAGAGCTTTCCAATGAGATATCACTTGACCTATCTTCTCCATTCAAAAAATTGAGTTTTGTGCTTAGGGGATTGATGTAAAATAAAATCACCGTGTGTTGAAGGATGTTTTCCTTCAGACAAAAATTGATCTGTTTCTGCTTTTTGTCCAGTTGCTTCACCCGGTATATGGGACGGATAGTGTAGTCCGCAAATTCGAGGCGTGTGTTTACGTTTGCGCAGCTCAGTTTTTTAGTAGCTAGTGATTAGACATCCCTCTGAACAATGTAACCAACCCAGCGCAACCCTAGGTGGCGAATAGGGGAACGACCACTATGTGGATCACCACTTGTAACACTATTGACCAGCTAGATTATAAAAAGGATCGTCGCACTCAAAACTGGAACTGGTAGCCTTCGAAAACCTGACCGCGGACCAACTTGAACTTTACCCTGCTGTCGTGTCATGGCTAAGGGTCTTCACAAGGGTATTACGGTGCCAACCGTCTGTGCTGCCTTTGCTAGTCACAGCGGCCGTTAGTACCAGGCTTATGTCGGTTATGTCATGCCTCACGACCGGCATGAGGGCGGAGAGACTTGGATTAACCGCCCGGGCCAAGATGAGTTAACCTCAACAAAACCCCCAGGTTCACGGTGGAACTTCCTATGCCAAGGAACCTGCTCCCTTGTGGAGGCGGCCCATTGGGAGAGAGGGGTCGCAAATAGGCGAACTCCGTACACCGGCCAGCATCCGGTTTCAGTTTTGGCTTGCCAGGGTTAGGGAGCATTAACCTGGTGGACTTTTCAATTCCTTCCAACTCGTGGAAGTTTTATGGACACTGAACATATAATTTCAAAACCTGATGAGGGGGTTAACCTCGGTGCTCAAACGGAGGAAAACATGGAGGTGGAGGTACAGCTTCCATCTACCACACTGTCACCGCCGACATGGCTGCCCGCGGCGCCACTGTCTCTACTGACACCCTAGCAATTGCTGAATGTGAGTCCGAAAGACTTACCCCAAAGCAGAAAAGACTGGAGCTGCAAAAAAGTGGTTACAGAGGCTGCTTGCACCTGCTGTCGAGTATTCGGTTGCCAGGAGTATGACAGTCAACAAGATCAATCCGAGCGCAGAGGAACCCTCGGGGGTGAGATCACCCCTGCCTTCGGGTGCATCCTCGATTGCAGGAAAACTCCACAGGTCTGATGGAAACACTCCGGAGCAGGGCAAAAAAGGTACTGTCCAGAGATCCATGAACAGGAAGGAATGTCGTACAAAGATGCCATGGGGGGAATCAGAGTCGGTATTATATCATCTGGCTTCCCTGAGGTGCAGCTGACTGCAGGACAGATTAAGGTCCTGCAGGGTGCCATCCTTGAGGCATATAGTATGATCAGTTTTCTGCGAAGTTCCGCTCGCCTGGGGTGGTTGCAGATCACGTGAGTAGACGAGCACAGTGTAGCGTGGCTTCAGAGCTAAAAAGCTGATCTGAAGCAATGCTCTGTGCCTCGTGAAATGTAACGAGTTACCAAAGAAGCACATATGTGTTGCTTATATCACTGATCGGGCGACCAATATTGTCCTACACAACCTGTTGGTGAATGACATAGCAACACCTAAAACCAACATGAAGAGGCCATTCCAGATCATCATTCCCGATAGACAAGAATAGACCAACCCCAAGGACGGTCTACTAGAGGATCCCTGTTGGTACACGGATGTCTCAAAAACTGAAAAAGGTGTAGCAGCTAGTGTCTACGGTCGAGGTGCCGCCAAGAAACAGTCGATCTGTCTTGGTGGGCATGCGACAGTGTATCAAGCATAAATATTCGCCTTTAACCAGTGTGCTAACCTCTTACTCGCGGGGGGATTAACAAAAAGGTCAATTAATATCCTCACCTCAGGGTACCTGTGAATTGGATGAGTCTCCCAGGTCTCAGACACGCTCGAAGTACCATCAGTGGACCTTCCACTGAGAAAGCCAAGGTCTAGCTCAAACTCTCCATGTTGGAGCTGAGAGTTTTAACTGCCATACTAACGGGGCACTGTCGCCTCAGAAAACATCTAAATGAGTTAGGATTGATTGAGGATCCTTCCTGTAGGCTATGTGAAGAAGATATAGAATCTATGGAACATGTTATGTGCGAGTGCCAAGCTGGGGACAGAGTCAGGATGGAAGAACTTGGATCTTGCAAACTGAAGCTGATTGAGCTTATTAAGCTCTCACCCACGAAACTCGTATCCTTTAAGAGAAGGATGGAGCTCGTGGATGAAATTTAGGACAAAGTGTGCCACAATAGACCACTGGATCGCGGTGGCCTGGCTGCTAGGCAGCCCTCACTCATATAATATCTAATTTAATCTAATGTTGCGCGTAATTCACTTATTATAGAAATTTGGCGAGTGCCCATCAAGTTTAATCATCTGGGGAGAAACGTATCCCACCTATTTACGTTATTATTTCTTCAATATTTTTGAGTAAGTTTTCATCCAAATTTCAAGTGTATGGAATGTTTCACATTTAGATATGTGCAAAAGAAAATTCTTTTAAGGTATGGCTTGATACTTCTCCGAAAACGAACAAAACGACAATTGCAACTTTGGAATGAATTGAGTAAGCAAGAAGAAGATCAAGCAGGTTTTATTAAGGGCGAAAGCGTTTTTATTACTGAACTGCTTTTTTCGCTTAGAAAAGATAACACGCCCGAAATTCGAAGATTGCTGGAAAGCAATTGAATAGTGATAATCGATATTGAACCTAAAAGATGATTGACATGGCTCATTTTAGAGCTCGCGGATTCTAGTCATCCCATTAATATTAGAGTTGACGAGCATAATAAGGCTATAGGTCATAATAAATTAACTACTGGTTTTTCAGAATATTGTATAAACGAGAATTATGTCACAAGGTTTAACTTTAATCTACACTTTATTTGAAAAAATTCGACGACGTTTCGCTGACACAGCAGCTTTATCAAGAATGACAAACAGAATGAAGAGTATGGTATTATAAACAAATCGTAGAACAAGTTGGATGAATAACAGAAAAACCCACACCGAGCCATTGTACAGTTAGTAAGAAAGATAATTAAAACTAATTAAACAAGTTAAGTAGGGTGAATAATTCACATCTACCTGCTCATTCAAAAGCTTGTCCGAATGTTTGTATCTATTTATTTCTAATGCTTCTAGGAGATCTTGTTTTAAACTTTTGATTTTATATGTAATATGTCAAAGTATTTATTGAATGAATGGTTTCTTTTATTAAGTGGTTTGAATTATTTGAATCAGATTTATTTTTATCGAAGCTACGTTTATGTTCAGATGTTCTTATGCCAAAACTCCTATAGGTCTCACCGATATAAATTTTATCACAAGAACCGCAAGTGAGTTTATAGATTCCTGATTTACTTGATTTTTCAACACGAGATTTATTATTTTAGTAACCGATGTACCATGCTGTTTAAAGCTGCAACTCTGTGTTGAATTGGATGTAATGAGTAGTTATGTATAATTGTATCAGTATGTGTTGGTTTACGAAAGACCGAAAAACATGATTATTATTTCGTTTAGTGATTTTCAAGTCCAAAAATTAATGGAATCGTTCTGTTCAATTTCTGTCGTGAATTTAATGTTCAAATGGATGGAATTTATGAAATTAAGAAATAGTTCCAATGAAACATACTAAGAAGTCGTCAACATATCTATACCAATAAAGAAATTTGGAAATGAGTGGATGTGTATGAATTTTCTGTTCAATATTATTCATAAAAATCTCTGCCAAAAGTGGACTCAAAGGATTTCCCATGATCAAACCATTTTCACTACTGTAATAGATGTTGTTGAAAGAAAAATAATTTTGTTCAATGCAAACGTCCAACAGATTCAATATTTCTGATTTAATTATGTGGTTAACATGATTCGAATTCAACATGTTTTCGATTGATATTTTGACTTCACCTGGAGGATTACTTGGGTATAAATTCTCAACATCAAACGAAATAAGTTTTGCGTTAGGTGGTAGGTTAAAGTTTTTATGTTATTTATCAATTCGAAAGAATTTTTATAGAAAATTTTGATTTGAATGAACGATAATTTAATAACTTAAAAGAAAACCATTCATTCAATAAAACTTTGACATATTACATATAAAATCAAAAAGTTTAAAATTAGATCTCCTAGAAGCATTAGAAATAAATAGATACAAATATTCGGACAAGCTTTTGAATGAGCAGGTAGATGTGAATTATTCACCCCTACTTAACTTGTTTAATTAGTTTTTAATTACCTTTCATACTAACTGTACAATGGCTCGGTGTGGGTTTTTCCTGTTATTCATCCAACTTGTTCTACGATTTGTTTATAATACCATACTCTTCATTCTGTTTGTCATTCTTGTGATTATGATTGAGTGAATAAAATAAAGCTGCTGTGTCAGCGAAACGTCGTCGAATTTTTTCAAATAAAGTGTAGATTAAAGTTAAACCTTGTGTTTATATCATGGATCTACATCAAGTAACGGCTCCCACAATTCAAATGAGAATTATTTCTTAGATTTTCCAAATTCCAAAATTTTTCACGGAGATAACAACGAGATTAGATTTATTAGAATTCATAGAAATTAATCTCATCAGCTCGTAGACATAATCTATCAATAATAAGGAATACTTTGGTTTTCATTTGTTGTCCACTTCTCTCATTTGTTTCTTAGGTATAAATGACATTATAATATTTTAATTTCCTCTTAGTTTTAGTAAAATGTCAAACATATATTCAATCAACTTATCATACTGATATTTTTCCTTTGAATATTCAATTATACTGTGTTTGTACTAGAGCATCGCTTATTCAAGGCGGAAACTGTCATGTCTAAAAACCCGTGTCCCGTGTTTCCATTTCCTTACATCGCAAATATGCAGGAGACTCCATCGCATCTGTTAATTAATCATACTGCTCTTTTTTTCAATTCTCTAGTAGCTTTGTAGTTAATTCATTCCGATCTCAACAATTACGCGAAAGTGTCACAGCTAGACGAAATTGCATAAATTCATAATAAGCAGCACAAACTGGGCCAGAAAGAACGAACTTTATGCGAATATGACAGAGACTGGAGATCATAAAGCGAACCAATGCAAAACAAAACCTGAATGTGGCGTACGGTGCATAGGAATCGTAATGTGACATAGTTTTTGTTAGGTGGCAGATCACGCCATATTGCACTTTGGTCCGTTAAAATTCATAGTAAATGTATGGTGCGGTCTCATTTATACGCCGAAGGTGTTCCATATTCGATTTTAATTGTTGAGAACGCATTTTAGAAAAAAGTGCAGTACTGGTTGGGAAGCAAGTATGAAAATCTCTAGTGAGCATATTGTCACCGACTAACCTACTGATGAAAAATTCTGTATTACACACAGCGATTTAAAAACTTTCAAACTATTCAGGTATCTCAGTACTGGGTACGTAGGTTGCCTTTCAAATATTGTGCCTCTGGCTCTTTTACTGTTGACAACTCCGATCCGACAACCGCGTGTTGTATTGTGACATTTTTATCCTAATCGTACTTTCAACATCTTGAAGTAAGAGTGATGTTTGTTTTGAAAAATAGAATTAACACGTCAACATTTTAGTGCGATAATTTTTTTTACGATTAACTCGACAACAGTGCTGCAATCAACTTGCTTCGACGTCTGATGATGAAGATCCACACGTGACCACTGTGAAACGCTGATATAACGAATTCTATCGAATCCGTGCTTCACTCAGTGATAAACTTCAAGAGGGGCGTCCAAAATCAGTTGTTTTACCACAAACGATCGATGCAGTGCGCGAAATGATACACGATGATCACCATGTGACTAACCGTGACATTGAGACAACTCTGAACATAAGTTCCACCAGGGTACATTCAATATTGCATGAACATTTGACTATCAAAAATATTTGTTCGTGTTTTATCCCACACAACTTAATAATTGGTCAAAAGAAGACTCGACTGTGGTACTTCACAAAACGTTCACAAATTCGTTATTGGCGACGAATCTTGGATATATGCATACGAGCCTGAAACCAAACAAAGATCGTCAGTATGGAGCCAAACCCAACAAATGCTGTTCGTGTACGAAGCAACTGCTACCGGGATGGGGTCACACACACGATGGAAACACTGATGGTTAACACAAACACGTTTTATAAACGTAAATTTAAAATGAAATAAAAACACGTGGTTCGTTGGTAAACAACGGCGGTTTGGCAATATGGTCGGTGGCGTGGGTACGGAAAAGCCGGCTCGTGGCAACGCGTGCTGCAGCCGGTTTTCTAAGACGGTGTGAATTCCAAGAGGTCGTTGAAGAGAAAGAGAGCGAGTCTCCGAAATGCACGGATATTTAAATCCTCGGTTCAGGTAGGCCCAGAGTACGTTCTGTGCCTAGCCTGGTCGATGGGCCTACTTGGCGATCTGTGATTAAGAAAGCGTGGTTAACACGGTAACACGCTCATTCGGAGGGCCTAGAGCGATCTATGGTGAGATACCGTAGTGGAAACGGTAACACAACTGCTTCGAAGTGCTTCGCCTGTTTTTTTCAGGAAAACCGGACATGTCGCCACCAACGTACAATGGTCAATTCTACAATTGGTATACAACCATTTGTTGGCCGCAAGTATTCGATGAGTTGAGGAAATCAAATCGTAGAACAAAAATTATTCACCACAATCCAACCTCACACACTTCAGCGTAGTCGCTGGAGCATTTGAATGGCAAAACACTGAATTAATGGGCCAGCCACCTTAAAGTCCCGATTTGGCACCTAACGACTTCATTTTGTTTGTGCACATGAAGAAAAAACTGCGTAGGCTACGATTTCCGACGGCAGAAGAGACAGCTGAAGCCTTCTGAAACCATGTTTCAGAGGTATCTCTTTCGGTGTGGAAAAAGTGTTACGAACATTGGTTTAAGCGCATGCAAAAGTGACTCGATCTTCATGGAGAATACTCTGAAAATCAAAAAAGCTATTTTTTCTTAAGTTACTTGTTTTTTTTTCGTCAGGAGCAAAATTTTAAAGGCGACCTACGTACATATATATGAAATCTGCAACAATTTTTCACACCATATTTTTTTCTTACTTGATTACGAGGTTTATATATGTATTTCTTCTACGTATAGATTACATGTTGCAGATACAGAATGGGACATAATAGAAGGTCGTATTTGAAATGAGCATAACTCAGCTGTTTTTCAACGCAGCACATTTTTAATTATGTAAAATGGAAGCTTAAATATTACCATTTAGTGTATAAAAAGTTAAAAGAATCATGTTTTGAGAATGACACTAGGCAGATGACGTCCGAGTTCCGCAATGCATTGCATTGCGCGTGTCTAGACGCTGCAAGTCCACTGTATTCCGCCAACTCTAGTGATGTTATAAAATGGTATATATAAATATTTGACATTAAAATTTCTCGCAACCGCAGAATTTTGCTACGCTACCCCGTTTTGGGTCGGGACCCATAGTTTAAGAAGACCTGCTGTAGTCGATTCCCAAAATTCTGCATCACCCGCTATAACAAATCGGTGTCGATTGCCCTAATTCTTCTTGTGATGGTTTATTGACGTTGACCTTAGCCTTTAGTTCTCCCACAAAAAATAATCTTTGGCAACGAGATCCAGGGAACGAGGGTGCCATAGCACATCACCAAAACGAGACATTACATGACCAGGAAAGATCCGACGAACAACTTCCATTAAGGTTCTGGCTCTATGTGCCATGGCACCATCCTGTTGGAATCAAACATTTCTTATGTTCATTCTTCGTCGTCGTAATTATGGGATAAAAAAGTTCTCCAGCATAAACACATATCGCTCAGAGTTTACAACTAGAGTTGCCTTTCTCTTATACTCGAAATACGGTCCGATCACCCGAAGAAGGCTCATAGCGCATCAAACGCAGTTCGCGAGGGTGTTTTGCTGCCCAATATCGACAGTTCTGTTCATTAACCGAACCGCTCAAATGAAAATTAGCCTTATCACTCCTCATTATCACTGGTTCATTTTCATCAGCGATAATCATTTGCATTTTTTCGGAAAACTGGTGACGTTGTGGAAAATCTCCTTCATCCAGATGCTGGAAAACCATGAGCTTATAGGGGTGAAAACGGGGGTCTTGATGTAAAATTCTACAAACAGTTCGATTACTCATTTAGATAGCTGCAGCTCGTTTCAGGACGGAGCGCCCTGGAATTTGAAATACAGCTTGTCTCACTCTTTTCACAGAAGCTGGTGTCCTTACAGTTCGGGGACGACCTTGAGGTTTCGGATTCATTGCTAATGCAGTCGTTCTGAAATTCTGTACTCATCAGATGATTGTGTCACGTTTCTGAACTGAAGCTTCACGACCAATGTCGAAGCGCTACCGAAAGCGCCTCTACACGACCATAAAAGACTCTCCCGATTTTGACTACTTTTCAACTGCAACCGCACGATGCTCTCTTGTCCAGATAACCATTGTGAACTGAATTGTGAACTCCCCCTGAGTCGAATGATCTCAGCCGTTCCCTTCACTCATCGTTTGTGTACTACCCGTTCCAAAAACGCCCTTTTATTACCCTGTATTTCATAAATGGAGGAGTCAAAGTTGCCAGGCAAAGAATTCCAACACTCAATGCAACAGTGTTTTCAAAATTATTATCGCAATAAAAAAAGTTCGAAGAAGTTTTATGTCGGGCTGTCAATATATCTTTATCGCATTAATTAAATAACGATTTCGTTTCATGTCTCCACTAGTACTTCAAGTTTAATATTACGAGCGAAAGAACATTGATGGTAAACAAAGCTGATTCCGTATACATTCTGTCAAAAAAGTAGCGGCAATAGGTTAATGAAACCCAAAATATTTATTTGTCATCCCGTACTTTTTCTTCTCTACACTGCAGATATTTTTCAAGAAATTGATTCCAGTAGGGCTCGTGCATTTGCAGATTTTACAGCTTTGATGCTGTATTCGCCGATTTGTCGAAAATTTTTGAGTACGCCAGGACACATGGTCTCAGATTAAATACTAGTAAGTGTGATTCAATACTGTTTGGTACGGAATCTAGTAGAAAGCTTATTGACTCGGACTTTGTTGTCGCGATTTCGCGGGAATCAATAGCTGTGAAGAACTCTTTGAGAACCTCGGTATAATTTTTTACTGTGGCCTTGAAGGTATTAAAAATGAATGCCGGTGTTCATAATTTCAAATTCAGAAAAACACTAGTTGGGACATTAGTGCTACCTATTTTGAATTATGCTTTGGTTGTCGTATTTCCTTGCTTGGACAAGTTAACGCAGAATATACTGCAGCTTGTCCAGAATATATGCTGCCGATTCGTCTGCCGTTTGTGGAGATATGATCATGTTTCTGCCAAAATTCGAAAATTGAAAGGCTAAAGATTCATCACTTATTTGAATTAACCTTACTACATGAGTGCAACGCATACATTCAGGTGAACCTTCATACCTTTGTAAAAAATTAATATGTTGGAGTGGTATGCGCAATATTAATCTGAGAAGTTTCCTAACACCTTCTCTGCCTAGATTCCATTCGGCTTTTTTCAGGAGATCGTTCACTTATAACTCTCAACAACGTCAATGTGTACTCGCCTGAAACACCACCTAATACATTTACAACAGATTGGGCGTGATTAGTTTGGTTAATTTATTCGTTCTTCTTTCTCCACAGTTGATTTTGCTCGTTTTTGCTCTTAACGACCTGCGATGGTCTTTATTTGTCATTTTGTCTTTCTCCTTTATCATTTTCAGGTTTCAGATCGTAGAATGGCTTCTACATTTTCTTGAAAACTATTGTCTTTTATTTTGTTATTTTTATGTCAATCTATAATTATATTGAATTTGAAGGTTGAGTAGGAGTAACTCTGTTAGACTTCTCCTTAGGTGTTTTGTTAGCAAGATAAATTGCTCACAATTAAAGACTTTTTATTATTATTATCATTATTTAGATGTGTTAGAAATTTGAATCAAAGTATGAGTTCTCTGTAGTTCTTTCACCTTTTATATTCTCGGTGTGCAGATGTCAAATTTTGCATATATTGATAATATTTTAGTTTTTATGCATATTTTGGGAAAAAATATTGCATATTTATGGGCATAAACACAACACTTTCAAATGCAAATTTGCCCAAGTTTAGTATTCACGATAAAAATATCACTTACCACTTTTCGCTACTGAGAATTCTTTTTCCACTCACCTGAAAAATAAGAAAGAATCAGTTAGATTTATAAGGTACTAGCAATCTACCTAGGCTTCGAACGGGAGTGTCATTTCTAGTCTAAAACAATTGTTTCAGTAAAAATTGCTATCAAAAGAATTGCCTCCTCGATAATATCACTGATATTATGACTATAGGACAAAACAATTATTCGATATTTCTTCTCTTCCGAAATTAGACGTAACGAACGGTTTTTACTGTCTCTTTATGAAATGGAGTTTTTATTTTTCGATAGTTTTTCTTCTAAAATAATCAAAATGTAAGAAACGTTTTTCTACCTTATTTTCGCTTAGTTGTGTAGATTAAAACTTTTTTTGCCGTTCGACCTGATAATCTGTTTTTTTTTCATAGTGAGCAAAAAATACGTTTTTTGCAACATCTCTTTACAAATCTGTGATGATATTCTAGGCTTTTCTATACTGCAGTATGCTCCAATTTCACATAAGGACCTTCCTCTTGATTCACCTTCTCTGATGTAGAAACCCACACAAGTCCGTTGGGTATATTCAAAGTTCTGTAAGAATATAACGGAAGCTCTCCATCACTCAGATTGAAACGCAGCAATAGAGTAAGTGTATCTAATTGCAGTTTTTAGTCAATTCGCAAAACTCCCATTCGAAAATGCATTGTGTTCTTATTTTGTAAACGATACCAATAAACCCGTGAACAAAAAATTTCGTTGATAATTTTATGAAACATCAAACAAAAATAATTAACTTTTAATTAAATAATTAACCTACTATTTCGACATTTGCCATCTGGTTTAAGTATATTTCACTGTTCAAAATAAAATTAATTCTCCATAAACCTATAAACACACAACCAGAGAATATAGGCGATGATGAGTCAATTTTTCTTCTCAAGGTTGTCATATGATGGAACGAGGAACCGGACGAAGCAGCATGAAACGAGAAATTTGTTTAGTGAGTGTTCCCGTAACATGATGCGTTTAGAATCGATGCATCAAAGAGATTTTGGAGAATAGTGAATTTTTTTTTATTTTCAACTCCTGGGAGGAGGCGATCCTGTCTTACTACAGGTCTGGCCTCCCAATGTAATTCAATATGTGTGTTCACTCACTTCTTGAAGAGGGCCAAGTTGTAAGTTATAGGAAAGATGTTCTACAGAAGAGAGTTCCACAGCATTATACAGTAACCAAAAAAATTATCATAACCGCTATGAGAGTTTTTCGCCAGGATGGTTTTTCTTGGAACTGGATTCTTTCTAGATCCCAATTTTCCAGTTTTTCAGAGCATTCACCATGAAATTACATGTAGGAAAGAGAAAAATCAGCAACCTACCGCCAGTGTTGATTGCGATGCCGACTAAATACGTGTTCTTTTCTGAGGAAATTCGATGTCGTCACAAGATTAGAGGAAGATTCCTAGCAGTGACTTTTCTGGAAAATGTTGTTGATTGCACAGGCCTTCCATGATAGTTTTTCCAAATCTTAATTAAGAGGCATGCTCTGTTAGTATCTTTGTCGGTGTGACTCCTCAGCAATTATAGGATGCTGACTAGAAAATGATGATATCAGAAAATAGTCTTCCGCAAACACAAGTGTTCTGTTTACGGTGGCGTGAAGCAGATCATTAATCTGCAACAGAAAAAGAATTGGCGAGAGCGTCGAGCCCAGGGGTACTTCTGCAAACACCTGAAAAGATTCACTCGTTTCACCTTCAACAACAACCAGAATCAATCTTCTGAAGAGAAATCTACTAATTCAACAACGCAATTTGTCGGACAGTCCATATGGGATTAGTTTATTCATGAAGGCTGTGTGACAAACCCTTTCGAAGGCCTTTGAGATATCAGAAGCAACGGCGGTTAATTCGATATTCTCTTCATTTATTGATGTCCATAAATGCATAACGTTTGCAAGGGGGTCACCAGTAGATCGTTTTCAACGGAAATTGTATTTTTGATCACTGATGATACCCTGTAAATCGAGATATTTTATGTGCTCATCGTTCATCACTCTTCATGAGTTTCGACCTAATGGGCAACAATTCGATTAGACGATAATTTTGGGGTAGGCAGTTCTTCAATTTCTTTGGAATCAGTTGTACTTTCGCAATATTCCAACACTCTAGAAACGTGTGTATTTCTTACGAAATCTGAAACATACGACTAAGAACAGGTGTTAACTCTGGAGCAGATTCCTGCAAAACATTTGTTGGTATTTCTTCAATACTCACTGCTTTTCTACAGTTCAGTTGTTGCAAAGCGCGCCTTACCGTACCAACTCTGAATTTTATTTGTATGTAAAACACAATTTTGCGAAAACATTTTTGCAAAGAGATCCGTTTTCGCTTAGGGTGATGGTGCAATACAACAGTTATTCCTAATCAAAGACGAGAAAGATGACTTGCAAAAGTTGTTGCTGACTGCCTTCGCCATTGACCAGAACTGACGAGTTCCACTGGTCTGATCCAAGAGTCTATTGCTCATTCTTCAATTCATTCTTCACAAGCTCGAACACCTTGGTATCCGTGGCAATCTTCTTTCGTTGATAAAGGCATTTATCTCCAACCGCAATTTTCGCGTGAGAGTGGGAAAAACGCTATCTTCTCAACAGTCAGTTTCCAGTGGGGTACCACAAGGATGAGTCTTCGGCCCTCTTCTATTTCTTTTTTTCACCTCTGACATACCATCAATAGTAAAATCTAAGTGTTCACTCTTTGCAGATGACACCAAAATGTACTTCGACTCACTCTCGAGCGCCGCTGCCCTTCGACGTGACCTCAACTCTATACTCAAGTGGTCGGGAGATTGGCTCCTGCCACTTAACCACTCTAAGTGTCGAGTCTTCCACATGGGCAAAAACAACCCACGTCATTCATATAGTATTTCTGGCCAAAACATCAGCACTACTAAGGTCTATTCAGATCTGAGAGAACTTGTTTCCGATGACCTAACTTGGACGGAACATATAAATCAATCGTCCTTCAAGGCGAAGAAAATAATCTATATGATTCAAAGGTCGTTGTCTGTCTGCGATCTCGCTACTTGCAGTACTTTATACAAAACTTACATTCGCCCTATAGTAGAGTTCAAGGTTTTCGCTTCATTCTTTGTTGAGTTACAAACATTCTTATTAGCTCTGTATTTAACAGTGACAAACTTTTTTGACAGATTTTTGTGAACCAAGGTTTTGTGCGGATGTTTTGATCGTGGAGTTTCAAATTTGGAGGTCCATGCCTACAAGAATAACTTCAGTGACAGCTCAGTACACACACTGATGTCAGGATCTGAAATACAGACGTCAATAAAGGGAAAAAATAGGAAAATCTCGCGTAGCTCCTATTAGCTGAATCGGTTGTAATACTATATCTTCCTGAAAGGCGATGGATCTTTAGTGCATGGCTGCACGAATTTTTCAGCAGCAGAAACGAGGTTCTCGAAGAAGCCTAAGGGTGCTGATACCGGAAGTTATCTTGATCTGAAACAAAAGATGAGGAGTATGGGGAAAATAGATAATTTTGTCAGGAATTCTTGTTGGCTCATCGAAAAGTTGACTCAAATTGGAGCTCATCGCAAAGTGGATGTTGTGAACGTTGAAGTCTCCCATTATGATCACTTTAGCTGACGGATGCTGCATTCGTATCATATTCACTTGTCGCCTAGTTACTGAGACAATCTAGGGTAGTTGTTTTCATTACTGGATCTATACAGACAACACAGAAACAAGGTTTTTGTCATATAAACAAATTTTGAACCATGCCAAGTTGAAAGCGTCATCCTCCAACGTATTATCTCTTTGAAATGCGATATTCGATCACATAGCCCTCTCATAAAGCGATGCCTTGAGTGCAATTCATAGCCATTGAAACTGAGATAAGTTGTATTTGTTGCTGGCATTATTTGAGTAAGAGCCAGGCCATGAGGTCATGAGGTTGTGTGTCTTGTACTGCACTCACATTCATGTTGGTGTATCCTAGTCCTCTTATGTACGACTTGGCTTTTCTTATAAGGCTCTAGGGCACTCCATGCGACCGTCAGGGAACCGTTGCTAGACGTGTTTCCGTAATAAGCACCACGAGCCAGTGCCGCTAGGATATCCGACTGAGAAGAGGGTTTACCTAAGGAAAATTTTGTCATGTTTCATTTAAAAATCCTTACAAGGGTCAAAATAACTTCAGAATGTCTTGGTTGAAACCAAGGTATTCTGTTTAATATTGGACAATGTGACACAGAGAAAATCCGCTCTTCTGATGTCTGAGAAGCGCGTTGAACTCTGGAAGCAAAGTCACAAAGTGTGTCATAATCAAATCGCCATGAAGACTGTTGGGCAAGAAATCCTATTACTCTTCAATGAAGAAATAAATGAGTTTGAGTCAAAATGAATTGTCTTCGAAGATTATCAAAGAGAGTCAGAAATCTAATGGCTGTAACTGGGAAAGTGAAACTTCTTGAAACATGAATAAGTAAATTATTATTTCGACGCGAGACCGAAAAAAACAAGTTTCTTGAAAACTCTCATCAGCAAACTGTCCAACTAGCAAACCACGTACTTCACTCTTTAAAAAATTTTTTGCTTGCAGAGATAGTATGTTCCACTTCCAACGAACATCTTTTAAGTTGAGAAAAAAGAAAAAAGGACCCAAATTCTAGAATTACATCGGTTTCACAATCTTAGGGGAGCAAGCCAACCAATTAATGATTCGCCTAGTTAGCTTTCCCATTCTCTGGCATATTTCTAGCTTCTATAAAAAATAAAGAGAAAGAGGTGTGATGACAGATATTGAAACAACCGAGTTGCTGAATTAATGAACTGGCGATGTGATTCCTCGTATTTAAATTTTGAATTTATCAGATCAAATGGCATGTTTTCCTAATGAAAAAGCCATATTTACAAATCAGTATTGATCATTAATAGTTATTAGTAGTTAAATTATCATTAAGATAGACATTTTGGAAATTCGAGAAATAGAGAATACAAAAGATGACTATATCGCAGGTTATTTTTTCTTCTCTGTTTCATATAAATATTTCCAACAGACACCATGACCACTCCTAAGTGTTATGTGACACAAACTGGTTATAATTTTAATGGTTTAACATTAACAATATCGATTCCAGTTCCACTGATGCTGTAATCCTGGTAATTTGGAAACATAAATTCTAGTCAAGCAATTAAAGAAACGTTTTTAAATTTTAGATGAAATATTCCGCTCACAATCTGAAATAAATTATAATCTCTCAATGATTCATTCCATAAATTCATTTTTTTCAGTGGCTGTGTGGTATACCGCGTCATCCTTTTTTTTATGCGCGCTTCCCAGGAATAAGCGAATCTGTTACACCACATGAGTGGGCGCCTGGGAAGAATTGAGGTGTCTGTTTACTCGCTTCTTGAGGAGGGGCCAAATTGTAGGATGTTGGGAAGATGTTGGACGGAACCGAGTTCCACAGCTCACCGACCGTGTAAACGAAGGAATTCTTATAGAGGGAGGTTCGAGGGGCCACTAAATGTACCGCCATATGATGAGAACTCCTTGCTAGCCTAGTGTTGCGGCAAAAACAGGAGTCTTCCCAGAATAAGGTATTGCAGCTCCTTGGAGCGTCTTCCGTAGAAGTATCTGTAAAACAGAGAAAGGTCAGCAACTTGTCTTCTGAGAGCCAGCGGTTAGAGATTGTAACGTGCTAAATTCACGTCACAACAATTTGAATTAAAACACCTGATTGCAGTCAACCGCTCCATCTGTGTCACGCCACTGGCTAACAGTCTGATGCGCATAATCAGGCTATCGGATGGCATGCTTATCGGCTTCCGAATCTTCTCCAGGCTTCCTTTCTGCCGCAGACCTTTGAACTAATCAGTCGTTCTTGAAAATCTTCTTAAATTGTAGTTGAAATAATTAAATTATATCAAAATTCTCTATATATCTTTATCTTGTATACTGTGTAGTGACCTATATAAAAAATATAGGGTAAGTTGAAAGTTCATTTAGCAAAACAATCAACTCGATCAAAATAATTTTTCTGAGTAGAAAACGTCAAAAGTAACTCAAAATCCAATATTCAATCATTATTTCCTTTCTTTTGTTAGTAATTTTCGTGAAATTATCATGCAAATCATGAAATTCTTTCAAATTTTCAAAATGGTTGCCAAACATCAGTAATCTTTTGTGTATAGTTTTGTTATAGCTTCCTGTTAATTTTATCTTCAAATAATGTTAGACTCACGTTATTTTGTTACTTTAAATTCCTGGTGTAGCTGGCTGTTACGTTAGAGCATATAATATCTTGGTAATATATGTTTAATTTGTGAAATTCAGTCCTAGGTGGAGACTCGTACATAGAAATTCCTAGGTGGAGACTAGTAGACAGAGATTTCTAGGTAGAGACTCATACATGGAGCTCAGAGGTTGAGATAATATAACTTCTATCTGGAGTCCAGAAATCCATATTCGAAGCTGAATTAGAAGTTTTCCCCCATATGCAGCAGTAAGAACAAGAACGTTTTGGAACTATTTCACGAAGATAAGTCTTATTGACTGTGTATAAGATATAAAGAAGCATTTGTGATATTATGTACCATAATTTATGTAATTAAATAGCTAAGTAGAACCTCATTGACTTTTCTTCCAAGATTTCTGTGACAATTATTGAATTAGAGTCTCATTGCTCATTGTTTTCTGGGCTTAACCAGTAAAAGTTAATTTTGTTACAAGATCGCGGGTGATCTCCGGGTGGTCAATGAGGCGCATAGCCAATTTTTACACACTAACGAACATCTGCAACGATTGTTTGGGATTAGATCCCCATACATGGGAACATTATTCTAAAGCAGGTTGAATCTGCGTCTCATATAGTAGCAACAGCTGAGATGACGTAAAGTATCGCTTGGCTCTGAAAACAAAGCTAAGTTTAGGTGATGTAGACTTAGCTATTGCTGATATATGCTCATGTCAGTAAAACCCGTTATTCCGAAAATATCCATCGAATCTTTGGATGCAATTTGTTGGCCTTGCATCGTTAAAGAAGGTTCTCCATCAGGAACCTTTCTAAAACACGTAGTTGCTTGCGTCTTGCTCGCCGTGAAGCTCAACAAGTTCAACTGACCCCACTCCTATATGCTCTGTAAGTCAGAGTTTAAGTTCTTCATTTTTTGGAATTTTTTACGCTGATATTCCGCAGCTGTACATCAATGAAACAAATGAGCACAAGTTAACAGCGTTGATAATCGGAAGAGCAAAGTCACCAATATGTTTTATTGAAAATTTCAATAATCCTCTCGTCTACAAAAATACTGAAGAATGCATAGATGATAAATAAAATTTTGAAAAACTGTTTTTTTTTTAGTTTTAGCGTCATACCTAGAAGAGGAGGGATACTAATGACTGACAGGCTTCCACATCCTACTTACAAAGAGTTTACACTCATTTTGTAGGAAAAATATGAGGATATACAGCACCTGGGCAAATTTCATTCGAATGGGCAAATTTCTTATAACTACCTTATGAATGAGTGGGTTACTTTTGAGGTGAAAACCTCATTTTTCCGATTATTTTGTATCCAAGTATTCATTGCTTTCTTCCTTGTAGCTCAATTATTACTTTTGAAATGAAACCCTCATTTTTCCGATTATTTTGTATCCAAGTATTCATTGCTTTCTTTCTTGTAGCTCAATTTTCAAATTAGCAATGTTTTCAGGGGGATTGTTTGGATATCTTCATTTTTATTTCAAACTGTATTGATAATATCTCCTCAACTTTTGAAGCATTGAATGAAAGAGTAGATGTACTGAACTGCGAATTCTCTGACCATAAAGCACAGCGGATTTCAGTGGAGTTTCCGGGTGAGATACGTAATCCAAATGTAGATACTACAGTTTAAAGGCCTTTGACTGAGAAGGGATTTAGTAGCTTTCATTACATTTTAGAAAACTGTAACTGGTATTTCATAAGGTCCAATAGCGTAGGATCCAATGAGGCCTACAATGTTTTCCATCAGAATTTTGTTGACGCATTTAGAACAGCGCTTCCTGAGGTAAAGTCGTACGTGCAAATTTGATCGATGCTCATTGGTATAATGATCAACTAAGAAATATGAGACCTCATCTCTCACTTCTTAACGATCTTTTCGAGCGTTATCGTACTGATGAGCTCAAATATATATACGTAACAGTTTTAAGAGTTCTGTGACATCTACACCAAACATCCAATAGTTCGACAAATTCACACCAATCACTTCCTCCATTATGCCATCACCACCAATCCTGAAATGTTCTCTACACGGATGCAAGAACCCTTGTCTGGGTACCTTCACACGTAAACATTCGCGGTAACGTAGCATGTGATAAGGCTGCCAAAGAGGATTCCACTGAGTACCCGAATGAAATGAAAATACAGCTTTATCGAGATTTATAATCAGCACTGCAAATACAAATTCACGAAAATTGTAAACAGCAATGGAACAGATCCAACTGCCACCTTCGACCATATACCAGACAACAGAACCATTTCCGCTTTTATGATTAAATAGAAGAACTGCCGTCGCCATCAAGAGGCTTAGAATTGGACACACCCACCTCACCCACGGATACCTTATGGCCGCCGAAAATCCACCCATCTGTCAACACTGCCAAAACTGTCAACTTACTACCACACATATATTGACAATCTGTCCATTCTCCGAAAATTCCCCCAATCATACCAAACTCAAGAGGACACTCCGTGAAATTTTATGCTCCACCAGTGGAACATCTAAATTAGCATCATTTTTAAGAATAACAAACCTTATTAATGTTATTTAACTGATTTCCCATATTGTTAATTTCTGTTTAATGTTTGTTCACGTGTCAATGGCCATTGCGATGTCGAGGCACGTTAATTAAATAAATAAATAAAATAAATTCGAACAGAATATGCAATTTTTCAGAAAGTTGCTCGGAATTCCTCTTTGCCCTTCGTATGTATGTACACAAACTGAAGATGTCAAAACGTATGGATAAACGTATTTACTTCCTAAATAATATTAAAGAATAGGTAAATGTGTGCTTTTACTTCACTCATCATACGGCCATGGATTTTTCGAATTCACATTATCCCAAGTCTACTGTATGATGCTGTCGATACTAATGATTAGAGAGATACGTTTATATAATTGAAAACATACGGTCCCACTCATATGCGGAAACAAGCAGTTAAAGAATGTCACTCCATGCCAAGTGGTGCTACTTATCTGAATTTTTTCTCAAAGTTTATTTCTCCGGCGTAACACGAAAAAATCGCCCGTCAACTCGTGGCTAATGAACAACTGGATGATAACAGTTTAACAGCAATCAATTCAATGAAATCTGAAATATGTTAATTGGTATCAAGAGCGGTAAACACTTTCTTTCCCAATCAGTCCCGAGTTTTTTTCCTCTGCGCGAATTCCAGGAATAGTCTACATGAATATTCCGATGCAACCGTTGAATTCAATTACAGAATTCGTCGATAGCGGAATGTTCGAGATTGTTGGCTACCGTAGAAGTCACTTTGTTGTGTGTGAATGTTAAAAATTCACTTATTCGAGTCTGGCATGGTCACAAGTGTACTGAATTCCAGAGAATGATTCAGAATCTTCTGAGTAAATTGTATGACGAAACAAAAAACAGCATTCTGAAAGAAACGAGCTGAATTACGTAGAACTCCAATGGAGCTTTGCGTAATAGCATTTAGTGTCATTTTAAATCTAGACTATTTATCTTAGCTGATAAGAAAATAGTTCTTCGACTTCTTTCAAATCTGAGTTTCTTTTTTTTTGTATTGAACATAGAATTTCGTGTGCCGAATCGCTGTAAATGTTACAGAAGGCTCACGGTGAATCGACTATATCGAAAACACGTTCATATAAGTAGTACAGTGCATTCAACAGCGGCGGATATGGAGTGAAAGATATCATCCCTTAAGTGAAGGAAATGGTAATTGAAAATCGTCATTTAAGTTTGAGAGAGATATGCAATGAACTTTTTGTATCTCCAGAATCAATGCGTACAATTTTAAACGATTGTTTCGGCATGAAACGTGTTACTGCTCCACCAGTGCCAAAAGACCTGAATTTTCTTCAAAAATTGATTCGTTTAAAGGTCGCTGAAGACTGAAGACTGAACCCCATTTTGGCCACTATATCCCTCTGTGTCCCTACTTCTTCAACGAGAGCAATTATTCGACCCCTCTGCACATTGGACAATCCAACGTAAGGCATTTTCAATTATGATTATAGGCTTTTTTAAATTTTGAAATTCACAGTTTCAAATCTCAGTGACAACTGAGTACTATATAACGAACATGTGGTGATACTTCCACATTTCTTATCATACTATCCCGTTTTTTTACAACAAAAAACTTCATTCTTCACAAATAGTTAAAGATCCATGGTTAAAAACGATCAATAATGTGAAATACCGAGTAATTCCATATAAATTTGGATGTGTATATATCTTTTCCGCTATTCTACCTCTTACTGTTAAAAATACTGTGTAAAAACATATTCAATGTGACGCCACTGACCACCCCCTACCCTTGCGCTTCTGTAAATACGGCCCCAATAGCCTCTAACAACTACCTGACTACTCATTGGCATAAGAAACTATTGTAAGACCAGTCGCTAAAATTTCTTGTAATTCTTTCGATAATAAAATACAAAATATCACAAGAAAATATTCCTTTTCTTGAATTGAACAACCTTAAAATAATTAACAGTTACTGTTGATTTGGACGAATACCGTATTTTCTAATCAAAGATTCCGGAATGATAAAAAAGGAACGGATGTCCAATCTCAACTCGTGAAACAATGTTAATTCATCAAAAATTCGCATTTAAATTGAGAGCGTTGAGAAAAATATATGGTGAAGAAATTTCTCATTAAGGGTAATAAAGTTGTGACAATTTCTAGGAAAACCTCTTTTACATTCGCGAAGATAAACTAATCCATCTCAAAGAAACGTTTACATGCTCGTGATTGGTACGGAATAAGGATAAGTTGTTTATAAGTATGGAAATATGCATTATTCATAATATGAGGATGCTAAAAGCGAATCCTTCAACAGACAACAGAATATGATTTCAATCTGTATAAACCAACGTGCTCTACCTTCCTAACTGACAACTTAAGCAACTGAGTGATGATTTCAATGATCTGAGTTGTCAAATTGAGAGCGTCAAACCTACTCATGCATTCTACGCGATATTTTCATTCACAGAACAACCTCTTGAATCAACATGAAACGTCAAGACTCTCGACGAGTTCACATATGGTCTAAGTTGAGAAAGACAAGCTCTTACTTGCATCAAGTACAAAAACATGTCCATTGTTCTTACTTTTCGAGATTAATTACTGAGATCTCTGATGAAAACGTTATCAACTGTAGATAAAATTGAATACTTCAACACTACCATTTTACGTTGCAATTAACTCAAGTCACCACCTGTCAGTTGATTCTAAGGTACATTCCGTTACCATTTTATGTAGATGTATTTCTCAGTGGTATTTTTGATTACTTACGAGGAAAATTGTGAGGCGTTCGAGATCTGTGGCGAATCCATTAAAAACAGTGAAACTAGGTTCGAGGATGCAATGGCATTTGCTGCAGAGAATTTCGTAAAATTGACAACCGAGGTAAGGCATCTTAATATTTTACTTTACTTCACTAATTGCCGACAAGCAACAAATTATTCACGACAAAGTGAAAATTATTAATCTCCTTAATCTTCGTCTAGAAGTTATTGATGAAAAAACAAACACTCTCCTTTACAATAATGATAATCTTGTAGTTGTAAACACCAAACCTCAAAAATAAAATATCCGATAAGGAATCGAAGAACAATAATATCCACCAGCTGCAGCTCTTGTTTCATTGGACAAGCAGAAGATAAAAACGAAGAAAGTTACGGGTGGTTCCACGGTATGCTCTCAACCAGTTGGCAACTCTGTACGCCAGGATATGTCAAAGTGATCGAACAATCACAGTGACAATTCAACGCAGCCACCGAATCAGAAAGAAAATGACGGAGATTGGCTTACTGTCCAAACAAAAACAAAAAGCAAGCTTCGCTCCAACAAATTCGAAAAAAATAATCGATGGAGTATAACTGGTTCATTCCAAAATGAAACAGTCAAGGCCACTCAGAAGAAAATTCACTTGTTTGCGTTTAGGTTAGCACCGGATACAAAGTCAGACGATCTTGCAGCGATGATACAGGTCAACATGTGAGGCTGTTCCATTTAATATCCTGACAGCTATAATTCGTTCAAGATAGCAATCAACCAAGACAGCTTTGATAGGGCTAAAGATGTTAATGTCTGGCCAAAGAGAGCCCTCATCAGGAAACTTTTTCACAAGTCCTCGAAGAAACAGAATTCGGATTACTTGACAGTAATGAACATATAATCCAGTCCATTGACAAGAAGAAATCGCATTTCTCAGTTCTTCATCTGAACCTACAGGGCCTGGGATCTAAAACAAATGCTCTTGAAATATTCCTGCAGGATAACAACTCACCAGATATTGTATGCTTCACCGAGCACTTTCTGAGGGATTCATTCGGCGGTGAGCTTTTACTTGATGGGTGGCATACAGCTGCCTCTTTCGCTCGCAGTAATTTAAACAAGGTCGAGTTTCGATCCACTGCAAGGACAGTGATTTCACAGTTCTTGACAAAATTAGGAATTTCAGCATAGTAATTCATTGCGAATACATCTGAATACCTTAGATTTAGTGATTTTATCCTTTTATCGCTCGCCCTCTGGTGATTTTGACCTTTTTTATTCATTTGAATTTGGGAGGCTTTTACTTCGTAAAATTCCATTATCAATAATAAAAAACAAGTACTGTATTTTACGGAATTTTACTTAATTATTGCGATTCGTAACGCGTTTCACTACACCGTAGCTTCTTCAGACGAATAATGTACAGAAAATAAGAATGAGAATATTAATATAAATGTTCTTGAGTAATTAAAAGCTTATTGGGTTGCTTCTTCTTAAGTGGTTATTTATGACAGGTATATCCAATAAAATTAAGGAATAGATTACTTCCCGAAGAGATTCAATAGAGGTGAAGGGCTTAAATCGACTTGTTCATTGATGAGTCTACCTGAGTGTTTGTATTTATTGATTTCTAAAGTTTCATAAAGATCGACCTTCCAATATTTTATTATCTGTATGCAAAATTTCTAACTGTGGGTCGAAAAAGTGATTATTTTCTAAGGGATGATTCGTGTAATTTGAATCTGATTCTTTATTTGAAAAACTGCGTTTATGTTCCGATATTCTAATATTACAATTTCTATGTGTTCTACCAATGTAGAAATTATTACAGTCATTGCAATTCAATCTAGAAACACCTGATTTATTGTTTTTACCTGGTTTGGTTTTATTATTTTTGAATATTTGCCTAAATTATTATTAGTTTGGAAAGCTATGTTGAAATTATTGCTACAAAAGAATGATTTCAGTTTCTCACTTGTTATGCCAACGTAGGTTAAGGTGTTGAATTTTGTTTTAATTTATCGACAGGGTAAACTTCATTCAATGCGATTCAACTTTGTTTCTTATTTAAACTTTATCTATTAGTTTGGGTTTGTAACTATTCTTTTTGGCTATTTGTTTAATCAAATTTAATTCTTTGTTGAAATTTTCTGGTAATAACGGAATGTTAATCAATCTATGAATAAAACTATTGAATGCTGATATTTTATGTTGATACGGATGACACGACGAGTTATGTATTATAATATCTGTATGTGACGGCTTATGGTAAATTGCGAAAACATGTTTTCCATTTTTATTCGAAATTGTTACGTCCAAGAAATTTATCGAATTTTCTTTCTATTTCGGTTGTGAATCAAATTTTTGGATGTAATGAATTTATATGATTTTCGAAAATTTTAACTGTCCATCTGTTCCTGTGAAGCAAATAATGATATCGTCTACATAGCGATACCAGTATAAACAATATTTACTGAATGGATGATTCTGAATTAATTTCTCTAAATTATTCATGAATATTTCTGCTAAAAAGGACTTACCGGATTGCCCATAATCAAGCCGTCTTAAATAGTATAATATTTGTTATTGAAATGGAGATAATTTTGATCTAAACAAATTTGTAATAATGAAAGAATATCTGATTTAATGATAGTATTGACATGATTCTTTTCTAATAATTCTTCAACTAAGTAATACGTATCTTTCGGAGGAATGTTGGAAAATAGATTCTTAACATCGAAAGAAATGAGTTTGGAATTAGGTGGTATAAAGGTATCTTTGATATTGGCAATTAGTTCGTATGAATTTTTGACCGAAAATTTAGATTTAAAATTGCAATGTTTTATTAGTAAGTCGTTGAGGAATTTTGAAAGTTTGAAAGTAGGTGCCGTTAAATAAGAAACAACAGGTCTAATAGGGTAATAAAGTTTATGAAGTTTTATCAACGAATGTAATTCGGGGGATTGTGGATTGGAGTTAATGAGTTTATATTTTTCGTGGTCTGTAATTAATGATTTTGCTGTCGAAAATATGTTTTTAACAACTTTCCGAAATTTTGCGGTAGGATCCTTAGTTGATATTATATGTTAAGAATTCTTCAGTTTTAGAAATATAATCGGTTTTACTAATCGCGATGACGGTGTTACCTTTATCTGCTTTAGTGAATACTAAATCGTTCTTGGTACTATTTTCAGGAATTGTTTTAATTATCTTATAATTGGAATTGCAATGAGGTGATAATTTCGAAAAGTCTTCTTTGATGATGTTTGCTGTTTGATGTTTGGCTAAAATATTATCTTTGGAGTTTTTGAGAATGATTTCGGAGTCTATGCCTAGCTGTTCAAAATTAGTTTTATTATGTTTTGGATGTATATTATGTTTGAATCCTTTTTCTAATAGATCTTTTTGTGGTTGTGTAAAATCGGTATTAGTTAAATTAGTGAATCTGTCAAAAATTTATGGTCTGAAAATTTATCAGTTGAAGGTTTGGGTGGAAAAGTTTTGAATTTAAAAGAATTCAACTTTTTCTGTTGTTGCTGAAACTTTTTATGAATTAAAACTTTTATTGGGGTTATTGAGAAGATTTTACCATTGTTGAATTTGTCTTGTAAAACAGAGATATGTGGCTACTCTAATGTTTTATTTAATGTACCTGATAGGAAGTCTGGGGTATTGTGTGACTTATTAAATTCTTTTGGTTTTCGTCAGACTATTACTGAGTCCCACTAGAGGGACATACTGCATTGACATCATTTTAATTAATTTCTTTCTCTTGAATGAGCATGCACAAACTTTGAGTTGGGATTTTTCAGATCATATGGCACAGATGCTAAGCATGGAATGGCCATGTAGAACGGTTGAATATACATCTAGGTTGTGCAGACCGATGACTGAGAAGGGTCTCAACATATTGCATTTATACTGGGTGGAATGAGTTGGGAATTTATCAGAAATCCTACTATTCAGGTTAACGATGCTTTCAACACGTTCTATCAGATCTTTGTTGACCTATGTCTTATTGCAATCCCGGAAAGAGAGGTAGGGAATTTCAGCTCTTACCCCAAGGTTGATTGGTACAATGAGGAGGTCAGGGACATCAAGAACCATCTCGATTTAACCAATGAGCTGTACGATCGCTATAAAACAAAAGATCTCAAGCTTTTGAGCAATCAGACCAGACTGCGTTATAAGTTGGAGATGGATAGGGCTAAAAGAAAAGCATATGACAAAACTATATTGAACTTTTCTAACAGCAAAAAACTATATGGGATATTATAAATTTGAAAATGAAGCCGACAAAAGTCCTAATTACTCTGCTATCAGCTCCAAAGCCTTCAGCAAATATTTCAACTCAATTCCAATAAATAAAGCAAATAATATACTAAAACAACAAGAAAATTTCACTGAATTATTTGTAAAAACTATTCCTCCAAATTCAAATTTCACCTTCAGATCTGTCGGTTCGTAAAGGTTAGAGATGCTACTATCTCACTCAGAAATAGCAAATCTAAGGATGCTTATGAACTTACAACCGAAATTCTGAAGAGAAACATCAGCAGTATTATCGAACCACTAAAATTTCTTATTAACAGATGTATAAATGGTGGAATCTATCCGGACTGTTTAAAATTAGCTAGAATTGTACCTATACTCAAGAAAGGTGATCCCACGGATGTTAGTAACTATAGGCCAATATCTAAAACTGTACCTATACTCAAGAAAGGTGATCCCACGGACGTTAGTAACTATATGCCAATATCACTCGTGCCTGTCTTCTGCTGATTTACAATCAAATAGTTTCGTATTTTGAGGAAAATTGCCTGTTTTCTGAGTGCCAGTTCAGTTTTCAGTAGGAAACGCAGTACTCAAGATGCTATAAATGCTTTTGTGTTTGACACGGTTAGATGCTTTGAGTCGGGTTTATACTCGATTTCTCTATTTTTAGACATATCCAAGGCTTTCGACTGTGTCCCTCATGAAGCTCTTCTTGATAAGATGAGTTGGTATGGTTTTGGTGGGGTCGCCAAGCAGCTTATTGAATCCTCTTATCCAACCGATGTCGGTCAGTGTTTGTGAATAACACGTGGTCCAACAGGGACACTATCTCAATCGGAGTTCCTCAAGGTTCCATTATGGGTTCTTTACTTTTCTTAATATATCAATGACTTTCCTGGCTATCTGACTGATGTCCAGATTGTTCTGTACGCTGACGATTCCACCATGACTGTTTCCAATAGGAGTTTCAATGAGGCGAAGGAGCTGTGCGGGAGGGCGCAGTCGAATGCTCTGAGGTGGTTTCCAGGAAACGGGTTGTGCATGAATGAAGGCAAAACAGAGAGGGTGGTGATCACTATGAGACATGTGAATCTCTCCAGTGTAAGATTCCTGGGTGTTCACCTCGATTCGCGTCTTGTATGGTCTGTCCTTGTGGATCATCTTGCTGAAAAAATTGAGCAGAAACATCTTTGTTCTGAGGCAATTGTCTTTGCTTGCGTCTCCCAATGTTATGAAGTCTGCTCACTATGCTCTTTGTGAGTCTCATATTAGATATGGGCTACTTGCATGGGGTTCTTCCAGCGAGATCGATCGTATTCTTAGATTGCAGAGACGAGCAATGAGAATAGTTGAGGGATCACGGTATAGGGATTGTCGTATGAACACTTTCAGTAGCAAGAACATTCTTACTTTGCCAACCTTACTCATTCCTGAATGTTTGTTGCATGATCATGTAGATCTGAATGATTCTCAATTAAACAGTGATTTAAACACATAAGATACTACAGGAAAGAATTGTATTCATGCACCTTTCTACAGATTACGCAAGTCACAGAATGGCCCAAATTTCCTATCTATCAAACTGTATAATGTAGTGATGAGGGACTTATAATTAGAAACCCCTTAAGCCTTCTTTTAGCAGAAATCTTCATGGATAACATAGAAAAACTATTCATGAACACCCGCTTAGTAAACATTTCCTATATTGGTATCGATATGTCGATGACATTATTGTGTGTTTCACAGGAACAAACAGACAGTTCACTGTATTCGAAAATTTCATCAACAACCTGAACCCAAAATTGAATTCACTTCTGAAATAGAACAGAACAATTCGATCAATTTCCTAGACCTAACAATAACTAGGTCAAAAAATAAACACCAGTTTTCAATTTATCATAAGCCTTCTCATAGAGATCTCACAATTCATTATACATCGGCACATCCTTACCAACATAAAGTTGCAGCATTTAACAGCTATATACATAGACTCTTGAACACGCCGATGTCTGATGATAATTATTTCAAAGAATTGAATTTGATAAAACAGATCGCAATAAATAATGATTATGATGCAAATTTAGTTAGCAGCATACTACATAAGAAAAAACAAAAATTAGCTTTACAACATATATATCCAATCGGTGAACACCAAGACAAGAAATTCAATAGTTTAACATATATAGGCAATATTAGCAATAATGTGAAATCTCTTCTTAAAAATTCAAATTGAAATATAGCGTTCAAAACATCAACAAATTTAGGTTCATTAATCAGTAATTATAAATCTCCAATTAATAAAGAAAATAAATATAGATTGGATTGTGCAGATTGCAATAGTTTTTATATAGGTAGAACAGGAAGAAATTTTAATGTTAGAATCTCTAAACATAAACGCTGTTTCATCAATGGAAAACCGATTCAAATTATTCAAATCATCTTAGAGAAAATGGTCACTCTTTCAATTCAGAATTTAAATTCCTACATTCTGAGAAGAGAGGTATAAAACTCAACCTTCTGGAAGCACTTGAAATTAACAAATTTAGGAATTCACCGGATATTCTAAATGATCAGGTAGACATAAATAACTCACCTTATTGAATTTATTTCCTAAACATTAGTTCAAGTACGGATATCTCTGAGTGGATTGCCTCTTTAGTATATATATATATATATATATATATATATATATATATATATATATATATATATATATATATATATATATATATATATATATATATATATATATATATATATATATATATATATATATATATATATATATACTATATATATCTAGTATATCATTCATTCTTGATAAAAATACTGTGTATCGAAACGCGTCGAGCATTTAATAATATATTTCAGTAGAAATCATCGTTTACTTGTATTTGTGTATAATATACTACCGATTTGTGTTCGAACCATGATATTGAAAGAATTCAAGCTGTTCATAATGAAAATTTCAAAACAAATGTTCATTACGATGTCAATTCGTATTTTGAAATGAACTTTGATATGTACGTCAAGTTAATTTCTCGTTAGCTTTTTTCATATTAACTTGTATGTATTTTACATTTGTGTACACAAATATTGTGAAATACCAATAAATTTTGATTGATTGATTGAGGATATATTGACATCTAGTTGTCTAGATGAAGTAGATAATGAGATATCATAACAACTGAAACATTGCTAGGAAATGAAAAAGCTGCATTCATTTGATATACCCAATTATTGAACGATATTTACTCTCGGTATTCAAATACAAGAAAGAAACCTACTTGTCAATCCGAAAGACTCATTAAATTGAAAAAATGCCGTCAAACAACTAGCAACTAAATATAATGACGCCGCAAGAGAACTCTCAAATGACCGAAAACCATAAAATTAATTCGACTATAATGTCAACTTCAATATTCATCAGACTCAGTGACAATCCGCTCCCACGCCAATAGGCTAGAATGATTCTTGTGCAATCACATCATCGAAAGTAATCTCGAATAGATGACAGGATTAATACAATTTGATTTTTCCAAGACAATCAAATTTTCAGTTTCATTCCGTCTATACAGGGTGCTTCAACGAAAACTAAACAGAGGCTATATCTACCAAGATATTCATTTCTGATCAAAACGCAAAAACAGGTCAATTTTTGTTTCAAGGACATCTTTCGGGGTACAATACTTGCCGGAAATATCAACCCCCTAAGCGGGGGTTGCAATCCTTGAACATTTTGAATAGGGAGGATGGGTCCAGTGATGACTCAAAAGAAAGGTGGTATCTTTGTATACCTTGCCTTGAACGAATTTCCATTTTCAATTGAAAACTGTAAAAGATACAGGGTGAGCAACTGAAAGATAGGAAGACTATTTCCCTGAGAATATTCAACTTTCAGTGAGGTAAAATGGAACAGTCCCATGCTGATCAATGGCAGTCATCATCAAGTACCACCCTCATCTCGAATTTCAACTCCTGGAGCAGGAGTGACAACCCTTGAAAATTTGGAACAGGGTAGATGGGTCGAGTGATAACTCGAAAGAAAGGTATTATCTTTGTCTGCATTCCCGTGAAAGAATTCTCATTTTGATTGAAAACTGTAGAAGATACAGAGTGAGCTACTAAAAAATAGGGGAGACCATCTATTGCCCTGAGCTATTCAAGTATTAGTGCAAAAAATGAAACAGATTCATTCCAGATCAAAGGCTGTCATCTTTGATCTAAATGAATCTATTCCAGTTTTTTGCACTAATACTCCAATAGTCTCGGGGCGATAGTCTTCTCTATTTTTCAGTGGCTCACTCTGTATCTTCTACAGTTTTCAATCAAAAATGTAAATTCTTTCATGGGAATGCAGACAAAGATAATACATTTTTTCGAGTTATCACTCGAGATATGAGATATTCCACTTCAAACAGCACGCACAGCCTTCGAGGGAAAACCCTGTTCTTCTGATTGTCGATGGAAATGGGAGCCGTAAATAATTGGTAGTGATAGAGTTGGCTGGTACTTATCACATCCTTATGCTCAGCACACCACCACACGCAACTCACAAAGTTCAACCGTTAGACGGGGTATTTTTCATGCCGTTCAAGTCTGCATTCAGTTCAGCGAGTGCCATGTGGATGGGACAAAACCCAGGAGCGAGAATTTCAGACTATGACATCGCTTTCCTTTTCAATTCGGCTTTCACTAAGGCAGCTAGACTAGAAATAGCCCAAAATGGGTTCAAATGCATCCATTCAATAGGGAGATTTGTACTGATTTGGATTTTTTGTCATCATCAATGACCAAAACAGGAACTAGTTTTGGATGAGACTCCTGAGCAGCCATCAACCAGCATAAAATCAAAATTATCCAAAAGTTTCAATCCGCAGCCATCCACTAGCGGCATCTAACAGCCATCAACTATTTCTACCAAGCAACCATCCACCAATTGCGCCCAGCAGTCGACCACTACTCAGGCATCACAACCACAACAAGTGGCAGCACGCAGCCACCTACTGCGAAAAATAGTGCAGAGCTAGTTTCATCTCCTAGTTTGAATGCATTGCTTCAAAAATTGTCCCCTCTCCCTAACGCCTCAAGGAAGCGTCTTGCAGCCTATTCTCGAAAAATCCAAAAAAGTGAGATTTTGACATCCTCTCCATTTAAAGATGCACTGGTAGCAAACAAGGCTATAGGCAATAAATCCAAGGATGCAACTGATAGAACAAAAAAGCAGCAATCAGTCAAATGAGATCGAGAAAGAATATCCAGAGTTTAACTGGGGAAGAAACAAATCATGATACAGAATGTATCATTTGTGTGGAAACCTTCGATGAAGACTGGATTCAGTGTCAAGTGCAAAAAATTGGCTCATGAAGAATGTGTGGACATTGATCCATCGTCATCTTTCTATCATTGTGATGTTTGCAAATCGACATAGTCATATTTTTTGTGTCCCCCCAGAAATGATTGTAATAAATATTAGACAGTGCCTTCTAAACTTCATTACAGTTATAAAAATGAGAATTTTCATTTCTTATTTCATTAGAATTGAGAGGAATATGTTTTGTTCATTATATAGATTGAAATTAGATCTTTTTTTCTTGGAGTTTTTTTTGCAATCCTGAGTTTTACTTAAGTGGCTGGGGCTACCCGACTCTCCCCTCATCATATATTTTAGTTCCATGAAGTCAAGAAAAAAAAATCAGTTTATCGTTTGTCTTCAGAAGAAAAATTTATTTGCGCATCCATGTTCAGAAAACATAACACAGCTCTACAAAGAAAATTTTTTTTATTGTTGCCCTGGATATCATCGCAAATTTTTATGTTTTCAAGTGCCCAGATTACAAATATATTCATGAAAGTTCTCAATGTGCTCGTATTTTCATGATTTTTGCATTTCTTATATTTTGAACAATTATAAGCTTGTTAGAAGTAAAATTTAATTTTCCAGTCATGATTAGGCTTCTGCGCAACTTTTTCGCGCATACAAACATCACCTGATCCCCACTCTCAGACCCCTTGCTCCACAGAACAGCTGAGATCTCAGTTATTTGACAATATTGAAGTACATATACACGTAAATCTGGATAAAGTGTCATGGATTAATATTTTGTTTCAATTACTGAATGTCCATTCTTATACATTTGTCTTCTAGTCTAAAATATGAGTTCGTCACGAAGAAAGTGTAAATATTGTAGTGATTTATTTTGTTATATTTGCGGTGTTTATATACCAAAAAAACAAAAAAGAAATATCACAGACTTTGTCAAGGAGACTTATGTTGAATATTTTGGTTTCAAAATGGACAAGTTAGGTAAACCCTGGGTTCCTAATAAAGTTTGTGAGTCCTGTGTTGAGTCTTCACGGTTGTGGAAAAAAGGTGAACGTTCTGGGTTAGACTTTGGTATTCCTATGATCTGGATGGAGCCTACGAATCATTTAGATGATTGTTACTTTTGCGTAGTAGATGTTAAAGGTTTTAATCGAAATCAAACGTGGAGATACCCAGACTTACAGTCTACGAAATGTCCGGTTCTACACAGTGAAAATCTTCCTCGGCCCATATACATTTCAAAAGTCATTCGCATGCCCTCAGAAACAATGATGTTACCAAATTCACAGAAAACGGACCATCTACTAGTGGAAGTGAATGGGAAGGTGAAACATCTACGCCAAAGTTATTTTCTCAAAATGAACTCAGTGATTTAATACGTGATCTCAATTTATCAAAACAAGGATGAGAACTATTAGCCTCAAGATTGAAAGAAAAAAAATTATTGGCACCCACAGTAACAATTACAACATACAGAACGCGAAAAAAAGAGTTATTACAATTTTTTAGTGAAAATGAAGGATTAGTGTATTGTAATGATATCGCGAAGCTGCTTATAGACATGGGTTTAAAAGAGTACAAATCTACTGAATGGCGCCTTTTTATTGATAGTTGCAAAAGAAGTTTAAAATGCGTCTTATTGCACAATGGAAATAAATTTACATCAATTCCAATTGCCCATTCAACGAAACTCAAAGAAGAATATGAAAATGTAAAATTAGTTTTAGAGAAAATTAAATACTCTGAGCATCAATGGCCAATCTGTGTGGATTTAAAAATGGTTAATTTTTTACTTGGCCAACAAAGTGAATATACAAAATACCCTTGCTTTATTTGTATGTGGGATAGTAGATCAAAGCAACTTCATTGGTAACAAGATGTTTGGCCTGTAAGAAATTCTTTAACTGTCGGTAAAGCCAACGTAATAAGGGAGCCGCTGGTGAGCAGAGACAAAATCATACTTCCACCATTACATATTAAGTTAGGTATGACTAAGCAATTTGTAAAAGCGTTGAACAAAGACGGAAATTGTTTTAATTACATTTGCAGAAAATTTCCGAAGCTTAGTATGGAAAAATTGAAAGGTGGAATATTTGATGGTCCTCAAATACGGCAATAGATGAAAGACTCAGATTTTATCAAAGTTATGACTGTTCTGGAAAGTAAAGCTTGGAAAAGTTTTGTGTTGGTTGTCGAAAATTTCCTAGGTAACCATAAAGCAGCAAATTATGAAGACATTGTGCAAAATATGCTGACAAACTTTCAGACTTTAGGAGCAAATATGAGTATTAAGTTACACTATCTCCGCAATCATCTAGATAAATTTCCGGATAATTTAGGAAATTATAGTGAGGAACAGGAGAGCGGTTTCATCAAGATCTAAAAGTGATGGAAGAAAGGTATCAAGGTCGATGGGATTGTCACATGATGGCAGATTACTGTTGGTCTTTGAAAAGAGATTGTCCCTGAAAAATTATAGAAGAAAAGCTCATAAAAGGCGTTTTATGGAAATATGAAATATATTTTCGACATTTTCCTCTTTATTTACTTCGATGTATCCGAATTTCTCAAAACATAACTGACATTATAAATATATCTGTTATTTTGTTTCTTGTTTTACGATTTTGTTATGTAAAATGAAAATAAAGATTTAAAAAGAAATCAGAGCAAATCCTACAAAATCATTGATAGTTTCACGAATTGTGTGCATAAATAGACCCAAAATCATTTTCATATCTAGGGCAACAAAACCATTGTAGACCAGTGAATTCACGTACTTACGTACTTCTTATGTTCGTTTGTTTTCTCATATGTCAGCATTCGAAATTCACCACTCTGAATTAAGACATAAAAAAACATTAAATTCATGTTTTATTCAAAAAAAACCCAATAACTATTGTGTCGGTTGATAAAAAAATTATTTTCAATCAGGAGTCATTTTGACGAATGGACACAATTTACGTATGTCAAATGAGCAACACAATCAACTATGATTATTCTTCAATATTCTTAAAGATTATATATTATTTGTTATATTATTCCTGTACATAACGATATATTCAACTTTACGATAGCAAATATCACCAACGTTGTTACAGATCGATTGGACGCTAAATAACAACATACGTAGCCATTCAAAAGGCAAGACAAATGCGTAAAATACCGATAGTGACAACAAATTGCACATATGTCGTCCAGTATCAATAAGAGCGAAGCCATTTAAATAACTTAAGGCGCTATTAGCATTATGGTCGGCTTTGCCTACTCAGCGTTTCATCATAAACCATAATTTGTTCGTAGCGTTATAACTATTTATACAAACGCAGATTCCATTATTTCAACTGGTCGTATATAAATTGCGAACTTACACAATGCCAGGCGGGCCCAAACCTGGGCTTGTGCGTTTGCATTCGTAACAATATAACGAGTACCATTTTAAGTAAGTACCGAGTCATTAGTTTTATCTCGCTATCTCTATCAAATTAAACGTGTACCGGGTGAAAAATTTCACGATACTCTAACGGCGTACGTTAGAATAATGCAATCGATTGTATGATTGCGTGGTTAAAGTTGAATTAGTGCCTAATTGTATTTCCTTCTTATTCGATTTGAATCTGTTGTTGTTAGTTATATTATTTTATATCCCGAACTGCGTTCAATATGGAATAAATGTTTTACGTTTTATGGTCATAAATAATTGATAATATTCTCAGCGAAGTAAATTACGTTGCTGCAGAAAAATCGGTAAGTAAAGATGTCAGGAATTTTATGTAATTTTGATTTTGGTTTTATATAAGTAGCGAATGGACATGCAAGAATGGCATATACTCCGAATAAAAAAATTATAAATTATCGGTTTTTCATGAAAACACGTCCTGGCTGGAGAAATTAAGTGAACATATATTTTTGAATAGGAAAACAAAATCTATTGAAAGAACAGATGTTTGTATATTAACTTAAAAACCGTCGGACAGGAGAAACCACACGTAGGTTCGATTAATGTAAAGAGAATCCTGTACAATGTCAAAACGAATAAATGTTAATAGTTTCTGAGATATCGGAAAGAAACTAAATACCTGCTTTTTCATCTGTAATTTTTTACAACATTTGCAACTCTTTTATGTATTCATATATGCTTGTGATACGTTTTTCTAGGCATCATTCCTGTAATCTATCAAGTACATTTTTAGGAACAGTATTACTATTTTTCATCTGTATAATCATGAGAAGGATTGGCAACTAAGAGTAGTCTTCAATCAATCACTATTAACTCGTAATTTCACTCCAACATATCTTGGTGTAAAGCTAGAGCATTCTTTGACTTTCGAATTTCATATTGATAAATTATGTCAGAAGTTGAAAACAAGAAACAATATACTACATAAATTCAGCAGCAGAATATTGCTGTCAGGTGTGGTTGAATAGTGCTCATGTCAATAAGATTGATTCAGTTGAACTGTTCTATGAGAGTTATAAGTGGATGTATCAGTTCAACTGCTACCCCATGGCTTATTTGTAATATAGTTCCTTCCCATATTCGCAGGAAATTAGCTCTTGAATCATCTTGGGATAAGTATCACACATTTCAAGAAGTTTTTCGATAATACACGATCTTCAAAATCCACCTAACCTCAGATTGAAATCTAGGAAACCTATTTGGTGGATTGACTTCTTGCGTTCACGGGTGAAGGCTGTTGATCTTTGGAAAACTGAATGGCAGGAAGTTGATGTTTTCAATAAAGTTCTCATAGAGGATCCTTCCAAAAGGGTTGAAGGTTTCGATATAAGTAGGAAAAATTGGTGTACATTAAATCGTCTCAAGACAGGACATGGTCGTAGTAATAGTATGTTGTTCAAATGGAATACTGTAGAAAGTCCGGCATGTGAATGTGGCGCAGCTGAAGAAACAATAAGACATTTAGACCTCGATTGTCCTTTTCACCATTTTACGGGTGGTTTTCAAGAAATTCATTTCGTTTCAGATAATTTCATTAATTAGGTAGGAAACTTCAAGTTCATTAAGAAGATTAGTTTTTAATCTTGAGGTTTTTATGAGCTACTCCCCCGAATGGTGTATGGGATGTTTCTTGTTGAAAAACAGCGGAAACAATCAGATTTTATACCGTCGACCACAACTTGTATTGATCTATTCGAAAGAAAGCTACCTATCCAACCCCGCAATTTTGCATCAAGTTTATTCAACAAGGCTGCATGCCAAACCTTATCGAAGGTTTTAGAGAAATCGAAGGCTATTGCTCTAGATTCCCCATTATTTTCCATCGTTGATGTACAAACATGAGCGACGTAGGCGAGCAGATCTCCTGTCGATCTTTGCCTACGAAAACCATACTGAATAATTACCTGCAACTCAAGATATTTAATGAGTTCGTTATATATGACTCTCTCTATCACTTGGAACAATATGGAAAGAAGTGCAACAGGGCGGTAGTTTTGGGGTAAGAACTTCTTTACTTTCTTTGGGATCGGTTGAATTCTCGCTATTTTTCAGGTGCTCGGAAAAGTCTGGCTTTCATAAGAAATCTGAAACAGATGGTTCAGAATGGGTGCCAGTGCGGGAGCGCACTTTCTCAGGACGATTGGCGGTATTTCGTCTACACCAACTGCCTTCTAGCAAATCAGCTGCTTGAGAGCCCGTCTCACAGTACGGACTCTGAACTTGATTTCTGCCACGGAAGAATTTGTAGGTGGAATTTTCGGTGGTGTTGCGTTAGATGAATCTAGCACAGAATTCTTTGAGAACCAGAGATCAAGGAGATCGGCGTTCTCTTTCGGAGATGATGCTACCATTCCGTGTCCTCTAACAAGAGGCTAATACGCAGCTTTGCAGAAATTGGTACTGACAGTCTTAGCCATAGACCAGAATTATGTAGTCCCGTTTGCCTGTTCAAGCAGTTTAGTAGTTACCTCTTCGTTGAAATTGGCCTTCGCTCTTGCAGTTGTCAGGTTGCATACGTTCCGTATTCGTACGAAGGTTGTTCTTGTTTCCTCTGTTGAATTCATCTCTCAAGACTTGAAGGCTCTGCTCTTGGCTGCAGAAGCTATTTCGCAGTCTTTGTTGAACCATGACTTCTGTGCTGTTGTCCTCTTCATGGAATGAGGGATGTAGAGATACATTCTTGCATGAATGATTTCTATATTGCTCAGTGCTGTAGTTATTCATAGTAAAAAGTAGGAAGGCATCAAAAGAATCGAAATATCAGATTCATTCCCCTCTGTAGTATCATCGAAAATATTAGGGATTAAAAAGTGCATGAGAGTCTTGTATTCATCCAACAAAATTATAACTTCATTCCCCATTCAATTTTTGGTTTGGCAAAAAAGTTACCGATTCTGTAGGAATAATTGAAAATTTAAAAATGAATGCGAAAAAGTAAGTTTTGAAAATGGCAAAATTGTGTTCGGAAAATTAGAAATGGTTTTAGAAAATAATTAAGGTTTTGAAGGAATACGAAAATTTCCCAAGCAGATTTCAACTTGGTATTAAAACCTGCTCCAATCACCTCCGTAAATGTTGAACTACGTTTTCTTTGTATAAACATATGTTCAGCTATAAGAACCATAATTTCACTTCAAAACTTTTGAAAATCATGTAATTATGAATTCGTTATTCAATAATAATATAATATTATCGAGTTCGATGGATAAATTCTTAGTTAATAGCTCTTGTTTTGCATAAAATAACTCTCTAAATGATATCTATACTTTACATATTTTCCAAAATTTTTGATATAGTTTCGTAGAATTATTACACATATATGAACATATTTTCACATTTCGGCTTACATATAATTCATTCTTCAGTAATGACCATTGAAAAATTCATGGATAGCGAACAGATGTTTGAAAAAAATTACGAAATTGTCTTGAAATATATGGATCAATAAAAATGCCTGGTTACTGTTGATTTTCAGGTTGAGTTTATTCACCGCTTCATGAACTTGGATACATTTTGGTAAAGCTGGTAGCAATTTAGGTCATTCGTCGTTGAACGAATGTAATGTAATGTCAGCTTCAGTTTGGAAAGTTTTTGTATAATAATTTTCAAGGGTTTTTCATATATACCTTGCTCTGCCTTTTGTTTAAGAAAGGAGCGCATATTTTTTCGTTGCAGCAAATCAACTCTTCTGGTAGATGGCTATGATTTTCATTCGAACTTCATAACACGGCTCTCAGACTCACCAACTGTTCGAAGAAATGCTGGAAATGCTCTAACGCGCCTCCATTTGGTTACAGTTCCGAGATTTTGCTGTCCTGAGTATTTGGTATCAAATTCAAAATTGCTGAAGACTTTAGCGCTTTTAAACAAGAAGCGAAAAGCTTTCCTATTTGAAAAACAATATTTCCCCAAGATATAGAAACAAAAATATAAACGTCGATAAAATTACTATATAAATGTTGATTCTCTATCGAATATCAAAATATGCTGCAAGATACAACAAAACGGCGGTATCTATCGACTAAGTTGACTAATAAGTATTTAACTACAGATTGTGCACTTGAAAAATCGGCACGAAAGTCATCTGTATAGTAACAGGATGGTCTGAAAAGTTTTGAAACCTATGTGGAAAAAGCAGCATTCGTGAATAAATCTAGAGAATTTTCATTGTTCATCTGTTAACAGTCAGTTGATGTGAGATGTGTTTTTGTGAAAATGGACAAAATCGACTATTGAGCTGTCATTAAATATTAGGCACTACGCCTATGCACATTAAAGATGAGTTGGATTCTGTATATGGAGACTCTGCACCATCATTTATCACAATGACATTTTGGGCAGCTATATTTAAACATGGCCGTAAAAGCTTGGGAGAAAATGAACGATCGGGACGTCCAAAACCTGTAACTGCCAACGATAACAGCGCCAAAGTTAACCAAATAGTTCTAGACGACCGCCGGTTTAACGTGAAAGAGATAGCAGATGTTATGTGTGTTTGTCGAATATTTGCTGACGTTTGACCAAAAACTTGTCGGACGCTCTGTTTGCTTAATTTGGGCACCGATTAAATAATGTAGATGAAACTTGGATAAACCATTATAAGCCAAAAACAAAAATGCAGTTCAAGAAGTGGCGTAAAATTTGGAACCGGTTCTGGAAAAAAGCAAAAACTGTTTTTTGTCTGGAAAAATGTTTTTTTCTTGGTCATTCGATCGATTATCTTCAAAATGTAAAAATCATAACAGAAACGTACAACACATCAGCTAGAAGCAGAACTTGCGGAAAAACTGCCATATTTACAGAAAAACAAAATCCTGTCTCACACCTCAACGAATTACGGTTTGGACCGCTCGATCACCTGCCTTACTAACCAGATCAAGCACCAAACGAGTTCTTTTTGTTCCCTCATCTAAAACTTACACTCGGAGGACAGAGCTTTTCCTCAAATGAAGAGGCATCCACTGTTTTGCCAAATACTATTTAAACCAGTTATAGAGATGGGTACATCACTGGAAATTGTGTAGAATTATAAGGTTATCATGTTGAAAAATGAAAAGAAAATATTCTGAAAAAATGTCTCGTATCGTTTGTTAGGTCGGAAACTTTTCAAACCATCCTCGTATGCGCGCACCTGAGAAAAGGATCTTGACAGACATACACATAGACAGATAAAGAAGTGATACTATATGGTTTCAAAACAAAACAGAATATTTCAATTTGGGAGGCTTTTACTTGGTAAAATTCCATTATCAATAATAAAAAACAAACAAGTACTGTGTTTTAAGGAATTTTACTTAATGATTGCGATTCGTAACGCGTTTCACTACACCGTAGCTTCTTCAGACGAACGAATGTACAGGAAATAAATGAGAATATAAATATAAATGTTCTCGAGTAATTACTTATCGGGTTGCTTCTTCTTAAGTGGTTATTTATGACAGGTATATCCAATAAAATTAAGGAATAGATTGCTCCCCGAAGAGATTCAATAGAGGTGAAGGGCTTAAATCGACTGGTTCATTGATGAGTTTACCTGAGTGTTTGTATTTATTTATTTCTAAAGTTTCCCAAAGATCTACCTTCAATATTTATCATCTGTACTCAAAATTTCAAACTGTGGGTCGAAAGAGTGATTATTTTCTAAGAGATGATTCGCGTAATTTGAATCTGATTTTTATTTGAAAAATTGCGTTTATGTTCCGATATTCTAATATTAAAATTTCTATGTGTTCTACCAATGTAGAAATTATCACAGTCATTGCAAAACAATCTATAAACACCTGATTTATTGGTTTTACCTGATTTGGTTTTATTATATTTTATATATTTGCCTAAATTATTATTAGTTTGGAAAGCTATTCTGAAATTATTGCTACTCAAGAATGATTTCAGTTTCTCATTTGTAATCAACGTAGGTTAAGGTGTTGAATTTTGTTTCAATTTATCGACAGGATAAACTTCATTCAATGCGATTCTACTTTGTTTTTATTCAAAATATTATTTATTAGTTACAATCCCAAACTAATAAATATTATTTTAAATAAAAACAAAGTAGAATCACATCGAATAAAGTTTAAATGTCGATAAACTGAAACAAAATTCAACACCTTAACCTGACTGTGATAATTTCTACATTGGTAGAACACATAGAAATTTTAATATTAGAATATCGGAACATAAACGCAGTTTTTCAAATAAACAATCAGATTCAAATTACGCGAATCATCTCTTAGAAAATAATCACTCTTTCGACCCACAGTTTGAAATTTTGCATACAGATAATAAATATTGGAAGGAAGATCTTTGGGATACTTTAGAAATAAATAAATACAAACACTCAGGTAAACTCATCAATGAACAAGTCGATTTAAGCCCTTCACCTCTATTGAATCTCTTCGGGGAGCAATCTATTCCTTAATTTTATTGATATACCTGTCATAAATAACCACTTAAGAAGAAGCAACCCAATAAGCTTCTAATTACTCAAGAACAAATATATTTATATCTCATTTATTTCCTGTACATTCATTCGTCTGAAGAAGCTACGGTGTAGTGAAACGCGTTACGAATCGCAATTATTAAGTAAAATTCCTTAAACCACAGTACTTGTTTGTTTTTTATTATTAAAGAAGAATATGATTAAAATTACCTGTTCGAGTAATTTATTTGAAACTTGGAGACGGACTTCCTAATTATCAATTCGAATAATAAATCAATGCATATTTTCGTAACTGTGTATCACGAACACTGTTCATATGGCTATAGATGAAATAAATTTTTACTGTATATTTCACAGTATGATATCTTAGAGTCCCAAATTCCAGGAAATCGACACGAAATAACTGAAAATGATGCCACAAATCCTCTGATAAATCTTGCATATAAACGTTAATCGCTCTGTCCAACAACGATTATGACGAATAACCCGACTGTTAATTGTCCGCCTTATAATTCCTGCTATGCAAATGAAGATATCATACCGTTTATTTCAAGTCCGACCCACCGAAACGGAATAATACACTGTGGTTTTAGGTTGTCCGTTAAAAGCGCACTGGTAAATCCAGAATGAAATCTGTTTAATAGATTTCTTGTGTAGGTTTATAACACCTACCGCTCGAATCAGATCAATAGATAAAATTTCATCAAGTTTGAAAAAATTCGGTATCTAAATTGAATACTGATGTGAATTCGCTCTAAATTTCTTAATTACGATTTATATCGTTTCCTATGGCTGTGCAAGTGAACGTAATGGGTGGTCCGCCTAGATTTGAGAGTATCTTAAGAATAATTATGAATTCGGAAAATAATTCATTCAACAAAATGTGTCGCGACAAACTACTCCATGAAATACTATCGCTCCAAAATTTTCCCGAATTAGTTGAGAGCATTTTTTCGTGTTTTTCTTGCATAACATACATTAGGACAGAAGAAATATAGGTAGGAGAACAACAATGCGTCTACGAAAGAATTCAATGGAAAAAATACCTTTGCAGATTATTTGAGTTTTATGACAAAGAAAAAAAATAATGATATGACACCCGTATATAGTCTGTTCACGTTAAGTTTAAAGTGACGTCATAGCTAGGGATGTCTGGTTGGAAAAGATGCAATGGACAAAAGCAAAATAACTAGTCTCGCGCAAAGGAGCTACTAGTGACATTTGGTGATGACAGTTGGCATTGAAATGCGGCGTTCACGTATTTTTATCGTTTATTTTAGTTCGCTTCTTGTGCTGATTGATATTGGATTGTAGTGGTTTCCTCGAAGTTTTGATAATATTAGAATCATTATTTTAAAATCAGTTCTGTTCAGAACTCAGTGTTTCGAATATTTATTCTATATAAATAGTGAAAATGCCAAGAGCTCTCTCGAGCCAAACCCAAAACATAATTGCATCATTATGCAATTATTTCCAAAAAGAACGAGACAATGGGGACCTCTCTCCCCCTTACAGCTGTAAGAGATGTAAGTACCACTAAAATTAATAACAGAAGGGACCTTCCACCCTTAAAAAAAATATTATGATACAATTTAACTTGTTCATCTGTTGGTTTCCAGATTATCTACAGATCTACATACTATGAACTTACAGAGATTAGCGAGTGCTTTACAAGTAAGCATTTCATCCATTAACAATATTATGGCAACGACAAACAGTGGTGATCCACTGAGAAGTCCAAGAAAAAATGGAATCGTGAGAAACCTGTAGTACTAATTGACGATTTTGAGCAGACTGCTATAAGAAATACTATCAGTGACAAGTTCCAGAACTGTAAGTATTCATTAAAACCTTTGTCTAAATCAAATTTAATATTATATTCTTTGTAGAAGAACATATTACGTTGTCTGCATTAAAAGAGAAGCTACACGAAAGAGATATTTTCAATGGGTGTAAGACATCTCTGTGGAAAATTGTACAAAACATTGGATTTAAGTATTCCGAAGATAATTCAAGAGGAGGTTTGATGGAACTACCTCATATTGCATTGAAGCAATCATATCTTCGTATAAAAAATTGAGGATAAGGTGAATTTGTCTATTTTGACGAAACATGGATTTTCAAGGATGGTACTATCGGTCGTTCGTCGCAAGATGATAATATCAAAAGTGTGAATAAAACAAAAGTTGGTGGAACCAGATGAGGTTATCAACTATTGTTTGTACGGTATTCTAAATTTGATATTCGTTTCAAATTCATTGTACTCCATGCAGGCAACAGGCATGGTTACATTCCTGGTGCAGAACTTGTTTTTTCTCAAAAACTTTGGACAGTGATTAGCACGGGGAAGTGAATCAAGAAAACTTCAAGCATTGGATTATACACCAACTATTGTTGAATGTGGAAAAGCCTTCAACAATTCTACTCGATAATGCAAGTTATCATACAACTATTTTGAACAAATCTAACCCCCACAACAGCAACTAAAAAGGACGAGATTCAAGAATGGTTGAGAGGCAATATTATTGCTTATGAGGAAAGTAATTTGAAACCACAATTATTGAGTCTAGTTAATATGTAAGTACTGAATTGAAATAGGATTGTATTTCAAGGACTAGGAGTGTTTGAATTTGGGAGGCTTTTACTTGATAAAATTCCATTATCAATAATGCAAACAAGTAATGTGTTTTTGGAATTTTACTTAATAATTGTGATTCGTAACGCGTTTCACTACACCGAAGCTTCTTCAGTGAAACGCGTTACGAATCACAATTCTTAAGTAAAATTCCAAAAAACACATTACTTGTTTGCATTATTGAGTAGGAGTGTTTTCAATTCGAATATGTTTCACAGGAATAAGCTGAAACCAATATATGAGATTGATAGTCTAGCTGAAGAGTATAGACACGAAATATTACGTCTTCCTCCCTACCACTGCATTTTCAACCCTATTTAAAATATTTGGGGTATAACCAAAAACTATCATCGGGACCATGTAGGGAATGAAGGGAGTTCCGCAAAACAATCTCTTTCTGTATGGAAGAAGTTCTTCAGAAAATTACTCCAGGGGTATGGAGTAAACCTATTCAGCATACAGTAAAAGAAATTCAATATTGGTGGGAACGCGAACTTCATTTTGATCTTGTTGAGAGATGTTCCCCCTTTGATAATCAATATGGACGAGAATAACAGTGACAGTGAACCATTTTTAGACGAACTTTCAGAATGAAATGGAGTATTAATTTTTTCAATTAATTTTAAATTTTCGACCTTTCCTTTGTAAAATTATCACCAAATAAATCATTTTGTTGATTTCTGTTATTACATAGTTTCACCTGTGCTCCTTATTTGAATCTGCAAGTGCCAAGTAGACTAAATTCTTGTTTCTGTTGAAAGATTGAAATATTTCGAGAAAAATTATTATTTCATGGCCTAGTGAAAATAACGTAATGTTTTGATTTAAATTTTGGACTTGACCTGATTTTCTCTAGAACCTCATTCATTTCCACTGTATTTCAAATTCAATCAGATGGCCAAAACCTTTATTGAACAAAGTGCATAATGAAAATTTCTTCTTTTTCCTGTTTTTATATTAAAGAAAGGTGAACACAATTGAATTAAAATTTGCCTCATGTGTTGCATTTAAAGGTAAGTACTAGTATTCTGAAGATCCATCATGATCATCAGGTCGATTTTTATTTTCAACTCGAAATTTTTTGACCAAAGAAAATTGTTTTTTCTCACCTTTGAAAGGTTCGGAGATTATTTTTCTGAATGTTTTGATACCCCACACTAGGGGTCTGAGATGCGTAGTTTTCGATATACAGGATGCTCCATTCAAGAGGTATTATTGATATGAATGATTGTTGAAAAATTTTATTTTCGGGAAAGGAAGGTCGAGAATTAATTTCATATGCCTCAAATTGACATCAGACAAAGTTTTTTCAGGGAAAAAGTCGAAGTGAAAATCGAATTTATTCTGAGAATAATTCCTACCACTAACTCTTGAATGAAACAGCCTGTATTTCAGAAAATAGGCATCTCAATAATATGTTTAAAGATCATATGAAAGCTACATCAATATATCTTGGTTATAACGGCAATTTGTAAATTTTCTACTCATCCTTTCCCATTCTGAAAGTAAGGCTCGTATTAAAATATTTTTCAATTAACTTACGAGATGTGGTTCATGACGATCTGGAAATCGTTCCCGATAGAGTCGAAGGCTTCAGCACGTATCATTTTTATATTCACTTGATTTTCTTCTCAATAATTATTTAATTATTAATTTTACGTGAAAAAATAGAAACCAAGCAATAACCAGATCAAGCAGATAGGTAACTATTCTGTCATAATTTTTCGTAAATATTTGCGTATGACTACCATTATAAATTATGATTTGTCGTACGATTTTCAATGGTAAACCGCCACAGAACTCTTTTCACGATTCATTAAACTATTGTATTACGTTTCGATTTTTTGAACCCAAAATACGAAATAATGACATAAATACTTTCAAGGATAGAACAATTTCATAATAAACATATATTGTCGCTTATTTTAGGAACTAAAATGATGAACAGGAAATGATAATTTATGTTTTTTCGAAAAATTCAGCGTTTTAAGTGATAATTCCTACGCAGAAGGTACTCAAAATTGAAGTTGTTGGAAAAAATTTAAATATGGGGTTACCATTCAAAAAGTTCGAGTGGAGATCAAATTGCGGTGTTTACGGAAGTGACAGACAAATGATAGTATTTCAGGCTGTTTGAATACCATTCAAAATGCAATATTATTTTCGTTCCATTGAAACGATAGATCCAGCTTGGAGAGTTTTTCACGGAACACTGATATATAATTAATATTGAACAAACAATATTTATGCGCGAAATGGAAAGAGATAAAATGTGCATCCCAAAAACCTCAGTCTTAAATAGACAGCTTCGACAACCTTGGGTTTCAGCTTGACTTCAAGTTGTCTGTTTAATTACGGATACTGGAGATGATTCATTTTATGGACATTCATTTTAAAATAAATAAAACTAAATATTATTGTCTCTTTTTCATAATATTCATTTTTAATTAATATACACTACCGGTTTTGACCTTTATGTCATTTTCAAGTGTCTAGAGATAATAGTTATGAGAGAGAATTTGCTAACTATACGTATCTTAAATATTGAGTAGTGGAGAGTGATTCAACTGTAATTAACAATTGAGTGTGATGAGTTTTGGGTTTTTCCAGGGTTAGTTCATCTCAAACTTTCCAACAGATTCATTGCCATTCTTCTGTTGCATTTGTAGGAAATTTTTGAATTGAGGAATGTAATATGCGGATTTGTTTTCTGACGGGAAATGTTCTTTGAATTTAGATCCAAATTTCGACCTGTTTTTAATTTCTAATCATTCCAATCCAGACATTTAGTGAGAATTTTTCTTGATGATGAGATTCTTCAATCAAATGGGGGTTTTTCTCATCCCAATAATGATTATTGTGAAAATTTGGGGTAGCAGTTCTCGAAAAGTTAGCTTCGTCTGTAAACATTATTTCACAATCAAAATGAGCATTTTTCTAATTATATTTAAGAACCATCGGTAGAAATTCAGTCTTGAAAGAAAATCTCGAGGAAGTAGAGTTTGGAGACGCGTTGAGTATAAAACGGGTACAATAAAAAGTCGTGGCCTCCAAACTAGAACATGTGAAATATTCAACTGATTTCCAATTTTCTCGTACTCACATGAGGATTCAAATCAATACAATTCAAAACTGCTTCCTCAATATCTGGAATTCTCATAGTTCGGGTTGAGGTTTCCCATCTGTGGATATTTGAAAATGCTTGAGAACTGCTGGAGAAACGACAAAATTACAGGTGTCAAAAAAGTTTCTAAATTGAACGAGGATGATAAAAATTGATTTAACGCTGATCAGGGGCGTACTGCAAAAAAGTTTGAGAGGGCAAAAGAAGACATGGCTACGGAAAAGAAAACAACTGGTAGATTCTACTTAAAATTTAGAACGTGTTATGATGGAGGCTGTAAAAATTAGCTTGCATTCCAAATTTGGGCTGAATATTCATAAACTGCAGTAGTCAATTTTTCAGGAAATTTCAACACCTTTTAGCTCCGTAACGAAGCTTTTGCGGACCTACGTTTATATGAACTTTTTTTATTAAAATTGCACGTAGATTTACCCCCTCAAGTTGTGACATACTACTATGTAACACCCTGTATAGTATATAGCACATTCTTTTTCACTTATACTAGCTCTTGAAACTTGAGAATGACATATCTATCGAAGGCGGTCCTGTGTATTCAAAACAAACATTGTGGAAATCAGAGGAAAGAGATTCGTTTCATTTATTTTGTCAGTTTAATCCTAAAACAATATTAACGTTTCCTTCATCTAAGCAATAACGACCAATGTCATGTCGGACGTACATAAATGTTAGTCGAAACTCATAGTAACCGGAAAACCCAGTTTGATAATCATACCAAAACCACGTTACACGTATCATAAAAAATGTGCTACATGATCCAGTAAAAGACCACATATTTGTACTTGCATCTTGCCCAGTCTACCACTTCATCCGAGGCAGATTTGTAATTTAATAGTCGGATGTGCAGCGAAACTCAAGGCTTTCATATTAATTTCGAGCGACTTATATTGGCTATGAAAAAGACTATTAGGCCTGATGGACAGACATCTGGTTTGTTTACGAACAGTATTAGAGCTGCATCTCTGCCAGATAGGCAGAATGCAATCGGACATGGCTCGGAATCAGGTGAGCATGGAATCAAATTAGTAAATTGATATGGTGTTGATTGAGCGGTTATTGGAAAATACGCCCGTTGTATTTTATATTTGTACGAGGTTGGAATGAGAATTTTTGAACGAGTGGTATCTTTATTTATTCATTGATTGGAATGGAAGAGAAGAGATTCACATACCGAAAAAAGTTAGTCACACAAATGTAGGAAGAAGTGTCTTCTTCTTCTTCTTTAAATAGGACGATGTCCTGTTTTTCTGTTACAGCCCCTGCTGCGAACCGGAGCTCCAGCACTCATGCCATCGCTTTTTCGGCCTTCCTATGGGTCTTCTAGTGTTGGGTTTTTGTGTTTTTGCCCACTTCGCCATACGTTCGGGGCCCATTCTGTCTACGTGATCTCTCCATAGGCGTCGACGTGCTCTTGTCCACCTCACCACATTCTGGACACCTAGCTCCCTTAGCGTATCCTCATTCCTTATTCTATCTCTGCGTGTAATACCTCTTATAGCTCTTAGTGTTCTCATCTCTGTTGTCCTCATTAGTTGTTTTGTTTTTGTTGTCTCAGCTCTTGTCTCAACCGTATATGTCATCACGGGTCTCACACGGATTTTATAGATTCGGACTTTGCTTTCTGTGCTTATGTACTTATTCCGCCAGATTTCCCTCAGGAAGCCAGATATTCTCGATGCTTTCATTGCCCGCTGTTTTGCTTCTTGTAATAGTTGCCTATTGCTCGATACTTCTACTCCTAGGTATTTAAAGTGTGAAACTTGCTCTATTATATGGTCGTTCACTACTAGTTTGCATCTAATTAGATCTTTCGCTATTACCATCGATTGAGTTTTCTGTGTTGATATTACCATGTTATATTTTTCTGCTGTTACTTTGAACTTTTGTAGTAGGCGTTGTAGGTCGTCCTCATTCTCGGCTATTAGTAAAGCATCATCTGCGTAGCACAGTATTCTCATAGTTTTGTTACCCATCCTATAGCCTTGGTTCATTTGGTTAACACCTGCTATTACTTCATCCATGATTAAATTAAATAGACATGGGCTGAGGCTGTCACCTTGTCTAATGCCTGCGTTAATTTTGATCTCGCTTGTAAGTCCCTGTGTAGTTTTTACTTTCGTCTTATTAGAGTTATTTAGTTCTTTGATTATGTTTATGTATTTATTGCTTAAGTTTTTATTTCTAAGGATAGTGATCACATCGTTCATTCGAATTCTGTCGAATGCCTTTTCCAAATCTATAAAACATATAAACATCGGTTTGTCAAACTCTATGGACTTCTCCACCAGTTGCCGCAATATAAAAATTGCATCCGTTGTTGATCTATTTGGTCGGAATCCCTGTTGTTCTTCAGACACACCTACTTTGTCATATATCTTTTGCGATAGAATTTTAGTGAGTAGTTTCGATGCAGAGTTAAGGAGTGTGATGCCTCTATAATTTGCTGGGTTTGTCTTCACGCTTTTTTTGTATATGGGTATTGTTATGCTCTCTCTCCATTCTTCTGGTATCTCCTTGTTGTTTTCAATTTTTTGGAATAGTTTTGTTATTTCTTTTGTTATTTCTGCTCCCCCATATTTAATTAGTTCGTTATTTATGTTGTCCGGGCCGGGTGATTTTCTATTTTTTAATTTATGGATTACTTGTTGTACTTCTTCTAGGCTGAAAATGTCATTTTCTGTTTCTTCGTAGAGTGTGTTTTGTTGTTCGATTTCTCGTTCCTCATTGTTACCGTTATCATTATCTCCCAGGTATAAGTTCTGGAAATATTTCACCCACTCTTCTGGTTTTATTACATTGATCTGCAGTTCTTCGGTGATTGGTTTTTTCCTGTTTCTCAACATGTTCCATACCTTTTTCTGTGCTCCTCGTAAGTCGTGTTCCATGTCATTTTAAATCTTTCCCAATATAATTTTTGTTCTTTAATTCAAGAGGCCATCGACCAAAGTTTCAGCCCTCTTTCCCAATTATTTTTTTAATTCTTTAATTTTGTTCGTTGTTCTATTTCTTTCTGTTTTATATCTTTGGTACTCTTCTGGTGTTTTGTGATTGACATATCTGATATATGCGTTCTTCTTTTCTTTTGCTAAATCTTCGATTTTCTGTGTGAACCATGGTTTATCTTTTCTATGACTGTTTATATTGATTCTTCGTTCCCCAATGGCTTCTTTTGCGCTGTTAATTATGTTGTTTTTTGTCATATGACCAAATAGAAACAGGAAAAATATTCAGAGTAAAGGAGATAGAAAGAACGTATGTTCCGAAGATCAGCCAATCCGCATTGAGATTTTCAGGTATAAATTCCTGGCGTGCATCCGGCCATATACTCATGTACCTCGACACAATCGAACGGACATTCAGCACCATGCGCCAGATAAAAACATGGCTAAGATCCACAATGCGCTCCAACCGACTCAATGGATTAGCTTTAAGATCCAATCGCAGGAAAAATAAAGAGAATAGTATGAATTTTGAAAGTATAGCCCTTCAAAAATTCACATCTACGAATGCTGGGTCTGATTCCTCTAAATCTACCTCAATATTTTTAGACTACTTACGATCGACTCTGAGAAGCTTCAAGTATGTATGATGCAAGATTGTTATATTTACGCGATACACCCTACCTACCTACCTATGTAGGGTGTACTGTAGCATATATATAGCTTTCCGCATAATATACATTATTTTAATCAAGGTGTGGGTTAGGTTAATTTAGGTTCTTCTCCATAATATCAATGAAATAACTCATTGTTATTCAAAATTAAGAGTTTATTGGTTATTACAAAACAAAAGAGTTACATATGGTGTTAAATTTAACTAAGGAGTGACTTTGGATGTTGAAGCGAAGCACTGCATGTCCTCAGCATACTTTTCATAAGATGGCACGTAACCACTAAGTGCTAATCGCGAGTATGATGACATATGATCGTCAGTTAGTCGATTGCGCTATTTTGACTTAATTATCTTCATTTAAGAAAATGCAGACTCGCACAAGTAAATTGACCCAAACATTGCCGTCAGTTGAAGGGCAATTTGCCTTAGATTCGGATATTTATCTTCAGGTATAAAACACAAGAAATTTGTATCAGATGCTGTAGCTTTGAGATGTATATCTGATGTAATCTGCACCACCTTATTTTCAATAGAACATGAGTTCATATTAAACTGACTTGCTATTTCAGTAGCTAACTCCTCTATGTTTTTACATAAAAAGAGAACTATTAAATGATGCTATATTTGTCAATTTACTGCAATCATAAAAACGCATTTTGAATTGTCCCAAAATATTTGATAATTCAGATCCTTTCTTTTCAGTTGATGTATCATAAGTTGCAATTTACTTTTGAATGCGTTTACTACGCTAATCATCCCAATAATAGTTTTTCCTTAACCTTGAAGCTCCAAAATAATGGTCTTTAAGTGCACTGTGATGTCAGTCAAAAATGCCAAATCAGTCCGCCATTTTTCGTTTTTCAACATCTGAGTGTCATAACCTCTTTGGTCTAGAAAAACTGTTATTTCGGGCAATAATTCTTGAAACCTTTTTCGGAATTTTCCGCGACTCAACCACCTGACGTCCGTGTGAAGAACTAGGTCAGTGTGTTTAGCTGACTCTAACCTATCTTCCAACTGCAACCTAAAGAGCCGCCGTTGCAAGCTACGTGCATGGACAGAGTTCACGATTTTTGTTGCAATGCCCATAGTTTCATCCGTGTTGAAAATTTTTGAATACGAAACTTGTTGATATATAATGCAATAGAATGAAAAAAATGAAGTGAAATCTTCATTAGCTCGACACAATGCCACAAAACCGTTTTTGTTTCCAGTCATTGCTGGTGCTCCATCTGTTGTAATGCACACAAATTTGAATATGGATAGCTTGCAGTTTCTTACAAAATTGAAGAAAACGTCATACATATCTTCGCCACGGGTCTTCCCCTTCAGAGGAATGATTGTCAAAAATTCTTTCGTAGTCAACATCATTGATTACCATATTGAATACCATCCTACTATAAATACACAGCTGGGCAGTCGAACTATAAACAAAAGTATGTATATTTCAAGATATCACGTTTCAGTTTATCTGCCATGTTCTGACTCATGACTTCAATACGCCTTATAACAGTCGGACGAGATAACTGAAATTCTCTAATAGCAGACATGATTTCTGTTTCATTTTTAAAATCTCCAAATAAAGTCTCCCCACTTCAATAAATGCTTCCTTCACAATCGATCCCTCTTCAAATGGTTTCATGTGTTTCGCCAATATATGAGATATTTTAAATGGCGCGATCGTGGCGGCTTTTGATTGTTGGGGCGGTCTTCTAAACATGATTTGTTCATTTTTCAAACAAGATATCAAATCACGTACTTTTCGTTTTCTTAATTCACTCTGTGGCGAAAAATCCTTTCCATAGTTTTGATAAACCATTTTATGATGCCTCTCTTAGTTACCAGGCTTAGGTATTGCAACTGACGCACGACAAATAAGACAAATGCATTAATCCTTCACCATACAAAAGAAAGATTCTTCTTCCCGATCGCCATTAAAATGATACGTTTTAGATTCCTTCACTGCTTTCTGTACTATTTAATAATAAACTTTGTATCGACGTAGTATTGCCTTCAAGTTACAATTCAGAATGACTCCAATTCCTGCAGGCGCAACATTTATATCAGCGTGAACAAAAATCTCAAAAGTTTCCGTCCAACGCGCGGCCCGAAATTTCTAGAAAAGCAGCAAGAATAAAAAACGAGGCTTTCCTTTGACAAGTACCGCGTGTTCCTTTGATAAAGCCGCTTTTTGCCGCTAGCAGAGTGTTTTTTTATTACTTAGTAAATTTATGTTTTTTTTTCACGAGATCTACTCAGAAGCACTCGCGATTGACCGTTTGAGGAACCTTGCTCTAAATGTTTTAAGCGATCCTTACCTCAGTTAACTTTAATTTTTGAGTTTTATCTTTGGCATTGAAAAATATATTTTGATAGTTTGGTTATAGATTTGTAGGCGAAATAGGTTAATGAGGAATATTGATGTGTGTGGCTGTTAGAATTATTTTGTGGATTTATACTGTTATAAACTTTTTGCTAAGGTTTTTTAGACAGCAGTTTATCTATTATGGGGGGAGAATAACAGTATAACAATTATTTTTGCAACACTTTCAATTAACTTCTTTATCGAAATTCGCAATGTAAAGAAATAATGTAAAAGCTCCGTGAATCATAGAATTGAAGGCAGCTAATTTATGATGAATATGATGAAAGAAATCAGAAGGAATGCAAATGTCTGTGTAGGTAGGTTTAAGATATATATCGAAGGTAAGAAGATTGTTAGGTTTAAAGATGATTAAATCTAAAAAATTAGTTCGATTATTGATTTATACATCTAGTTTACATTTAATTTTGGATGATAATCATAAACAAAGCTCAGGAAAATATCTTATTTACGTAGTAATATTCGCAATCCTCATAATGACTTGATTTCATATGAGATCATACAAATTTTTGAGGTTAAGAAATCGCGTTGCGACTTGGCATTTCATGTTTTTGATGAGATATTTCAAGAATCATATAGATCGAAATTATAGAAGAAAGTCAATATAGTATTGAGTAGTTATTTACTTAGAGCGAAATGGGAGCAAAACAATTTCGAATGCCGTTTTCATCAACAAATTTCATGAGAATGTCTACGAAATAGTACTGTGATACCGTTGTCCTGGGATATTTCGTACAAGAATTTCGAAACAATCCCATCAAGCTGGTCGTACCCCGAAGCCACCGATAAAGTTATAGATTCGAATAATAAAGATAATTGTTTTTAGTTCGTGTTTTCAATCACCCAGCTATCCAATTCAATAAATATTCTGTTATGTCAATTACTGGAAAGAAGATAGCCCATTCAGATACCTTAGTTGCTCAAACGAGATGCCTATTATCGAATCGTCACGAACATTTCGAGAAGCAACATCATGTAATTTTGCTAAAGTTATGTAATCATTATCGCGAAGCTGTGAAAATATTGTGAATAACGTGTTGTATCTAGTTTGAACTGAATTCTTCGATGAGTAAACCTTTCGAAGTATTTATTGCGTGCCGAATCAGTTCCTCATTTTCTCCTACTAACAAACGTAATTGGTAACGAGCAAAGGAAATGGGATCTCCTCAATGTTATCACCGAATTAGTGTGAACTCACCATGTGAATGTGAAGGCCCCGTAATATACTGATTGAAAACCTCGGTGCATCATTAGGGTTGCGACCCGTACTTATAAGTATTAATTATTTAAATACTTTAATTCGCATGATTTGATTTTGAAAAGTTAAATCGATTATTTTGTTGAACGAAACTTATCGATTGGTGATTTGGTACCGAATCGATATCGCCACTCGCTTGCGCCACATCAACACTGGTTTTGTACAATTTCTGAACGCAATCTAATCTCAAATATCAGTCATGTCTCATGTCTCTGCCAATCATTGTCACAAGTTTTGTTTGTTTTGTGCGAAGCGGTTTCAGTGCAATTACAATACGATTTATGTTTTTATAGATTTATGCTATAGTACATTATGAATGAGAATACTCCTCATACACCTGCAAAACGTAATTTCGGATCAAATAGATAGTGAATATACTACACCAAAAATGTTTCAAGAATAATGACAAAACAGAAAAATAAACGATTTTGCAGAAGTATAAGGGTCAGTGGGAAATCAAACATGATGATAGGTTAATTTTCTTTTTTTTTTATTTGAAAAGTCAATATTGTCACATCAACCAATTAGGTTATTAGCGACATTATAAAAATGGTGATTAACTATATACATTTATAAAGATTTGTAGCTTTTAAGTAGTTCAACAAAGTTTCACTCTTTGTAGGGTTGAGGATTGATTAAAGTGTCTTCGGTAGGTTGCGCTGTACTCTTTCTCGGTGGAACTTAGGACAGTCCACTATCAAATGTTTCACCGATAAGGTAGTATCATCTGACATTTGTCATATTTTAAAAACGACTGTCAAAATTTTTTCTAAAATTTTTCTTTAAATTAAACAAGAACTACGAAAAAATAATATATGGGAGATGTCAACCCAAATTATTGGGTTCATAATGATTCTAGAACATCTATAGATCATAATCGGCAACACGGAAGACTGAACTTTGCCATCGGGGCTCTCTCGGTCAAACAGAGAGGGAATTGTTTTGTTGAGTTTGAATACAGAAGGGATTTTTTTGCGATTTTACTTCAAAATTGGCAAGCAAGAACAAGGAAGTGATTATGTTTCAGGAGACTTACACTGCGACGGAAGGACATCTCCGCGAAAGAGGAAATATCGCAGGTTTGGTACTTTTTGATTATCTGCTTAGCCCTTTTAATGGCCTTGCTTGCTATGTAAAACCTTTTCTCAAATTCAATTGTTTTTAGACCTATAAGAGTCAAGTATGATTGTTGCAATATTTTTCTGTTGGTTTTCTTTTTCCATTGTTACAGACTCCTGTCCCAAACCCTTCCTTTCACCCTTTTCTTCGTGTGGAAATCATAGAGTGCAAGATAAGAATGAGAAAATGAAGCTGCTAAGCAGAAAAATCTTTGCTACTCTTTATGTACACACGACACTAACACAACATAAACAGACAGGCTATTGCTAGTGCAATAGCGACAGGGAAACGAATTTTTCCTCAGGTTTTTTCACTCGATTATTGAATCATATGCAGGAGAGTATGGTTCCCTACTTACAATTTCCTGAGCTCACACCTCACACTTGTGTTTTTTCTGGCACACACCAAAATTGTAGATAAAAGCATTGATTATAAATGCAATTATTCGAATATTTGTAAATCCTCTCTTCTTGAAAAGAATATATATATATATATATATATATATATATATATATATATATATATATATATATATATATATATATATATATATATATATTTTCCTTTGGATTCTAAGGGTTCTGTGGCAAGAAAAGGCCTATAAAATAATGCTACGTTTTATCTTATATAGCAAGTCCAATTTTTCGACACAATTTGCATCACCTTCAGGAACTGAAAAGGTAAGAACATTTTCTATTATTTAGGCTGTGACAATTATATCGTACATATGTGAATAAGAATCAGTTATGTAGTTCTAAGGGTTTTGCAGAACTAATTGATAACAGATGATAATTTTCAAACTTGTATGAAGTAATTTAATTTCTATTGTCTATTGCCGTCACGTCAGCGTCACAGAGAGAGTTTTTGTGTGATAAATAGCAAATGGCAAGACGAAATAAGGCGTCTGTGAATTTGATAAGAAATGAATTATTTATTCACTTTAATTTGAAGATAGAATGTAAAGATGCTAATTTGCTGAATAAATGTTTAAAAACATAATAAAAAAGAAATATAAACTGGACTTGATTTTGATACTATGTACTCTTTGTTTCTCACCTATAATAACTAATGTACTTTAACTTCAAATAGAAAAGTGGCAAGTCTATGCATCATACACTCGAATTTCACGAAGTTTTATTTGTGGTGAGAAATTGAAAATATACTGGTGACGTGTTTAATTGAAAGAAACTTGAAAAGGCAATCATTGCTCGACGAAAATAGAAGCTGAAAACCATGAAAGATTTGTGCTCTTCGGACTTTTGATGGATTGTAGTACTAAAATTGAAATTTGATATGCTGTATATTGAAAAACTTGAAATTAGAACATTTTTCATTTTCCAAAATAATTCAGTCAAGCTCTTGTTCATTAATATTCAGAGATATTCATCAAGAACAAAAACTAGATATGTATATGTAGTTTCTTAGTTTCTTCAAAGCAGTATTTTTTTGAGTTTAGAAGTAAGAGGTTCACTGTGTGTACGGAAGATGTGTTTTTAATTACGGAAATATAGGGGACGAAGGCGCCGCAGATGTGAAATCTCTCCTAAATTTTTTTTCATTTTTGGGAAATTGATAGTTAAATCACAAGCCATGCCATTTTCTGAAAATGTTTAAAAAGCCTACTTCCTACATTTTCTCGTTTCAATTGCCTGACAACGATTTGAAGGTAATTCAAAACGGCAATGCTCAAGATGGACCATCCAAATTCAGAATTTTCCATGCGATCTGTTCCTCATAATACAGATTTACCAAAGCCCATCGTTCCTGTAAATCCGCAAAATCTCGTTTTGGAAGATACTGGAGACGACGCATGATCAGGCAGCTCCGAAGAACACTGCACCGACCCCAATTACAATTACTCCAGGTCCCAGCTCCGCCTAGCCACGTTTAATTGTTCAAAACGAGTTAAATGATTTAGTACGTGATTTAGGGTTATCTAAGAAACAGTAAGAACTTCTTGATTCCCGTCTTAAGGAATGGAACTTATTATCCAATGAAACGAAAACTACGAATTTCAGAATAAGACATACTCGATTTTCTGCATTCTACAGAAAATTCGTTCGTGTTCTGATATTGATATTTTAATGCAGTAATTTCATAATAAGCATTCCCCCTCTGAGTGGCGTTTATTTATTGATTTGTCCAAATACAGTTTAAATGCTGTTGTTTAGCCTAAGGGAAACTTAAATTCCCTGTGTATAAGCCCATTCAGTGACGACACAAGATAAAATAAACACACAGTTTTAATGGCAAATATCTGGGGATTTGAAAGTGGCACTTCAAGAAATTTACAAAATATTGCTGTTTTCTTTCTAGTCTGAGACAATCGTGTAGTAAATCAGCATTATATAAAAGAAATTTCGCCAGAAGGAAATGAATTTTATGAAAAACTTTATGAAGACTATAAATGAAGATTGCGATGGATTCAAATACTTAAAGGAAGTCTGTCCTAGGTTGAGTGATGCCAAATTGAAGGAAGGCATTTTTGTTGGACCACAAATCAGAAACTGCTATGACCCCCTAATGAGAAGTAAAAATTGAATTCAATTAGTATTTTATGTCAATAATTTTCTCGAATAAGAAGTGACTTTAGTAGGTGTAAAATTCAATGTATACTTTCGAAAAATTTGATTATATTTTTCTTCTATACATACTAAATATTGTAACATTAAATGTGAGAAATCTAACCTCATGTATTTCTATTATTTTTTCTCATCTTTGTATTTGAATACGTTCATTCTGCCAACATATACTATTCAGCTTTATATTACATTCAAAACATTTATTTGTCAGTTAGTATAAATAGTTGCCTATCAAAATGAAATTTGAAATATTGAAATTGTGCGTTAATTTCTTGGCTCGATGTCTCAGTAGTTGAAACTGATTTGGAAACTAGCATTCAAATTGAATTTTAAATGAAATTTAAAACCAACCAAAGAGCGTTTTTCTACATTCTGCAAGACGGTGTGCTGGAGTTTTAGTTCATACTATTACAAAGATTTAGTTAGGTAATATATCGAAAGATCCGGCCGATTTACAAAAACATTGCACTAAATGCATAGTTAGAAGCAGCATCGAATGCTGCCTCTGGAACGTAGAAAACGCATTCAACTTCTATTCTCACGTTCCACATTTTAGGTCGCTTGTCGACGAATATTTCTCCTGTTAGTCGCTTCAACCAGAGTCGACTGCGAATGTATCTAGAGAATAAAGTAGATCCATTAGTCACGGGTTGGTAGATATTTCATCTTTATCAATAATATAAGTCAATTAAGATTATTTAGTGAAACATTCACAATGTAAGCAAATAACGCAACAAATTAATATATTCAAATTGGTACAGTAAGTTCCCACTAAGATTGAATCTATTTAGAGATTATATTCGAATGATTCTTGTCAGGAGAGAAGCTAGTTATGAGTCGGCGATAATCAGACCTCCTTCCATCCTTAAGGCAACTTTATTTATATAAGTCAATTATAGTCCATACAAAAAGTTATGAATTCCACAGAGAATGCTTCTTAAATTTTCTTAAAATTACAAGAAAACTACACTTTATAATAACTTTGCTTCATTGTGTATGAATGTCTCGATAGAGAGCTCATTCTTATTCGCTTTTCATATCTGGGTTCAATCCCCACAAAGTCGGTGCGATTTTTCGGATTCTAGGAATCGCTTGACTATCAATCTGTCGAAGGCGATGTAAAGCCGTCGGTCCTGTCTAACCGAGATGTATTGGACATTGAAGACAATTTGTAATGATTGAAATTTTACCTTACTTACAACTGGGCAGTGCCCAACCGTGAATGCATAAACTGAAATCCATCTGCGAAATTCTGGTGAAGTACTAGACAAGAAAAAGAGAAGACTATTCATCGGAAGGATGTGAAAGCTCTTGCAGTTTTGAAAACACAAACCAGTGAGCCTTGTCTGCAAGGACAGGAGGCGATAAGTATCTCAAATACTGATTTCCTCCAAAATATTAGGTGTCTCGACAGAATCAATAGGGAATTGTAAACAATTCCTTCCAAAGTTGCTTATGTTTAAGCATTAAGCTCCAAAACTACCGACGGGCTGGGTGACGATCTATATTCTTGTGACGTTGCCAAAGGACGAATATTTATTGGAACAAGCTAGCGAAATAAATATTTGTCATTGGTGTGGGCCCTTTGCCTTTCGGATATAGAAAGCAATGAGAAGGCGAATTAATTGGTGCTTTGGGACTTATTCTGTTTCAACCGACATTCAAGATAAGCCTAGAGAAGGGGTGCTCGAACGGTCAATCGCAATTGACCTGTCGATCGCGAGTCCTTTTTGAGTAGATCTCGAGAAGAAAGAATTCTTTAATGAGTAGGTAACTAAACAACGAAAATTCTTCCACGTAATAGAATAAATCTGCTAGCAGGAAAAGGCGGCTTTCTCAAAGGAACGCGCGGTACTTGTCAAAGAAAAACCGCGTTCTTTATTCCTTTATGTTGCGCCTGCAGGATTTGGAGTCATTCTGAAGGCAATACTACGTCGATACAAAGTTCATTATTAAATAGTTTAAAATGAGTGCAGTGAAAAAATCTAAAACGTATCATTTTAATAACGAATGGGAGGAAGAATTTTTCTTTTTATGGTGAAGGATAATTGCATTTGTCGTGCGTCATTTGCAATACCTAAGCGTGGTAACTTAGAAAGGCATCATAAAATGTTTCATAAAAACTATGAAAAGGATTTTCCGCCACATAGTGGATTAAGAAATCGAAAAGTACGTGATTTGATATCTTATTCAAAAAAGAAACAAACCATGTTCACAAGACTAGCCGAACAATCAAGAGCTACTACAATGGCGTGATTTAAAATATCTCATATATTGGCGAAACACAAGAAACAATTCGAAGAGGGATCGGTTATGAAGGAAGCATTTATGGAAGAGGGTGAGACTTTATTTGGAGATTTCAAAACTAAAACAGAAATTATGTCTGCTATTAGAGAACTTCAGTTATCCCGTACGACTGTCACAAGGCGTATTGAAGTGATGAGTCAGGACATGGCAGATAAACTAAAACATGATATCATGAAATGTACATACTTTTCTTTACAGTTCGATGAATTCACCGATATGCCCCACTGTGTATTTTTGTTCGATGGTATTCAATGACAAGTTGGCTAGGGTTGCAAAAACTTTTTGACAATCATACCTCTGAAGGGGGTTCACAAAATTAATTACAGACCCGTGGCGAAGATATATATAACGTTTTCTTCAATTTTGTAAAGAAACACAAGCTACCAATATATAAATTAGTGTGCATTACAACCTATGGAACACCAGCAATGACTGGTAACCAGAACGGTTTTGTGGCATTGAGTCGAGCTATTGAAGATTTCCATTCATTTTTTTCCTTCCATTGCATTATACATCAACAAGTTTTGTGTTCAAAATAGAATTAAAAATAATGTGATGTAATGAAAATAAATAGGACCCAATAGCACTGTACACTCTAAGATCTTCGGCATATAAATCATGCTTGGTATGAAGAAAACATTCCGAAATATCATAAATGTAAATTGAAAATAAAGGGACCCAGATGATCCTTGAGGAACACCAGAGGTGACACGAATGAAACCGGAATGAGTGCCATTGATTGCAACATACTGCAGTCTATCCGACATATACGATTCTATCAATTCAGTGGGGACCCCACCACACCAGAGTCCTCTAGAACCCACAACAAACTTGCATGATGTACCTCATCTAAGGCTTAAGCCATGTCTGTGTGGACGGCATCAACTTGAATACTATCATCAAAACTACTACTTATGAAATGAACGTAAGGAGTTAAATTAATTAACACCGACCTTCCTTTGAAAAACCCATGAAATTGAATCAACTTGGAACTGGATGACTGAAAAAATTTATCGGTGACTATTGCTTCAAAAATTTTACCGAAGAAACTTAGAATAGAGACAGGTCGCTAATTACTTACTTCATTCTTCTTACCACTTTTGAAAATAGGTACGATCATTGCCGCCTTCCACTTATTTGGAAAGACGCCTTGTACTGAAGATTTGTTGAAAATATTTTGAAGTGGAGTCGCCAAACTAGCGGAACAAGAGTTTATAAAAATTGGTGGGATGGAGTCCGGACCTGGACCCTTCGTGACAATCGGTCCCTCGATATTAGCTTTGACATCCTTCAGATCTATCGTGTTGAATGTGATCGATGAAGAAGATTTATATCTACTACTATATATTACTCCAAGAAAATTAAATACTGACTAGGAACCAACGGAAGAATGACCAAATAACCCATGTAGGACCATGGAACGTTTTGCAAACGCTAGAGTGCAAGTTTTTCTACATATCAGGGTGACATTTAAAACTCTAAAATTTTTTTCAGTATTTTCGTTCGATGGCTATCGTATAATCAAAATTTGATATGTTTTCATTTAACGAAACAAATTTGGATTTTCTGGACCATTATTTGACATATTCTTATATTAAACAAGGACAATAGTTTTCTTTGTCAATTATCTCTTCCACCTCCTTGTTCTGTGCCAATCAGAACGAATTTCAACCGTGAAAAAGACAGTTATCTTATATCTTCAATTATTTCTCATTAACAAGATTCTAATTTAATGAGACGATATGTCATCAATTAGGAGTTTTAATTCATTAATCACTCAAATAAAGCAGCAAGGGAAAGATAAATGATACACCTTTGTCGTACATCCGGTACAAAACAAGTGATGTAATTGAGTAATTTTGCACGACTTTTCATAGCCCTGATTAATATTTCAGAACTTGCCGTTCAATGTCTATGGCATTACAGTAATTATAATTTAACGGATGTACAATTTAATCATAGTTCATTCTTCAAGTTATACTCTTCGGCAATTATCATTGCGGATTTTCGGCTTTGTCCGTAATTATGACTATTGAACTTGTAGGGAATCGGAGAAACTGCTTGAATTAAATCTGAGGAAATGAAGAAACGGAAGTATAACGGTTGAGTATGTATCTCAACAGAATTATTACAATTATTCAGTCGAAAACATCGTAAAAAACGGAAGTATTCGCTCTTCAGTGCGATGGAATTGGTATTTACATCAGTTTTCAAGAGTTGTAATTAAAACAATGATTCTGTATGAAAGGACCAAATAATTGATCAACCCAAAATTCTCAACAGAAAACAAAAAATATGGTCGTCTAGTAATAAATGTTGAAGAAGGATTGAGAACAGGGTTTTTGTATTCGAATCTTTCAGAAAATATTAACTAATAATATTATTCCATAAAAAAGATCTATTGATTATACACTATAATATACAACTCACATCATTTAAATTTCAAATTTGTTCAGAAGAAATTTAGATATGATGAAGAATTATTTCTCCAGGAGACCACCAGCTAAGAAATGCTTCAGTATAATCGAACTGAAAATAGTGGATAGAAATTGAAATGAAACTAATAATGAAAAACTTGAAACTTTTGAGAAAATTCAAAGCTCTCTAACATCTGCTAATACTGGATATCTCCACCCATGGTGAGAATTATTGCATGATATCGTCGATTCATACTCAAAATTAATGACCTTATAGCATTCTGACCCATTTCGATTCAACTTTCAATCAGACTGTTCCGAACCTCATTCAGGGTAGCTGGCTGGTTTTGCTGGCTTCTTGATCTTCACTTGAGAATGTCCCAGACATCTTCAATGGGATCCAAGTCTGGACTTAGTGCAGGCCGCTCCATTGAAATGATTTGGTGATCATGAAAATAGTTCCTAGCAATATGAACTTGGTAAGGTCAGGCGTTACCATGCATAAACTCATATTTGCAGCAAATGGTACAACATGTACTTCTAAAAGGTCTGTAAGAAGAAGATAACCGTACTTTTGGTAGAAGATTCCTGAGGAAAATGACGTCGCCTTTTTTCCACTCATATTTGCAGCAAATGGTACAACATGTTCTTCTAAAAGGTCTGTAAGAAGAAGATAACCGCAGTTTTGGTAGAAGATTCCTGAGGAAAATGATGTCGCCTTTTTTTCACCCCAGTTTACTAGGCAAGTTTCTTCTGTTCGTGTAGATAACAAGCACCTTGTTATTATATATTACTCGAAACTTTATGACATTTTAATCAAAAATTGTTTAAATTTCAATTGAGGATTCTGAGATCAAACTCCGCAATATTTAAGGTTACTTGTGAGTTTACAGAGTAGCCAGGACATTTTTTCTAGATTTGAGTAATATTCTAAACTGCTATTTTTGAAAACTTATCGTTGAACTACCCGCTATTGTACTCTACTATTTGCCGCACATATTGTTTTAAGATATTCGTAACGTTCCTCTGAGCATTCAAGGTTCCATTATTCACGATGATTAGATCAGTGCGAGTGTTCAAGAAAATACATCTCTATGTCTTTGACGAACTTCCACAAAAACCATAGGTGAGTAAAACGGGACAAACCTCCAATTTTGACGTCTATACAGTAAAGAAAAATCTATTGCAATGAAAAAGACGAAATCTCTACTCGTCTGTAAACATAACCCTCTCCCAGGTAGCTTCCAGCCAATCAATTTCCTAGCAAAATGCAATCGGTCTCTGCGACAAGAGGCCTAACCCAAACTAAATTCCCTGAGTCGTAGTAGTATTGTTTCAGTGCTAATTTACACTCTACTGTTCTATCGAAGCTGCATTTGTCCCAATGAGGAAATATTTGAATAACGCTCATAGATCGCCTTTGTTTCCCGAAGTCATCCTTGCCTCTCATGATTATCAGTTCCTCTGTACCTGCAGATCATGATGTAAGCAGATGGATGGACAAGCCTCTATCCTAATCTTGTATAAATCCAACACCACTGCATCAGCATATTCTGCATTCAAACTTCATGAATAATGCAACGCGAATCATGAAATTCGAAAATTAACAGAATTCAATCGATCCCACAGAAAGAAAAGTAGTCCTTACCACAAAAATACTGCCCTGTTGCACTTCTTCCCATTACGTCCAAAGTGATGACGAGAATCATTAACTATGAACTCATCAAATATCTTGAGTTGTGGGGACCATCAGTATGGTTTTCGCATGTAAAGATCGACAGGAGATCTGCTCGCCTACGTCACTTATGTTTGTACATCAACGATGGAAAAGCATGTGTAATCTAGAGCAATAGCCCTCGACAACTCTAATGCCTTCAATAGGGTTTAGCATGTAGCCTTGTTGAATAAACTTGCTGCATATGGGCTTCCCGAAGAAACCGCTGGGGTTGGATAAGTAGTTTTCTTTCAAATAGATGAATACAAGTTGTGATCGACGGTATAACATCTGATTGTTTCCTGTTGCTAGCAGAAGTATCTTGTGGATCCATTCTTCCGCCAACCTTGTTTCTGTTGCAGATAAACGATCTTCTGTCATCTACAGAGAACAAGATCTTCGGTTTTGCAGACGATTGTACCTTGGTTTCGTCTCTCAGTAGTCTGCGGCCGATTACAGCTGCAACATCTTAGCGTCATAGATGCCAACAAATTGACAACTTGAACTCTGACTTACAGAAGATATCTGAGTAGGGTCAGTTGAACCTGGTGATTTTCAACGCGAGCAAGATGCAAGCAACTGCGTTTTCTAGAAAGGTCCCCGCTGGAGAATCCCTTCTAACGGTGCAAGGCCAACAAATTGCATCCAAAGATCGAAATAATAGTCAACTCTGTGTTTTGCTGGCATGAATATGTATCAGCGATAGCTAAATCTGCATTAGCTAAGCTTGGTAGGGCCAAACGATATTTCACGTCATTTCAGCTGTTACTCCTATATAAGGCGTAGATTCGACTTGCTTTGAGATATTGTTGCATTGTATAGGGATCTTCGCCTAAAAATTCGTTGCGGATGTTGGATGTGCAAAAACGGGCTGTGTACATGATCGACCACCAGGAGATCACCCGCGATCTCCAACCGCTGGCTCTCAGAAGACAAATTGCTGATCTTTCTCTGTTTTACAGATACTTCCACGGAAGATACTCCAAGGAGCTGAAAGATCCTGTTCCGGAAAAACTGATGTTTCGCCGCAACACTAAGTTGGCAAGGAGATCTCATCATATGGCGGTACATTTAGCAATCCCTCGAACCTCTCTCTATAAGAATTCTATAAAGTTCGCCTATTCCCGGGAAGCGCGCATAAAAACAAGAATAAACGTTACTCACAAAAAATTAACAACAACTGCAGTTATCAATATATGGTGGATTTTCTCAAAATCTCAATTCGTTTTTATCATTCTATGTCTCATGTGAGGAGCGTGTGTGCCAAGAAAACACATCGAATCTTGTTGGCATATGACGGAACATTTCGGAAAAAAAAGTATTTGTTTCAAGTTTTCTACTCCAAACATAAAACTGTGAGTTAATTTCTTGGCGCAGTGTCTATTTTATATCGATCGACGAATTGTTTTCGAAATATATCGAAAAAACGGTCTGAATTCCGGATTCTTTAAGTGTCATACTTTTCAAAATTGTAGCTAAGACTAAATTAAGGAATGTTCCTTTTTTTGAAATTGACAAAATTCCACATTTTTTTTAGATGTATCCATCTTTGGAAGGAAAAGGATGTTTGCTGCCACATCTCGACATAGCAACAAATTTGCACTCATTTTTTCTTGAAGAGTTGTATAACTATGTTACAAAGAATCGAGACAATTAATTTTCAAAGTCCAAAATAAATCGAATATATTTCGGTCATGTTTCCATTAAATATCACTCCAATATAACCTTCACGATGGCTGTTACGAAAATCAATGTCAGTTATTTCCATTCGAATTCGAAGAAAACATATCTTCCTTCAGCTTCAAATAGTGGTAAAGAAATATCCGCGATTCAGGTTAATGTACATGTCCATATGCAGAAATTGATTTCTGTGACAGAAATTATGAAAGAAGGAACATTGGAATACTAATGGAAAATTCCAATTTAAATTCATTTTTGGACACTTAAATTTATTCAAATCATCAAAATTCTTCTTTGATGTGATTTCAAGTTCTAAATTTGTGTCTCCAGGACTATCTGTCGAAATATGACAGCTGACTGACGAAATAGTCGATTTATGAAGGTTTTTCTTAGATCACGAAAAGTATATTTGGTAACTGGGTTGGTTTCGATACCAGTATACAATTTTGTCATTCTTACCGAGTAACGGACTGTATTTTCTCAAAGTATAAATCAGAAAACGAATAAATTAAATCTGAAAAACAATTAAATATGTTATTCATTAAGACATTTGTATTTATATTTTAAAAATATTAATAGTTATCGTATTTGAACAATTATCGAAATTGAAAGTTTCAAGTTCTATATCTAATACACTCGATTCTTCACTCATAATCTTATTTAAACAATAACTTTTCGAAGAGAATTATTATTATGTTGACATTTACATCTGACACTGACACTATTTTGAAATTCATGACAATCGATTATGTTTGGTTCAATCACGGAATATTCATTCCATATATATAGAATAAAAATACATGAAAAACAGATAAGGATCAAGTGTTTTAGAACACCTATCGATCAGTGTTAGTGTAAATTCATATTTTTTCGACTCTTTTAGGAAAATTGCTTAGACAAGTCAGTTTTTATATTTAAATAAAAAGTAACATTTGTGTTTCAAAATATGACGTCATCGACTTGCGATGGAAAGTTCTCGAAGTACAGAGTATATTTTAACTCAGAAGAAATTACTTTAATATTTTCAATAATAGATTTGAATATTTATAACTCTTGGTCACGTAAACTTTCGTACATAAAAAATAACTTTTCTGCTGTCAATTCCCATTTTTATCTGGTTCGTTCTACAACGTGGTCGACCAAACTCTCACTGCAAGTATAAAATTTTGGAAATAATCAGAACTGGTGTGATAGAAATAAAAGATTCTGATATCAATTGAAACATGTTTTCCAAGAACTTTCATGAAGTAGAAAAAGAGAAAATCAAGAGAACCAAGCTAACAATTTCACCCCTTCATACATAGTTTGGGAGAATTTGAGGTCGCTTTGCCCTATTTAATTTTGAGGGGTTGAATCTCTCCTTCTTAGTGGGTTGCTAGTTGAAATCTCAAATATACGTCAGAAGATGTGACCCACTTAAATAAGTCATTCGACGTGTTTCGAAAAATATTTGCAGTCTCTACGGGATAAGAAATATACAGGATTGTTCGATTAAGATAGTATATCTTGTACAGGATGGACAGATTTCGACGTTTTAGTACTGCAGCTATGTGAAATATTGTGGATAGAGGAAATTAACCTTAAATTCACTGTGTTCTTTTTGCATGAGAAACTCATTACGGCAAACAAATTCAAGCAAGCTTTCTTCGTTTTCGTATGATTTGCGAATATTGAAAATTATGGGAGCTGCCAAGTTCCAATATCTCGGTTGTTTTTCAACTTATCTACTAATGGTTTCGACATTCTCTACGCAAAGGAATTTCTTCATCTGACAGATTTTGAGTTACAATGCAAATTTGCATTTTTATAAATATGAACCATAGGTAATTTTGGTTTCATTGAACACAGCCCATTTTACAAATATATCACATGAGCAGTAAATTTTTTTAACCAGGACGAGTTTTCATGAAAATTCGAAAAAAATGTAACCAACCAGTGGCAAAGGAACTCGACGCTAATGCCGATGTGAATTCATATTATGTTGAGCCCCAGCCTGGTCCATCGTCGTCAACTATCAATAGGGAGTCTGAAACTGTAGAAGTCATAACTCCTAGTAAATATCTTAACGAATGTTCACCTATCCCGAAAATTCCTGTTCCATTATACAAAAGAGGCAAGCAAGGTGCTGCCGTTTTAAATTCAGAAGAACATATTAACTATAAGAAAGCTAAGTTGAAAGGTAAAGCTAAGAAGCATACACCAGACAAACCTAGAAAAAACAACCAAAAATCAGATCCTAAAAAGAAAAGACCGAGGATTAGCTCTGAAAGTGAACAAGAGTTCGATGAATCAGATTCTGACCAGACTAAATCTGATAAAGTAAATACTCAATGCAGAGAACGTTTCGATGACTATGCAAGTACCAAGTCCACGGCAGACTGGATTCAGTGCCTTATGTGTAAACTCTGGTTACACGAAGATTGCACTCTATATGGCGATTACTGTAATAGATGTGGAAACAAGAAGGAGCTTGCAGCTCTAAAAGCTAACCTGGCCAAAGTGAATTCAAAGAATAAGTAACCTGGCCAAAGTAAACAGTATCTCTATATTTGTTGATTATTTGAAAATTTTGATTACTGTTAGTTTTTTAAGAAGGAAGCTTTGTTTTTCCAAAGAAGTCTTAAGGGACGGATTTGTTTTAAGTTTTGTTATTCCTAAATTTAGTTCGGTAAAGTTTTAAATAATTTTTAATAGACGTTGTTAGGTTGCTGAGTTTATCCAAGAATGATTGAAAGACTGAGCCATTTGTTCCTATAAAAGTGCCATTTACTTTAGTTTAACGGTATATTTGGATAAGAAAACCTTATAATATATTATTGCAACTAAGAAAGCAAATAAACGTTTTATTTAATTTTCTACGAATTTTTTTCTTTATTACGGAGGCATCTATCCCATTGTAGGGCATCTATACTCATGTAGAAATTTTGCCAGGGGCAACTACCCCATACAGTAGGCGTCTATCCTCAAACAATAAGTTTTTTTAGAGCCGAATATCTACAAATCTACGGTATGCATTGAATAATGATATGAGTAGATGGTAAGTATAAGGACTATAGTTGTTACAAATAGTTAACTCACTCGAATAGTGCTTTAAAAAAAAAGTTATAGTCAGCTTACAAAAAGTGGAGCATCTATCCCACTTTTACCCTTACTTTCCATTCACAGAACTTACATCGATCGAAATAACTAAAGAATGTTTTGCGCTCTCATTAGGATAGTTCGAGAATTAATCCTTGCGATGACAATTCAGATCAATTTTTCAATGTTTCTTCATCACGTTACTACTTTCGTGTGACTATAGTATCGTTTGAAATAACGAAGAAATCATGCCGCACAAAAATTTTGAGTAGTATAATGTAATCGTCATTTCACAACAGAAAACTGAAGAGATATTCCATTATATGGAATGGAATTGAATATAAATGATCAATGTAAGTGTTATTTCAATATTGGTAACCGAAGCAAGACAATGTTTGAAATTTTTGGTTCAACTCTATAAGAGGTATTGGATACATCCTCAAAAGGAAAACTCCATCGGACGGACACAAATCGGAGGAAAGTACTGGGCATCTTATTTGTCCCGTAGTTCCAATTGAATTATTGCCAATTTTGAAGTAAAGTAACTGAAGTAAATCAGTAGCGACCATAAGGTGGTGCTCCGTCGTGTCGAAGATATTTTTCTCTCTCAGCACCAAACAGTTCATCGAAATATCTATCAATAATGCTGTTATTAACAATTTCATGATATAATTCACGACGAATGTTTTCATCAAAAATCACATACGCTAATATCCGATTATCTTTCAATGCTTACCTTACATTAAACCCATATTGGTACTGAATATCAATATGGCGATATGGGTTTACTTCCGAACACAAATAATCATTTTTACGATTGGATATTCCATCGCTACTGATATGAACTTCATGGACTATAATCATTATCATCGTATTATGTTAAGATTTCAGCCGAACACTCATGGCTGGGAGAGCTTGAAAATTCTCATTTCATAAGGTATATATCTATTTTACTTGAGAGTACTGAGCACTCGTCTCTTGAGTATCTCTGTTTCTATCTCAATTTGCTTGTTCTTTTCAGAATTTTTGTACGGCACGATCTCTTCGTTATCACGAACCATATTATATTCACACAAAAGTTGTAAGCTAAATAAAAAAATAGTAAATAATTATTGTCACTGCAGAATTTAATCATAATGCATAGATTATTTCAATCGTGACGTGTGAGTTCTGAAAATGACAGAATTACTAGATAAGGAACAGTTATATAATCCTTGGTTTATCATGAAACCGCTCCAGATTAAAAAAATGGTGAGCACATTTAATATATTTCTGACAAAAACCTTCAAGTCTATGATTCAAATTTAACCGCAAAATTGTCGAAAGGGAAAAAATTTGGGCATATTTTGATTCTACGTGAAAACGTGCCTATAGATGTCAATTTTACGTAACGTCAATAAAAACCGAGATATTAGAACTTGACTGATTTTCAAATAACTCGAGAACGAAACGATATTACTGCAGTACTAAAACGTCGAAATCCGTCCACCCTGTACATACAAGTTAGAAAGGTATACTCAATGCACGAGTTAAACGTTTCATCATTTAAAGATACTGACGGGAAATGAAGAAATCTTCACAAGATTTATATAAAGTGCATAAAGCTCATAAAATATAATTGAATGATTGAAATGAAACTTGAATTTAATTGTACAAAAACTAGTATTAAATGAAATTGGACGACAAAACCGTACATGATTTCACATTTGAACAATTTAACCGAGTAAATTTTTGAGTGAAATTATTATTTGTGACTAAAATGTAGATGAGTAAAAGAAACTGGGTAGAAAATAATTAAACAGGTCTTTATAGTAAGCTGTGAAAATCCATGAAAGCATATAATTATTTTGGTTATAACTCACCATTATTGGTGTTCTACGTCGTTTTAACAATGAGATTCACTCACCTGGAACAGAAGAAGGAATTAGTCTTTAAATAAGATTTAATATCTGGACAAAATACAGTGGATGGTTAAATTATTAGGAACAGTGCTCTTATTCATGTATCTGTATTGTTTCCGTAATATTGTTTTACAAATATTTATCCACGCGCCAAAGGAAATGTTTACTTCTAAATACAGTATAATCGAGTTAATGTATGTGAACTTGTGTAACTATGAATGACTCAATAACGTGCACACAGTATCTTTTCAATAGCGCTATGTAGTGTGAACAATCGACACCATTATGTGAACATGAATCAACTTGTTCAGATCTGTAGTATCACGGGAATGAAGGGGTACCTATCTATCAAATAAGCATTAACTCATTTTGTGTTTGTTGAAATTCATAGTCAGATGTGCTCAGAGTTTGGGAATTGATTTCGCTGATGAAATGATAGCTAAGACAACGAAAGAGTTTTTGACTCTTTGTGAGAACCTTCAATTATAGAAGAGCTGAGAAAAGGGGCAGTGTCAAATCTTCTTAAAAAAAAATTTCAGAAGTAGGTAATCAGAGTTTGAAACCAAGCAAAATCGCGAAGTTTACTCTGAGAAAAGCTGAATATTTGATGGAAAACGAACTTTACAAATAGTTAAAAAAGCAAGGAAAACGTAAACACCAAATCCATTCAGTCCCCTGCTGGGCAATCGAACATAACGTGCTCCATTGATTCAATTTTTTCTTCACATGGTCCAGATGAAGGATCCTCAATCAATTCTAACTTGTTTAGGATAGATTTCTGAGGCGTTTATCTCCTCTATTCAAAAGAATGAAGGCTTCTGCCACGAGAAGATTTTCACCTCTCGCGTTGACATCCGAGCTACCCCACACCGAGTGGTGTAAATTAGCCTCACAAACAACGACAAATTGGCGATTTTTCCTGCTAGCCAAGTTTTGAATAATAGAAGAAGTCTCCCGGGAAATATGCTAAGCAGACCAATCAATCAAGACTGCCACGATCTTCTGAGACAATCACGAGTACAGAGGTATTGTCTCAGTTACAGACTTCGGTAAGTAGAAGATTATCGATTATGTTGAGATCGCAAGTTGTTCCTCGGTTAACCAGTCATGATTCCTGAATTAAAACCAAATCAAGGGTTTCATTCAAGATGCATTCACCATGGAGGAAGGTACCTAGCTTGGAATGCTGTATGTTAACCAAAAGGTACCAGATTCCCTTCTTCGTCATTCAGATGTCGAACGACATCTAGGCGCCTTGCCTTGAGTGAATTTTTCAGCCCCTTTCGTGGCAAAAGCTGGCCGCTGGCAAGCTGTTTACCCTTGCCACCAGCCTTATTAAGGTATGTTGCTCTGGAAGACGCAACAGTTTGGGCCTTTCTAGGAGCCAAAGTGCCACCCCTCTTTTAGTAGCGCTACTGTGAAGGTCCTCCTCTGATCTGACTCACTCACCTCATGATGTAACACCTTATACTTCCTAGTGTTGAGGCATCGGTTTCCCACTAACAAGGAGTACAGCATCGGCTATCCACTTGTTACCAGGCGCCCGATCAGGAATATAAGCATCACATATGTGTTGCGCAGACCAGCACCCTCCCATGGCTTCCGAACAGCGATACAGCTCTGGAGCCACGCCACACTGCGCTCCTCTCTACGCAATACCTAGAACTACCCAGGACGAGCGGAACTTCCCAGAAAACTGATCGGTTCCGCCCTCAGAGTGGTCTCACTGTATGCCCCAAGGATAGAATCCTGCAGGACCTTAATCCTTTTTCCATCAGCTGCTCCCAGCCAGATGGTATGACACCAACTTTGTTGGTATGACGTTAGCTTTGTTGTTAGACCTGTCCCCGTGTCTTTGTTTGGGTCCTTCACGATAGGTTGTTGGAAAAGCTGAGGTTGTACGATTTTGTTGAAAATGGTCATCAATTGATTAAGTCGTTTCTGTCTGGGAGGTATCAGGTGGTCTGTGTTTGGGGTGGGTTTTTTGGTTTGGTGCCAGTGACATGTGGTGTGCAAGGGGTCTATCTTGGGACGCATACTTTTTCTGATATTCATAAACGACTTTTCTGACTTCATAGAGGAAGCAAATGTAACTCTATTTGCTGATGATACGACCTTGATTGTGAGTTCCAGGGATTTCGACGATGTACGACGGAAATTCGGGGAGCTTCGGTAACGATCCTTGGTATGGTTCTCAGTGAATGGCCTAGCAATGAATGATGGTAAAACGCAACTACTCTTGCCCTCTCTGAGGGCTGCTCCTGCTCCTACTGGTGCAGGGGAAGTGAGTTTTTTGCGAGTCCATTTAGATCCCATCCTGACTTGGAGCGATCATGCCGACAACGTTTCAAAGAGGGTCAGTAGAAACATCTTCCTAATGAGACGGTTGCTTCCTCGGTGTCCCGCACTATTCTTAAATCTGTTTATTTTGCTCTTATTGAGTCGTCACTTAGGTATTGTGTAGTTGTGTGGGGTAATTGTTCTAAACGTGACATGATCTTTAGATTACAGAAGGGCATTTAGGGTGTTGGGTGACCTTGGCTATAGGGACTGTTGTCGTGATGCCTTCAGAAAGCTGCGAATATTGACTTTTCCTGCACTCTATGTTGTCGAATGCTTGGTATATGTCCATTCAAACTCGGATTCTTTGAAATCAAATTCAGATATTCTTTCTTATGATACAAGGCCGGAATGTGTCTCAGGAAGGATTTCTTTAGACTCAGCAGGTCGCAATTTGGATTCAATTTTCTAGCTGTTGATTTTTACAATAAGCTCTAAGATGTCTTGAAATGAAAACATTCAAGATCAAATCAAGCAGCTTCTTGTAGATCGTGTATTGAACACTACTGAGGAGTACTTTGAAATAAATTTCTCAGATTAAATAGGGCGTACTTACTATATGTTTTCTGAATAACGAATTTCTGTCTTCTAGTCATACGCTTTATCTAATGCTGTGCTGTTTATACATACAGCACAGCATTTCATCTGGTTGTCCTCATCATAATCTAGTTTTCATCTCGTTGCTTTTTTATTCTCCTGTGGAGTCTGAAATTTTTAGGTAGTTCCAAATTCATATTGTAAATAAAACTATGACGTATGCAAACACTATTTGTAAAATTGAGTGTAAAGCATTAATAAACAATCAATCAATTCAAACGTAAAGTTTGTTCCGGGAGTACATCCGTTCGTTGAAATGTTTTCCATTTGATGGAGTTCGCATACGTTTCGCCAAAATTGTTGGTAACTGTTTCCGATGTTTGCTGTGGTATTTATGGCTCGTCGTGATCAGAGATTGTATCCAGGTAGCTGGTTGGATATTGGCTCCGCCTCTTCGTGGTTGTCAGTTGTGTTGTTCGGTACTGTTTGGTGCAGGGTACTTTTCTTGATGAGCGATTTCCAAGTCGTTCGAAGTTTCAGGAAGTCGTCTCTTTTATTTAGGGATCCGTTTTTCTCTATTTCTATTGCTTCTCGTATCTTTTTGTTTTTTACGTGGCTTACTTTGGCGATTTGTTTGCAGCTGTCGAAATCCATCTGATGGCCTGTGCTTATGAAGTGTTGGAATAGGGCTGATGTTGTTTATTTGTTTCTGATGGCTAATTTGTGTTCATTAAATCTTGCAGATATTTTCTATTGCTTTCTCCTACATATTTTGCTTATCAAGTTCCGCAGAAAATGCTATAGACGCCTTGGTTTTCCAATTTGATTCTGTCCTTGAGGTTCTCCAAAGGGTATCCAACGGTTTTATGAGGTTTGTACGTGGTTGATATGCCGTATTACCGTAATGCTCTTACAACTTGATCTGTTTTTCCTTTGGTCTAAGGTAAGAACATTGTTTTTCTACACTCGGAAGCAAAATTAGAGGAACACTCGAAAATCTAATTCGAAGTTCGATATTTTCCTAATTCTCAACCGATTTAGATGATTTGTTCGGCAAGTTATAGATCAACTCTTCTGCTTTGTAGAAATTATAAGAGAAAACAAAAAATTTGAAAAAATTTTATACGGGGCAAAACTAAAAGTGTTTTTGTTGTCAAAATTCGTAACACCCTGTGGAATTTCGTGGTGCGCGTTGAAACGTACAATATCATGGTCTGTCAAGACACATCTTCCTACAGTAACCCCTTCTTGTTTCATGCGTTTATCTCTATTTTTGCAAAATATATTTAATTTCAAGTGGAAAATCACCATTTTGGAGAAATTCCATTGAATCAAGAAATTGTCATTAAAATTCGTCTATCAATTTGGAATTTTCTTATTATCACTCAGGCGTGTCGAAATTGTAGTTTGCGATTTTTATGTTCGAATTGCATTAGTTATTGATGGCAATTTGGTAAATTTGGTGAAAATTAGAATTCAATAGGAGATAACAGTCGGTAGATATTAAAATACAAAACCGAATTCTGGGACCATTGATAAAACTTTTCATTTACACATGTGCATACCTTTTTTATCAAATATGAAATACAACATACTTTTTTTGTATATGACCACATTTGCACTTGTTTAAAGAATTAGAGTTTTTCATTCTTTGATTTGATACAAATTCGATCGGTTGCGGAGTTTTGTGATTCTTTCACTGTTTACGATTCGAAACGGTATTTTCATTTCGAATGAGAGATTTACCACCAACCTAAGTAGCAAGGGCAGTTACATTGATCGAGGAAGGGCGCACCTACCGCTCAGTCGGTACCATGTTGGGTGTCTCGACGTCGGTCATCCATCGAATCTACCGACGTTACAGGGAAACTGGATTGTACAATCAAGCGAACTTCGTAGGAATTGAGCAATACGGTGGAGGGTCAGTTATGTTATGGGGTGGCATATGCTTGGCAGTACGAACAGAACTGGAGATTATTGGCAATGGATCACTTAATGCCCATCGGTATATAACAGAAATCTTGGAGCCCCATGTTGTGCCTTTTGCTCCTTACATAGGGGAAAATTCCTTTTTTATGCACGATAACGCGCGCCCTCATACTGCACGCATAGTGATAGAATATCTCAATGAAGTTGAGATCACACGAATGGACTGGCGGATGCGGTCACCGGATTTAAACCCGATCGAACACGTTTGGGACATTCTTGGAAGAAGGGTTCGACAACGGAATCCAGGCAACGTTGAAGAGCTGACATAGGCTTTGGTTGAAGAGTGGGACAACATACCTCAACAGATGATAGACAACATCATTGGGTGTATGCGAAATCGTATGCGCGCTGTAATAAGAGCTGGGGGAACATACTCGCTCAAATGTTTTTTTTGTGGGTCACCTTGAACATTTTTCTCAACATGTTCATTTCATTTCACGAGTGTATCGCCAGGATACACACCTGCTCTCAATTTTGGACAGGAATGATAATTATTATAGAGTGTCACACAAAAAAATTCAAAAATAAATGTGCAAAATCAACGATTTTTCCAGTGTACTTCGAGTTCTCCCGGAGCGTGAAATTGGCCAGTGAATTTCAAAAACTTTCATTTCGTTAGATTTCCGCTTCTCTAATTTTGATTTTATTTTTTGGCTAACCTCCGATGTTATGCACCTACGCAAGACTAAAAATGAATTCTTGAAATTTGTGACTTTTCGCTTCAAATTGGATACCTCTTGCAAAAATAGAGATAAATGCATAAAACAAGAAGGGCGTTACTGTAGGAAGATGTATGTGTCTTGACAGACCATGATATTTCAATTTTTTGTTTTCTCTTATAATTTCTACAAAGCAGAAGAATTAATCTATAACTTGCCGAAAAATCATCTAAATCGGTTGAGAATTAGGAAAAACATCGGACTTCGAATTGGGTTAAATTTTCGAGTGTTCCGCTAATTTTGCCTACGAGTGTATTTTCTTTGGTTGGAGAGGGTTATTGGCGTGGTTTTTCTGTTTGCCGACTCAATGCTTTATCTGTTATGGGTCGTCTGTAGCTGTTCTGTCTAAATGCTTTTTTGGTGTTTTCAATTTTTTGTTTGAGTTTTTGGTTGCCTGCAAGGCGTATCGATCTGAACAAGAGAGTAATGGCGACTCCTTGTATTTGTGTTGGATGATGGTGGAATTTCGCGTTGAGGTATTTGTTTGGTTGTTGGTTTTCTGTACACTGTGCATCCCAAGCGATCCTGTGATTTTGTGACAAGGACGTCTAGGAACTGTAGTTGATTTTTCCCTCCAGTTCGATGGTGAACCGGATTCTATTGTGTTTGTTGTTCAGGTAGTCCAGAAAACCCATGAGATGAATTTTACCTTGTGACCACATAACAAAAATGGTTTGGTTTGAAAGTAGCATACTCGAGGGCGTTTCGTTCGAAGTAAACCATGAATAGATTTGACACGACCGCGAATAGTGACGAGCCCATGTCTGCTCCATGTTTTTGCCGATAAAATTGGTCTTGGAATAGAAAATATGCGTTCTTGAGGCAGCGCTGAGCTGAGTCTATTGTGTAGACCGGAAAGTCTTCATTCTCTGAGATAAGTTGTAAGGCTTCGTATGTTGAAATGTTAGGATACAATGACTCGACGTCAAAACTGGCTATTAAGTCGGATTCGTCAAGTTTGATTGAGCTTATAATACGAGTGAAGTGTTCTGAGTTTTTGACATATAATTCGGCCTTTCCTACAGCTGGTTGCATCAGTTATTTTTGCAGAGGCGAGTTGACCGTGCTTAAAATTGGTTTTAAAAGGGTCCCCTCTTTGTGTATGTTAGAATGGACATATAATTTGGTATACTGCTTGATTTTTCTTCAGGTATTAATTTTGTCTTTATCTCAGGATTATCAGGTGTATTGTTGATTTGTGTTCTGGTTGCTTTTTTAGGTATGTAGTTGGGTCTGTCTTGATCGGAATGTGAGCTGGATCATTAAGAAGGCATTTCATCTTCATTTTGTAATCGTTGGTGTTCATTAAGAAAGTGGCGTTTCTGTTATCCAAAGGTGGTATTGTCATCGTCTTATTGTTATTGAAGTTTTCGATTACTCTTGATTCTTCAGTTGGAAGATTAGTTTCTGGAAATTTGGCGATTCACAGAACCCTTGTTACATCTTGTCGGATTTGTTCTGCTGTTTGCGGATTCATGTCGGCAATTGTAAATTCGACGTTCGAAATGATTTCTTCGGTCGGAATCCGTTTGGGAGCTATTGCAAAGTTGAAACCTTTACTAAGGACGGATTTTTCCGTACTAGTAAGCTCGTGGTCAGAGATATTGTAGACGGTTTAGCGGATATTGGTTGTTCTTGTCGATATTGGGACACGTTGGTTTGGAATTTAAAATCGTGATTTTCAGACTTGAGTTGTTCAACAGTTTTGCGTCACCAGTCGAAAAGTGTTTCTATGAGGTTCCATAGTAAAGGGTGGATATGCACTCAATTTCAGGTGGAGATAATACAGGTCGTGTTCTAATTCTTACTCGTTTGTTTGATTTCTTCAAGAAGTAGAGCTCTGATTGCTCACTTCAGTATTTCCATGTTCCGTCTTGTTCTTGTTTGGTATAAAGTTTTGGTAAATGTTGATAGAATATTGTTGTCCCGACATCTGACGAGGATGGTGAAATTATATTATATTGAAAATGAAAATTGAAGAATGTGTAAATGTATTTTTTTTATTCATACATTCATTGGTGTGAACATGTCGAATGAGCGAACAGCCTCGAAATGTTCGAGTTTACATTATAGCGAATCTACTATACGAAATTTACTGAAATATTTTCTCAAATTTCAAAAACACGTATGTCAATGAACTTATTCGGGAAAAAAATCCTCAATCGCAGATTGTATGAGATAATTGGATATAATTGAACAAATTAATAGCCTCAATCTTTCATTATACAATCCTGTTCTTGTTTGCTCTACGAGAGGATTGAGATGTAAGGAAACGTAATAATTACAGCGGAAAGTATGTATCTCCGAAAAGTAAATAGAATCATCTCGGGTCTTATTATGAAATTTCCTGAGTTACCGTTACCAAGTTTTGGGTTGAATGATATTAATTGTTAGGTTGAGTGTAGCATTGTTTTAATATACATTTTACATTCCGAACTAACGGTCTGCCAGACCTTTCGAGGTAACCTTGTGCGGATATTGTTCAGGAACTTTTTGTACATCATTATACTTGACGTATATGAAATGCATAATTGCTATCAAAACATGAGGAATGGAATATCCAAATGTCAAGTAGATTAGATAATGAACGCCGTCATAATAAACAATTTATTCAAACATTCAAATGCAATTTAACATCAAAACTTGTAGCATTGGAGGTTCGTATCAACATAAAATCGTGCTCGGTATTGTTTTCTTCATCCCCCACCCTTTTTTATCTTTCCGTTTTCTATAGTTACAAGGTGGACAAATTTCGATGTCTTATTGTGGAGAAAAAGTATTCACTTCCTTTTGATTCCCTTGTTTACGAGTTAATCAAAACTTCCCGAATTTTGGTAAACATGTTATTTGCTAATGGGATTTCGTCTACTAACTGAAAACTTATAATATACACAAGATACCATCGTAATTTTCAATTCGTTTTCGATCTATAGGCGATTTTATAAAAAAATACGTTAGAGGACTGTTTTACCACCCCGAATACTTTTCTTCTATCCATAGAACCACTTTTGTCAATGTTCGTATGAAGAAAAACGCAATATTAACTATTGAATGTAATCGAATAAATTCTCTTCTTGATTAAATACTGTATCTCGTACAGAATTTAAATACTTATATTCATCAGGAACAAATTTCCAGCTTAGCTCCGTAAGTAACGAATTGAAATAATTATAATCAAAATTAAGCTTAGGTACTAAAAATGAGCCTTGTTTTCTCATCAATGCAGACTTTCTCAAAAACATGTACAGATACCATATATTAAAATAATGAAAGATTCGTTTCTCTTTTAGGGCAAAATCTGTAATACTTGGTCAAAGGACACATCACAAATATCATTTCTGTCGATTCTGAACGTATGATCTTTGTCATCACAAATTTTTAAGAAGGTTACTGTAAGTTCGCCATCTTTCGTATCTATGTTATGGATCACTGCAGCATAACAATAATATTCAGTGCTTCTTACTAGAAATTTAACCAAGACGTATCACCGATGGTTTGTTGATTGAACTAGGTCCTGCCAGTGCAGGGTCGTCGATCTCCATTGTGGAATTCTGTGGGTTGTTCATGTTCCCAATTTCAGTGTAAATATCATCTACGTTAAGTTTTGTCTCGTTTTTGTACTCTAGCACTCCTAAATTGAAATGCTGGCACTCGCCTTCACAAGTGTAACTTAAAATTTTCATTATGAGTTTAGCAGCACTTGCAGCTGATTCCAGAGGACTTCTCAATATTTTAGCCTTTACTTGATGTATTTTTAGAGTGCAATTAAAGCTTTTTAAATTAACTGCTTCATTCTGAAGGACGTCTGTCAATTCTTAGATGGCTTTATCGTCGATTGTAAACAAAGTATTTGCGGAACATCTTCGTTGAATGGCCTCTACAAATGATTCCAAGCTATCAATATCACTTTCTGTAGCGACGACGGCATCAGCGGTTCTATTGCAGGTCGCTCCAATGCCATCTTTGAATAATTGTCATGGCCACTCTTTGAATAATTCCAGTTAAACTTCTTCACATTTACAACCTGTTGTTGAAGCCTTGATGGCAGGATGTGAAATATCGTTTTGTTTCTGTATTGAGTTACAGGACCATCGCTGACAAAGTGGATGCTCTTTATGCTATGTGGTCAAATGTGCCTATATAGGAGCTGGTTAATGTGTGTGAATTTCTGAAACGGTACAATAAGACTTGTTAGAGCTTTTTGTATACACTACCATAGTATGAAAACTTAGCTGAAGTCTCGACCCTCCAAAATGAAATGCTTGTATTTCTTTACTGTATTTGGAACAACAATGGATGGAGACCTTTGGTATACACTAGCTTTGAGGAGAAGGTGAACCTTCGGAGTAGGGCGTATTTGGTCGTACAAAATTGTTTGTCATTTCTTTCAAAGCGTTTTGCTAGTATTTCTAGATAGCATTGCTTTCTAAATTCTTTAGTCACAGCTTTGTGTTCACTGTTGAGTCATATTTTGGTCTGGCTTTCGTTGTATTTCATTTTTATGTTTTGACACTTCAATTGCTCTCGCATTTTTGCAGCACTACATGGTCATTTTTGAGCAGAACTGTTGATATTTTAATCTTCCTGCAACTCGTTTCTGCTCTTTTATTTCCTTTTTCGTTTTCGGTTTCTTCTTTGGTGCCATTGCGGCAATACTCAAGCAATAAAACATACCTTCATTATTTGAAGAAACCGCACGCAAATCAGTCCACTCGATTGGCAGCAACGGGTTTAAAAACATAGGTAGTTACTAGGTACGTATCATTTCGTATTCCAAAATCCATAATATTGGAAGAGAAAAACTTGAATTAGCGTGATAGGCCAATCTAAGAAAGAAAGAGGTTATCTGCAAGAAGTTGGTTAGTGCAGACTATAAAGAATACTAATTAAATACACGGACGTCAAATGAAACAGTCCTCTGTCACATGGAGCAGTGCTCTGTGTTCCAGAGGACAGTTGCACATAGGACTGTTTTTTTACGTTAAAATGTCGTACCACATATCAGTTTAAATTTTACTTAATAACACAGAAACAGCTATAAATTATCACACTGAGCAAGTTTTTTTTAATAAATGAAATTATAGCACATAAAACACCGTAGAATCGACATACTAGGGGAATATTCATTCAACACTACAAAAGCGATGCTCCCACACGTACGCGGAGTTGGTACTGCGCAAAATGGCTACTTGTTTAGCATGGCGACCGAGCAAACTTCACACTGTTAACGTTCCGTTTGATGTGAATGTACACCACAAATTGTGACAGAGGACTGTTCAAAAATTGTATGGACTAAATTCGAACACTAACTTTTGGTACTAAAAATACTCTAAAATCCTAATTGTTGTTTGCTCACATGCATTCAAAATTCTTTATTTGAAGAGTTATAAGATTTCACATTTTTAAATACAACTAATAAAAACCGAACGGAATCATACTCGATCCGGAATTGGGACATAACAGAGGACTGTTTTCAGTGGTTTTTAGACCGAATTCATGAAATGAATATGATTCTAAATATTAAATAAGCCTAACTCCTTAAATACCAGGTTATATATTATGTGTCAAAATAAAAAAAATTATGCCTTAATATAGCCAAAAATTTAAAACAAAATGTTTGAACCATGATTTTCCTGTTCGTAGAAAAAGGCCCTAATATATCGGTTATCGTCAATGTTGCATTGAATGAGATTGACATTCTGAAGCCGATTGAAATTCGGTGGCGTAGATGAAAAAAATTCTGAGCAGCATATTTCGAGTAGATAATAGATTGATGGCTGCCAAACAGCTCGGGCACTGCGACCCAGTTGCCTATTGTGGCCCACTTTGTCCTAAATTTCACCCACAAACTCCATCCTCTTTGTGAAGGAATAAGCTTTCTGAGTGAAATCATAATAAGCTGAGTCTGCTTCAGTTAGTTAGATCCAAGTTCCTTCAGCCTGTGGTTCTCATCTTTTTTTCGATTAACTTGTCTGTATATGTGATCCGAGTACTCAAAGATTCAATGCTTTCAGCTGAAATTTTTGAATGTAATCCACAATATTTCTTATTTTTGAGTTCAAAATTATTGCCCTTAGTACAAAGGCAATTTCTGGAAGCAACAGGCATCAGTGTTTGGTGTATCGAGCACCAAAATCGGAATATTGACAGTTCGCGAAATGTTCTTTTACGGAAGAGACCAAAATTGGTGTTCGATCAGATGACCGCTGATTCGGGTTTAAAGGGTCGTGACAAGCTAGACTCCGAACAGCAAGACGAATTCCGAAATACCAAGAGGGAGTGTAATGTTTTGGGGTGGCATTATGCTGGGAGGCAAAACAGATTCGATTTCGTTTCCTGCGAATGTAACGGCTAGACATTACGTAAACCTAGTACTCGAACCCATAGTGAGACTCTGGCGAGGTGGCCACAATGAGAATTTCATTTTTATGCAAGATAATGCTCCTCCGCATACCAGCAACCTCGCGCGACATTATCTTGAAACAGAGAGGATCACTAATTTGTACTGGCCAGCTTACTCTCCAGATCTAAATCCTACTGAATATTTATGGGATAATCACAAAAGGAAAATTAGCTCGCGCCAGGATAATCCAAGAATCCCACAAAAGCTCGTCCAAGCAGCAACAGAAGAGTGGCAGAATATCACCCGAAAACCTAATCCAAAGCATGCCTAGACGGATTCAGACTTGTGTCAGGGCAAGAGGAGATAATACAAGCTACAAGGCCGAGAAAAAACAGCTACTCCGAGACAAAAAAATTTTCAATACTTTTACTACATGCGGAAAGTGTCTCCTATTTTCTTTCATTCGTTTCTTTCTTAAAATAAACCTAAATTTTTTTTTGGATCGAAATATCTCAAAAAGGATCATTTCCAAATTACCGAGGTAATATTCAAAATATAGGGTCATTTCACATAAATTCGGTTGTGTCTATATGTTTCTATACCCTTCCCTAAATTATGATCAATGATAGTGAAAATCTACACCAAGACTGTTTAGTTGAAAATCATACGCGAAGATCAATTCAAAGGAATAATTTTTTTCTTGTAAGATATTTCTATTCTTAAAGCAAAATCGAATTCTTCAATCTGCTGATCCCCATCTTTACAGGATCAGCCTCCTGTAAACCAAAATCGAATCAGGATAAGGTCGACCGAGATTGAAATTCTGGGAAATTATGTAAATTTTATTCCGTAATTAAGCAACATTTCACTCCATTGGTAAAACGAATAGACAAATTGTTGATATGGGTCCAAAGAAAATCTATATTAGATTTAAGGAAATCACGCTTAATCGCCATATTGGGCATGATCGAATTTAACGATTATAACATATTAATATAAATTTACTACATTAATCGCAAAATCTTCAAGAGTTAGTAGAATATTTCATACGAAAAAATAACAGTTCATTTCTTGCACAGCCATCCTCGTTTATTTCACGCTATCATTTCAAACTTGTTGGAAATTTCGCATAAGGTTCCGACAATGTAACTGTTTCCATCATAATTCTCTAATATGAAACTTTTTACACAATTAATCAACCGAGACATCATGTTGCCCATATACTCTGATGTAATGTTTTTTGCGGTCAAATTTATTGGACTTTTCAGTTATTTTATTAACGGTTTACGGTTGGTATTAGTCACCGTGAAGGATTTATTATGGAATTTACATGTGTTAAAAATGCCTTGCTATATTTTAGTAGATTCATTTGAAATTTAGTTGTGTCCCCAATTGTTAAAATTTCAAATTTACATAAGTATACAAAGAATCGCTAACGTTTCAAGATGAGGAGATATTACTTAATCTCTTTATTTATTATCATATTATTTCATTTCTAGCTGACCCTAATATTTAGATTTATCTTCAGTTCTTACATTTTATTTCCAAATTTTATTAATGAAGAAGTATAACGAACGGAACGAGATCGAAAAATTAATGGTTCTGTCATTTTTTTTCGTGGTTTCTCCAGTGACTTATCCTGTTTTTCATCATCGTAAGGGTTGAAGCAGAAAAATAAAAAATCAAAAGATTCTTTCTTCCGTTGTTATTATGAGTGCATTGGTCAAATTGCAAATTAACATAAGTATAAAAAAAATCAATAACGCTTCAAGATGAGAAGATATTATTCAATCTCTTTATTTATTACTAGTGAGCCCATCAAGATAGAATTTAAAAAATAGCTTGCATTTGGGCTGAATATCTCAAAAACTGCAGGAGTTTTGAAGAAAAAAAGCAATTTTTCCAGAAATTTTAACACCCGGTACCTCCGTAACGAAGATTTTGTGGACCTATGTTTATATCAACTTTTTTCTGAAAATTGCACGTAGATTTACCCCCTCAATTTGTGACATAATATTATGTAACACCCTGTATATCAAATCGAAAATTATCGTATTTATGAAAGGGTGTCTATTCCAAATGTGCACATTGTAAAAATGAATTGAAGCCATGTGACATCTGTTATGAAAATAAACGATATATACATACAGAATTCAGGACATAAAAAGGTGTCCAAGAAGTGACTCTGCATCATCAATTTCATCGCCTTCAGAGTAAATAAGGAAGAAACTCAAAATACATAACAGTGCAATAATCGAAGAAAACAGTCACCATGACCCTTGATTTTTAAGCGAGTTTTGCGTGGTGTTTTTGGCCTTGCCTCAACTTTATCAAGATATTCACTTGATTGATCGGTTGTTTCTGGGTCGTAAGCATAAATCCACGTCTTATCTCATAAGATAATGAGTTTCCTTTTGTCTTGATAGTCAGAAAATATTGACTTACACACTTCAAAGCGACGATGTTTCTCTGGGGCCCCTAAAATTCTTCAAAATGGTTTTAACTGAAATGACAACATGATCAGCAGAATCTCTAACTGTTAATCGACGATTTACAATCATTAAATCTTTGATCTTTTGAAAGATAGCTTTGTCGGTCGAATTTGATGCGCGCTCTTCGTCTTCTTCACGTTTTCGACCTCTTTGGAAGTGTTCATACCACTCGCAAAACTTTTTTTTCGACATGATCTCATAATCGAAAGCTTTTTGCACTATCCTCGATGAATCAGTAGCAGGAAATTCATTCCACAAATAAAATTTAATGCAAATTCTTTGATCAACAAATGCAGACATTATAAGACTCGAAAAATGCACTTCTGGGAGCTTACAAAACGAAGCGTACCTCCAACACTAATGAATATTAGGATGTGAATCTTGGCACAGATACCAAAGACAGTCCAAATAACCTAAAAATGGCAGTACTACCCCAAATCAATTTGCGAGCACAGCTTAAATTCAACTGTAACCTTACTCCTTAAACGGAGTAGTTTATACAAAAATTCAAGTAAGCTCATTCATGATTACATATTTCACTCAATTATGCAGGCGATATTCAGTTAAAAGATGTATTTTGTTTACATTAAATTAAAATTTTGAATATCAATATCTTTTATTCCACTCTTCCACCTCTTCTCTTTCTTTTAGAATATCTTCTACAATTGGAGTTAGATAAAGTTTATCGTCTTTGAACTTCGTCCACTGGCTTCTAGGTAGTATTTTTTTCTCGATATTGAGTTGACAAGCTCTGATGATGCGGTAATTTCTCTCGTCTCGTATTCTTGGATCTAATCTTTCCAATGCTTCTTGGACTTCACTCAAATCTTCATTAAGAAGATCATCCCTCCACAGCCCGAGCTTGTTGAAACCAGACAGGTTATAACAAAATTTTCGGAAATCAGAAGAAACGAAACGTTTCGATATCAAAATTAAATTCATTCTCGTGATTTTAGAGAATGATTGACAGCTAGGGCATATGACACTTCATCGAAATATCACATGTTCTCTGATAATTTCCATATCATGCATGTGCATTCATGAAATGCGACATCCGTCAGCTGAGTGTCCATAATGGGAGACTTCAATGTCCACATCAACTGGTTCCAATACTCCAATAGGCAAGCGATCAAATTTCGGTAAATATTGAATCAGAGTCAATGAGTAATATAACAAAATTCCAAATAGATCTCACTTCAGACAAAAAAGGAACACACAAATGTTGATACCCCTTTTAACCCGTTTAGGGCGTGAATTTCCCAAAATATTTTCTCACTGAACATATATGTCACAAAAGGAAGTCACTGTGCAAAGATTACGTTACCAGCTGCAGTAGTTTTGCATCGGCATTGATGCATCAATCAGTCAATCAAGACTTGTTACACTATATGTTATATAAGTGAAGTTTTCTTTTATTTTATATATATATATATATATATATATATATATATATATATATTTCATTTATTATAAGAGTTTTCTCTGTTTCAGCGAGCAAAGATTAAAAAGAAGAACGAGAAAAAATTTAATATTTCGATGAAGAAAATACAATTTTCAATTCAAGAAATCATTTGGTCAAGAAGTATTAGAGAATGCAAAGTAATTTGTTTCATTTCGAAGAAAACCAACGCATTGTTACATTGTGCTATATAAGGACCGACCAAGGCAAGTTCAAGAATGGGTCACCTGTTCACATGAATCTCTTTACAGTTAAACTGAAAATGGACATTCATTAACCGACTTAAGCACCATAATTTTCTGAGAACTAGATGGACAAAATAATAAAAATAACCGGCTTATCGTGTTGAAGCCTAGACAAGATGGAAAAAGTAAGACCACTTATGGAACCATATGTGCAAGCAAATGTATAGTTTAAATACAAGGAGGTTAATTAAAATTTTCACATTCTGTATATCTTACAAACTCATTTGAATTCTAGCAGGTAATCTAAAAACATAATTCCCAATAAAAATCAATCATAAAGCTTGAAAAAGGAGTAGTTTTCCGCATTAAAATGAAATATAGAAGTATCCATAATCACTGGGTGAATCATTTTTGCTAAATATGTACTTAAGCAATAAAGGAGAATATTGAGCTTAAGTTTCGCAAAATATAATGAATGATAATATGTTTGACATATGCTTCGAATTTTATCCTATTTTCGAAATCTAAGAAGAAATTAAAGTATTACAATATTCATTCATTTTTATCTAAGAAATGGGTGAGAGAAATGGAGACAAAAAAGATTAATCTGGTGCTTATTTATTGGTATATTATCTTTGTGAACTAATGAAATTTCTACGAATTTTAACACCACACAATATCAATTCTGATGATTAGCCTAATTTTAATGTCGATTTCAAATTCGTGATGAAAACTTCTGTATCAGCTCCAGAAAATATGTAACACATTTAACAATAAAACACATTTTCTTCAAAACTGATCTTATATTATTAAATACTTAAATAGAGGAAAATGTTTTTGTATGTCTTGCAGATGCTGTAGTCAGTGAGCTATTCTGAATTTTTCTTTAATAGTCAGCCATCATGTATGCGTTCCAGTAGCCTTGATAGAACTCCTTCACTGTCCGAAGATTCTGGTGGAATCGTTTGCCCTGTTCTCCTCTTAGATCTCCAAGATTAGCAGTAAAATGGCCTTGGTGGTTGGGAAGAAAGTCTAACTTGATTCTCATGTTACTTTCAAGAATTTCAAAGTGACGCAATAGTCGTTAGGATAGTCAGAACTTTCCTTATTTTCTGAATTTAAAAATATTTAATTTTTATATATTACATGAATTTTTCCAATCCCTGTCATAGTTTCCATGAAACTTGTATCTTTTATTAATGATATAATCTATAGCTCTTCTTTCATCTTATTTGCACTTAGTTTTGGGAACTATTAGGACAAGAAAAGAAAACAATTTCTATTTTGCTAAAAGCTCCAACAAATTGATCGATGGAACAAAGGCAATATTATACGATTGCTTGATACTAATGGTGGACTTATCGCGTTTTGTTGTCCTGGAATTAGGGCTTCCGGAATAGGTATATCCTTTTCAAAGCAGTGTTGATTTTTAGCTCTACTATTCCCCAAGCACAGGAAACAGGAATAACTTATGTAACAACTTTGTTGGTCTAAAAGAAAGTTGACCATTTTTACATCAACACTTAATTGGTCAGTAATGAGCAGTAGAGGGCGTGGTAAATTTGTGTTGGAACACATTGTATATGTATTTTATTTGGATCGTTTCTGCAGCATCCGAATCACAACTATTTTAATTATAACGTTCAATTAAATGGAACTTTTCAAAATTATCATGGCATGGTAGCCTTGTTGTTACAAACGACACTATATTCACACAATATAGTTGTCACTTTTTGAAAAACACATTGATTAATTTATCTGACTTGTCATTTCAAGAATTAATTTTCGAACTGTTATAGAGAAAGCATGGATACTTCAGCTATTTCAACCAGTCCGTGTGAAATCTGTGAATGGACATATAGTTACAACAAGATGTTAGGGAAAAGTTATACCACTTTCAATTTTTCATGAAAACGCGTTCTGAATGAAAAAATTGCATGCACTAATTTCTTCCAAATCATGCCAATGATTTAGAAGCAACCAAAAGATGACCCAGAGAACATTGCAGTTTGTTTGTTTGTTATTGACTTTTCGAAGCATTTAGGTAATTGATCGTGCATTTTAACTAAATAAAATTCGAATTTGAAGATTCAGTTATATAATGTATTAATTCAAACAAGCTCAGTGTAAAACTTCTAAGAGGATTGATGGTCTAGAGGAGCACGATTTGTTCATAGCTTTCGTAGAGAAATGAATGGCTTTTCAGTTATTAAGTTTAACTCGTTTTTGTTGCCACAACCTGTAAAAAGGATTAGTAAGAAAAATTAAGACTTTACGTAAGTATGAGCTCATCCACACAGAATATTCCAGCCTATAGATGAGTTAATATAACTTTTCTACAAATATAAATTCAGCTGTTTGTGCGTGACTTTTTAGAAAGTTTTCTGTGGAATATATACTGCCATGTATGAAAAATGTCTTTCGGCCAAAGAAGTTGTCTAAATATTTGTTGATGTACTCTTTTATTCAAGCAGAACGTAATATACTGGTATGAACAGTGGTTGATATTTGACTTTTCTTCGAGTGAAATATCTATAAAATGGAAAAATTTCTCTCCGCCTTGCACTGGAACAAGAGTATCAAGATATAGAGAGAAATTCATTATTTCTCCTCGAAATGAGAAAAATAATTGAAATCGTCTTTCCAGAAATTTCCATTCAGAAAATAAAGATCAATTTATGGAACGAAAATGCTCCTTCCATTAAGATATTACTAACTCAGAACGAATTATTTATAGAAAACTGATAAGCGAAAAACGAAGTCCATTTTATTTTTATCCGATACCCGTTAACTTAAATAATTCAACAGAAATATTTTAAATGAAAAACAGGCCCATAATATCACTAAATTATATCTTTATTATTGCCGAATAACTTCAATAGACCACATACGGATTTCGACGATACAGAATGATTATCAAATATATATTCAATTTGAGTTTTCAATTCAATCCAATTCTAAAGAAGTGTGTGGTAGAGAAGAAATAATTGTACTCTGGTTCCATATAATGGTATCATCCGTTATGATGTACTTATATGGATTATTATTCTTGGAAAAAAAATAAGGCTAATTAATTTGCAAATTGGATACTATGTACTGAAAAGAACAGTAACAGATGCGAATCGGTTTTGTTAATATAACTATTGCGGTGCAGCTTGCGAAACTTGAGGCTCGCTCTTTGTCCCTCTTAGTTTTTAAACGATCGAACGCGATAGAAAAATTTGTATAGACATAAAAATCCAGCGAAATTTTTCGAAGAATCCTCAGGGCTCCGTCGTTGAAGCTAGGGGCTCCAAATTTAGCACGGACCTTCCTCCGAGAAAAGTGCAGATCTTTACTATTTCAAATGTGAGGCCTATCAACGAAAATTTGTTTTTCCGAATTAAGAAGCGCTCTGTAACCGAAACGTTAGTTCCAGAATTGTTTTCGTCCCATTCACCTACAACTTCATTAAACGATAACATTCGTACTCTAACTCTAAAGAGCCGATTCTCGTTAAATGTCTCGTGAATTTCAACGTCGAACAAGAAAGAACTTCATTAAATTGTGGGATTTTCTACAGTCGTTTCGATGACGTAAGGATATAGTCTCATTTCATTAGACGTTAAACTGAAAATCCTTAAAAAACATAACACGAGTTGGTAATGTCCAATTAGTATTTACCTCTAGGTGGCTAAACGAGAATTGCAATGATTAAAATTAACGAGAACATTACTATTATAATTAACAATTTTTCTCGAACGACTCATATTAAAGTATGTAAATTAGTTATGGCCAAAATGATTTACTTGATCTTAATAACTAAATTTGAAATGAATGAAAAGTGAAAAGATGTTTGAGATTGTTTATGAAAATTTGAATGAATTTTGGCGATTCACTAAATAGTAGCTTCCCCAGTTTGAAACAATGATGGTAACTTGATCATGAGAGAATAAGATATTTGAATAGAAAATCCCAAATTAACTTTACCAATCGACCCTTTCCTCCAATAATGATTTTTGACTTAAGGACGCTGAGGGTGAGAGGTTCATTGCAGATGCTCCAAATCAACTTCAAACATAAATCAATTCAAGCAGGAGGAGGAGAACATTCGTTTCGCAAATAAGGGCCATTCACGTATTCATTTTGCCTCCTTGTAGGAAGGCAGTACTCTATCACAACAGTAATAATCTAGAGCCCCAGGAGAAATTTATTTCGTGAAATAACAGATATTTAGGATAAAGTCATGCTTTTATGTACTTTATACACAGACATATTCGCTCAATTGGATAGACAGCCGAGTAACAAGTTTGAGGTGAGTAATAATAGGACATACTTAACTTGAACTTAACTTTCACAATCCAACTCAACCTTAAAAATAGTTCGACTCAAGCAGAAGGAAGAAAACATTTGTTTCAACAAAACAAAACTTATACTCTGGGAATGCGAGCACAGGGTACAGGTACATTAAGAATCTAGAGCCCCAGAAGAAATTTATTTTGTGAACTACCAGAGATTAAGGATAAAGTAATGCTTCGTGTACTTTGGACGCAGACATATTAAAGTTACAAGTTCCAAGTGAGACAAGTGAACAAGAATGGGACATACTTAACTTGTACTTAACTTTTAGATTTTTAAGTATGAAAGTTTAATATTCAACAATGCCAGACACTTTTCGTAGACCATTAGTTTCGCCAGACTTGAGGATGCTGAGGATAAGAGATTCATTGCAACTACTTCGAATCAATCTCAAAAATAATTACTTTCGAATCAGAAGTGGACCTGCCTTAGCAATTGCTGCTAGTATTTGAGTTTCCAGAGTTAAATGGGGATGGATTTTTTTTAGAATTATATATTGATTGATGCTTTTGATTAAGGTTCTCAAAGAACAGTTTTTGATTTAATCGACATATATTATATGGAATTTTTACTACCAAAAACAAATAATTAACTTTCAGTAGGGAATATATTAAGGGATCCGTCATTGATATCGACAACAGAGCCTATGGGTCTTTGTGTCTCCTTCACCTGTAAACTACATACTCCTGTCTAATTCTTACAAAGAAATCTCTAATAGAGCGAGAGGATATCTTCGGCAGATCAGTATGTTCCAGTATTTCTACACCCAGTTGGTAGGCCTATAGCAGATCTATACCAAGCATGTGATCAGATAAATTGATGTTTCGAACCCGATTTCACAATATTTGCGCTTAGGATTATTCTCCAATTCTATCTTGCAAAGGTGATATCTGAGCTTTCCATGTTCTGTCATTATCTATGGCAGGAGCCATTCGACTGCTTTCAAATGCTAACCTCGTCCAAGTATTACTAGGTGATGAACCCAGCATTGCCATGGTCAGACGACAACCTCGATCATTCAACCAGGTGTCCTTAGATTATTCGGTTGGAAAGCCCCCAGATCCTAACCCAGGGCTCTGATTCTATTGAAGCATTCTAAGACAGGCGAATCTATCATCAGTCTTATGTACTCTGATCCAGGTGTGACCTATATATAGTTGGTTTACCGCCAGATCTTCCAGACCCTGAATGCACTTTATAAGTAATCCTCTGTATGCCCAGAGCAGCCCGGCTGTTAGAACAGATTGTTGTTTGTTTGTTTTTCCTTTAACGTGCTCTATTTCCGCCTTTCGGCCAATGACACGCCGGGGAATTCTGTCACCTCACTAACCCGGGAATTTTGCCGAACCCCTCTCGTGTCGAGGGAATGGATCTTTAATGTCCAACATATCTCTGTTAGACAGGACCGACGGCTTTACATATCCTGCAAAAGATGGATGCTCAAGCGATTTCCAAAATCCGAAAAATCGCACCGACTTTGTGGGGATCGCACCCAGGTAACTCTGCGCAGGAGACGAGCATCGTTTCTTCCACGCCACCGAGCCGGTTAGAACACATTGTATTTCACTCATTAGTTGTATGTATCTAGTTTTACCACATTATCTGGTCGGAAATGAAAATTTGATTGAAATACAAAGTTCTTGAATATTAGTCGTGATGACGTGAACAGAGTGTACAGGTTAAATTCAGAAAAGAGGATTCGAATATCGTAGAACATACTTTCCTGTCAGAATAATCTGAGTTCAGATTACATAATTCTCACTGAAAGTATTTCAAGGAAAAAGGGATGAGTCCAATTAGGCATACGCTCATTACCAGAACAGAATCTTTTATGAGTTTAGGTCATGTCTCTTTTGGATATAATTAATGTCTCATTTTCTAACTATCTTAATTCCTGGTAGGCCAATATAGCCTGTGTATATTTTACTTCATCTCTGTTAGTCCTACCTTGCTTTCTAGTTCATTCAAATTTTCTTCACACTTGTGGGAACTCTTTGCATCAATTATTCAAGATTTTGGGTCGTATTGAAAAGCTTGTGCATTAATTATAAACAGAAGCTAAACAAAATAACAGTAAGCATAATAGTCTCTGTTGTTCTCTGTTGTCATATTTCAATTTTGGTCGCAAATTAAGCAACGAATTTGGTGAATGGCACTTAGGAGATCAAATCTCTTGCGAGTTCGTAACTGATCAGTATTATCATGTCCATGCCAGTCACGAAGTTGATTCATCACCATGTATTCTGTTCACTCAAGCAGGAGGAAGAAAACATTCGTTTCAACAAAAATCCTTATACACTGAGGAACGCGAATACAAGGCCATTCCTCAATTCGGTTTGCCCTACTTTTGGTAATTCGGTACTATATCACAACAGTAGCAACCTAAAGCCCCAGAAGAAATTTATTTTGTGAAGAACCAGATATTGTGGAAATAGTGTGCTTCAATGTGCTTTGGACACATACATATTTCCTTAATTGGATAGACGGCTGAGTTACACGTTCTAGGTGGGAGGTCAGTACATATTTAACTTAAATTGAGTGAATTGTTGCGTTTCACTAAATCGTAGCTTCTTCAGTTTGAAAGAATGAAGGTACTTTGTTCATAAGAGAATAAGAAATTTGAACAGTAATTCTCAAATTAACTTAACCAATCTACCCTTTTCTCCAATAATGATTTTTGACTGTAGAAAGCCGAGGGTGAGAGATTCATTGCACATGCTTCAAATCAACTTTAAAGATAGTTCATCTCAAGCAGAAGGAAGAAAACATTTGTTTCAACAAAACAAAACTTAAACTCTGGGAATACGAGCACAGGGTACAGGTACATTACGAATCTAGAGCCCCAGAAGAAATTTATTTTGTGAACTACCAGAGATTAAGGATAAAGTAATGCTTCGTGTACTTTGGACGCAGACATATTAAAGTTACAAGTTCCAAGTGGGACAAGTCAACAAGAATGGGACATACTTAACTTGTAATTAACTTTTAGTAATTTCTTCAACAGTGCCTGACACTTTTCGTAGACCTTTACTTTCGCCAGACTTGAGGATGCTGAGGGTGCGAGGTTCATAGCAACTGCTCCAAATCAATCTCAAAAATAGTTGCTCTCGATCCAGAAGTGGACCTGCCTTAGCATTTTCCGCTAGTATTACAGTTTCCAGAGTTGAATGGGGGTCGAATTTTTCTTGGAACACAGTGTATATATTAATTGATGCTTTTGATTAAGATTCTTACCGAATACTTTCAGACTTAATCACGAAAAATTATATGGAATTTCCTACTACAAAAACCAAATCGTTTACTTTTAGTAGTGAATAACTTCTAGAATTTTTTTAATGTATAATATTCAACAATTCCAGACACCTTTTGTAGGCCACCAGATGCTTTGAATCCCCTGAAAAAAATCGAAATTTATTTATATTGTGATGCTTGATTCATTTATACAGGGTGCTTCAACGAAAACTAAACAGAGGCTATATCTACCAAGATATTCATTTCTGATCAAAACGCAAAAACAGATCAATTTCTGTTTCAAGGGGGACATCTCATGGGGCACAAAACTTGCCTGAAATATCAACCCCCTAAGCGGGGGTTGCAATCCTTGAACATTTTGAATAGGGAAGATGGGTCGAGTGATGACTCAAAAGTAGGGTGGTATATTTGTCTACATCGCCTTGACCGAATTTCCATTTTTATTTGAAAACTGTAAAAGATACAGTGTGAGCAACTGAAAGATAGGGAAGACTATTTCCCTGAGACTATTCAAGTTTAAGTGAAGTAAAATGGAACAGATCCATGCTTATCAATGGCAGTCATCATCAAGTACCATCCTCATCTCAAATTTCAACCCCTAGAGCAGGGGTGACCACCCTTGAAAATTTGGAAGAGGGTAGATGGGTCGAGTGATAACTCTAAAGAAAAGTATTATCTTTGTCTGCATCACCGTGAACGAATTTTCATCTTTGATTGGAAACTGTAGAAGATACAGAGTGAGCTACTGAAAAATAGAGGAGACTCAAATGTTGTATGAATAAATTGACTCTTGATTTGTACTGAATGGTATCAAAAAGATTGATATGAATTTTTTTCAGATTTTTAGTGATGATGTTTCAAATTTGACCTTCAAATAATCTTGAACCAGACGAGATGAAAATCAACAGTGTTTGTATTCCGAATCTGTAGCCTCGAAAGAAACTAGACTTCTGTTCAATTTTTCCAATTGCGCTCAGAATTTTCATTTCGCAGAACCTTGAAATCACCTTCAAATAACTTTCAAATGAATTTGAGTAACCTTACGAAATAACAACAAACCTCGGATTCGTATTTTGCGGACTTGAAGAAATACATATGGATCTTTTCCAGAATTTGTGGTCATGATTCTCTTCATTTGAATTTCAAATGATATTGAACATGACATCGTGGAGATCTAGAGAGCTTGTATTCGGATTCAACGACTCAGGAACGCACCAGTGAATTTCTTCAGATTTTCCAACAGGCCTCGTAATTTTCACCTCGTAAAACTTATATAATTTTGAGAAATCCTCGGATGCCTCTTAGGAAAGGTAGCACGAATAAACTAACACAGATTTTTACTCAGGATGAATTTTTTGTCGTAATCTATTGATTTGACCTTCAAATGACCTTGAACCTGGCCTGATGGGTGCGCTAACACATCCGTCAAAATCAGCGACTCCGAAAACCCCAGAATCTATAGCCCGTTTGTCACTTTAACTCGTAGATGAAATGTTGACCTGTGTTATTGTCCACAGCAATCACAAATTTTGCTCTCAAACGAACTATTACTATCAGAGAGAGTTTCGACTAATTTCGATGTAAACAGTTGGCCCCAGTGAAATATTAGTGGACTTGATGTAGATGCTGTAGTTGAATCTCCAACTATGGAAATATCGGCTGGACATTAGATAAATGCTGTACATGGATTCCTAACTATAGGAATAATTGCTGGACTTGTGGTGAATTCTGTAGTGTAGTAAAAATGTAGGCGAAGAAATGTTTTTTCATCAACTTGTAACATTCTCTATGATAACCACTTGCAAAACAATTCAATTGGCAGCACTACGTCTTTATATTAGAGGATACCGTTTTCTTTTTTTCAAGTTGTATTTTATTTAACACTGAGAAAGTTAAAGGTTTCTAATTATAGAGGAATTACAAATTTACCAAACCCAGTCTTCTTCAGCTAAATTTCAAGAACTAATTCAATATTAACTCAAGAATATCTGCAAATACTTTAAAGAAGGCTCGGAAGGGTGTTGTTTCCGCATCATTCATTCAACAACCAATAAACGTGTGACTTTCGTATTGTCCGTTTCCGAGACTGCTCTGAATAAACTAATAAAAGTATAAGCTAGCAAAAGAAGCTATGTTGAGCATACATACAGTTACCAGAAGAAGACTGTGACTTTTAGAACGGAAAATCAATTCACATAGATATGCCACTCGCTCTGAAACTGCTGCTTAGTATCTTCGCGCTCAAATTCACATCAGAAATTTTTTATGTCTGGCGGGATATTTGGCCCTAAAGGTTTGTCTGGCTAACGACATATTGCTTTGAAATACACTAGACTCGCGTTAATTTTGAACAGCTCAATAGCGTCTTTGGCATTAGTGCTTTGAAGTGTAAACAATGGGCACCTTTATTTGAACAAGAATCAACTTATTTATATCTGCAGTATTACAAGGATGAAGGGAAACCTTTCACTGTATCAAATACACATGTACCCATTTTGTGTTTGTTGGAGTTCATACACAGATATGCCAGTATTTGAAAATTGATTTCGCTGATAAATGATCTTTAATTAGTGAAGCGCTCAGAAAGCAGGAGAACCTAACAAACAATTCAATGCAAGCAATGGATAATTGCAACATCGATATAGGATATGATTTTTGAAGATTACAGGTGAAAAACTGTCATCGTAACTAGAATTACTTCATCTATACATAGAAGAACTATCAAATATAATTACCGCACTCAGTTTAACTATACAACAAATATACAATGCAGATGAGACTGGTTTATACTGGAAACTTCTGACATAACCTATGTTTCGATTTCACAAAACATTAATTAATTACATCATCAGTTAAAACACAAGTTAACACCGTTGATAATCGGAAAAGTAAAGTCATCTAAGTGTTTTAAAAATCTCAATTATCCTCTCCTCCGAAAACACCACACATTGCATGGATTGCTAAGGAAATTTTAAAACCTGTTTTTCTCATCAGTTTGTTCCTGAAGTGCGTTTTCCACATATATTTTTGACTTTATAATTTAGCAACCAAAAATATTTACATTTTACATTCTTGAAAAATTAAAATCCTCCATTCAATTCCATCCATCTGCAAAATAATGCTCCGTTTCATCCATCAGTGGAGGAATCAAAAATACCTGACGCTGATATTTTTGTCAAATTTTTGCCACTTAATGTTTCATCCTTCATTCAAAGTATAGACCAGAATGCATTGAGACTTACTGAACTGCATTACAGAAAAAGCTTGCTTATCTCCGTTATATCCGAAGCTAATAGACTAGTAGATGCTCTGAAACTATTGAAAGATTTACATACGGCTTGAGAACGACTGGCAAGGGCAACAATAGTAAAGTATTGACCTAACATTTCACGAAAGAATAATGAAGATGATAAAGATTTACATTTAGCTTGGCTTCGCTAAAGTGGAGACAAAATGTATTTTTTCTTGCACCTTCTGAGTACACAAGGCAAGATGTTGAAAAATTGAATGAAAACATTTTAAATAATGATACCAATCTGAAAGATGAGGAGTGAGATTTCTGGAGATAAGGACTGTAAACATGTAAGTGTATCAAATTCTACTCCGAAGGCATCTATCAAAATTGTTTCACACTAGGCAGAACACGAAAATATTGATGCCAGTGACATCATGACTTTGAAATGAATTCAGGAAAGAGCAGTCATCAAAATTTGCATCAAAAAAAATCCAATTCATTTTTCAAATGATTTCATATGTATGTACACATACTGATGATGTCAAAATCTATGAGTTTATACAGCGCGTGTAACTCGCACTTTTCAAAAGGTTAGTAAGAACACTGTACGAGATATTCACAAAAAAAAATTATTTTGACAGGAAGATCATATAATGTAATTTTCATCAGTTAAGTTTCCAGAATTATATTGTCCAAGTGATGGTCCTGGCGGGCCACACACATCTTCAGCCTATCATGGAAATTCCGCATGACTTTCACAAGAGTGACAGGGGTTATCTGCTTAATTTCTTCTTCAATGGCGGTTTTCAGCTCATCGATGGTCCTTGGATGATGTTTGAAAACCTCATCCTTGGGATAACTCCACAGAAAAAAGTCACAGGGGCTCAAATCAGGGGAGCGCTGGGGCCACTGAGCTTTTTTCCGCAAGGAGACAACCTGAAGAATTGATCGTGGTCGACGGGACGTATGCGCAATTGCACCATGTTGTTGGAACCAGAAGCTCTGTTGGCCGTAGGTTCCACCCAATTCCTCGATTTTCGGGCGCAAGAAATTCTCAAGCATGCCATAGTACTGGTCAGAGTTCACGGTAACTGTGACGCCATCCTCTTGAAAAAAGGAAGGCCCAATGATGCCTACTGTCGATAATGCACACCAAACCATGACTTTTGGGTTCTGGAGAGGTCTTTGGTGAAGCTCTCGGGGTTTTTTGTGCCCAGTAGCGAAAATTTTGCTTATTCACGCACCCTGAAAGATGAAAATGAGCTTCGTCGCTCGTCCATAAGATCCCAGTGAGAGCCACATGTTGAAGGATTGTCTGACAACAATCCACACGCCTCCTCAGTCCGTCGGGGACAATTCCTGTGCAACCAAGATCTTGTATGGGTGTAACCCGAGATCACTCTGCAAAATTCGTCTCACTCTTCGAGTCGACATCTGAAGAGAAGAAGCATGTTTGCGTGCCGAACGCGATGGAGACTGCTCAATCCACCCCCTCACTCGAGCGATGTTTTTAGGGGTTCTGACGGTGAGAGGCGGGCCGATTCTCTTTACATTTAGTGTAGATCCCGTTACTCGGAATTTTAGTATCCACGCCAAGATTGTTTTCCGGTCGGGAACACTCTGAGAAGAGTTCAAACGATAATTCGTGCGGAAGGCACGCTGCGTTGCCATAACATTTTAACATGTTTTGATAAAGGTCTCAAAAAAAAAAGCGCGCTGCTCACTCGACCAAGACATGTTTAAGACTGCAAAATACATGATCCGTCCTTCTAAACGAAACCAGCAACACCACTCAGCACCTCCTGTTCTTGTGCAGTGATTTTTCGAGAAGTGCCCCACCCTGTATATGTACATCACTAATAAAAATTGAAGAATATGTAAATGTGTTTTTCTTTTATTTTTACAATCGTTGTTGTATAATTGTATAATTTAAACCTTCTGGCGTATGTTAAGTGCCTGGTACTGCTGCTTATTATCTCAAGTAAGATTCCACAAAATATATATGGAACTGAGCTATTAAATTTAAATCAAATGAGTCTCTATTTCACTTACATCTCTCAGCTGGTACAAGTAAATTGACCAGGCATGCATGCCTTCAAAATACATAGAGAACTGTTGTGTTCTACATTGAAGACATGAAGGAATATAACCATATTCTGGCGAAAAACGTCACACGCTTTATAAAAGATGCCTCTAAGTCCACCGAGAGTGATTGAAAAATGAGCCGTAGAGGGTGCAGCTCAATAGCTGAACCAACGCCTAGTACTGTCGTAGCGACAGTAAGTGATCCATGATGAAAATGGAAAGGAATCTACAACTAATAATCATAACCTGGGCGCTAATATTTATTACAATTTCCGAATGTCATCATTACAGTTCACGACAGTCGTTATTGCCAACGCGATTAATTTGCCCAAATCGATCAACACGTCGGCCAGTTCAATGATCTGATTAGAATAAATTACGTTTTGAACATCGACTCGCACAAAAGCTAACAGACAAATAAACTAATTTTATTAGGTATAACATAGAGGTATTTTTACGATAGTCATGTTAATTTTCGAACGAGGCTGTTGATTATAGCCATGAAAAACATTCCGAACATTGACAACAGAGGTGGAGCACAACATATGGCGAATATATTAGTGAATATAATTAAAATTTATATACAGACGAAATGAAATTTTAGCACAAGGTCATTGATAGTTTTATATATCAAATTTATATGAAGTAATCGTTCAATAACGATGTTCTGAGCATTGTACATGAAAACGAACAATATTTTTCAGTTAAATAGGTATATATCAATTTGCATCACAAGAATATTCATGAATAACGATCGATTTCAGAACACAACATTTTATTTCTACCATTTGACCCAATGTTAATTTTGTATTTGAGTGAAAGCGAAATGAATTTCCGAAACAAATTTTCACGACGACCATCCATAATCATTCGGAAAGTCGAGTAGGTGACAGCTTAATTAGTTCTTTCAATTCCAGCTATTGGATTCAATATCCTCAGTTTTGATCCTGTGTACATCCTGACATTTATACATGACGTGCTTCACTGATTCTATATTCCCTTTGCATACTCTGTATGAGAGGCTCTTGATCCACTCTTTTTTACGTGACTTCTAAGGTTATCATGGCAGTTGAGACTCTTAGATATAGCCTTGAAAGCTAAAGTCAAGCATTGGCTCTTTCAGTAGAAAATACTAGCCGATTGAGTTTGCATCCTGTGAGACTCGGCTAGTACTGGATCTATACTGCGGTACTGGTGGGTACCAAGGTAGCCCTTCAGGAAGCGAATGAACTTGTCTTCCCATTGTTCGAACAGTCCAGAGCCAACATCAGGAAAAACCTGTTCCTCTATCTCAATATGACAAGGATTGAACGGCTTTCTTGCACCATAAGCGACGTGGTACCTCTTCTGGTTATGGCTGACTGACTGAACAAATTTCCTGCATTCTCACTCTTATTGAAAGTGGTATGAATTTTGAGGCAACTCATACTTTTTGATGATCTAAAAGCTATTCTTGACTGAGTGCTTCTGAAATTTACTCCTGCCCAATGGAGCGTCGGTATCATTTGAGGCAGAAATTATATTAGCATTTATTGCAGCCATATTAATTAGACTGTAAAAGACCACCATTGTCCATCTTCTTGTACTACGTGCAATTATATTGAACACAAGGTTTGCCAACAGTATCTACGCCTCCTTCAGTTTTGTTGTACTGGATTATCATTACCGAATTACCTGTACCGTTATGTATCATGTCATCTTTGTGCATTTCTCGCATCTGAACAAGGACGAGTATATCACTATATCCTTTTACAACAAATTAAGTTGGCATCTCCCTCATGTATTTTCTTATGGCTCCGAGAAAAGAGAGTTATTTTTCTTAAAGGTTTGGCCAAAGGAATACTTGTAAACCAACTATCGACTGTTATGTTTCCATCTGCGTTACATATACTTATGTTGACAAAGTCGTTCGAATTTTCTTGTTGTTAAGAACCTGCTGGTATTTCTTCCTCAGAAGACTTCTGATTTCTCATTTTAAGTAATGAATTCAAAATGGGAGTAGTATTTTTTGAATTCTTGTTGGATTTCTCAACCAAAAATCAAGAGATTATCTATGCTCCGATACTCTTCACGAGTTTCGAAATCATTGAATGATATATTTCTCAGCAAAGATTTAAACCTTTGTTGGTTCACTGTCAAGCAAAATGCTTGGATGCTAGTACAATTTATTTTTCAGAGATCTTTGCAGTTTAGATGGCTGGCAAGCCTGCCAAGTATAGTAGGCCCAAAAAGCCCTTATTTCCACTATATATGTTTGATTTTCATCTCTCTCCCTTGCATATTGTTCAGAAACAAACTCGATTTCTTTTTATTGGTGAAGTGAAAACTATTGCTTGACACATTTCTTGATCGAAGAAATACGGCCAGATATCTAAAGGAGATTTCTAGGATTTTGCTAGCCCCTCCACAACAGGTAATTGTTTGATGACATTTTCTTTCCCAGTTTTCACTCCTCTTGGTGCATTTTTCATCCATTTGGTTATTTTATCCCTCTCAATGAAATGTGCGCCAGAAATTACCTCAGTTTTTTAATCTTCCGCACAGTTTCCTGCCTCACAGACGTCTTCAGGTTCTCCATATGAGTTGAATTCTTGCTTAGTATCACTTGATTCTAGTTTCGCTATTTTATTTGGCTCGTCGTTCTCCTCTTCATCATCAGTATCCTTATCCGCGGCAGGGTTTCCAAGTTCATCCTAAAACCGTTGTTTTCACCCAAAATAAACATATGACAGAACCTAATTAATCCTTATAATACCTCAAGGTGATTGAATACGAAGATAAACCCGTTGAAATATTTATTCACAAATGGTCGCTCACGGAATTCTAGACCAAATCACTGCCCTACAAAGCAAAAACCAAGTAACTCTAAATTTCCAACTTTTCAGCAGATTTATTTTTATGATGCCAATAAGAGAGATTGCGCTTACTCAAAAAGTGTTCCACCTAGAAGCTTCGAACTTGAACATTTACTTCTCAATACTAGAAATTCACTGAGCATACTAAATTCAAAATTCTTCGAGTCAAATTCAAAATGGACGCTCAATTTCAGTAACTAGGTTTCTTATTATCACATCCGCTTTTACAAAACATAAAACAAGTAAGTCGAAAAATTCAAGACGAAATTCAAGTAAGTCAATTTTTCTTTGAATATTTTATTGCAGAAACAAGTAACAAAGAATTAATTTTTCAGTTATCAAACAGAACACAGAAGTAACAAATGTTGAACATCAAAAGAATTTTCAAATAAATACAGAAATATGTGGAAAGATTATAAAAAATTTGTAACTATAGATCGCCCTCTTCAATTTGAGTTTCTTCCCCACAGTGGGCCAAGTCGTTCATGTCAGATACTGGCGGAGATTTCCAGAACAACTGTTTCTTAGCCGGCATATTGGCAGTTAGTTAATTCAAAATCTTTTCTTTTTTTCCTTGTTCAGACCACGGCATGATAATCTGTTAACTGGCAACTGAAGTTTGAATTTTGGTTTTATAAAATTTGACTTCTGAAACTCCAAAATATCTATTTCCGTTTTAAAGTACAGTGATCTCGAATTTTTTTTCTGAATTGACACACCTTCAGGTCAAGGAGAAAAGGTACAGCAGTGTTATCATTGCTTACTGATCCTTTTTTTACGAGCTTGGCAACATTTGTCGAAACGAAGAAAGTCTTCCAAATGGAGAATGAGTGGTTTATTGTACTTACTTCTTCTGCTGATTAAATTGACTGAATCATCGAAATCTAATATCTCCTTCGACTTATTCCATTTTTTTCCGACCAGCCCATGTACCGAGTCAGCCTTCATAAATGAATGGCCAGCTTCAAAAAACTTGAAAGTAATAGTCTCTGATCCCCATTATTCATCAACTAGAATACAACATGCGGTAAAGAGTGTCCAGTTTTTATTTTGTGCGGCACAATTATCTGCCCAAAAGACAATATTTTTTACATTTCCCTCAAGAGACTTCATGATATTATAATATGCGCATACAACATCGGAACAAGTTATGCCCATAAAAGCCTCATGCCGTAGTACACACACATTCTGTCCATGATTCCTCAAGCTCGCAAATGTTTCATTGAAACATATTAGACGACTTATGAGAAAGGAGTTCTCAGGCACCATTTTCGGAATTATTAATATCTTCTGCATATCAACAGCGAAAATTACTTTATCTTCTGGTCATTCTTCGGAACAATCTGCTTCATATGCTTTTCTTGTTTCAGTATACCTTCTCTTGTGTATTTCATAGTTTCGACAAATTTCACAGTTCGCATCATCTCCGTCATTCATGTTTTCATGGTGGACATGATTCTTGTGCAATGAACATGATCGACATTCATCTTGTGATGGTTTAGAGAATCCAATATTCTCCTGATGAATGAACTCCTTTTCAGGAGTTTTCTCATTCAAATCTTCCCACCTCTTATACACCGAGATGTCGCTTGTAAGCTACCGTCTGTTAGGAGCATGTTTCATGTTATAATGTGAAGCTACTGGATGATAACTCTCAATATGAGCTTTGATGTTTTTATAGTTTTCTTCTGAAATTTCATTCTACTTTTCACCACGTTGAAGTTCTCTTTTATCTGTAACACACTGAAACTCTAAATTTTCCAGAAACTCTGTCACCATGGAGGAATGTCCAATTGTGTGCAAAAACATTGTTTTGCATACGGTTTGTGTTTTATTTGTTTTTAAGTCTTTCTCTTCTACATTCATTGTTTCATTCAAATCGATAGATTTTCCTGCGCTTTCTCCATTTGAATTTGTGATTTTTTCAGTATTCTCTCTATTTTTGTTCATTCCCACTTGTCATTCTGTTCTGCTGTGATTGGTTTTAAAGGTAAAGTATAAACTATAGAGCACTCCTTGTGGCCAATGGCGTCTCTTTTAAAGATCTTGACAGGCATTTTCTTGAGATATTTTCCAATAAAGAGTCTTTTCTCTCCAAAGTTGAGTGAGTTGAAGTAACTAAAAATAATTCTTATTTGTTCTTTAAGATATTTCAGGAGAAATGCATGGACATGATGGAAGTAAAATCTTTGTTTAGTGTTCAGTCCGAGGTAACTCTATCTCTGTTACAGTGTTAGGTTGTACATTTTCTGTCTCTATTTGATCTTCTCCACCTCTGATTTCTATTTCTGGTACAGCTTCAGGTACATATTTTGGTAACTGGTCTTCTTCAACTTCGATTTTCATTATCTTCTCTGAAATATTAGGTTCAGTTTGGTCAGTACTGTTAATTCTTATTAAATTAATCATGTCGCCAATAGTATTTTCTAGTGAATCACGGCATTCCAAACTTTCAGCAGATGAAGTGTTTCATTCTTTATTCTTTTTAGAAATGAGATTTGTTCAAATTCTGTTGGTTTCCACCATATATCACAATCATTTAAATACATACGGCTTTTTGCGGCTTTCGGTAGTTGTTTCAGGAGGAACTGCTAATGAATCAACAAGTTTTCTCTTCCGTGTTCCGTTTGATGGACTATAATCTGAGTCCGCATACCAATAATCCATTGACGAAGCAGTTGAGGTTAGGTTAGAAACAGGTGACAGACTAGATGAAGTTCGACCTGTCTCCGTTGTGATTGCTATTTTGATAAGACGGTCGCTCCGCGAAATCATTATTGCAGCACTGAAAAAGAGCTTGATTACATCCCCTCCGTATCGTAGTCAACGGACATACTACAGAACCACTAAGCTAATATGATTAAGTACGCGAAATAAGAAATCGTGTGATTTCTGTTTGGTGTAGGTTAATCAATTCAGAGGGAAAGACGTTATAGTTTCTTGAGGGATTTGTCTATTAATTGCCAGTAAGTTGACTTACTGAGTTTTCGTTTTGTAGTTATTGGATATCTCACCCGCGGGTATCTACCTACACCAGAGTCATCATGTTTAGGTAGAGTAAGTAGACATACTAGGTTCTATATTTGGAAATATCAAGATCTTCTGAGAAGTATGTAATATTGACATATTTTAACTATGAAATGAAAAGTTACTTGGTTTTTCGATTGATATTTTATAATTTATAATCAAAAAAGCATTGCCTCCTAAAAAGAAACTGTTCATAAATTCTCAAAGGATTGATATATTTCAAATCTGAAAGAAGCATCTTGCAGGCCTTTTTACGAGGAATCCACTGGTGTGGAAATGTCAAAAACCAAGTATGTTTAATTACTTGATTTTTTTTTTGCAAGGCAGATCACTCTGAAACTGTAAACTGTCATCCAAATGAGTTGCTCACGCTTAACTGAGGTTAAGTAGTGGGGGGTAAAGTGACATCTGACAGTTGGATACAACTGATGTGAAGTTAAAGTTGAGGACATATGCCTAAATATTGCAAGAGTTATTGATAAAGAACGGATATTTCTTGAAACTTTTGAGTAACTTGTACTTCAAAAACGAAACTCCTGCGGATTTGAGATCATAAGGGAAATCGTCTCGAAGCAACGTGTTCTATCGTCTCCTCAGAAAAAAATGAACCACTCTGTATATATATTTCAATTTTCATGAGTGAATTCAAGGAGTCAAAACACTTTTTATGATAAATTCCTAATTTCTGAATAGCTTTTCGAAAAATAGTTATTTCATGATTTCGTTATGATGTGGAGAGCCATGGAGAATTTCATAAAATTAGGAAATTCTTGCGAGAGCAATCGTCTACGTTCTGCACTGAAATGACATTCATGTGTGCACATAAATCACTCAGATATAACAGGCACGTTACTGAATGGCATATTTCCATGACTTTAGTTTCAATCATTAAACTAATTCGAACCCTCTTCGGAATTATTTTATCCACTTACCTTGCCCCAGGGCGAGAGCTAATAAAATAACGACTACAAACAAGAACGGAAACTGTTTGCAGAGCAATAATCCGTTTAGAAGTTTCGGAATTAACGAGATGTTAAAAAGGTCCATGATGGCCGCTGTTAATTCTGTTATTTGTTGAGGAAAAAGGATTCGCCTATGCAAAGTTTCAGCTCGGCGCAATGTTGGAAAGCCGACTGGGAAAAAGGCGATTTTCGTTAATTCGTTCATCGAAGTAAATCCAATGACTCGAAAAGTTATGGGCTATTCTAGGGAGTTAACGAGTTCTCACAAATTCAGCTGCATAGATTACGATGTCGGTCAGAAGTTTTATGACTTAGTTTCATCTTTTATTCGCATTCAATAGAGTGCAAATTGAAGTGAAACTTTCAAAATATTGAAATCAAATCATCTTGTACAAAGTGGAGTTTTCTTAATGAACTGTTAATAAATTCCTAATTAAGACACATAACAATAAATTATGTTTTCATAGTAATTATTTGTCAACGTCTGGCAATAGTTTCAGAAACAGGATTAAACACATATGAAAAATTGATTCAGTGTAAGATGTTTAAATTTGTATTGCTTTAATCATGGTTTTTAAGAAAACCTTTTCGTATATTTGTTTGTTCTAACTTCACTTAACCTCGAACTACAGTGAATGAAATTTAAAAATTTTAAGTGGAATGTTTACCACTAATTTATATGAAAAAGTACACCAATTAAAAAGTTGCGATATTGATTTGAGAAAAAGATAATTTAAATGATTCAAACAGTATAGTCATATAATCGGGTGAGAAAGTAAATTAAGGAAAATTTAATAAAAATAGAAAATTGTTAATAAATAATGATTTTTCATTTAAACAACTTACATTTTTGTACCTACTAAATAGACTTCATTTATTTGAATAATAAGTGGAGTAATTAAACAATTATTGTCGTTGCCCTGTTGACATGCTACACGATAGATTCCGGAGGAATAATCTTCAAAAGTTTGATAGGTCGTCGAGGAGTAGTAAACTTTATATGGAAATTTCGTATCAGTTCATCAGTTAGCTAATGACAAAATGACAGTTATTTGTTAATGCCCTAGGAACTGTCTATGCACATGCAGGAATCTAAGCCGCCTTCACCAACTTTAGGTAGGTACGTAAAGTTCGTTTTTTCGCCATAACTTGAAAACTTGAAATCTCAAGTACAGAGGAATTGCATTTAGTTTTTTACGGCGAATGTAATGAATTGAAAGAAATTTGGGTAACAATTTGAAAAAACGTTGTTTTTGATGTCTCTTCGTTTCGAAATGTGAGGCGGAAAAAAGAGTTCTCTGTATACTGAGGGAGACTCACTCGGATATGAGTTATGTCCCGCATGGCTTCTTGTTGGCAAAACACCTTTCATTATTTTGGTAGTTAACAACGTTCTCGAGATACAGTCAAAACCGGATATAGAGTCATTGAAGGTACCGTATAGTTTCCGACGTTATATCCGATTTAGTTGCTTTCAAATGAAATATCAAAAAATATCAAATAAAAATGTTTATTATGAAATAATTGGAGATACAAGATGTACTTAGCTGCACCATAAGACTTACACTAGTTTTAAAGTAATCAGTCATTCAGTCTGTTTCTTTAAGCCTACTCTAAAATATGTTTTGCATTTTACGTTGTATACTCCTCAAGTTATGAGTATCATCAGTTTTGAACTGGTCGTTAAAGGTAACAAATTTTTGCAAAACTGTTATAGCTCTAAGAGCGTCAGTAATACGATTGTTACTTTCAATTTCTGCAAGAATTTCTTCCTCAGTAGCTAAGGCGCACATAGCAGCACTGTCATCTATTGCAATAAATTCCTCTATCTCAATTCTTTGTTCTGTACCAGCAGATCTTTGCAACTGAGTAACCAATTGAGCGAGTGGTACGTTGTCGTCTTCATCTGTGGGAGGTCGTATCATTCTCGCTAGCGGAATATCATCGTCGTCCTCCGCCTGTGATAGAAAAAGATCTTCGAAACCTGCATGGCGAAAGCAGTTGGCTATAGTAGTCTGTGTGACCTTTTTCCAAGCTTCCGACATCATTAGAATTGCATTCAAAACACAAACACTTTTTGTATCTTTCTTGTTTTCAATATTCTGTATCATTTGTAGCACTTAAAGTTTTCTGTATTGTGATTCTAAAGTTTTTATCACACCTTGGTCCATGGGCTGTAAAACAGAGGTGATATTGGGCGGTAAAAACACAAGCTTTATGCATTTCAGATTGGAGACTACAGGGTGAGCGGGACAGTTGTCTACTAGGAGAAGAATTTTTTTTCCTCCAGACTTCAATTCCTCATCCCAGCTACGCAACCGTTTTCAAAAATTTGCGAAGTCATCCAGGACCAAGTGTGTTTTCATAAGTTACAGGCAAAGAGTGAATGTTTCTGAAGCAACGCGAATATTTAGCTTTTCCTATCACCAAAAGTTTTAATTTGCATGAACCAGTCTTGTTTGCCGCAACCAATACTGTAATTCTTGTTTTGGACAACTTTCCACCCTTGCATTCCTCGCCTTTGAATTTAAGTGTTCTGTCAGGAGTTAAATTGTAAAACAATCTGGTATCATCAGCATTGAAGATTTCCTCTGGTGTGTATCCTTAGCACGGCGCAGGCCACTTATGAGAGAGCCACTCTTCACTCATTCCTTCAGGAAAGCCAGCCGCTTCACCGTCATCTTTTCCTGCCACAAAATTAAAACGAGCACGAAAACTTTGTACCCAAGACGTTGAACACTCAAAATCTTCCTTAACCATATTACGAGCAAAGTCGTTGGCTTTTTGTTGCAGAATTGGACCACTTATTGGGATGGTGTTTGCCCTATGATGTCTAAACTATGTTAATAAAGCATCTTCCATAACTTTATGGTCACTTATCCTCGATCGTTTTAGTTTTAAACAGTTGTAGTTGAAAAGAACTTTCATTTCATCTCTATTCTTCCAAATCATACATATTGTAGAATGTGAAACTTCACACTGAATATCTCAAAACTTTACAATTTTACTATTTGAGTCGCCATTTTCTAATCGTCATATGATATGAGATTTTTCTTCAATAGTGAACACTTTCCTTTTTTTACGACATGGTAACGCATAAAAACACAGTCTTATAAAAGGCAAAACTTATAAATCAAGCTATCACTCACGCAGACAGTTAACGCACTAAACAATAAATATGCAAGGTCAAATGGCCGGGACGAGGTCCGAATGAGAAAGACCATAGGTAATAATAAGCCTAAATATTACTTCAATGCTTAGTAATAAGATCTAAGATCGTTCGAAATGTTTTGTTTTAGTGGGACTGAATGCGGTTGGTCGTTATAGTCAATGAATATCAATAAAGTTTCGTCGTTATAAGCGATATGTCGCTATATCCGAGGTTGTTATAGCCGGTATGTTCACTGATTAGTTTACTAAATATTCGGCTGGGACCTTACAATCTGGTCGTAATAACCGATCGGTCGTTGTAAACGTTGTCATTTTAATCAGTTTTGACTCTATCAATTTTTAAAAAGCCACAACTCGATAATTTTCAAGTAAAACTAGGATATTTCATGAACGAAACAAGCTAAAGTTTTTTGAATTGTGGAGGCCGTTACTTGATGTAGATCCATGATATAAATGAGATAAAAACACAAGGTTTAACTTTAATCTACACTTTATTTGAAAACATTCGACGACGTTTCGCTGACACAGCAGCTTTATCAAGAATGAAAAACAGAATGAAGAGTATGGTATTATAAACAAATCGTAGAACGAGTTGGATGAATAACAGGAAAATCCACACCGAGCCATTGTACAGTTAGTATGAAAGTTAAGTAGGGTGAGTAATTCACATCTACCTGTTCATTCAAAAGCTTGTTGTAGATGTCTCGTTTGTGGAACAAAATCTTGCATTCTGATTTGATCCATATCTTCTGTCCAGAGATAACTGCTCTTCGAGCTGCATAACTGTTGTTGTTGGTCTTGAGTTTGATATATTTAGGACAAACTTCACTTTTCAAACATATGGTTAAAAACCACATCGTACATCGGTTACTCAATTTACCTTTATCAGTAGAAGATTATAATAAAGAGTTAAACAACATCAAACAGATAGCCATTAATAATTCATATAATCCGGATATGACAGATCTAATCATTCGTAAAAACTGTACCAGAAAGCAATAAATGAAGTATATCCTATTCATAAAGACTATAAAATATTCAACAGTTTAACATTCTGCGGTTCTGCAAGTACAAATATTAAATCCTTTCTCGTCAAACAAAATCTTAATATAACTTTCAAAACTTCTAATAACTTAGGTAAACATATCAAAATAATAAATCTCGTGTTGAAAAATCAAGTAAATCAGGAATCTATAAACTCAATTGCGGTTCTTGTGATAAAATTTATATCGGTAGGACCTATAGGAGTTTTGGCATAAGAACATCTGAACATAAACGTAGCTTCGATAAAATAAATCTGATTCAAATTATTCAAACCACCTAATAAAAGAAAACCATTCATTCAATAAAAACTTTGACATATTACATATAAAATCAAAAGTTCAAAATTAGATCTCCTAGAAGCATTAGAAATAAATAGATACAAACATTCGGACAAGCTTTTGAATAAACAGGTAGATATGAATTACTCACCCCTACTTAACTTGTTTAATTAGTTTTTATTACCTTTCATACTAACTGTACAATGGCTCGGTGTGGATTTTCCTGTTATTCATCCAACTGGTTCTACGATTTGTTTATAATACCATACTCTTCATTCTGTTTTTCATTCTTGATAAAGCTGCTGTGTCAGCGAAACGTCGTCGAATTTTTTCAAATAAAGTGTAGATTAAAGTTAAACCTTGTGTTCTTTATCTCATTTATTACAAGCTAAAGTTATTCGTTAGGTGTTTTTGTAATTGGAATAACAAGTGTTATAGAACCAGTCATCAATATAAATGGTGTTCGTTATTATATTACAAAGTTTGTATGCACTTCTCGTATAACCGGAAATTTCATTGACGTGAAAATATCATAAAAATAGAGTTTTGGAATAGCTGAATCAATTACCAAGATTTCAGAACGATAACGTTATTAGTTCCCCATAAACGTCTGATAGGCCACTCAACTTGGGATACCCTGTATATCTGTATATATAATTCTGTATAAATGATGGTGAGAGTCTGAATACAAAAGGAATCAAGCACAGTGTATAGAATACATTAACAATCAATCACCCCTACAATATAACGTGAGGAATATGAGGAGAAACGGATTAACCGTACGAAATCTTTTATGAAGGGGTTATCCAGAATCAACGTAAGCTTCGAATTTACCGCCATTTGCACATCAAAATAAGGAATTTAAGAAAATATTCGCAGCTGACATGTTATTTCGAACATATTTCACTCAAAATTTTGTCGAAATAATGCTAACATCGTCAACGGTAAAGAGATTGATATTAAATTTTTTGGAAATTTGATGGTTGGTGGCGTTGAAAACACTGACAGTTCAAAATCAAGCTTCTTAAATGCTAATATCGAAGCAGTACGTGGAAGAGTTACTGAAATTCTGGAAATATCAATCGGACGTCGAGAACAAGCGAAGCTGTCCACAACTCAAGATCCGTTTTTATGCCTACTAAATTAAATTAACACACAATTCAAGCCTAGTGACCATGTATAGCGAAGATATATTGAAAATCGGAAGTGGATACCGAACATTTGCAAGTGACTACAGATTTTCCAAGCAAAATGATTTTAAGACGATTCATCTTAATGACTTTGTTCACCACCAAAATCAACTCATTTGGGGTTAGGAATAACCAGATGTGATTGTCGAAAAGCAAATGCACCCACAACGTGTCACTGTTTGATGCAGATTTTGAGCTTGAGGCATCACTGAACTATACTTTTGTGAAAATGAGGGTAGTCGAACAGTGATTGTTAATTGTGCTCAATATCGCAAAACGATAACACAGTTGTTTCTATCGAAATACTGGTTTGGGTGATGAGAATTGGCCCATGATTTAACATTATTAGATATCTTTTTATGTAGTTATTTGAAATCAGAGGTTTATGTCAACAAGCTCGCAGAAGGAAAGTCAACAGTGTAACGAAGAAATTCAGCCATATTGCTACAAAATGAATAATTTCAATAAAACTATGCGCAAGTGTAAAACAAGTCAGGGGAGTTGATTGGTCGACGTAGTTTCCAGAAATAACCCGATCCCAAATATTTTATGATTCAATAAAAAAAATAATCTGAAAACAAAAAACCATTTCCTATTGTTTTAATGTTGAGACATCATTGCGATTCAAGAGAACAAGGAGAAAAATACCAAGAGGGAATCCTGTCTTGCCCATCACTGACACATTTGTAGCATCCCATAAAAGGTGAACACGTTCACAATTTTAAATTCAGTTGAATCTGCCTATGCCTTGAAAAACTGTTGAATCACTCACGAATAATTGAATAGTTCTGCTTCGAAATTTTTATCTATTTCTAATTTTCACGGGAAGTTATTAATTATTTCAGGTACGCAGACGATCAATGTTTCGGATACTCAAAAAAACTACAGCTATTGAAAAACAGATTCAGCGTAAACCTCGTTAATTCATAGAACTTTTTCACCGGGCGGCGCTCGTGCAGGTGAACTCCTCGCTGTGATCGTGGTGTTTCACTTTCGGTATTGCCCAGGCGGTAAATGACTGAGTCCGAGATATGAACAGGACCTTATTTAGTACTGAAACTTCAAATTTAATATGTGCAATTTCAACAAAATAAAGTTAATTAATATTATTTCATAATATATTTGAATATACACGGTGTTCCAAGTAGCCAACCATTGATTAATGCACTACTAGATTCCTCATCAAATATCATGAAAAAATGCCCACAAACATATGTGTAAAAGTCCTCTTGTTCTCGATATACAGAACGTTGAAGTTTAGGTATCTTTTCACGTTTTCATTGGTAGTGCACGAGTGATCTAGCACCAATCTGCAGAAACGAAATTTTTTACTCATAAGGTAACTTAATGACCATTTCAAAATCATAATGTAGTACGCCACTTGTCTTTAAAGAAATATTCATTGAATAAATTTTCTCATTTAAATTTTTGTTCGAAATGGCAACCGTATTCGAGTTGGGAATGTTTTTGAATGAATTGAAGTGTGAATCGATAATCCGTAATAGAAACGATGGATTGAAACTATGCTCATAACTTTCAACCAAGAATATAGCTTTTTGAAGTTATTTCACGACATTTTGAGTTCGAATATCAGGAGAGTGTTCATTTTGTAAAGAGTAAGTTGAAACACTCCGCTGAAGCTCAAAGTATTTCAGCGCCTTCTTTTTTAGAAAAGAGTGTGTTATAAGAAATTGAATACGACTTTGACGAAATGGAAAAAGCTGATAGATGATGATCATTTCAACGAAAATACACTCCTCACAAAAATTGTCGCATCACCCTACTTTTACGACAATACTATATGAACTTTTAGGTTGGTCATTCAAGAGTCGCTTGGTAACTTTCAGAAGTGTGAAATAAGAAGATATCATTCAAAAGAGATGAGTTTATGATGGGAAATATCGATAATTTTCGAGTTAATGAAAAATTTAAAAATTCTACCATCTTCCAACATTCGCCAAGAGACCAATCGCATCGAATAGTTACTAATCATTTTCAAAATCGAGTGATTCCTCCCCGGGCCCTAATTACTGCCAGTATACGTCTCGGAAGCCCTTCAAACAAATTTGGATGTACTCTCGAGGCACTGAGTTCCAACTTCCAGGAAGCAGATTTTCTAGTTGTTGGAGTGTTCTACAAGGCATCCTACGTTGCTGAATTTGCCACCCCATGTTGTCCCAAACATATTCTATGGGATTCAAGTCGGGACTTCTGGCAGGCAATCTTAAAACATCAACTTCGGCATTTTGCCGAAATTCTGCAACTACTCTAGCTGCATGAGGCCGAGCATTATATGCATATAAATGAAGTTTTCTCCAATCAATAGGCCAAACAGTACAACATGGAGTTTAAGGATATCTGCGATGTATCTGGCCGCTGTCATTCTACCATTATTCACTAGGACTAACTCAGTTCGACCATGAAAAGAAAAGCCTCCCCACAAAGTTTTCGGTTTGCCAGATATTTCATTGCTGATGCCGTTTCCCAGGTCGTCTGTATACAGACGATATATGATATCATTTGATACTAGACAGAACCTGAACTCGTCGGAAAAGAGAACATTCGACCATTCTATAATACCCCAATTTGCATGTTCCCTCGCAAACTGAAGTCTGGCAACTCGATGCTCTCTGGTTAGACGCGGGCCGGTAGAAGCCACCCTTGGTCTGATATCATCTTCTCTGAGCCTGTTCCTAACAGTTTGCAATAAAATATGCACATTTCTGAAAAGTGCAAGTTCATTTTATAGCATTCTACAGTACAGTGCCGACCTCTTAGTGCAGTTAAACGAAGCCAACGATCATCAACTGGTGTTGTTATCCTATTTCTTTCCTGTCCAGCTCTTCTTCCGTATTCTCCTGTTTCGTGGTACCGATTCATTGCTCTTGAAATAGTGCTTTGGTTAACATTTAACAAGTTAGCTACGTAACATTGGCTTGACCCCTCCTCTAGAAGTGTTACAACTCTTACCACTTCATGATCACTCAAATAGCGTCCAGGACGTTCAGCAGCCATTACAATAAATTCAAAGATTCGAAAATCAACAAGAAACACAGAAAACTAAATTCATGCATTTAGCGTGAAAACAGAAAAGAAATTGAATGAATACTGATAGTCAAATAAACCCATTCTTGTTTCAGACGTATTTGAGATCATATGGAAACAAACTACAATCTCAAAGTCCTCCTCAAATGTAATAAATGTAATGAAAAAGTAAACTTTATCTGTTGGAATTATGCTACTCTTAATAGCTAACTTGAAATCAAAAATTGCAGTATATTCTTAAATACTTTTTTGTGAATGAATATCTAGTATATTCTTCCGCAGAAGAAATTGATTTCTTTTACCGTTGACCTTTTATATCTGAGATATTTTAAAAGTTGATCATAATATGAGCGAATCAAAATTTGCCACACCGATGGCAATAAAATTTTCTCAAATAATCTATTCAAGATTCAAAACATATCGAATATTATCAAATTTTGTTGTTTGCTGATGATATGAAAAGTCTAATATAGAAAGTACATATGAATTATAAATGATTATTGTATTATAAATCATAACCTCTAACTGAGCAAATTCGTTCAATATTCACTACTTCTTACTAAAGGAACTCTCGAAAAGAGGAGAAAAATTTATCACTTTGTCACCTTCAACATGTTCGAGAATAAGTTGATGTCAATGTGAACAACCAAATAATTGTAAAATGCATCCGGCAGACAAGCCAGGCAGGTGCAATGTGAATTGCTGAGGTAACTGGTGATTCCGAGTACATTCCCTCACTGAATAACCATGTTAATATTCATCGGACTATTCTGAAACAAGAGTAAAATAGGACTTTCAATCGATGAACCATCCGACCAAAGAAAAACATTTTCGAAGAGTAACAGTGAACGAACTTTTCCTCCGCGTATTCAATACATTAAACTTTATTTTACAAATGTCCCAACCAAAAAATATAACAAGAATTTCAAGAACGATTAATTGTGCCTATGTTTATTATCTATCAGAAAGGTATTAAATAATGACACTATTTTCAGTTTTTTAGAATGCTGCCCGACAAATTGATTAACAGAAAAATTCAATTTTTCCGACGGAGCTCAGCATTATTTTTCATACCCGTATTATTTGCTGTATTAGTCTATATGAATGAGACTACGGCTACTGCAATAATGGGTGTTGGTTAAATCATCATAATGCACCTCTTCCGACTTCGCAATTAATAAGATGGACATCGAGGAATTTGCACCTGGAAAACTTAATACGCAACGCTAGACATTCTTTATGAACATGTCAAATAACCTGTGGAAATAAATGGAGTCTTGTACCAAAGCAACTTTCCTAGGTATATCTGATGGTGGTGAGACCACGTATCACATACGACTGCATTGCTTGGTGTGAGTGCAGTCTAAAAATGCAATACCAACACAGGTTCTCTTTATTGCAGAGAACGACCTCCATGATCATCACTGGAACTTCTCACTGTACACCTACTGCGGCCATGTAATTGATACCGGGTCTTATTCCTTTGCACCTGGGGATTAGAAAAGCAGATAGAGTCGTTACCTATAGATTTCATCATATTTCTCAACATGGAACAAGTATGTTCAGCTCTACGGTCTGAAATCGAGGACAACGAGATGCTGAGTATGAAATCTGACATATCAATACCGAAAACCAACATGAACTTGCCATTACTGATCCTAATTCCTTATAGAAAGCAATGGACACAGCCAAGGTGTTGGAGCTGGTGTCTATGTTTGATGTGCAGTCGAGAAACAGCCGATCAGTGTTGGCGGGCTTGTGACTGTTTTTCAAGCGGAAATATTCGCCATTTACCATGATGCTAATCTCTTGCTTGCAGGAATTTAACAAGTAGGTCAACAAAAATCATCACCGAGAGCCAAACTGCACTGAAGGTATTTACATTCAAGGCTTGACTCAAACTCTCCAGGCTACACCTAAGAGGTCTGCCATATTAATGCGGCAATATTGCCCCAGAAATCACATCAATTGATTGGGGGTCCTTCATGTAGACTATATGAAGAGGAGATAGAATCAATAGAACACGTTATGTGCTCGACGGGACTTATTAAGCTCTCACACACAAAGCTTATATCTTATATATAATTCAGAACAGAGTATGCTACAATAGACCACTGGGTCTCAGTGGCCTGGATGTTGAGCAGCTCTCACTGAATATTTCTATCTATCTTTTTTTAATGTATTGACAGAGGGCTTTTGAGCACCCACAGCATCGGAAAGTACTTTAACCTTAAAACTTTTTCTCGTTAAACTTGAAAAAAGTTATAATCTTACTCACATCTGAGTCAGTTTTTTTGGACGAAAAATATGGCATTATAATGCCGAACTCTGAGAAAATGAACCGTAGCTCAGTGGTAGTCAATTTTAGATAGAATAAGTCCTAACAGAAGATGCATGAAGAATGTCCTTGAATAAAACAAAATTTGAAAGTACACTTTGCAATTTGAGATGGTTAAGTTTCAGTCGATGTCTGGTATAACCGGAAGTGGTACCGCTTTATTTACTCGAATCCCAAAATTTCAAATTTCTCGATAAACCCATTGCCCAGATACTTCTAATGGGCCTTTCAGCGCGCACATCCTGTATATTGAAATATACAACATATTATGTCTTAGACATTGAACATATCAAAAAAAATAGTAGTGGATCAATTTTTCTCTATCTACTCTCTTTTACATTTCACACAATCAATCAGTTCAAACTGCTGAAAGCCTCTAGCCACTAAGGCTAGAACCGAACTTATCTGAAGCTAGAAGACCATCACAGATAAATATTTTTCGAGATAGTTCGGATTTATAAACCAGTTTTGATGGGTGGAATCACGATAAAACCTTGATTAATGAACATTTACCCGAAATCAATTCGAAACACGATACAGCGTCATCCGCCTACCTTTCCGCTCGAGAATATAGCCATATCAATTTAATTTATATGTTACACACAATAAAATAAATTCCGAATCTCGATTACAACAGATTGAACCACCTTATCGAGACACCCGCTTTAGGTACCGTTAGTCACTTATGTTTCGCTTAGGGTATAAAACGGAGTAGTACATTCTTCCTGGGAAGAAAACCTTAATGTAGCGGGTGCTAAAACATCGGTCACGTTATCATTCATATACTTCAGCATCCACTTATGCTTCTGACACTATTTCCTTGATCTCACAATGGCAGTAATTTTCTCATCATGGGGTTTAATCCGCCTCTGGTGCCTAGTGCATGGTCTGTAACCTCCGTTCCAATATAAAGCACACACATATAGTAGTAATGGTTGCTATTAATCATTCGGTATATACCAACCATGTACGGAAAATGATATGTTACGCAAGCCTGATAGCAAAAGTGTACGAAATCATTAAATAGAAAATATTTAGCCATACTATGTTTTGACACACGAACGTTTGTCCATATAAGATAACCAATATTTGCATCAGCGGGTTGAATCTCGATTTTCATACATTTCAAATGGGCTTTATTTAAAAAATATGGGATATCTATTGACGTCCACTAGTTGGTTGCATCCAGAATTATTAGGAATAGAAAAACTATTATATCTATTGGTAACTGTCGGATTATAACCGCCCTTAGCTCAGATATTTCACTGATGCCTACTCAACCGTTACGGACATATGACAGTAGCCGTCAGGTTGACAATCTGATATAACCTTAAATATTTGAAATTATATCCAGACTGGAGAAGGCGTGGGCTAACCAACTCTCCTTAAAATTCTTTGGCGCCACTACGTTTAAGAAACGACTCGAAAATGGCAAATTCATCACCATTCCTGTGAAGTTACAATTGAAACAATAAAGTCCGTTGACTTGAAAAGAAATTCATTTATCTACTACAACACAAGAAAACCACCTTGGTCAGGTGACTCAGTTGATGTGGACAGACCTTCTTCTTCTTATTCTCTTAAATAGACCTATTGGTCTGTTGCTTGCCGAAGCCGTCCCTGGATGGTTTCTTGCGAGGTGGACTGCCAGCTTTCCTGCCACCTTTTTGGGGGTCTTCCTGGTGGGCGCTTTCCATGTGGCTTGCTCTCCATCATTTCGTGCATTCTTTGCGCGTGCGCATACCATTCTCTTCGTCTTTGTCTGCCCCATCTGACTATGTCTACTATGCCGCATTGAGCTCGTATGTCAGTGTTTCTTATCCTGTCCAGTCTTGTCTTTCCGAGGATAGTTCTTAGGGTTTTCATTTCGGCCGCGCGTAGCATACTTTTAGTTTTGTTTGTGTCTTCGCGTGCTTCTATGCCGTAAGTCATGATAGGTCTGATGCAAGTCTTATAGATCTTCACCTTGCCATCTGTTCTCATGTGCTGGTTTGACTATATCACATCTCTAAGACACTCTGACAGAGCTGCTGCTTTAGTTATGAGGCTTCCTACTTCCTTCGCCGGATCGTGGTAGCTGCAGATGTCAATGCCTAGATATTTAAAGACATTGACTTGCTCGATTGACTTGTCTTCCACAACCACTTTACACCTGACAGGTTCTCTGGAGAATGTCATGGCTTTGGTTTTTGATATTGAAATTACCATGTTGAGTTGTTGGCTGACTTGATAGAATTTAAAAAGCTGTCTCTGAAGATCGTTCTCTCTTTCTGCTATAATACCTGCGTCGTCAGCATAGCAGACCACAGATATTTTAGAGTGGCCCATTCTGTATCCCAAATCTGGATGTGACTTGTTGTATTAGTTCATCCATCAAGAGGTCGAAAAGGAAAGGGCTCAGGCTGTCACTCTGTCTAATTCCGCCTGGTGTTTTTATGATAGGTGTAGTATGTTCGCCTGACTCGATCTTTGTCACATTTCCGGTGTAAGTTTTTAATGATTTTGGTGATTTGGGACGGGGACTGTCTTTTTATTAGAATTTGTAGGATGTCTGTCAAGCGCACTTTGTCGAATGCCTTTGTTAAGTCTATAAAGCAGATGTAAGCAGGCTTGTTAAACTCTATTGATTTCTCCTTTAGTTGTTTCATTATGAAGAGAGCGTCCGTTGTTGATCTATTTGTTCGAAATCCAAACTGTTTCTCTCTATTCTCGATACGTGATTCCAATTTGTCTTTTAGGATGCTAGTGAACAGTTTCATGGACGTACTTAGCAGGGTTATACCCTGTAGGTTTCAGGTGATGTATTTTGCCCTTTCAGAAGATAGGAATAGTGATGCTGCTGCGCCATTCTTCAGGAATCTGTGATGTGTTTAAAATTTTATTGAAAAGAGTCAGCAGCTTCTCGGTGAGTTTCTTTCCCCTTATTTTAGCAATTCGTTCGGGAAGTTGTCTGTTCCCGCAGTTTTCCTGTTTTTAGCTCCTGTATTCTTCTTCTCAGCTCTTGCTCTGTTATCGAAACATCATCTGGTGTTTCGCCATCGTTCACCCATGTATCAGTTGTTTCTTCATCTTGGTACAGCTCTGTAAAATATTTTTCCCAGATATCAGGTGATATGATTTTAGTTTAAACGTATTCATTTACTGGCTTCTTCCTGTTTTTCAGCATCTTCCATACCTTTCTTTGGGCTCCATAAAAGTCGTGTTCCATTTCACTGGTAAACTGTCTCCAGTGTTTCCTTTTGATGGCTCTGATGGCTGCATTAGCTTTGTTTCTATTTTCAACGTATCTCGTTCGATTGGTTTCTGTTGGTGAACTTAAATACATTAGATAGCTTTTACGTTTCATATCTGCCAGTTCCTTTACTTCCTTACAGTACCATGACTTGACCTTGACCGTTATTGTGTCCCCGTTTAAGCTATCAAATTGGCTTCTTCTTTCATTTCACAATTTCCAAACGCTTCATTTCATCAGCGCATGTTTTTTACAACTTTTTTCATCAATTTTATTTTTTGATTTCAAAGTATTCATTGCTATCATGATTTCATGAATCAGTAGTTAGTAAATACCTGTTAGTATGTCTGCTATTATACGTGCGAAAGTGATCTTTCTTATTTTTGAGATTAGCCCATATACATACAGTCAACACAGTATTGATGTTAGCTATAAAACGTTCGAATGTGGAGAAACGGCCATTTGAGGTAAAGAAAGATACATATAACACGCTTGAGGTATTAAGTACAAAACAGTCAAATGGTGAGTGCTGTCTTCTAGGCAGTATAGTAAAACTTCAATTGAAGTATCATTTTCTCTTTCTGTGACATGATTATTTTCTCAAGCTTTCGGTTCTCTCGATTTGTGATAAGATTTTATGTTATTTCATATGTAAAATATCAACAATTCATTGCACTAATTTCGTCTTAACTGCGTCCGAGTTTCTTTGAGAGTAAAAGTCATAGTTTTGGATGGCTTACTTAGCATAGTATTCATTCAGTAGATTATTTAGCTCCTTTTGACTCCACATCCATCTGTTCCGACTTGAAATGATGAAATATTGATCGCTGAACAGCCACCAAAGGATAACGTCAAACAGTGGTATTAGTAATAATTACGTTACTAAATTTGTTACCATTATTCTGTTGAAACATCTTGATCATCAATTATCCAAAAGTTGGAAAGAAGTCACTAATTTAACAATTTCTCTCTGCCCACCTGAGGCAGAAATATGTGAAGTTTTTCGGGTACAATACATCCTACAAATTGTGGGTAATCAAGACGAACGAAAGAAAAATCCCTATTTTGAAAGCTCGAGTGTAATTGATGTAATTGATTCAGGTCAATTTCTGGGGAAGAAGATTACGCTAACTCATCAGAGAAAAACCAAAGTTCAACGAAAAGGCATTTTATCTAAGCAAAGCATCATTTACTGAGTAAAGAAATTCCACGAAAATTTGTTTTGGAAATAAGTTTCAAATAGGCGCGGAAAGAAGAATACGGAAGTCGAAAGTTGGTAGATAAGTCATAGCATGTCTGCCGGGAGACACAAATTTAGAGAGCAGAAAGTGTACCTGGAACACTGCGGAGGTTATAGATGAAAACCCTCAGGACGAGTGCGATTGAATCTTAGTCGAAGAAGTGATTTGAAAAAAATTCTTATTTTAATTCAATCCTTCCTAGATTCGACAGTTTGGTTCCATCAAATGTTGGGATCTGAATCTGGAAAATTTAATGTTTGATAATTGCAAATCCACTATTTTTGAGTGAAAAGGAACACCAAAGCGAATGAAATATGCAAGTTTTCAAAAAATTAGCTAAACTGAAGTATATTTTGACGTCTCTGTATCTTTTTCTTGAAACTACTAGTGACATACCTATCTCTTCATATTGTAGACAATAAAAGATTGATTACATATGGCTATAGAAAAAAATTACCGCGAAATATTTGAGGATCAACTTTTATTAACCATAAATGAAAAAAGAACTTAAATTTTTCTAAACCACAAGATAAAACAATATGTTAACCTAAATGAACAGATTGAGAGTAAAATCAATGAATTTTGCCTACTAGAATTCGAGAAAAAGATCCTTGAATGTGGCAACCTTTTGATTCAGCCAATAGCCCGTTTTCGGTCATAAAATTTATTTATTTATTTTTCATTTTAATTAGCCAAAGGCTATTAATAACGAATTTAACTTATACATATTATTTACATTTATTTTTTTGTGTTATATATTCTACGCATAGCTGCTTAGATCTGTCTACATTGTTCAAAGCTCGTATATAGAAAGGTAATAAATTATATTGTGACAGGCCTACAAAAATAAGGACCCCAGAACAGATTTCTTGTTTACTTTTGGAATAAACAAATTACTTGTTGTTCTGGTGTTATAATTATGTACCTCATTCACAAAAACAAACTGTGACGACAAATACTTTGGCAACATCCTATGTACCATCTTGAAAATAAATACGTAATTCATCAACAGCAATCTCTCTCTAACATTCAAGAATTTTAAACTCTTTAACATAAAGCAGATACTTGTAAGTCTATTGCAACCTACAATAATCTTCATTGCCCAATTTTGAAGCTTTTGAAATATTTCAGTTTCATTTTTATTCAAATAAAATATAATGGTAGGGCAGTATTCGAAATGAGGGCTTATTATCTATATTCTTTAGAAGATTTCGTTAACGATACAAATATCCTACTGAAATAGTCTATCCTCTTACAGAATTTTCTTAACAATATTGTCGAAGCTTATATGAAAGCTTATTATCAATTATTACAAATATTTACACGTATCAACATATTCAAAAGTGTCGTTCATTAAAGATATTTTTCATCCACATTTGATCTATTATTAATAAGAATGATTTTGGATTTCTTTGTCTTTAAAAGTAAACTATTTTCTCAAAGCCGCACCTTTAATACGTCAAGTTCGCTCTGATTTTTCTCCAAAATAGTGTTTATATTTTTTCCATGCAAATAAACTAGTGTCATCTGCAAACAAGTTCACTTCAGTTCTATCTGAGAAGAAGGAAGTTATGTCATTTATATAAATCATGAACAATAACGGTCCCATTATTGTCCCCTGTGGAACGCCAAAAAGAGATCTCTTTTCACTTGAAACATATGCATCACCAACTAATAAAACCTAAATGTTCATTGAGAGAAGATAATTTAAAAAGAAGTTAAAATAAAAGCAGTTTGAAAACCATCGCACTGTTGATGAACTGTTTATAGTCAAATTGTCGGAACGAAGTTTTTGTGTGAACAAAATATACGTTAAACTGAAAAATTAAGGATTATCTTCACTTTATAGATAAAGTTGTGACCTGTTCTGCATAAACAGAAAATTCATGGGTAAACCATAGTAGTTTTAATAATATTATTCCTTTATTAATTCAATAGTGTACACAGTACAGATGAACATTCTTGTATATCGTTGGATATTAGTGGTTGAGATGTTTTCAACATATAGGCAACTCTCCATGATAAAGATTGGTAAAGGTAAGGATCCCTATATTAACTAAAAGAGTCCCCCAGCTTTCTCTACATGGTAATCGTAACATGTCCCTGATGCATCGTGTTTTCAAAACAAAAATTGGACCACTTGTGTTTTCCCAAATGATGGTCCGTACATAAGGTGCGACTACACGTAGGTGTGATAAACTAAACGAGTAACAGCGTTATTTACTTATCTTGGCGAAATGCCCAATATATAATACTCTTTGCTGATTTGTTTTCCACATGATAATCTAACCTAACCTTGTCCACTGGCCGCCATTTTAGAAAAAGGTGTGCGAACACCTTTTTCGCGATCTCTCGAAACTATACATCCTAAAAACTTTGTGGCAGCATAAACTGTAGCAAATCACTTTGCCCACAAATATGCTTATATAACTTTTGCCCCAAATTTAAATTTAAGAAAGTTATGAGTAAAAAGTGAGAAAATTTCTATAAAATTTTCGTTTCGCTCTTTAACTCTATTATATACATTTTGCAAAAGAACAACTTCCGAACAATCTTGTAGATAGTCTTTTGAGGAAAAATTTTCCCCGTTAATTTTTTTTATTTCATTAATTTAGAACGCTGTTTCAGCGCTCCAAAGTTGACCGGGTTCGTCAATGCTCATGAGAATCCGGTCAAAACAAAATGTTCAACTTCGTTTTATGATCTCTTTTCTTTATTGTAAATTCTCAAAAATTGTTGTTGAATCCCCTCCTACAACTGTACTTATTCATTGCTAATGCTTTTTCCCGCCACCTATGAGGTAGAGTCTTTACGCGCGTTTTTTTACGTGTTATTCCCAGTAGACCTACTCCATCGATATATGGTATTGTCGATGACATGATCATATTTTCATATCAGTTATTAGCTAGCTATTCTATTCTACTTCTCTTCGATGGTCCAGGCTGTAGCTCAGAATGTAATCAAACCCCGAATAAGAAAGTTTGCGGAATTACAGGAGTTAAAATTGATGTCATAGTTGGAAGTTCATCTTAGTATTCATTTTCTTCCATTAACTTTGATATTTCCATGATGTTGGTGCTTGTTTCGCCAGAACAATGCAGGAATATTGTAGAGCATTTGAGGCCTGCTTTTCTGCAGCCACACATTCTTCCACAATTTCCTTTGCATCTGCAGAAAATCAATTTCATGAGATCGGGGGTGCTGGAGGCTTGGAAGCTTGTATTGGCATCCAAGTTTTTTCATGCTTTTTCCAGCCCAAATCTTCAGGATGTTCATATCTTTCGAGCCACGACTGAACCTGGTGATATACGCGGGAACTGTGAAAACGAGCTGCATTTCGTGTGGGAGGTAGCGATGATAAACAAAATAAATCTTTAGTCAATGTCTCGGTATTTCGTTTTTATCGCATGCCTCTTAATGAGTCGTCTTTATTAACGCCGTATAAAGCTACATAAAGAGTGAGCAAAGATGGATCGACTTTCTCAGTCAGGAATAGAGCGGTAGTACCATCTAATTCACGATGTTCCCCCATAATTTTTAGAGATTTTATTTTGCCCATATTATACGCTGCTGATGTTGTATCACATCCTGAGAAAGCATGAAGAAACGGCAAATTATGTGCTATAATATCTCCATACAGAAAATTTCTCACTTTTTTATTTTACTCATAACTGTTTTAATTTTGAATTTAGGGCAAAAAGTTATTTGAGCATAATTGTAGACAAAAAGATTTGCTACAAATTGTGTCTCCACAATTTTTTTTAAAATGTATAGTTTCCGAGATATCGCGAAAAAGATGTTTGCACCCGTACTTGTTGCTATAGATTTTTCTTTTTTTGAAAAATTTTTCTATGACTTTCGAAAAAAAGGCAAGACCGATAAGAGCCAATAGTTACCGGTTAAATTTTGTGGTCCGCTCTTTTGAATCGGGACTACTCTAGCTGTTTTAAGAGAATCTGAAAACACTCCCGATTCAAATACCTCATTGATCAACCTGAAGAATAGAACAATTAGATCACTAATATAATTTATTTCTAGCATTTTTATTTCATCATGCCGAGTGGAATAGCTCTTGTCAATATCAGAAAAAATTTTATTTCGTTTTCATTGGTTGGTTAAATGAATATGGTTTCATTGTTATGTATTTCTTCAAATACATGGTTAACAGCCTCGGTAGCTGCACAGTTAGTGCAGCATATTGGAACTGCTAAGTCGAGGCTCCTGGTTCCTTGGGGACAAGGGCGGCAACCCCACAAACTTGGAGTTATGCTTTTATTGACCCCCCCTCACATGTTCCAAAAATAAAATTTCGTCCTCTAAAAAATGCAATATTCGGCCTTCAAATTGTAACATTTCAATGGACTATTATGGACAAAGAATAAACTATATGCAGAATAAGGACTTGCTCGATTAAAAAAGCAAAAACAAATTCATCACCTGGACAACCCATGATTAATTAGAGATATAGTGTTCTGAAAGACGATGAAATGATAAGTCGTAAAAATTAATACAAGCGGTAATGTTTTTCTTACCTTCTTATCTAATTATTTCAATATTATCAATTACCTGCTCGTTATAAATGAGGATCAAGTACATCACTTTTTTCTTTGTTCCTTAGAAAAAGGATGTCGCAAGGGTAACGAAAGACTGTTTCAAAAAAAAAGCAGAGAATCAAATCATTTCAATGGATAAAGTAAAATTTTTAAAATAACCTACGTCTTGATTGTCAGCATCTCGAAGAATAAGAGAGATATTATAAACAATTTACGAACCTCTGTATATAGAACGTTTTTCCTCAATTGAATATTTGTGAACTTTCAGCATCTCGGTAACTCTCAATTCATCTGAGCGTAGCACGCTCATTCATTCGATTAAAAAGAATGCGAATACAATTTCATGATGAAACTTCAAGACCATCTTACGCATTATATGCGCTAATCCGTTGTGAACATCACAAAGAGTCACAATCAATGCCGTCAGTGCAATTTCAGATCTCCACGTTTCAATTGGACTTCTATTTCATTCATGTAACATTTCTTCAATTAATTCGAAGCAAACAACAATGGCCCCTTCCGTTCGAGAGATATTGTGTCAATATCGTAAATTATTCAGCGCTTCCCAGTCGAGAAATAAGCATTCTTTCCAATCTTGCACATAACTTCGCCGCTTCTCTCCGGAGTACTATAAGTTTCTAAATGTCCCTTTGATCAGTGAGACTTGACAGAAGTTTCTTCCCGCTTCACCGTCTTCCTCACGACGTTACAATGTTCAGGGCCGGTTTGAAAAAAAAACTGTCAAAATTATTCAGGACGAATACCAGCAGCATTATGTCTTAGGACTGTTCACTGAATTTTTTTGACTTATACAAGGTGGCCACGAGTTACTGGAACTAGCATAATGCCAAAAAAAACATTTTTTTTGCGATATGATGAACTTCTCCTACGGTCTTAATTCAAAAATAATTTCGTATATACAGGTTGTTCCGTTTCTGAGACACGAATCCAAGTTATGTTTTTTTTAATGGAACACCCTATATATTTTGATGATTTTGGCTTTGTGAGATCAAATAAGGGTGACTTCGTTCAATATTCTCTATACCTAAGTTCAATGGTTTTCGAAAAATTTGAGATTTTTTGAAATTTGATGACTTTTTTGAAATTTTCTTTTCTTCTCTCGTTGTGATTGTGATTTTGCAAAAATTATGTTACTAATACTTCAATTCTGAAATTGATACAGAGGGTACAGTACATAATTTCCGATTCTGCCCTTCTTCAAGCCTCATTTTTTCAATTCTTTCAAATGGCACCCCCTTTATTTAATACTCTGTAACGATCGGTTTATTTTTTTATACCTGTCGAACGATACCCATGTTCCCCATGCCTATCTTCAACGGTTTCTGAGATTTCTTTACTTTTCCGACACTTTGTGTCTCAATATTCATCTCGAAATGTTTTCTCTCGGTTTTGAAGAGGGATGCAAGTCACTTGAGAAATTAAAACAGGAGTTTGTACGATGTGCTACTCAAAACACCAGTTGCAAGTCTATTAGTCAAAAATGATCAAATAATCTCTGCATGGGCCGATTCGAAAGCGATGAAAATGAATATTTTATGGAATTCAGTTAAAAAAAATAGTGTTCGGAGAAGTTGAAAATTGTTTAATTCGAGCCTATACCTTATTTTCCTCCTTGTAAACTATTTACCTTTTCCTGTGATAGGTATTCATAACTTTTTTTTCCAAATTTATTTCTCATTTGCTCATATAACTATTTCTCGAAAAACAGATTATTTTAATGGAAATAAATATGCTTAGAATGAGTGAAAATGTTTGACAATGGAGAATAATACTACAAATCAAATTTGGAGCCCCTATCTCGAACTACGGAGCCCTGAAGATTTTTAGAAGATTTTCGCCGAAACGTCGCCGAAAGCGAACGACGAGATTTCTTCGAATCGAAAATTTCGGTCTTTCGGAAGGCGATCGGAACGATCCATCGAGCGAAAATTCAGAAAGAAAGCCCCGAAAAAGCGAAAATAAAAAAGGTCTCCGATTTTCCGAGAGTGGAGGGGATAATTTCGTCGGACTTTTGTGTCTATACAAATTATTCCATCGCGTTCGATCGTTTTAAAACCTGGACGAGTTTCGCATGTTGCGCCACAATAGTTTCATTCCCATTAAACGACGGAAAAACTAGAAAATCTTCGATTCAACGAAGGGCTATTGGCGGACTTTTGCAAAATTTCGCTCCATTTTCTTCATTCCGAATATCTCTCGTTGCCAGAAATTAGCTAACGTCGAGCTGTCGAAATGAGTGGTTTTCTTGCAACCGTCCTATTCATACGGGGTTACCGGGATAATGGATTCGGGTGTAGAACGATTTCTACATTTATGGAGATCGAGTTCCCGATGAGATATCATTACTCTACGACTTACTGTTCGAATTTCGAAATCTAATCAACATCTAGCTCTCTCTTCTGAGTGACACTCTAAGCTAACCTTATTTCAATTAGTCTTATATTCGATCTGTCGAAATAAGTAATTCCGAATTTTATTTAAATGAAAAGTTTGACGAAACTTGAGTTAAACTTTTAGAGGTAAGTGAACGTAGTTTGATACTCATGTTATCCATTTTCATGTATATTTTGTTTAAGGAAAGAAACGAAAAATTTCCAAATTCATAAATTTAACATTTTATGATTATTCTAATCTAAACAATGTGATTCAAACGGAATCTTATTATAATAAGGAGTTAAGGAGGCTTTGAAAGGTGGTAAGGTAAAAGTAATTTGAGGTTTGTTTATGTATTTTAATTTATATTTTCTCTACCATGCTCAAGAAATGTACTCAGAATTCACATATATCATTTTTCTCTCATGGTTATTTTAACCTTCATGCCTTTAAAGAGTTCTTGGAATTACTGAGATTCTTTAACGAATAAATTGAGACCATCTTACAAAATTATGGAATATCGAAACGATATTAATAGGTATTGAGCTCTTTTGTATAATTATATTTTTTCTGGATTAAGTTTTCGTTAGGTCATTTAGAGCATGTATGATATGAATATTGAAATCTATTCACTGAAGGCTATATCTGAATAACGATTGAAAAATGTACTGGAATTACTAGGATTTTTTAACGAATGAATTGGGGGATCTTATGAAACGATGGGATATCCTTTGAGTTGCTATCAATAAGTATTGAGCTCTTTGTATAATATTTTTTCTGGAAAGAATTCCATGAAGTTTCCGTCAGTTCATTTAGAGTATGTATCATATGAATATTGAAAGCTATCCACTAAAGGCTATATCGGTATTGAAATATTTCAAACTGGATGTCATTAAGACCGTGCCATTTCAAATTGAATTTTCGTTTCAGTTTATTCAAGGAGAAGTAGGTTTCTATCCCACAATTATCCACATGTAAAAGTAAATGATTCAATTTGTTTGACAATATTCAAGTTTGAACCAAAGAAAATAAGATCTCAAATTTGCACAAAAGGTAATTATTGTGAGTTCCTTCTATTCATAACTCATAGTTACTGTTTCTCAGGAAATTTTATCAAGGTTGTTGAATGAATGACAGGAATTCCTCATTGATTTGAAGTTGAAAGTTTCTCTATTAAAGGTGTCTTATAGAGGGAAACATGATGTTCAAATATGTAGAAGTTGCATACGAAGCTTCATTTTGTACAACCACAACTTTCAATCAAGATTTTGGAAAGTCACAGGAAACGTGCTGCTGCTTATGTGAATCATATTTTGGAAAAAATTGAACTACTACTTGGAGAATGCCATGTAATTTGACAATTTTATAGGTAGTTGTACTTTAGGTATTTTATATCATTGTGTAAAATGAGTACGTTCATCACGTAATATGGAAATATTAAGTTGTTTTAATGCAATTACTTGCCTTCATTTTCATTTCATAGTATATTATAAAGTTTCACAAGAAAAATAATTGAAGTAAAATTGAAGAATGGAAATTTCAATTATTAGAGAGCAAGTTTATAAGAAGCTGACTGCTCGAAACTAACTGCCAACTCGACGGTTAAGTATCTAGGAAATTAACAATTACAAGAAACAGTTTCACTGAAACTAATTTATAGTTAACATCATTGTATTGTATATGAGGGTCCATAATGTAATTTACAAATTTGTGGATCTCATTTCTGCTTTTCACAAGAACACTTCAATTCAGAGGATATTTGTTCTTTCAGGTAAGCAAGTTGTGTGAATTTTGGTCAATTTGAATTTATAGAAAATAGTTACGTATAGGGCAATCACATACGGTGAAATTTCTATGTCTTCAGTAGTGTTCCTTTATTTGATTACTAATTTCTCGCTTTTGTCTTTTGGATACTCCGAAAAAATTTCAGTTTGAGAAGAACTTTTATTTTCTTTTTCATTAATATACTTGAGTAATTCTTCCATCTTGCTGTTTCAAGCTCATAACTGTTGTTTATTATAATTCATGAATATTATTCGATTCTTATCAGACCTAATACGAATCAGAACTGTTGAGTAAAACTCAAAAATTTTAAGCTATAGATCTGCATATATCGATTTTTCTGAAGTATATTTTCAATACTTTTGGAACTGAAAATTTGGAATATTGTGAATTAATATTAGGGTTGTTGATGATTGAATTTCTATGCCTAAAGGGTGATCAAACAATTTGTTTTTTTTTTTGAATCAATGTTGGAATGTTTTTCATTTCATCTTATGCTAGGTCAATTGGAGAAAGTTGAGATTTTCAAATTGAATGTATCTCTTTGAATTGGGATAGTAGTGAATAGTGTTAAAATTTGTTCGGTTGACGAGTCAGTATCCACAAAAAATACTGGAAGCTGCGTTACCCTAAGGATGATTGAGGCGATATATGAGAGAGTTTCATGTAACATAAAGAACTATTAAGTATGAATATGAATGATGAAGTGAATATAATAAGGCGTTCAGTATAGATAGAGCTGGATATGAAAAAGCGTTCAGTATATTTGGGATTAAGTATATTAGGCTTTTAGTATATTGGCTATTTAGATATTAAAGGCGATCTTTATGGGCTCACTAGTTCAATATGAACCTTTACAGGGTGAATGGAAAGACTTTTACATTGTAAGAGTTCAATGTTAATGACAAATAATATCTCATATCCAACTATGCCATTGTGAGTAATAAAATGGTTAAAAATGATAAAAAGTCGGCCGTGACTAAGTGATATTTGATCACCACGAAATTAGGTGGAGAATATTTAATCAACAAACGTAATAGCTATTTCGATATTTCTATCATCAAACGTTAACAAATTGTGAATCAAAACCAAGGTACAATTGTACAATTTGTCTTAAATATAGAAAAACAGGTATGAATTATAAAGAGAGAACAACAACAAGAATTCTACTATTGGAATATAGATAGGTATTAAAAGATACATTCATAATAACTTGAAAACTCAAAACCACTCAATTACATAGAATCTCTGGAAATTTTCGAAGGTGGACACAAAAAAAAGAAACAATCTTACCCACCTTAATGACAATATTCTTCTTTACGTGCCGTCTCCTTTAAGAAGGTTGGCTATCATCATGAAGATTTTTGTCTTTGAAGTTGCGGATCTGAACAAATCAACAGAGCTACTGTTGTACCACTGTCTTAGGTTGTTCAACCAGGAGATGCGTCTTCTTCCTATACTTCTTTTACCCTGTATTTTTCCCTGTTTAATAATTTGCAACGGTGTATATCTTTCCCCTCTCATCACGTGACCCAGATATTGCAACTTTCTGATTTTAATTGTGTTGATTATTTCTTTCTCCTTTCCCATTCTTCTCAATACCTCCTTGTTCGTTGTTCTGCTCACCCAGTTTATTCTGAGGATTCTTCGATATGCCCACATCTCGAATGTTTCCAGTTGGTCAGTGTCGCACTTCTTAAGCGTCCAGGCTTTCATTCAATATAATAGTACTGGAAATACGTAGCATTTAAGCATTCTGATTTTAAGATGTAGACTAACATCTGTTCTGGTTAATGCATTCCTCATTTTATTAAACACTGTTCTAGCCTTTCCGATTCTTGATCTTATTTCTTGTGAATAATCATTATTGTCATTTACAATTGTTCCCAAGTACTTGTATTTGCAGACTTTCTCCACTGGCTCCCCTTTGATCCAAAATGTTTTTCGCTGTTGTTGGTGTTTTGTGAATGTCATAAATTTAGTCTTTTTGGTGTTAAGTGTGAGCCTCCTTCCTTCGCCGATCTATACTACTAGATCTACGAGCCTTTGTAGTTCTTCCAGGGTTTCTGCTATTAGTACTGTGTCATCCGCGTATCTAATGTTGTTTATAACCTTCCGATTAACTTTCACTTCCATTGTTTATTGATTTTGCAGTGCTTCTTGTACTATATCTTCTGAATACAAATTGAGGAGTAACGGTGAAAGCACGCATCCTTGTCTTACTCCCTGTTTTATTTTTATCTCATCTCAAAGTTCATTTTGCACAGAAACTTTGGCAGTCTGGTTAAAATAGAGATATGTTATTATTCTGATATCATCTCTGTCAATGTTTTCATCCCTCATGAATTTTATGAGATGATTATGGTGGACTTTGTCGAAAGCTTTGTTGAAGGCTACATATATTGGCTGATTGACGTCCATGAGTCTTTGAGACAACACATTAAAAGCAAACAACGCCTCCCTAGTACCCATTGTATTTCTGAAACCAAATTGTGTTTCGCTGATATCTTGCTCAATCTTTCTTAAAATTCTTCGATGTATAATTTTGAGGAATATCTTAAGGGTATGGCTCATTAGGCTGATCGTCCGGTGATCCTTGCATTCCTTAGAGTTCGATTTTTTTGGCAGTGTAATAAATGTTGATCTGAGCCATTCTCTAGGGATGATTCCGGTGTTATATACAGTGTTGTACAGATCTACCAGTACTCCAATTTGATCTTCTGCAATTAATTTCATAATTTCTGTTTGTGTTTCATCAGGTCCTGTTTTTAGCTGTTTCAACGGCATTCATAACTTCTTTTTATTATATTTGGGCCCTGTTCCTTATCTGTGTCTCCATTTATTGTTTCCTGTTGTCTCTCATCTTCGAACAATTCAACAACGACAATATGGACCTATGTTATTCCCCAATATTTGGGATTTTCAAGTAGTTATGAATGTACCTTTGAATACCTATCTATATTTCAAGAGTAGAAACTAGTTATGTTTCTCTCTATTTATAATTCATACCTGTTTTTCTTCTTCTTCTGGATAGAAATTCGACATAGCTATTACGTGTTTTAATTAAAAGTTGTCTACCTAATTTCGTGATATTCTTTACAAAGTAAACCAAGATCTCCATATAATGAAATGTTATTTGTTCATTCATGAAGCATGTTCATTTATTGTATCTTTAAACGGTTTTATTTAGCTCACCCCGTTTGTTTTTATTTATTCTTGGGTCAAATTTAGTAATTCAAATTTCACCATCTTCCTGTCAACCGATTAATCTGAAATTTTGTATACACTTTGGATTTTGGTGACAATACAATTATATTTATTTTTATCATTATAAATACAAGATGGCCGCCGCTACAAAATGGCGGATAATTTATGTTTTATTAATCCCATCAATATGGGTATCAAATGAAAGGGCTCAACAAGCAGAATACAATATACTATAAAAAATTGAAATCCAAGATGGCGGCCGCTACAAAATGGCGGATAACATAGCTTTTATCAATCCCATCAATATGGGTATCAAATGAAAGGGCTCAACAATCAGAATACAATATACTATAAAAAATTGAAATCCAAGATGGCGGCCGCTACAAAATGGCGGATAACGTAGGTTTTATCAATCCTATCAATATGGGTATCAAATGAAAGTGCTCAACCAGTAGAATACAATGTATCCAGCCTGAATTCACTACCCAAGTCAAGATCTTGTATCGTGTTGAGGACTGTGTGGCGTTAGGGTGGCTAAAAATGATACGTCGTTAGCGGTACACCACCCAAGTTAAGGTGGAAGGTTAAAACGCGCCGAGAACTGTATGGCATTAGGGTGGATAAAAATGAATTGTCGTTAGCGTGTTCCCCTCAAGACTCAGGCGCATCTTGTTGTACATAGCCTTGCCAATTTCGTCGAACTCAGATGTATGCAACAGATGTACCTTCCGTCCGAATTGATTTCGCAAGAGACGGAGTACATCTTATACACCCGAAAGCCATACAGTTTCCAGCTAAGTACAATTATGGGACAGCTGAAAGAAGAATGTTGCCTTTAATACTATCATGGGCTTCTACAATACATAAAATGCAGGGCAGCACTGTGGATCACGCAGTCGTATACTTAGGTGCGAAACTGTTTGAAGAAGGTCAAGCCTACGTGGCTCTTAGTAGAGTAAGATCTTTGCAGGACTACGTATAGAGGAGTTGGATTGCAATAAACTAACGGGCAAGAAACCTTGCAATAATGAAGCACTAAATGAATTAAAAAGAATGCGAAATAAAAACTAAAACTAGAAAATAAAAATAGGTAAAAAACTTTTTAAGTTAAACGGTTTTATGTTAAACATACATTGCACTGTTGAAGATAAATGTACTTAAAACCAAAAATAATAAAATATATACAGTCGTGGGAATTATAAACATATGCATAGACTAGACTAAAATAAACCGTGGGGCACGTCAATTATCTACAATCGTTGATTAAAATGTTTGTTTTGTAATGTTACACTATAATTATTAGGCAGTTGTGCAACCGACAACGATGGACGTGTGATAAGTAGGGCTAGAATGTGGAAACAAGCTAGCAAGCTCGATTATAAGCGAGTTTTAGGGTTTCATAGTGGTGAGCGAGTAGTACTTTTGTCATATGTTTTGTCGATTAAAGACAAACAACAAGCAGTGAAACGATTCCTCGCCAGCCAGCAGTGTGAATGTCCAACGATAAACTAGTTAAAACATCTCTTTTATTTACATGGAGTGTAAAACTATTAGAATTTCCATGAACAAGAAAATAGTAAATAATTTCTCACCGTCTGCGGGCCAACTGCCTAACGACGAATTAAACGATTCTTCTATCGCACATTAAGTCGATAATTTGTAGACAATTGACGTGCCCCACGGTTTTATTTTAGTCTAGTCTATGCATATGTTTATAATTCCCACGACTGTATCTATTTTATTATTTTTTGGTTTTAAGTACATTTATCTTCAACAGTGCAATGTATGTTTAACATAAAACCGTTTAACTTAAAAAGTTTTTTACCTATTTTTTTTATCACTTGCATGTGTTTCAACGGACCTCAAGCATGGGGATGGTTGAACCAAATTAATTTTTTCATAATTATCATTTTACGTAAAAATACAATATAGTAATCTAAAATAATATTGCTCATAAGTAGACAAATGTATGATTTTTGAATTGAAATATTCTATTTATCGATAACTACACTAATCACGATACTATAAACGCTAAAAGCTAAAATGTTAAAATGAAGCGTTCCCAGTCTAACCTAAATAAATAAATGAGACACCCGGTAATATATAACTGAACGTTCCATCTTCTGACAGTTGAAAGTAAAAGGCGTATTTCCATTTTTCCCGATTCGATTTACCTTATTCATACAATAACCTCCAGGGCATTCATAAGAACTTCCGAGAATGTATTGCGAAATTTATATACAACAGGAACAACAACAGTGCCGACGATACTCACCATAATTCGAAAATCGGATGACTCCGAGACAATACTGAGAAATAGGAACGCATGCTTCGAAGCTATAATTTTCTTACTTATACCGCAATCTTTCACAGTTTAGAATACTTCACTCCCCCTCATAATTCACCAACTAATTTTTGATTTGCGTCTGATCATTTAAAAAGGGGAAAGGAGTCTGTTATATCCCGCGGACATCGTGTGATTTATTAGAAATTTATTCTGGATCTTCCCCGAAGTTCTACTTATTCTTCCACTCTTCGGTGCATGCTAATTGAGACCAATGAAAGAGAATCCACTTCCTGATTGAGGTGTTTCCGAGTTTCGTGAGCTATGAAATTGATAGCGACTCGCTAAAATGATTATAACGTATTAGGATGAACGGTCAATAGAATATTTAATAACACGGAGTCGATTATGATTCCTTCGGACTTTCGAGATCGGATACATATCCTCGCATATCCTGATTTTGAAGAAGTGAAAATGATTATTTCAATACATAATGTATGGTGGATGAGTTTCGGGAAATTAACTCATTTCACATAGCTCCACCCAAAAATTAGAAAATTTTTATTCTAACTTGATTGGTTAACCCATTCTTCAACAACATTTGGACTGCCCAACTTCTTAGAGTTCGCAACTAGTGCTCGCTTTGAGCCTCCCAACCACTTTTGCACACCTTTTGACTGAGTGAGTACCAGCCTTAATTCCTCTATTGGCCGTACTTCAAGAAAATTCCAGGGATTATCTTCTTTCAGCACATAAATAATACGAAGTATTTTGTTCCGAGCATACTCGAGTTCTCCTGGGCATAATTGTAAGAACCAAAATCAAGCCAGAAAATTATATAAGGCATGTTTTTAAAGTGAGTACCGCTTAGCCACACCGCGGCCGCAACAATGCGGACGGTTTTCTGCGCATACACACTGGGTACCTACATCTCTTGCCTACGCACTGACTGACGCCATTGCAGTCTGATTCTTCCTTCTTTACGTTGTTTACTGAGTGTTTAAGATACATTCGATGACCGTGAGTCTTGCTGTGAAGTACTGATATAAGATTTCTTTGTGCAAAAGACCTAAAACCGATCTGTGTAGTATATGGACAAAATATTATGATGAAATAGTTAGAAAGTGGGTGAGACATCGAAGTTGGCGTTCTCCGGTGGTTTATGTAAGGTAGGTGCCGGAAAGGGACAATAAGGTTAAGAAAACAGACGCTTTACCATCTCCTCCTTGTGTTTTGAGGTAAGCATTAGCGTGGTTGACAAGTCATCGGAATGAGAGGAGGCAGTTTTTATCTATTGAAGATACTAATGGTCTTAGCCAGGATATTGTTGATTCTTAATGCTTGGTATCACAGTGGGTGTCCCTCAGGGATCAGTCTTAGGACCTATTTCATCTATTTTGTATATTAATGACAAGTGATTATCTTATGTGATTTGTACCTCAATGCAGATGACTCCACTTCAGTGGTGTCCGCTAAGGAGAATGTTTCATTGGCAAGCAGATTACAGCGGAGCTACGATGAGCTCCACCAATGGTGTTCCAGAAACTTGCTACATATCATTTCAACTAAAATAAGCTATGTGATATTTCATAATTATAATGAAACTATTAACATAATTGCGAAACTTAATGATATACCCGTAAAAATATTGATACTGCCAAGCTCTAGTTTAGAGAGTATGTCAAATTCATCTAATTTCATTGAATTCTAAAATTGAAAAAAACTAGGTTTGTAAGATTTTCTTGTATATACATAGTCTGTCTCAAAGTAAACAGGACTTTTCAGAAATAAGGAAAGCAAAATGTTTTTTTGGCGAAATTCTTTTACTTTATTCAGTAGTCTCATTTCCCAACGATACACGGTTTTGCGTGTTTGAGTTTCTTGGCCAGCACAGTTCGGAGAATGTTGGTACATGCGTTCTAGATAGCCGGAATGTCAGCAAAACGAATGAAGTTTCCCGAACAAATAAAAGTCGCACGGAGTCGAATCCGGTGAATATGGGGAATGGTTGGCCAATAAAATTTGACTTTTGGTCAGAAAATCAATATTTAGCGTCGATCGATGAAGAAGCGAATTATCGTGTAACAAATGGTAGCTCCATTCCTCACGATATTCCGACCTAATGCGACAAATACGGTGCAATAAACGCCTCAAGCCGCAAAGATTATAAACCGCAGCAACCGCTTGGCCTGATAGAACCAACTCATAATGAACAATACCATTCGAATTGTAAGAAACAAATCAGCATTATCTTCACTTTTGCCTTCTCAAATCGAGATTTTTTGGTCACTTATTCGACACCAGTCAAAATGTTCGAAAGGAAGTTTTTACCCATATTTTCCAATTTAACGATGTTCTTACTAAGTAGCATTCGGAGCAATTTTTGATCATCAGTCAATTTGTGTGGCGCAAAGTGAACATACGCCTTCCGATAGCCCAAACTCTTTGTGAACCGAATCTTTGTACATCGCAAATTCCATTTCCATGAAAGGCAACGACGATGTTTGTTGGATTTTAAGGAATTTGCGCACTTTTTCGATGCTCTTTCATCGGCAATAGTCACCATAAACTTTTTGCATTAATTGAAACGTTTCGTTGAAAGTTTTACTGAGTTTTGAACAGAACTCAATATTTATTATTTGTTCCATGCTTATTTCTGTAACAACTACCAAAACATACTGTCACTTTAGGGGCAAGAACTCTGCTTCCAGTAAACCCTATGTCAGGTTAGCCTGGAAAGATATACCTTTCAAACTTCACTAGTCACATACAGGTGGCGCACTAGAAGCGTTCCTCTTGGGAAAGTCCTGTTGACTGGGTATTGTGAACGCTTCAACAATAGTCAGGCATTAGGTGTGCACTCCGGTAACCTTGGTAGCATCCATAGTTCGAAGGTCCTGGTGGAGTCGCTTGCTCTGTTCTGCACTCAGATTCCGAAGATCTAAAAAAGTAAGGAAAAAAGTCTGGGTGGTTGTGAAGAAAATGTATCCTGATGTTCATGTTTACATTCAAGCATTCGAAAGTGACTCAACCAACCTGTTGAAATAGTAAGTAGTAAGTAGAAATAGTAAGAACTTTTCTTATTTACCAAAATATTCTTAACAAGCCCAACAAATATATTCCAAGCATTTTCAAAGATGCCCACTTTCATCTCTTCTGCACTCTGTTTTCGGGAATTTTTGGGACAAAAAAGGATAAAAGTTTTAACAACTGGTTTCATCAGCCCTAATTTCAGATGCAACACAGGCAATACTATGGGAGTCCTTGATACTAACGGTAGATTTATCACGTTTAATTGTCCTGGAATTAGCGTTTCCCGAATAGGTTAATCCTTTTTAACCTAATGTTGAATTTTAGCTCTACTATCCCATAGGCAGAAAAAACAGGGATACTTTGTGCAACCACTTTGTTGGTCTAAAAGAAAGTTGACTAGTTTCAAATCAATACATATGAGCCAGTTATTTTATATATACTAAATTTTGTATAAAATAAAGAAATAGAGAAATATTCTTCTTTCACCTAAGTAGAAAGAACAATCGCCAACGACCCTATTTTATGTTGTATAAAAGAACACATTTTAGACGTTGTGACGAATCTGTGCGAAAACGCTGTCCATTATTTTGTTATTTTATAAACTCATTACAGAAATTAAACCTACTTCTTTGCAAAATACAAAATCATCCTCTTCGTCATAATAATTTAGAATATTCTGTTCTCTGGTTCGGTAATAAACAAACTTCAGTTCCTTTTATTACTAAGTTCCTCCATTATAGCCACGAATTCGGGATTTCTGAAGCAGATTTTGACAGTCCCAGATCTCGAATAAAGTCGTTTAAATTATCTTGATTGAATAATGTCAGCGACTTCAAATCACATTCACGATAACTACTATCAGTTTTCGTCGCAATGCGAATTAAGTTCTGTTGTGAAACATAAGCTTGAGGTATAAGGAAAGTTCTATGGCTTAGAAATGTCTGTGCCGAATGTTTGGAAGGATATTCCCATTCGGTTTGATTTTTTCGGTTAATGTCATTTATGTTCACCAAACGAAAACAGCAGTCAACATGATTATTAACGGATTCTTTTCAGATCATAGGTGTTTCGCACCGGAAAGTTTCTTTTCTTATTTGTCCATAAACGCAAAACTCAACGCAGGTTCCACAAATCTTTTGAGGAACCCAAGGCCTACCAAGCATTTGCAGCGGAAGTCCAAAATGATTTTTATGAGATTCACTTACGAACTCTGTCAAATTCAAACAGTATTCTTGAAATAATATATACTCACCAGAAAGGAAACGAAAATGATTTAAATCATACACACAAATTCTTCTTGACGATGCCATATCAAATTATAGCAATGAATCAGTTTTTTCAATTAACAGCAAATTAGTACGGTAATTAAGTGTTTCTCAAAATGAAAGCTAAACTCGTAAAGTACAGCTGTTATAAAACAAATTATGGTATATTTAGAAGCGTGGTCAAATTGTTAAATATCAAAAACATAAACACCCCAAAAAGTCTAGGAACACTTACCAATATCTTTAAAATATGAATTTGATGATTCGAATTTATAGAAATCTTTCGGTTTTGTTAGGATGTATTGTATATAATGTTTTCTCAAGAAAACAAAAAATATTTGACTTCTCCAAAGCACCTATTATAAAAAAAATTAAAATTTGAAAACGACGAAATTTGGTGAAAAACAAAAAATCCTGAACTAATATTTTCGAAACGGTATGGAAGCACTTGTAATTTTCAGTACCCAGAAGGTCCACCTCTGTTATTAATGACACTTTGGCGTCGTCGCGGCATGCTCAATATTGAATTGTCTATTAAATTTTGGCCTAAGTCATTCCAAGCCCCCTGAACTGCTAATCGAAGCTCCTGTTCATGAAGGAAGACGTTTTGACGCAGGAGATTTCTTTTTAGGGTGTACCACACATGCTCGATGGGATTCAGATCTGGGGAGCAGGATGGTCACGGTATAAGATCGATATCATTCTCTTCAAGAACGTTCAAGACAACTCTTGCACGATGAGGAGGGGCATTATCTTGTTGGAAGAGTGGATTTTGACCCATTGTTTGGAGATACGGTACCACTAAAGGTAAAACTATCTCATTTGCGTAAGAATTTCCCGTGAGGTTGTTCTGTATGAAAACGAGGTCAGTTCTTCCACCAAGGCGTAAACCTCCCCAAAACATCACTGATCCGCCTCCCTGTCTAACAACTTCTCCAGCATGCTGGAGACGGTTTTGCTTTCCAGGTTCCCTCCATATTCGAATTCTTCCCGAAGCGGGATAATAACTAAATCTAGATTCATCACTGAAGAGAACTGTGGCCCACCTCTCTTGATCCCAGTTTACGTGTTCTTGGCACCAAGCTAAACGAGCAGCGCGATTTCCATGGGTCAGTTGTGGAACTCTTAAAGGACGTCTGGAGTGGAGTTGACCTTTGTGCAGTACATTTCTCACAGTTAGGTCGGAAATTTGTACATTATGAACTCGTGATAGCTCTTGAGCTAATTGAGATACTGTGGTAGTAAGATCTCTTCTGGCTTGTAAAACCGAAAATCGGTCTTGGGCGACTGAAGTAATCCTGAAACGACCTGTATGGCGTTCTTTTAAGCTACCTGTGTTATTGAAACGCGACCATAAACCCTGGATATTTCCCGTTGTGAGCTCCCAGCTTGGAGCATGCCAACGGCTCGTAACATCTCTTCTCTAGTCAAATGTCGTCTTTCCATGGTCGAATTACAAAACTTAAATTTTTATTCGTGCTTACAACAGAAACAAAGAGCCAACTAACTGATTTCAAACACTGAATACATGAAATGGTTATAAAGCAGCGTCGCATCTGCTGCATTTTTAGTTTTTCATAAAAAAACTGATATCTGTTGCGGCACTCTACATAATTCGGCGAGAAATTGATGGTGTTCATTTCTTAAAAAAAAATCATCCATATTGATCGTTCCGGATACGATATATCGATATTCAGAAGTGTTCCCTAGACTTTTTGAGGTGTTTAAGTTATTGATTAGAAGAAAAGTGCAATTTTGTTGTCCAGTATAATTTCAGAAATAAATAGTCATTAAACATTATCGATATCCATTCTACTTCATGGAATTTTAGTATTACGAATGAACACATATAAAAAAGAGTTGATTGCTTGACACTCTATACAGAAGTGAGCTCATTCGATATTTTCTCGCTTCAAGTTGCATTGAAAACATCACACTGTTTTCTACATGGATTAATTGATTCGAGTTCGTTTTTCCCCAAGCCAAAATAAGCCAGTTTATTTTTCTATTTCGAACGAAACCGCTTCGAAATGGAAATAAAAATAATACATAAAATACACATCTCTAATTATTTCAACGCGAATGCGTAACAACTGTCCGTTCCCGCATTTCATCCGTCCAGGTGCTATTTTCCGTGCCGGTTCAAGTTGGCTTTCATTGAAACCGAATCGCGAGTACGAAATGGTGGTTCACGTAAAACCGAGGAATAATTTTCTATCGGTAGTGGGTTGGCGTGCAAATCGAATTGCACTAGAACAACCGCACCACAGAAAACTAGTCTGTTCTATTGTTCGAGCAGTTTTTGAAGTGCGTATCAGATAGGGGACTATGCGTGATTTGTAATTCAGATGGTCGGACCGTAACGAGTAGGAATTTCTCTTATTATGTGAGTTCGAGTATGTATCGTTATCTGATCGGATTCGCATTTGTAAATGACAGTATCAATAACGTACATTTGTCCCTTCGCCCAAGCATGAGATCATCTTGGCAATGCTCGCCCACGATTGCAAGCCCGGTCTTGACAGCACGCCACCGCTTGTCAAGAAATGGTGACGTCAACTTGTCAGCGTGCACCATATGTTTCTTGTAATACGTTTTGTAATTCATGAATTAATGCAATGCTGTATCAGATGTAATTATTCCCAGAAGTCATCGATCGATCCTACACGACAAAAATTTGCAAGAGATGGATAAATGAGATTATTAGTTATAGATATAATTGAAAACAGCAATGTCAATGCATTTCCGGTTTGTGAATAACGTTGCTACGTAATTTCAACAACTAAATCTATTTGAATGTTAAAAACGCATATTACCAAGATTCAACTATTTATAAGGGATTGCCTATTTAGATTCGAAGTACACCATGATGTGAGGTTAGGTTAGATAGTGAAATCATTATTAATACTAGTGAGCCCATTAAGATCGCCTTTTTATATCTGAACAGATAATATACTACACGCCTAATATAAAAAACGCCTCATAAACTAAACGCCAAATATACTGAACGCCTTTTTATATCCAACTCTATCAATACGGACTGATATTCATACTTAATATCTTCTTTATGTTATTTGGAACTCTCTCACATATTACCTTTCACATCCTTATGATTAGGAAGCTTACAGTTTTGTTTTATAATTCCTGACTATCCTAATTCAAAGAGATACATTCAATTTGTAAACCTCAACTTCCAACAATTGAGCTAGCATGAGATAAAATTAAAAAGTTCAAAGATTGATTCGAAAATACAAATTGTTCATTCCCCTTAGGCATAGAAATTCAATCATCTAGAACTCAGAAAACAATTCACAAAATCCCAAACATTTAGTTCTGAAAATATATATATACCTCAGAAATATCGATATAGACAGATCTATAGTTTAAAATTTTCAGATTGTACTTAACTGCATAATAAACAACAAATATGAGCTTAAAACAGCAAGATGAAAGAATTACTTCTCAAGTATATCAACGAAATGTAAAATGAAAGTTCTTTCACATTTAAATTACTCGAGAGTATCCAGATGTCAGAGGCGAGAAATTAATAATGAAATAATGGAACACTACTGAATACATATAAATTTCACCTTATGTGATTGCCCCATACATAACTTTTTCGTATAAATTAACCAAAATTCACGCAATTTGCTTACCAGAAAGAACAAACATCTTCTGAACTGAAGTGTTCTTGTGAAAAGCAGAAATGAGATTCAAACATCCACTAATTTGTAAATAAAGTAATGAATTTTATTAAACAATACAATGACGTTAACGATATATCAGTCTCGAACCAATTGTTTCTTGTAACTATATTATTTCCTATTGCTTGTTGCTATTTTAATCTAAATTTCCTCATTCCAAATTGTTTTACTTTCTAGAACTATCTCTTACTAATGATCCACACATCTCTATCACTGTGCTTAGTATTTTTCTTTCGAATTCTAGTCAAATCTTTTCTACATCTTTTTCTCTTAATTTTTCGCCTATCTATCCAATTTTCTTATTCTCTATCTGAGAAATATTGAAAATATCTAAACAGAGTATATATAAATCTGTGCAAACATGTCCTTATATTTGAATTTTCTATTCTTCAATTATACTTTTCTTCCATTCATGTTCTTGTGAATTTGATTGTATAATCGGAAATTAATTGAAATATAAATTGCATAAAACAAATTCATATTTCCATATTACGTGATGAACATAAAGATTTTACACAATTATTTAGAATACAAATAACTACATCAAGAAACCGTAGATTACATCTAACAAAAATTTTCAAATATATACAACAGTCTTCAAGTAATAGTTAAATTTTCCCAAAATATGATCCACATAAGTAGCAGCAAATTTTCTTGACTGTTTAAGAAATCATAACTACTACATATACATTGAAAATAAAAATTCACCTTCAAACCTCTGACAAAATGATCATTCAACTGAGAGGTAGATGATTAACATTTCTTATATATTTATTTCTTACTTTCCAAATATATTTATAAGTCAATCATCAATATAACCTTATCTCGTTACCTTATTTCATTTACTCTACATTTGGATAGTTGTAGAATAAGAGACTTGCTTCCTCTTGAATAAATTGAAACGAAAATTCACTTTAAAATGGACACAGTCTCACTGGCATTCAAATTGAAATATCGTTATTCAGATATAGCCTTTAGTAAATAGCTTTCAATATTCATATCATGTATGCTCTAATTGACCTAACGAAAACTTAATCGAGTTTCTTTCAGAAAAATATTATTATACAAAACAGGTGAACACTTATTAATATCAACTAGATATTCCATCATTTTGTAAGTCTCAATTGATTTGTTGAAGAAACCTAGTAATTCCAGGAACGCGTAGATATAAGGTTGGATATTTAAATTCTGAGTACATTTTATGAACATGCTAAGAATTATATACATTAAAATACATAAATAAACCTCAAATTACATACACTCACCTTTCAAATATTATTGTAAGTCTTCTTTACTTCTTTTCATAATAACATTCCGTTTGAATCACATTATTTATGTTAGAATAACCTCAATCAAAATCGGAATTATTTATTTTGAAAGATCGAATATAAGACTAATTGAAATATCTGTACACCTGGATATTCTATTCTCTCTCATATTGTCATTCACTATATTCCAGTAGTACTGAAATTATGTTGGTGAAACTAAAAGTTACTGACTAATTCGATCTCACTATTTCCATTCAGAAGGGAGAGAGCATTAAATTTTACACGTTGGTAAAACTGATTTCGAGGTTGAATAGCGATTGTAGGGGCGGTAGGAAAGGTGACTGGCCCGGCCCACGTGTTTTCGGTCCTTTTCTTAAAAATCTAGATCTCAAAAATTGTGTCAAATTCGATAATTAAGTCGTAGAGTAACGATATTTCCTTAGCGGACCCGATCTCGAGATATGTAAGAATCGTTCCACACCCGAATCCCTTCTCCCGCTAACCATGTACAAGTAGGACGGATGAAAGAAAAACCCTTATTTTAACAACTCAACGTTCATTAATTCTGATCTCGGAATGAGGAAAATAAAGCGAAATTTTGCAAAAATCCGCCGATAGATCTTTATTGAATCGAAGATTTTCAGTTTTCCAGGGGTTTTCCGGGAATTAAACTATTGCGGCGCAACATGCGAAACTAGAGGCTGGTTCTTTGTCGCGGTTTTGAAACAATCGAATGCGATAGAAATATTTGTATGGACATAAAAGTCCGGCGGAATTATCCCCCTTACTAAAATCGGAGAACTTTTTTGTTTTCGCTTTTTCGGGACTTTTTTCCGAATTTTTCCTCGATCGATCATTCCCATCGCCTTCCGAAACACCGAAGTCTCCGATTCAGAGGAAATCTCTCGACGACGTTTCGGCGAAATTTTTCGAAAAATCCTCAGGGCTACGTCGTTCGAGCTAGGGGTTCCAAATTTGGCACGGGCCTTCCTCCGTACCTTATCCTCCCGAAACAAAATACTCGCAGGGAGCTTCGGCTCCTGCTTTTTTGCCGCGATCCTTCTTCTCCGCTCGGTTCAAACTACAGTCATCCCCTCGGATTATTCCCGAAAAAAGCATTACGACTTTGATATTATGATAATGAAGTTCGACTCTGACATCACTTGAAAAATTGTTTCTCAGATATTTCCCAACATGTATGGTATAATATTTGTCATTACGTCGTTTCTCTTCTTGAAAAATCAAATTTGAAGGAGAGTTTTGGTATAAAATTTTCACGGAAGAGAAACTCAAGGTATTAACGGTGAAAAAGAATTATAATTACGGAATTCCTGCAATGGTACTACACAATCTTATGGGCTGATGTATTGGCCCGTGCTCATGAAGATTTTCTGAAAAATTTTCAAAATTTCAATATCGATAAACGAGGTGAAATCACCACTGTAAAATTGCAATATTTTCTAATCAGAAATGTATGTTTTTTCTTCATTTATCAGTTTTCCACAAATTTCTGTTCTGGTGCTCCTCCTGTTTCTTTTATACACATCCGATTTGTCCCGTTCTCTTAATTCAGAATGTTTCAATGCGTTTCGACTGGACAAATGTGGCAACTTCAGTACAATTTAAAGAAACAATTTAGTTTTATTGAGCTGACAAGTAATTTTCGAACATCCTATATAAATAATAGCATCGGAAAGTACGTTGCGCTCGAAAATAATACTGGACTTACTGAACCAAAAAGAGTTATAATCTCACTGAAATCTGAGCAATACTGACTATAATTCCCAACATTTTGATAAAAATCATAATTCAATTGTCGTTTATTTTAGATAGGACAAATCTCACCAAAAGATACTTGAAAAAGGATGCCCTTCAATAAAAAAAAATCAAAAAGTACACCATGCCATTTGAAATAGCAACGTTGTAGTCGACGTCCAGTATAAACGAAACTAGAACTGTTCAGAAAATAATTAAAACTACAGAAAATGATCCATTTTCTGTATTACTAAAATTTGAAATTGATCGATAAAGCAATGCCCCAGATACTTCTAATCTTTAGTGCGGACACCCTGTATAGCAAGGCTGTCCCTCGAGTAGTCCGTTAAAAAATCTTCATTTTCCAATAGAAATTGTACTTTAACTAGAATGAAAGTGGTCCAAAATATTCACTCCATCCGGTGCACCTCATATTTTCATTCCTATGGAAATTTTAGTTCAAAATACATATTTATTCATCAAACGAATCAAATACATTCGGAATTCGAAAAGCAGATTGAGCTTCCAGATACGCGATGACTCCATACATAAAAAATGCTGCCATTGCTCGAGACTCGAGTTTCTGTTAATAATGATACCGTCAACGTAGCACCATTTTTTCGATCGAACGATTACCAGTAAAAACCCGACACGAAGTATTAATTTACACTGTGTGCGTTAGAAATTCACCATCAGAGCTAAACGATACGCTTTGAATAAATGGTTAAGCCATTTAAATAATTTTAATGATAGATTAGGACTTCGGCCGGTCGTGGGTGGTCGGCGTGCTCTCCCAACTTTTAGCACAAATGCGGAATGTATACGTTCCTGATTTTTTGCAATGTTTAAACGCGTCTCGGATAAGCAACCGGTTTCAACTGGAAGCGCAAGAGATTTGTTAGTTATAGGTTATGTGTTCAAATTAATGAGATACGTATGCTTTGGTGTTGGTTTCCGAAATTATGCGACATAAACATGAACTCTAATGAGAGAATCGTAAAATGAATATTCATAATGAACATTTATCATTTATATATGTCTGGTTGAGAAAAATTTATTCATTAACCGTCATACATGCCGACATGAATGCATTTACATTTTTCCGACATACCAATATGACAGAAGAAAATAAATTGATTATAAATCAAGTCATATTGGTTGATACATACCAGGAATTCTAACTAGATAAAAAAGTTCTAGAAAATACATTCACTGCATTTTTGTAAAGTTGGCGGCCAGTCATAACTCACCATTGTTGCGCTACGTCGTTTCGTCAATAGTATTCACTCACCTGAAACAAAAGAAATAATTAATCTTTAAATAAATTTTGCGTTCATATTAACAACTAGGCAACGTAATTTTTTAATCAAAAATTTCGATCAGTATGTGCCACAGGAGGGTGAGCGCTACATATGCTCTCTACGCTTCAATCACTACCGCCCTTGCACTCGTCGAGTTTACACATGCACATGTTTTGTTAAGTAAGTGATTTCCGTCACCGTTCTGTGTGGCCGCTTGTAGGTGGTGACATGATTTTGTTATCACTCACATGATTTGTTTGTTTCAGTGAAAAATGGAACTTTGGAAATTCGGCAACTGCAGTTTGGCTTTTTGTTCTTTTAAGTCATCAATTATCAAATGGCAGGAGGATAGTTATTCGTTAATGCTAAAGTAAACGAAATAAGACGCTTTTGTCACTTTTCCACATATTTTCCAATAATCTCGACCGGTTTCGACCCTACGGTTATTTTCAAGTGAATAACAATATAATACATGAGTAGGTAAGTACAAGTACAGAATGAAATTTATCCTAAATACTGAGTAGTGGAAATCCATTATGCTCTAGTTGGCTGTTGACGGAAATAAATTGTGGGTTTTTACATAGTTTGTTAATCTCCAAACTTACCAACAAATTCATCTCTGTCCCTTTGTTACATTTATGAAAAGTATTAAGATTGTTCAATGATATCGAGTGGTTAATTGATATTATGTGTTCAAATATTGGCGAATTTTTATCTGAGGAAATATGTTCCTTGAATCTAGCTTCAAAACTTCTCCTGTCCGACATAGGCTACCTGATATTCATTGCAATTGATTTGATAAAATCCTGATTGCTTGAATTTATCGTTCTTTTGTTTGGCATTGAATAATAATCTGCTTAAAATGGAGCCGTTTGAGAATTAGTTAGTGATTATGTTAGAGAGTTCGCTGGTGTATCTGAGACTAGTGTATCTTTTTTCCGGGGTTTCTACGATGCTATATAGTAATTGAGAGGTAAGTTGCTCATTGCGTTTAATGATTGCATTTAGAAAATTTTGTGGTATGTTGTTATTTGAGGCAATTTTTCTGATGATATTAAGTTCAGTTTGAAAATTTTTTGTCGAAAGGGTAACAGAGTAAGCTCTATGAATCATGGAGTTATATGAAGCTAGTTTCTGTCTTAAATGACTGAACGAGTCCATTGGAATCGATGCGTCTGTGAATGTTTCCTATCTATAAATTTTATAAGTGAGTTGGTTATGTGAATTTGTAATGGTTAAGTCAAGGAAATTAATTGAGTTATTATTTTCTAATTCAGAAGTGAAGCTGATGCGAATTTGTGGTTCAACAAAGAGAGTCTGAAGCGGAAAGTGATTCCTAATTATATCAAGTTCAAAATGTGTATTAATAATGAAACAACCTCTAAAATTAAACCAAAATGGAAACTTCTTTGCCTCAAGGAAGAAATCAAAAAGTGGTATAAGGTACGTGATAATATAAACCTTCACATCAAATCAGTTCAGGACGAATTATTTTATATTTTACATAATATTGAATTAGAGTGCCTTGAATATAAAATTAATATGAAAATAAGTGAGATTTCAAAAGAAAGCTACGAAAATATGCATAAAAAACTTTCAACCTTAGAAAATAAAAAAGAAAAACAGAAGCCTCAGCAACAACAAATAGATCCAAATAGATGTTATCGAATGATCAGATATCACTTTTATCCTAGATTCATAAATTTATCGAACAAATTCTTTGACGAAGTCCAAACGAATCTGCTGAACAAAGAACCAAAATTCACCCCGGAAAGCGGCAAATTCAAAACTCGCAGAAATTATCAGAAAATCTTACATCAAAACTAACAAACAGAATCAGTTGAATATAATAAAGTGCATATCAAGCAAAATCAAAGCCGAAGATCTCATAATGACTAAAGCTGACAAAGGCAATAGTATAGTACGCCTCAATAAAGACCTTTACGAAGAAAAGATGCAGGGTGTACTGAAAACAATGGATATCACCAAAATACCAAAAGATCCAACCAAACTTTTAACAAAAAAAATCAAAGAAGAGCTGAGTTTGTCAGAACACCAAGATCACACAGAATGGGAGAAGAGAAAACTGATTCCAATGAATGTTCAAGCTCCAAAAATGTACGGATTAATTAAACTGCATAAGGAAGGAAAATCTGCAAGACCTGTAGTGTTGTATATAAACACACCATCAAGTAAACTAGCGAAATTCATGAATCAAAAATTTCTAGACCTCTCGAATTTTCAAGCACAAAACACTATCTCTAATTCTGTAGATCTCATACATAAACTTTCAAATCTCACAATCTCCCAAAGATATTGAGTTAGTCTCTTTCGATGTCGAAAATATGTACCCGAACATTCCAACGAATGAGTGTCTTCCCCTCGTTACAGATATCTTATCCGAGTCAAACACACCGCTGTATATCACTGATGAATTTAGCAATCTTCTTCAAATATGCCTATCTCTTAGTTACTTTCAATTTCAATCTGAATTCTACAAACAAAATTCAGGTCTTCCAATAGGTTCACCTCTTAGCCCTCTACTATCTGACATTTTCATGAATAATTTAGAGGAAAACTCAATATTAAACACAGATTTCGCTGAAAAACACATTACTTTCTGGTACAGATATGTAGATGACATTTTAGTTGGTTTTCGTGGTTCAAACAGAATAATTCAGCATTTTTTAAATTTCCTGAATAAAATACATTGCCGCATCAGCTTCACTTCTGAATTAGAAAATAATAACTCAATTAATTTCCTGGACGATCTAACCGTTGCAAATTCAAATAACCAACTCACTTATAAGATTCCAATGGACACGTTCAGTCATTTAAGACAAAAACTAGCTGCATATAACTCCATGATTCATAGAGCTTACTCTGTTCCCCTTTCGACAAAAAAAATTTCAAACTGAACTTAATATCATCAGAAAAATTGCCTCAAATAACAACATACCACAACATTTTCTAAATGCAATCATTAAACGCTAAGAACAACGTATTTCCTCTCAATTACTATATAGCATCGTAGAAACCCCGGAAAAAAGATACACTAGTCTCAGATACACCGGCGAACTCTCTAACGAAATCAGTAACTACTTTTCCAAATTGAACAACTACTTCATTCTCAAGCGGCCCCAACTTAAGCAGATTATTATTCAATGCCAAACAAAAGAACGATAAATTCAAGCATTCAGGAATTTATCAAATGAAATGAATGTCAGGTAGCCTATGTCGGACTAGCAGGGAGAAGTTTTGAAGCTAGATTCAAGGAACATATTTCCTCAGATGAAAGTTCGCCAATATTTGAACAAATAATATCAACTAACCACTAGATCTCATTGAACTATCTTAAGATCTTTCATAAACGTAACAAAGGAGAGAGATGAATTTGTTGCAAAGTTTGAGATTAACAAACTATGTAAAACCCACAATATACTACCCTCAACAGCCAACTAGAGCATAATGGATCCCCACTACTCAATATTTAGGATAAATTTCATTATATACTTGTATTTGCCTACTCATGTATTGTTTTTCATTTGAAAATGACCGTAGGGTCGAAACCGGTCGTTATTACTGAATGAATTGTGGAAAAGTGACAAAAGTGTCTCATTTCGTTTACTTCAAAAAAGAATATCCATAAAATTAATAAATCATCGATACTATCAATTTGTTAATGCTCTTTATTTGTTAATCGTCTGAGAACTGTCTATGTGCGTGCAGGAATCTAAGGCGCCTTGCCAAATTTAGGTAGGTACGTAAAATTCGTTTTATCTTGAAATCTCAGGTCTGTATAGGGTTTTTGATTTTTTCGGTGAATTCAACGAATTGAAAAAAAATTTGGGTTACAATTCGAAAAACCGTGGTTTTCGATGTTTCTTCGAGTCGAATTGTGAGTCGGAAAAAAAAGCACTCTGTATACTGACTGAGATTCAGTCGGTTATGAGTTATGTCCCGCATGGTTTGTTTGTTACAGTGAAAAATGAATAAAAAGGACGAAAATAAAGGACGGTGGTCGCAAACAAAAGATAATAGTAATAATAATAAGATCTTCATTTCCAACAAGTAATACCCACTTACAGGAAACGGTAAAACATCAAGAAATGAATAAATTTGAACATTTGAGCTCGATAAAAAGTGAAAGAAAAATGGAAATATTACATATATATAAATATAATGAAAATAAACAAATTGAAGTTGAGAAATGTAAAGTTGGCTGTTCAAGTACACTCTACTAACAACTGAAAAAGGATCGCAGTTTATATCAGATAGGGTAGATATAGAATTATAAGTACTGCACATGAATGACCCTGGAGACTGCATGAGTATATGCGTTCTAGGTGTTTCAAGTGAAAACATCTTACCGCCCCTAGAGCACAATCTCGGCACTGCAAACAGCAATATAGCTAATAAAGGAGGACAATCTAGTTTATTATGTAGTACACTGAATACAAATTTCAAAGCAAGCAGTTCCCTTCTAGTTTTGAAAGTTATTACCCCAAATCTAGCCAAGAGTGGGTCGTGATCACATCCTCTCATTGAATAGATACCATCCTCTCTCCAAGCAAGGTACTTAACAAACATTTTCTGCATGGCCTCCAGATGATATGAATGATAGAAATAAATGAGATTCCAAATAATCGACCCATATTCAAGCTTGCTTCTAGAAATGCGAATAAGAGTAAATGAATTTTTAAATTGTTTACCGTTACGTATTATGAAACCATACAGTTTGGAAGCAGATGAGAAAAGATTATTTAGATGTGGTGAACTTTTGGTCAAATATGACACCAAGGTCTTTAATTTCACCAGAGCGCCCCGAAACAGTTTCGTTCATTTCATACTCGAAAATTTGCGTATTTTTTTTCTACTAAAGCTCACCACACTGCACTTAGAGACATTCAGATCCAGACGATTGCTCAGGCTCCAGTCAGATACAAAATTGATGACTCCCTGTAGTATCTCACAGTCACGTGCGTCACCCACCTCCAAGAAAAATTTCAAGTCATCAACTCAAAGATATCAATCATCTCCAAGAGATCATTTATGAACATAATAAATAAAAGAAGACCGATATTAGATCCTTGCGGAACACCAGAGGAAGCCTCAAACTCACACGAACGAATACTGTTGGACAAACTGCCGAGATGTGGAACGATGAGATTATGCCAGACCGCGTGAAACCAGATATGCTCTAGGATTTTGTTCAGATTGAGGACTATGAATTTGAGATACTCAACCGTTAATTTTACTAAGATTCTCCTTCAGAAAATTATTAACACATTATTCTATGTAAACGATTTAGATCAATCAGGAGGCATACAGGGTATCCAAGTTGAGTGGCTTATTAGACGTTTATGAAGAACTAATAATGCTATCCTTCTGAAATTTTGGTAGTTGATTCGGCTGGTCCGAAACTTTTCTAAAAAAGAATATTTTCTCCTCAATAACACTTCCGGTTACACTGGAAGTGCATACCAACTTTGTTATTTAATATAGAACACCCCGTATATTGATAACTAGTTCGATAGAACTTATCCTCACAATTACAAAATCACCTAACACATGAGTCTAGCTAGTTTCGTTCATCAAATATCCTATTTTCACTTGAAAATTATCGATTTTATGCTTTTTGAAAAAATGATATGTCTCCAGAACTGCGCGAGCTACCAAAATAATAAAAAGTGTTTTGCAAACAAGAAATCTCAGTCAGTATACAGAGTGATTTTTTTTCGCCTCACATTTCAAATGAAAGAAACATCGAAAACTACGGTTTTTTCAAATTATAACCAATTTTTTTTTTCAATCCATTAGATTCGCCCAAAAAAACTTGATGAATTTCCTCATACATACCCTGTACCTGAGATTTCAAGATTTAGAATTATGACGAAAAAATGAATTTTATGTACCTACCTGAACTTGGCAAAGGAAGCTTAGATTTTTGCACGTGCATAGACATATCCCAGAGCGTAGATAGGCTCCGCGGCATAGATAATAAACTATTATTGTTTTAACTGCCAGTCGAATTAATTCGAACAGAATGGCTAGCTACACAAATGAGCAAATACTTAATTTATTCTTCATTCATGGAGATGAGCGACGGAATATGAATAGAACTTGTAGGAGATTTAACGAATTAAATCCAAATACCACCTTTTATTAATAAAATCGAAAATACGAAGTTATTCATCAAAATTAATATTGTCTCCTTCAAAATACTCTCCATCGGCTGAAACGCACATATACCAGCGATTGATCCAATCCTCAAAACACTTTTTTATATTCGATTTGTGGTATGCCTTTAGGGCCATCTACGATTTTTCCATCATTTCTTCTCGGCTACTTAAACGCGTTCCCCGGTGCGGCTACGTCAGTCGACCGAACAGGAAAAAATCACAGGAAGCCCAACCAGGTGAATTTGATGGTTGTTGGATGGTATGGGTGCTGTTTTTAGCCAAATGGTCAGAGATAATGAAGGCATTATGAGACGGCGCGTTATCGTGGTGTAAAATCCATGAGCTGTTTTGCCACAATTCTGGTCATTTTTGGCGAACGCAAACGCTTCATTACGCCGAAATAATACTCCTTGTTGTTAGTTTAACCTTTTGGAAGGAATTCATGGTAGTCCATGAAAACCACACGGTTACAAAGTCGGGAACTTTTAGATCAAGGTGGTATGTCGTCTATGACAGCTAAAAAATTCGAGAGAAACGTTACAAATTTTCTCTCGACTGGAACTGTTGAGAATAAGACATCATTTTCATCGCCTGTAGTCAACAATGAAGACAATGAAATTGCCGTTCTACCTTAATTTGATGTTAATCCACGTGCATCATTGGTAATAGAAGAGTATGATCTGAACTTACCTCAGTAGCATTCATAGAATTCTAAAACAAATAAACTGCACCCTTATAATTTTTCATTGGTCTAAACTCTACAAGCTGACAATCCACAGCTTCGACTACAACTTTGTGAGATCCTTCTTCTTAGAACACAAGAGGATCCCGATTTTCTCAAAAGGATTATCTGAACAGATGGGGCAAACTTTTCTAATGAAGGGGTTTTTAACCGGAATAACTCACACTTTTGATTTAATTCCGCAAGAAAATCATCGTAATTAATGGTGAGTGCCATGTTGCAAGACAGTCACGAACAAATTCAGGAACTACAAAAACTCATCTTTCAACGGACAATATCAATTTTTTGATTTTCCAGTAATTCTATTTAAAATTGACAATTATCGATAAAAACACATTTAGTTGTATCTGTAGGGAGCGGTCACCAGACACGTCTATACGGTTCGATCCATATGCTTCGAATTAAATATCATTAAAAAACAGGAAACAAGGCATAAACTCGAGATATGTTCTTCAAAGTGTAGTATATTGAAGACAAAAGAGAAGGTTTATCGGCCTCTATACTTTGAGTACGTGCTAAATGGCAGTAATCTAGGCATTTATATATAAATGAGTTCTTAAAACCCCATCGAGATGTCCATAAATATAATGACCAACTAACTACTCGTTTTGTCAGTAATTGAATGCATCTCGAGCATAGGTCGAAACTACCGCTTTATCATGTAAGATTTCACACTCCTAGAGGGAGTCATAAAACAAAATGAAATGTGCTATCATCCTTGTCAAGCCGTGCCGACATGAGATCAAAATATAGAGTATACAATAAAGAAGCTGCAAGTTTCATAGAAGAAAGGAAAATTCAATTGAAAGTAGCACTTATAGTTCTACGTCCGTTTTCAAGATCAGTAGAAATCCTTAGAGAAACAGTAGTTTAGGTATACTTATTTTACAGATAAGATAACGCGAAGAAACCTAATTTGAGCATCTACAGTTAGACAGTTCCACAAGTGGCCTTAATTGAACAGTTGATACACCATCGACTGTGACCAAAATGCTTAATGTGAAAACAAATATTTAGGGTAATTTAAAATGAATGAAAGAATTCGTTGTGGTGGTACAACGATGGTATTGTGAGTATCAAAGAAATTCTGCCACGAGCTGGAATGTGGCTTCAACAATTGACGACTGTAATAAATGTGAAATTAATTTGATTTGAAAGAGGAGATGAGGTAGCACCATCAATTTTTTTGCAGGAAGAACTGAACCTGATTTGGAATTCTCTAATGCTTTTCCACGGTGCACATTGAACATCGAATCGATTGTGTCCGGAAAATGTTTCACTTTTATAAAGATATTTTACATGAAATTGAAATTTTTTTTAGAGAATCATGATTCCGATAAAAACACAATTCAAATTTATTGATTCAAATGAAACGAGAGAAGTAGCTACTCGTAAAAAGCATACAGGGTGTTTCTATTCTGATTTGCATTAGAAAGCACGATAATCCATAATTCCATATGGGAGCTAAATTTTTTCTCTTAATATTTTACATAAACTGGGAGCATAGCCTTTTATTATGTTTATATTTGAAAAAGGAGACAGAGGTCTCAAATTAGAAATTACAAGACTGAACTCGCAAAAGCAATTGACCATAGAAAATCAATTGAATATGTAAGTCTTTTTAGTGATAAAGCTAGAATAAGTGCACTCTTAGAATAGAACCTTAGAAGAAGTTACGATTATATGGGTGCTTCAACAAAAACTAAACAGAGGCTATATCTACCAAGATATTCATTTCTGATCAAAACGCAAAAACAGGTCAATTTTTGTTTCAAGGGGGACATCTTTTGGGGTACAATACTTGCCTGAAATATCAACCACCTAAGCGGGGGTTGCAATCCTTGAACACTTTGAATAGGAAAGATGGGTCGAGTGATGATTCAAAAGAAAGGTGGTATCTTCGTTTACATTGTCTTCAACGAATTTCCATTTTTAATTGAAAACTGTGAAAGATACACGGTGAGCAACTGAAAGATAGGAAATACTATTTCCCTGAGACTATTCAAGTTTCAGTGAGGTAAAATGGAACAGATCCATACTGATCAATGTCACTCATCATCAAGTACCGTCCTCATCTCGAATTTCAACCCCTGGAGCAGGGGTGACAACCCTCGAAAATTTGGAAGAGGGTAGATGGGTCGAGATAACTCGAAAGAAAGGTATTATCTTTGTCTGCATTCCCGTGAAAGAATTTTCATTTTTGATTGAAAACTGTAGAAATTACAGAGTGAGCCACTGAAAAATAGAGAAGACTATCGCCCCAAGAATATTGAAGTATTAGTGCGAAAAACTGGAATAGATTCATTTGGATCAAAGATGATAGCCTTTGATCTGGAATGAATCTGTTCCATTTTTTTGCACCAATACTTGAATAGCTCAGGGCGATAGATAGTCTCCTCTATTTTCCAGTAGCTCACTCTGTATCTTCTACAGTTCTCAATCAAAAATGAAAAATTCGTTCACGGGGATGCAGACGATATTTCAGGCCTGTTTTGTACCCCTAAAAATTTCCCCCTTGAAACAAAAATAGACCTGTTTTTACATTTTGATCAGAAATGAATATCTTGGTAGATATAGCCTCTGTTTATTTTTCGTTGGAGCACCCTGTATAGGAATTTATAAGTGAAAATTTGAATACAATCTCTTAGAAAAGTAGTGGAAATAGGTCAATGAAACTCAAAATATTAATTTTTCATTCGGAATTATTGTATCCCCTTCAAAATAGACGCCTTCCGAAATATTACATTTAGTACAACGAATAATTCTATCCTCAAAATGATGATGAATAAAAAATTAAAGTATGTATTTTACTATCACAAGTAGTTTATTGAAAATCAGGATTGCAATTTTGGTCTCTCGATCATCTTCACCTGACAAAAAGTATTGAACTGGTCGAGAGGCTGAAATTTCAATCCTGATATATGAAATGAAATGAACGGAAGCCCAAGGTCCATGCAAGTATTTTCTTCCAGAGGATACAGTTCGGAGGGAGATCCGTGCCAAATTTGGAACCCCCAGTTCGAACGACGGAGCCCTGAGGTCGCTGAGAGCGAACGGAAAGTCGAAAAGGCGAAATTGCTTCGGAATCGGAAACTTCGAGCTTTCGAAAGGCAATCTGAATAAAACGATCGAGCGAAATTTTCGAAAAAAAGCTCTGAAAAAGCAAAAATAAAAAAGATCTCCGATTTTTCGCGAGAGGAAGGGATACTATTGTCAGACTTTTATGTCTATACAATTTTTTTCATCAAGATCGATCATTTCAAAACCTGGATAAAGAGCAAACCTCGAGTTTTGCATATTGCGTCGCAAAAGTTTCATTCCGTAAAACCCCGGGAATACTCGAAAATCTTCGATTCAACGAAGGCTATCTGCGGACTTTTGCGAAATTTCGCTGTATTCTCCTCATTCCGAGAATCTCTGATGGTCAAAAATTGTAGAAATTAATGAACGTCGAACTGTCAAAATGAGGGTTTTTCTTTCATTCGTCCTACTCATACAGGGTTAGGTTAGAAGTCGGGTTCGCGAAGAGAAATCATTACTCTGCGACTTACTTTTCGAATTTGGAACGATTTTTGAGACCTAGATTTTCGATAAAAGGACCGGAAGATCTTGGTTATTTCTATGGTTTGATTCGATTTAGACCTTAGTAATCAACTGTGGTCTTCGAGTTCGACAATCACTTCTATTCTTCATGAATCGAATCACAGATGAACATTAAATTTTTCGAAATTCGAAAATTGCCAATCCGAGGAATCTACGTAACATATAATTCCACGCATGTTGCTTTGGGAATATTCTATCAAAATGATTAGAAAGATGCTAGTAAGAAAATATATTATTATGAAAAACATGACTTATGACATTGAAGTTTTCCCAAACGAAAACCAAAAACACATACGAAAATCTTTAACAGAAACAAAAAGTCTTAACGATACGAATGGAAGAAACTACTTAACCGTAAATATTCAAAAGTGTTTACATTGTTTTCAATGCATAAATTACATCGCCGAGAAACACAACGGCAGGCATTGTAAATATGAATATAGATAACAGAAGCAAGGCATTCCCAGAATTTTTGTTCCTACTCTTCTAAATTGTTACTGTTCCTCCTGTAGAGTGAATCCTCAACATGAAACCGAAGAAAAAAATCTACTCGCGTCAAGTCAGGGGAACGAGGCAGCCATCTGACAGAACGTTTAGTCCCTATCCAATAATGTCCAAAATTCAAATTCAACAGATCAGTGATGGCCCTTGTTTGGTGGAATGGGCACCATCGTGTTGAAGGAAAATATTTGATCTTTGTGCTAACGGAAGTTGATCGAGAAATCCTTCAATGATTGCAAACGCCAAAACGCGACTATCTTTCTGTGTACACCACACATTAAAGCCATATCTTCCTTGATGCTGCCCATCAATATGGCGTTGAGGATTTACATCGGACCACAAATGTTCACTAAAACGATTAAACATCCCATCGCTAGAGATGCGGACTTCATCTGTCAATTTGACTTCTCTAAAAAATTCTGGGCGTTCTTCGATATTTTCTAGATACCAATTGCAGAAATTCAGTCGGCGAGGGAAACCCCTGAATGCAAAAATTGGGAAACTCGCATTTTGTAGGGTTTAAACTGGTTCTCCTTCAAAATGCGTCTCGAAATTTCTGTATCTGCTTCTATTTGTCCACTCAAAATTGAAGGTTTAGCCGTTACAGCACCCATCACTTCGATCGTTGCTTCCTCTCACTTACATGATAATTTTCATTTCTTGATTTTCTGAATGAGCCACTATTGATAAGATTCTCTTTCAGTCTTCGAAAAAGAGATTTATTTGGCTGGTGAGTTTCAGGATACCGATTGAAATATGTTTCGGCAGTTGCTGCAGAATCATACTCACTAAGAAGATAACATTTCATCATTATGAACTTTTCATAATTTTCATAGTTATGATTTCTATTCTGCATCATCAACCGAAGTCTCAGGTGAACAAATTCTTAAAATTGATAGTTGGAACATACAACTAACTAGCAGCTATTTCAATATTCAATAAACATTGATACCTATACTGAAACTGGAATCGTGAGTGTCAAACTATAAGACCACAGTTAATTACTATGATCTAAATCGAACCAAACCATAGAAATAACCATGATCTTAGATAGGATCTCTAAAATCTGTGGTTTTCAGTCATAGAACAATATGAATCGTTGATGGGCTTGCACCTTATGAATGGAATTGTGGCAATTTCAGGTTTTTCTCTGAAAAAAGGTATTGAATGCAATAATTGACTACAAGTGTTATAAATTTTTGAAATGGAAAAACGTTACTACATCCAATAGGGATAAAATTTCCTATGGTTCGTTTAAAAAAAAAAGCATGTTTGCGTTACAACTCGAAAACCGCTGAGCTAAAAAAATTTTCACACAGTACTTAAAAAAGTGCCTCTGGAATATTGAACTCTGAATTTTTATGTAACTTCGATGATGATCGAGATATCCGCGAAGAACGATTTTCCCGAAATTCGAGAAATTTTGAATAAGTCCAGAACACAAAGAGATATCAGCAGAACTTTGGCATCACTAAACTAGTCCCTGAAAATTAGATCTAGAGAGGGGTTAATTTTTCTCTATCTGCAATATTTCACATAACTGCCGTACAAATACATCGAAATTTGCCCACCCTGTACAATATATCAACCTTCGACTCATCAGCAAATGGATATTTGTCAATTCTCGACGTTGATTATCTTGAATTGATTTCAAATTACGAGGAAAATGCTGGATCATTTCCTTATTACGTCTTAAAGTGGCCTGAAGTATGATCTAATGATCAGCAGTTTATTAAAATAACTCGGAAACGCGTTGAAAAAAAAAGACAAGCGAACTATTCTGCCTGAAGCGTTGTGCTTGGAGAAATCTAGTTTCCACATAATGCATACGCCGGATTCGATAAAAACCAAGCTGATCATATTAGTGGTTCGCATTTTATCAATATCCGCGTTTCTATGAAAGCCCATTCAGCAATATGGAGAGAATTATACGATTCCGCTCTGGATCTTGAAACAATTAATCATTAGCTTCAGTGACTTTTCGGAAAGTAGTGAATTCTTTAAGTCAAAATTGAAGGATTTAGTGCAGAAATTTTATTGATTCATCTTTTTCATGTTTTGCTTTTTGATAATGAAAATAACAGCAGTATTGTCCTGAACCAAATGAAATTATCACAAATAAGGCAGATATTGAAATATGACAATCAGCCTGCAGTGAAAAATCGGTAGTGAGAAATATAATTAAGTCCTCTTCTGTTGGACCATACACAAAAATACTCTTTCATCAACCCTTAAAATGATTTAAATATAAAGAAGAAAAAAATGTAAGCGTATTTGAGTTTCTGATGCCTAGTTCCATTTGTGCATTCTACGATCCCGCACAAGTTTTCCCTTAAATTCACCGTTTTCAGAGTTTGATAGACGGCAATCATTTTTACTTGACGTTGACGACATATTTATTTTGTGAAAATATTAGTAAAAATACTTACTTCCGTTATTGTATCTGTGTGTGGAGGACTTTGATATTGTCTACAACTATTGCGTGGTTTGTTTATTGAATGTGCTCAAATCTTAGGTATTTCTTGTCTGAAAATATATGTTCTTTGAACCTGCATTCGAAATTTCAACCTGTTTGACTCGTTTTGTGAATACCAGATTGTTTGAGTTTATATTTTTTTGTTTGGCATCCACAAGTAATTAGCTAAGATTTGGACCGTTTGAGAATTTGGTTGTTATTTTGATAATTGAAACATAATATTTTATTTCATGAGAAAGTGGACTGACTTGATTCAATTATAACTGTTATATCTTTTTCGGGTTTTCTTAAATCCAGTATTGAAATCATTCGATTCTTTGGGTCTAATGATGGTATATATGAAAGAGTCTGTTATATTATTGCTGGAGGTTATTCTTTTATGGTATTTATTACCGTTTTGAAATGTTGAATTGAGAGGGGGCTTTTGAAATCTCTGTGGACCATAGAATTGTAGGCGCAAATTTATGATTTAAATGATTGATTAATTCCATGAGGATTGTTGCGCCTATGAACGGTTCTTTCATATAGATATTATATTATTGTTATATTTAAGTCTACAAAATTTATGGAGTTATTAGTTTCAACATCAATAGTAAATTTAATTTTTAATGATCTTGAGTTTCCATAATGTTCCAAAATGTGTTCATTTGTCTATTTGACCGCAGAAAACTAAGCAAAATATCATCAACGTAACGATACCAAAACATGATGTGTTTTCTGAATAGGTCACTGTTCTGTATTGTGTTTCTACGTTGTCCATGAAAATATATGACAAAAGAGGACTAAGTGACGATCTTATAGGAAGTACTGATTTTTATTCAAAAAACTTCTTTTGGAACTGGAAATAGTTTAGATCTGAACATTTTTTTAATAGGTTGCACAATTCAGAAGTGATATGTGTCACTGTGTTGGTCTTTTTGAAGATATCTGAAACTAGAGTTAGACATTCCTTTGTTGGAATGTTTGACTACATAAAAGAGACAAGCTTAAAGGTTTTTTATGAATATTTTCATGGACTATTTAATAAATAATCAATACTGAACCTAGCCAAAAACATATGTTTTGGTATCGGTACGTTGGTGATATTTTCGTTGGTTTAAAGGCTCAAATAGACAATTGGATAGATCAGATCTTTGGACTTTCACAATAAAACTCACGATCATTCGAAATTTTCCGTTGAAGTTTAAATTAATAACTCCATAAATTTGTTAGACTTAACTATTACGAATATAAGCAATATTCTAACTTGTAACATCCATTGAAAATAATCGTTCACACACGCAACAATTCCAATGGATTAATTCAATCGTTTGAATTATGAACTCGCTGCCAACAATTCTAAGATCCACAGTGCTTTTACTATCCCCCTTCTCATTGAATATTTCAAAAGAACAATGAATTCTTAAGTACAGTAGCCGCCAACAACTACATACCAGCTTAATTCATGAATTAAATCATTAGACGTAAAGAACAAAATCAAACATTACAATAATTATATTTCATTCAAGAAAAACCCGAAAAAATATATGCTAGGTTTAATTATGTCGGCCAATTTTATCATAGAATACAATATCATCTTTCAAAACTCTTATGTGGTCCACATCTAAGCAAATTACTTTTCGATACAAAACAGAAAACAGATAACTCAAACAATCTGTTACTTACAAAATCGTAGGTGAAACTTGTAAAAATGTTGAATGCAGGTTCAAGAAACATATATCGTCAGACAAGAAATCCCTTATACTTGAGCATATTTAATCAACAAACCAGATAATTGTTTAAAACAATCTCAAAGTATTCCACAAATGCGTTAAAGGAAGTATAATGAATTTGTTGGAATGTTTTAAGAATAATGAACTCAGGAAAACCCCACATTTTACTACTCCCAATAGCCAACTTGAAATCAAAAATTCCTCCCTACTTAACATTTAAGGACAGAATATATCTCTCAAACTTCGTATTTTAGTTAGAATTCAACACTTTAAAATGACCTAAGGGTCCAAACCGATGGTTCATTAATAAATAGAAGTGGAAAACTGACAGAAGTGGGTTTTCTCCTTTTATTTTGAAATAGATTCTCAAAAAATAAATACATCAGCAATATCATTATGTAAAAACAATTTCCGATTATCAAATGTCGAAAAAAGTGAATTCGAGTGAAAACTTCTGCGGGCGCGTAACTATACAACTGCAACTAGACTGCAGCAGCTTAATTACGCTCATATCTGGACTCTGAGTAGGCCATAACATTCGCTCAATTTCAGCTTCATGCAAATATGCAGTGGAATATTGTTCAACATAAAAGAATATTCTTCGTCATAGCTTCAGCTTCGATTAAAATGTCTTCATTTCTTGCAAATTTACAATGACAAATACAAGAATAGGCCAATGGTTTGGGCGTCCCATTTAACTATTTCCAGAATAATGAGGAGGTAGAGGGGGACTGAGTAATGAAGGGATACTTGGGCAAGGACGACCTCGAGCAACAGCGGCGACCTTCATTGACGAATTTTCTCGGTGAGACAAAGTTTGTTACTCATAGGCACCTTCAAACGCAGCTTTGACAGAGCAGTGGAGTGCAAAATAGCACTAAAACGATACGACGTCTCAGAAAATTCTCGAGGTCTAGCTCTAAACGTAGGGAACATGTCAATTTGTGAGAAGCTGACTGGTTCATAGATAAGTCGAGATTTTGTCTTTTTCATTGCGATCGACGTCCTGTAGTGTACAGATTTCAAGATGAGATATATGCCAAGTACAATTTTTTACCTACCTTTGGTTGTGGTGGAGTATCAAAAGTGATAAGGGGATGATTTTTTTGAACGCCAGCACTGATATAGTCATAGTGAATAATGGAACCCTGATTGCTCAGGGGTACGTGACAGACATTTAAAAAAAACATGTTGTACCATTTACGGCAAACATGAATAAAAACTTTGTGTTTATGTCTGATAACGCCAGACCTCAAAATGCTTATATTGCCAAGCACTATCTCCAAGATCACCCATCAAACATGTCAGGGACATTCTTAATAGAAGACTAAGAAACCAGTAAAACCAGGCAGCTACCGGAACAGACTGATCGAAAATTAGAACGAAATGGATCAGAATGCTATAAAGCCATTGAATTTGTCAATCGTAGAAGTCATACCGTAATTCTCTCCAGGCTTGAAAATATCCGGTATTAACAGGTTTTAGGGAACGTTGATATTTTCCTTTGTACCATTTCCATTTCGACTGTTCCCAAGCATTGCTTACTGCTGACGGATTACTGGAGACATAATTCTTAAATATATCTTCACTTCTTTTGATTAAATTTGAATTTTCGATTCTGGGCATCAATTTTTTGGCGCAGTGTGTTTCAATGCTGTGAATACAAAGCTTCTTGTTTCGAAAATGGTCGGGTTGGTTCTTAGTGATTTTTATGAACTTGGCTTCATTGTAGGTATTGAAAAGTAAATTTGAAAACAAACTCATCCTCGTCTGAAGCCTTCTATCATTTTTGCTCCTTTAGTAACTTTGATTTTAACCCTCTGCCCCCAGTATAAGTTTGAGAACATAACGCTGAAAAATACCAGTTCTCATCCAATCATTGAAATTGGTGTTATTGTCACATATTTTGTCATTATCAAACAAATATATAGTTATGACTCGGAATACAAGAATATGTGAAAACGAGACTAATTTTAATGGTGTCCATCATAAACACCCGATTTAGGTGGTATTATATTATTAAACCAACACATTAACAGAGTCGGTTCTAACTGTATGAGTGTGACAAATTGAATAACAGTTTTATTCTCGTATGTCGGTCAGTAAAATATAACTCATAGTTATTTCTACAAATAATAATCTGAAAATACCATAAACTTCAAAATGATACTATGCCTGAAGAATGTTATGTCGACTTCAGCATTTCATGAGATTCGAAGGAAAACATTAATATAATTTATGATACTGATACATAATAGAAAATTTCTCGATTAAATTTTCATAAAGGTAGATGATATTCGATGTAATATAAGTATTTTATGTATTTTCATGGTTTTTGGTCAATAAAATCACGCTGACTATAAAACTGATTAGTTCGTTAGATTTTGATTTTAATGCTTATGATGGTATCCAACAATAAAGTTTACGATAATCCGCCAGCTGGTGAAAATAACGAACTTAAATATACCTGCAATTGGTGATATAAAAAGAGGAAGGGAAAAAGAACAAATTGTTTATCTATAGAGTGATCTAACGATGAGATTACGACACACTCAGATGAATTGATATGTAAGATAAAAACGCGTACGCTAAGGCAATAGTTTTTCAACCATTTTGAAGTGGCGACCCACGAAAAAGCCAAGATAATAAGTAGAAAAACTCGCGACTCCTCAACTTATAAATTATTATCATATATAAATTAATAGTTTATTTATACGTTTAATAATAATTAGTCTCGGTAGTTTTCAATTTTTTAGCTTCTTCCGAAACTACCATAATATTGACCATATCAATAAAATCTTCCTTTTCATTAAGTAATTTAATAAGTACTTGATTTTAAATGGATGAGAAACCACTATTTCTTGTTTCTTTTCGAGTCTTATCTGTAGAAAGTATGAAGCTTTCAAAATGTCTCCGGTATCTGGAAATATAGACACGTCTTCACAAAGCAAACCGTTAGAATTCTTCGAGAGTAAGTTACTTGATTTGAAAAGCCAACAAATGGCTAGAAGAAATCAGCCATAATGAAACTGCAGCACTTTATGCATCCTTAAAATGATAATTCCCCAACATATCTGACCGTTTTCGGTAGATGATAGTGCTGGATTGTGACTGGACGAGAGAAATAGAGTTAAGGTTCTAAGTTAGTATTATTGTAAGCAGATGCTCATGAGTGATTTAGAACTAAGGTTCTTAGGGTAGCGTAAGTTTGTGAATGGACGCTCTTGAGTCCTTTAATATTAAGGATTTAGGTCAAGAAGAAGGGATAAATTTGAAATGGGTAAATTCAAATTTTATTTTTTTAGAGGTAGAGGGGGGATGTATGGAATTGATTTTTGTTTCAAGTTCAAATACTTGTAATTTACGTCTACATTTCATTTTCCGCTCGAATCTGGTTTCCCGATATTGAAAACTGTTTGGATCGGGATTGGCCTCCACTTTTTGTGAGTACTCGCTCTTGATAAGCGTAATAATAACACTGAAAACCGTCGCTGAAGTGGAGTAACCAATCTCAGCTCGTGATTTAATAGCAATATCTGAAAGATGGGACACTAAGTCCATGTAAGATTCAAGAAATTCATTCTGTTTAGTTCAGTTCTAGCATTCACACAATGAAAGTGATCAGTTCAGAATCAGCCATAATCTAACGCAGCTAGTCGACGAACCAACAAGAATACTTGATCACCCAACCGACTTCCCGAACACCTTGGATCTCTTTTTGATTTTAGATCCACTCAGATGGAGTGGAGGTCTCAGCACCGCTAGGCAACTTAGGCCACCTTATATCTGCTACTGGAACCATTGTGCTGCCGCTAAACCAAGAACCTAAACCACCCAGACGCATTTGGCACTATAACCGTGCTAATTGGGATAAGCTGCGTGAATTCTTATCGTGCTTCCCATTCAGTGATGTTTGCCTTACAGATCCTGACACCAATGTGTGCACTGAATCTGTTCGTACGAATACGGCATGTATGTAATCTGACAACTGCAAGAGCAAAGGCCAATTCCAACGAAGGGGTATCTAATAAACTCTTGAACAGGCAAGCGGGACCAGACAATTCTGGTCTATGGCGAAAACTGTCAGTGCCTATTTCTTCAAATCTGAGTTTCCGCCTGTTGTTAGAGAAGAAGAAAATGAGCTTCATCTACGAAAGAGAAAGTCGATCTCTTTGCTCTCTTGTTCTCAAAGAATTCTGTGCTAAATTCATCTAACGTTATACCACCGAACATTCCACCTTCAAATTCTTCCATGGCAGAAACCAAGTTCAGAGCTGCACTGTGAGACGGGCTCTCGAGTAGCTGAACTGCAAGAAGACAGTTGGTCTAGACGAAATAACGCCAATCGTCCTGAGAAAGTGTGCCCCGGACTGACACCTATTCTTAACCGTCTGTTTCAGATTTCTATTGAAAGCTAGACTTTTTCGAGCAGCTGTCCTTACCCCAAAACTACAGCCCTGTTGCACTTCTTCCCATTATGTCCAAAGTGATGGAAAGAGTCATAAATGATGAAATCATCAAATATCTTGAGTTGCAGGGAATTATTAACGACCGTCAGAATGCTTTTCGCAGGCATAGATCGACAGGAGATCTGCTCGCCTACGTCACTCAGGTTTGTACATCAACGATGGAAAATCATGGTCAATCTAGAGCAATAGCCATCGACATCTCTTAAGCCTTCTATATGGTTTGGAATGCAGCCGTATTGAATAAACTAGCTTTAGATGACAAGGAACTCTTCTCCAACTGCAGCTTACCAGGACCAGATCTGGAAGAAAAAGTGTAGCATATCCCATTCCACGAGAAGGAATAATTCATCTTGCACAGCTTAAATATAGATTTTGATATTGTATTGTACTTTATGATGCCTAATTACGACAGGTTTAAATTTTTTGTTGAGAATGGCACAACTAACAAAATGAGAGCAGAAATCGAACAAATTTGGTTAAAGAAAGAACTCAAAATGCTGTATGAAGTACGTGACAATATGAAAATCTAGAAATTAACCAGGTGGCCAAAAAAAAAATATGACAATTTGTAAAGAAAAATTTTTATCTCAGAAAATTTGAAATACTCCAACCAAAACACCCAGAAACCAGACACTGATTCAGCAATGCCCGAAACAATGGATACAAACTTCTTTCCGAAATTCGTCAAATATCAAACAGGAATTTCAATGAAATACTAATAGCTTTGTTAGAGAAAGGGCCAAAATTCACTCAAGAAGCCAATAGAATTAAATCAATCAAAGAAATAATTGGAGTCCAAGCCTTTCTCTCCAATACTTTGAGCAAGTACTTTTCATAATTTAAAATAACGACCTCTTTCTCAAGTGTTCTGAATTTGAGCAAATTATTATAAAATGCTAATCAAAAAAACAGACAAATTCGAAGAATCAGGACTTTACAAAATTGCTTGCAATGGGTGTACGTTAGCTTATTTCGGCAGACAGGTAGGAATTTCGACACCAGATTGAAAAGACATTTATCCTCTGAGAATTATTTTCCAATATGTGAACATATTAAAACCACAAAACATTTAATACCGTTAGATAATATCAAAGTCTTTATAATTGAGACAAACGAAAAAAATGAATTCAATGGAATATTTGAAAATCAATGAACTTCTTGAAAATCCAAGTAAAATCACCATTAATTGCCCGCTAGACATTAATACCCCCTAATACTCAATATGAAATTAGGTAAGTATCCATTAAAGTAAGTTTGTTTCCTGTAGTTGACCACATGGAAATGACTTGACGGTCGAAACCAGTCGTGGTTGAGAAAATGAAATTGTGGAAAGTATAAAATATATTTTATTTCATCTTCCTTGAAAATGAGTTTCAACAAAATGAATAAAGCGTCAATATCACAAATTTTACGTCATGTACTTCAAAAGTTATTTGTAATTGTTACGACTTTATTAGAAATCATATGAACAATTACATATGGTTCACTTGTTGATTCTTATTTTCTCGAGCCTACGTTTAGGGGCGATTAACGAAAGGTTTTTTTTCTCTGCTTTAGTTTGTTTCCTGTAGTTGACCACATGGAAATGACTTGACGGTCGAAACCAGTCGTGGATGAGAAAATGAAATTGTGGAAAGTATAAAATATATTTTAATTCATCTTCCTTGAAAATGAATTTCAACAAAATAAATAAAGCGTCAATATCACAAATTTTACGTCATGTACTTCAAAAGTTATTTGTAATTGTTACTACTTTATTAGAAATCATATGAACAATTACATATGGTTCACTTGTTGATTCTCATTTTCTCGAGCCTACGTTTAGGGGCGATTAACGAAAGGTTTTTTTTCTCTGCTTTACTCGGATTCTGTTTTGACTCACATCAAAATTTATGTAGTCGAAATGCATCATTGTAACTTTGAAGCGATACAACAACATATCAAAATATCAGAATTTCGACTGAAACGATCATTTTTTCGAGAATTATATCAATAGATGCCTATATATTTTCCTATCGGAATATCCGATTTTAGTTTGAAAGTTGCGTCTATTTTGTTTAGGCCAAAACTTTATTCGCTTCGTGATTACTTCAAATTGAATGAAAGTAGTGAGGATGGTAAAAAGCATTCCGAAATCATAACTGAGAAATGATCTCTTGTGGGCGTATATTATTATATGTTGTTTAATTTGATGGGAATAGCTTGAAATTATCATGAAGCTTTGCATATCTCCAAAGAGACGATTCAGATTAGCCTTTAAGCTTTGTGGCTCAGAAACATCTATCACCATTACACCATTATTATACATATTCAGGCAACTTCCACACAGTCGCAGTAAATAATGCAAATTTAATTAAACCTACTTGGACTTGGTTATACGTTCTCGTAAAAGCGATTACGCCGTTTCGCCCGGTTATAATTAGCTCACTGAGTTAGGCGACCGGTAATACACTGCGTTAATACATATGCAAGGATTCAGGGATATGTTTGTTTCAAACCGCAGCATTGATTAGGTTATGCTTGTTTCGAACTGAAAGAGCTCTGCCAAGCAAAGCAGAGCTACCTATAGGGTAACAAAATGTTCGAGTGGAATATATATTATTTATAAATATTGAAGCAAGCAAGATAAATTAAAATTTACTAACAATTAGTTGAGGATAGCCCTGTTTTCAATTTAAAATGAGTTAATATTTATGATAAAGATCTAGAAAATGTGTTAAAATGTTTTACCACACAGATCTTGTTAACATTGAGAAAAAATAGAAGCATACATTTTGTAGTTTCCATAGTTTTATTATGACATTTGTCATATTTTTCGAATGACTATCAGAATTTTTTCGCAAATTTTTCTTTAAATTAAACAAGTTCCACGAAGAAATAATATATGGGCGATGTCAACCCAAATTATTGGTCCATGATGATTCTAAAACATCTATAGATCATAATCGGCATCACTTGGAAGAGTGAACCTGGCCATCGAGTCTCTCTCGGTCAAACAGAGATGGAATTTGAGGAAATATGGCAGGTTATGTAGTTTTTTATTATCTCCTTAGTCCTTTTCATGTTCTTGCATGTTATGCAAAATCTTTTCTTAGATTTATTTAGACATATAAGAAGTATGATTGTTGAAATATTTTTCTGCTGGTTTTGTTTTTCCATTGTTACAGATTCCTGTCCCAAAACCCCTTCCTTTCACCCTTGTCTTCGTTTGGAAATCATGGAATGCAAGAGAGAATGAAGCGTCTAATCAGAAAAATCTTTGGTACTGTTTATGTACACACGACACTAACACTACATAAACAGACAAGCTATTGCTAGTGCAATAGCGACAGGGAAACGAGTTTTTTCCTCAGGTTTTTTCATTCGTTTATTGAATCATATACAAGATAGTATGGTTTTCCTGATACATTTACTGAGCTCACCTTTGTGTTTTTTTTGACACACACTAAGCTCTTAGATATAAGCATTTATTTACTTATACCATAATACCATTAATACTTATTTATTTATATCATTTATGGTAAATACAATTATTCAAATTTTTGTAAATTCTCTCTTTCAAAAGAATATATATATATATATATATATATATATATATATATATATATATATATATATATATATATATATATATATATATATATATATATATCTAATATGTTTACTAGGGGAAGTATTGGTGTCTCTGTGATACCCATCTCAACCCAAGTAATTTTCAGTTATACACTAAGACAAAAAATATCCGGAAATTCTCATTTAAATTGCCCGCGTTGAATATTTTAAGTATTTCAAGTTTCTCTATGTTAGTAGGACGCCAAACATGAGCGCGATCTGTCAACTAGTTTGTTCACGACAGCTTTTGAAACTAGTCGACCTCAGTGGTACTCTGTGAATTTTACAATGGAAAAAATATTGAACAAAGAGTTTGCCTCAAATTTTTTGTTTTGAACGAAATTCCGTGTGCTGAATCGTTTCGAATGCTGGAGCAGGCTTATTGAGACTGTTTCTTCGAAAACTCAAGTGTACGGGTGGTACAAAGCCTTCAAACTCGGTCGGGAGATCGACCAATTGGGCATGCGGTGTGTCGCCGCTCGGCTCGTTCAGGTAGAGCGGAATTTCCTTCAGTACCGGCTGCAGACATGCTGGATCGTGCGAATGCTGATTCCACGTTCATTATAACTGCTGACTAGATATGGGTCTATGAACACGACACACTAACGAGCCAACAGTCATGGAAATGAGTAGGAAAAAATGAGCCAAAACCAAAAACACCTCACCAAAGTCATTCGAAAATCAAGACTATGCATATTGGTTCGTTCGATATTTGTGGTGTGGTTCAACATGAATTCATTCTGCAGGTTCAAACGATCAATAAAGACTTTTATTTAACCGTTTTGAGGCGTTTGCGTAAAAATATTCGCCCTAAACGGCCGGATTTGTGGCAAAACAATTCGTGGATTTTACATGAGGATAACGCACCATCTCATCGAGCCACGGTTGTAAACGACTTCAAGACCAAACACTCGATAAATACCATCAAAGAGCCAACCTATTCACCTGATCTAGATTCGTGTGACTGTTTTCTTTTCTCTAGACTGAAATTGCTGCTCTGGGGAATCAGATTTGACTTCATATACATCATAAAATGAAATTCGCAGAAGGAGCTGAAGGCCATCCTTAAAAGCGCATATTAAAAATGTTTCCATGATAATAAAAAACATTGGCACCTGTGTATCGCCACAAATGAAGCATATTTTGGAGGAGAAGCGATGAATATTGAAGTAGATTAAGATTTTTGCATTTTGGATATATATATATCTGTATATATATATATATATATATATATATATATATATATATATATATATATATATATATATATATATATATATATATATATATATATATATATATATAAAACACATCATCAAACAAAATATAGATGATTCTTGCCGTAGATGTTTCTGTTCTTCAGAAACAGTTTTTCATATATTATCATCTTGCTCAGTCCTTGCTTCAACAGATTATTTAGAAAGACATAATGCCGTCGCTAATATTATTCACTTTAATCTAGGAATCAAACATGACCTAATTCCCAAAAGAAAAAATTTCACAAATATGAACCTGAGATTATTTGTGAAAATGACAAATATAAACTTTATTTTGATAAAACAATTCTTTGCAACAGAGCTGTAAAACACAATAGACCAGATATCGTTCTTAATGATAAACAGAATCAAATAACATATATAATTGATATTGCTATACCCGACACACATAATATACAAAATAAATACAATGAAAAAATTTCTAAATATATGATGCTTGGCGACGAGATTAAAAAATGTGGAAAATGAAGAAAATATTTATTTTACCGATTATTATTTCTACAACAGGCGTTATTCCTAGAAATCTTCACAAAAGTATTGAGATTTTGGGTCTGAAAAAATTTGTTTGAACAGTTTCAAAAGATAACAGTCATCAAATCTTGTAATATTCTTCGTAGGTTTCTTTCCGAAAATAATAATGAGGTAGAGTCATAGGTTTTCTCTTTAGTTTATACTGCTCAGAATCTCATTTCATATTTTATTTATTTGTTTATATAAATTTAATATAATTAACTGACAATTTTGTCATATTTATATTCAGAGCAGTATTCTATTCGATCGTTCACCACTTCACACAAAGGAAACTATTAATGAGTAACATTCAGTGTTACTTGACTAAGGTCCGTACACTGGATTTTTCCGGGAGAAAGCCTCTGACACTACTCGTTGGTACATTGATATCATTGTCTGATGATGCTATAGTATGTATATATTCTGGTAGATTGATATATTCTCATAACATTTAACGTTATCCTAATATACAATTACTCCAGGATATGTTTTGATTATAATCATTGCCTGGCAATGGTATTAATTACCGGGTGGTGGATTTATATTTTTTCATGAAATCAGTTTGATTGCATGAACAGATATATGGGCAACTCGTCGGGGTAAAACCCCCTATTCCAATTGTAGCTTCAGGAAAGAAAACACGTCTAAGATTATTAGTGATATTTATTGATTATCAAATTCTTTTTCGAAATTTTAAATGAATGTACAATCAAATATCACAATATAACATGACTCTAAACAATTTTAATGTAATCCATCCTGGACGAAGCATTATTTTTATTAGCTTCTATTTCTGTTTTATAGATGCATGTTTTTCTATCTTCGATTTTGTAGATTTATGAAGAAGGTGAATTCTGTTACATCCCACATAAGATCAAATGCCGAGAATGACATTCACGAATAGGGATGCAACATCGCTCATAAAAACATCGATATTTTGAAAACTGAAACATCAATGTTGTAAGTTCATCAACGATATATCGATGTTTTTGAGACCCTATTTTATTTATTTTGACGTTCAATTTTGAAGAATAATTATTATTTCATTCTAGCAGAAAACAAGTATGTATTTATTCTTTAACACGGAATTCAAAAATAATAATTTTGGCAGCCTGGTGCCCAGTAAGCGGTTTCTCACCTTTGTATGATTGTAGCTTTTAAGTTCTATGATATAATCAAACAACAAACGAAACAATGGCCGTCAATATGAGCGAGTGAAGCAACTGCTTAGTTTTGTGCGCGTTTGTATTGAAAATAGAGCAAAACGAGACACTAAATAGATAAACCTACGCTTGTGACTAAGAGGGATATACCACATGTAACTGAAACTAGGGCCACCCCTGTAACTTTTTTTCTATTTGGAAAATCTTGATGAAATTTGGAAATCGGATAGAAAACAAAATTTTGAATTTGATTAAATTCGGCAAAACCGGAAACGATACCAATATTCCCATTTTCAAATGGAACACAATGCATTTTTTGCTCAGTTCAACTGTTCATATCATCCTACAACCTTTTAACATATTTTTGAGAGAAAAACAAAACACAATTTTTTTTTGCAGTTTTCATCTTTCGTTCTAGAAGGCCATGAACACTGACAATTGTATTAGCTTAACATCTGACATCACGAAAATACAAGATTGTATCTAAAAATTTAATTGCTCATTTTTGGCAGGATGTCAAAGTTAATAACAAAAATGCGAACAGCGAAAACGAAATAATTATAATACATGCTCAAAAATACCACCAACTCACGAACACAACATCGCACACGATTGACGGTTCCCCACAGAACATTATTTAACTGTTGGGCTGTAATGCCCGCAATAGCCTGTCTCAAACGGTTCTCCAATTCTTGTTGGGTTCTAACGGATGTTTGGTAAACCTCATTCTTCAAATGACCCCACAGGAAGAAATCTAGTGGACTCAAATCTGGAGATCCAGCTGGCCATCTTATGGGACCATTTATGCCTATCCTAAAAATCAACATTTCTAAGGCCCAGTTCACAACCAATTTGGTAGTAGGTGAAAACATCCCTTAAGGAAAAGAGTAAAGTAATCTCATACAAATACTTGGGCCACGAGATAACCACAGGCCGGGACAACCAGACTAGAGAAATCTATAGACGAGTGGGACTCTCTTGGGAAGCTTTTGGTAATTCAAAAGGTATTTTCAAATCGAACATTCCCATTTGTCTGAAAAGAAAAGTGTTTGACCAGTGCGTTCTGCCTGTAATGACATACGGAGCAGAGACTCTGACACTCACGGAAAAGAGTAGAATTAAGTCACGCAGAGAGCCATGGAGAAGTATATGCGGAGAATTTCCTTCAGAGGTAGAATGCCAAATGAAGAAATAAGGAGAAGAACGGGAGTCATGGATGCTGCGAGCAGAATAGCGGTGTTGAAAACGAACTATTGCCCTAAGACGACAAGTGGACCAGAAAAGTTATCGAATGGAGACCCAGACAAGATACATTTCATTATCTGGGTCTCCAGACCAGATGGTCTGACGACATAAAACGCATCAAGTCGAACTGGATGCAGACGGCGCAGAATAGAGAGGCTTGGCATCGTTTTCCAGAGGCTTATGTCCAGCAGTAGACGAGATTAAGTTGATTGATGATGATGCTGCTGATTCAATCAAGATGAGTTGAATGAACGAAACAGAGGTCTGGGACTGTCTAAGTCTGCTTCAGAAATCCAAGCTTCTAGTCTGAAGGAAAGGAACTTAGTAACAAATGTAATTTAAATTTTTTGTTACCGTACCACAGAAAAGAATTTTCTAAAATACTTTGATGAAGAAAATGATTTCGTATTTTGTAGAGATGTACCTGGTTTAATGGCTGCAATGGGATTGCGAAATTAAACTTGTCATAAATGGCGTTTGTTCATAGATTGGTCAAAACGGAGTCTTATGTAAGTTCTCTTACATAACGGGACTGAATAACGTTGCCGATAGTACATTCTACTAAAATAAAAGAAGAATATACATCCATTGCTTGGTTTTGGACAAAATCAAGTCTAAAAAATGCAACTGGCTCGAATTGTGTCAACGGACAAAGTGTTTAGGCAAAGTATCCCTTTTTTTCTGCTGGTGGGATAGAGCATTAATTAACGCAGGACTAAAGGATTACCCAACTCGAGAAGCACTAATTCCAGGACAACAAAACGTAATAAATCCACCTTCGGTATCAAGGAATTGCAAAATATTGCCTTAATTACATCTGAAATTAAGTCTTAATGAATCAATTTGTTTAGGCTTCTAAGAAAAAGAGAGATTGTTTTCTTTACTCGTACCAAAAATTCCCAAAACTGAGTGCAGAATCTTTAATCAGCGAGAGATTAGATTATTTATAAAAGACACAAGTTTTATGGGAACTATGACAGATATTGAGAAAAATACAAGGAATGAGTTAGTTTGGCTTTTTCAGAATTTTTTTGGAATGAGAAAGGTTTCGACTATTCTCAACACGTTGAACAACTCATGAGTCAAAGTCATATGCTTGGAGGTAACATGAGCATCAAGTTACACTTTCTCCACAACCACCTAGACTATTTCCTGCTAATCTTGAGTATCTAAGTAAAGAACAGGGCGAGCGATTCCACCAGGACCTTCGGACTATCAATGCTACTGGAATGTACACATGATCACTATTATTGGTGCATTCAGAATAGCTCACTTCATCTGCAGAAAAATGCAACAAAAAAACTTGGGCTGACACAGAAGTTTTAATCACGTGTTCGAAATCGTCATTGAAAATTAGGCTAGTATCATGTGATCATGTGTCATAACCCAATCTTCAGAATTGGAGTTATGCAATTTACCCACCGTTCCTAAAATCCCAAACGTTTCGAGCACACCATAGTTATCTCAATAGAACAAATTTGAACCTCTTGACGAGTATAAATCTTGCTGGAGATCCGACTGGATCAAATTTCATGAATGTTAATCGGTGATTTCACACTATCGTCCGATTTTTACGTGTGAAAACCGTTAATTCCTCGGTCCAAATCGCAAATGTAATGAATTGGCAATCCGATTAGGGAATAAATGAATCCGCATGAAGCGGTTTCATTAGCTAATATTCCCCCGATTATGTGTGCATGGACGGAGCTGATAATTTCGCATTTCACATAATTATTACCGGCTCAGCCGATGCAATTAATAATGTTGCCGATTGCATCGATAAAAGCTTGTTTGTATGTTGCTCTGGCAAGGGTTGCGCTGCGTAATCCGCCGCGGGTGTGTGTAATGAGTTGACGTCCTGAATGGTCTATCGCCAATCCTCTAAGTTAGTTAACTGATCATAGAGGTAAAATCGGATAACAGATCCGTGATTTACGGTTTACGTGCTGCAATATGCACATTTTCGGACCACCACTTCGTTATGCACTTGGGGGTTCTATTGCCGTATCTTTTCTGATTTCGGTGTTAAGTTTGTGCGTTTACTGAAAATTTTCATGATAACGGGTGATGTGTAATTTTCAACCTGTTCCTGAGAATCAATTTTCTGCTCTGAATAACGAAAAGAAGTAATCAATATGCAAGCACGTTTACGTAAGAATCTTTGTATGAATAGAGGGTCGTTCTTCTCAAAAAACATATAAAGAGTATAGTAATATTTTTTCTCATTTCATATATTAAATCCGACCTAATACATGAAATACCTCAATCAATACCTGTCATTTGAGCGATTTGATTTGATTCTCCATATGACTGTTTTTCTTGAAAAATGAAAATTGAAAACTAGTTGTTAAAATGTTCGTAAGAATAGGGATTTCAAGCGCGCTAAGGACATAAATGAAGCAATTTTCTTCAACTCGGATAATTCTTCATGGCGTCATCAATGAATCATAGTGAAAATACTTGAATGAACGAATTTACGTGGAAATGAACACGATAGAAAACCCAAAAACTTCATTAGTCAACCATTTATAAGGAGTATCGACGTTTCTCTATGGTCTTCGTTCAGAAGAACCTAAAACTATACAGGAATTGAAATTTTAGTTTAGATAAGTTGTAGAATTTTTAATTTCGATCAGCCTATTCCTGATCTCATCGATGGGACTAAGGTCTGAACTTCCTACAAGCCATTCCATTGAAGCCATTTCGAAATCTTGAAGATAGTTCCTGACCATACAGGGTATCCCAGGTTGAGTGGAATATTAGATGTTTATTGAGAACTAATAATGCTATAGTTCTGAAATTTTGGTAGTTCATTTAGCTGGTCCGAAACTATATTCCTAAAATATTTCCACCTCAATGGCACTTCTGGTATAACCGGTTTATTCTATCACATAAGTCTAGTTTGTTTCGTTCATGAAATATTCTAGTTTTACTGGGAAATTATCGAATTTTTGTTTTTCGAAAAAATTCATATATCTCGAGAATGGCGTGAGCTACCAAAATAATGAGAGGTGTTTTGCAAACACCTAACCACACGGGAGATTTAACGAATTATATCCAAATATGCCATCTATGACAGCTAAGAAACTCAAGAGATACGTTACAAATTTTCTGTCGACTGGAACGGTTCAGAATAAGACATCATTTTCATTGCCTGTAGTCTACAATGAAGACAATGAGCCATTCTAGCTCATTTTGATGTTGCTCCACGTGCATCATTGGCAATCACGATCACGATCTGCCTATTTCAATCCACTGCTTGATGTAGCATTTTCCCATATTGAACCATTTCTTTCTGCTAATAGTTTCTCTCATCCAAAGAAGACCCGCTGATTTTTTAATAGCGTCTCTCCACCTTGTGTTTGGCCTGCCGATACTCCTATGCCCCACTCTTGGCCTCCATTCCATGAGCCCTTGGTCCACTGATTGTCATTTCTTCGAGCTACGTGACCTGCCCATGACCACTTTAGTTGAGCTGGCCTCTCCATGACATCTGTCAGCTTGGTTTGTTCTCTTATCCAAGTATTTCTTATGCGATCTGATAGTTTAATATCTGATATTATTCTCTCGTAGGCTCTTTGGGTTTTCGTCAATTTTTGAGCCAACTTCTTAGTAAGACTTGAGGTTGTGGGGTATGTCTAATGTCAGGACATGTTTTAATTTGCCAAATGCCGCCCACGAAAGGGACACTCTTCGTGTAATCTCGTCAGTCATGTTGTCTTTTTTAGTAGTTAGTTTTTGTCCCAGGTATATGTAGTTTTCGACATTCTCTAGTTGTTCTACGTGGATTACGGGGTTATTGTTTGTGTTAGTCATTATCTTCATCTTGCTGATGTTCATTTCTAGGCCAACATTTTTGAATGGTTGTTCAAGTCTAGGATCATATCTTGTAATTCTTGGACGTTACTACTTATTAGTACAATATCGTCGGCAACGCGTAGATGATGTAGAAGTTCGCCATCAATGTTGATTCCTTTCTTATGCCAATCCATTTCTCTAAAGATTTCGTTCAAAGCTGCAATAAATAGCCCCGGTGACACTGTATCTCCTTGTCGAACACCTCGTTTTATTGGAATGTCGTTGGTTTTATTCCATAACTGGACATGCATTATGACGGAAGAATAGATGTTTTTTATCAGGTTCGTGTATCTGCTGTCCACTCTACATGCATTAAGAGAATTAAGGACTGCCCAAATTTCTATACTGTCAAAGGCCTTTTGGTAGTCTATAAAGGCTATATAAAGATCTAAATTATACTCATTGCACTTTTCTATTAGGTATTTAATTGCATGAATCTGATCCAGCGTACTGAACCCAGATCTAAATCCAGCTTGTTCACGGGGTTGCTGAAAATCTGTTTTTCCTGTTAATCTTTTGGTAATTATTTTGGTGAATAATTTATATAGCTGGGATAAAAGGCTTATTGGTCTATAATTACCAAAGTTTCTTATCTCCATTTTTGTGGAGAAGAATTACTTCAGCCTCATGCCATGCTTGGGGACTTGACTTTGATCCAAGCATTTGTTGAACAATATTACCAGTTCTTGTTTCAGGCGAGGACTTTCACGTTTGAGCATTTCTGGAATTGGCAATAGCAGAGCATAATCTGAATCTACCTCAAAGTAGTATTCTCAGAATTCAAAAAAATATAAACTGAATCCGTATGAATTTCCTTCGTTCCAAACTCTACAAGTTGGCGATCCACAGCTTCGAATCGAACTACGTGCGATCCTTCTTCTACACAAGAGGATCCTGATTTTCTCAAAGGAATTTATCTGGACGAATGAGGCCAAATTTTGGGTTTTCAACCAGAATAACTTACACTTGTGGGCCAACCAAAATCCTCAAATTACGAGGGAAAGAAATCCTGAAAATGAATTTAGTTTCAATGTGTTTGCACTTTTGGAGGACAACAAATTTTCGTATTTTATGTATGATGAAAACTTAAATGGTGAACTTTATATGGAGATTTTGAGGACGGTAGTAAGTGACTTCGTTGACACTTTATCAGCCGCTGAATCAAGGCGTTGTTGATACCAGTACGATGAAGCGCTAGCTCACGCACAAATGAAGATTATCGAATTTTAACTGATATGATTGAAGATAGATGGGGTGGAAAGAACGTTTCGTCTTTGTGGCCCCCAGGGTCACCTGACCTAACGCCTATGGTTTTTTATCTTTGGAGAACGCTGAAAGATAAAACTCATTATGAACCGGTGACTTCAAGATATGATTTACATCATAGACTGCAAAATACTTTCATGCAGTTGGATGTGGAGAAACTGAGGCGAGCCACATGACAAGGTGTTATGCGTCGAGTAAAAGTATGTCTAGAAGTGAATGGTCATCACTCTGAACAATTATTATGAAATTTAGGAAAATAGAGTTTAACGCTTTTTGATATTTTTCAATTTGACTTTGAAAATTCGACAACAACTGCAATTTTGCCTTTTTTTTCTCCTAATTGATCAATTATCCAATGACAAAAGGACATTTATTTGTTATTGCTCTGGGAACTGTCTATTGTACCTGAAGGAATCTAAGCCGCCTTTACCAGCTTTAGATAGGTACGTAAATTTCTTTTTTTTCCATAACTTGAACACTTGAATTACTGACAATATAACTGGCCGTTATCTTCCCAATACCTATGCTCGCTTTCTTGTTTGAGATCAAGATCATTTCCGCTCACAAGTCCGAGTACCTTTAGGCAACTGCAATGACAACATTGTTTATATCAACGGTAATTTAGTACATCCACGCAATGAAGATCTAACGCCTTCTAGGAAGATATGGCATTATATCCTAGCCAGCTGGGGGGAGCTGCGCGAGTTTTTCTGGTCTGTTGCCTTTGATGGTGCCTGATATTGATGTCCGCACTGAGTCCGTCACTGAAGTTATTCTTGCAGGCATGAACTTTTACACTACACGAAAACAACATCCACACAAAAACCTTGGTTGACAGAAAACTGCCACAGTTGAAACGAGAGCTCATCAGAACTGGAAGAAGAATCCAACAGATGAACAAAGCTGAATATGTGCGTTTCAGGAACATTCGTAACTCAACAATTGATGAATAAAGGGGTTAAGTAGATACTTAAAGTATACCAGTGGAACTTTTCAGTTATGATCTATGGCAAAGGCAGTCAGCAACAACTTTGACTGAAAATGACGGTTCTATCGCATCATTGCTTAAATTGAAGGCGGATCTCATTGAAAGAATATTTTCACAAAATTATATGTTTTAGGTACATCAAGTTCAGCCCCACCACATATCCATCGAATATGTCTTAAGTAAAGCTTAGAGTGCGAATGGTAAGGCACGTTCTTCAACAGCTGAAGACATATGCTTCAGAGTAAGCACCTGTTTTTAATCGTCCCTTTCAGATTTGAAGTGTTCGAAAGCTGCAATACTACAACTGATTCCACAGAAAATCAAGAAATGTCTACCACAAAATTACCGCCCATTATGTCGAAAGTCATAGAAAGAGAGAGAGATAAACAATTAATTCATAAAATACCCCGAGCTGCAGGGTATAATCAGTGATCGACAATACATACCCTGCTGGTGTCCCCATTTTCTATTCAGCGCCCAATAATTGCTGAGGGAGAAACATCGACAAAGATACCAAAAGAGCATGTCACTGAATGCAGACTTGGAGAAGATATCAGAGTGAAGACAGTTGAACTCGGTCAACTTTAACGCGAGCAAGATACAATCAACAATTTCGTCCAGGAAATTATCTGGTGTAGAACCTCCTCTAATCATGCAGGGACATCGAATTTCCTCAAAAACGAACAATCACCTAATCTTTATCACAGTCAACACAATCAAATTTCCTTTCAGGGCTAAGTTGTACGACACGCCATCATTGCTGTTGCTTCCAAACAAAGGCAGGTGCGACCCGATTTGGATTACTGTTCCCATTTGTAGGGCTTTATTGGTAATATCTATTGGATACTGGTCAGTTCGCATCATTGACCACCCGGAGACAGCGCGTGATCTCTAACCTTCCGCTCACAGGCGGTAGATTGCTGATCTTTTTCTTTTTTACAGATACTTCCATGGTAGGTTTGCGGAAAACTCTCATCAGCGGACGGTCCAACTAGTACAGACACGTACTTTTCTCTATGAAAATTCTTTTGTTTACAAAACTAGTGTGCTGTGGAAGTCGCTTCCATTGAACATCTTTCCGATAACTCACACTTTGGCCCTCTTCATGAAGCGAATGAACGTACACATTAAATTGTCTTGGGCGACCACAAGGCATGCCAAGCATCACCTTCAACCAACAGTTCAGAATAACTACATATAAGCCTTCCATCCATTTTATTCAGGGACTTAGTTCTAGTTATTCACTTTCTGGTAAGCCCGTCAGCATTGCTTTCAGAAAGACAGAATTTTTGGTTGTATTTGCAGTGTTTTTCCAACTTAACCATGCATTTTCCGCTTTAATACATCATTTCGTATTTTTTTTTGTTTCTACTACATGGTGCAGTAGTGATAATCTTGATGAAGTATCGATATAATGAAGTAGCCTTGGTGGAGACCTGATCCGAAACTGATTGAGCACATATGAGATGCTGTCAGAATAAGACAACACGCCTTGAATAAACCAGATCTTATAACTCTTCGATAAAGCCTGGTCGAGCTTTAAATATAATTGATCATTATGAGTTTCTAACAAAGATGTGAGATAGTTGTAAGGACTCAAAACCAAGTGTTAATAGCTTGGGACGTCGTAAGCTTGATTATTCGAACAATGAATGTTCTGATCATAACTCTATTCTGTTTTTTTTATCAAATTCTTTCGTAGTCACGCTGTTTGCCTTCTACCACTACTTCTTTGATCCTCAAAACATATTATGCTAGAAAAACGCGAAAAAAAATAATGCTCTTGAATATAAAGAACTAAGTAGTGCGGTAATTGCATTGAGTAGTATGTTTCATCAAACTTCTTGTCTTCTTGCATCTTATTCAAAGAAAATCTACCAAGTTTCCACGTTTATTATTATTTCCGCTGTTCACAAACGCCGCATTTGTTTGAAAAGGAAAGTTTACGTTCCCTGTCCACAAAAACTTCTATTGGTTTGGAATCAAATTAGCCATGAATTAGGCATCGAAAGCTTACTCAACCACTAAATTCGGAACTCGTTTATCGCAGTCATTACCAACACTTTTGTGGCTCTTCAAAAAGTGCACTCTGCTTCGAAAATGTTTTCCGCTAAAATAAAAATCCGTATCCGATCAAAAGGGTCCCTACTAATTAAATTCATTCGGATGAATTCCTACACTTTTCGTGCCCCTATTATCGTATTAATTAACCACCGACGTGTGTGATCGTTCGGAAATTTGCGATTGTGATGACGTACCACTTGAGTGTCGGAAATTTAATTTGTTTATTAAACGTTAGAACACCAAATTATGACATAATTATGTTAATTAGCATGTGTGCGAGAGGCGATAATAATAGCAGGAAATCGGGATGCAGAATCCTGAACGATTTTTATCGTTTCGGTAACGCAGCGACGTTCACAACTTAGAATTCTGATGTATATAAAACTTAAATAAGTAACCGTCTCAATATTCTATGTAAAAATTAAGATTATCTTTACAATTCGTGATTGTTCATGAAATCAAGTTCTTCGAGTCAACCATAGCAAATATCTTATTTAAAATACAATGAACTACACTAAATGGCACAAGCTCCGATCATTTTAAAAATAATCATTCATTTTATCTAATTGACGAACTCCATATAGCATGAGTCAATTTATTTTTTTGTGAATTTATTCATTATTCAATCACACATCAATACATATGTATGTTAACCGGCTCGGTGGCGTATGGGATATGATGCTCCTCTCCTGCGCAAAGTTACCTGGGTTCAATCCCAACAAAGTCGGTGCGATTTTTCGGATTCTAGGAATTGCTTGAGTATCCATCTTTCGGAGGAGATAGAAAGCCGTCGTTCCTGTCTAACAGAGATGTGCTGGACATTGAAGATCCCTTCCCTCGACACGAGAGGGGTTCGGCAAAACTCCCGGGTTAGTGAGGTGACAGAATTCCCCGGCGTGTCATTGGCCGAAAGGCGGAAATAGAGCACGTTAAAGGAATAACAAACAAAAATAGATAAATTTTTTGTAGATAATTTCATTGTGTACAATTTTTGTCTGAGGGATTTAATGACGAAACTCACTGTTTTGCTGAAAATTTCAACCTTCGACCTTGAATAAAGCATTTTCCTTAAAAAGGAATCTTACCGAATTTCAGCTTGTTTGGGATTCTTGTCGCTTCACTTCATTTTTTGGTCTTATTTGACCGGACTATAAGGATCTATAGATTGTCTATTGATGAAAAAATATGTTTGTTTTCTATGCAATGTTGTGCCAGAATGGAATCTGCTTGGTTTTTACAAAAATGTGAATAATGTTCCCTAGATCTAACTCTAAACGACCTGCCTGTTTCACCAATATAAATTCCCTTACAATTGTACTGGTCCGAAATAGGTTAATAAGGGATATTGATGTGTAGCTGTTAATAAGGAATATTAAGGTGTATTGCTGTCGAACTATTTTGAGAATAAGTACTGTTATACGCTTTTTGCAAATGTATTTTAGACACAAGTTTGTCTATCATTGAGAGAGAATAGTCTCATTTTCTGGGATACTTTTAACTAATAGAATTTCATTTTTGAGATTTGTAATGCAGAGAGGCTATGTGAACCATAGAATAGAAAGCAGCTAACGTATGTTGAATAGAATAAGAAGAATCAGAAGGCATGCAAATGCTGTGTAAGTAGGTTTACAATATATGCACAACCAAATTTATATGGAACCACCCGATAGTTTGAATATTACCTGAATTACAATTGAATATTTCAATTGAAAAAAGAAATGAATTGAGGTTTATTTCAAGAGCGAAATAAGTGAAAGAAAATGAGAGAGAAAGATTGAAGATTGTTTTCTCACGAAGTATGTGTTTTTTCTCTACCACAGTAGCTTGTATTACCTCCTCTTGCCCTGATACAAGCCTGTATCCGTCTAGGCATGCTTTGGATTAGATTTTCGACCTCCTCTGGGGTGATATTCTGACACTCTTGTGTGGCGGCTAGGATGTACTGTTGTGGGGTTCTTGGATTATCCTGGCGTGATCTAATATTCCTTCTGAAATTATCCCATAAATGTTCAATAGAATTTAGGTCTGGAGAACAAGCTGGCCAGTCCTTAATAGCAATCCCCTCTGTTTCAAGATAATGTCGCGCGAGGTTGCTGGTATGCGGAGGAGCATTATCTTGCATAAAAGTGCACCATGGGCACCTAGCCAGAATCAAATCTGTTTTGCCTCCAACCATAATGCTACCACAAAACATTACACTGCACCCTTGGTATTTCGGAATTTGTCTTGCTGCTCGGAGTCTAGCTTGTCTTCCACGACTCTTAAAACCCGAATCCGGTGGTCTTCTGATCGAACGCCAACTCTGGTCTCATCCGAAGAAAGAACATTTCGCCAATTCTCATTATTCCAATTCTGGTGCTCGATACACCAATTAAATCTGTTAATTTTTTAATGTTTGCTTATCTCTGGAACCCTTAAGGGCCTCCTGCTATATAAACCCCTTGTACGAAGTCTTTGACGTATCGTTTCGTCTGATACACTGATGCCTGTTGCTTCCAGAAATTGCTTTTGAAGTACGGAGTGCGACGCAATAGGGTCCCTTCTTGCAATTTGGCACAAAAAGCGGTCTTGTTGTTCAACAGTGATCTTCCTACGACTTCTTCTAGGCCTATTCCACAGAGATTGTAGCTCCACGTATCGGGCGTAGGTTTTTGAAATCATCCGCTGTGATATCCCCATTGTGGGCGCTATATTTCTCTGTGTGCAACCCGTTCTTCAACGAGAGCAATTATTCGAATCCTCTGCACATCCTGCTTGTTCACAGTGATTTCATATTTTCAGTAAACCTTTACCCCAATTAGAATTATTATCAATTCAGCAATATAGTTTTCGAGCAAAGTGGAGGTCTGGTTATGAGTTCACCCCTTAGTCCTCTCCTAGCAGAGATTTTCATGAATAATTTAGAAAATTTAATTTTTCAATCGCCTCTAATGTCTCGTATATTATTTCGGTATAGATATGTTAACGATATTATTGCGTGTTTCAATGGTACTTCAAGACAACTAGACATTTTGCTAAATGTTGTTTGATAGGTAGTACGGATATTAAACTACACAGGTATACATTTTGTTGGTCAACTGATTAACGACAGTCCAGAGGAACTACATCAGAACAACGGAACTGTTTACACTTACCTACTTACTTACGGACAGGTCTTTTTCTTTTTTCGATAAACGTTCCATATTTTCTACCCCATCCCTGCCCGTTTGTTTACTATTAACATGAAAATCTTCCATCGTATGGAATAATTATTGAAAGTAATTAGGTATTTCAGTCAATGTGGTTAACAATAACACAAGAAAACATGACCATAAGAAATCGGAATGGAAAAGAATTCATATTGCGCCTTATTTCCATGACCAGGACTGACATTGCGTGTTCTTGCCTGGTACGTCATTTCTTTCTATATTTTTTCTACACGTAACGTTCTCTTCCACAGAATGTGAAGGTACGATTTTAGATCTTCTTTTTCACCTGTGCCCTTCAAATGTTACATTCTAAGATGAGCCTATACTTAAAATTCTTCGGTGTGTCGATATAAAGCTGCTTGCGATACACTAACGTCAAAGAAAACCGCTTATGAACTAATCGATAGTTTGATCTTTGACGCCGCCATTGATATCAATAATTAATTCTGAAATCATTGAAATATATCTGAATGCCAATAAACTCGTACGCTGGTCGGTTATTTATGGGCTCACAAGCTAGCTCGATCGGTCCCTATGGCATCAAGTTTGCTACTTGACGGTTTTTTGCTATCTCGTCGTTTGAATTTACAAGGTAACAGGTAACACGATAGAATAATTAGCAACCCATAAGCTTTTATAAGCGGGTGTCATTGGATTATTTACTTTTATTGATGCTGATTCTGTAAGTTAACGGCATTAATGGTGTATTAAACGGATTAGGCGTTCAACGTTGGAATATTACAGGGCTTTTAATGAATTTCCATATTTTCGCAACTATGTAACCTGATGTCTATTTAAACTTTGCGATACTTAAGCTGGTCCCACAATTATTGAATGCCAATTTTTGAATATGATTTCTTTTTATGCTCAACATAGGCCTAAGTTCAGATTATTAGCACTTCATCAGTTTTTATTTTTTTCTTTCAAGCATTCTTCTGAGATCTGCAAACAGCAACGTCATGCGAGGCCGGATCAGGAGAATGCTGTGGATGAGGAAGAAATTCGAACTTCGCCATAGTTTTTATTATCGTTTTCTTCTACATGAAGCAACACGTTATTCCTTTCTAGATGATGCAGTATTTTGGTAACTTTCATTTTTTAAACGCTCCAACAATGCTATGTAATACCCACTGTGATAGTTTGGCCTTTTTTGGGGGTAATCTATAAATATTGTTCAATGCGCATCCCAAAATACTGATGCCATAATCTTGCCAGTCGACTGTTGCATCTTTTCATGTTTTGGATTTCGTTTTTCAAGCCTAGTTCACTCGACTGATTGTCGAATGCACTCTAGAGTGACGTGAAAAATGCAGATTTCATCTATTGTGAAATATCTTCCAGAAATTTTGTCTTCGCGATGGTTGAATTTGCTCGACACTGCTCTAAAGAATCACATTATTGTTGTCTTAGATTGTTTGTGTACGCGAGGCGTCTTCGTTGCACATAGCTTCAGCATGTATTATATACATTCCTTCGATAGTTTCAGTTCACTGAATCAATTAAACTTCATGGTCATTCATCATTCGATTATTTTGTGGACTTTCTTGATGTTTCTTGTCTTTTCATCTTATTTAATCTTCGCAAACCACTTCTTAACGTTAGGTTTTTCAGGTACACAATCCAAATAATGTTCAAAAGGCCAGATTTGGCTTAAAAAGTTTCTTTTACCAACAAGAAACAATGTTTAACTAACACGAAAATCTATTTTATTCATCTTTTTGAAAATAACAAAAGCCGCTTAACTCAAAATGTTATATCTCACGAATCGAATACTTCACAATTGGGAAATTCATACACATCTTTTGAAAGTTTGTACTTACAGAATATCGAATAGATTCAATCCTAGAAATGCCAAGCTATGTGGTAGCTTACGGACTTTTCAGTCCCGACATAAATCGGTGTTCATCTTTAAAAGAGCTCCAAACATTATAAATGAATGCTCATATGAGTGAATAATAGTCTTTAGAAGAATGTGATCAAATGTTCTTGCAATACATAACAATTTGTGAGAATCATTAGCAAATTAAGATGAAGAATCAACAACCCAGACCTATAAATGCTTTCATCTCTGCTATAGACACGTAGTTCGTCCAAAATGCTTCAGTGTCAGTCTTCTCGTTGATGTAGTTTATAATATGTATAGTGTTATCAACAACTAATATTTCAAACGCTTCTTTGGTAGTGAACTAGTTGTATTTATTTTTTCCATAGTAGCTGGATTGACTAGGACCTGCAACATTATCATCTTCACTCTTTGTGGAAGACGCTTGAATATCAGAATCCACGTCTTCATTGTCATCTGATTCAAGGGTTGCTGGATCTTAACAACCACTTATGATTTCACTGTCAGTACACCGTTCTTCTGGTATGCCACCGATTACTGAGTCGGAATCAGAAACTTTGTTCATGATCTCTTTAATTGTTTTCTCACTTAAAATCCTCGACGTTTCGATTCAATAAATGTGAAAAATATAAGAAAAAGATCGCCGCGCCAAAAACTAACGCGCGGTAACCAACATGTGCATACCAGCGTCTGGGTAAATGGTGCGGCACCTGCCGCAACAGGCGACGCAATGAGAATACTTAAAATGGCGGCTGGTCACGATGCTTAGTTCGACTTGATTCTCTTGATCTCCATCACAACAGAGTTATGATGTTGGTAAGGTGTTGCCCACTGTCACCTGCCTAAGCCTTTATTCTGATGTAAATGCAAAAAAAACATTAAGGTATGTGAACCTACATTGCTAATACAACACCAATAATAAAGTAAGGAGCTGATGTCTGAGACCAAACAAGCTCATGCTTATTCATTCATTCCAGATTCCAGATTTGAATACATATAAATTATGTTTACGATATGATATATGACCTAGGTACTTAAATAATAGCCTGTGTGTCACAAAATTATCATAACTAAAAATGAATTCAGTCTACACATAGGTATATCAGAAAAATATATCAGACAAGAGCATATCAAATGATAGGTAATTTTCAGAGAATTCTATCTAAGATGATGATTCGTCAAAACTATCAGTTGCAGGAAGCAAATGTTCAAAAAGTTGTATAAAACATAGAAATGAAGAAAGGTGAAGAACATCTTGATTTCTTCAGGAAAAGAAAAAATATAGAAACTTAAGCAAGAATCTGTGCAAATTTGTTGTAATTTAAAATGATAAAATATTTCAGATTGGGTTTTTGTCCTTTGTTCTAAATGTTAATTCTTCTCAAATTTATGGGGACAATACTATCCACCTTGGGCCAATGAAAAAAGAAGTTACGTTGAAGATGTGTCCCACGAATGAATGGAACAATGAGTGACTCATTCAACTTGTATCTAGTTTGGTGATAATGTTGGACCAATCGTTTCTCATTCTATATAGTCCTCAATAGACACTGATATATATATATATATATATATATATATATATATATATATATATATATATATATATATATATATATATATATATATATATATATATATATATATATATATATATATACAGTGGAATCTCGATAACTCGAATGTCAAGGGAAATGCAAAAAATTCGAGTTAATGAGTTTTCGACTTAAAAAGGATTTCGAGATACAAAGGATTTAACCGCTAACATTTCGACTGAGAAAGGTGCGATTTCTAAGTATATTTTTCGACTTGTAGAGTCAAAGTTAAACAACAATTCGACTTAAGTTGTAATGGTATATATTTATTTAAATTACATATTGCTGAAGTAAACTTTACAAACATTTAAAAAAAATCTGTTATCTTTTTTTGATTTAAACAATTTGCAGATTTCTTATCAATTATTTTTTCAAGTTCAAATAATGAACTGAATACACGATCTTCGATATCATCACATCTTTCAATGAAAGATCGTAGTGTGTTGATTGCTGCTCTGGCTTCTTTATTTGATATTAATGGTTCAAAAATCTGCGGGATCAGTATGATCGACGTCATTTTCATCAACATTATCCTCATTTATATCCTGATTAACTATGTCAATTATTTCAGCATCAGTTAGTGTTCCAATAGTATCCAGCCCTTCATCCCATGTCACATAATCTTCAAATTGAACTTCTGTGTTCTGAAGTTTATTCCAATTAGCCTCTAAACTCATGTCCGGTTCAAGAGGTTCTTCCAAAGCTTCTTCTTGTGACATCGAAAATCCACAGCTTTTGAAGCAATTTGATATTGTGGTCACAGATACACTCCTCCAAGCCTTGTCTGTCATCCTAATTGCATGCAATACATTAATAGGTGAAGCAGACTGTTGTTCCATATCAGTTATCAGTTTCCTAACAACTTCCTTTCTGTAAAAAGATTTGAAGTTTTTTATTATTCCTTGATCTAAGGGCTGTAGCTTAGATGTTGTATTGGGTGGAAAAAATTTAACTTTCACTGCTTTCAATGACGGAATTATGTTGTGAGCTGTGCAGTTGTCAATGAAAAGCAAAATTTTTCGTTTCTCCTTAATCATTTTCTTGTCGACTTCAATGAGCCATCCTTTGAATATTTCGGCTGTCATCCATGCTATATCATAGTATAGTGGTAGAGATTTACATCCAAAAAAACAACGAGGCTTTTTAGCCTTTCCTATAACTAATGGTTTGAGTTTTTCAGAGCCTGTCATGTTTGTTGCTAGCAATATTTTTAATCGCTCTTTACTGTTCTTACCACCATGACATTTTTCATTTTTAAAAATAAGTGTTTTGTCAGGTAAGCACTTGAAAAAAAGGCCAGTCTCGTCGGCATTGAAGACGTCTTTTGGTTCATAATCCTTCAATAAACTCTGCAACTCAATTATCCATTCATCACATATCTCTTTATTGACACTTTCACTTTCGTCGCAAACTTTCCTAAACACAAGTTCATGACGCTTCTTAAAATTCACCAACCAACCATTGCTGGCACGAAAAGAACTGTGTCCCAGTGACTTCGAAAATTCTTCGGCTTTTTCGCATAAGATAGGCCCAGATACACTTATGTTTTTGTCCCGACACTGTTTGAACCAGGTTAGTAAGCATTCCTCTAAATCAGGAAACTCCGCCAAACGTCGTCTTCTGGAAGACAAATTGCTGCTTGATTCGTATCTTTGCAGTATTTTGGCTTCATTCTTAATTATTGTAGACAAAGTGCTTGGTGGTAGTCCGTAATGAGCTGCCACATCTTTTTTCTTCATGCCACTTCTTACCGTATTGATAACGTCGAATTTTTCACGTAGAGTTAAAGTCTTTAGTTTCCTTTTGTCACTCATATTGTTGCTAGTTAACAGCCAAATAAGTACTGACCGACTAGGAACAAACAAAAGGTACCCAGCTGTGTTACTCAGAAAGTTTAATGAAGGAAGTCATTCATTGCACGTGTACAAGACATAACATAAACAATAGATTAGAATTAGAAACCCCGAACTTACACAGAACATTCCTTACTGCTATGACTTTGTGGAACTAATCCAGTCTTTTTTTTGAAATTCGAGTTATAGAGTCTCCTTTTTGAAATTCGAGTTATAGGGTACAAATATGTCTTATAAATACCTCGTAGGGAAATAACATTTTGTTCGAGTTACAAAGTCTAGAAATTCGAGATACCGCGTATTTAGGGCTTCAGCGGAAGGGAATGGCATTTTTTTTCGACTTACTGGGGAATTCGATTTAACGAGGTTCGAGTTATAGAGATTCCACTGTATATATATTTGCTTTAAATGGAAACGACGATAGAGTTGATCCGTGCTATATAACCAACTTTTTCCCAACGCGATTTTAAGAACCGTTTTCTGAATAACTTCCAAATTATTTAATGGCGTACTGAACATACCACCCTATACAGTGATACCATACCTGAGCATCGACTCTACAATTGAATCGTACATCGACAAGATCCCTCCACTTCCGAGAATATCTCTCAAGTTATAAAATATATGAAAAACGCTCCTCAATCTACGAATCAAATATCCAGTATATTCATCCCATCGCAAATGGATATCAATATAAAGGATATTTTAGGACAGCTACATGGTTCTGATTCATTACATTCGAGGAAATGTACCAGTAGGCTGGTGAATATCATATTGGTTGACCTGACGAGGTTAACGAGAAAGCAATAAAATTGTTTTTTTCTAGTATTCAGACCCTGAATTCTGTTATTTAACCATGCGTATACTGTTCTGAGCACATTTTATCATTTATCGCAGCACCATAGGTCTCCTCCCAACTCTCGCAATTGAATACTATCACCGTATCATCAATGATTTGACCGTTTGAAACAGATAAGTTAGGAAGCTGATTGATATATACCAAGAAAAGAACGGGTCCAGGGACCGTACCCTGAAGAATACCTATATTTACAACCTGTGAATCACTCAGAATTCTGTCTATTCCAACCCTTTGACTTCTATCCGGAAGATAATTTTGTAAGACTTTATTTGCCCTACCACGAACACCAATGCCTTCTAGCCGTTCCAACAAAACAGCGTGGTCAACGGTGTCGAAGATCTTTGCTAGGTCTAAAAACACCGTCAAACATTTTCTACTTTTATTCACGGCAAACAAAATATTCCTTATGAGATCCTATATTGCATCCTCTGTAGTTATATGCTCACTTAAACCGTATTGTTTATAACTAAGTAAGTTGAATTTATTCAAGAAATGCAATAATCGATTTTTAAAACTCTTTTCGAAAATTTAATATTAAGATGCTTACCTTGCCCCTCAAATATCCTACCAACCTCATCGACATCTGAATAAATACCAGTTTTTATCTCAATTTCCTCATCCGCATCCTCCACGCCTCCTAACCTCGCTGTCATACCGTAACCAAATATATATAGGGTATAATAAAAACAGAAAAACAAATGTAGGACATAACTACTAAAATAAAATGAGGAAAAATTATAATTGAATAGTGTGAAATAATAATAAAATGAGTTTTTTTCAACAATAATACAGTATCGATCACATACGTTCTTTGCACGAAATGAATCAAAGTAGATTATTATTTAAATATCGAATGATTTTTCTTAGATTTCAACTTTCAGAGAAGAGCATAAAAAACAAAATTAACACATCCATATAAAGTTTTCAGAAACCAACCACAAAAGAAAGCTTTGTCTGTCGCCATTCGCTCTATTTTGAGGGGAAGTGGCTCTGATAACCATAATGTAGGTGGAGGAAATGGGGACCAGTCAAAACACCAAGGTACCTCTGCTGACGGCAGAAAGTCATTCATTCTAATCTACCCAAGGATGTGGAGTGAATTCGAAATGCCTCTAACTACAAAGTCAATAATCTATGGACAGACAGAGTAATCTCACTCATACAGAAATGAAGATGAAGGGCAAAAGCATAAGAATAGATAAAACATCAACTACCAATCATTTCCCTGATGAAACCAGATAATCTTCAACATGCAGAAATCTGAACACTATCTGTAACATTATATTCCACGCTGTTTTTTCCCTCGAAATTCATTTAGAATCAGCAACCTATCCACTCTACCTCATTTACCCACAAATCGCGCATAGAGATTGTTCTCAATCGATCACATCAGGAACGAAAACGAATTTATCGCTGCAACGTAAAACCAGAAAAATTCTGAATTATTGCTGTAATAAAAATTAAGAGTACCCAGTCCAGTCGGACAGACGGCAATCCTTTCCTTAGAACATTATTTTACACACCTGTTCTGGAATTTTAATTTCAGAAAAAGTACTCAACTTCGCTTGTAATGAAATCATTCTTGAACCACAACATTGTCATAATGTCACAACGTAAATATGATTTCTCTTATCTTCCATCCGAGAGGCAGGCTTACAGCACCAAGTCACGAGCAAAAATGTCATCTTCAGGGAATAAGCGTCACATTTCTCTCTCTTAATGAAGCAAATAAATGAGGGAACAAGCAGCGTCGGACTATCAAGCTTTTTCATTTTCAATTAACAAGCAATGAGGATTATGCAGAAATGCTGAAATAACTTCATTCGGTAATGACGCACGTGCCAAGTTGTCGGATCTAATATATGCGCTTCCGAGGGCATTATAAATTACTATACGATTAAGAATGATGACGCGCCTTATATTGTCACTGTTTCCCTGCACTTCCATATGTTCGGTGCTTTGATTAAGTAGGCGTCTGTCTTGCACGCAGCGGTTGACGTTTATTTAAGGCGCACAGAGAATAATGCGAGAGAACACTGAGGAGTATATGAATTTCCGCATTCATCACAGACATGGATCTGAATACTGATGAGATCCCAAACAAAAACACTAGGAACATCATGTCCAGATGTTAGAGCGAAAAATCTTCGTCTTAGTCAGCTTTGTATAGTTCGAGGAAGGAGTTCCGACAGGTACTAATTGCTGATAAACATTGTGGGCAAATGCTCTCATACTGAATACGATACTTATCTACGCCTTCTAGGAATACGATCACTATTACATTGAAACACTGAAATTTTTACTGACCAGAATAGAATCTGGCCACATCTGATCTCTCAATTCTTTTTCATGTACAGGGTGGGGCGTAATGAAAGGGCGTTCTTGAAATAACTGGTTTTCAACGTAGAACATTTTCAATTACGTAAAATGAAAGTTTGAATGTTACCATTTAGTGTAGAAAAAGTGTAAAGAATCATATTCTGAAAATGACATCATTTCCATCACCGATAATCATTTGCACTCTTTCGGCAAACTACAGCGTTGTGCAAAATCTCCTTCATTCAGGTGCTGGAAAACTATCAGCTCATAGGGCTGCAAGCGGTGGTCTTGGTGTAAAATTCTGCGAACAGTTCAAATACTCATTTCCAGTGCTGCAGCTCGTTTCGGACGGAGCGCCCTGGGCTCTGAATTACAGCTTGTCTCACTCTTTCCACAAAAGCTGGTGTCCTTACACTTCGGGGACAACTTTGAGGTTTCGGATTCATTGCTGGTGCAGACGTTCTGAAATTCTCAACTGAAGCGTTACGACCAATGTTGAAGCGCTAATCTAACTTCAGCCGCTTCCATGTACTCACTCACCGTTACGTGCACTACCCGTTCCAAAAACGCCCTTCCATTACGCCCCACCTTATATGAGCGATTTTCTCGATCGCTGAAGTAGAGTGTTGATGTATTTTCCTAATTTATACTTTTAATGAACGTCATTCATGAATTGGTATCCCTAGGGTAAAAAATAACCCTTCAAATACTTTTGGCGTGAGGATTTCATTGCCGCAAACGGATTTGAGCTAGCTTTTTCTATTTTCGAATTATTTGCAAGTTTTGAAAATTTTCGTCAGTCACTCAAGTGCTAATATCTCGATTAATTTTGAAGTTATGTAAATATGGTTTTGAAAATATTAGAATTGGACTACGAGTAAAACTTTTGAATTAAAGTTCAAACTTTTTCACAATATGAACCATAAGTCACTTTGGTTTTGTTGAATATTTTTCTTTCCTTTTCCAGAATATATCACATATGCACAAAATGGTTTCATCCAGGATGTATTTTATGAAAAACCGAAAATTGTGTTCTCCATAATGTGTTCTGTATTCTTATTAGAACGGTTCGGAAATTATTTCTTGCATTAACAATTCAGGTTACTTATTTAATGTTCTTTCATCAAGCTACAACTTTTGAGTGTATATTTTGAAATGCAACATGCAACCGTTATTTTGAAAGAAAAGTATTACGAAATATTCCATTTTATGGAAAATTTGATGGGAATAATCAATGTACGTATTCAAAGGTATTGCCATTATTCTCCAAGGTCCAAAGATACTCTGAAATTTTGCATCAACTCTTCAATATTTCGACCAGCTTTTCTATATAACAGTGCCTTGATATATCCTCGAAAGAAAAAGTCCATAGGCGAAAAATCAGGGAAACCAGCCAGTCATTTCACTCGCCTCCTAGTTCCAGTACAATTATTACCCAAAATTTAAATCAAGTATATTAGCAACGCCCATAGTTTGACGAGAAAGAGCTCCATGATGTTGAAATAGACATGTCTCCTTTAGCAAAATAGAGTTCATCAAAATATCCATCGATATTGCTGAATGATATAATTCATCACGAAAGTTCTCATCAAGAATAATATACTCTAAACGCGATAATCTTTCAATGCACAGCATACATTGAACATTAATATAGCGATGTGGGTTTTTTGCCGACCTTCAATGTACATTTGAAGATTGAATATTCCATCGCTACTGATGTGAACTTCATCACTCCAAATTATTTCGCGGAAAAATTCCGGATTTTCTTCAGATTTATGTAGAAGCCAGTTGCAAAAACCGATTCGACGTTGGAAATCTCCTCGCAGAAAAAAATTGGGATATTCCCATTCTACGAAATTTATAGCTTTTTTCAGTTTCCATCTCGATTACCCTGCTTGAAATCGATGGCTTGGCCTATATCATCAGTTGTTGCATCTTCACTATCAACTACTTCATATTCCTTTTTACTTGGGAAGATGAGTGTAGCACGGTTCATAAAGTTTTCCCTCAATTTATAGAATATACTTTCATGAGCTTGTCGCCTTTCAGAAAGGCGATACAAATAAGCAGTTTCTGCAGCATCCGCATCATAATTAATAATAAAAAACAAGTAATTTGTTTTTTGGAATTTTACCTAATAATTGTGATTCGTATCGCGTTTCACTACACCGTAGCTTCTTCAGATGAATGAATGTACAGAAAATAAGAATGAGAATATAAATATAAATGTTCTTAAGTAATTAAAAGCTTATTGGGTTGATTCTTCTTAAGTGGTTATTTATGACAGGTATATCCAATAAAATTAAGGAATAGATTGCTCCCCGAAGAGATTTAATAGAGGTGAAGGGCTTAAATCGACTTGTTCATTGATGAGTCAACCTGAGTGTTTGTATTTATTGATTTCTAAAGTTTCCCAAAGATCTACCTTCCAATATTTATTATCTGTATGCAAAATTTCAAACTGTGGGTCGAAAGAGTGATTATTTTCTAAGAAATGATTTGCGTAATTTGAATCTGATTTTTTTATTTGAAAACTGCGTTTATCTTCCGATACTCTAATATTAAAATTTCTATGTGTTCTACCAATGTAGAAATTATCACAGTCATTGCAATTCAATCTATAAACACCTGATTTATTGTTTTTACCTAGGTTGGTTTTATTATTTTTATATATTTGCCTCGATTATTTATTAGTTCGGAAAGCTATGTTGAAATTATTACTACTCAAGAATGATTTCAGTTTCTCACTTGTAATGCCAACGTAGGTTAAGGTGTTGAATTTTTGTTTCAATTTATCGACAGGTTAAACTTCATTCAATGCGATTCTACTTTTTATTTAAAATATTATTTATTAGTTTGGGATTGTAACCATTATTTTTGGCTATTTCTTCAATCAATTTTAATTCTTTGTTGAATTATTCTGGTGATAAAGGATGTTCATCAATCTATGAATAAAACTGTTGAATGCTGACATTTTATGTTGATACGGATGACACGACGAGTTATGTATTATAATATCTGTATGTGACGGGTTATGGTAAATTGCGAAAACATGTTTTCAATTTTCATTCGAAATTGTTACGTTCAAGAAATTTATCGAATTATTGCTTTCTATTTCGGTTGTGAATCCAATTTTTGGATGTAATGAATTTATATGATTTTCGAAAATTTTAATTGTCTATCTGTTCCTGTGAAGCAAATAATGATATCGTCTACATAGCGATACCAGTATAAACAATATCTACTGAGTGGATGATTATGAATTAAGGACTTAACGGATTGCCCATAATCAAGCCGTCTTCAATAGTATAATATTTGTTAAGAAATGGAAATAATTTTGATCTAAACAAATTTGTAATAATGAAAGAATATCTGATTTAATGATCGTATTGACATGGTTCTTTTCTAATAATTCTTCAACTAAGTAGTACGTATCTTTCGGAGGAATGTTGGGAAATAGATTCTCAACATCAAAAGAAATGAGTTTGGAATTAGGTGGTATCATGGTATCTTTGATATTGGTAATTAGTTCGTATGAATTTTTGACCGAAAATTTAGATTTAAAATTGCGATGTTTTATTAGCAAGTCATTAAGGAATTTTGAGAGTTTGAAAGAAGGTGCCGTTACATAAGAAACAACAGGTCTAATAGTATGTATTCTTATGTAACGGCACTTTCTTTCAAACTTTCAAAATTCCTTAACGACTTGCTAATAAAACATTGCAATTTTAAATCTAAATTATTCAAATCGCCAAATTAGCTTATTTTGAAGTTAATAAATTATACCAAGTATCCTTCTTAAAGACTCCTTCATCGGCCTTATTGAAAAGCCTATGAAACGCAATAACGTGAACTCTTCAAGACTTTTTATGAGAAAAATCATCATTATCATAAGAACCAAAAGAGAAGAGTAAATACACAAATAACTTCGAATTCAATTTATACACACTGAACGAAATGAATTTCAATTCGAAACGCATTCGCGAAGATATGAAGTGCAAAAGCATGAGAGAACTCATATTTCGTCTGGTTTGCAGTCAACAACTAACAGATAAAACTTTAACAGCTTGGCTTATCGAGTGCCGTTCAGCTTTTCCACACAATTTCTTCACGGTTCAAGGACGCGATCGGCGCCTAGTCACGGGATGAGGTTTATTGTTTAGCGCTTATCGAAAACATTCGGAACAAATTACGACGACGAAGAGGACGTGTTATGGAACGGTCCCACATAAGTAACCATCGATGTGCAAACCGTGAAATACCTACCCGTGGGGATAGTGCCATTCAGGGGCGGAGTGAACAATTATCCGAGTGTGCAGAAACGGAAAACTTCTCGAAAATAGAGATTAGAAAAGTTTTATTGCACGAATATTCGAACTGTGCCACTAGAGCAGAAATTTAATACAGTTGTGAGATTGCTTGCTATACTAGTGCGTTCATTCAATAAGAATTGAAAAATAGAAAATTTGCCATCCCCTCTATACCAATATATACTGATTTTGACGGGAAAAGCTGAGACACGTCAGTTTCTGATTGAAGTAGGACTAATTTCGCGGTTAATTAGAAGCATGTAGCATCAACCCCCTACCCTTAGCAGCACCTAGGTCAAAATTCATTGTTAGGAAAGTAAGTCGAGTGACATATCTTCAGAAAGGTCTTTGAATTCTCTATTCAGAAATAGTATCTTTATGAACATTTAATGTCACACAGAAAGTCCAAACACAACGGAAATTCGTATTCCAACGAAATTTGCCAACCCCTCTCTATCAAGAAAGACTAATTTTAGCTGAAAAAGCTGAGCGGAGCATATAAAATCATTCCCTATCCTCAGCAGCTCATTACTTGAAAATCATTAATGGGAAAGACCTTTTAATTTCTAATTCAAAAATTCTATTCTCATGAATCTTTAATATCACACAGTCCAAACACAACAGAACATTGTTTACCAACGGAAATTTGACAATACTAAAAAATCGAATTAATTTCTCAAGATGACCTCATCCGAATTTCAATTTTCTGCTATCATTCCCAAGTAACGATTCTCGTCCTTAGCACTTCCAAGTTTTCAATTCTCTAGGACATATAATATTTTGTGATATTGATAAACCTCAATGTTTTGTAAGGAACGCACAATTGATTTCATCACTACCCTCTGATAATGATAAACCTGTTTCATATTTGTCTTTCATTTTCGCAAAACTTTTAATCACAGTCGTTTGTTCGATAACTATTGAAAATGGTTTACTCAACTAATGAGCTGGTTCAAATTGTTTGAATTTATTATCGAAATAATAGTTGTGCCAGATAAACGACAAAGATTTTCAAAGTGCACCATCCAGAAAAACAGGTAACACACCAATATGTTTCATCTTTGATGATTAAATATCTAACTACGACTTCGCTAGCTAACAAAAACATGATGTATAACATTTGACTATACGGAACGAAGCAAATAAAGTGTAGGTTTGTGACATCTACTAATATAGCACGTATTTTAGATACCCTTGTTTCCATTTCAATTTGCCTGCTCGACATCGGTGTGTTGGTACTTACTCTGCCTATTACATCAATTCATGCTTCTTCTCCATCAACTACTACTTCTTCTTTCCTTGGGAATATACCACGGTTCATGAGGTTATTCTTCAATTTATCGAGTATAGTTTTATGTGTTTGTCGCCTTCCATAAAGACGATACAAATAAGCAGTTGCTACAGCATTCGCATCATGATTATCTCAAATATAAGATTCAATCATATCGAACTCTTCGAAATGTTTGTACGACATGGTCGCTTCGTTATTACAAATGATACACACCATATTCACACAATAGTTGTAACTTATCCGTAGATCGCAAGCGAAAGAGAAAAGATACAAATAATTATCCGTTTTAAGTTCGCTATCACCACTTGAAACAGATTGTATGAACCCTGAAACGCCTTGTTTAAAAGATAATGTAAAACTTTTCCGAATATCAATGAAATATAAGACTCTACTTGACAGAATTATTTTAAATATCGGATGTCAGATATTGGTAGATGTGTGAAAACAAGCATTATACCATATGTAACTGAAACTGGGGCCACCCCTGTAACTTTTTTTCTATTTGAATTATTTTGATTAAATTTGGGAATCGGATAGAAGACAACATTTTTAATTTGATAACATTAATATGTTCGACATTTCGTTTTCGGTTATGCCAGAAACGATACCAACTTTCGATTTTCAAAAGGGGCACCCTATATTTTGTTGCTTATTTTAATTGTTTATCTCATCCTACGATCTTTTGATATGGTGATGAAAATCGTGAATTGGATCAACGTTGTGCAATTGTTTCGAATACAAGATTGCTGTCACATCATTAGATTTCACTTTATTCGTAGCGAAGCACGTACCCGACGCTAGTGATTTATATTCATTTCCTTCTCCGTATATTCCATGATTTGCTGGGAATTCTTCAATTGTCAATTAACTTTTAAAGAAACAACACTCACCATGTCGCCTCGGAAAAATCTGGATACGTACCTGAAACATAAAAATTAGTAAAATTAATTTTTGTTCAGAAAAACTTTCAATTATAATCATAATTCTTGATGTAAACATATACAATGATCTAAATCACTCCATTATTTTGCTGAAATTGAGCAGATTGAGTATAAATAGAACTATACTTCATCGAACGCTTATGACATAATAGATATCCCCAGTCCCTGAACGAAACCTTGTCTCGGCGCCTTCGAGAACACCAAAACGTGACTGCTAAAATTTTCGCCCCACATAATCATCATGAAATTTTTTTCTGGTATATATTAAAATCACGACCGCAGCATGAAATTCAAAACGGCATATAATGACGGACAGGAGATTTCAGGAATCAGAACTGAATGACGCAAGAAACCCTCATGCTGCAGAATTAATTTGGGACCGAAAACCATTAGCGAAATTGATGGGATGGTGTTTTGTGGTCAAGCGGTTCATTCAGTGTTCGTTACGTAATTTCGATGGTACCTGTTACGTCCGAGAGTACAAGTTGAATGAAGAAAGTTTAAATAAGGTAATCACCCAGACCACGATATCAATGAGCGATCAAGTGAGTGAACAACGGATTGGAGAATTTCTAATTCTTCATAGAGGATTCTTTTTAATACCGTCTGAATTATACTACTCAGTCCAAAAAGTAACTCAACATTTATTTTGAAAAATCATTATATTTCTTCCGAATAGATTTCATCGCTTTCTAAAAAATCCCCGTTAGGTACAATGCGATAATGCCCACGGATTTTACAATCTTCAAAGTCGATTTCCGAAATTTCCTTCAGCTCTCTCTCTTCGCTGTGGCTTTTATCTCTCTATTGACTGAAAACCATGTTCCCGGAGCAGTCTTTTGAGTTTGCTGAACAACCAGAAGTCGCACCGCGCCAAATCAGGTGAATACGGAGGTTGTTGAACAATATGGGTCAAGTTTTCGGCTTATTTGATCGGGAAATATTTAAATATTGAAATGCATTCAACATAAGAATCTGAAGAGAATTCATAAAGTTGTTGTTATAGCATCATCTCCGAAAGTTATAGCATCATCTCCGAAAGTTATAGCATCATCTCCGAAAGTTATAGCATCATGTCCGAAGCATCATCTCCGAAAGTTAAAGCATCATCTCCGAAAATTTATAGCATCATGTCCGAAAGAGAAAGCTGATCTCTTTGCTCTCTTGTTTTCAAGGAATTCTGTTCTAGATTCATCTAACGCAATACCACCGAACATTCCACCTACAAATTCTTCCGTGGCAGAAATCAAATTCAGAGTCCGCACTGTGAGACGGGCTCTCGAGCAGCTGAACTGCAAGAAGGCAAATGGTCTAGACGAAATACCGCCAATCGTCCTAAGAATGTGTGCTCCTGAACTGGCAACCATTCTTAACCGTCTGTTTCAGATTTCTGATGAAAGCCAGACTTTTCCGTGCAGCTGGAAAATAGCGAGAATTCAACCGATCCCAAAAAAAGGAAAGAAGTCCTTACCCCAAAACTACCGCCCTGTTGCGTCTCTTCCCATTATGTCCAAAGTGATGGAGAAAGTCATAAATGATGAACTCATCATATATCTTGAGTTACAGGGAATTGTTAACGACCGTCAGTATGGTTTTCGCTGGCAAAGATCGACAGGAGGTCTGCTTTCACTCATTGAATGAACGATGGAAAACATAATCTGAGCAATAGCCCTCGACATTTAAGGCCTTCGATAGGGTTTGGCATGCAGTCTTGTTGAATAAACTTGCTGCATATGGGCTTCCCGAAAAATTGCGGGGTTGGATAAGTAGCTTTCTTTCAAATATATCAATACAAGTTGTGGTCGACGGTATAACATCTGATTGTTTCCAATTGCAAGCGGGAGTACCTCAGGGATCCATTCTTTCACCAACCTTATTTCTGTTGCAGATAAACGATCTTCTGCCATCTACAGAGAACAAGATCATCGGTTTTGCAGACAATTGTACCTTGGTTTCGTCTTTCGGTAGTTTGCGGCCGATTACAGCGTCAGAGATGTAAACAAATTAATAACTCAAACTCTGACTTACAGAGAGTATCTGAGGGGGATCAGTTCAACCTGGTGAGCTTCATTATGAGCAAGACGCAAGCAACTACTTCTCTAATGATACAAGGCCAACTAATTGCATCCAAAGATTCGATGCACCTTCTCGGAATAACGGTCAACTCCTGGTTTTGTTGGCATGAACAGGTATCAGCAATAGCTAAGTCGCCATCAGCTAATCTTAGTTTTCTTTGTGGAGCCAAGTGATACTTCACGTCATCTCAGCTGTTGCTTCTATATATTGCGCAGATTCGACCTGCTTTGGAATATTGTTCCCAATATATGGGATTGATATTGGGGATCTGCGGCCAAACATTCGTTGCGGATGTTGGATAGTGCGCAAAAACGGGCAGTGCGCCTTATCGACCACTCCGAGATCACCCGCGATCTCCAACCGCTGGCTCTCAGAAGACAAGTTGCTGACCTTTCTCTGTTTCACAGATACTTCCACGGAAGATTCTTCAAGGAGCTGAAAGACCTTGTTCTGGAAAACTCGTGTTTTGCCACAACACTAGGCTGGCAAGGAGTTCTCATCACATGGCGGTACAGTTAACGACCCCTCGAACCTCTCTCTATAAGAATCCCTTCGTTTACAGAGCCGGTGAGCTGTGGTACTCACTTCCGTCCAACATCCTACAATTTGGCCCTCTTCAAGAAGCGAGTAAACCGACACCTCAATTCTTCCCAGGCGCCCACTCTAGTGGTGTAACAGGTTCACCTATTCCTGGAAAGCGCGCATAAAAAAAAAGAATGAAACACAAATAGAGAAGAAGAATAGTGGTGGAAGTGAAATGTATATTTTCGGATGAAACACAGCATCACAAAAAAAACTAAAATATATTTTCTATAAAACAACTAAAATTAACTTCACTGAAAAGAAAAACAACTGAATTGAAGTTCTGTGAAAATAAAAGAAATACTGATACTCAAACTTAAATCAAAAATCATCAGATAGTTAAGAGTTCGCTGTTCTCGAACAAAAAGTTGAGATAAATCAACGTCCTAACTCATTTGTGTCACAATCAGTTTCAAGTCTTGCTAATAGTTAACATAGCTCTATATAGGAGTCAAACTTGCAGGAGTGACCAAAAAACCTCTTGTCATATTCGGAAATATATATTCGTGCCCTTCCAAGACCCTATAATGTCTTCCGAGCTTTCTGAACGAAAGCCACTCTGGTATTTACCTATTTCATATCGCCCCATATCACCATTCGGTGTGGACACGATAGACTAGTATGTCTATCTTGAATCGGTTCGACTCCAAGTCACTGCGTTCGCCCTTCTTCGATGAAGACGTTCTTGGTTAGAGATGAAAAGTGAATTTGCTATTTGTATCATCGGTTTTATTCCTTATAATGAATTTTCCAGATTATGAAATAATAATAAAATAATTCCGTTATAGAGCTACCGGTATATTACCCATGAACTGGAACAAAATCCAAGAGACTTCTGGCCGCTAGGTGACGACACTAGATAAATTTCTTTCAGTTATCTATATATTTTTACAAGGAAGATTGAGTTTTAATGAATGAAACGAAACACTTTTGAAAGATTTATTTCATATTATATTCTATATTCTAACCTAACCTATTGTAGGTTGTGGGCGACATAAATAATTTGTTGAGTGTTGTTGAATACAGAAATGCCTCACATTTCTGAAAGGACTACTGGTTGATTTTTTGCCTTTTTCCATTAAATCATTAAATTAATCAAATTTACTCGCGAAGTTTTCAAGCTACTGCATAGCTTTCATCGCGGGCTTAGCTGAACGTTCGCTAAACGTGTATGTATATGGTACGACTGTACGAATCTCGCACGGATCGAGACGAGCTGCTCTGAAATCGAACGAATACGTAAGCAGTTGTTTATGGGAAAGTATATACATAATAATAATGTTACTAATATTATGACTCCGAATATTGACACGTTAGCGATGTTAATGTTAGGCGCTCATTTGTTGGAGATATTTGTACGTGCTTATTGAAACTTAGAAATGGCCTACACATAGTTATGGTAGCAATTTACATTTCTCGAGTACACTGAAGAAGGGTCAAAAATACTTGGTACAAATGGTAAGAAATTTCCACTTCTCTTTGCTGGTGATTTCAACATCAACTTCGCTGAACTTTTCTTTCGGAAAAATTGAATTTGAAAATGAATAATATTCTACAAGAATCCACAACAAAATATGGGACTACCATTGACGCGGTATTTCCCAGATGTTTAGACGATGTCAAGTCTCAAACTTATCTTTCTTATTTCAGTTATCATAAACCTATAGTTTCAATGATCAAAATTCCTGAATAACCTACAAGTATTGAGAGATAATAAAATATTTTTAACAATCTTAAATTCTCATTTATTCAATAAACGAAAAAATGGTTTTCTTATCGGTCATCACACTCAAAATGTGTAACTTGAATTAAAATCAAAAAATAAATGAATTATTAAAATTGCATAAGTTGATGGAAAATGCTTGAATTGAAGAAACTATTTTGCGTAGTTAATATTGGAGTTTTGAGTCACGAATTTTAGAATCGGAAGTAAGGAATATCTCTAGTCATACAAATTGGGATTTCAAAAATTAGTACGATTAGTACGTTTGATCATTTCACAGCGCAGCAAGTAGATACAAAAAGCTCCGCCAGGGAGTTTGGTTAGTTTAAAGGACAAAGGAAAGAAAGCAACCATTATTTGATTCAGAAATTTCAGGAAATTTTCAACAAAATATTTATGTCGCCTACAACTCACAATACATCTATATAATATCGAATAACTTCAAATGAGATGATTCTTTCAACAGTTTTTCGTATCATTTTTTCAAAACCCAATATTCCTTGCAAAAGTTTATAGAAAACTAAAAGAAATTTATGTAGTGTCGTCACCTAGCGGCCAGAACAATCAATCGATTAAGATTTATTACATTTGGGATATTCAGCAGAACCCTTTCCAGAATTGGCGAATTCCCGAGAATCGAGATTGAACGATGAGGTTTCCTTGAAACTCGTGTGTAAAAAAATATATATATTTAATTAACAAAGAAAATATCTGATGAAGGGAAATGCAGTTTCTCTTATTCTTATACCTTTTGAATTGATTTTTAATGTAGGTATGTCTTCTATTTTCACAGAAATTTATTTCAGTTGTTCTACAGAAAACTTATTGATGTTGTTTTTGTGATGATGGCTAAAAATACATATTTGACCTTAAATCTTGTTCTGTCTTCAAATTTTTACTTCGAATTTCATTTAAATATCTCCTAATCGAATATTCATAATATTCAAACCTTTATTCTCTCTTGAATATAAGACGAAATTCTTAACTTTACTTCAATTCTGAAGAAAGCTTGGCTTTTTGAGAATACAATAATTATTTCTGACAATAAAATTGGCAAATATCCAATTTGAATATCAAATCTAGTGAGAATAAAATGTGATTCTATTAAGAGCTGAATGAGATGTGATAAGAAATATGAAGGTCGCGTGTTATGAAACTTGAATGTTATTAACGAAAATTTGAGTTTGATATTTCTTCATCCAAAATTTTCACGTAACGGAAGATCCAAATAAGTCCCATCGTGTGTGTGCACCTTTCGTTTGCAGATATTCCGGCAGCTATCAGTGAAGGGCGCTCGCATCCGCGATACGGCAGGTAGTAAGCAGCGTTCGCGTTACATCAGCGCGGGGGTCGCTGAACCGCACGGTCTTGATACGGCCTTGATAATGAACCCGAAGTGCACTCTAGATTGTCGAACCTACTGCGAGGTGCAGCGCTTCTGCACCGGCACCGTACGGTGGTGCAGCCGGTGGGGATGCTGCACCGGGTAGTAGTCGAAGTGAAAGTGACGTCAGGAGTCGATGTTGTGGAATTTGGACGTATTCCACTAGACGAAAGAAATGCACATAGACATCCGACTGGCAGTGTCTTGGAAAAAGTTGAACGCTTTCTTCGTTCCTTCATGGTCTCGTGAATACAGATGTATGAAATGATATTAATGAATGCCCGAACATCATTCAAGATTATCGTTATCAGAATGTGCTCTGATTGCAATCTCTGACAAAAAATATACAAATACAAATAGGTATCAATGTGACATTAATAGGCAATAAACAAATTTAGAACTTCTTGTAGGAAACACATTTTTTCGTTCCTAAGAATTTCAATAAACTTCCATCGATTAAAAATCATGGAAGAACCGATTTCTAGGTTTTCTTACAAACCAGACAGCTGAGATATTGATTCATTCCCAGAAGTTACTCGTGGTGGAAGAACTTTCATGAGAAATTCTTCTAATCATATTCTTCCCTTAATATATTCAAACCTATATACACACAACCAAATTTCTATGGAATCACTCGATATTTCACATTATTGATTGTTTTTAACCATGAATCTTTGACAACTTATGAAGAATGAAGTTTTTTGTTGTGAAAACACTGGATAGTATGATAAGAAATGTTGAATTATCACCACATGTTCGCGATATTATACTCGGTCGTCACTGAAATTTGAAACTGTTAATTTCAAAATTTAAAAAAGCCTATAATCTCAATTAAAAATGCCTTATGTTGGATTGTTCGATATGGAGAGGGGTCGAAAGTTGCTCTCGTTGAAAAAGGGGGGACACAAAGGGATATAGCGGCCACAATGGGGGATTCACAGGGGATGATTTCAAGAACTAACGCCTACAATCTCTGTAAAATAGGCCTAGAAGAAGTAGGAACATCACTCCTGAAGAACAAGATCGCTTTTTATGCCAAATTGCAAGAAGAGACCCTAGTGTGTCGCACCCCGCACTGTACAATTTCTGGAAGCAACAGGCATCAGTGTATCAGTTGAAACGATGCGTCAAAGACTTCGTTCAAGGGGTTTATACAGCAGAGGGCCCTTAAGAGTTCCAGAGCTAACCAGATAACAAAAAATTAACAGACTAAATTGATGAGACCAGAATTGGTGTTCGATCAGATGCTTACTGGATTCGGGTTTCAAGGGGTCGTGGAAGACAAGCTAGACTTCGAGCAGCAAGACAAATTTGGAAATACCAAGAGGGCAGTGTGATGTTCAGGGGTGACATTATGCTGGGAGGCAAAACAGATTTGATTTCGTTTCCTACGAGTGTAACGGATAGAAATTACGTGGTGCAAGTGCTCGAGCCCATGGTGAGACTCTGGCGAGATGCCCACGGTGAGAATTTCATTTTCATGCAAGATAGTGCTCCTCCGCATACCAGCAACCTCGCACGACATTATCTTGAAACAGAGGGAATCGCTATTTTGGACTGGCCAGCTTGCTCTCCAGACCTAAATCCTATTGAACATTAATGAAATAATCTCAGGAAGGCAATTAAATCTTAGATCTTGCCAGGATATTCCAAGAACCCCACAATAAGAAGAGTGGCAGAATATTACCACTGAGGAGGTCGAAAACCTAATCCAAAGCATACCTAGACGGATACAGGCTTGTATCAGGGCAAGAGGAGGTAATACAAGCTCCTGAGGTGAAGAAAAAAACACCAAATCCGTGGGAAAACAATTTTCAATTTTATTACTACATACGGAAAGTGTCTCTTATTTTCTTTTATTTGTTTCTTTCTTAAAATAAACCTTAATTTATTTCTTTTTTCAATTGAAATATCTCAAAAAGCATCAATTCTAACAATCCTTCGAAATTTCCAAAATCCTTGAGGTAATATTCACAATGTCGGGTGATTCCATATAAATTTGGTTGTGTGTATGTGTATGTATATACAGGGATATCCACCGGGACCGTCCGTTAAAAACTTTTTAAGTTCCAATTACAATATCAAGCTGAAATTTTATACGCGGCCATAACTAGCGATTTCCAATTGGAGTGAAATATTTCGAAGTGATACCATTTCCGGTTATACCGGAAGTGGGTCATCACTTTGTTATTTCAAATGGCAATCTACCTTTTTTATTATACATCTAGAACCGCCATTTGAGCAAGGCATAAAATATTCAAGTTGTTGGCACTTATCTGTCAAAACATTTTACAGATTTAATTATTTTTGTTATAAACTCGATTTTTGAGGACATTTAAAAAAATTATAACTCGTAGATCTTTTGCACTACAGACACAATTTTTACTTGAGTGGATAGAAGAAGGATCAAGGAATTTTTTAAGCAATCTACACATGTCAAATGTGTATTGCGTTGTTTTATATGATTTTTTCAATTTGGCCTTTTTCAAACAGAAATAACTCAATTTTTTCCAATCGCACGTGCCAATTTTTATATCGCCATCAGATGAAGCGTCAAATTTCAGATGAAATTGTATCAGAATGTACTATACCCATCCCTTATAGTTCCGAAATAATTTGGGAATATATTGAATTTTGATGAAATTGCAAGAACTAACAGAGAATGCTTTGAAATATTTAAATCAAGTAGCTGAACTGGTTACGCTCACCTGCCTAAAATTAATGTACTTGTCACTTCGTTCATTCGAATTTGATATTTCAACAAGAATTGTCGTTATTTCAGATTGAAAATATCCAAAAAATACAACACATTTGGAATAAAACCAATGGTTATTCAAACGAAAATATATTTAATCTATTTTTAATTCAATTTAGAATGTCAAAAGTAGTGGGTAGAAATTGCAGGCAATTCAATAACCAATTTCCAAATTTACCGTCTATGAGTAAGATGAAATTTCGAAGCATTAGAAGCAATTTTCAACAATTCGGATGAATGAAAATTATAGGAACTAAGCGAAAACCAATCATCGAAGATAAGTACATCAATACGAATAAATGATAGCAAACATCATAGGAGAAAACTAGTTTACGATCTGAATAAATGTTCAATATGGGCCCCATTTTGCTCGATACACTTGACAGCTCGTATACGAACATGATGAGTTGCCCCCCTAGTTTCCTCAGGATTAATATTACGAAAAGCATTATGAATGCGCTCTAGTAACTCTTCTTTTCTTCTTACAGGAATAAGATACACTTCACTGTTGATTTTGCCCCATTAATAAAAATCAAGGGCGTCAGGTCCGGAGATCGCGGAGGCCATAAATTTGGTCCTTGATTACCCCACCATCTATCCTCGAACATTTCTTTTGGCTGCCGATCTACAGCTCGTGTTTTATGTGCTGGTGCACCATCCATTTGGTAATAGCAATCCCTCAGAATGTTAAGGGGTAATCCATCTAAAAAATTTGCTAATGTTCCTCTCAAAATTTCCAGATATCTTTGTCCATTAAGATTTTCCTCATAAATGTGATAAGCAAACAAATCATTCATTAAAATGGCAAAAACGTTCACGCTGAATTTATTTTGGAAATCAATAATCTCAATGAAATGTGCATTTTCTGTGGCCCAAAAATGTCGATTTCTCCTGTTGGTTATTCCACTTTGATTGAACTTGGCTCTATCAGACCATTTAATTTTTTGCAGAATTGTCTCATCTTCTTGAAGCTGAATTGATAAATTTTCACAGAAATTTAGCCGCTTGGGAAGGTCAGTTGGTTTCAATTTTTGTAGTCTGCTAAAAGAATACTGATGCATGTTATGTTTCTTACGGATCCTTTGAATGGAAGTATAACTCAATCCAATATCCATTGATGCTGACTTAATAGACGCATGTGGATTGGCACGAAAATACGCTAACGTATTAATTTGATTGCCGTCGTCCTCGAGAATTGGTTTTCTTCTAGTTTCTATGTATTTTGTTCCTCCGAATTGCAGAAAATTGCTTCTAATCCTTCGAAATTTTGTTTTTAGGCGTCAAATTTGGAAATTGGTTATTGAATTGCCTGCAAGTTCTATCCACTACTTTTTGACATTCGACATTAATTAAAAAGAGATGAAACATATCCTCGTTTGAATAATCAGCCATTTTATTATCAATCTGGTGTTTTTCAAAAATTTTCACTTCAAATTACCAAAAATTCTTGTTGAAATATCAAATTCGAATGAACGAAGTGACAAGTACATTAATTTTAGGCACCTGTCAGGTGAGCGTAGCCAGTTCAGCTACTTGATTCAAATATTTCAAAACATTCTCTGTTAGTTCTTGCAAATTCATCAAAATTCAATATATTCCCAAATTATTTCGGAACTATAAGAGATGGGTATAGTACATGCTTATACAATTCCATCTGAAATTTGACGCTTCATCTGATGGCGATATAAAAATTGGCACGTGCCATTTGAAAAAATTGATTTATTGCCGTTTGAAAAAGGCCAAATTGAAAAAATCATACGAAACAACGCAAAAACATTTGACATGTGTAGACTGCTAAGAAAATTCCTTGATCCTTCTTCTATCCACCCAAGCAAAAATTGTGTCTGTAGTGCAAAAGATCTACGAGCTACAATTTTTCTAAATGTTCCTCAAAAATCGAGTTTATAACAAAAATAATTAAATCTGTCAAAAGTTTTGACAGATAAGTGCCAACAACTTTCGTATTTTATGCCTTGCTCAAATGTCGGTTCTAGATGTATAATAAAAAAGGTAGATTGCCATTTGAAATAACAAAGTGATGACCCACTTCCAGTATAACCGGAAATGGTATCACTTCGAAAATATTTCACTCCAATTGGAAATCGCTAGTTATGGCCGCGTATAAAATTTCAGCTTGATATTGTAATTGGAACTCAAAAAGTTTTTAACGGACGGTTCCGGTGGATATCCCTGTATACTACGTGTATACTGATATCTCAATAATTTTTTTCTCACTTGAGAGCCTGCGCCGTAATGTACTTTACTACATGAGTTTATTTAACACAGTGTCACTTGTCATAATTTTTTACCAGTTTTCGAATACCCTAGTCATAGAAGTCTGCCACCTGTCTTCTGAACCACTGCATCACATCTTTTTCCATATGAATTCAAGTGCACGGTTACAATAATATACAAAACACTACGAGAAACATCAGGAGAGTCAAAACTCAAGAGGAAAAACATAGAGCATCTGTTTTCTCTCACTTTATTGTCCAACTTCGGCACCAAAACTTTTAGTAACGACCGAAGGACGCCCACTCCGTTGTTCATCGTACACATTTGAGCGGCCTTCTGTTAATGCTCTCACCCACTTTCTAACAATTATATCACTCAACGTTTTGTCAATAAACTGCATCGATCTCACAATGAATAACGATCGATTTTAGGCCTTTGGTATCAAGAAATCCTATAATAGCCCGTGCTTCACGATCATCGGAGGCATCTTATACACTTAATAAACAACGTAAACAAAGAACAATCAGATTGTAATGGCGTCACTGCGTAGGCAAGAGATGTATATACCTAGTGTGCATGCACACAACGGCGACCACAGCGATGCAGCCGTGGTATAGCAAAACGGTACTAACTTAAAAACACGCCATCATTTGGTACCTGTGTGTCAGAGTGACACACAGGAACCAAATGTTTCTAAGGTAGCCAAGCTCAAAATGCCGCTATTTCTAGCCAGTAGAAGGCTAAAAGTAAGTAATTCAGACTGCAAAAGATCTTGAAGGTATTAGTCTTCAAATCAGGAAAAATCACTGAAGTGACTTGAATACACTTTCAAATGAAAGTTGAAAATTGAAAAAAGTTCGATTTAATATCCCAAGATTGAGAGCATGTCTAAAGAACTGAAGTTAATAGTATATAAGTATATAATAGTTAAATGGCTGGGCTTAATTAATGCTTCTATCAAATACATCATGTTGTGAATATCACATCACATTTGATGTTTGAACAAGTTGAGGAAGGTATTAATCTGAATATCTTCCTGCGGATCTAAGTGATAAATTAAGTCTCTGCATAAACTGTGAACCTTCTCGAGGATTTTCGCATAGCAACGAGTTCATGAAGACAAACTTCATCAAGAAGAAGTTGGTAATTCACGAATTATTGAATAATTCTCCTTGATGAAGTTTATCTTTATGAACTCGTTGGGAAACGAAACTACTGGAGAAGTTTAAGATTTTACGTTGAGTGGGCATAATGATCATCTAAGACGTTTATTTTCGAGCTTATAACAGTCGGGGTGGTATTATTTCAGTTGCCGCTTCGATTCGATCGTTGACGTTGATAGAAATTGATTGACTCGAGGAACAAATTGTAGAGGAAGTTTTGACAGTCGACTATTATATGACGCTACTGGGTATGCGTTAACTGATGGGTGCAGTACAATGTATTTATGCAAGTAGGGTCCAAAGTGCGGAAGGTCGCTGCACGTAATCCTCATTGAATCCTTTGTGGAACCTCTCTTCATTTTTACAGTCAATCACACTTTCAATCATCATAAGTTTTAAAAGAAAGTGACGATAGTGTAGAGTATGATCCTCCGAAGGCAACCTATGGCTGGTCATTTCTCTTCGAGCTTATGTACCCTAGTATTTAGAGCGATCGGAGATTCGCATTTGGGCAAAACGTATCTGATCATTTCGTTTTTATGTAACACCCTCTATACAAGGATCTTTTACTTTGAATTAAGACATGAAGGTGCTTCTTTAATGGACACTGTATTGTCACTAAGCTGATTATCTATCGCAGGGTTTGTGATGCCATTGTAGATATTTCAATGCCATTTGTTTGAAAGGGAACTCCAAGAGTTGTGTAGCTAGGCTAGATAATAACGTTTAAGACTGTTTCAAAGTATAATCTGTGGACAAGACTATGTAGATAGGATATGTAGCACTCATGCATCGGAGACTGTTAAGGATATTTGCAGAGACTCTTGCGACTTCAAATGTCTTAAATGAATTTCCGTACCTTAAAGAAAAAAATATCACTTTTGGGTCTTAGATGACACAAAAAAGAAATTGTTCTATGACCAATTTGTCCAGAGCAAGGTAGTATCTCGAAGACGGAGTAAAACATGTTCATTGAGGAGAAATTTCAAATATTCTCATTACTTTGGAATTAATGAACAGCTGATCAGAGGAATACTTCTGACGAGGTAACCAAAAAATTTTATCATTTTCTTCAAAATATATGATAGTAATGGTGAAACAGGGATTGCAAAAAGTGAGTTGGGAAACAAGTGTATAACACCAAAAAATGCCATACTAGACGAACGGAAAACTACAGTAAGAGCACATATAACAATTTTTCCAACTATAGAGTCCCACTACTGTCGGAGTGGCAGTACCTAGACGCAAGTTTGTATATTTCAGAATGTGTTAATTCTATGAGGATTTGTTAGGTCACTTTCATGTCTCAAAACAACCTTTAAGGGATTGGTCTTTCCTCTATCGTTGATATTTACTGTTTCTTTTCCTTTAAGGGATTGGTCTTTCCTCTATCGTTGATATTTACTGTTTCTTTTCGTGCACATACCATTCTCTCAAACTAGTTGATAGCTGCGGTTAAGCAGTTTACAAAAAAGGAGACCAATTCTCATCCGACAACTATCGGCCGATCAGTAAAACGTCGACTATTACAGATGAGTAGTTGGACTTGGGGTTACTGTCACTAAGGTGGTCACTGACGTGGTCTGCTCATGTCCGAAACACCTGCTCCTAAGCTGCAAGATTTTCTTATACATTCCAAAGATCATTCAACCGATGCGGTCCACTTATTTCCAGCTTACTTCACCCAACCAAACCAATATTTGAATTTTCTGGGACCCGTCTGGTTTCCCTCACCCAAACGTTACAAGGATGCACTTGAGAACATACCGTACGGCCGAATGCGACCAGACTACAGTAACCATTTTAGAATATTCGGATTCTTCAAGGCATGTGCAACTGTGATCTTTCTTTACTAATTACCATGAATGAAAATCGACGCCTCCATGGTCATGATTTTAAATTATACAGGAAGAACTTCAAGATACCTCAATGCCCAGATCTTCTGACCAACCGAGTTTTCTATATATGAAATAAACTGCTTGATGACATCATTAACGCAACCTCTATAAACATATTCGATAATGAATTTGACGAATAGCTTGGTCGACATGACAAGAATTTCCTCTCCATCATTTCTTTTCTTTTGATTTAATTATGTAAAATTTTGAGAGTTTAAGGTTTCAATATGAGGTGCTATCTTGGTATCTTACAACTTTTGAACGTCATTTGTTGAGTTTATTGGGTTATTTAGGCTTGTCCTCAACTCTTGTTCATTTGAAATGATAATAATAATAAAACAAAATACCATTGATATGTTTCAACCTTGAAACTAACTATTACCTCTAACATTAGCAAAATTAGAAATAATGAAACTTGTTTTTTCCATTTCCAACCGCAATTTGGTTCATGGTGACTATGGCATCTCTGTGGTGACGAAATATAGGAAATCTACGGGCATCGTTATATCTCAAATGAATTAATTATTGTTCTGTATCAAAATATACTACAAACAAGATTGACAGTACTAGAAAATTTTCGTCACAGTCAACTTGTAATCAAACCACAACTAACGTTTACCGACCCATTTGCCTAACTCTGTGTAGTTTGAATGTGCGTTTACTTGAATATCGCACTATATTGCACTGTAGATACTACAAGAACAAAACTCTCGGGGTTTCCATATTTCATGCTATTCACAGTGAAATGAAGCCAGAATATCTAATTGTATTAACGGCAGATTCCTCTCACTACAAACATTATATAATGAGCTGTAAACATTTCTTAATTCGACGTTTAATTAACTATCATTAACTATGCTTTCATTGAAGCACGGTTTATCAAAGAAATTTCGAAAAGAATATCGCTTCTTCCAACTGTTACAAAAAAAGGTTAAAACATAAGTCTATGAATAGATGTAATAACTGAAAATGCCTTTTTCTTCAAGCGAAGGGAAGATGTTCTTCTTCACTTTATTATCCGAAATACAACACTACGTTCAAATAAATATATATTCGAGATAATGGACACCTATTGCATTTGGCACAACTTTAAACTATCTTGGAAAACTGATAGGATGAAGGCACTATCGAAATCATTTGATAGAATTGAAGCATTAAGAATATTGGTCGAACAACATCAACCAGTTAAAGCACAAAATAAGTGAAAAATCCTGTTGATGAAACATTCACTAACGAAACGTTTGAGCGTTCAAGATGTTTTTACCTGGTGGATGGTTTCTAGAAGAGAATCGAAAACTTTATAGCAATGCGCCATCTATCATCCCTCCTGACATATAAATGACCTACCGAGTGGGTTTTTCTCTCTTCGGTCAATATAAATGCGAGTGTTATTGCCCTTGAACTACGATTTCCCAAGAGAGCTATCAGCAATTTGAGAACCGACATAAGAGGATGGTATCAGACCTCTACATAAAGATGGCAGCACTCGTAAATTAAGTTTAGCTAGTTCTTCATCTGTTGACAATTACTCACCAAACTTTCAGCCATTTTGCATGCGCAGCCGTTAAACAGTCGATGTGTGTGTTTTTGTGGAAATGGACAAAATCGAGTATCGAGATATCATTAAATATTTGTTTTTGAAATGCCTTCGCAGATTAGATGTGTTGATTATGCTTATGGGAGCTCTGCACCATCATTTACCACAGTGAAATTTTGGGCAGCTGCATTTATACGTAGTCGTAAGAGCTTGGGAGACAATGAACATTCGGGACGTCCGAACACAGCAACAACCGACAGTAACATCGCCAAATGGTGCTAGACGAACGCTGAATTGAAGAAAGAGAGATAGCAGGGGTTATAACCATGTCAAAAGAAGGTCTTCATAACAGATTGAATAAATATCTACATATGAGAAAGCTATCAGTACGTTGGGTGCCGCGTTTGCTCACACTAGGCCAAAAACGTGTTCGAATGAACATATCCAACGCTTTATACGTCAGAAAAAAGTACAGTCCAAACACTGCACTACAAAGGGTTCCGAAAAAAACAAACACTGTTATTTTAATCGATTATCTTCAAAACGAAAAAACCATCAGAGGATCACACCACGTTTGATTACTTGGCAAGTTAGAAGCAGAATTTGCTGAAAAACGGCCACATTTACATAAGAAGAAAATCCTAGTTCACCGATAAAACCGTGTCATACCGCAGCGGTTGCATTGGCGAAAATTCACGAATTACGGTTTGAACTGCTGAACCATCTACCTTATTCATCACATCTAGCCCCAAGCAACTTCTTTTTGATCCATCATCTAAAAATTGCAAATGAAGAGGCAATCACCTTCGTGAATTACTATTTTGCAGGAAAAAACGCCGAATACTATTTCGACGAGTTACAGGGATGGAAACATCGCTGGAAAGAGTGTGTACAAGGAAACTATGTCAGAAATGAAATAAATTTTCAGAAAAAATGTCTTGTATCTTTGTTAGGTCGGAAACTTTTCGGACAACCATCGTATAACATAGGAAAACAAATAAATAGAGGTTATTAATTGGATTGTGATGATCGCGAGCCAAAAATCAAAAAGCGACACCGCTCTCAACCTAACGGTCGCATGATGGTGGTGGTTTTTTACGGTAATTGTTTTCTTCGTGATTTTGATTCTGATACATTATAAGACGAAAAATATTGATTAATTTCGAAAAAAGTGAGGTGTGATACAATATATCTGATAAGTAAATACTTTATGATAACCCAATTAAAGCAAAGGTTGTAGAATTATTAGGATATATGTTGGTTGATTTTTCCCATCACTGTAATACAAATAGCGATCCAATAACATTTGAAAAGGATATCTGACACATTTTCAGATATCTCATTTCTCTTTTTCATATGATGCAGTGCTATGTCGAATGTCTATAGCGTAATTAGGAACTGAATACTCAATATTTTAACTGATCATGGTTGAAAGCATCCGCATCGCTGTGAAATGGACGTGTTGTACTCAGTAGATGAGCCTCAAGAGTTAATTTACAGGTATGATATAGTTTTCACAGGAAAATTCCCATAAGCAAATTTACAATCCCTTATAACTAACCTAACCACGTCCTCGACTGCTTTTCCTGCTGATTGAACATTTACAACGGGGTATGTTTGCAACCAAAATTTTGATTATTTTATTTGTCTGTTTAGGTGGTGAAGATATCCGACATAGTAAAAAAAGTGTAGAGCTCGATCTTTCACTTTCACTGGTTAGGGTACGATAATGTCATTACATGACGTTGCCTCTCTCATAAGTTTATCTTTTCGACAGATTTAACATATAGTAAACTGTTGAACGATGCAGTTAAATGCAGATTGCAAACTGAAGAAGTCAACAAAGGTACAGGTAGCATATGCTCAATTGTTCAAAATGCTGAATGTTATGGCGAAATCGACGAGGAGATCGCATATAATCTCAAAACCTTTCTCGGGAATTAATACATATTTATGTATAAGATAATACAATAAGAGTTCAGACAATATTTTTAGAAAAGTTTTCACCCTTCAAACCATCAAACTAAGAGGTTTAAAATAATTATCACAGCCGGTAATAGATGGCGAGCTTCGTATTATAGCGTCCTTTATTATTGATGTTTTAGGTAATAGAAGACGCCATGCTTTCTGGTTGAGGTTATCTAATTTCTGAAGTTTAAGAACCAGGTACCAGAAAACCTTATCGGATTATTGTATTTTCATCGATCCTTGATAAACATACAAAGGTTCAATTGAATCAGACATCTCAAAGTGTGCTGAAACAACGTTTCATTATTCTGTTATATAGATAGATAGATAGATAGATAGATAGATATAAGGATACAGATGAATGTAGTGAAAGTGTATTATAACAATACGTCACTTTTAAATTTAAATTACCATTCACTAAATTTCCTCTAATGTTCGATAGAATTCTATAATATATCGTTAGCTCCAATAATATTCTTTCTTGAACTGACAATATACATAATAATCGGCTATGGTCAAAAACGTACAATGTTGTTTCATATGCCATAATGTATGGAAAACATTTTGTCGTATTCTTTAATGAGTTAATTATCTAAATAACAGATGAATTCAGATTATTGACCAATCAAATCTTAAACGTAGATCTCACGAAAGTAGATTAACTACTTATTGAAGAAAATATGATAAGACCAGAATCAAAATTTGGTATTAGATGTGATTAAATTAATAAACTGCCTAAGACAATAAATACGTTAATATAAAAGAAATTCGCTTACATAGATTTTTTAACTTCGATGTATAGAATTATTATAACTTCAAAAAATCTCTGCGTTATCATATATACTTCGAACAAATTTGAACTATTTCTTTCATTAAATCTGGGTTCTACAGTCAATGAAATTGTATTATTCAAAGACAATTATTCACTAACTAACTATATTTTATTCACAATAACAACAAACCACTTGAGCCATTTTCATTATTCTTTATCGAATATCAGTTTGTTATTAGATAATTAAATCAGGTTATTTGGTTTTCAGATGTCAATTATCACTTTCCCAAGTATCAAATGAAAGCAAATATAAAATGTCTGCTAAGTAATATCGTTCTGAAAATAAAACAAATTTAAATAATATAACGTTAATGAGAAGAAGCTGTTTCTTTCAGTAACGTATACCGAAATGATGAGAAATATTGTTGGTGTAATAAATCAACTCGAATGGTTCATGTTTACCGCGTCTATGTCTACAACAATAAATAAGAGAGCCAATTCTGTTTTAACAATAATGAAAAATTACATGGACAAATTATTGTTTGGAACATTCATTGCTAATGAAATCTTCAAAAGAAATAAACAAAATTAATATTGATGAATTAGACACAAAAGTGGGCCGCTTTTTGTAATGGGAAGTTCTGTTGAATTTTAACTACCTGGTTTCATATGGTCATAAATTATATTTACAAAAGATTGGAAATGATTCTTTTCAATTCATTATTCACTACAGGTATATAGGTATACTGCACAATCCCATAGAAAACACCAAAACTATAGACCAAATCAAGCAACTAAAAAAAGAAACTAATCGCATATGGACTTGCCGAAAAAATGCGTGGTTGTATTAGTAGTTTTCTCTTCAGTAGATACATTCAAGTGGCAGTCGATGGTTGCAACTTATGAATTTTTCAGGTTGATGCAGAAGTACCCCAGGGCTCCATACTCTCGCCAACTCTTTTTCTGTTGCACAGTGATGATATTCTCCATCCCAATGGCAACAGAATATTTGGGTTTGCGGACGACTGTACTGCTACGGGGAGCGGGTAACACACACGAAGAAAAACGTCGATAGTTCACACAAACACCCGTTGTAATAGCAAATGTAAAATCAAATAAAACATGTGGTTCGCTAGTAGACAACGGCGCATTGGCAATATGGCGGACGGCATGGGTCCGTAAAGTCGACTCGTGGCAACGCGTGCTGCAGACGATTTACGGAGACGATGTAACCTCCATGTGGTCGGCGAAGGGAGAATCTCATAAATGAATCCATATTTGATGCCTCGGCTCAGGCAGGCACATAGTACGTTCTGTGCTTAGCTTGGTCGAAGGCCCCTACTAAGGCGATCTGTGGTTGAAAAGCATAGTGAACACGGTAACATGCTTGGTCGGTGGATCTAGAGCGATCTATGATTAGAAAGCATAGAGAACACGGTAACACGGCCCCCTCTGAATATCGAGGTTAACCGCCTCGGTAACTGCACGGTTATTGAGCAAGTTTGTAGGAATATGCTTAGCGAGGCCCCTGGTTGGAATCCGGGTTCAAATTATGGATGTTGTCCTTGAACAAAAATTGCGGTACTTGGAAAAGTCGCCTAAAGAGGGCATGAACTTCTGATACCAGATAATTGTAATCCTTGTGGTGGCAGTTATCATTGCACGGTCTTAGAGAGTGGTTCGGAATCCACTATAATCTGTAGGTCCATTGTGTAAATGGGTTAAGTTCCCGAGCACATTGTTAAAAGATGAAACAAACAACAACAAGATTGAGGTTAGGCGCCTCCTCATTGCCATACCGAGTAATAAAATCATGTTGTTTATTTATTTGAGACATGTTCATACGTGTACATCTTAACGTGAAAAAAAAATAGAAGAGAAAAAAAAAACTTTATATAATTTATTTATTCATTTATTTATTTTGGCTCTTTGTAAAACAGGCCAAGGCCCAAAAAGTACCCACTTAATACAAAAGTACCTATAAGTATATAAAAGTCTAAATAATATGATATTAAAAATCTTACGGTTAGTTCCAAATTATAGTTATCAACAGCAGTGTGAACACATATAGTATAACAAATGAAAATGGAGAGAGACTATATCCTCTCATTTAAAACAACAGTATGAGAAGAATAGAAAATATTACAGAAAAACTAGATAAAAGAAGAAAAATATATAAAACACTAGAGAGACTATATCTTCTCATGTAAAAACAACAATATGAGAAAAATATTACAGAAAAACTAGATAAAACAAGAAAAACTAGATCTTATATGTCTGAATTTAAGAATTTGAATTTCAAAAGCTTTTTACTTGGAAGAGTGATAAATGGAAAAATCGATTCCTGGCAGTGATCATTATGGAGTGTAATCATTCTATATCGGGAGTTCTGAGCAGCATTTGTACGATAAAAGATGGACGAAAGAGCATTGTCTTAACTGACGTAAGTGAGTCTGGTCTAGCTATTAACAAGGTGAAAGCGTGGTTCAAGGCTCTATTAAAATTACTTGAATCTAAGATATCCTCGTTAACAAAACCTGAAAGGGGGGGGAGTGAAATGCATCTACTTTTTATCTACATTTGTCAGTTACATAGAACTAAGATATTAAAAGTGCCTACTGGAGAACAAACAATTTACTGATCTAAGACGCATACGACACATGATGCGTTGGAGAGCTGCGATTGCGACTAGACGAGTAGGTCTAGGATCACTAGCGCACAGGTCATTTCGAAATATTACATTCACACACTCGTCGTTAGGCGCCACTCAATGTTGTCTTCGGTCCAAGAACCAGATGCTTCACGGCTGATGCGATGGTGAATGGCTTCTGTGGTCCCAGAATTAGCCGGATATCATCCACGTGCGTCGCTACTATTGCTCGCGTCGGTCCTACCACGTGTGTCGTTTTCATTTCGTATGCCGAAGTAGCGGAGTTCTTCATTTAGCTCCTGGTTATCACCATTTATCGGCCAACCCAATTGGTGATGAGTTCTTCTTCGCAACGGAAAAAATCAAGCCCTAATGCTTACGTTGGGCTCCACTTGCTACCGGTGTGGAGTCACACGTGACTCGCTGGTAGAAAACGGCGGTTTGGCAATTTGGTGGACTCGTGGCTCCGTAGTGTCGACTCGTAGTAACGCATGCTGCAGAAAATCTACGGAGACAATGTGATCTCGATGAGGTCGGCGAGGGGAAATACCGAGAGAATCTCAGAAAAGCACCGATATTTAAACCCTCGGGTCAAATGGGCACAGTAGTACGTTCTGTACTTGTTTGGTCGGAGGGACCTAGTAAGTTATCTATAGTTAAAAGCATTGCAACATGGTAACACGCTTGGTCGAAGAGGGTTGAGCTTAGTCAATATGAACAAGACGCATGATCAACAAAAGTCCCTGAAAAGTCATAGCTGGGGAACCTCCTTTTGTCATATAAATAAATCGAATTGCCTCACGAACATCGAAGTCAACACCGGAGTTTGCTGGCAGGACCATATATCAGCAATTGCCAAATGTGCTTTTGCTAAACTCATTCATCTTTTGAGGGCTAAACAGCACTCCACGTTATTTTATACAGAGCACAGGTGCGACCTGGTCAGGGATATTGTTCTCATGTGTGGGGCTACGCACCCAAACATTTATTACATCTGTTGAAAAGTGTCCCAAAGACAGCATGATCTGCAGCCTTTCGATCAAAGGCGTCAGGCTACTGATCTTCCTTTCACATATATTTGCATGATGCATGCTCTGAAGAACTGAAAGGCTTGGTTCCGGGAGAATCCAGTTCTTTTTCATAAAGATGATGTACATTGTCGCTTCCCCATCTTTTCAATAAGGTAGTATTTCACTATCTTGAAGATGCGAATAAACACCACCGCGTGTGGCCTGGTGGAAAAACACATGCTTCTAACTTTGCACAAATGCGGCTGTCGGTTCGAGTCCGGCGAAGTTAAGGGTGTTATAAATACGATGTGTTTGAAGGAATTATTAATGAATTGATGGATAATGTTGGAAATGAGAAGTCCAGACCCTCCTTCCCTTTTAATTCATCGCCTTCTCCCAAGGGTTGAGAATAGAAATAAGGAGTCAACTAGTATTGAGAAAGAGTATCACTTTCTTCTGGACATTTTTCAAACTATTCATACCTTTAGAGTAGCTTATAAGGTCCTTGAAAGAATGACGACTTTTTGTTGATACGAAAATTATAAATAAAATTTATGGACAATCACTTCGCCCACCTTTATTTTCTTAGTAAGTTCATCATTTCTACTGAGTTAAAATGAAAGGAATATCTTCTTTCAATTGATCAATCTATCTGAACCTTTCCTGAAAATATTTCTCAGATAAACGAACAAATAAAAAACATAAGAACTATGACCCAAATAATCGACGACATGCAAATATTTCTTTGCATATGATGTTTCCTCAATCGCGCACGTTGAATCCGTTCATTGTATAATACCATTCTTTATTTGCTCATGCTCTATAAAATAGAGAACGAAAGTGAATAAAGTTTTTCATTCAGTAAACTATCTGCCGTATATAATAATGAATGGTCTGGAGTGTACTATATCTTTCTTATCGAGCCTCATTTCGTATGCATCTCTCTGTATGTATATATTGGTCCGTTGCTTTCCCTCGGGGTTCCGGGAGGATATATGAGTTTATCCCTCGTAACGGATATTCAGCATAGATGAAGATATTGGCGAACAATTATAACGTTATATCACCTGGAGCTTCAAGCAAATCCGAAGCGAATTGATTCAGTTACACTTTGTACAAATTACCTGTAATTCCTCGCACATTCCGATTAGCCATGTAATAATCTTCTATAGTTTGTCAACATGATATTTAGAGAAATTCCAAGACATCGTTATACGGTATTTTTTGAATGAAAGCATCGTGTATTTCACACCCATTGAAACAATAAAGTTGTTCTTCCGAGCACAAAAGACATGGTGCACAAACCGTTTATTGAAATTCTAAAAAATCAGTGGAATTTATTTCTTTTATCGGGAAGCAGAATCGTGTAGCAATCGAAGTATCAAGTTTCTACTCATGCTTATATATTGAAAATTACTACTTAATCCACATAGTTAGTTTAAAACAGAATTCATATTCCATACTAAAATGGTATTGGTATTGAGATATAATCAGAAATTACGTAAACTATCTACACTAGTCCAAAAAATTATCGCAACATCTTGAAACGTTGAAGCAGATGTTTTTATGATATTTTTTCGTGATTTAAGAGTCAAAATGAGTCCCGACGTTATTCTATTCTCCAGCTTCTAAAGCTGTCGGTCCTGTCTAACAGAGATGTGTTGGACATTAAAGATCCCTTCCCTCGACACGAGAGGGGTTCGGAAAAATTCCCGGGTTAGTGAGGTGACAGAATTTCCCGGCGTGTCATTAGCCGAAAGGCAGAAACAGAGCACGTTAAAGGAAAAACAAACAAACAACTATTCTCCAGCGTAACACCATCAAACTGTATGGTATACTTCGGAATTCACAAGGTTTTATAATACGAGTAGGACATTCAATTGTCGCAGGGTTCCAACTTGAAAACTATTCTTATTATGTAATTTTGCTTTCCGCCAATCAGATGAATTACCCCACTAACTGACAGAGTAGTTCAAATTGCCAAGGAAACACATTATTGGCATAAAACGCTGGATTGGATTTCTTGCTCACTGCTTCCACATAAAAAGTCCAGTCCACTTCAGGATCAAGGTATAACCCTAGTATTTTGACCTAATCAATTCGCTTAAGCTCGTTCTTCTCAAAATAATTGCAGTGCCAACGTAATTAGTTACATTTGGTTCAAAAAATATACATTCAGTTTAACTTACATTCAACATCGAAGCATTTGTCTAGACCCATTCCTTGAATTCGTTTATCTAGAGTGTACACTTCTCCAAGAGCTGCCCAATAGTTTAAGTAGTAACCAACAAAGATGTAACATCAACAAAAATCACTTTAACAAGCACTGAACGTTTTAGGCGTTTATAAATCCCTGTGGAATTCCAAGATCCGTACAGAATTCCTCTGATAGGTTATTTTGTACACTAATTTTCATTCCTCTACAACATTGCAGAAATCGTTCCTTTTGACAGCGGATCTATCATTAACAAAAGCAATATTCTGTAAATATATGGAGTAGAAAGAACAACGATAAATTCATAGGACCATATTTCTCCGAATGAAGGATTGGATTAGTGTAACTAAACCTTTCACAGAGTATCTTACCATTTTTTTAACTGTGCTGATATCAATACGAGAGATGTATAGATTCACGATGATAACGCAACATCATAGTTCCCTATGCAGGTGATAAAATATCTACATATTGATTACCGCAATCGCTGGATAGCTGCAAGTGGACCAGTCAACGGGCCTGCTAGATAACCTGACTTGAATTCAATCGACTTTCTTATGGAATACACTGAAGGAGCGTGTTTATAATAAGGAAACCAATCGAAGAAAACAGCCGAAGAATACTTGAAGAGGCTGATTCGATCAAGCGAATCCAGATATGATCAGAAAATCTACTAGTGATATCATTCGTCCATCAACGAAAGGTTTAGAGATTAGACATGGTTGTTTTGAGATTTTATATAACCGGAAATGATGCATTTGAGTCTTAATGCTCGGCAGAGTTTTTGGGTGTTACTTTCGATTATGACATGTCATTCAATACACACATTAAAAACACGCTAATCAAATGAATATTGTCAAATTTCTTTCAGGTATTTCTTGGGGTGCGGACCTCTTCACGCTATTAACATTCTACAAAAGTTTCATCAGGTCCATCATAGACTACGGCTGTTTCATTCACTATCCGATAAAAAAATGGGCAACAAAAACTCGAGGGACCACAATATCAGGAGATAAGACTCTGCATGGGGTATAGAAATTCTACTTTTAACTGTGTATTACTTGCTGAATCGAAGCTTCTCAGTATAAACGCTCGCATAAATTTTTTGTGTAAAACTGTCAGTAAACTAGATACTCTGGCACAAAAACAGTAAAAAATTCTTTCTCAGTAATAATCAGAAAACATGTAAGAAGTGTAAATATTCTTCACTCTTGTATCAAACACATAATGTGTTATGAAAATCAGGTTTCAAGTCAAAACGGTTGTAACATATTCAACTTCAATTACCGAGTCTTATTCAATTGAGTTATCATTGACACATAGTTTGGAAAGAGTTTTATAGAAGTCAAAATAAATAATTTATTTACACACAAATTTTCAGGTTCGTATCAGAGTCATATCTACACATTGGTAGTGAAGTCAAAAATTCCAGATCAGTTGGCACGGCTTGTATCTGTCTTGAATTAGATATTAGTAGGAATAGAAGTCTTCCTTCGTATACATCAATTTTCACCGCAGAATGTATCGCTATTCTAGATGTTCGTGAAATTTCTACACAGAATAAATCAAGGAGCTTTTTCATTTTCACTGATTCCACTGTGTTGGAAAATCTGCAAAATTTTCGATTCAATTCTAATGTGAATTGCTACATTTTGAAAATTAAAAAAAAGCTCTTTGAGCATGTTGTTTTCAAAACAACAATAGAGTGTGTATGGATTCCATCATACAAGGAAATAAGTGGAAACGAGAAAGTGGATCAACTTGCAAAAAAAGCTAATAAACTACCCAGCAACGACATACAATACCTCATTCCCTATCAAGATCTGAGAGAAAGTTTTAGACATACTGCATATGTAGAAACATCCAATTCAATAATTAACTTGAGAACGGGGAGTAAGGTAAAATTTTATTTCAAATATTTTATTATTGATAAAAATCCATGGTTTCTTAGAAAGAACCTAGAAAGGAGTTTAATTGTCGCGATAAACCGATGCCGTTCGGGACACATTAATTTGAATAAATCATTATTTTCGAAAAATGTCATAGACAGTCCCATGTGTAATTGTGGACACGAGTTTCAAACTTTGAATCATATAGTGTTCCAATGTTCACTTCACGAGAATGAAAGGAACAATGTTATCAGAAAATTGTTAGACATAGGGCTGTATCTACCTTTAGACATTAAGTGTTTATTGTTTGAACCTAATATCGTAGGCATGAGAATTGTCTTTAATTTCTCAGAGAAGTGTAATATACACTTGTGAATACCTATATTTTAAAAATTGTCACTTTTACCATAGGATAAAATGTAATTTATTGCTGTATTTATTGCACTTAATAACCCTTGAAGGGTTCTACAGCTCTGAAAAAAAACCCTAGTATTAAATGTACTGGTGGGCAGATTTTAACGTTTTACCACTGCATCTATGTAAAATATTGTGATTAGAGTTAAATTACACCGTACTCATCACGGCTGCAAACAGATTCAAGGTAGCTATTCTCCTTTCCGAGTTATTTGGAAATTTTGAAAATCTTTGAAACTAGTCAAGTGCCTATAACTCGATTTTCATTGAAATTATAAAACTTCACGCACATTTTTACACACCCAACTACGTGCGGAATATTGTTTCTGTCCAACGGTTTTCATGTTATAGTACAAACTCGTGTTTTTCTAAAAGTGAAACGGAAATTTTGATTTTGTTGAATAGAGATTTTTTTCTTTATCAAAAATAATCACAAGTGCAATCAATTGTTTCATTCAAAACGTGTTTTCCTGTTTCATCGTTTTCAATAACGAAGCACCATGCCGTTTGAGACTTTTGAAAATTTGATATGATTGAATGTGCATTCTCAAGAAAAATAGATATAAAACATATAAAATGAGAATATCCTAGTTTCTGTAGCCAGAAGTTTCGCAACGTTGACTCGATTTTTGCAATTAAGTTCTGCGAAAATCTGGAGAAAATCCGAGGTTCGAGAAAGACTGATATTTACAATTATGGAATATTCAAAGGTCAGAAAGAACATTAGTGGTGATATAAACCAACATCGTCATGTTAATATTCAACATGAAGACCGATATGAGTTGAAAATTTCGTACGGCATGGACGCTTCTCCATTTCAAACGATATTATATTCACACTATAGTTGTAACATTAAATAGTTTATCTGAATTGTCAATAAAAGAATTGATTTTCGAACTGTCGTAATGAGAACACAAAACATTCTCACGATATTTCTATCATTCCATGTGAATTCTGTGAACGGTTATTAGTTAAAATTAGGAAAAAGTAATACAACTTTTTCTACGCGGTTTTTTAGTAAAATATGTCTTGAATGAAAAGAATTCAGTGCACATGAGATAATTGTTTGAAGAGTAAAAAAACCATATTCAACAAATTCCAAGTTGCTTATGGTTCCTATATAAAAAAATTCAAATCTGCATTTGAATTCAGAAATCGTTTGAAGAAAATTTTCGTACGTAGTTCGATTCTACATGAAAAAGGTACCTGCAGTTTTACAAAACTTCGATAAAAATCGGATTATAGGTACTTGTTCAATAGGATTCACTTAACAGGGTGTTTGAACGACAAATTTTAACAGTACTCTAATTTTTAACGTGTAAATAGATAATTGATCCTATCATATGTTTTAAGTTTTTCATTTTTGTTTCTGCATGAAACAAACAGAAAGATTAGCGTATTTCCATCAAGCAATCGATATACATGGTTTTCGACCTCGAATTTCAGATGGGGTCCACAAATAAATGGTACCACCATGACCGCGGAAATTCGATAAAGAAAATTAGCAACTCATAAAAATGAAACATATCTTCCACCTGCCTCCCGTGTACGCAAGTAGTGGGTACTATCGCGAAGAGCAGTACCCCACCACCTGGTTCTTCTTAGGCCGTCGTCGAAGCAGGAAAAGAGGCAGTTCGTCGCTCGCCAAAGCATTTCTGTTGTGGTTGTGATCGCGAAAGCAACGTCAAGGCCAAGGACATAGAATAGGAGTTACCCAAGTGTCAGTGTCACCTCTTATTCTTCGTACGGTCTTGATCTCCGTATCCGAATAACAATTTTCGCGCCAAGTTTTTCATCACGTCAAGCGTGCGGCCGAACAGAGTTAATCTCGACGGAATCATAGAGGTAGGTGTGCATTGAATCTTCCGGCAGTTTTCCCGCCGGTTCCGGTCATACCGAAATGAAAGAATAATTCCGTTCGCGCCGGGGCGTACGATTATGTAAAAGTTACCAATAAATTTCTCCTGCGCTCGTTGCGTTCGACCTTGTCCCTCCGGTTCATGATTCTCGAACGCGCGAGCAGGTGAAAGAAGCGTGAATTATAATGATTTCGAAGAGATATCGTAATTTTTCGGTTTAATTTTTTCCCATTCAATTGCGGTTTGTAGATGAACGTTGAAACCTAAACCACAAATTTGAAAATATTTAAAGCTACTGAATGGATCTATATTGAAGATATTGACTTTCTTTCTCAGAAAATTCTTCGAATACAGAGTAAAATAATCCTGATGATCAGCATTAATTAAATGTTGAATTGTCAATAATCAAAATATGTTGAAATATGTGATGGAGCAGAAATTTTTCACGTATTTTCGAAAAGACCCCACTTTTGTTGACTCAGAAATATCTTTAAAATTATTCAAAATGATATACAAAATAATTTTCTCTTTTTCCTACAGAAATTGATAGATAATTGAATAATACAGCAAATTAGAGGATAGAGAAAAGAGCTTATTGGAAACAAAATATGGCTGAAAGTCATGAAAATATTAAAATCCTGAATTCTAGACTAAAACTGTAGGGAAGATAGCAATAATTTTTTTATGAATCCCTAGAACAATTCACAATTACGCAGTACATAATGCCAGTACTTCAATCACAATCAGTAGTCGATTTTGCCCTCTTACTGAAGGAAATATTTATATACTGGATGAAAATAGTTTGCGACTTCTAGGTTTTGCTAAAAATCAATTTCTCGATTGATAGAAGAATCATTAATATTTATTCATTTTTGGGATATCATATTCCATGAAAATCGAAAGTTTTTCCGTGAAAATATTTATGATATTTCAATTTTGTCTTGAAAATTTACATCATTGACAATAGAAAATTTATCTTGTATCGAATTGCCGAAATTACAAATAATATCAATCTAAAATTGATACAATATTCGATATAATAATTGCTGAGCTTTTGAATTTGCTATATTCTCAAAGTTTCGAAAAATGAACTTCATTGGCATTTCTTTCAACATTTTTGATATCTGATTTCACAGAATGAGTACTAGAAACGTTTCAGTTACTCCATATTTTACCACGTGATTTTTCGAAAAAAATATATAGTGTTGGTTATTGGTATTAACAGCTTTTTATCATCATTATCAGAAAAGTTGTTGGAACGAGCAATATTTCTGTTGGCGAAGAATGAAACCAACTATTTTCAAATTGATGAGTTTTCACGATTATTTCAGAGGGAGCGTAATGCTAATTTTATTTTAAATTCGGGTAAAAAAATTATGAAAATATGTAACACCTATACGTGAATACTTGAATATGAATATATCGCAAAAGCCTTTTTAGGAGTATTGAATTTTTCATATATTCTCCGTGGATTTTTAAGTCCTCTAAATGTTCTAGTTGTATTCAAAAACCCGATGTGGAGTCATTCCATTAAATGAAATGGAAATGTCTCAGAAAATTTACCGCTGAAACAATTGTGAATGGTTCATCCAAAATTTCTTTTAATTAAACTCATAAATCCTAAACAGTAATCAAAAATTAATTGAAAGTAATAGAACTCTAATAAGAAGACAAAACATAATCAAATTTATTGTAAATATTATTATTATATATTATATTATATCTCATAAAAATCGAAAGTTATCTTATGTTAAAATATATATTATAGTTCAAACTACTTTGCGTTGAAAATTTACGCAATTGACAAAAGAGAATTTGACCTGTGTCAAATTGCCAGAAATGGTTGAATATTATTAATCTAAAGCTGTATATTATTCGATATAATAATTGATGAACTCCAAGTTTGCTTCGTTCTCGAAGTGTCGAAAATGTTAACTTCATGAGCGTTCCTTTCAACATTTTAGCTATAAGTAATTACAAATTATGAGTACTAGAAACGTCTCATTCACTTTATATTATACCACGTGATTCGTCGAAAATTTTATTAAGTTTTTGTTAGTAGCATTGAGTGCTAGGAATTTTCACCATCATTACAAGGAAAGTTGTTTGGACAAGCCATATTTTGTTGCAAATATTAAATTGGGAAAATAGAATTACGAAAATGTGAAACACCTATACGTGAATACTTTGAAATGAGCATATCGTAGAGGTCTCCGCCATTCCAGATAATTATTAAATTTCTTCAATATTTTCCGCGAAGTTGTAAGTTCTCTGAATATTCTAGTTGAATTCGAAAACCCGATGTATATTAATTTCATCAAATGAAAAGAGAATTTATTTAGGGCAAGCCATATTTTTATAGTAATAAATTTACTAACTATTGAACATACTGCAAAATTTTTTATTGAAAGCGATGTCTTTTACTTATTTTCAAGTATTCGTTTTGAGAAATAAATGAGTATATTTAAAATAAATTCTTAACTTGAAACCTATATTCAACATGAAATACGCTTACTAGATAGGTGTGTAATAGTACATATTTTAGCGATTGAATATTAAGGAAATATGTCTCAGGTCCCTATTAGCTGATGCTGGGCTCAGAGATTTCAATACACAGTAACTCTTCTGCTAAAAAAATTGTATTTGAGTCAATATGGCTAATATCATATATTTATTAGTACTGTCCTTCAGCTTACTTTTTCGAGAATTCTATGAATTCCATTATTCCAAATATAAAATTTAGTGATTGATAAATGTGTTTTCTCCATCTTTCATATCGCATCACACACACATGACACACGGCTATCAAAATTCATAGTACATCGTTCGACCATGTCTAACAAAATAAAATGCCATCGTTCCAAAGTATGATTCCCAGATTATTAAATTTTCATTTACCTTAAGATAATTTCGAAAGAGAACTTTAAGTAGAACTATTATATCCATATAATATAACCAAATTATCAAACGAAAAACAACAAAAACCGAAGAAAATCTCACATATAGCAAACCTCATATGAATGGAAAGTGTTAGTTCAAATTTAAAATGCTTATAGCTGAAATTCAAATTGAACTTTTTTTGGGAACTAATAATAATTTATTTATATACCTTGAACATAATGAAAATAAAATTGATGAAACAAGAAGGTCTGGAGTATATCGCTCACTTGCGATAGTGGTAGTGAGATGCACAGTAATAGTATGTCACAACTTGAGGGATTAAGTCTACGTACAATTTCAAGAAAATAAGTTTTTATAAACATAAGTCCGCAAAAGCCTCGTTACGGAGCTACAGGGTGATGAAATTTCCGGAAAAAATTGATTTTTTCTTCAAAACTCCTGCAGATATTCAGTCCAAATTTGGATTGCAAGCTATTTTTTTAGAGTCCCCATCACTACACGTCCTAGATTTCAACTGAAATTCACAAGATTTAAAATTTTAAATTTACAGTACGCCACTGATCAGCGTACAATCAATTTTCGTCGTCTTCGTTCAATTCAAAAACTTTTTGACGCTTGTAATTTTTTCGTATCTCCAACCGTTTTCGAGTGAAAATTATTGAATTTGAATTATTTGTATTGTATGTTATTCGCTAAATAAAAAAAAATAATAGAAATACTCGATAGGTTTGCCCAAAATTTGCTTTTATTTCGATGACTCGTCTTCTGAGTCCCAACTTATACTTGCTGGAAGAGTCCTCCACCTGCAAGAATACAGGCCTCTGTCCCTCTTCGCATATTATCACGCACTTTTGAAATATTCCTGGGGTATTTTTTTATCATGTCAAAATAGGTTATTATTCAATTTCTCAATTCTTACACAGTGTTCACTGGAGTGGTATAAACTAAACTTTTGAGATATCCCCATCAGAAAAAGTCTAAAATATTTAAGTCTGGTAACCTAGGAGGCCAAGATTTTGGCCCACCCCGACTTATCCATCGGTTGTTGAATGTATTATTCAAGAATTCCCTAGCTTCTCCACTGAAATGTGTTGATACCCCGTCATGCAAGAACCACATTATGTTTCTCATCAAAAGTGGCACATCCTCGAGTAATAAAGGTAACTTCTCCTCAAGAAATTGCCGATAAGCAGGACCTTTTAGTCTGTTAGGCAAAAAAATGTACCAATCAAATAATCTCCAATTATTCCGACCCAGACATTTAGTGAGAATTGTTCTTGATGATGAGATTCTTTAATAAAATGGGGGGTTTCGCTCATCCCAATAATGATTATTGTGAAAATTTGTGATAGCAGTTCTCGAAAAGTTACCCTCGCCTGTGAACCTTATTTTACTATCAAATCGAGCATTTTCCCTATTTTCATCTAAAAACCATCGGCAGAAATTCAGTCTTGAAGGAAAATCTCGAGGAAGTAGAATTTGGACGCGTTGAATATGAAACGGGTACAATAAAAAGTCGTGGAGAATCCTCCAAACTAAAACATGTGAAATATTCAACTGATTTCCAATTTTTCCTGTATTCACATGAGGATTCAAATCAATACATTTCGAAACTGCTTCCTCAATATCTGGATATCTCATAGTTTGAGTTGCACCTTTTAAATGATTATTTTCAGTTTCCCTCAACCTTCTGTGGATATTTGAAAATGTTGGCCTGTCTGGTGTTACTCGATTTGGAAAGCGCACCTGATATAATCGACTAGCTTCTATTGTATTTCCGTCAGCCAGACCGGATGTACATGTAATGGATATCAGCCAATTCGGCGTTAGTAAAATTAGCCATTTTTACTTACAGCAATAACTTCAAAAGTCTTGAAACTGATCGCCAATTCAATGAACTAATCGAACAGATACTGGTTCAACTTTAGCAACTGTCGAAATAAATAAATAAATGAAAAAAATCAAAGCCTTCTAGTCATTTTTTAATTAGAAGTGCTTTCAATTCAACCAATGCATACAATCGTTTAATAATTTTTCGCTCGAGAACGGTTACACATACGAAAAAATTACAAGTGTCAAAAAGTTTCTAAATCGAACGAAGATGACGAAATTGATTCTACGCTGATCAGTTGCGTACTGCAAAAAGTTTGAAAGGGCAAAAGAAGGCATAGCTCCGTAAAAGTGAACACCTTGTAGATTCTAGTTAAAATATAGGACGTATAATGACGAGGGCGATAAAAAACAGCTTGCATTCCAAATTTGGGCTGAATATCCCAAAAACTGCAGGAGTTTTGAAGAAAAAACCAATTTTTTCCGAAAATTTCAACACCCTGTAGATCCGTAACGAAGCTTTTGAGGACCTATATGTATATGAACTTTTTTTCTTAAAATTGCATGTAGATTTACCCCTTCATGTTGCGACATACTTTTATGTAACATGATTTCAATATAAGAATCAATGAGAATTATGTGGGAACCTAAAAATCTACCGTGAATTTTATGAGTCCTATTCGAACTTGGCAGGTTTTTATTAGGATACTAATGATATAAAAGTGAAAGTTTATTTGTTCCTTTTTATTAACATATAAGAATGTGTAATATTCAGTTCAGATATTATTGGTAAAGCCTCTTCACTTCAGAAATCGCAAATTCCCGATAATTCCTAGTTTTTTGTTCCATATGATTCTTAAATTAAATCCATTATTAAAGCTGTACTCATTCAGGTATGAAACTCCGTAAGATATTCACATATAACTCGCCGCTTCCCCGACTCTAGTTTTTGCTTGTCTCGTCATATCTTATGCTCTTCGATTTCTATAAATGACCTCAGGAGTTATAATTAGAGAATTCTGTATAACGAGCAAAGGAAATATATGTCATAATTCCAATGGGCCAATTAATGAAACACGATTGTGATTCCTGAACCTTATTTTTCATTTCGATTTTTACAATTATCTTCCATTTCATATTTTATGTCAGCTACTAGTTCTCCACGATCAGATCCAATATCTAACCGGTTATTTTTTATTCAGAATTCACTTGCTGCAGGAGTTTATAAATCAGTGCTTACTTTATGTTTCTAATTTATCCGATGTGGTATATAATTGGAGGATCTTTTATTTGGCGTCTGCTACTTGTTATTCGATGCCAGGTTCTATTCAGCTCATATTCAGCTTTATTAGAGTCTTATTAATGACTTTTAAACATGATATTGTTGAGGTGGATAATTTATCGAGGTTTTATACATTACAGTGTGTTTTGTTACCCGAGAAACTGGTGAAAATAATGAATTGACGGATCGTTAACTCTAATTGCAGAATACTTAATTTTCGTCACTTATTTGATATGTGGTTTGATTATTAAATCAGGACCTAATTCACACTTTGTCTGTATATTTTCTATATTGATTTCTAAATGTAAAAAAACATTATACTTGTCTAATTAAATGAATGAACTCCCGACTACAAAGTGTCCCTATGCGAAATAGATACCAAGTAAACTGTAGATAATAACACATGCTGGTAGTCAGATTTTGAATTATTCTGAGCGAACGTCATTTATTAAAATAATACCAATTGTGATGATATTTCGAATAATAATACTATGTTGAACCTGATGGTATCCATGTAATTGGATTTCAACGTTTATTTGGGACGAAGATAGGCATTTCATCTGAAAATAATGAACCGTTTCTGTATATTTTGAAGTGATTATAGTTTAGTATTATTTAGATTCTCTATACCCACATTAAGATGAAGTCAAATTTAAATTGGTTTATATTGATCATTAGTTTCGGTGTTTTAGGTTGTTTAGCCGTTATTCAGAGCCACAAATTCCCTAACAATCCCAGAAATAATTTCAAAACGCAAACTCTATTCACATAAACGTATACATTCATCGAAAGAAATACATTGCAAACAATATTATATGCCATATTGATTGAGGTGGTTTCATTAAGTAGGACAATATTGTACTGGCATAGATATCAATAATCCAATATGAATAAAATGTCTAAAAATGAACTGTCTTCCGTGTTCTATTCGTAAAAATTTATTGCATTCACCGTTTCCTATAACACACTAAATTCGCTATTGCCAACTATGTTTCAAAATAACAGCAACAGCTTCAACAATTCTGAAGCGAATCAATGATATTGATGACATATTAATTTGTGAAAATCCATTTCAAAATATGAAAGATAAAAATACTTTTGTCAGTTTTCCACGTTTTTTCGTTATTTCTCGACCGGATTCAAAAGCTGAATACTAACCAAGTTACAAAGATGATTACAAGATATATTTTCTCCTTAAATGTTAAATAATGAATATTGGGAATTTTCGATTTCAAGTTGGCTATTGGGAGCAGAATAATGTGGTGTTTTACCGAGTTTCTAATTTACAAACATTCCAACAGATTCATTCTTCTTCCTTTATTGCATTTTTGGAGGAATTTGAAATTGTCTAAAACTATTGCGAATATGCTCTAATATGGGGGATTTTTTGTCTGATGTTGATACATGTTCTTTGAACCTGCATTCGAAATATCTACCTGTTTGACCTACATAAGCTTCGCTATATTCGATTGTGTAAATACCAGATTGTTTGAGTTTATCTGCTTATGTTTTGCATTGTTATTTTGCATATATATATATATATATATATATATATATATATATATATATATATATATATATATATATATATATATATATATATATATATATATATATATATATATATATATATATATATATATATATATATATATATATATATATATATATATATATATATATATATATATATATATATATATATATATATATATATATATATATATATATATATATATAGGGTTTTACCCCGACGAGTTGTCCATATATCTGTTCATGAAATCAAACTGATTTCATGAAAAATATAAATCCACCACCCGGTAATTAATACCATTGCCAGGCAATGATTATAATCAAAACATATCCTGGAGTAATTATATATTAGGATAACGTTAAACGTTATGAGAATATATCAATCTACTAGAGTATATACAAACTATAGCATCATCAGACAATGACATCAATGTACCAACGAGTAGTGTCAGAGGCTTTCTCCCCGGAAAAATCCAGTGTACGAACCTTAGTCAAGTAACGCTGAAGTTACTCATTCATAGTTTTCTTTGTGTGAAGTGATGAACGATCGAATAGAATACTGCTTTGAATATAAATATGATAAAATTATCAGCTAATTATACTACATTTATATATACAAATAAATAAAATATGAAATGAGATTCTGAGAAGTATAAACTAAAGAGAAAACCTATGGCTCTATCCATTATTTTTTCGGAAAGAAACATACGAAGAATATCACAAGATTTGATGACTGTTATCTTCGGTAACTGTTCAAATAAATTTTTCGTTAGACCAAAAAATGTCAATATTTTTGTGAAGATCGTGACCTCGAGCAAAATTCAAATACTTTATTCCCTTTGATAGTACTATAGTACACAATGATTTTCTGTGACGAGAAAAACTTGTATTTAATATTGGAAAATAAATCATAACAGAATATTTGAGTCCGAATATTATGTTTGTCAAATTTGAAGTTTTAATCTCGAAGGCTTAACTTAGATGCAATTAGACGAGCGTTATCAAGGGAAGCTCTAAAGTAATCAAATATCTGTCAACTTGATTCTGTGATCTGATTAAAACATTGCAAACTTAGTGGTTTTTCAGCAGTTACTTTGAATAATTTAGAGTAACAAAAATCTTAAAAACTTACCATTGCTCAAGATCTGTTAAATATAAATCTCTCGCATTGTCTGTGGCTTTTAAAAACGCAAATTTTGCGGAAAAATAGGATAATATGTACAACACATAATGTCTATCAGCCAGTTCATGATAAGGATATCTGCTTATGATAAGAAATTATCATATTTTATGAGATGAAGATTTTCGAATTCATCTCCTCGAAATGAATTGAAACCGACCAGAATCCAGACAAATATACCAATACATGTCAATGACAAGGAATGACTGTAGCATACTTAATTTTACCGATTTCTCTTGAAATTTCATCTGTGGGCGCTTCATCAAAATAAAAATTGGAAACCGTATTATTACAATATATTAAAGTGAAAAAAATATCGATATCAAATTTGAAGTTATAATCTGGTAGGCTGATGTTGTTATAACGAGAATTGCATTACTTTACATTGAAAGGGGTCGCTTGGTTTTGCAAGCCTTTCCGAACTGCGACCAAGTTGGTCTTTTGTTCATGACCCTTCTTCATTCATTTCCCTGTAGATCTAGTTCCCTTACAAAATTAAGAATCTCCCTGGGAGCTTTCGCTTTTATTTGGAGCGGCTCTAGCTTGTCGCTATCGAAGTGTATATGTCTTTGACGGGCAATTGCGATGCAACTGCAAAGAATATGTTCGGCTATAATGAGAATCTTGAAAATAAGGAAACATAGGTCATTTCAATTCTGTGATTCAATTTGAAAATCGCGAAATTCTTGTTTCTTCAATTAGATCTAAATCCTTTTCCTATACTCAATCTTTTCAATTCATAAATCAAGCAACTGTGATGAGTTTTCCAACATACCTCTTGTACCTATTGTAATATTGAGTGGGAAATAAGTCTAATATATAAGGAATAACTCTGTTCCTTAGTTTGTATCTATTTGATGAAGCCACAGTGTGGTGAAACCGGTCATAGTTTTGTTAATATAGTGAAAATCTATATACATAAGTTTTATTTCATTGAAAATATGTATATCGATTTTCATCAAGTAACGACCTCCTCAATCAAATTATGAGAATAATATCCCCACATCAAACTTGTGTTGGTTATTGAACAATACCAGTACGACCAACGACTTTATTTTATTCATTCCATTACGTGTATGAATTCACTTTTTTTCGAATAATCGGAAACCACTGAATTGTTTGGTTCCAGTTCGATCGAGATAATCGTCCTCTTCACTTTCATCAACGTAATTTTAGATTGAAATATAGCATCGGGTATCACAGACGGGCAAAATGGTTAAATTTCCATTTCGTTAGGATCAATGCCACGAGGTTATTGGACTTGAACTCAACCACGAAGTAAATGAGAGTGTGTTGCAATCCACATAATTAAATATTATAAAATATTCTTCAAAACTAGTTAATAAGTCTGACGTTTAATGTTTGGAATAAAAATAGAACTATTTCCTCTAGTTTCGTAATAGATTGAATCGGGAGATTCGTCGTTGATTACAGAGTGATAGTGTGTGAATTGAATCTTTTTATTTAGGTGAATAATTAGTTATTAAATAGGGAATTTCTTGAAGTCTTTATATATCGCAACGAGATCGTAACTGCAACGTTCATTAAGGAGATGTATGAAATAATGTGAAGATTATCAAATAACATGCTAAGACATCCTCTGATTTCAAACCATTTCATTGGTAACTCTTCACCGATTTAATATATAATTTAAACAAATGAAACCTTTTTCTCTGCATAATTATTACACAATTACAGGTATTCATGTTCCGCAATAAAAAATCTAGATACTAAAAATATTGTGATTGTTTGAAATTCCCGAAATGAGAAAAGTCACAATTTCCTATTAAAAGAAAGAAAATTGATACATGATTAACAGAATATGGGACATGTGCATATACAGGGTCATTCAGGTATGATGCCATTAACTTCTGTCGGTGATTCTTCATCAGAAAATATACAGAATATTATAAACATGTCTGCAAATGGTTCCTGCTAGAAGTTGTTGAAATTTTCATTATTGCCGATCTCACTCATAAGTTTTATTAAATGATTGTGGAAGAAACAGAGTGATATTTTAGTAACCGATCGCTTTGATTCCCTCAGATTCATAGTGCAGTGCGCAACTGGTAAATTTCAGAGACTATTGGTATTGCTATTCAAATTCAATTATTTTCCTAAATTGCATCCCTCCTCAAGAAGAATAATAATTCACATGACAATGCATACTTTTTTGCATCCGTTCAAATGAAGCTTAAAACTTCCAAATGTGTGAACTTCCATTCAGATGAAGAAAATATCCTTCATCGTGTAAACGAAGATTTTTAGACGTATGTTTTTTTTTGAGGGAATTTCTGATATTTCTCGATGATAGTATGGAAATTAAAGTCAATAAACCAAAATACTGGGTGTCTGCGCTGAAGTATATACGGTTTATTGATTTATCCCTAGTTATCGGATTAGGTGAAATCGATATTGGCCTACAATTTGCTAATGAAAACTTTGCTATTTCATTTCGGCGACATGAATCATGTAAACAAAATTTGAAAACAGGGAAACATAACATAAATGTATATATGGAAATTATTTTGATATAAAATTTTAATGATTGATGTAAGTGCTCTCGCGAAATCTGCAACAGAAGCACGTTCAAACGCATACGGATTGTCATAGAAATAAGTGACAAAATTTGATTGTGATTTTCTGAATTATTTTCTTAAAATGCGAATATTTTCCCTCAAATGTTCTGTATACTCGACTTGATGAATAAATTCATTATATCTTCCTTTGTTATTATACATTTTATTTACCAAAAAACTATACACAAACAAAATTAGTCCTATTGATATTTTTAAATAATTTCCAAAGATAAAAATGAGGCTCGAATTTATAGCACCTAATATAGATTATTGTGAAACATAAAAACCGACAATTAAATTAAAATTCAGTCATTGTGTTGCAATGGTCCACGGTCTAATGATTATTTTATTTTCCAAAGGAACTTCAGGTTTATGATAAAATCAGGAATGAAATGAAAACGAGCCATTTCAAGTATATGAAAACTTTAAACCAATCAATACTACCTTACAATATAAATCTAATAAAGTAAAATTATTCGACAATTTAGCCTCATTGAATAGATAAAAGATTTTTGAGCACCCTATATATAAAATAGCATCGGAAAGTACGTCATAATATCAATGTTTTTGTGTTGTTTTTGGGAAAAATTATTCTCAAGAAATGGCATTTCTTAAAATAAGAACACAAATTTTTTTCATTCTTTTCGTAAAGAATTTATTTTCTCGTAGATCTGCGGTGAATAGCTCTGAGATACAAAGTGTTCCATCCAAGAATAATTAATTTGATATTTTCAATGACAGATTCAAAATTTTGCAGTGCATGTTCACTTGAACTGTCTTCACGAAAATACTCTTTCTTCCACTCAATTTGGCGTAAAAGAGATAACCTAACCCTCTGCAAACCTAAAATAAAATTAGCCGGGAACAAAAGTTCCCTGATTTCAATTTTATTGATTTTAAATCCAGCCTATTTTTTCACCATTTGCTAACTTTTCATCGTGTGAATATTTTGAATTTGAGGAAGCCTCATTGAACCGGAAAAGAACGCATCGAGATGTGATATAGTCAATCTCGTAGCCAGAAGAAGGCAGCGTTTGGTTAAAAACAAATACCTGAATTGGCCTCGAATAAATCAATCCACAGTTAGTGGAAAGAAGATTCTGTTGAAGATCTTTCCCTGTAAGGACATCCCAAAGTTCCTGGTGATCACTGTTTACATCAAACAATTAACTTGGATCCTCGAAATGAGCAAAGAAGAATAGTTTTCATGAAAATAGAATCTAGCCCTTCGTAATTGTTTATTCTGATGAAGCAACGTTCATCTTCAAGGAAGGTCAAGCCAGAATTTGAAGTTTTTTGCCGAGAGGAATCCTCATTGGATACGCAAACACCATTCACGGCATCTACAAAGAATTTGTTCACCTGCAGGTAGTAGAGTATTAAACAAAAGAAATGTATCCCTATTTTTTGAGGGACGATCTCATTCCCCATAGAATGTGCTCAGCCCTAATGATACCGATCCTGAGAACCTCAAGAATCTCTATGGTTTCACCAAGATGGGGTTTCTCTGGACTATGCTTTGCCGATAAGCAACTTTTTAACAGAGGTTTTCAGGAATTGTGCGATTGGCTGAAGAATACCCATCGAAAGGCCTGCACGCTTTCCAGATTTGAATCTCTGCGATAACTTCTTATAGAGATACTTGTAAAGTAAGGAGTACAACTCTTAAATACACAATATTGACAATTTGAGGCTAAGAATAGGACACGAAGTTAATCTGATGGCTCAGAGAATATCAGTTATCAACAAATTGGATGATAGAATGGCGATTCGTCAAATTGTTGGAGATGACCAACATATAATGTGGAATATTATTGAACATTCAATTGCATATATTGTTTCAGTTTGGTTTCAGCTCGAAGTTCTACGAAAAATTTGTTAAATGGTTTCAGAATCAATCAAAATCACATAATTTCTCAATATTTCCCGAAAATTATATTTGAACTGAATATTTTTTTGAATACACTGTAGAATGATTCGGATGAAAATGTTATTTTCTTGTCCATTCACAATACCTTTCAAGGGACGTGTTATACTACCATTGTTGCCTATCAGAATTTCATCTTAAGGGTGCAAATAATGAAGGGATTATTTTTCTCATACCCAATTGGTAAGAAAAATGTTTTTATTTAAACAAATGTGCAATGCTATATGGTTTGCGAATCTTGATATTGATTAATATCTTGGAACATTTTCATTTCTTATCAATGATAATTAAACATAGCTGAGTACTTTCTAATAACTTTTTGCCTACAGTGTAATGTACGAATGAAATTATAAAATAGTGCAATGATTAATTAATTCTAATTAATTATCAGTTTGATGTTCATTACGTACGTAACATGTTAGATAAACACGTGAAACAAAGCGTGAAGCATAAAGAACACCAAGAAAATGACCACTGTTTTCAGTATAATGAAATATTTTATTAATTTACTTCATATACTGCAAGTCACGAATGTTAACTCTGAAGAGATGCCCGATATCACAGCAGAAGAATAAGATCTGCACTGAACCAGCTCAAAAATAAGAGATCCCCTGGGGTAGACCAATCATTACAAACGAAATGCTGAAATTTGGAGGTGACGTCTTGATTCAAGCAATGGATTCTCCTATCACATCTCTACAAACTGCTAACGAAGATAATAACTATCCGACTCACATATAAACTCAACTTTTAATCAACCCGTTGAGCAGGCAGGATTCAGAAAAGGTTTCAGCACCATCAACCACTTACAATCCATTCGAAATCTGATAGAGAAATGTTGTGAATACAATATTAACCTACATCTGGCTTTTGTAGACTTCAGAAAAGCCTTCGACCTTATCGAACGTTGGGCAGTAACTAAAGGATTGAACGATGCAAGGATAGAGTCCAGACACACCACCCTCTTGAGGTGAAAATGAGGGTCGACGAAGAGACGCAGACGATAGACATTGCAGTTCAGAGGGGTGTAAGACAAGGGGATACAACATCTCCAAAACTCTTTACTCTTGCTCTAGAAAACATCTTCAAAAAAATTCGAATGGGGCGAAAAAGGTATCAATGTAGATGGAAAACACCTGAATCATCTCCGGTTCGCCGATGATGTGGTCTTGATCAGTTCAAACTTTAGCAAAACAAAACTCTTAATCAACACCAAAAATCCGATGAGAATAGATAATCAGCTGATAGAAAAAGTTGAAGATTACATTATCTCGGTCATTTTATAAAACTAGGAAAACAAAACCAGGTGGCTGAAGTGAAAAGAACAACCCGACTTGGATGGACAGCGTTTGGAAAAATGAGTAACATTTTGAGGAACAGAGATGTTCCCATCTCCTTACGCAGGAAGGTGTTCGACTCCTGCGTTCTTCCCATCGTGACCTATGGCCTCAAGACTGTGACACTAATTGAAAAGAGCGCAGTAATGAAAGTTGCCCTAAGACATATGGAAAGGAGCATGCTGGTAATGACTTTGAGTGACAGAATCCAGAACGTAGAGATAAGGAGAAGAAGCTGTGTTACAGATATAATGGAAAGAATATTGAAATGGAGTTGGGCAGGACACGTATCCAGGAAAACAGAAGATGAATGGCCAAGTAGACTAGTGCACTGGAGACCTAGAACAAACAAAAGGGGCATTGGAAGACCACAAAAACGATGGGTAGATGACCTCAGACAATACGCAGGCTCCAACTGGTATCACCGCGCACAGGAGAAGGAAGAATGTAAACGGTTGGGAGAGACTTACATTCAGCAGTGGACGACTAGGAGCTGATATGATGATGATACTGCAAGCTAAGGTATATACTTCTATCGAATAAGAAATGGCCTTTTCTCTACTAACTCTACATGGCGTTATCAAATATCGTTTAGTAATGGAATCGAGTGATTTTATGGTTACTTTCATTCATGAAGTTTCTAATGAACTAAAATCCGCTAAACGGATCTACAGGCTGTTGAAATTCGATTTTATTATTTTTTTCATAGCTTCTGGAGATTTCTCGGATTTTGGAATAAAATCACACAAATGATATCAATAAAACCGAAAATTGTTTCCTTTTCTTTTCATAAGTTATCACAACTAAGGGCAGAAAATATAAAAGCGGGCATCTTTAACGGGCCACAGATGAGATCATTATAAAAGATACATGTTTCACGGAAACTATAACAAAGGTTGAGAAAAATGCAAAGAATGAGTTGGTTAGGCTTGTTCAGAATTTTTTGATAGATAAAAAAGTCTGACTATTCTCAACTTGTTTAGCAGCTATTGAGTCACTTTCAAATGCTTGGATTTTCACAACCACCTGACCTATTTTCCTGCTAACATTGGGAATCTAAGTGGAAAACAGGGCGAGCGATTACATTAGTACTATGGAGGAACGCTATCAAGGCTACTGAAACGCACATGTGATGGTTAACTGTTGGAGCATTTAGAACAGTACTTATTACAACATTTGCAAGAAAAGTTTACGAAAGAAAAGTTCTTTTCAATTTAAGAATTCAATGAAATGAGATTAATTTTAACGAGGTTTTGAAATGGGCTATATCACATATTTTCTAAACTAGAGCTGATACAGAAATTTCAATCACAGATTTGAAATAGTCATTAAAAATTATTCTAATATCATGTGCCAAAACTCAATAGTCATAATTGCTGTTGTGCGGTGATATTGATTTTGTGATATTTACAAGGAAGAGACCCCACTCTTTATGTTAGAATCGTTAATATCGAACTAAAAATGAAATTGAAAATTCAATACATAAGAACTAACAGGTAAATGAAAGTTCCTCAGAATGCCATTCAAATCGAATAATATATTTCAAATATATACGGACATGTATTCACACATAATACGCCTTGATATATTTAGAAGCCAGATAGTCCAGAATTACGGGTCTGCTTACAAAGCCTACTCGTATTCTATCATAATCATAACTAGTTTCAAAAACGACCAGTACCGCGGAAAGTGTCGCCGTAAACACGTTGGCATAACTGTAGATATACAACTAGCCATTTTGGTATTAACTGTAAATTTAGTCGCATTTTTGCTGAGAATAGTTGACGTTTTAGGTTGGATTTATGTTAACGAGAAGGTCTTAAGCGCGATCTACAGGTTGTCGGGAAGATGAAATCTCCGATCCCTGAATATATTTAAATTCATTTGACGGTTTGCGACCATTACGAGTCCGAAATTTCGTACGGATCATTCGCGTGTGAAATAGAAATGATCTAAATGGGAGTTGACATGTAGTTTGCCGGCAATGATCGTATACACAAATGTATCGATTTTCAAATAGAAAACTGATACCATCAATTAATTAATTCATGAAATATATAATTTGTAAACTACAAATTCACTCAAGAAGAACCAGAGATTTTTTAACGAAGAAGAAATGAGAATGTTCACAATTTTCGTATTTTTAGAGTTCAGGTATCATAGACAGACAAAACGTCAGAAATTTAGGCTTCGAATTCGAAACTATTCACCAGTTGAATTTTGACGAAAACTCTGATAATATGTAAGATACACTGCGCCAAGAGATTAACGCACAATTTTGATATTTCAATTTTTTTGGTAGGCAATTAATATTATCGAACGAAATAAATTGAGAATTTGCGAGTAACCATCAAATATTAGCAGTTGTTGATCAAATTTTGGGAGTAACGTATTTTTTGGAAGATATTTCATTTACAACGTGAATTATGACCCCGGAATGTTCTACGGTACATTACAGATTTTAGAAGAATATGTTACATTTGCGGCAAACATGGGTTAAAACTTTTTGTTGCTGCATAACGCCAGATCTCACTAATCTCATATCAATAGCAACTAAGTCCGGACTTCAATCCATTCTCAATATAAAATTTAGAAGCCAGAAAAATTAGTTAGCTACCATGAATGAGGTTCGGAATAGACTGATCGAAATTTAGAACAACATTGATCACGATACTATAGGACAGGGGTGCTCAAACGGTCGATCGCAATCGATCAGTCGAACGCGAGTGCATTTTGAGTATATCTCGCGAAGAAAAAAATTTCAATAAGTAACTAACTGAACTGCAAAATTTTATTACGTAATAAAATAACACTCTGCTAGCGGCAAAAGGCAGCTTTATCAAAGAAACGCGCGGTACTTGTCAAAAAAAGCCGCGTTGTTTATTCTTGCCGCTTTTTTAGAAATTTCGGGCGGCGCGTTTGACGGGAACGTTGGATACTTTCGCTCACGACGGTACAAATGTTGCGCCAGGGAGGCAGAATTTTTCTTTTGTATAGTGAAGTATAAGTGCATTTGTCTTATTTGTCGTGCGTCAGTTGCAATACATTACCTAAATGTGCTAACTTAGAGGGACATCATAAAAACTATGAAAAGGATTTTCCGCCACAGAGTGAATTCAGAAAACGAAAAGTACGTGATTTGATATCTTGTTTGAAAAAAGAACAAACCATGTTCACAAGACCAGCCAAATATATAAAAGCTGCTACGATCGCTTCATTTAATATATCTCATATATTGGCGGAACACGTGAAGAAAGCATTTATTGTAGCGGGTGAGACTTTATTTTGAGATTTTAAAAATAAAACAGAAATCATGTTTGCTATTAGAGAACTTCAGTTATCTCTTCCGACTGTCACAAGGCGTATTGAAGTCATGAGTCAGGACACGGCAGATAAACTAAAACATGATATCAAGAAATGTACATACTTTTCTTTACAGTTCGACGAATCCACCGATATGACAGACACTGCCCGGCTGTGTATTATTATTCGGATAGTATTCAATGACATTTTCGCTAAGGAAGAATTTTTTACAATCATTCCTTTGAAGAAGAAGACTCGTGGCGAAGATATACATGACGTTTTCTTCAATTTTGTAAAAAACTATAAGCTACCAATATATAAATCAGTGTGCATTACAACCGATGGTAGCAATGACTGGAAACAAAAACGGTTTTGTGGCATTGTGTCGAGCTAATGAAGAATTCACTTCGTTTTTCTTTCATTCCATTGCATTAAAGATCAACAAGTTTCGTGTTCAAAAGTTTTGAGCAGGGAGGAAATTATGGGCATTGCAACAAAAATTATGAATTCCATTCGGGTGCGTAGCTTGCAACGGCGGCTCTTTAAGTTGCAGTTGTAAGATAGGGAGTCAGGTGAACACACTGATTTAGTTCTTCACACGGACGTCAGGTGGTTGAGTCGCGGAAAATTCCTAGAAAGGTTTCAAGAGTTATTGACCAAAATAACAGATTTTCTACACGAAAGAGGTTATGACACTCAGATGTTGAAAAACGATTTGGCATTTTCGACTGACATCACAATGCACTTAGACACCATTAACTTGGAACTTCAAGGTAAAGGAAAAACTATTGTTGAGATGATTAGCGCAGTGAACGCATTCAAAAGTAAATTGCAACTTATAATACACCAACTGAAAAGAAAGGATCTGAAACAAACTCTCGTCTTTGAAAGCAAGGATTCCTCAGTTGAATTATGATGCGTATGGGGCTGAATTATCAAATATTTTGGGACAATTTGAAATGCGTTTTTATGATTTCAGTAAATTGGCGAATAAAGCATCATTTATGAGTTATCCTTTTTCATGTAAAAACATTGAGGAATTAGCTACTGAAATAGCAAGTCAGTCTAATATGAACTCATGTTCTGTTGAAAATGAAATGAAATAAAAGGTTTTATATCTGAAGATGAATATCGGAATCTAAGGCAAATCGCCCTTCAACTCACGGCAAAGTTTGGATCAACCTACTTGTGCGAGTTTAACACTATATGTAACTCTTTCGTTTTGTAACAACCAATTTTGAATAACTATGAGTTTTTTCATTGATAATATAGAGAAGAATGTAACTAAACCTAACTCAAACCTTAACTAAAATAATGTATATTTTGCGGAAAGCTAATATCTATATATGGTACGGTACACCCTACCTAGGTAGGTAGGTAGGCGGCGTGTATCGTGTATGTACGACAACACAGCATCACATATACTTGCAGCTTCTCAGAGTCGTTAGTAAGTAATCTAAAAATATAGAGGTAGATCGCCAGCAGCTTAAGTTTGAGCACCCCTGCTCTGAACTATAATGATACTAATTTGAAAATAGCTTTATAACACCTATCTCAGTTTTCTTCTAAATGGTTTTAGTATACATCGAATTTGGTCTACCCCGAACTTAAAATACGTCTGAAATTTTCTGAAGAACCCAAAAATTAAATTTTATACAGGGTGTTCTATTTAAAATAATAAAGTTCATATTGGCCACTATTACATGGAATTTCTTGCATAAAAAACGTTTTTTATTGTTAAATTAATTCTATTTGAATGAACAAACTGCAACTTTTGTCTCAGAAAGCTACCTATATGCAGTTTTGACAATTTGAATGTTTAATAGAAATGAACTTTATGTCGTAGTTTCACCAATCTTCCTCATAGAAGGATGTAAACAATAAATTTAAATTTTTGAGGTCAGTTTCGTCATACCTGAACTCAGCGTCTACAATAAAAGACCCATGTCATAGGTCACATCGTGTGTCCCACACCTGAATTTATGGCGTACAGTCTTTCGTCTTTCTCGTAGGAATTCAGATTATCATTATTATCAGTCGATAGATGTACTTTATTGATGGTCGAACGTCAGATCGTTAATTGAAATAAGATTTATTTGTTTAACTTACCGCAAGACTCGTGTAGAATGACTCAACATTATGGACATACTGGATGGAAGTTATAGTCGACAACTTGATGGCTTTAAACTGTTGTAAATCGCCGAAAGAAACATCATTTAACGTGCAAATCTGATTCGATCTTTCGATTGATATCATCTAACAATCGAGTGTATATTGAATTACGAAGCAAGAAAAGTATTTTTTTGGGTGGCATCTATGGGAACCTATATAGAATTCTCTTCAGGACAATTTCAGGGTCGAGGGACAACGCCAAATGCTGATATATTTATGATTAGTTTTTTGGTTAAGTTTTTTTTCGATAAACAAACAAATGATTTTGCATCTGAACCATGAATACATTTTTGTATCACGGTTGTTTCGGAATTTAAAATCGACCACCATTCTGGACAGTGTACTATATCAGCTTGTTCATTTCTATAGCTTATCCAGTTTTATAAGCAATGAGAAAGTTCCTGAATAACTGAATATTATATCACTGTGCAAATGAGTGTCATATCCTAACAGAATTAGAGACATTGCTCAACGCTTACTACACTTAATTCTTAGACGCAGATAATTTTGTATAGCTGCTTTTCTCCCCCGGGATTGAGGACACACTTGTAATACCCATATTTCCTGCAATTTGCCGAGTCTCAGAATAATGATATCTTAAACTTGTAGAAGAACTTCATGGCTATTTCCAATGCCTTTGTGAGGCATCTACCTCAGTTTTCGTTTCGACCATAACCAAATTCATCAAATTGATGAAGACTGACTAAGTTATATAAAGTTAACTGAATTTCAAGACTCCTTTTCACCTTAAACTGTAATCATCATTAAAATTTTATTACTTTTATTGCATGTCAAACCAAACCTATTTTTGAACTGGTCTTGTTTGAACAACAACTGTGAAATCATTTATTTTCTCAACTACGCTGCAGCAAGAACTTGACGTTCAAAATTGAAACTTCAAATTATTCAGAAGAAGTTTCAATATGATTAAGAATTATTTTCCAGAGTCCAACAAATTTTCGATAATCGAAATGAAAATTGTAGTCATATAAATTGAAAAATTTATATGACTATATATTTTGACAAAAATCCCCAAAAACATGTTAATACCAGATATTACCACTCCTGACGAGAAAAACTTCATGCCATTTACGATTCATACTCAAAATCCATGACCTTATAGCATTCGGATCTATTTCGTTTCGAATTTCGACCATGTATGATTAAATTGAGATCCGGACTTCGTCTGGCTACTTAAAAGAGATTTCAGGATCTTGAAGTCAGTTCCTAACGATAGCAGCTTGGTGTTTTCACTCATGTTTGATACCACTTTATTGGTGGCAGACTGTCAGTGGCTCGTGGCATTCCTTGTTATTCTAGAGGAGATTTTATGTTTACGAGAGGAAAGTATTAATTGTCCTCCTTCCATGTAGATACTTTCACCTTCCGTCGTACTATTTTTCTTGCAGCTAGAGTCAGACGTGCTAGCTCTGTATGAGTACCATTGAAATGTCTTTCCGTAATCCACAAACGTTGTAAATTAAGGCATCTCAAGTACCTGCCCCTTATTTGATTTTTAAACTATCTTTCGGAAGCAGCTACATTTTCACTCTGCGGTAGTAGGATGCAAAGTTCGAAAACGAATAAAATGCCTCCACACTCAGCGAAATCTTCTTCTTGCATGAAGCAGTGCTACCTCAGTGTTTGCTCTAATCAATGGGCGCCGTTCCGCTTGTCCTCAACTTGAATTCTGTATTTTATCCATTGGGGTTAAGAGTTTCATGGATGCCACTGCCATCTTTTACAAAAAGCGGTCGAGTGGCGGCAGACACAGCATGACCTCCAGAACTCGTATAGATTTTGTACGCATAGCTCCAACTTGCATGTTACCTGACGCCTCTTTGCTTTTCAATCATCTTTCAATCTGTGGAGAGGAAGCAGATTCTCTCATGGGTTCCAGTTTTTTTTTTCATGAAAAACACCCTCTTCGTCTTCCTGGGATTTGAAGGAAGGTAATGTTCTCTGCACTAGTTTTCAAGAATATCTTAAAATTCTTAACTTAGCATAACGGTATGGCATCTGTGTATGCAATTGCGTAGCGACAAACAAGGATGTTAAGATAAAAGTACTATAGTGTGGTAGTAACATACCAACCTGCAAAAAGTTTCCAGCAACCACTGCTCATGTTATGAATGGAAGCAATGTTGCTCCTTTTTAGATACTCGGCTAGATATAAGTATGATGACCCATATTGACTTTGATTACTATGAATTGATCAAAGAACTATCGCTTTCAGTGAGGGATATTAAACATTCTATAGAAGATTAAATATTGTTTCCCGAATAAATGTGTTCATAGCGTTTAACTTCGCGTTATTTCTGATATTGAGATATGAAAGATGATATTATTACCATGTTGCATCATTAGGATAATATATGATAAAGATAGATGATATTAGCGATTTCAGAATTCACAAAATACTTATACTAATATTACTATACATAATGAGACAAAATACTCCAAAAAAATTACATTTTTTTGTACTACTTAAAGCGTTATTTACATAGGAGTTTTTGGAAACATTTTTCATTTATGTTCTAATACCACACCCTTAGGCCTCGAGCAAACACCCATAGCTTAATCAAGGCACGTTTGCCCAGCATCAAAAAGATCATTTATGTAATAGCCCCAAAATTGAGCAGTATTATAAACTTGTGTTTCGATGAAAAATGTCTGAAAGTGGCCAAGGTCATCCCAGTTAACAAAAAAAGGGATAAATTGAACTCCATCCTGCCCACTCTGTCGAATGTACTTGAAGGCTTATTAAGAAGAAATTATTCATAAACACCCGCTTAGTAAACATTTCCTACATTGGTATCGATATGTCGATGACATTAAGGTGTGTTTCACAGGACCAAACAGACAGTTCACTGTGTTCGAAAATTTCATCAACAACCTGCACACAAAAATAAAATTCAATTCTGAAATAGAACAGAACAATTCGATCAATTTCCTAGACCTAACAATAACAAGATCGAATAATAAACACCAGTTTTCAATTTATCATAAGCCTTCTCATACAGATATCACTATTCATTATACATCGGCACATCCTTATCAACATAATTGCAGCATTTAATAGCTATATATATATATATATATATATATATATATATATATATATATATATATATATATATATATATATATATATATATATATATATATATAGGCTCTTGAACACACCGATGTCTACTGATAATTATTTCAAAGAATTGAATTTGATAAAACAGATCGCAATAAATAATGGTTATGATGCAAATTTAGTTAGCAGCATATTACATAAGAAAAACAAAAATTAGCTTTACAACATATATATCCAATCGGTGAACACGAAGACAAAAATTCAATAATTTAACATATATAGGCAATATTAGCAATAATGTGAAATCCTTCTTAAAATTCAAATTTAAATATAGCGTTCAAAACATCAACAAATTTAGGTTCATTTATCAAGAATTATAAAACTCCAATTAATAAAGAAAATAAATCAGGTGTTTATAGATTAGATTGTGCAGATTGCAATTGTTTTTATATAGGTAGAACAGGAAGAGATTTTAATGTTAGAATCTCTGAACATAAATGCAGTTTCATCAATGGAAAACCGATTCAAATTATTCAAACCATCTTAAAGAAAATGGTCAACCTTTCAATTCAGAATTTGAAATCCTACATTCTGAGAATAGAGGTATAAAACTCAACCTTCTGGAAGAACTTGAAATTAATAGATTTAGGTATTCACAGGAAATTCTTAATGATCAGGTAGACATAAATAACTCACCCTTTTCAAATTTATTTCCCAAACATTAGTTCAAGTACGGATAGCTCTGAGTGGATTGCCTCTTTAGCATATATAAAAATGTGTTAGTAAGATATATTTGTAGTATTCATTCGCTTTTGATAAAGATACTATGTATTGAAACGCGTCGAGCATTCGATAATATATTTTAGTAGAAATCATCGTTTACTTGTATTTGTAAAAACATAAAATCTTAAGCGACCCACTGCATGGATTCCGAGAGAGGAGATCAACAACAGCAATGATAAAAATAATAAATTTTCTGATAGCTATACTTGAAAAGAAGAAAGACGCGAGTATGAGGTGTTGTGACCTAGGTAAGGCCTGCGATTGAATGAACAGGCAAACTCACTTAGATAAAATCGAGAAATATTGATTTAGAGCTAGTATCAATAAAATTCTTAAGTCGTAACAGAAAGAAGGGCATCAATCTATCGAATGAAAAGACTGTTTGAATCCTCTGGAGCAGGTTGATACAGAAAAGCCACAGGGATCTATACTTGGCCCGATACTTTTTATTGTATGCATTAATGATCTACCACAAAATATGTATATTTGCTGATGATACCACCATTTTAAATGGGGATAGCAGTAGACAGCAGTTGGAAATTAAATTAGAACATTCAATGATAGATGGGCGAGACTGGTTTGAAGCAAATGATCTTCGCCTAAATCTTGAAAAGACACAAAATCCTATTGTATTTACTAGAAGACAAGTTTAAGTCGATGACTCATTAAAACTTCTATAATAAGTAACATTTATTGTGATATGCCTTACTTCTCCAGATGGCGACACCGGACGAACGCCTGTTGGCAGCGTTATATATTGCCGGGACCATAAAAGTAGTACCAAAATCAATTCGGAAACTGAATTTCATGAAACTTCTTGACTTTAACCTCCTTATGTTTACATCGAATAACGTACGCATAAAAAAGGAATACAACAAGAACACCTGGGCATTAAAGCGGTTGATAATTTCATGGTGTAGGGAATGAAAGCGAGCATGGTTAATTAACAACAGAGACTTTTTTGTGGTTCTCTTTCTGTTGTACTAACATTTACGGCAACCATATAAAAATCACAGGTCTCAAAGATCCGATTGTGGGAGACGAAAGACAGTTTTCACCCAATAAAACTTTGATGGATCTGAAAGATAGTAATATTTCTTATTCAATTTATTTCAATCTTTAAAACTGCAACGAGACTAAAATATCTTCTTTGTTTAATTACTTCGAAAGAAGATAGATGCAGTGGTCGACGGAAATAATCTTCTTTAAGCATTTCTCAATTTACTATGCTGTATTCGTACGTCCTTGATGATGTGGACGCCACATTAGCCGGATAATTGTTATGGCGGCCAGTCCGAATGGAAACTCAAGAAAATAATTAAAAACGAAACCGAATCAGAGTGATTTGTCACAGGGAAACAAGGGTTAAACTAGCAAATCTCATGTAAAACACAAGAGCGTTTTGTTGGATGAAGGCCGTACCTGACTTAATCAGGATGAGTATTTTCAATCGTTTAAGGAACATTTTTCGGGCCAAAATGATATTTTAGTAGCTCAGCGGGTTGTATCGCAATATTTTTGAATGATTAATTCATATCATCCATTTATTGAATTAAACTCTAGAATGATTTGCCTCCTTTTTGAAATGATTTTGCCGTTTTCGAGTATGCAATTCAAATTCAGTAAATAATATCTTAAACTCATAATTTAAAGGACTTGAATTATTTTTGGCCTCATAAACTGTAAACCAATTTTATAAAAAGTGAGCTAAATATTATGCTTACTTCCTTTCGAATAACATTAGCTTTTTATTTTTATATAGAGCCATCAGTTTTTGTTATGATGCAAATGCATAAATACCTTGGATTATTTACGGCCTCAGATACTATAAAACAATTTCATAAAGTGTGAGCAAAATAATATAGTTTTATTTTCAAATAGCAATTACTCTTTTATTTTTATATAGAACCATAAAAATTAAATTATCAGTACAGTACACTACGTATATAAACATAGTACAGTATTATGGTTTCCGATACCTAAACTTGATGTCCTTCATTTCATGAAAAATTTCTTGTAATTTGAATGTGTATTATCAATAGTTTGAAAATGAAATAATTTCGTCACATAAGTAGATATTTAGAAAAATAACATCAAACACTGAACAAAGTGAAGCAGTTCAAAATGAAGAATGAATTCAACAGTAGAAATAATAATTATGAACTGAAAAAACTATCAAGCAATACAGGAAATTAACAAGCACTACATCATTTGTTCAAACTGATGTCCATGTTCATCGTATTTATCTACGTAACAATGAATTCGGTGTTCAAACAACCTTCTCACGCCACCTAACTATACCTTCTACATAGCTGTACAGAAATAAATCGAGAGGTATGAGATCTGGTCATCCAGCTGGCCAGTTGTACGGTCTATCTATCTAACCTATGCATTTATGAAGAAGAAACTTATTTCGATAGGTTCGCACAACGCCTATCAAATGATCAAGAGACCAATCTTGCCATAGCATTCTTCGCCCAACGTTAGATGATATATTTTCAAGAAGTATTCGAGAATATCTTCTTGAAAAAAAATTCTTGACCATTTGAAAGTCTGACAAATTGGTTACCAACCACGATATTTCTGTGCAGAAACTCTTGAATCTGGAAAGCAATTTTTCAAACAGTCACTTATTGCTAGAATCATGTCAATTCTTTCATAAAGAGAGCATACTTTCTTAACGAATGGTAAAAGAAAATAGAATACAGAAAATCATTCAAGTATTAATGAAATATCAAAGACAGTGATAGCCACTAACTCGGTTTAACTTCTTTTATATATGATATGAATATGATAATGCTTGAAAAGTAATTTAATCTCCTATTTAAATAACAAGAGAAAGGTCGGCTATGTATCAAATCGAAAAGGAAAAAATTCAATGACTCTACCTTATTTTGATGTGGCCAATTTTTACGTTGTTCAGGGAAATACTGCCTAGATATTAAGACGTCTTCATTTTTCGCAGCACACAAATAATTTTTGAATACAACGAACAGATCATCATAATAAGAACAATAACTGGAGTGCTGTAAAACACGGAATGACCATAGCAAAAATAACACACTATAAATTTAACCACAAATTGGAATGACAAATCATGCAGACCCTTAACAGTAACCTAGGCTTTGAATTTTAGTAAGATAACTCAAAAAGTATTCATTTTTTATTTTTAGATCAACCCGCTGCAAAGGAATAACTCATCGTGTGATATTATATTATTGTCTGAAATTTTCAATTATCTCGTTTTTTCTGAAAAGTGTCCTGCGACCATAACTAAATTTTATCTATCAAATATGTTGTTTCGGATTTAGATAAAAATTAGAAAGTTATTGATACTTAAACATTTGAAAATTACTATAGTGATTTCCACACTAAATCATGACTAAAATTTAGCTAAGAAATTTGAAACGAGGTGATATTTTTTAGGACACTCTATATATATATATATATATATATATATATATATATATATATATATATATATATATATATATATAAAATAATTTTGAATTGTAGATTTCACAATGAGATACCACCTTGTAACTCACTCAAATTTTGATTTTATTTTAGTTTTTGTCAATATTATTCCTTTACGTTTTTTGTTTCATTGTTTCACTTCTAAAGAGAAGGTTGCTTTAAATAGTTTAAATGACCTACATAATTTGGCGCTCGAAACTGTTGTATAGGGTGATGATTTTCTGCGATCATAACTTATGTCATCTCTTGTTGGAACTTCTATAAAACGTTTAGTTTGAGAGTGAAAATTCAATTCTTTTTTACTTCATTTAAATAAGTATCAAATCGAAATGAAGAAACCGAAGAAAAGCTAGTATCTTTTTTATGATTACGTTATATAGACAAATACTGTCTAGATATTAAGACCTTTCGGAGGAAATGTAAAGCCGTCGGTCCTGTCTAACAGAGATGTGTTGGGCATTAAAGATCCCTTCCCTCGACACGAGAGGGGTTCGGAAAAATTCCCGGGTTAGTGAGGTGACATAATTTCCTGACGAGTCATTGGCCGAAAGGCGGAAATAGAGCACGCTAAAGGAATAACAAACAAACAAACAAGACAATTTTGATTTTTGCAGCAGACAAAAAATTTCGATCAGAACAAGGAATCATAATAAGAAGAAAATTTAACAAAAACGGGATGACCATAGCAAAAATTACACCCTATGAATTGGAATGAATCATGCAGACCCTTAGCAGTAACCTAGAACTCAAATTATAGTAAAATAACTCGAAAAGTATTATTGATAAAACAATTACTTCTTTTTTCATGATCTATCCGCTGCATCAAGAATAACTCATCGTGTGATATATTATTTTTGAATCTTGCGATTATCTCGTTTCTTTCTAGAAAATTTTCCTTCACCGTAAAATTAAAATAAAACACAAAAGATGTTCGAATAGAACAAGGAATCACATTATGATAATAAAACAATAAGCAAAAACGGATTGATCAAAGCAAAAATAACACCCTGTGAATTCAGCACAAATTGTTATTCCAAACCATGCAGACAGTAACACTAAGCTAGGATTTTAATTTAAGTTAAATAGCTGGAAAAATAATTTGGACATTTCATATGTTTCAATTGATAGCAAGTAGTAGTAGCAGAAGAAAGAAAAAATCATCATGGGATATTATATATGTCGATTGTCCCGAGTTTTCCCGAAAAATTTCCCGTGACTATAAGAACTAGAATAAAGAAAATATAAACTAAATAATTCGGATTCTTCTAACGGAGCTTTTCTATAACATATAAATCTAAGAGGAAACTGAGCATTTCAAATGTTCGAAAGAATTCAAAACATATTTCTATTCCCCATTTTTCGTTGGTTTTTTTAATTCATATTTTCAAATCAATTACAATTGGACTTAACAAATACACTACAATGAAATACCAAAATCCGTTCGGCCACTCTTAATTGAAGGGATTATCAAGAGAACGTATTTCTCTTTCATTTTTACCTGTCAAAACAAAATCTTTATCGGCCATATAAATTCCAAAAATCCAATAAAACCGAATTTAGATTTTTTGATGGATATTTAAAAAATATACCATCCAATTCGAATATAACACGAATTTGTTCATTCCGTAATAATTTATCATGACCCAAGTTTATCAGAGAGGTTAGCTGCTTGCTTTATATCCTATATCGACAGTGGATGTTCCCATAGCATTCGCGATCTTTCCCATACTGCTAACCTCTATTATCTTGATTTTTTCAACCGGTTCCGCTATTCCTTACTAACGACCAATAACTTACGCTTATCATATCTCATTCTGCGTTTACTAACAACGGCGTAAAGTGTAGTTGCTCCTGGCTGACCTGCATTGAGTCGAGCCAGAGAATCCCGCTCCTCTGGCAACTTTTTTCTCGAAAGGACGAGCCCTTGGCCGTCAACTCTATAAACAGAAGGTAGAACGAAGAAGACGGGATTCCGCATTAGGCCGTACAAGGTAAAGAGATAATCGCCAAGCACCAGGTCAAGTTTACATCTTTCATTGGAGAAGACGTTCACTGCCGCGTTAAGGTTCATTTTTCAATGATCTCGTATTTCAGTGGCGACGGTTTAGATAAAAGTGCAATTCTATACAGAGAAATAAATAATTTTGAAGTATATTCGTGTTTTCTACGATAAAAGTGAAAAATTAAAGAATAAACTGACCCAACTTACAGGTTATTTGATTTTATTTTTACTTTTCGAAATTTTCTAAGGAAATTTTTAATAAGTAGTCAGTGTTGTCGTGAAATGGTAGGAAAAAATTGTTCCAACATATATGTGTATAATTTCCGTATACAACATGATAATCAAATTTCAGGATTAAATGTTCGGAAAGTTCGACATATTTTTTGATGGCATCGAAGATCAATGATAAATAAATTCACGATATCCTCGATTGAGTACTTCCATCAGGTTAAAAAAGAACGGACAGTTGATTATTTGAACTATCTGCTTAAAACAATTTGTCAAAAGTATTATTGTTGCTAAGTTGGTACAACTGTTTTCTATATTGTAGCGGACTTCCAACGCGATCTGTATTTTGGTTTGTTTGTACCGCTCAATTTTGTCTGTTCTCACAAGCGTGTTTTGCAATTTTTACAATGGATAAAAATATCGAAAAAGGAATTTTCCACAAATTTTGTATTGCGAATGAAATTTCACGTGCCTAATCGCTGAAAATGTTACAAAAGGATTACGGTGAATTTACTTCATCAAAAAGACGCGCATATGAGTGGTCAATGCATTCGACAGGTGCCGAGATGTGATAGAAGATTTGCCTCGCTCGGGGCGGCCATCAACATCTTCAACTAAAATTAGCACCGCATAAAGCAAAGGAAATAGTAAATCGTCATTAAAATTTTCGAGATATAGAGAACTTACTGTGTCTCAAAAATAAATTCGTTACATTTTAAACGTTTTTCTGGAAGTGAAACGCGTTGCCTCTCGGCTAGTACCAACAGACCTACATTTTCTTCAAAAAGTCAATTGCGTAAAGATCGCTGAAGATATGCTAGAGCGAGTCAATTTCGACCCCACTTTCATAAATCGCATTGTAACTGGGGACAAGACATAGGTTTATGAGTTTGACATAGAAACGAGTCAACAAGCTTCGTGATGGCGCCTTTCCTCTGAACCGAAAAAATACCCTTTAAGTCGATTTAAAGAATTTTCATTCAAGGAACAATATTCAACTTTTCGTAGAATGCTAAATATCCCTCCTTGAAGGAGCTGGTTTTCCGATATACCCTTCATAATCACCGTCAACTGGGGTCACATAACAGTGGTACAGCACGGTCGGATTTCATGAATAGGAGTCAGTATTGAATATCCCTTCACAACATCAGACCACACTGCTACCTGCTTATCTCAAGGAGGAGATTTAACTACGGAAGGTTGAATACATTGACTCGAATGATAATTCTTCAATTTGTCTTCACGAACATTTCGCAAGTAGTAATTTTTGAGATTGTTGATAGTACTGTATGCCTGGTTCACAACCAGATAGGAATGAGGAGCGTTAGTCTTTCCACAGACCGCTTCCTTGCTGACACGGTGTGTAGCGTTGCGGTGAATAGTCGAACTAGTGTGACTTCTTGAAGTTTTCGGTTTATCTACCCTTTATTATCATGATGTCCCGGTGGCAACGGTGAGTGTCCTCTGTCCCGGTTCTTTGAAGGCACCATAACATTTACAAGTTTCCTCACGCTCCAACGAATTGGGATTAGTAGGTGGCAGTGTGTATGCAATACTGCCGAGTTCAAATGAGACCGAAACTGCAGTCTATTCTCCCTTTTCATGACATCTGACCGTGCTGCCATTGATTATGAAGGGTGGATCGGAAAACTAGCTCCTTCAAGGAGGGATATTCAACATTCAACAGAACGTTGAATATGCTCCTTGAATTAAAATTCTTCAATGTGTCAACACAGTAATTTCGTAAGTAGTAATTTTTGTGGTTGTTGATATGTTTAAGTCGATCAAAAGTCAAGGTAATGTTGACAGTTTTCTTTGATTATACCATTGTTGTGCACTTGTTATTCTTGCCAGAAGGTCGGGAAGTAAATAAAGGAAACTGCCGGAGCGTTATGCGGCGTTTGAGAGAGCAAAATTCGTCGAAAAAGTACAGATTTGTGGAAAGAAAACTCATGTATTTTGCACCACGATAATGCACCATCTCACAAAGCTATCGTTGTGAATGAGATCCTGACCGAAAACTCAACAAATACTATCGAACAACCACCGTATTCACCTGATATGGCTCCGGCCGACTTTTTTTTCCCAAACTCAAATTACCACTTCAAGGTACCCGTTTTAAATCGATAGAGGACATGAAAGAGTCTGGAATCAATTCCGGAAAAAGCGCTCACATAACTGTTTCAATGATTGAATTAGTCATTGGCGTGAATGTTTTATTTCGGAAGGGGCCCACTTTGAAGGCGATACAACAAATTTGGAAGAAAAATTAATATTTTGTCTTTCATTAACCAATTTCAGGTACTTTCTTGAGAGAATGTATTTTCCATTCATTTCACAATGATATTTTCGAATAATTCTGAAACGTCGAACTGAGGGTGACATTCATAGAACCTTGCATAGATCTTTGTGGAACACAGAAACTGGCATCGATATTAGATTCACTGTGTCTGTTTCTATGTTCCAAGGCCTAATGATTGAATACTCAGAAGGATCTGCAGGTTTTTGATAAAACGAGGATAAAATGAAGATCCGCCATTTTAGGTATATCAAAAAATACCGTTCTAATAAAGTAAAAAAAATGATACTTTTATTGAGTTAACAAATGATTTTTAAGCACCCTATACATAAAATAGAATCGAAAAACACCTTGCCTTCAAAAGTAACACTTTTCCCGTTAAACTAAATAAATATTTATAATCTTACTCAAATTAAAGCCTTTTTTTTGGAAGAGAAGATGGCACTAAAATTCCGAAATTTCTTTCAAAGAAATGCATATGTTGGTTGGTTTTGGATACGACAAATCTTATTAGAAGATGTTAAAAAAGGATCACAAAATACACCATGCCGTTTGAGAAAGCAGAGTTTTAGTCGATGTGCAGTTTAACCGGAAGTGATACCGCTCTGAAAATAATTGCAAATTGTGAATCAGTACCCATTTACTCTAATTTTGAAATTTAAAATTGATCGAAAAGCCTGTTCCTCAGATAATTCTTATAGGCTTATTAGCGCGGACACCCTGTATAATAACTATTACAAGTAAGGTACATTATTTGAATATTTCAAAAACAAAAGGCGAAGGATATAGATATACTCATATTTTTAGAGATTACAGGTAATTCAGTATTGCACAATTGACAGCTTTGAAGAGAATTTCTAGCTAAAAAAATTTTACAACATAAATTTTTCGATACATTCACAGATTTGAGAAGCACCATCTTTCAGAGGAGAAAACGAAATTATCAAGTAAAGATTCCAAACACGGCATTCAACCACTTCAAACATAAAAATTTAGATCAAATTGCCCTCAGAAAAGATTATGATAATAAACAGCTCATTAAATGTCAAAGTTCTAGATTTCTTTAAAATGAACTCGAGGGTTTCAAAGAGGCTTGAGAGCGATTTTGCTTGTGGAATTTGAATTTTCGTTGGCCATTCGTTGTAATTTTTTTTAACACACACATGTTCACCTAAGAATATTCAATTTACAGTTTTCGAAATTATATGCCAAATATTTCCAGATGATGTGTATATGGATAATGAAGGAGTTAAAGAAACAGTATTATTAGGTTTTTCATTACATCATCATTTTCATTTAATAAAAAATTAATTTGAGCAGATTTCTCAACATTTTAATGCATTTTGTTCTTATATCAGGCTGAACTGCTACCGGCTGTTAACATACCGAGACCTCCGAGGTTCTCAAGATTCTTCTGTTACTTTCATTCATCAAAACGGTGATAAATCTCGCACCAATTCAAAAGATGATATGTCACTTCGTTACCACCCGGACTTATCGGTCATTGATCAAAGTCTTTTTACGGTTCAGCTGTTTCACAAGAATTCCTTTCACGGATCGCAACGTCCACGTTCTTAGGTGTATGAATGGATGAATTCGAAAAAAGAGTAATTCAATTATGCCGTTTACTTTTTACTTCTATATTTCGGCTTCGCCAGGCTCAATGCTCTGAGTACTGTTAACTTTAATAGTGTCATTCCAAGGCGTTCGACAGGCGCAGTTACCTTTTTCGGCGAGCAAATCGATGTACACTATTGTACATCCTCCATTCCAAGTAACCGAACTGATTCAAGGAAACAGTACTACTAGTGCCATCTGTTGTAATATTGTACCCGTCGATAACTTGGTAATTCATTGACAGCTATTAAATATTTCATGACATTTGTATGTAAACAACTTGAGTTATTACGTCATGATTGTTAGTGCGTTTAGAACATCGGTCAGAAATTAGTTTTAAACAAAGAGCTGTAATTGAGTTTTGTGAAAAACTTGGTAAATGTTTTACCGGAGCGCACCAAGTGCTACAAATTGCATATGGTAATGATTGTATATCCCGTAAGTGAGTGTACGAGTAGTTCAAGCGATTCGAATCAGGTAGAAAGACCCTGAATGATGATGAAGGATCAGGTCACCCCAATTATTAGAAGAAAACATCGAATATATACGTGAATTAATCGAAAATAATAACAAATCATCGGTGAAATTTATTTAAATGGAATTAGGCATTCCTCAAACAAGTGTATACCACATGTTGTTGCAAGGTTAATTCGAGGTACCACACACACTCACCGACCTCCCAATAATCAAATTGAGCTAAGCAAATACATCATTACAAGTGCTCTGAAGGACCAAAACTTCTTGAAAACGATTGTGACTGGTGAAGAGATGTGGTGATTTCACTACGAGCCAGGAACAAAGCGGCAGACTGCTGAATGGAGAGCGTTGAATGAAGAAAAACCCAAAAAACTGCTTCGAGAAGTCAAAAGTAAAGATTATGTTAGGTTAGTTAGATTTGTTCTTACGATTGTAAAGAGATTATCCACAAAGAATTTGTTCCACGCGGCGTCAGTCAGTCACATAAGGCTTTTATTTGGGCGTCATGAAGCGATTGCTTGCGAAAATTCGTCGTATTCGGTCGGAATATCGAGGAAACAGCAATTGGACTCTTTTGCATGATAATTCCACATCACATCGTTCAAGAGTTGGAACTGAATTTTCAATCGGAAAACATATTATTGCCCCCAACATTCATCCTATTTACCTGATCTGGTTCCGTGCGACTACTATCACTTCCCTAAGCTGCATTTGACGATGAAAGAAAAGCGGCACAATTCGATTGAGGCCATTGAAATGAAGTGACCGACGCGCTAAAGACCATTCCATAAAAGAAGATCGAGAAGTGATTTGACAACCTGTTGAAGCGTGCAAATTTGTGTATCAATGCAGAAAGCGAATACATTGATTAATAAAATATATTTGTATCAAAATTAAGAGTATTTTCAAAAAGTTCGCTTGCTTTTGGAATGAAGTGTACAATCCGTACTTTCAAATTTTCCTTTGACTCTAGACACATTACTCCCAAATCAAAACTGGATGAGTATTAAGGTATACTATTGAGTATATTCTCCGAATGTAACCCAATGTAAGGTAGTTATTGCATAGGTATATATTAAGAAGTGTTTCTATGATTTGTATGCATCAGTTAGTAATCGGTGAAACTTTTTGTTCATTTCACAAATAATGGAAAAGTTTGATAATTTCACCCTGTTAAACTCGCTAAAAATATACCACTTTTCCAGACTGAAAAATTAATTATATTGAATGAATACGATACTCTAAGGAAGGAAGGCCATTTACCTTCAATCGAGGAAATTATCAAAATGTGTTCTGAATTGACATTGAAAATTTATAGAGAAATCAAAAAACTTCTCCGGGAAGGCCCCAAATGGTTATTGATGAAGACTTTAGAAATAACATTGGAAAAACTGTGCATTCTTTTCATTTCCGGAAAGAAATTCCATTGTAGAAAAAATACTTGCCTTTAATATCCGAAACAAATTTGAATTGAAATGAATTTCTCAAGGAAAAATCACAACAGGAGATCAGTTCTCATAGATAAAGAAGAAATCGTTTGCTGGAGAAAAATTATTCGAAGGCATTAAAAAATTGTTTGTTAAAGTGAGAAAATTTTTAATCTGTATCAAACTTAGGTTAATCAAGAGTACACGGTTCAGAAAAGTTGGAATGATAAGAACATAAAAGATCTTTCTCTAAGGATTATCCACAGGATTGCAGGCTCCGTCAGGAAAAGGACGACGTATAATAATAACGCATATAGGTAGTGTTAATGGTTTAGTGGATGAGGGTTATTACCATTTCAAAGTAGTATAGTATAGTATAGTACTGGAGCCTATAATGAGAACATGAATAAGGATGTTTTCGAAGAATATTTTGAATAGCTGTTGGATTTGATTCCACTAGGATCTGTTTAGTAATGGATAACGCAAGCTACCATTCCCGACAGATTGAATTAACATCAACAACTTCACGGCGTAAAACAGATGTGGAAAATTTAGCTAAAGTCTACTGTAATATGAAATTAAATTTCCTTATTTACATTATTGAAATATAAAAAGGCAGAGATATCGTATTCAGGTAGTTGGGTTCTTTCTGGAGATTTGTGCGAGGGTTTTGCCAAAGATACGTCAGTAAATTTCTGCCTGCTCCTCATAGAAACTACATTTATTTTTAATTTGCCCACGTACCACAATTCTAGGGGATTTGTATACTCAATGACTTCTTATTACTCTACGTCTTTACCAAATAGACCTGTTCCACACTGCCGTTTACTCTCTAAACTCTAACACCTTGGAATTAGAGGTAAATGTCTTACCTGGATTGGCTCTTTCTTGGCAGATAGATCCTTTCGTGTGAGGGTCGGTGGAAAATATTTTTCTGAAGAGTGGTCTGCCACTAGTGATGTTCCACAGGGCTCGAGCTTGGACCCTACTTTTCCTACTCCAAATGTGCCCTCTTTGCCGACGAAATTCACCCCTATAGTCACCTAGAACTGAATCAATCCCCACTACTCAACATTTGAAATACTTTAGTATCCATCTTCATGGATCGGCGTACCGAGACGACATGATTTTCACTTCCTATCTTTGAGAGGAGTTCTGGGAGGTGAAACTCGCGATGATAATGAGATGAGGGTAATTTGCGTTGCCCCTTATATAAACTGAGAAAAGAAAACTTCAAGACAAGCCAACGACAGAACTTCTTTTCCACAGAGTGTTTGGAATGTGGAATGAACTGCCTAGTTCGGTAGTGAGTGCTGAGACTGTTAACCAGTTCAAGAATATATTTGATTTTTGAAAAGAAACACACTGATTTCTCTCTTTTCTTGACAGTTTGTATTTACTACTCGTTTGCTGCTTTTCAATATGTATAATATATGAAATTCTATGATTTTTGAAATCATAGGTTTAAACTTCTACTCTAATCTGTAATTATTAATAAAACTAATAAAAATTATATTCCAGGCTCTTTAAAATAGCTGGATTGCAATTCTCTAAGATATCGATAACTCAATTCTGAGCATGGAAACATGTTGTAAATCAACCATAAATGCGTATGATGGCCACATTTCATATTAAATCTCTTTTCCGTCCTTTTAAGTCGTCAGAAAAGCTGAATGAATTTGCATTACTCCAAACAGCGGTGGGAAATTAAATTGAATTCCAAAAATTCATATGCCGTGAGTTTGAGAATGTAGTTATGAATGGGGGGCGTCGGCACAATTGATATTCATATCAGGCGAGAGTCGTGTGCCTCTAAGTTGTTTGTGTTCTGCACATAAAATTGAAGAGATTCACTGGAGAAACGCTTTGTTAACGTAAATCGATATTCGTCCATAGGTGGAGAATATGATTTCTGATGATAACATTTCTGACGCTGTATGAACTCAAATATATGCCAATTATCTTTCGTGACATACCGCTTGATTGCGCCGCTTTGAATTGGATTGACAAGGTCTCATCTAGTCATCAACCGATCATCAGGCGATAGGGGGATAATTCGGTTATTTAATCCACCGTCTCATATCCGTCATTAACACGCCGATTGGATCACGAAGATGCCGGATTCTCACTCGGCGACAGGTAAATTGCATCATCGAAGTAGACGTTGAGAGGTTCCTTTCGCTAACTTCCTCTAGATGAGAGTGATTTCGGAGATGACATCGATCGAAATTACTTTAAGGTTAGATTCGCTTAAATGGCTCAGTTTTCAACTGGAAAGAACATTGAGATCATCCTGTGAAAATTATATCTTTGACCTTTAGCTGATTCATATTATCTCGTTAGTTGGAGCTATATTTTCATTCTATCACTTTTGTGTGCACTCTCTTAGAACTGGCTGTCTCAACAGAAGGTGCGAGAGATGTCCTTTACTGTCAGTAATAAAAATGAACCTTAATGTCTTGTTAATATAAATCCAAACTTTCAGTTCTATGCGTGCTGTGTTTTAGCTATACCAAACTTTGAAAGCTGAAAAGTTAGTAAAAAGATGAAAATTTTTGCGCAATAATTTTCTAAATATTCAAAGTCAATAATGTCGACAAGAATGATCCAGGATCTGGGATTGTTTGTCAATAACTAAATCCCAGAATTATAAAAAGAAAACGTGATAGTCAAGTCCAGAAACCTGTTGGAATGACTGATTTCTTCTACATCGACATTTGCCATAAGAATCTTCACAAGTACCTAGTTTTCATGAAAGTGAAAACGGTATAAATAATACCTTGAATGGCTAGCATTTTCACTCAAATTGAATCCAGTAAATAAGTGCGGTTATAAAGAAAATTCCTCACATAATATCAATTCTTACACGTAATCAATATGTTCCAGAACTCAGAACTCCATCAGATATGTTAATTTAAAATTCCTCTCTAACTGCCTACGTTGCGGAAGTAAGCGTCAGTTTATTATAAAATAAATACGTACTAGATGGAAGTTAACCGTCGAAGAAACCACTATACGCACGAGGTTGAAGCAGTAAAAAATATACATCTGGTCGAGTGGGAGTTATAATTTGTTAAATTCAAATGGAAATCATAGTTTCAGTATGAATTTTTTCATTTTCTAACCGAAGACACGTATTTGAAAAAAGTAATAAATAGTTTTGAAGCGTGAACAATTCGGTATGATAATTTATTGAAATATTTTCTTTCACTCTTCAAATCAATTTATTATGAGAGGAGATAGTAAAAAGTTGCAGTGAAAATTCACAGAAATTATATGTTTTTGTTGGTTAACTTGGCGCTTTGTAGCAGCTAATCGGTAGAAATACGCAAACCAGAAACTATTTATAATTTAGAAATAATCGAATTAAAGAAAAACGATGATATATTTTTTCAATTTTGAGAAGATAAGCAACAGCGCAATACTTTTATGTCGTATCTTTTTGAGTTGAAATGTAATAAACGCTCCAGAAAGAAAACAAAGTTTTGACTGACCATTTAAACATTTTTTGTGGTCTTTAATAGGGTCAGACTACCGAAAACATTCAGATAAATTGAGAAGACTCCTTTTTCAACAGAATTCAACTTTTTTTTGTTTTTGAATGCCACCATATTTTTTCTGAGAACTCGAAACTGATGTTCAATACTTTGTAAAGTTGTTTTGATGGCCTCCAAGAGACTATGTACTCATCTCGCGAGTATCGCTGGTAGTATTAAATTGAATTATAAATAAAACAGATAAAATTTCCCGAGCTGAGACTGTTTGATCCTAAAATTCGTTTTCTTTGAGGATCTTTACAAGTAATTATTATCAGCTTTCTCTGAATCATTGCAAATAACTGAGTACCTCCTCATAATGAATTGAACTTTCTCAATTAATTATTTACTAGAAAATACATTCAAAATAAGGAATAAACATCGATTTGAGCTTGAAAGACTAGAGATTCCAACAAAATAAATAACAAACGACAGGTAAAGCACGGTACAAAGATTGCATTCTTTTGAAACTGTGAAGATTCTGTCATTATTCGTACATACATGTGAAAATAATAATATAATTCCTTTCAATAGGTGACATTTGTTAGGGGTAGTTTGCAGAATAAGAAATAATGATGAAGCAGTTATTACACAAATTTTTATGTATTCAGTAATAATGAAATTGAGCATAGTACTTCCTTTATGCATCTACCATAACCGCGGATCACACCAATTACTTGATATCATAATATCTTTGCCAACTATACTTGAACTTCAAGGAGACAAGGCGAATGAAATTGCATTATATTCTCGAGTAAAACAATATTTCTCCATCCATTGAAACTGCAAATATGTAACAATTGTCAGATAGGCGAATGATATATCTCGTGAATACCGAGTAATTAGAACGAACGAAAGAGAAGCGCCAATTTTGCAGGTGCCGGGTTTCGTTCTTCTCTAGCATTTCTCGCCATAAAATATTCTTGGAAAAGAAAGTCGAGGATAATATTGACCACAATCAGATTTCTCGTGTCGTCAATTTGAAATGCTGATTTCACAGAGAAAAACTTATTTTCGAGAAAAATATATGCGCTTGTGAGAATTTCTAGAAAATTCTCGTATTCCATCGGCTTGAAACTTCTGAATATTTCCGGCTGAAATTGTTCTGGTGACAACAGTATTTCCGAAATCAAGAAGCGTATCGTATTTGATGTTTTCGAAGAATACATGGAAAATTTGGAGTTTGATGGCATTTGATTCTCAAAAAGAGCGTTGCGAGCAAAAGGGATTTTTCCAAACGCCTTGAACATAGAATATTTCGTAGAACATGTTCCAAATAAACGAATTTTTATTTTTCGATGAAATTTTTTCTATATTCAACGCGCTGGAAGAGCCAGGTTTCCGTTGTTTTTCCGCAGGACTTAAGTGCCACCCTTAACGTCGCGAACCAAGAATCGTCTGAAAAGGACAACTATTTTCTTAGAAAATTTGATATTTATATTATTATTAAATATAATTTAAGGCTAAGGATTGACGTCGTTTTAAGTCTAAGGAAAATCAAGGAAATAAAATTACATATCATCGTAATCCTCACGATCAGTGAAAAACTAACAAACAAATAAATTTGCTACTAACACAGGAAGAAAAAAACCACCACGATTAAATGTTACTCAAATAACTGGCAGCGATCCAATGAGTTCTTAAAAGTATTAAGCAAACTTATCAAATGAGTTGTCCGTGTTTCGATGAAAAAACTCCTCCTGATAAAACGCGTTAAATTTTTCTGATGTCATTAATTTCAAATGTTCACTCAACTCCTATCATAAATCTTACTGTTCTTGAGATATAAGCAGTTACAAAATATATGGGTTAACCCCAATATTTAGTAGTTTTATGACGAACGGTCGGCCAAATTAATATTGTTTCCTACTTTATTAACTTTTAATATATCTATTTGCTCTTTTGATAAAACCTGTCAAAATAAGACATCGTCAACATTTTCTTAATGGCAATATGTAAGATATAATATATTATTTGAAAGCCTTAGTTTTACTCTGTACCTTCCTAGATTTTTGTACAATGCTGTCCTCAAATTGGTCACTTTTCAATTTTAAAATTCTTCCAGAAATATCTCAGTAAATAGAATGAAAAAGAGTAATTTATTTACTAAGATTATATTTCTGGGGAAATTTTACAATTAAAAGGTGACCAATTCGAGAACAGCGTCGTACAAAAAGTTAGGAATCTATAGAGTAGATCTATGGCTTTCAAATAACATATTACATCTTACATATTGCCATTGAAGAAAATGTCGACAATGTCATATGTTTGACAGGTTTTATCAAAAGAGCAAAATTTTGCTTTCTTTTCTGACAGAATAAAAAAGAGTAATTTGTCAGAAAAGAAACAAACACAATTATAGATTCAGAATGATGTGATGACAATACATACGTGTCGATATAAAACGAGCACTTAAGAACTGAAATTTCATCTGATTAAACTTCAGTCGCTCAGTGAAAGAAACCATATTGATGATGGAGACGAAGACGTCAGAGATCTACTAATGAAATATGACCTAACAAATTCATCCAGACCAAACACTCTTTGTCAAAAAGTTGAAAAATTATAAAGAACATGGTAATGTTAGAAATTTATCTGAAAATGGAAGATGGTTGATGACAATATCCAAGTTAAAATCTTATTCGCATATAATTAATCGTTATTAGCTTTTGATAAGAACATACACATTATCACAAAATCAGTCTCTTACAAGAATGAAATGAGAATTCGACCAAAGATTGCATTGCAAACCAATGCAATTTATGATCGAGAAGATAACATTGTCTTAAATATTTTATACCCAGATGAAAAAACTCTATCTCAAGAACACAGTAAACAGACAAAATTTCTCATTCTGGTCCAAAGAAGCTTATAGTCAATTACCTCAAAAAGCTAATGTCTGGAATATTTAATAATATCATTGGAATCTTGACATCACAATCTGATCTTCATTCGGAAGCAATTTCATATAGTGTAAGTTCTTTGTTTGAGGGGTATATGTTCCGTGATATGCCACGAATACAGAAACCGTGAATATGACAGGATAGTCTAATGTTATAGAGCTTAAAGTTATGAACTATTCCTTGGTCCTTAGCATGAAGCAAAGACGTCGTGTGGGGATGTAAAAATATCACTCCTATATTTGGATGCATAGTTTCAAGTTGCATTGTCCAAAACTAGAATGGCTAAAATGTCTGAATTCTTTTTCTTTTTCTGCAAATAGGTTTCAACTTCTGAAACAATACCTTTCCGGAACCAGTCACAAAAAATAGCACTTATAGTTCTTGTTTTGATTTTTTGAATCACAAAGATTTAACGATCTATGAAGCATCAGGGATTCAATGATACAATCTCAATATGCATTGAAACATAGCAGAAGTGTAACTCTATTCTTTTCTACCTTCAATCTAGGGGCAGACTTTTCGTTTTGGGAAATAAATGTTTCATTTGACATTCTCTTCCAGAACAATGTACTTTCGTATACATTAAATACTTGCTAAGGTTTGTATCCACCATCAGCTGCTAGGTTTTCAAATTCTGCTGAATATCTTCTTCTCCAACGATTTGATGCTATGCAATGTTTGTCGCAACTTATATATTGAACCAACCTTTTGATGCTTGAAATCCTCCACTACCATAACTTCCTCCAGATTCTTTAAAATGTGCCTTCTCTCGGATAATTGAGCCACTCAGGGCACTCTTTTTTTGTTGCGGCCTTCGATCCACAATGACAACGATATTTCCATTTTTTCTATTGCTGGATCCAGACACAATTTTCACTAACAGTGAAGTTAACGCTGCAAAAGACGTTATTTGATCTTTGGATTTTTCATCAATCATACAGTTGATTCGTTAATATTGATTGAGAGTGACATGGATGCAATCTACTCTTTAACGGTCTGGCAATTCCTTTCTCACCTTTCACCAGCTTTTAGTGTATTTTACTGTATCAAAAGACCACAAAAAAATTCGTAGAAAGCTTTTTGTTGAGCCAAATATGAACTTTCGATGACCTTGGGGCTACTTTTGGAAGTTCTGATGAATGTACTTGTGACTTTCCCAAAGCAAAAATGTTTCTGACAAGGAGAGCCAGAGAAAGAAATTTAGCATGGAACCTGGTCTTTCGTTGACCCCAAAATGACAAACCGATTTCAGCATAATCAAGAATTGATATTCTAGATCAATAGCATTCCAAAAACGTTTTCAACCTGATTTCTTGAAGAATATATAATAAGAAGAGTGCGATTTTTTTTTCCACAAAATCGTGATTATCTAAACAAACGAAAAAATTTCGTTGATATCATATGAGGTTTTTTAATAGATCTTGAAAGGATCTTTCCTTGAGACGTTTGAAGCTTAACTTTTGAGACCCTGCATGAAACTTCAAGTAATGTTCATACCCCTCATTAATTTCAAAACCTTCGATGATTTCTGACGAACACAGAATGCATCACAGAATTCATTTCACCTTAATTGCCCACGTTCATGCACTAAAGCGGACAAGTTAACTACAAACTCACAATATTGAGGAACTTTATACAAGACAGAGGGGAACAGACTGATTTAATTTAGAGACTTCGAATGACCTTTAATTACACCTTAGCAGGAACATTAGAGTAAATTATAGTTATTTAAGCGTGAACAAACTCCGCAGAAATTGAATTAAATTAGGTACCGCCCATCCGATAGCCTGATTCGCCTTTAAGCCTATGCAAACTCGCGAGATTCCATTTCGCTTTCGTTGATGATGTACTGATGACGATATTTCATGAGGAAGCCGATTCCTCGGCGAATCGATCTGGGCGCTGAAAAAAGAAACTGACAGCTCCTTCAATATGAGAAACATATATTTACCGACAAGTTGCGTATCGCGTTCTAACTACTTTCAACCTCATCAATCATCTCGATTGAAGATTCGCACTTCCAAATCTAATGAACATTCATCTCTTGTACCAACAAAAAATGTAAATAATTCCTACAAGTGTAAGTTATTAATCACGTTGTAAATAATTGATCACCTCGTTTTCTTACAAAAAACGTATTTTATATTGAATTAACTTTCACTCAATATGTCCTGGGTCTGTTATATCGATGGCACCGCTCATGCTATGCCCTTGTTCTTTTCGATAATATTCGACTGTTTCCCCAGAAAACATAAAAAATTCCAGAAACTACCATAGCTAATCCTAAACTACAGTTGCGTGCGATAAAGGAACAGTTGAAAACATCAGATGTATTTACTATTTCGCACAAATATCGTCCATAATAAAGTTTCGCTCAAATGGCTATCGCTCTTGCTAACAGTTGATCAAAAACAACAGCACATCAGCGTTTCAGGACGCTCATGGAAGCAATTTAAGTGGAATAAATGAGTTAATGAATTATATTGACATATTCATTTTGTGGAAATCCATTTCAAAATATGAAAAACAATAAACGCTTTTGTCAGTTTTTCACGATCATTTGCTAAAACACGACCGGTTTTAACCCTACGGTCATTTTCAAGTGCTAACTTAGGTATAAAGATGATAACAAGATACGTTTGTTGCTCAAATGTTTAGTTGGGGGCAATTATCGATTTCAAGTTGGCTATTGAGAGTAGTATTAGATGGGGTTTCCTGAGTTTATTGATTTCCAAACGGATTCATACTACTTCCTTTACTGCATTCGTGGAGAACTTCGAGATTGTCTAAAACTATTGTATGGTTTGTTGATTTAATATGCTCAAATATTAGGGATATGCTACGATATATGTTCATTGAACCTGCATTCAAATTATCTACCTATTTGACCTACAAAACCTGGAAAGCATTCGTTACATTCGATTTTGTGAATACCAGACTGCTTGAGTTAATCTGTTTTCTAATTAGGCTGACATAATCAAAGCTCGTATATATTTTTTTCGGGTTTTTCTTAAATGCAAATGATAATTATGATCTCATAATTTTATTTACGAAAGCTGGTATATTGTTGTTGGAGGCTATTTTTTTCATGGTATTCATTTCTGTATCGAAATCTTGAATTGAGAGGGGGATAGTAAAAGCTCTGTGGACCATAGAATTATAGAAAGTGAATTAATGGTGTAAATGTTTGAATGAGTTTATGGGGACGGTTCTGAGTGTGAACGATTCAAGAGATATTACGAGTTAGGATATTGTATATCAATATTCGTTTCATCTACAACGGTAAATTTCAAATGATCGTAAGTGTTATTGAGGTTCAAAAATGTATCTTATTGTCTATTTGAGACATGAAAATCAACCAAAATATCATCAACATACCCATACCAGAACATGACATATTTTTTGGCAAGATTACTATTGATTGTGATTGTGTTCTCTAAGTTATGGCTTAGTGGCAATCCCATACAAAGTCCAGATTTTTTTTCAAGAAATTTATTTCTGAAACTGGAAATAATTTTGATTTGAACTCGTTCTCAATAGGTTGAAAAATTCAAACAGGTAGAAATTTTGAATGCAGGTTCATTTTTCAATTCAATAAAACTATGGTGTTCAAATTTTCACTATATTGATAAACTCAAGACGCGTCTCACCACAACGTAGATTCGTCAGTTGAGTAGAACTTTCAAAAGGATGATGTGCCGTATACATTCTGTCAAAACAGTACCGGGAATTGAATATTTAAAATATCAGCTTAAAACGATTTTCAAAATTTTGTTGTTGCTAAGATAGTACAACTGTTTTCTATACTAACGCGGAGTTTGAACGTGATCTGTCATTCAGTTTGTTTACTGTGATCAATTTCGTCAGTTACTATAAGTGTGTTTTGCGATTTTTACAATATAGGAAAGTATCGAACGAAGAATTTATCCCACCTTTAGTAATGCAAATGGAATTTTGTGTGCTGAATCGTTGAAAATGTGACAGAAGGCTTACTGTAAATTGACTTTATCAAAAACATGTGTATTTGAATGGTTGGTATATCTTTAATTGAAGTTAACATCGATAAAGTGAAGGAAATGGTAATTGAAAATCATCATTTAAGTTTGAGAAAGATAGGGCAATAAACTTTTTGTGTCTCACGAATCAATTCGTACCATTCTTCCAATTTTCTTCAAGAATTGAATTGCAGGAATTGCTTTAACGAGTGAATTCTGACTCCACTTTCATAAAACGCATTGTAACGAGTGATGAGACATAGCTTTATAAGTTTGATAGGCACACCAGTCAACAAGCTTTGGAATGGCGTCTTTTAACTGAACGGAAACCGAAAAAACCACGTCAAAGTCTATGAAAAGTCGAAGCAATGTTAACTTTTTTCTTTGATTATCGTGGTGTTGTGCACTCGGAATTCGTGCTCGAAGGTCAGACGGTAGCGTTATGCGACGTTTGAAAGAGCAAATTTGTCGAAAAATGTCAGATTTGTGGAAGGAAAGCTCACCACGATGATGCATCATCTCACAAGACTATCGTTGAGAATGGATTTCTAACCAAAATACTAACGAAATACCATCGAACAACCCGATATGGCTCCGGACAACTTTTTCCTTTTTCCAAAACTCAAATTATCACTTCGAGGTATCCGTTTTGAATCGATAGAAGACATGGAAGACGATTCGCAGCGAGAACTGAAGTAGATTCCGAAAAAAGCGAAAAAAATATTATGATGATTGAATTATTCGTTGGCGTGTATTACTCCGGAAGGGGCCTACTTTGAAGGTTATGGGATAAATTTGGATGAAATATAAATATTTTGTTTCATTGACCAGTTTCTGGTATTTATGTAATTCTATGATAAACTGTCATAATACTCCAGAGGAAGACGTTTGAAACAATCACTGCAAACACCAGGTTCACCTCAGGCTCTTGACGACCTCGTATTCATGTTCAGCGACCTCTAACACTCACCAAGTAACGAGTGTGGGCCAATTCTATAAAAAACTGTCATAATACTCCAGAGGGAGACGTTAAAACACCCGCTGCAAACACCAGGTACTCCTCAGGCTCTTGCCGACCTCGTATTCGTGTTCAGCGACCTCGAAAACCCACCAAGTAACGAGTGTGAGCCGATTCTATGATAAACTGTCCTAATATTACAGAGGAAGACGTAAAAACACCCGCTGCGAACACCAGGTACTTCTCAGGCTCTTGTCGATCTCGTATTCATGTTCAGCGACCTTGAAAACCCACCAAGTAACGAGTGTGGGCCAATTATATGATATTTTTTTGATGCACAAATGCAATTCGTTAATTATGATAAGATTAGTTCATAAAGTTTCTAGAAATTTGCACAAATCCAACTTCTTACTGTGCAAAAAATCAATAGTTCATTCCTTTCGCGCCTCGGCTACATACTCAAATTTGATATTTCACCTTGAAAATAATAAAGTAAAACTAATTCTATGGAAAGCATTGGAAATCAATCAAGAGAAAAACCCGAAAATTTACCTAACAGTCAATAAGACCCAAGCTCGTCAGTCACCATAACTCAATCTTTTCAGTTCTTAAAAGAAGCAACCCTGTTTGGATTTTCCTCTTATTAAGCTAACCTGCTCTCACCAATGTAGTTTGTACATCTTCCTCTAAAATATACTACTTATCTGACGAAGTTAGAAGTAAAGACGTCATAAGTTTGTCAATTTAATGAAAATTAAAACATCATAGTTTTATTTAATTGAAGAATGTATGTTAATTCTACGACATCAAATTCCTATCATACTTTGCGGTATTCTCTCGCACATATTACCATGTTCTTAAATTAGGAATTTTAAAAACAATACACAATTTCTTCGAAGGAGTATAAAGCTGATGGTAATTATAATCTCCGAGCGATACATTCACATTAAATTTATTCTTCTACTTCTCGAACGAACAGCATGCGGCATAAAATCGAGAATCCATCAGAAAAATTCCAATCTGGCAATTCATCTCGTCTCTATACAGATTGCAAATGAAAAGACAGCCTTTCATCCTTTTTGCGACATTTATGACAAACCCAATCGATGTAGTATTTTGTTGTAACTTAGAAGAAAATTCAGGTATTAAACAGATAGTGACAACTGCCTTCGTTCTGTATAACAAATGAAAATATAAAAAATTGTGATGCAGTTCATTTTTACGTCGAATGCATTAATGAGCAGAATTTCCAAGCATCTATAATTTATTCCAATAATTATGAAATATGAACAGCATACACGTATTGACTGCGTGATGAATATTGTTCTCAAGTTCACCCAACAAATGATTTGCAATAAAACGGATACCGCAGGGATGTTCATTTTAAACGGAAAATCGCGAAACAGAAAGGCGAAAAGCAGCAACGAGAGAGTGCTCACAACTTCAAAACGACATCGTTAAATGTAATGAGATTTGGGTTTATCACTCGGTTCATCATGGGATGAGATTAATGAAAAGAGCCTGAAAACTTAAGGTGATGGTGTATGTCGAAGATCAACTAAAGAATTCAAATACGTACAACAACTGAAGCTTCAATATAAATAACACATAGAGTTATTTGTTCTTTTATATATATATGAATACCTGTTATATCTGTATAATTTTCCTATGCGATTTTTTCGTGAATAACAATAAAACATGAAAAATCCTTCGAAAGAATTTACTATTGATATTGTTCGACAACTTGAAAATATGAAAAAAGAATTAATATGAAACATGGTTGGTCCAGAAGGCCTTCTCAAGCTCATGGCTTAGTTCTCCAAAAGTTCGAGAGAATTTGCGATTCAGTAATATCAAGGAACCTGAAATAACTTATTTTTGAAAACGATCGTGACTGCCGGAATTTCTTCGCTGAATAATTTATGATTTATGTTCAAATGAATATCGATAAAGATTGAATTATCCGTAATTTGTTCTTCCAAAAAATGTCTTGTGTCTATCGCTATAAGAGGAGAAGTACATTCTGTCGATAAAGTACTGGGACTCTTGATTATTTAAAAAATGTGCTCAAAGCGATTGTCAAAATTTTTGTAATCGCTAAGTTGGCACAACTGTTTTCTATTTTCGATTTTGTCAGTTTTCACAAGCGTATTTTGCGATTTTTGCAATGGATAAAAATATCAAACGCTTGTTGAATCGACTTTATCACAAACACGTACATATGAGTGGAACAGTTCATTCAACAGCGGCCGAGATGTGGTGTAAGATTCCTCTCGCTCTGGTCAGCCATCAATATCTTCAACTGATCGGTCGCTCTGGTCAGCCATCAACATCTTCAACTGATCGGTAAAGTGAAGAAAATAACAATTTAAAATCGTCATTCAAGTTTGAGAGAGATAGGCAATGAACTTTATGTGTCTCACGAATCAATTCGTACCATTTTAAACGATTATTTGGGCATGAAACGCGTTGCCGCTCGATTAGTTCAAGAAGACCTGAATTTCCTTCGAAACTTGAATTGCGTAAAGGTCGCTGAAGGTATGCTAGAACGAGTCAATTCCGACCCCACATTCATAAAACGCATTGTAACTGGTGATGAGACATGGGTCTATGAGTTTGGCATGCAAACCAGTCAACAAGCTTCGGAATGACGCCTTCACTCAACTTGGGATACGCTGTATAGTTGTCGGTGATCTCATACGTTTTCTTTGTTTTCACGGATGTATTGGGTCGAAAATTGTCATTTATTATTTTTATGATGGGTGATATTCTATAAATTAAGTGTCTTTGAATTCAAATAACATAATTATGTAAACATTTCTATATGATCATTCATGTATCATTGATAACTAATATAATATTCTATTGTATTCTAGTAAAATGAGTTCAGATCTGCGACCAATTGAATTTCTAGATCCTACCTGTAATGTACCACCCCAGTAGCTATGTACCTTCTGGTAATACTTTTCCCGTATACTTCCAACCTCACGATTACAATTCCATAGAAGCGAGCTTCCTTCGTTGGCTTGATAGACATCAACCGACCTTGTGTAACTCAAAACAATACAGGAGCGCTTCATCCGTAGAAGTGTTCAAGTTCATGTTCACCCTTATACCTATCCTACCACACGTGGGAGTTATATAACCACGGCGCAATGCCGAAGGGGTTGCGCATAGAGATACCGTGTATTGTTCGATGATCCCGTTCTGCTTTTACCGTGTTTATTTATCTTCCATTTTTTGCGGGTATTCGAAGTCGAGTTCAACGTTCATTCATGGACGGTAGATGCGAATCTTCTCACTTTCTGTTCGTTTCGTAATCGGATGCCATTGCAGGTGTAAGATGCTGGGGGCACGGTTCCATTCATGATGAGCAGGTTCTTGATCCGTAAAAATAGTTTATTTTCGGAACTTCCACAAATATGCATATCTCGAAGCTATTTTGCTTCCGAACCTTGATTCAACATTCTGATATATTTTCACAAATTTGAAATATAGATTCTCGACCGCTGGTTCTACAGGTATAAAATGGCTCACAGTTTTATCCTGGTAATGGACTAATCCATGCCACATCTATATACACACACCACAAAAATTGTCGTATCACCTGGTATTCTGAATTCCACAATCGATTAAGCAGCTCGATCGCAGTTTCTTTGTCAACATATGTTTTGGTTAGGTTATCCATGTAGAAACATTTGTTTCCATATGATCTCAAACACGTCTGAAACAAGAATGAGTTTATTTGCAGTATTAATTCAATTTCTCTTCAGTTTTCACGCTGAATTAATGCAAGTTTCTGTGTTTCTTGTTGATTTTCGAATCTTCGAATTTATTGTAATGGCTGCTGAACGTCCAGGACGCTATTTGAGTGATCATGAAGTGGCAAGAAAAAAAACACTGACAGGTCGTTCTTGTTTTGATTTTTTAAAGCACGAGGAACATAGCAGCAGTGAAACTATAATCCTTTGCTGCCTTCAATCCAGTGGCTGTCTTTTCACTTTCAAAAACAGTGCGTTAAATACTTGCTGAGGTTTCTATACTCTATCAGCTACCAGGTTTGCAAATTCTTCTGGACATCTTTGTGCTGCAGCAGCCTCCAACGATTTAAATGCTCAGAAATGATTGTCGCACCTTAAATTTATCATTTCGATTATTGAAATTCTCCACTACCACAAAAACCAACAGGTTCTTTGAAATGGAAGGAAAGTACACTTTGCCTTCTCCTGTTAACACTATTTTTTTTTCGAATCGAAACTTGTTTCTCAATTTTTTAGGTGACATTATAACAATGGCAATATACTTCATGCATTGAGTAATAAGGTCCCTTTACTCAAACGTTTTGTTTGTTTACATTCTCGAAAACACATACCGCAGCGAAGGCGGTTTATGTCAAAGGAAAAGCGTGACCAATGCAGCGACGATATCATTTAGAAACATGTGTGCTTTAGACCTAGTAGTAATAAGGTCTATTCACTATTTAATAAGTACATTTGATGATGCGTTTACAACGGTTACCGAATCCAATCTATAAATACATATGTAGAATAAGGAGCTTTTCATTTATTGAGATAGAAAATATTTATACACCAGCACTATATCGAGCGTATGTGTGTGTGTAGACCTTAACCTAACTTATCCATAAACTACATTCTACATCTCGAGTGCTTTCATTAGCAAAGAAGACCCCTTCACACGTTCCCGATGCGTATCTTACACGTTCACGTATGTGCACCATTGTGGAGGAGATTAATGCCCAGGGATAAAATTAGCTAACGAAACTAATAAACTGGGGATTCGACATTGTTCGCAACAGGTGTCCGCACACAACCGCGTTATGGATATACAGCCTCCCGGCTCGAGGAAACTGTGGGAGGAGACGAACAATCAACTGAGCTAGGCGACTGCTCCGTGAGGATCATTTGTTTGACAAGGTTATTGTTCCGAGAGTCAAGTGAATAATCGGGCGCGAAATATCTATATTTGTTGGGATTTCACGGGATGAGATGCTACGAACCGACATGTGTTCATCAAATATTCAAACAAACATTCAAACTCGACGCATATATTCATCCCCCAAATATTTACAAGGTGCGGTAGAACAAATTGATGGATTCTGATTATATTTCGTGATGAACTGGTGAATCATTCCTGACCAACTTTGAAAAATGAATATAATTTCATAAAAATTTTCTTCAAACTATTCATGTGACATAAATTAATGAAACAGAATTTTGAGTTATTGAGGGTAAAAAATCAACTCGACCCGTTTCAAGGATTCTATCATTTTAATCTTCTGAAGTAACGAATCAAACTGATCACGACCGAATACCTACCGGTACTTTCTACAAATTGAAAGGTGCAAAGTCGTATGATGTGTGTCGCACTATAGCAGCGATAGAAAATGCAACAATGTTTAAGAGGGCACCATTTGATCTAATTCTAATCACGATAATGAATATATCATTCAATGAAACCGAACATTTAATGTTACAATGTTAGTCAAATCTAACCTTATGAGCTCTCAAAAATTCTAGTTTATAAAAGTCTTGTGTATCTCGCGAACGAACTTGATCATAAAATCGCTGCCCCAAATGAACTAAGCAAACTGAAGTCGATTTGATAAAGCCGTTGAATATTAAATCTTTATGTGATGGGATAGTCATACGCATGCCATTTATTATATTCTTCTTACATATGAAAATCCGGGGCACCAGGGAATAATGTTGGCAATTCAGGTGGGTTTCATCTCTATTTTTCCCAAAATCTCATAATCACTCAGTTGAATACCCCTTAACTGTTATGGAAAACGTTTCAATCTTACACAATAACCTGTATATGAGATCATTATAAATGTAAATTTTATGAGTAACTCCCATAAAGAATGATTTGCAATGAACAAAACAGTTTTGATTACTCAGTAGTACACAGGTACCACCGCCTGCCAGGTATATTGGGACGAATGTCCACTCGGATAAGGGTTAAAGAGTATTATTAAGTATATTCTCCGAATTTAACCACCAGTAAGGCAATTATTACATAGATATATATGAAAAAGAGTTCTTGAAGTAGTTTTATCATTTGTCTGCATCAGTTAGTAAATGGTGAAAGTATTTTCTTCATTTCACAAGTAATGGAAAAGTTTTCTAATTTTACCCCTCTCAAATTTGCTGAAAATATACCACTTTCCCAATGTAAAAATTAATCACACTGAATGTATGCGATTCTTTAAGGCATCAAGACCATTTACCTTCAATCGATGAAAATGTTAAAATGTGTTCTGAAATAACCGGAATCGGACTGCACACAACATACAAGCTTGTCTAGGAAATAAAACCTGGAAATGGATTTATAGGAAACCTCCAAAAACTTCTCCAGGAAGGCCCCGAATGGTTATTTTCGAAAAGAAATTACCACTGTGGAAAAAATACAAGCTGTGCTAGTAGGATATCAGGACTTGCCTTCAATATCAAAGAAATTGTGGCATGTTTTGAATGAAATGAATTTCTCAGGGAAAGGTACAACAGGAAGTCAGTTCTCATAGATAAAGAAGAAACTGTTTGCTGGAGAAGAAATTATTTAAGAGCAAATAGAAAATATCGTGCTCAAATTAGAAACATTTTTTATCTGGATGAAAAGTTGAAAAGATGAAGTAAGTTTACTCCACTTCCACTTTACCACTGCGAATTGAATCCAATTGAATTTATACGGGCACAGGTAAAGGGTGAAGTGGCTAGAATGAACACAAGTGATCTTGAAGTGGTAAGAATTGTAACACTTCTAGAGGAGGGGCAAAGCCAACGTGACGTGGCTAACTTGTTGAATGTTAACCAAAGCACTATTTCAAGAGCAATTAATGGGTACCACGAAACAGGGAAAAATGAAAGAAGGGCGGGACAGGGAAGAAATCGGATAACAACACCAGTTGATGATCGTTGGCTTCGTTTAACTGCACTAAGAGTTCGGCACTGTACGGCTAGAATGCTACAAAATGAACTAGCACTTTCCAGAAATGTGCATATTTCATTGCAAACTGGTAGGAACATGCTCAGAGAAGACGATATCAGACCAAGGGTGGCTTCTACCGGCCGGTGTCTCACCAGAGAGCATCGAGTTGCAAGACTTCAGTTTGCGAGGGAACATGCAAATTGGGGTATTCCAGAATGGTCGAATGTTCTCTTTTCCGACGAGTCCAGACTCTGTTTAGTATCAAATGATAGACGCATGCCTGTATACAGACGACCTGGGGAATGGTATCAGCAATGCAATATCCGGCAAACCGAAAACTTCGGAGGGGGCTCAGTATTGGTGTGGGGAGGAATTTCTTTCCATAGTCGAACTGAGTTAGTCCTAGTGAATAATGGAAAGACGACAGCGGCCAGATACATCGCAGATATCCTTGAACCCCATGTTGTACCCTTTGGCCCATTGATTGGCGAAAACTTCATTTATATGCATGATAGTGCTCGTCCCCATGTAGCTAGAGTAGTTACAGAATTTCTGCAAAATGCCGAAATTGCTATGGAACAACATGGGGTGGCAAATTCAGCAACGTTGGATGCCTTGTAGAACACTCCAACAACTAGAAAATCTGCTTCCTGAAATTTTGAACTCAGTGACCCAAGAGTACATCCAAAATTTGTTTGAGGGGCTTCCGAGACGTATACCGGCAGTAATTAGGGCCCGGGGAGGAAACACTCGATTTTGAAAATGATTAGTAACCATTCGATGCTAGTTGATTGGTCTCTTCGCGAATGTTAGAAGATCATAGAATTTTTTAATTCTTCATTAACTCGAATATTGTTGATATTTTCCATCATAAACTCATCTCTTTTGAATGATATCTTCTTATTTTACACATCTGAAAGTTACCAAGCGACTCTTGAATGACTAACCTAAAAGTTTATATAGTATTGTCGTAAAAGTTGGGTGATGCGACAATTTTTGTGGGGAGTGTATTTTATGAGAATATTGCAGCTTAACATATATATGAGCATTTTGATAAGCATTATTTTGATTTTTATAATTTCAAAGAGTCATGAAATCATTTATAAACATTGTTTAACATTCTGTTAGATGATGTTAAAACTCATGTGGAAAATTTACCTTAAGTTTACTAATATAAAATAAATATTGATTTTCATAATTAACTAAAATTATTGAGTTATCTGAATTATCATAAACATTATTTAATTATTATATAATATATAGAATTGTCTGTTAATATTTATTATTTAATCACAAAAATAAGAAAAAAAAATCCTCGCTTCAAATCGAAGTTAATGCGGTTAGTATTAATCCCCTCAAATAACAAATTTCTACTGATATATCACGATCAAACACGAGTTAGATATTGAGAAATTTTCACGATACAAAATATTCTACAGAGCGATTCACAGCACAATCTCCTCTAAATGATCAGATCCACTTCGAGATATACAAAACGTATTATGTTCGTCTTCCTAACATCAATCAGTATTTCCACGACTTCGCCTGTTCCATGAGAAAATCCCTCGGAAGAAAGTGCGATCAGATCCATTCTGAACTCACGATAAAATCGAAAGCGTTCGAAACAATGCAATGAGAAATACGGGCGGAAATGATTTGAATAATCGATAATTATTATATTTAATGCTTTAACTGTGGAAAAATCATGATATAATTAATCTGAGCCATCGATACGCCGTAATCTCCCGGGATATCGTTTCTAGCTTATGACTATATTGACGGTGGGTGTTTTAGCCTGGTCGTTCACATCCCAAAGGGGAACTGTATGAGAAAAATCAGCTGTATTGTACTTCTGCCTTCCTGGATGGCGCATGAAGGAATACCACCGCCATTTGTGATTCACGCTTTTGCAAGAACGTCCGTTGATATTATTGATGATAGTGTGGTCCAGTGTGAGATTATTGGCGATATTGATGAACTAATCATGATGTAATAGTCTTATCTATTCGTGATTATCAAAATCTCCAGCCGAGTCATTCAACTGTATTCGTTCATAATAACTTGTAATTATCCGTATGATAAATTGGTTGGTAGATGATTAGATAAATCGTGAAATGAGACAAAACATACGAAGCTGAATATTATTTGATATTACTCACATAATCATCAATATCAAACTCCAAACATTATGGCTAGAGACGAAATAACGTTGAGCTTCATTGAACATCAAACATTCAATTATGTAATTCATTGAAAATGACAATGTTCATGACTGAAGAGCAGATTATACGTACCGTCAAAATATGAAAATATATATGAAATTATTCTTTGGAAATATGTAGAAAATTTTGAATGAAAAATATGAAGAGTATAAATATCAGTTGAAAGAGTATTTGCAGCACAACAACAACAAGAAAAGCTCTTAACTAAGAGTTCATTCATCAAACTCAAGATTATTATATTCTTCCTCATAAAACGAATTAATAACTAAATGTATTTCAAAATTTTCTGAAGTAAAATTATGACGCTTATCGTTAAACAAATGTTTATATGAAGAAAAACTCTGTTCTACATCTATTGAAGTGAGTATGTTTTAATTTTGGTAGCACGTTTCCGGCGAATTTGGCTTACAAGTTAAAATTTACTAGGAAATTTTTTCAAAACATCTCGAATTTCTTGGAAACTGTCATTATTTTCAATTTGCTTACATCAATTTTTTCAGTTTCTCGTCTAACTTTTTCACATTCATTTTTTAAATTTTCAATTATTCCTAGAGAATCCGTTGAAGGCTGGTACTTCTTCTCAAAAATACTGTTGAATAAGGAAGGAAGCTATACTTTTGTTTGATGAATACAAGACAATGGAATATTTGAAGCAACCAACGCTCTACACTAGCACTCTACAAACAATTTTCGATAAGTAGGTAACTAAACTACAAAAATTTATTACGTAATAAATTAACACTCTGCTAGCTGCAAAAGGCGTTTTATCAAAGGAACGTGCGGTACTTGCCAAAGAAAAGCCGAGCTTTTTATTCTTGCCGCTTTTCTAGAAATTTCGGGCGTTGCATTTGACGGGAACGATTTTCCGCCACAGAGTGAATTAAGAAAACGAATAGTACATGATTTTATTTCTTGTTTGAAAAAACAACAAACCATGTTCACAAGACCATACAAATAATCAAAAGCTGCTACATCCGAGTCATTTAAAATATCTCATATATAAGCGAAACACAAGAAACCATTCGAAAATGGAACGGTTGTGAAGGAAGCATTTATAGAAGCGGGTGAAACTTTATTTGAAGATTTTAAAATTAAAACAGAAATCATGTGTGACATTAGAGAACTTCATTTATCTCGTCCGACTGTCACAAGGCGTAATGAAGTCAAGAGTCAGGACATGGCAGATAAACTAAACCATGATATCATGAAATGTACATACTTCTTTTTACAGTTCGACTAATCCACCGATATGACAGACACTGCCCAGCTCTGTATTTTTATTCAGAATGTATTCAATGACATCTTGGCTAATAAAGAATTTTTGACAATCATTCCTCTGGAGGGGAAGAACCGTGGCGAAGATATATATGACGTTTTCTTCAATTTTGTAAAAAACTACAAGCCACCAATATATAAATTAGTGTGCATTACAATGGATGGAGCATCAGCAATGACTGGAAACAAAAACGGTTTCGTGGCATTGTGTCGAGCTAATGAAGATTTCCCTTAATCTTTTTCATTCCATTGCATTATACATCAACAAGTTTTCTGTTTAAAAGTTTTAAACACGGAGGAAATTATGGACACTGCAACAAAAATTATGAATTCCATCCGTGCACGTAGCTTGCAACGGCGGCTCTTTAAGTTGCAGTTGGAAGATAGGGAATCAGCTGAACACACTGATTTAGTCCTTCAAACGGACGTCAGGTGGTTGATTCGCGTAAAATTCCTAGAAAGGTTTCAAGAATTATTGCCCGAAAAAACAGCTTTTCTAGACGAAAGAGGTGAAGACACTCAGATGTTGAAAAACGAAAAATGGCTGACCGATTTGGCATTTTTGACTGACTTCACAATGCACTTAAACACCATTAACTTGGAGCTTCAAGGTAAAAGAAAAACTATTATTGAGATGATTAGCGCAGTAAACGCATTCAAAAGTAAATTGCCACTTATGATAGATCAACTGAAAAGAAAGGATCTGAAACATTTTCCGTATTTGAAAGCAAGGATTCCTCAGTTGAATTATATGATACTTATGAGGCTGAATTATCAAATATTTTGGGACAATGCTTTTTATGATTGCAGTAAATTGGCAAATATAACATCATTTATGAGTTATCCCTCTTCATGTAAAAACATTGAGGAATAAGCTACTGAAATAGCAAGTCAGTTTAATATAAATTCATGTTCTGTTGAAAATAAGTTGGTAAAGATGATATCACATTTACATCTTAAAGCTACAGCATCAGATACAAATTTCTGGTGTTTTATATCTGAAGATAAATATCTGAATCTGAAGCAAATCGCCCTTCAACTGACGGCAATGTTTAGGTAAACTCACTTGTGCGAGCCTGCATTTTCTGAAATAAAGAAAATTAAGTCAAAATATCGCAATCGACTAACTGACTATCATATGTCATCATGCTTGTGATTAGCACTCAGTGGTTATGTATCATCTTATGAAAAGTATGCTGAGGACATACAGTGCAACGCTTCAGCATCCAAAGTCACTCCTTAGTTAAGTTTAACACCATATGAAACTCTTTTGTTTTGTAACAACCAATAAACTGGCAAATTTGAATAACTATGAGTTTTTTCATTGATATTATAGAGAAGAACCTAACTAAACCTAACCCAAACCTTAACTAAAATAATGTATATTGTCTGGAAAGCTAATATCTATATATGCTATGGTACACCCTATTTCGGTATGTAAGCATTTTCAAACTGTCTTTGCACTACTTGATTTTAACAATGAGTGATTCGAAATTTTGATGTGAATTTAGAAAGAGCTTAAATATTCTGCTAATCTATTACCACCTATCGAATCCTTTGAATTGAAGAGAAAAGTATGGCAAATAATCGAATTATAGTTTAACAATCATTTTTATTTACGAGACAAATGTCTCAGTGGGTTTTTCACCGTTTAATTTTTTGGAAGATTAGATTCTGGCTAATGTAATTGCCTGGCTTTGAACTGTTTGATTCACACCCCTTGAAAGAGAAATGATCTAAAAATCTAGTTAAAATAAGGAGCAACGCCATGAAATTTGTTCAAATTTGGTGACAATATGTACATACAATCCGCTCTTTTCTCATTACATTCAAAGACGATTCAGACAGTGAAAGAAAACTAAACACTACAGAACTAATAGATTCGAGACATCGTTCATTAACATTTAGTTCATAACCATTTTAGAATTGGAAGTAAACCAAAACATTCATTCAAGCTAAGAAACAAAAAATATATGAGAAAATTGAGCAATTGGTGAGGCTCCAGTTAACGAGCGCGAAATAATCTTTCTAACCAAGTTAACATGAACAATTTACTTCTTAGTCGAAGTTGTAGAGAGTGTTAAGCTCTAAAACTTCAATATATTGGTTGATATTTAAGTACAGAGTGAACAGATTTCTACGTTTTCGTCCTGCAGCTATTATTATTTGTATCGTATTTGAACAATTATTAAAATCACAAATTGCTGCATCTTCGTCTTCACAGATATATAATTCTCATAAGATTGCTTTGGCAAAGATTTCGATTTTTTTATATTTTGAAATATCAATATCCTCTCTCACATTTATTGTTGCTTTTAGGATTGAACAAATTTTCCATAGAGTTGAGAATTTACATTTTTTGATATATCACCGAAAAATGCAAGTAAATCTTTTTCAGGAAAAGAGTTCGTTTCCTTTCCTTGTTGCCAATCTCCGAACAGTGCAACTTACTTTTCGTATTCATATTTTCATTTTTGCGGCAGCAGATGCTCGATTATATTATTTGTCTAATTTGTTATTTCAGGTGAAATATTTTCGAGTTCTATATTAATACACTCGATAAGATAATTATTAAGATGTCGGTTCTATTACGGAATATTCATTCTGTATATAGAAACAGTCAAGTCTTTCAGAATGAATATCTAAGCTCAAGAGTGAGAATGTTGAAATTCTATTATTGAAAATGATTTCATATTAAATACAGTGATGGCTTGGAGAGGATTAATTCTTGCACTGACAATTCAGATAGATTAGTCAATGCTTTTTCATCACTTCACAATTTTTTCGTGAATATAGTACAGTTCATAATAATGAAGCGACCATGCCGTACGACAATTTTGAAGAGTTTCATGCATTTATTAATCTAAAACAGAAATCTAACGAGATATTCTATTATAGAAATGAAATTAAATTGAAATAATTAATGTAGATATTCAAATGTAGTACAATTATTCTGTATGCATAATTGCCTGAGAATTCTCTGACAAGCATTGAAAATTTGAATATTGGAAACCGGGGCAAAACAATATCTGAGACTTTGCTTAAACTCCACAACATCTCGACTAGCTCTTCTGCGTAAGAGATCCTTGATATATCTGCAAAGGAAAAAAAAATCTTGCGGCGACAAATCCGGGGAGCCGGCAGGTTATTTTAATGTACCCTTACTTCCAATGCAAGTATTACCAAAATTTAAGTCAAGTATATTATCAACGGCCATAGTTTGATGGCTCTATTATGTTTGAAATAAATATAACTCACTACGAAGGTTTTCATCAAAAATCAAATACTCTAATAAATGATTATCTTTAACTCCACAGCATACATTGAACTCATATCGGCATTGACATTACATCCGACCACAAATGCTCATTTTGACGATTTAATATTTCATCACTATTGATTGATCTGAATTATTTCTCGGAAAATTGCGAATTTCCCTCAGATTCCTGCAAAAATGAATTGCAAGAATCGGGTCGACGTTGGAAATCTCTTGGCTGCGAAAACTGGGGTATTCCCATTTTCCGAGGTTTATATTTATTTTCCTGAGCGCTCGACTGTTTTCTTCGATTTCAATTTGGCTTCTCGAAATCGATGAATTGGTAGGTACACTAGGTATTACATCAATTGTTGCATCTTCTACATCAAGCACTCCCTATTATCTCTCCTTGGACAATACATGACACATTCAACGTCATTGACATTGATATCATTGTCTGATGATGCTATAGTTTGTATATATTCTGGTAGATTGATATATTCTCATAACATTTAAAGTTATCCTAATATATAATTATTCCAGGATATGTTTTGATTATAATCATTGCCTGGCAATGGTATTAATTACCGGGTGGTGGATATTTTTCGTGAAATCAGTTTGATTGCATGAACATATATATGTGTTTATATATATATATATATATATATATATATATATATATATATATATATATATATATATATATATATATATATATATATATATATATATATAGCACCACCCAAAGTCAGCTGTTCAGAGAGTTACACTACCTACACATCTTGGAGGTCGTGGATTAATTGATTTGAATAATCTTCATAGTAAACAGATTTTTCATCTACGTTCCCATTTTCATGATAAACAGAGAACGTCTAAATTATATGATATTGTTGTTGCTTCAGATTATAATCTTACACCTCTGAACTTGACAATGCAAAAGGTAGATTTCGATATATTTGATGATAATTCTAAAAGAGAAAGTTGGATGCAGAAGGAATTACACGGAAAGCACCTAAAGAATTGAAAATTGATTATATTGATGAAATCGCATCGAATAAATGGTTAGTATCTGGAGAATTGTTTGCTGAAACAGAAGGCTTGGCAATTGCGATCCAGGATAAGGTTGTTTTCACGAGGAATTATAGAAAACACATCATCAAACAAAATATAGATGATTCTTGCCGTAGATGTTTCTGTTCTTCAGTTTTTCATATATTATCATCTTGCTCAGTCCTTGCTTCAACAGATTATTTAGAAAGACATAATGCCGTCGCTAAAATTATTCATTTTAATCTAGGAATTAAACATGACCTAATTCCCAAAAGAAAAAAATTTCACAAATATGAACCTGAGATTATTTGTGAAAATGACAAATATAAATTTTATTTTGATAAAACAATTCTTTGCAACAGAGCTGTAAAACACAATAGACCAGATATCATTCTTAATGATAAACAGAATCAAATAACATATATAATTGATATTGCCATACCCGACACACATAATATACAAAATAAATACAATGAAAAAATTTCTAAATATATGATGCTTGGCGACGAGATTAAAAAATGTGGAAAATGAAGAAAATATTTATTCTACCGATTATTATTTCCACAACAGGTGTTATTCCTAGAAATCTTCACAAAAGTATTGAGATTTTGGGTCTGAAGAAAAATTTGTTTGAACAGTTACAAAAGATAACAGTCATCAAATCTTGTAATATTCTTCGTAGGTTTCTTTCCGAAAATAATAATGAGGTAGAGTCATAGGTTTTCTCGTTAGTTTATATTGCTCAGAATCTCATTTCATATTTTATTTATTTGTTTATATAAATGTAATATAATTAACTATTAATGAGTAACATTCAGTGTTACTTGACTAAGGTCCGTACACTGGATTTTTCCGGGGAAAGCCTCTGACACTACTCGTTGGTACATTGATATCATTGTCTGATGATGCTATAGTATGTATATATTCTGGTAGATTGATATATTCTCATAACATTTAACGTTATCCTAATATATAATTATTCCAGGATATGTTTTGATTATAATCATTGCCTGGCAATGGTATTAATTACCGGGTGGTCGATTTATATTTTTCATGAAATCAGTTTGATTGCATGAACAGATATATGGGCAACTCGTCGGGGTAAAACCCCTATATATATATATATATATATATATATATATATATATATATATATATATATATATATATATATATATATATATAGTTTAAAAACGCCAAAGACTCCAACGAAAAACCATATCCAGAACGCTTGAATTCAAGTGCAAAACACATTTAAATATTATCATACCCATGGATACATAAAGGTAACTTATTGACTAAATGTTTCAAAGATACTTTTCTATCCAATATTCAGGATGTTCAACTTTTGAAACAATCCCACTTTGGCATGAATATCTTTGAAATGTTTTGGCTGATCTTGCAATTTTGCAAAGGGATTAGATTTTATTACATACAGTGGTGTCCCGGTATATTTGAAACAGCTTATCGCTTAAAACAACATAATGAAAAATGTATAAAAAGCGCACACTGAAAGATGTAACATAGAAATTGATAAAAACTATAGAAATACTAAAGAAATTAAGTTATGAATTAAATTTGCTAATATTCATGGTACTTTCCCCACAGCTCCATAAAATAACAGGTACAATTCTGGAAAGAGGAAATACCATTCGGATAGACAACAATTTATAAGACAAAGAGAAAGTCAAGTCCATTGCAGTAGGCACAGGCGGCAGTAGTACCTGTCGTTTGAATTTTGATTTAGCGAGATAGGACTGAAAGAGACGAACATCGAACACAATTCACTCGGATAAGTCGTGCCTGGTTAGGATATTATTGTCCACCAACAATGGCAATAATGCTAATGTCGATAGTGGCATTTCGAACATTACTCATAAAGCGGTGTTTCTAAAACTTTTACTATATCGTCTCTATTCTATCATAGAACGACCACAGTCTTAACATCATCTCTGAAAGTATTTCTCTTTTTATTATGATCATTATCATTTCCTTCAAATTCATCGAATTCATTCCTGAGAAGTGCCTTGACTCGTTTAAATCCACCTGTTCTATTTTCTATTTTACGTGATTTCAAAAATAGAATAAATAGTGCTTTGACTTTTATGTTGTAACGTCAATTCGAATTTTTCACGGCGAGCTCTAAATACTACTTCATTAGGCCATGGCAGAAAAACGGGTTTATGACGGATTAAAATCAAGGGATCAAAATAAAAACCAAACCATAAAATAATTAGTGAATCACCTTGAGCATGGTAAATGGAATTACTTCAGGCGTTGACGATTTAGTTATATTTATATTATATATTCGAAAAAATTAAAAAAACTGTCTATAACTGTCGTTTGTATATTTTTCTTTTTATATCTAATACACTGCTTTATTCAAATAACTTGATGCAAAATTTTCTTCCACACACAGATGAATGTCTATTGATTCGAAAAACGTTGAGTTAAACCATACGGCGATCTTAAATACTCACCTTATTTCGGGTGAATTCGTTCAAAAATTATGAAAAACAGGGCGTCTAATATAAGAAACAACAACAAAAACTTTGATATGAATATTCGAAATGACGCAGTCTGTATATTTAAAAATAATTACAGGACATGTCGCCAATTAGTATATACCTTTTTTTATATACACTTTTGCAATATACTGAATAGGAACAAAGCTTTTGACCCGTTAAGCATACCCGGTATTAAGCTAATTAATATCCAAAGAATAGAGAATGGTTGAATATTAGAGTTAAGTTCACTTAGCGATAATTGAAAACTCTTTTGAATAAGGAATTTTAGGAAGATTTTATTCAGTTTTGAATTAACGTAACTTAAACGCAACGAAAGCAATACAACATTTTATCAAACTGCATATCAGCAGCTATTTCATAGCACAATTACTAGTTATTCTAAATAGTCCTTCAGAGTTATAAGAACAGTTTACTATAAGATCTCTACCACATTTTGAGAAGCTCTGTGTTACATCTTGACCAATTTCAGTCATTCTGTCCAAAGGACGATGGAAGGAACGAGGCAAAATGACAGACCGCTCGACCACAGAATAAAATTCTATATGCGTTTATATTGCGCGTTCTATCGCCGGTCAGGGGTTAGAGGTGGTTGACTGCTATGCCGGACGGAATCGGTAGCGGGCACGTTCTCTGCGGGGTGCAACCCGAAGCTCATTCAATTACGTTCACTCCCGAAAGATATATAGGCGATAATAGTTATTAACTAATATTAATCCAGCTTCTAAGTAATGGTTAAAATCTGACTCGAACGACTTAGCAAGGGATTTAAATCTGTCTAAATCAACAAGTACGATAAAAATGAGATAAAAAACACAAGGTTTAACTTTAATCTACACTTTATTTGAAAAAATTCGACGACGTTTCGCTGACACAGCAGCTTTATCAAGAATGAAAAACAGAATGAAGAGTATGGTATTATAAACAAATCGTAGAACAAGTTGGATGAATAACAGAAAAATCCACACCGAGCCATTGTACAGTTAGTATGAAAGGTAATAAAAACAAATTAAACAAGTCAAGTAGGGGTGAGTAATTCACATCTACCTGTTCATTCAAAAGCTTGTCCGAATGTTTGTATCTATTTATTTCTAATGCTTCTAGGAGATCTAATTTTGAACTTTTGATTTTATATGTAATATGTCAAAGTTTTTATTGAATGAATGGTTTTCTTTTATTAGGTGGTTTGAATAATTTGAATCAGATTTATTTTTATCGAAGCTACGTTTATGTTCAGATGTTCTTATGCCAAAACTCCTATAGGTCCTACCGATATAAATTTCATCACAAGAACCGCAATTGAGTTTATAGATTCCTGATTTACTTGATTTTTCAACACGAGATTTATTATTTTAATATGTTTACCTAAGTTATTAGAAGTTTTGAAAGTTATATTATGATTTTGTTTGACGAGAAAGGATTTAATATTTGTACTTGCAGAACCGCAGAATGTTAAATTGTTGAATATTTTATAGTCTTTATGAATAGAATATACTTCATTTATTGCTTTCTGATATAGTTTTTACGAATGATTAGATCTATCATAACCGGATTATATGAATTATTAATGGCTATCTGTTTGATGATGTTTAACTCTTTATTATAATCTTCTACTGATAAAGGTAAATTGAGTAACCGATGTACCATGCTGTTTAAAGCTGCAACTTTGTGTTGAATTGGATGTAATGAGTGTCAGCGAAACGTCGTCGAATTTTTTCAAATAAAGTGTAGATTAAAGTTAAACCTTGTGTTTTTATCTCATTTATATCATGGATCTACATCAAGTAACGGCCTCCACAATTCAAAAGTACGATAAAATTATATTTTGGCTAAATTTTTTCTGTTAAGAGAATTTAGTTTATTGTTGTGATGTTAAAGATTTTATACAAAATATAGGAAACCAACAATATCAACCAAGTGATTGGCAGATTTTTATTGGTAAGCAGTAGAAGAAGTTTGAGGTGTGAACACATAAATATGGTTCTATACCTATAGAACATTCGACTTATTTGGGAGAACAATATGGAAATATTTTGCCAGTGTTAGAAGCACTGAAGTATATATGAAAAGTATAGCTACAAATTAGTTTGGGTTCGAAAATGTTACATTTCCTCTTAAACAACAGGAAGGTTATATTAAATACCCGTATTTCATTTGTTTGTGGGACAACTGCACCAAAACCAGTCAATGAACTCAAAAGGTGTGTCCACTAAAGAAGTCAGTTGTCGTTAAACTAAAGTAATGAATCTAACTTTAGTTAATAAGATTGAATAATATTGCCACCACATCGAATAAGAATTTGTACCATGAAGCCCTTAAAAAAACCTTCAACAAATTCTGTGTTGACAACAATTGCAATATTCAATCAATAGCATTAACTCTCTGAAAACAATTATTTATGTCATGAGTTCATGTCGTTCTTCCCTATCTTCTTCAAAAATTTCTACTTTCAAGTTATGAATCTTCAATTCCGAAATTACGAAAAGTATAAAATGTTGGAATGTTACAAACAGAATGGGTAGGATGGGGAAGGTGCAGAAGTATCTTATTTCAATAGATTCCCCGAGAGGAACCAGCCGCATAGTCTATTTTCAACAGACAGAAGGACAATTTGATTGCTGGAGATTCTTTCAAAGCACAATGGAGCAAAACATATTAAATTGAAGGTACAGAAGATGCAATCCTCGACGTTTTGAGTGGATAAATGAAAAGATAGCTGAAATCTGTTTGTATCAATGGGTTTTTCTCGAAAATCGAGCTCGAGAGACGTGGGATTTCCGCAGCTACAATATTTCAAATAGATGCCGTACTAAAACATCAAATTTGGTCCACCCCGTACATACTCAACAAATATTTTTGTGTTGATTTAGAAAACCAGAAAAGTACGTCCTGAAATTTCAAATGGACAAACTGTCAGTTATGCATAATACCAATATTTTCGCAAGAATAATCTTTGCACTGTATAAATCTGTTTACTTCTTTTAAGAGAAACTCATAATGTATAAAATATATTATCCCTGCAAAACGAAACTCAGAATTTATTTAAATTTTTCAATTTTTTGTTTCAGGTTAGTAATTTCTGAAGGCTTCCATAGATGAAATCCGTGAACTTTTGAACAACTGTTCCTTTAGTAAGTAAAGAACTCATAAATAATGGAATTAATTGAAAGTACGGAAAAATTCATGAAGGGAAACTATGCCGCATATTTTAAAGCAATACAAAAACTCCGATGCCCGATCTCCTTATGTTGTTCCTTCTTATTGAACAAACAGGATTGGAGTGAGCACAAACAGAATGACCGAAAGCATAAGGATTTCTCCTGCACGTATATTTCCGTTCTATCAGTTTCCGTCAATATTGTCAGGATTCTTGTCATGATTTCAATTACGTATGAAAACACGAAGCGGGCATTGTATCCGATCGAAATTGTTTTTGGGCTTTGAAATTGAGGTTTTTTTATCAAAAGAATATCAGTTACAAAATATCTCGATAGTTATTTTCATGAGTTCGTTCAGCGATTGTATGCTGAAAGTAATTGTAAAATCTTAGGAAATAGGGAGATATTCCTTACATAATATTTTCAATTCGATATAAACTCTTTCGTTTTAAAACTCAACTTTTAAATTATAAATAAATTCAACTATATATTTTTGTATCGAGTTTTGATGACACTGCGTATTCATCAGACAATAGATATGATTAATCTATGGTGCTTGATATTTATATAATTAACAAATGCATTGAAAATGAATACAACCCCAGGTAAATTCAATGAAACATAAGTCACATAATTGATGAAAAATTAAACAAGGAGAATTAATCTCGAAATCGATTTAAAGGTATTCTCAACAATTTCATGTTTTTTCCGCTTCTGGTTTTTGAAACAAACTTGTTTTCTCCAATTGTTTGGCGTAATTAGTATTTGTTTTTATTGATCAAACTACGGAAATCTCAATTGATTATACTAAAGAAATTTCTGTTGGTTAAATCAAAGCACATCTTTGTGAAACTACCACAGCTAAGCGTGTATACTCAAAATTTCTCTCCGTTATTAATGTTTTATTCATTACTTTCAAGGTGTGTATATAAACAAATTATTTTTGGATTTGGAGAATATGTGAACTTCTGCCATTTCGATGTTGGTTGATTTTCCACATGTATGTCAGGCTACTATATGCGAATTTTCCTTCAGATTTTGGATATACTAGTTGCATTGTGATTTAAATTTTTGTTGAACGCTGTAGCTTTCAGTCAGTTATGTAGTTTTGATTTCCAACATATATACTTTTCAACCGTTGCTAATGCGATCAATATAGGTTAGATTAAAATTGCTGAAAACAAAAATTTAAATAAATATTTAATCAACACATTTACATTATTTTGAAATATGTCAAAATTTTATAATCGAATCATTTCCAAACTCCTGTTTGGTAGTACAAGTGGATGATATGTCTATAAATTTTTTTATAGTGTTCATACATATGTCTAATAATAGAACCAATTATCGAACAAAAAGCTCGAAAATACAAAATTCAAAGGTGATCGAAAAATATTAATTCTGCACGTTTTTCTTCGGTCTTTGGGAGAAAACCTTCACTCAAAATTATTACAATAGTCCAGAATGAGACCCATTAATAATTAATTCAAAAGCAATGATTAAAATCCAAAATAATTAGTAAATAACTTGGAAAGTCGCCGTTACAGTGTTTGTACAAGTGTAAAAAAGACTTTTCGAAAGAGGACCCCTTCATAACCTTCTAAAACAAAGAATTCATATCACTTTTCCAAATATCTTTACAAGTTATGCCTACAGAGCTAGGCAAATAAGAATTCTCCAACATAATGTGAAGTTGAGCATGGACGTATTTTCAATAGACCTTTTCAAATTATAGCAAGCTTTACAGTTCTTGTGATTCATACATTTTGCAAAACATTGTGATCATATTTCAACAACAATAAATTCGTCCCTATTAATAAGCTAAAATTTCAATATTTTATGTTTTTACAAAACTATGAATTTGAATACATTGAAAATCAGATAGATTTTTTCTTCTATTCAGTATTTTATGGTTCCTCCACGACTTCTATACATTGTTGTTACTGTGTTTAGTACGATTCCAAATAAATTTATTGTGAACTACGGAAGAATTTCAGCGAACTTATCTAGCATCTCGATGAGTTTATCTCTCTCATGAATTTCATTCAGGGTATTTTAATTTATTCTGTGAGAATGGTGAAGATGTAGGTTTTCGTGACTGGAAGAGGACGAGCATTAGCGTCCCTAATTATAAAATTATTACTCTATTCTTACTTAATTGTATTACAATAAGCAAAATGGCATTGTCTCAATATCTTTGTGCATTCATAGCTTGGCAGCTCTATAACCCGTGATTTTTGATGGGCAGTTGACTGGCGCTAGATACTCACAATTTATTCAGAATGAGATTGAGGGATATTTGGAAAATCTACCGTTGGCGATTGAAAGGGTAATGTTCCATCAACAGGATGGTGCAGCTCCCCACAACGCATGAATTGTCTCAGAGTACCTACGTGAGAGATTGCAACTAATGGTCTAATAAGATGGCCCGCAAGATCACCTGATTTAACTCCTTTAGACTTTTTCGTTTGGGGATATTTGCGCCTACTACGCGTGCAGATCTAGAGGATAGAATCAGACGAGCCATCGGCAGTACAACACCTGAACAATTGACAACATCAGTGTGACTGCAAAAGCGGATTCAAATGTGCGTAAACATTAGTGGTCAACATTTCGAACAATTCTCATGATTTTCTTTTTGTTTCTAAATTTGTTTTTTCGTCTGCTCATGATTTATTCTCATGGATCAGATTCTATTTCTTGTTTTGCAATTCATTACTGTTGTTTTGGATTCTTAGAGAAAGAAATTGAGTTTTCTTATGGTATGAAGCTGAATGTACCCTAGATTCGACTTAATACAAGTAAATGAGTCTTTTTCTCAATGATCCTTCGAATGTCAGAATTGCTTTCTGTCAATGTTCATTTCCATAGCTTTCTGGATTTACTTACACGAATTGAAATAAAATAAATGCAAATTTTTACATAATTTGTTTGCATTTTCACAAAGAGTGTTTGCATAATTTGTTCACCCAAAGTATCAAGCTTTTAATGGTACTCGGTAGCAATATGGTGCCATTTGGAAAAAATGGAGTTTTAATCGAAAAATGGTTTTGGAGAATATTAATCTGACCTGGACAGAGCAGATCTGAAATTTTGACGTCAGTTGCTTTTTTTAGTGTTGCTTTGATCAATTATGGTAAATTGGCAATATTCATGGCACCCTAGATTGAAAAATAAAAACCGACCTAAAATAATTTTGGAGCCCAAAATATCAATTAGAGGTATGGTTGAATTTGGGAAATTATTTGGAAACCAAACATGCAAACATATACAGGGTGTTCTATTTAAAAATTTTCATTAAAGGTTATTTCCGGCGATAACGGAAGTGGAAAAAAATTGTTTCAAATGTCAAAGGTGGCCTGTAATAAACTTGATCGAATCATGAAATTTCAATAAACTACCTCCTGTAGAAATATAGAAATGAGAGGGTGTACCATGATCCTGTGTCACCCGGTATATATATTATATATATCTAAACAAAATAACACTATATTCGTTTTTCATTCAGACTAGTAAGAAATATTAATAGAGAATTGAGCATTCTTGTTTCCTACTTAAGATTAGGTTAATTTTATCACGAAAGTAGGTGGCGCCCTTCGATAATTTATTATACATCACAACGTCTCATGACCCAGCTCTCCAACAAAAACTTCGTAGTTCGTTCGCAAGGTGTATGTTTTAACTAAAAAAGACGCTACAACATTTTAAATAAGTAGAACTAGCAGATTCCTTCTTACAACTGTTAGTTCACTTGAAAAGGACACTATCGAAACGTATCAATTAAACAAAAATTAACATTGTGGAACTCAAGCGAAGGTGCTTCATTTTATTGCTAATCACAAATAATGACAATTAATTCGTGAAGACGGTAAACTTTCATAATAAATAATAAAGAATAAAGATTTAAGAAAAAACTGAAAAGTTTTTTCTGCAGCCTTATATTTAAAGAATAGAATTTGAATAAAAGTTTTCCATAACAAGAAATTAAGGATGTGCCTCGCATTTTCCAAATGTCCAAATTGATTCTAAAAAAATTAAAAAGATTAGAGTTCAGAAGAAAGGGACTGTAATTTGTGAGAGAAAAGTTTCACAGTAGAAGAAACTAGGAAATGATATAAAGAAACCTGTTGTAAATGACGAGAATATATATTTATATAACTTTATATAATGAAAAATGATAATATAATGTAGACAATTCTATTCAGTGTTTTCAACTGAAATATATTCATATTTCTCTCTTCAATTCAGAGTAAAAAATGCAGAAATGGCCCTAAACTGAAGAAGAATGAAAAATTCTTAGATTTGTGTCATCGGTACCATCACTTCTATTGAAATAATCATAAAATATCATATTCCCTCAGCGATTTATGACCCTCCTAAGGCTTAATTCCTAACACTTTCATCCTAAGTGACACAGTACCACTGTCTTAACCTGGGGAAGATCATAGGATAATTTTCAACGATGCGCCATTCATTTCCTGGGAACAATCTAACCAACTCCATCTTGATTGTTCTTGGGTGGTCTGGTTGTACTAGCAGTAGCAAAAATTTTTATTTTTACGGGTTACTGATCGACGATATCAGAAAATTTCGAGTTACTTTGTAGTCAGGATTCATCCGGAGGCTATCAGTCAGCGTTTCTGGAGAATAATCAGATCATGGTCACAATACACAAGACTTTGTTTAAAGCTTGCTTCTTTCAAAAATATCGTGGTTTTAGTCGCTTCAGGCAGAGAATTTTTTCGGAAACTAGTCGCGAATAAAACACGACTATAATTCTGGATCTATATAATCGAATAATGCGCGAACGTAGGCTAAACAGAGAGTTTTATGTGGTTGTTTATCGAGTTCTTCGGAAGTGTCATTATTCTTAGTATAACAAAACAGTTCTAAATATCTAAAACCCATAGACACCGAAAATAACCTTCTGGGGCCGTGTTCGGGAAATGGATTTCTTCGGATAATGGAATTTCTTTGATTTCATATACCTATGAATGTATAAATTTCAATTTACAAACAACAAAAACTTCGAATATTGATTGTAATTCATCTTTTATAACAATAACAGATAGGAACAACACAAAACAGTATTCAAGATACAGGAATTGTTATCCGAGGACAGATGTCCTATGAGTCTAGTAGGCTATTGGGCATTCAGTGCCTGTGTATATTCCAGACTGTTCGAATCTATTAGTTTTTTTGGCATTGTATAGTAATTTTCTAAGATGATGGCTGATATAATTCCAGAAGTTAAACATGCGTTTATATTTTCTGGTTTTTCTATAATGGAATATAGTAATTGATAAATTTATTTTTGTTTTTCGCGTTTAATGATACTGTTTATGTGAAAAACTGGAATATTATCATTATTATATGCAAATTTTCTAGTCTGTTATGGATTGGGAAAAGGCGAAGCCTCTATGAACCATTGAATTCTTATCGGCTGATTTATGTGTAATAACGGTTAGAAGAACTCTTTGCGATTCATGAGTTTATGAATGCTTTTTTCTATATATGTTGTATCTGAGATTATTATTGAGTTTAGTGATGATTGTTAAGGAAAGGGTAACCCCCAATAAGATAGGCGAAATGCCCTCACTCACGAAACCCTTTTTTCCTTTATAACATCATAGGTGGAGTCAGAAGAAAAACATTCATCGATATATTAGTCCCCTCCCACCTCCTCCCCTCCCCATCCATAAAAAAACGTGTTTTTTTGCATTTTATTTTTTTCCTCGGGTTCTGCTGGCTTGAAAAATTCGAAAAAATTAATGAACAACCTTAGTCACCTTACAAAACATACAGAATTTTTTCGTGATAATCGGGCCTTCGTGAGAGGCTTTCGTAAGGACCCCAAAAAAATTTCGAAAATTTTATCTCTAAAATTATCGAGGACCGGTGCGAGTCCAATTTTTTCGGTGTTTGATTTTTGTTATGAAAAAGTATTTCTATGAATTTTTTCCGATTTCTTCTGTAGGTGCGCCAACTCCAAAAACGCGAAAAACAATTTTTTTTGCATATTAATGCGGAAAATTCAACTTTTCACATGTCCAGGAGTGCGGAAAATAATGTTAATAGTTTATTTCTTGAAAATTTCATAAGTATAAGAGTAAACTGAAGAATTTTCAACTCAAACATATTTTAGGAGACCATTTTTAGTCATTTTTGCCATTTATTCCGCTTAACGGCGCCTTGAGTGCTGAAAATTCAACTTTTTAAAAATATCTGGGAGTGCGGAAAATAATAAAAATAGTTTATTTCTTAACAATTTTGAAAATATAAGAGTCAACTACAGATTTTTAACTCAAACAAGTTTTGAGTGCTGAAAATTCAACTTTTGACTAATCTGGGCATGTGGAAAACATAACAGAAACTATATATATGTTAAATTTTCACGGAAGTATCTATAATTTGATGTGTTACGGGTTTTATTCCGTGGTCCATTTTGATTTTGGCGACGTTTCGACAAGTTGTCCCTTGTCATCTTCAGGCGTTCGGTAGACGATGTCTCGAGCGTAACTGATAGCGGTGGTTCTCCTTTTATGTCCTCGTTGTGGGCGTCGGTGGACGGTGGTGGGGATGCTTTCATTATTATCTGTTGAAAATGCCGGTTTCCTAGGTGGTAAAAAACTTTCCAACCCTTTGATAGGTTGAGGGTTTCTTCTTTTTTGTTCATTGTTCCTCCTTTTTTAATTTCCATTGCTTCTCTGATAAGACGTTTCTTAAGTTGTTGTGTGGTGCTGATTTGTTTTGAGTTATCGAAATCTATTGTATGACCTGTATGTAATTTATGTCGATAAATGGCGGATGAGATGGATTTATTTTTTAGTGCTCTTTTATGTTCCTCTATTCTTTCTTTTATTCGTCTATTAGTTTGGCCGATGTATATCTCGACACAATCTCCGCATGGTATAGAGTAAACTCCCTGATTTTCTAAAGGAATGTTGTCTTTCGGGTTTCTGAGAATTTTTCCGATAGTTAAGTATGGTTTGTATGCCGTTCTAATTTTGTATTTCCTCAATGTTCTTCCAATTTTATACGTTACTACTTTGATATAAGGTAAAACAGTTGTGTTCTTTTGTTCTTCTGTGCATATCATGTTTCGTTTTATTGTGTTTTTGTTATATCTATTATTTTCAACGATAATGTTTGTGAGCGCTTTAAAAGCTGCTTCCGAGCTTCTATAGCTTATACGAAAAATTACCCTTGCAAAGATCATTCCCGAAAAATCTTTGAAGGAATTCTAGAAACTCAAAATACACGTAGTGTTGCTTACACAAAACAAGCGAAACAGTCAAGGTCAAGATTAATAATGAAAATCAGATGGCAGTACTAAGATCGTTAGTGGAAAATCCTAAATTAAGCAGGAGAAAAATTGCTAAGAAACCTGGCATTAGTCAAACTGATGGTTGTAGGATACTCAAGAAACAAAATTACCATTCGTACCATTTCAAATGGCCCAGAACTTGTACGAACTAGATTTCCAAACCCGTCTAGAATTTTTGTGACAACCCAATACTTATATATAATACAAAATAATTTTAAATTGAAGCTCTAAGCTCTGAAAAAATCTAAAAATATCGGTGATATAGTGAGAGATCATCCCGTAAGTCATGAACCAGCCTGTATATATTCGTTCGGAATATTCCATATGGTTCACATGAAAATAGAATAAACATGAAGCATGTGCGTTTTATAACGGCTAGAGAATCCAATTTCAACCGACGTGATGCAAAGGTATAAAGCAGGAATAATTCTGATTGTCTCCAACTGTATTCTATTATCTCGAACACATATTCATATGCACGATAACTTGAATAGGAAGAGACGGCAGAAAGAAGAATCCCATTGTACGAGACATGCAATCTCCACTCGAAAAGGATTAATTAACTCACTGAAATCGGAAATACCACTATAACGGTTACTCTTCTTCATTCAGCACATGCTTAGTTCGAGACGCATTGTCAATAAGATTATTTGTCCCAAGAAAAAACAAAACCGTATATTTCTATTCGTCCCAACGATTGCTAACAATTACTTTTCTAATGAATGCCGGTTTTTTTTCGTTTTTTCAGTATCGAATAGTAAGTTTATTGAACCACATCGTATACTCGTATTACTTTCTACGCTAATTACAAGAATTAGAACCGATAAACAAAATACAAATAATGAGCTACATTTCCCATAACCTCTGAGGATTTACGTTCAGTCTAATCATAGTAATCTTTGGTGCAATTTGAAAGAATGAAGACCATATTCCAACAGCAACTAGCCACTATGAGGTTATAAAGACGTAACTGATTTTTATAAGATACTTAATGGTAGACAGTGAAGTAGAAGAACTGTATGATCCAGAATCGAAGCAAACGTCAAATGTTTCAGGTTAGAGTACTTTTATGTGCCATTTCCTTCCCAGAGAGTGTGTCGATTATAATTCAAACAGCTCATTTATTCCATAGGCTGTTTTTATATTAAAATAATACTGCAAAGTCATCTCATAAGTAGACAATTATAAATAAAATGTTAATAACTTACACAAAGCTTGCTTTCTTTTGCACAAGAGTACAAAATCAAACAATTTGAGACAGGGTGTGTAGGATGTTTCATATTTGAAGTTTTATTGCGGCTGCTATGTGAAATACAGTATAAACTTTTTATTCGCGGGGTATACGTTCCCTAATTATGCATATACAGAAACCGTGAATATCCAATGGTAATTTATATGGAATTATAGAGATCACGTTCCTAGATGGCAAAATAAAAAACAAATTAATTTAATTGAAGTTTTTGTTCATTTTGATTAATTATTATCTTCAAGGTTACGCAATGGTTTGAAGAATTTCATAATTTTTTCTTGCTTGTAAGTTTCTAAAAGTTCTTGCAATTCCGACTGATATTCAGCAGTGGCATATGCAATTTGCCTCTTGAAATTATTTATGACAGAAAGCTCATTTGCTAATCCTAAACTCTCACCAAGATTTTTCAAACTACGACCGGTGTCGTAGAGGATATGACGCTTATCCCCTGCGCAGAGTTATCTGGCTTCAATCCCCACAAAGTTGGTGATATTTTTCGGATTCTGGGAATCGCTTGAGGAGGAAATGTAAAGACGTCGGTCCTGTCTAACAGAGATGTGTTGGACATCAGAGATCCCTTCTCTCGACACGAAAGGGGTTCGTCAAAATTCCCGGGTTAGTGAGGTGACCGAATTCCCTGGCGTTCTATTAGCCGAAAGGCAGAAATAGAGCACGTTAAAGGATAAAAAAAATTACACGTTTGCAGTGCTTGTAAATTCAACATGCCTCCAAGTCGATTACAGTCATATCTTCATCTTGCGGATTCGAGTAACTCCTGAATGTCACTTGATTATATCTGTTCGAACGCATCGTGTCCTATTCCATTCGTAATTTTGGCAATTTTTGCTGTTAAAGATTGAATTTGCACAGCTTCTTCGTCGTTTTCCGCATTCCGAACAAGCCACAGTATTTTCTTGATGATGTTTATGGGTTCAGATCTTCCACTGATTCTTTTACGGTTAAAATACATTTTGCTATGTCAAGTGTCTTCCAGCATTCCATAACATTTATATCAGGATCACATTCCATATCATCCAATATGATTTGGAGGTTAGTCTAATGTAATAGAGCTCAAAGATTATTTCTTGGTCTATAGGTTGAAACAAATACGTCGTGTTGGGAGGTAAAAGGTCACTTTTATATTTGGACGCATCGTTTCCAGTTCGCGAGGATGGCCTGGAGCATTGTCCAAAACTAGAACAGCTTTGAATTAAGTTAAATGTATTAAAAAGAATATCTGTGCGGTTGAGATTTTTGTAAGATTCGCGAAGAACAAAAGAGATAGCAAGCGGAGGTTATTTTTGAAGTTATTTTAAAATGGTTTTGATATTCCACATGTAATTTTTTACGTAGAACTAGGTGCAAAATTGGTTTTTTATCCAAGAATGTTTAAGTTACGATGCAAGCTTGGGTTTCTCTAAAAATGAACCGATTTATGAAATATGTGGTGGTTATTTTCAAACTCCAAATTTTTTTCTTTCAGTTTATCTCTCATGAGAGAAACATGTGTGCCAAGAAAATCATCGCATTTTGTTGGCCTTTGTCCGTACTTATCCGAAAAAAAATATGTGTTAATGATTTGAAAAAAAAGACAAACAAATTTGCAATGCTGAAATTTTGCTTTGCTGTATGTCGATTTCAAATCTCACATCAAATAATATAGTTTTTTCTTCAAATAAATAGAAATAAAATATGCATTTTTTGCTGACTGCTCATACTGATTGATGCGTTTCTACGAAAACATGGACGTTATTGATGTAAATTGAGTTTTAATACAATTTTTCGTAGACTAGTACAAAAAATTAAATCAAATACTGATAAATAACCAAAAAATCTGATCACCTCCAGTTTGAAATGAGTTCTAGTACTCGATACATCAAAATCTACACATTATTTAACCGAACTCATTACTCCACAAAATTCACGCATTCATCATGAATGAATTCAGACAAATCAGATACGAAAAACTTCTTTCATTATGGCAGTTTTCACAGCGACCAGAAACAAATACATCACCGAGACACTTAACGCCTGGGAACTATGTATAAACTTTGAGCGAAGTAATTGAATATAATTGGACTATTACACCAAATTTGAACGGTACAGCTAGAACTTATCGTTTATATAAACAAAACGGGAACCGTTATCAAAATTTGTGATCACTTTTCACGGTGAACTTGAGTAAACTTGAACGAACGATTTGACGCAACAGGACCACACAAGTGGTTTCAGGCAAATTGATCAATTTTTTGGGCAACTAGAGTAATTTAATTTCAATCTAGTGCTGAGATAATTTGGTTCGAAAATTAAATCGGAAAGATTGAATGAGAAAAAAGATGATTTATTCGTTTGCGTGCTATAATACAAATTCCAGGAAGAGTCATTTTTTCATTTTCATTCGACTCACAGGAGTTAAAATTTAATCAATACAACACAGAAGGATCTAGAATACCGTTGTGTCAAGATTCACAGCTTATTTATCATTTACTTATTAGTCTCATTTAGAGCAATTTATGAATTTTCAAATTTGATTATAAAACCACTCAAAAATAGATGGAACGGCGTGAGTAGGCATTGGGGAATTGCTGGAGCGATATAAATAATATCATACTAACTAAATAAACATAAATTACACATTCTCTCTTGACATCATTATCATCACTAGTAAAACGAAAACAAAACGTAAGACGACAATAACAATTATATTTGAGTTACATTTTGTTTGATTCCCCAGTAAAAACATTTGTTCATTTTTGAAAAAAGGGTTAGCAAATAAAATAATTAAACTTAATATCTCTAATTAATATAAATATATACACACAACCAAATTTCTATGGAATCACCCGATGTTTTGAATATTACCTCACGGATTTTGGAAATTTCGAAGAATTGTTAGAATTGATTCTTTTGAGATATTTCAATTGAGAATAGAAGTAAATTAAGTTTTACTTTAAGAAAGAAACAATTAAAATAAAATCAAAGACTCTTTCCGCATGTAGTAAAAAATTGAAAATTGTTTTATTAGAGACTAGGTGTTTTTTTCTTGAATTCAGTAGCTTGTATTACCTCCTCTTGCCCTGATACCTAGCCTGAATCCGTCTAGGCATGCTTTGCCTAGGTTATCGACCTCCTCTGGGATGATATTCTGCCACTCTTCTGTGGCGGCTTGGATGAGCTGTTGTGGGGTTCTTGGATTATTCCTTTTGAGATTATCCCATAAATGTTCAATTAGATTTAGGTCTGGCGAGAAAGCTGGCCACTCCTTAATAGCGATTCACCCTGTATCAAGGTAATAGAGTTTCGAAGAAAATTATTATTCCAGAAACAATATTCAACCTTCCGTAGAATGTTAAATATCCTCCCTTGAAGGAGCTAGTTTTCCGATCTACTCTTCATAATCACCGTCAACCGGGGCCACAGAGCAGTGGTACAGCACGGTCAGATGTCACGAATAGGAACATTGGACTGCAGTTTTGGTCTCATTTGACCTCATCAGCATTGTCTACCCATTCGTAACACCAGGCTATGCCGTTATCTATTCATCTCAATTCTTTGAGGCGAACGCAATAATATTAATATCACTGCGCCCTCTAACGAACCGAAACAGAGGCTACCTCACCATCGCCCCACGATGGTGGAGTAGAGGGTAGATTCTAAGGAAGGTTGAATATTGTTTCTTGAATAATAATTTTCTTCGATGTGTCTACACATTGCGAAATCTCCCATATAAGAACTTTTTGCTTTGAGACAATAGAGTTTTTGCAACTTACACGATTTCGTTAATTTTACCGTTAACTCTAATCAAATTTACGATAATAATGCTCACTTCAAATATATTTTTTTCTACCTTTCAAAATATTGTAGTTATTCAATTGTCAGTTTGTCACCATAAAAATTGTCACTTGTCATTTAACTACGGCCGATTCGTTTTTGTTTGGTTAAGTTGCACACGGCAAATGAGAGTAATTACCGGCTGATATTCTGCTGTAACAACGGCAATTCTTTATCGTTATTAAAGTTTTCGGGTACTGTTTTTGAAGAGCGCATGCACAGAAAATAACAAAGTCACTGAATAAGAGGTGCAAAAACTCTCTGATGTCGCACGAGGTTGCTGATATGCGGAGGAGCATTATTTTGCATAAAAGTGAAATTCTCACCGTGGGTACCTCGCCAGAGTCTCACTATAGGCTCGAGCACTAGGTCTAGCCTTTTCACTCGCAGGAAACGAAATCGAATATGTTCTTGCCTCCCAGCATAATGTCACCCCAAAACATTACACTGCTCCTTGTTATTTCGGAATTTGTCTTGCTGCTCGGAGTCTAGCTAGTCTTCCACAACCCCTTGAAACACGAATCTGGCGGTCATCTAATCGAACACCAATTCTGGTCTCATCCGAAAAAAGAACATTTCGCCAATTCTCAATATCCAATTTTGATGCTTGATACACCAATCAAGTCGGTCAATTTTGTGTTGTCTGGCTAGGTCTGGAACTCTTAGGGGCCTTCTGCTGTATATACCCTTTGAACGAAGTCTTTGACGTATCGTTTCGACTGTTGCTTCCAGAAATTCAATTTGGAGTATGGAGTGCGATGCACTAGAGCCTCTTGTCGCAATTTGGCACAAAAAGCGGTCTTATTTTTCTGACTTTTTAAATCACCCCCTGTGATACCCCCATTATAGCCGCTATATCCCTGTGTCATCCCTTCTTCAACGATAGCAATTATTCGACCTTTCTGCACACCGGACAATCCAACGTAAGACATTTTCAATTATGATTATAGGCTTTTTTAAATTTTGAAATTCACAGTTTCAAATCTAAGAGACGACTGAGTACAATATCCCGAATATGTGGGGATAATTCAACATTTCTTATCATACTATCCAGTTATTTTCAAACGAAAAACTTCATTCTTCACAAGTAGTCAAAAATCCACGGTTAAAAAGAATCGATAATGTGAAATACCGAAATACAATTGCAACTATTTCTATTTCATAAAATTCCAGAACACAGAAGCAACCGCAGAGTATACACCTATAGGTGTTATCTATACATTCTTTACTCTATATTAATACCAGATAGATTTTGTATCAATACTACATCCAAAAAACACTTTGTTGAGCTTGTTGGTGATTGTTACTCTCAATCATGAATAATTTGGGGCAGATCGTTCAGAATTCAAAATTGAACATTACCAACCGGTGAGAAGAATCATTATATCCACAACCACTAAACAGATACATAATTACGCAAACACATTTATTTCCATACCTTTTGTACTGGTCTATAATATCTTTCAATAAACTCAACGACTAATACGGAACCAAAGAGTGAAGTCACCCACAAGGCTCAAACGTTTATGTTCAGGAAACAATCTTAATTCGACCCTGCATTTAAAACATTCACCATTCATTCAACTCCCCCGCTTCTTCACGATTTTCTCCGTTCTTCGCGGCCGGCCCCGACCAAATCTTCCCATTTTCCCTCAGGTTATTTTTCGGGGGCGTGAACAGGAAGTCCATGCCAGAAATCTTCGAGCTTGGCTGGTTTTTCGAGACGACTGGAACCGCTAATTCGCCGAATGGAAAAAAACGCAAATGATTGTCTCACGAAATGCAATAAAGAATGAAGATATTGAGGTGCCATTTGCGTATCGGTATCGAAACCACTCGATGAAAGTACATAAAATTTAACGAAGGGGGGCGAGGTCTGTTGATATAATTGGCCGGGATAAAATGTTATCAGGATAGCATTCGAACAATCCCGTTACGTTTACTGAACGATCGCTCTGGAAAACGGTTGATTTTTCTTGTGATATTTCCACACTGAAGATAAAAACGAATTTCTTGAAATTACTGAGTTGCCGTTGTTTCTGACTTCTTATAACTTTTCATATCCGAACCGTTTCGCTTCTATATTCCTAATCAGTGTTCAAAGTTAATATGGTAGTTTATAAATCCTTTTTTCATTCTATCGCGCTCAAGCTATATCACGAACCTCTCAAATTGAAAGGAATCATCTTCGTATCACTTGAATCATGGTTTTCAAGATTTATGAAAAGGAAGAACGAATTTGAACCTATTTGAATTATGTAATGAATGCTTAACCTATTTCCGGTGATTTATTCCTGTACTGAAAATAAGACGAAGAGTAAAGAACGGAACAACAAAATGTCTTTGTTAACGATCCTGGTTGATATACTCCTCATGAAATATTACTCAGTTATTGACAAATTACACAAAAATGATTTTCAAAAAGCTTGCTAAGCTATTCCCGAAACTCATTTTTCAAATTTGATAACTACTGATAGATAATCATAGTTTATATTAAATCAAAAGAATACTTCCGTTAAAATAGTCGACATGCCATCACTCGCAATATCATTTTTTTCCTAATAACATTATTGGGGTGATTAAAAGAAGAGCTTCCATAGTTATTCCGCTGTTCCACCCTTCCCCAACATTAAGAAAAGTGTTTTTCCACATTTTATTTTTTCTCAGATTCTGACAGAATAAAAACTTCAAAAACGTCCATGAACACTGTTAAACAACCTACAAAAAATGCAGAGGTCTTTAGTAATTATAAGGCATTCACGAGGGTCTCAAAAAATTTTTTTTACCTACGCGTAATAAATGTCTAGGCAGATGTACTTTTTACTGCATTTGCTTGCTGTTGTTGGAGAGTACTTCTGTGAATTTTTTCAGATTTTTCCTGATGGTGTGCCACCTCAGAAATTAACTCGTTTTTAGCCTTTTAACGTGAAAATTTCAATGTTCCACATGTATGTTCATGCGGGAAACAATGAAAACAATTTAGTATTTTAATATCCTTCAAATACACCCTCCATTCCAAAAGTAACCAAACTGTTCTAAAATAACAGTACTACTAGAGCCATCTGTCGTAATATTGTACCCGTCGATAACTTGGTACTTCATTGACAGCTGTTAAAAATTTCATGACATCTGTATTTAAACAACTTGAGTTATTGCGTCTTGTCTGTTTATGCGTCAGTAAATCGGTCGCAAAATGAGTTTCAAACAGTTTTGTGTTAAATTTGATAAATATTTTACAGAAATGAACCAAATGCTACAAACTGCTTATGGTAATGATTGTCTATCCGGTAAGCAAGTGTACGAGTGGTTCAAGCAACTCGAAATGGGAAGAAATACCAAAACTGGATCATCGAAATAAAACATCGAAAATGTACGTGAATTACTTGATAACAATAAAAAGTCATCGGTGAAATTTTTTGAAATGGACTTAGGCATTCCTCAAACAACTGTGTACTGCATTTTGAGAGCAATGTTGAACTTTCCGAAGGTTAATGAGAAGTTTGTTCCACACAAACTCACCGTCGACCAAAAATTTAAGCGAATTGAACATAGCAAAGACATCATTAAAAGGGTTCGAAAGGATCCAAACTTCTTGAAAACGATTGTGGCTGGTGACGAGACGTGGTGTTTTCAGTACGAGCCCGAAATAAAGCGGAAAAGTACTGAATAGAAAGCTTTGAATGAAGGAAAACCAACAAAAGTTGCTTGAAGAAATCCAAATTTCAAAATTTTGCGTATTCATAATGTATTTTTTCGGCAAAGATCATCACTCGATGAAAATTGATATACATCTGTGGGATAATATAGCAGAAATTATTGACACGCGATAAAGTTGTAATACACTTCAAGAATCGCCTTAATTTTAATTAAATCTAAAGCTTATTCTGCCGTTTTCTATCGAGGACAACTTGGTCGAGTACACGACCTTCCATTACAATTGGCGTTTATGAACTTGCCCACAATGCGAATATCAAGAGTTCGGCTTTGGTTACCTAAATCTATAATAAAGTTCCTCATAAACTAAACTGGCAATCAACAAAAGCGCAGGTTTTTCCCGATACTACACATCATTTAATTAGATAAAACAATGTTCAAATTTAGATTCACAAACTCATGACGCGGCTTCATCATTTAAGTAGTATATTGGAAAGGAAGATGTTCCCTTTATATTAAATTGCTAAAAGTAGGAACTAAGCTCAATTAGAAGAAATTTCAAACAGGGTCTCTTTAGAAACTGAAATAATGAAGTATGGGTGACGAATTTGAGTCTAGTTAACTATTAAATTAGTGTGTGACGCTACTTGTTAGGCAAGGATGATGAATACCAGCTGTACTGTACAAGAAGAGAGTACAGCTGGCATTTAGTGTCCTTGTCTAACAATTAGCGTTGTGCACTCACTCTCTGTCAGTATATTTTCAGTACCTAGCATCTTTCAGGACAGGAAATTTCAATTTCCGGTTTTTCTTTTCAAGCAGTTTCAAAATAATAAATATAGAAAAAAATTAGCTTCAATGTGGCAAAAACGAAATTTATATACATCATGAAAGAAGAATTGAAATTAAATCATACATGTTTTATTTCCATAAGATAAAGATCGATTGATAACGTTTAATTCAATAATAAAGGCGGGTAATTTTCAATTGGTATAGTACAACCTCTTTAAACCGAACATACTGTAATCCGCACATCCAGTAATCTGAACGACGAAACTACGCACAATTTATTTTTACCTCTATAATCCGAACGACTTCAATAATTTCATCGATTGAAAGTGTCCGAACTTGAAATGTCTTGTCTGAATACTCGCTTCACTTGTGCAGGTATGATTGTCTTCTCACACCATGTCGCGTCGACATGAAACTTTAACATTGCAGCAAAAATGCAAAATTTTGAAAGAATTAGATAATGGAAAGTTTCTTCTTCTGAATTGGCCAAAATACACTCAATTGGAAAATCTACAGTATGCGATATAAAGAAAAAAGAAAATCAATTGAGAATTTTATATCTTCTTCTGATTCTGGTCCTGGGAAACGGCGTACGCTCAGGACTAGTGAAAATCCGAATGTTGAAAATTCTCTATACACTTGGTTCTTACAAGAACGATCTCGACATACACCTTTATTTGGTGATCTCATATGTGAGAAAGCAAGATTTTTTACACCAGTATAACAGGTAGAGATGATTTCAGGGCAACTCAAGGATGGTTGGAAAAATTCAAAAAAAGACAACTTACCATATCAAGAGCGAAATTGTCCTTAGACGTTAGTGAGGTAGAACCCTTCAAAAATAAATTCCTTCAAAAAATACGCGACATGGATCTAGTGCCAGATCGAATTTACAACGCAGATGAAAGTTTTTTGTTTATTTTGGCGAATTCTTCCAAACAAAATACTAGCCCATACTGCTGAAAATTCAGCTCTAGGTCGGAAGATGAGTAAGGACCGTATTACATTCAAGCCATGCTCTAATGCATCAGTATCTCATAAAATGAAATTGTTGGTCATCGGAAAAGCCAACAAACCCCAAGCATCCAAGAACTGCTCCAATTTGTCTGTTTATTATAAAGGTCGAAGAAAACGAAGGGTACCTAGAGAACTTTTTTTTGAATGGTTCCACAAGCAATTTATTCCTGATATTGAAAATAAAATGAACGAGCTAAACTTGCCACAAAAAGCTCTGCTCTTATTAGATAATGCTCCTGGACATCCAAGAGAAGAAGAATTAATCAGTGACGAACGAAATATTCAGGTCATGTTTTTACCTCCTAAATGTACTCCATTATTACAACCAATTGATCAACATGTAATACAGAATGTGAAATTGCATTATCGAAAATTTTTGCTACTGAATATTGTGGGACAAGAAGACAATAACGTTTCGCAATTACTGAAGCAATTGGACCTCAACTTTGTGGTGTTTTCTCTTGAAAGGGCCTGGTCATCTGTGTCCCAAGAATTAATTCAGAAATCATGGAAGAATTTATGGTCCACAAAAGATGATGATTATTACGTAGGTGACCAGTTTCCTCTTTCACGGTTGAGAGAAAAAATATTGCTAGAGAAAAAAGGGAAAAATCGCGATCTACGCATGATGACAGATATGCTAACAAATGTATCTGGTCAAGAATTGACAACTGAAGACATTGAAGAATGGGTTGAAAGAGATAATGAGAATTATCTCTCTGAAGCTGAAATAATCAACAACATAGAAAGTGACGAGGATTCAGAAGAACTTGAAGCAGGCGATGTCACCTTGAGTTCAGTGAAACATAAAGTGTGTTCAACAAATGTTTGGAATGGTGCACAGAAAATGATATCCCTCAGCACCAAATATTATTATTGAATAAATTGGGAGAGGAAGCTGCAAATTCTCATCTTCGTTGGTTAAAACAGAAAACGATCCAAGACTTCTTCAGAACCTCAACAATGATCTGTGAAATGTATGATTTTCCTGAGAATATGTAGTTATATTTCCATGTTTTTCTGTGAATCACAATAATTTTGAGTTTTTCAATGAATATTTTACGTTTTTCAATGAATATTTCACGTTTTCGATAAATATTTAACGTTTTTCAATAAATATTTCAGTCCTGTCTTTTCTTTACTATTTCATTTCAATTACCTCGATAATCCGAATAGTTCAGTCATCCGAACAAGCCCTGGTCCCAATGATTCGGATTAGAAAGGTTGTACTGTACCTTATGAAAAATGAATTCTCCAATATGTCAGAAAATTAGCTTTTGACGATCTACAACATTGAAATATTAATTGTGAAGGATGATTTAGACTCAAACTGAAATTTAATATCTTTATATTCGGAAAAACGGATCATATTACAATATTTCAAGATATGTTCTCATTCATTCATTGAAAAAATAGATAAATCCTCGCAGGCAGGTTCAATAAATGCCAACAAAATTAGCCCTTAATAATCTGAACCAGTAGACTTGACCGATAGATAGTTTCTGTTTTACGAGCACCTAACCATATAAAAATACTGTTACAAATTAAGTCATTAAAACTAATTTGGCTGTAATCCGATATCGATGAAATAATTGATGCAAATCAAAATGGCGTACAATCATCCGCGAAATGATCTGATCTCACGACATTCACACATATCCTACGTGCCTAAAGCCATCGAACCTCTTCCAAACCGTTACTACGAAATTAATTCCTTCGGTAACGCTGAATATATAAATAATAATTATCGTTCTCTAGGCTCGAATACACTTTCTTCAAATTTCTTCCACACGAACATTCAGATTACATGGGGAAAATCTACCGTTCCTTACTGTTCTACCATAGCGCATTCTGAGTAATTATTTATTATAGATCCACGATAAATGTAATCAGTGTAAACAGCCGGATTTTTTAACGTTGTTCTTAATATCCGTGTGTATCGGTTGGCGCGGGTAAATCATGAACAACCTGCGGCCGTCACTTTAAATGTATTAAGAATGTATAAATCAGTGAAGGATGCAGTCCGACTCAAGCAGATGGCGGAATGATTGCTATGGCTATTCAGAGGGGCCATTTGCGAGCTTGATCTCTGCACCTTCAGAGACGAACTTATGATTGGATGCTCATTGCGAAAATTGCCAAGAAACATTCATTTTCAATGAAAGAGAATCTGTTTTTATTCACTGAAAGATTATTTCGAAAACAAATGGTTATCAAGTTTTAATACTTTCAGTCCAAACAGAACCGGGAATTAATTATTCAAGAAAAATGCTTAAAACGATTATCAAAATTTCTTTTATCGCACAACCGTGTTCTATAATAACACGGAGTTTGAACGGGATCTAACATTTAGTTTGTTTACAGTGCTCGATTTTGTCAGTTCTTACAAGTGTGTTTTGTTCGACGAAATATTCATCTCATTGTTGAATTGCATATGAAATTACGTGTTCAGCATCGCTGAAAAAGTTACAGGGCGGCTTAACATGCCCCGCCCAATTCCACTTCAAAGATGCGATCCTCTCAATGGCATCGATCACTACAGTTCTTCTGCGGATTTCTATATCGGAAATTCTATCCTTAAGCGATAAACATCGATCTTTTCATTGCACGCTGTGTAGTTCTTATTTTATTCACAGATTTCTTGGTCAAAGTTAATGTCTCTGCACCATATGTGAGAACGGGGAGAACACATTGGTTGTAAACCTCTCTCTTCAGGCATATTGGAAGGTGAGATTCGAAAATATGTCTTAGGTTTCCGAAGGCTGTCCATGTCAACCCCACTCTTCTAAGAAGTTCACATGTCTGATCATCTTTACCTAACCGCATTTCATGACCTAAGTATTTATAAGATGTCCGCATTTCTATTGGGATGCCATTAATATTCATATTTTCGCTTAGTCTTGTTTAGTCTTTCGAGAATTTTCTTAGCCTTTTCAATGCAATCTGCAAATAAAATCACATCGTCTGCAAACCTGAGATGAGTCAGCATCTCGCCGTTAATATTTATACCAAAGTCTTCCCAATCTATTTGTTTGAAAGCATATTCAAGAAGCGTGGTAAACAATTTTGGAGAGATAGTATCGCCTTGGCGTACACCTTTTCCAATTGGAATCTTTGCTGTATTTTCATGAAGTTTGACACTTGCAGTTGAATTTTCATGAATATATTTTATGAGTGTGGTCTATTCTACAGCCTACTGGGGCTTCAAGCATCTTGTGTGATTAATATAAGGAATAGTGGTTTATTGTACTCAACTGATTTCTCAATAAGATTTTTCACAACTAGGATATGATCATTTTAGCCGAATCCAGCCTGCTCTCTTGGTTGGTATAATTCAAGCTTTGCGTTCAGTCTGTTGGTGAGAATTCTGGTGAACAGCTTATAAATATGAGAGCTACATATTGGCACCTAATAAACTGTTTAGTTACTATTATCTCGTTTCTTTGTTTTCAGAGCATTAGTCATAATATTGTGGTTTATTAGCCCTTAGTAAAATATTATATTTATGTTATGTTATGGTTAGGTTAGTTATGATGACTTGTTTGAAATTTTCTAGTAAAAGTTGTGTTAACTATAATAAACATGTAACCCCTTCTTAAGTTTGATATATTTGTTGCCAATATACAATTTTCAGCAACAGCTACATACTTGCCTTCAATGAATGAAAAATTGCTGATAAAACTATTTTATATCAATATTAAATAGGTGGTCCGTTGAGGTTAGTATTTTTGTTCTTTAGAGAAGAATAAAAGTTGTATGTAGTAGAAAATAAAAAATATTCAATTCATACAGTTTCATTGTAGGAATGTACTAAAAACATTGAACACAGATATAGAATAAAAAAAAGGAAATACGATTATCTGAGTGACCTCAACACAATACAGCATACAAGAAGAATGTTCAAAATCTCATACACTTTCAAAGGCACAAAAGATAAAACAAAAGTTTTAGAACATGTACATCAAAAGGGATATTTGAAAATATTTAAAATATTAAATTAACTAATTTTCAAGTTAATTCATTCTATAAAAATAAATGCTTCTACTTAAATTAAAATATGGTCATATAATTTCATTCTTTGACTTCCTAGCACAAAATTAATATAATAAGGATATAAATTTTTATCACTCACAGAAGAAACAACAAAGTTTGAATCAAAATAAATATCACATTCTAAAATACACTTCAAAGTTTACATATTAATAACACAAAACACCTTCAACCACCAACTTCTTTCCATTGCGAAAGAGAAATGAGAGAGAATAGAGAAAATGGCGTAACGTTCTATATCTTCGGTAATATTAGTTGATTCCTCTTCAACCCTTCGATCTCTAAATTGAATATCCGAAAACTTATGATGCTATAATGGTTTCTGTGCAGTATAAGCAACTATTGACGGATAATATCCCTAATATTAGTTATTAAAATTTAGTCATTTACGAATACTAATGAAATCCGTAATAAACGTTTGAACTAGCCACAAGTAGTTGACCTATAAGTTCCACAAAATCTTTTTTTGTGATTAGTTAATGATTACTAATTATAAGAACCAAACACCAAGAATATCGTTTCATCTTCTTCATAATATCGTTTTATCTTGCTCTACTAGAAAGTATCGAAATTGTACTAGTGATGAATGAAATAATATCAAGTAAAAATTTTATTAAACCGGTTTTTCTCAGTGTGGAGTTACGACACAACATATTCAATATGGCCCAGTTATGACGTTCTTCAGGGATCCGTGTTGGGACCGATACTATTCCCTATCTACACCAACATCAATAAGGCAGTACAACACATATGTGTCTGAATTGTGAAAGTCTGAAACAGCAACTAGGGAAATAAAATCTCGGTTTTCAAATAACCGAATTAAAGTATATGAAGATAACACCGAACTACTTATCATTGGAGCTCGTGACCTACAGCATCGGTGAAATATCTGGTGCAAACATAAAGATGAAACACCAAGTAGGTCCTTATACATATTAAGAAGAATATCAAAGATTAGTTCAATTGAATCAGCAAAGATGTTTTGACACTTAAAAGAGAATTAAAATCTATAAGGTGCTTCCAGTTGACATGAACCATGAAATTTATCGAGGCAATATCATCCAGGACGAATACAGGAAAATATCAGAACTTCGAGGTAATGGTAATTATAATAAACAGTGGAAGCAGAAACTTTATGGGCCCCAAAATAAAGGGTACCATCTTCTTCAATTAACAAGTACTGAACCAAATAATATAGGAAAATTAAGGATAACATATGTGACATTCAAAATCATTCCATTGACAAATGGCAATAAATGATTCAGGCTTTTACAGTCCAACATCAGAAACAGATCATAGATGAAAATATGAAGTCACAAAACAACAGATTCAATGAATCCATGTTATGGCGTTCTTCAGGTGTTGGGACCGATACTATTCCTTAGCTACACTAACATCAATATAGGCAGTACAACATATATGAGTCTGAATTGTGACGATACATCTGTGATAATCAGTGGGTCAAACAGCAAGGATATAGAAAGAAAGTCTGAAACAGCAACCAAGGAAATAAAATAACAGTTTTCAAATAACATAATTAAAGTATATGAAGATAACACCGTAATACTTATCATTGGATCTCGTGATCTACAGTATCGGTGGAATATCTTGGCATATGGTTAGACACCAGACTAAACTGGTGCAAACATATAGATGAAACATGTTCAAATCCATGTTGGTCCTTATACATATTAAGAAGAATAACAAAGGTTAGTTCAATTGAATCAACAAAGATGTTTTGACACTCAAAAGAGAATTAAAATCTATGAGGTGCTTCCAGTTGACATCAACCATAAAATTTATCCAGCACGAATACAGAAAAAGATCAGAGCTTCGTGTGATGGTAATCATAATAAACAGCGGAAGCAAAAATTTTATGGGATCCAAAATAAAGGGTACTATGTTCCTTCTTCGATTATCAAGTAGTAAACCAAATATTAACGGAAAATTTAGGATAAAATATGACATTCAAAATCATTCCATTGACAAATGACAATAAATGATTCAGGCTTTTCAATTGATTAATCCGAGGAGCGGTAAACGTGAGAATAATTTCTTATAATTTCACTATCAAATGAAATAAAAACTTTTCCAACAGTGCAGTTAGGAAGTTGACTTCATAAACAATACATTATACTAAACTCATTCATAAGGACGAAGAATTACGCTCGTGTCCCCTCTCTCGTCCGATTTCAACGATAAAGCTGTCATTTACTTAATTGATGACGTACATGTGAAAGGAGATGCAGTAGGATATGAAAAAACGCCTGAATGGAAATGTGTAACGGCACCCAAGAATATACACGCACACTTGCTCATATATAGCGTTCGAAATTATTTCGCCCACACTGTACATGATACGCGCCAAATAATCATTTGTCAGTTCCCGTTGTCACTTTGGATTGATCTGAAGATGGTCAACCAGCATGGTGGTCGCCCACTGAAGCATCTTTCAGTCTTATGGTTTACTGACACCATGAACTCTAACAGGATCACTGGTGGCAGTTACAAAACCAAAATTTATGCAATCGTTATGTAATAAAATATCTTCAGGGGGTCACCGAGGTCAAATGACTAACGCTACTACAAAGTTGATGAATAAATCATTCCCAATAAATAGCGAAATAAAATCGGAACGCTGTAATATGTATCAGTAAGCACGCGCAATAAATTATGTTAATTTTCCTAGTAATTTAGTGAACAGTTTCGAGCTTCTAGGCGATCTTTCTTTATCGAAATCTAAAATTAGAGAGCGGCTTTATGGAGTTGTTAACATCTCAATCTTCCGCTCATTAGTATGTCGTATTGAGAGATAAATTCTGAAGTTGAATCTTAAAGTGATTTATGTTCTATTCAAAATCAAACATGGCTTAAAACTAATTTTACAAGGATTCATTCAGATGTCGGTATGTTATCAAGAAAGCCGTCAAAAGAAGCTTAGTTTCCAGACTGGAAACTGAAATCACTTACAACAAAATTGAAGTATACATTCTGTCAAAAAAATACCGGGAACTTGTCAATGAACCAAAGAACATTTATTTTTCATCCAAACTCATTGTATCGCCTTCAAAGTAAATCCTCTTCCGAAATAATACGTTTATGTCAACAGATAATCCAAACATCGAAATTTCCGAAATCGCCACGAATTCTCTTTTATGTCTTCTATCGAGTCAAAACGATGTGGTTATTTGAGTTTTGGAAGTAGAAAAAGTCGGTTGAAGTCATATCAGGTGAACACGGTGGTTGTTCGATGGTATTTTTGAGTTTTTGTTCAGAAATTCATTCACAATGATAGCCTTGTGAGATGGTGTATTATCGTGATGCAAAATCCATGAGGATTCTTTCCACAAATCTGACCTTTTTCGACAAGTTTGCTCCTTCAAACGCCGCATAAAGCTCAAGTAATATTCTTCATTTACCGTCCGTACTTCTGGCAAGAATTTCGTTATAATCAAAGAAAACAGTCAATATTACCTTGACTATAGATCGATGAGGTTTTTGGGTTAAGGTTCAGTTGGAATCTTGTTGACTGTTTCATGAATATGGAATCGGGACTCGTTGTAGCATGTCTTCAGCAAATTTTTACACGATTCAATTTTTGAAGAAAGTTCAGGTTTTTTGGAACCAGTCGAGAGGCAACTCGAATTGATTCGTGAGACACAGAAAGTTCATTGCCCATCTCTCTCAAACTTAAATGACGATTTTCAATTACCATTTACTTTACTTTATCCATGTTCAGTTGAAGATATTGATGGCCGATCTGAGTGAAACAATTCTTTGACGCTGTTGAATACACTTTTTCACTCATATGCACGTGTTCTTGAAAAAGTCTATTCAGCGTAAGCCTTCTGTAACATTATCATCCATTCGGCATACCATTTGCAATACAAAATTTGAGAAAAATTTTCTGTTCGATATTTTTATTCATTGTTGAAATCGCAAAACACATCTGTGACAACGATACAATCGAGCACTATGAACAAACTTTATGACAGATTGCGTTCAAACTACGCGTTGTTTTAAAAAACAGTTGTGCCAACTTAGTATTTTTTTTGGATAATTTTGAGCAGATTTTTTAAATAATCAATTTCCGGAAAATTTTTGACGAAGCACATATTTTCCACACCAACAGTTATTTATGGAAATCAAACTGTCTTTGTGAAAAGAGGATTTTTGGTCAGTATGTGGAAATTCACAGATGGTAATGATAGCATGAATTTATATAGGAAAACAACTATTTCATTCCACAAATCTAGTTGTCTAGATTAGATTCAATGCATTACTGTTTGGTATGAAGATTTAAGAAACAGTTTAGACGTTTCGATAATTTAGTATACCTGAAATGAAAAATCGAAATGCTTTGCCAAAAAGAAACAACAACGAAAATATTCAATTGACACTTTTTCAACTGTGTGAATTGATCGAAATCATTTCAGAAATATAAGGAACTGTTCAATTAATTTTTATAAATCCTCTGTAAACCAAGTAAAAGAATTTTTCTAAATCTTTTCAGAAATATATGAAACTACTTAGGTAGTTTTACAGATTCAATTTAATTTCCCTGAATAACTGTAGGTATGGAAAAATAAGCTTTGTACATACTAAAACAGGGGTCAAAAAGGTACATTCGTCGAAGATACATTCCGATTTTCATTTCGTCGATGTTATGTTATTTAGCATTCGGCAATATCATGAATTTTGTGTAGTCCGCTCCTGCCTTAAAATGAAATTGTCAAAATCATCTAACAGCATCAACGCTTTTACTAAATATGATCTAATTTTCATGAAAACCGATACGTTCGGTAAGAATGAAATTCTAATTAACTTGAGGATTTGTTCATGTAGTTAACGAATATGAATTCAGGTTTTCTTTCAATTGATGTACTTGCATTCGACAGTAAAATGAGATTTTAGGAGTTCGGCGCTATACTAGAAAGAAATTGTGAATGTTTAACTTTGACATTTGAATTTGGGAGGCTTTTACTTGGTAAAATTCCATTTTCAATAATAAAAACAAGTAATGTGTTTTTAGGAATTTTACTTAATAATTGCAATTCGTAACGCGTTTCACTACACCGTAGCTTCTTCAGACGAATGAATGTACAGAAAATAAGAATAAGAATATAAATATAAATGTTCTTAGGTAATTAAAAGCTTATTGGGTTGCTCCTTCTTATGTGGTTATTGCTGACAGGTATATCCAATAAAATTAAGGAATATATTGCTCCCTGAAGAGATTCAATAGAGGTGAAGGGCTTAAATCGACTTGTTCATTGATGAGTCTACCTGAGTGTTTGTGTTTGTAGATTTCTAAAGTTTCCCAAAGATCTCCTTCCAATATTTATTATCTGTATGCAAAATTTCACACTGTGGGTCGAAAGAGTGATTATTTTCTAAGAGATGATTCGCGTAATTTGAATCTGACTTTTTATTTGAAAAACTGCGTTTATGTTCCGATATTCTGATATTAAAATTTCTATGTGTTCTACCAATGTAGAAATTATCACAGTCATTGCAATTCAATCTATAAACACCTGATTTATTGTTTTTATCTGATTTGGTTTTATTATTTTTTAATATTTGCCCCTAAACTGTTATTAGTTTGGAAAGCTATGTTGAGATTATAGCAACTCAAGAATGAATTCAGTTTCTCATTTGTAATGATGCCAACCTAGGTTAAGGTGTTGAATTTTTGTTTCAATTTATCGTCAGGGTAAACTTCATTCAATGCGATTCTACTTTGTTGTTATTTATTAGTTTGGGATTGTAACCATTATTTTTGGCCATTTGTTCAATCAAATTTTATTCTTTATTGAAATTTCTGGCGATACCGGGATGGAAATCAATCTATGAATAAAACTGTTGAATGCTGACATTTAATGTTGATACGGATGACACGACGAGTTATGTATTATAATATCTGTATGTGACGGCTTCTGGTAAATTGCGAAAACATGTTTTCCATTTTCATTCAAAATTGCTACGTCTAAGAAATTTATTGAATTATTGCTTTCTATTTCGGTTGTGAAACCACTTTTTGGATGTAATGAATTTATTTGATCTTCGAAAATTTTCAGCTGTCTATCTGTTCCTGTGAAGCAAATAATGATATCGTCTACATAGCGATAACTGTTTAAACAATATTTACTAAGTGGATGATTATGAATTAATTTCTCTAAATTATTCATGAATATTTCTGCTAACAAAGAACTTAACGGATTGCCCATAATCAAGCCGTCTTCACTAGTATAATATTTGTTATTGAAATGGAAATAATTTTGATCTAAACAAATTTGTAATAATGGAAGAATATCTGATTTAATGATCGTATTGACATGATTCTTTTCTAATAATTCTTCAACTAAGTAGTACGCATCATTTGGAGGAATGTTGGGAAATAGATTCTCAACATCGAAAGAAATGAGTTTGGAATTAGGTGGTATAATGGTATCTTTGATATTGGCAATTAGTTCGTATGAATTTTTGACCGAAAATTTAGATTTAAAATTGCAATGTTTTATTAGCAAGTCGTTAAGGAATTTTGAAAGTTTGAAAGAAGGTGCCGTTACATAAGAAACAACAGGTCTAATAGGGTAATTAGGTTTATGAAGTTTTATCAACGAATATAATTCGGGGGATTGTGGATTGGAGTTAATGAATTCATATTTTTCGTGGTCTGTGGTTAATGATTTTGCTGTCGAAATTATGTTTTAACCTCTTTCTGAAATTTAGCGGTAAGATTCTTAGTTTCCGGCTGTTAAGAATTCTTCAGTTTTTGAAATATAATCGGTTTTACTAATCGCGATGACGGTGTTACCTTTATCAGCTTTAGTGAAAACTAAATCGTTCTTGGTACTATTTTCACGAATTGTTTTCATTATTTTATAATCGGAATTGCAATAAGGTGATAATTTCGAAAAGTCTTCTTTGATGCTTTTTGCTGTTTGATGTTTGGCTAAAATATTATTTTTGGAGTTTTTGAGAATGATTTCGGAGTCTATGCCTAACTGTTCAAAATTAGTTTTAGTATGTTTTGGATGTAAATTATGTTTGAATCATTTTCTAATAGATCTTTTTGTGGTTGTGTAAAATCGGTATTAGTTAAATTAGTGAATAAGTCAAAAATTTATGGTCAGAAAATTTATCAGTTGAAGGTTTGGGTCGAGAAATTTCGAATTTAAGTAAATTTAACTTTTTCAGTTGTTGCTGAAACTTTTTATGAATTAAAATGTTGACATCGTATATTGATTCAGAGTCTAAAATATCAAACTCAACAGGGTGCAATCTAAACAATAACTTTGAAACTACGAAATAGAAACATTCTATTCAGTATTTTCAAACTTTGTCATCTACAATTTTTTTCCAGTACAGGACCGAACTTTCTAAATTCCGTCCTCGGTTTGTTTAATTCTATTTGAAGCATAATACCACACAGTCGTACGTCGTATATACTAGAAGTAGCATGGAGAGATCTAGGGTGGTAGAGGAGGCAGTGTTTCAATTACTATAAGTGACTAGCAGTTTTAAATTAGAACGTCTTACAGCTTTTTCATCAAACTAAACCGTCATTGTTGAGTTGGGATAAGTATCACCCTCTTTCGGAGCTCCTTCCAATCATCCACGAAATTCCGAGCAACCGAAATTGAAGTCTCGGAAACCAATCAATTTGCTGTGACAAGTCACATTATGATTTATATCTTGAAACAAGGTCATGAAGAAATTCCACGTTTTGGCCTCAGTAAAAGGATTCGGTATACCTTGAATAGCTTGAGAACATATTATGAGCGTATTAATAGTATGACTTTCAAATACATTTCGTCAAAATCCATATTGTGTATTTGGGGTGCTGAAACTTCAAACCATTCAATTTTGGACTGTCCTATACCTCGATTACCAGATGGTCTCCAACATAACCATGTGGTATCAGATTCTTTTTTGTTTGGGTTGAAACTTATCCAGTTTTCGGTCACAATATTCCTACAGACTAGCTGTTACTGATCTAACCCACATCAAAATTTGACATTAATCAATACAGAATGTCAGTTTGTTTTGTTATTCATTCTTGCATTCGAAAAAATGTATATATAAATAATGATAGACATTTCGTTTCACATTTTCAGTTCTTAAATTATTCTGAAGAATCACTTTCTAACAAATATCATTGTCAATCGAACACTCACAACATCATATTTCCATAGATAGAACGATACAATAGTGATGGAAAATTTTTGCCGCGAACTCTCGTTGGATTAGGCTCCGACAAAAAATGCCTATTCCATCTGTCACCGTTCCAAACAATACTTCCACAACTCATCATTCTATAAACTTATTGGCTGGATGATCATCAATCGCCTCTCCGGCATCAATAAAGCTGATATAAGAAATAATATGGAATGACTCCATTCTTAGCGATCGTAAGATGCAAGGCACGAACGACCTCGAGCGTCCAAATTAATCAGTTCATTTTCGTTTCGTATTTGATAGATATCCCTGCCTAATCGATACGATGCCAATGATAAACAGATTTTTATCGCGGCATTATTGATTTGTCTTGCATCATACATCTTATGAGATTGTCTGTATTTCCATCATCTAGTAGTGAAACTAGATTATAATCTTTTTGAAGACGTAATTAATTGGATGCCGCATGAAGCTAACTATGGGGATATTGTCTTATAAAAAGTTAGTCATGCTAGCATAATCAATATATGACCAACTGATGTAAAGGAAGTTTTATATGAATATGTATTCGAATCTTGGAGTTTTTCAAGGTGAATTGCTCCAAAGTTTGTTATTCAATCAAAGTATTTATCTGAAATACACTCCCCGCAAAAATTGTCGCATCACCCTACTTTTACGACAATACTATATAAACTTTTAGGTTGGTCATTCAAGAGCCGCTTGGTAACTTTCAGAAGTGTAAAATATGAAGATATCGTTCAAAAGAGATGAGTTTATGATGAAAAATATCAACAATTTTCGAATTAATGAAAAATTTCACCATCTTCAAACATTCGCGAAGAGACCTATCAACTAGCATCGAATGGTTACTAATCATTTTCAAAATCGAGTGTTTCCTCCCTGGGCCCTAATTACTGCCAGTATACGTCTCGGAAGCCTCTCAATCCAATTTTGGTACTCTTGAGTCACTGAGTTCCAAATTTCAGGAAGCAGATTTTCTAGTTGTTGGAGTTTAGTCTGTTAGGCAAAAAAAAATGGCCCAATCAAATAATTTCCAATTATTCCGACCCAGACATTTTGTGATAATTGTTCTTGATGATGAGATTCCTCAATCGAATGGGGGTTTTGCACAGCCCAATAATGATTATTCGGAAATTTTGTGATAGCAGTTCTCGAAAAGTTAGCTTCGTCAGTGAACACTATTTCACTATCAGAATGAGCATTTTCTCTAATTTTATCTGAAAACCATCGGCAGAAATTCAATCTTGAAGGAAAATCTCGAGGAAGTAGAGGTTGGACGCGTTGAATATGAAACGGGTACAATAAAAAGTCGTGGAGAATCCTCCAAACTAGAACCTGTGAAAAATTCAACTGATTTCCAATTTTTCTTGTACTCACATTAGGATTCAAATCAATACAATTCAAAACTACTTCCTCAATATCTGGAGATCTCATAGTTTGAGTTGCACCTTTTAAATGATTATTTGCAGTAAAAGTACCAGTTTTCCTCGACCTTCTGTGGATATTTGAAAATTTTCGCCTGTCTGGTGTTACTTGATTTGGAAAGCGCACCTGATATAATCGCCTAGTTTCTGTTGTGTTTCTGTCAGCCTGACCGTACTTGTAATGGATATCAAAAGTCTTGAAACTGATCGTTGATTTAATAAACAATTCGAGCAAACACTGGTTCAACTTAAGCAACTGTCAAAGTAAATAAATAAATGAAAAAAATCAAAGCCTACTAGTCATTTTTTTAATTAGAAGGCTTTCAATTCAGCGAATGTATACATTCGTTTATTAATTGTTTGCTCGAAAACGGTTGGAGATACGAGAAAATTACAAGCGTCGAAAAAGTTTCCAAATTGAACGAAGATGACGAAAATTGATTGTACGCTGAATAATGGCGTACATCAAAAAAGTTTGAAAGGGAAAAAGAAGACATCTTGTAGATTCTAGTTATAATTCAGGATGTGTTTTGATGGAAAATGTAAAAAATAGCTGTCATTCCATGTTTGGGCGGAAAATGTCAAAAACTGCAGGAGTTCTGAAGAAAAAACAATTTTTCCGGAAATTTCAACACCCTGTAGCGCCGTAACGAAGCTTTTGCGGACTTATGTTTGATAATTGCACGTAGATTAACCACCTCAAGTTGTGATATACTATTATGTAACACCCCGTATAATTGAAAGTTCTTGTTGTGCTAAGTAAGCTCCCATATTAGTAGATGACTCAAAACCAAAAGAACTCATTTATAAAAGATCGCCATGGATAAGGGTACCATAGATAATGCCAACTTGTATATACAATCAATATTTGCATGAAAAAATTGAACTCATTCTTCAACTGCTATTTAGAGGAAAATCAATTCAACTCCCTATTAAAATTAACACAAAGTCAACAACAGTAACACTTCGTGAATATAAGCCTCTTGCATATATTAACGTTTTTGCGTAGTCTAGACGGATGGTGTGACCCCCAACTCGTTTGTCATTCCTTTCGGAGGACTTGCGTTTCCGAAGACTTTCTCGTCCGGATGATCGTGGCTTCCTTACTTCTATTCTAAGTTGGCTAATTAAGCTTAGGGATGCACAATAGAGGGTTCACGCTGCGTACAATTGAAATTAATTCATGAAAAGTACATTTTGTGCCTCGCAATGCAAGTATTATAATTGGTTGTTCTATTCATCGTGCTAATTTAGAACTTTTGAAATGAGAACTTCTGTTTGATCAAGTTGGCATAATTCTTCTCTTGATCAATTTAGGGAAATACTTACATAGATATTACATCAAGGAAACACTCACCTGAAACAAGAAAAATATTTAAGTAATTTGTGTGAAAAATTATATCGAATTATATAATCAGCTCCTGATGATGCTAACTAAGTTAGCGAAACGCGCGTCGAAAGTTAAGGTTAAAGTTTTGGTGTAGTGGAGATATAGGTTCTTCATTGTTCATTGAAAAATGGACTTTCATAATAGGCGAAAAGATATTTCCAAAACTTATTGCAAAATAAATTGAACGCATTGTCTCGGTATTTTATTCACTTGACCTGAAATTCGGTGACTTTTACATGAAAAAAGTTCACAATAAAATAGAACAATTCTTTCGAAAAAAAGATCAACAAATATAAATAGTAATTCCCAAATTCACCAATAACTATGAAACCTTTGTGAAGATGTTCAACTCACCCCTATTGAATCTCATCTAATAAATGTAATAAAGTGGTAAACATATTATTTTAGGGGGAATACACCTTCCATTCCAAAAGTAACCGAACTTTTTGAAAGTAAAAACATCCAGTATTAGTTTTGATACAAATCTTTCTTATTAATCAATGTATTCTGCATTGATACGAAAATTTGTACGCGTCAACGGGTTGTGAAACCACTTCCGTATCTCCTTTTTTGGAAAAGCCTTTAGTGCGTCGGTCACTGCACTTTCAATGGCCTCATCGAAGCTTGTCGCATTCCCTTCATTGTCAAATGCAGCTTAGGGGATAGAAAGTAGTCCACGAAGCCAGATCAAGTGAAAAGGATGAGTGTGACAAGGCAATTTTTGATCAAAAATTCAACAGTTGGACAATGTGATGGGGCATTATTGTGCAAAATTCATTCCAGCAAACGCTTGATAGAGCCCAAATTGAAGTCTCTTATGACTGTCTGCCGCAAGGAACCAATTCTTTGTGAAAAATTTCTTTACAATCGCAAAAAAAATCAGCATAACCTTCGTCTTTGTTTTTCTGAGCTATTTTTTTGGATTTCCCTTCAAACAACGCTCTCCATTCATCACTTTGCAGGCTTGGTTCGGGTTAATACTGAAAACATCACGTCTCGTCACCAGTCACAATCGTTTTCAAGAAGTTTGGATCCTTTCGAGCCCTTTTAATGATATCATTGCTATGTTCAATTCGATTAAATTGTTGGTCGTCGGTGAGTTTGTGTGGTACAAACCTTTGTAAGGCCGAATACATTGGTCAATATACAGTATATAGTTTTTTGAGGAATGCCAAATTCCATTTTGATACATGATATTTCATTATTTTGATTAATTCAGGCATTTTTTCGAAGATTCAGGTTTAGGAACGACCTTATATTTCGTGATCATAAAGGGTCCGGTTTCGGTAAAATATTTACCAAATTTAACACAAAACTCAATTGCATCTCTTTGTCTGAAACTCATTTTCCGACCGATGTACTGAACGCACAAACAGGACACTGAAAATTTATTCAACGCTTCAAAAGGGGAAGATTGAAGAAGAAGAACATGAAGGGTTCTTTCAAGGAATTGCAACGGGAACCGTTTTTCCTATAACGATTTTTCAGTTGCGGAATTCTGAAGCTAGTGGGTTGATTCCACGTGCTCCAAATCAACCTCACCCTTCGAATCAAAAATCAACCTTCTCAGCTGGTATCATTCGTTCTAGAATTAGAGGGGTACAAATTTGCGCTGAAAAAGTGAAAAAGTGTCGAAAAAGTAAGGTGACATATGAATTTAAACTGCGCGTATCATTGGATTTAGAGAAGGGATCATATTTTTACGTTGGTAGGACTGTGTTTGATATCTGTGCCAAGGTTCACATCAAAGTATTAATTAGTGTTTTTTCTCTATTTCCTGAGCTCTCTTTCGACCGTCTCCATTTTTATGTCTGCATTTGTTGAGCAATTTTCTGCTATTTATTCACTTTATATGGTGCAAAAAGCCTTTACTGATGAGGCTTTGCAGAAAAATGATGTTTTCAAGTGGTATGAGGAGATTTAAAAAGGTCAAAAACGTATAGAAGATGAGGAGCGTCCCGGTCAACCATCAGCTCCGACCGATGAAGTTCAAGTCCTAAAAATTGAAGATTTGGTACATTATCAATGAAGAGATTTTGAAGATCATGTTGGCATTTCAAAGGGATCAATCAATACCATTTTGAAGGATGTGATGGGCCTCAGACGCGTCAAACCTCGAGTGGTACTGAAAACACTGAATTTCTGGAAAAACATAGTCGCGTTGAAGTGTTTATAACAATCCTTTCTACCATGATATAATAAAAAACGCATTACTTCAGGAGATTCAAACTTACGGCGCCAAAGCCGTTCAAAAACCAAGGTCGTTGACTCATTTTTTCGATCATCACGGTGTTGTGCATTTCGAGTTCCTTTCGCCGGGTCAAACCGTCAATAGAGAATATTATGGTAGCGATATGTATCTTTTGTGTGAAGCTTTTCACATGAAGAGGCGGAAATTGTAGCGAGACTATTCTGTGGCTTTTTCACCACGATAATGCACCGTCCCACACTGCATTGATTCTTCGTGACCATTTTGCTAAAAACTCGACCCATACTGTTCCACAACCACCTTATTCACCTGCTTTGGCACCGTGTGACTTGTGGTTATTCAGAAAATTTAAAATACCGTTCCGGGGACACCGTTTTGAGTAGTAGAAGAGATACAAGCCGCATCGAAAAGAGGGATGAATGCCATTCTAGAAATTGGTTTTAACAACTGTTTCGAGGATTGGAAATTCTCTTGGCATAAACGCAGTGTATCTGGAGGGATGGATTACTTTGAAGACGATTATATTGATTTGAAAGAAAAATAAAGTTTTCAAAATAAAATGCTGAGTCACGTAACTATTTGGACACAGTAATATGTCTACCTCCTAAGGATAACTCACAGTAACTGCCTTCAACTTTCAGAAATCATCATAAAATGATGGATTATAAACGAAACGGTTTCGAACAACACTGTTTAAATCCTCATCCAATTCAAGTCAGACACGTCGTGCATTCAATGTAGATCAAAATTGTCCCTTACAGCAACCAAAATGAATATCTTGAAAGATTAGTGATACTGTTGATTGGTTGATTTTAAGAAAATTCATTCAATATGAATGAAATAAAACACTTTTGTCTGATCTCAACAATGTTTATTTCTGACACATACGATAATTTCGAAAGTTACATCATTTTGAAGCGTCTAAATAAATAACTTATAAGTCTATAGATACATTTCTTCGATGCCATTCACACATTGGTATTACGTGCAGACACTTTTGTGAGGTAAATCACCAATACTTGAAAATTGAGCAGTGCTTTCAATTTGACCTTTCTAATCTATAGGGCAAAATATAGGTTGAAAGTGTCATTCTTCGTCTTCGAAAATCATCCTAAACACAAAACTCTTCACTTAAACAATTGCAGATGTGGCTTCATCATCCAAAACATTGATTAATGAGTTTATCGTTGATCCGGATGCTCGAAGTTATTTATACGACCGTATAACGAATGACACTGTATGTTCAGTTATTAAATAATTCTAATTCGTGCCGGGGACGCGCTGTCTAAGTCGACGAATTTCCAACGAAATTCTAGATATGCGTCGCGGGGAAATCTCAAATGAAATATTAATTGAAATAGTTTATCATGCAAATTTTCTCGCGCTGTCTCGAGTTATGAGTTCCAATTTTCGCCAAGTCTCGACGAGATTTCGTTGTACAATGCCGGATTATGCTTTCAATAAACTCATTTAACACCGGAAACTTTCCCAGTATATTGAAATATCTACCGAATAAGATTCAGCCGTCGACACTGATGTCGGTATCTTCGAAATGAATTGTTCCCCGTGAATTTATGGCTCTGGGAAAAATTCATCAGATCTACCGACTTGGAACTAAATGGTTTTATTTGTTTATTCTATGTTAAAATAAATAGAACTTTTCGTAGCGCAATATATCGTTCAGAAATACATATTCAGATCAGAATTTAGTCCAAAAGATCTTCATTACTTTTTTCATACTGCTTAAATTGTGATTTTATTCAAAAGAAAAATTTTGAACACCACCAGTTTCAAACGATTACTTATAAATATTATTGGTATAATACAGAATCAAGTTCGATATTAGTTAAGTTCTGATGAATCAAATTTGATTGTTTTAAGAGGTCAAAATAAAGTTCTTGGCAAATTGAAGTAGAAGAAGACATCAAATACGGATCTATACCTCTTCGTACCTATGCAGCGCATCTGTGTTTCACAGAAGTATACTGTACGCAACAATTTACACAGTTTGGATGTACGGATCATGTGCTGTATACATGTCAATTGCGATTGCTCCAATATAGCGAAGCGGTATGCTCCACCGAAGTGCACCGTACGAACGAACGAAAGGATTTTGATGGCTCGGATGAAGGAACCGTGTGTTGGATACATCAATCATCAACATCATCCCACTTGAGCAAGACATTCTACATTGAATAGCTCTTACTAGACTCAGAAAACTTAAAATAAGATTAAGTGGTCCAACTATGAATATAGAATGTGGTATTTGGCGCATTAACTCTGAACAAAAGAGAAATTAGACACACACAAGATATTGAGAACGAAACTTCTAAACCTTATGATGTCTGCTTATATGAAATCATGTCATCATGTTTATCATGATATATTAAATCGCCATAATGCCCTAGCATCCACATAGTTGCTTTTTTAGATATTTTTGCAAGAAAACCGCAGTTATCATGCTTTAGCCAGTGTTTTCACCGAATTTGGTCCCTGTGACTTTTTCTTGTTCTCAAAACTCATGAAACCCATGAGAGGATGGAAGCTTGCCTTGTAGGAGAAGATAAAGTGCTGAAAAAGCCCAAAGCCAAACCAAAAAAAATTTCCATGAATATCAAGTATTACGAGGAATATCGTGCAAGTTTAGCATATAGAGCAAGAATGAAACAATTGAGAGTTTTAAAAACTTTCTAGTTTCTAGCCTTTTGGAAAGCATCAACAGCTTCTTCTAAAGACAGAAATCTTTGAGCACGCAGTCGTTCTCAATTTAAAAACAAGTAAAACATTCAATTGTTCTGGGACTGTGTGCGAACTGGCATTATCTTGGTGAAGGATGATTCGCCGTTCGGGGTTGGATAATCGAAGTAACTGTTTTTTGTTCTTGTAAAAGAATTGTTGCTACATGACACGTTTTTGAAACAAACGTAGCGATCATCTTTTTGAAGAAACTTCAAAAATCCAAGAGTCATTTTCCACTGCCAGTGTTGTAAACGCTCCAAGGCTTTCCAGTTCACCCTTGCAACTTTATGTTCTTCGATCAACAGCTGCGATATCCAACGGGAAACTAATTTTTTCACACCCAATTCTAAGTGCAAAATATTTCTCATTGAGGTCTTTGAAATCCGCAATGATGGCTCAATCTGACGCTTTGTTGCATGCTAACCTTCCGGAATAATCTAAAGTACAGAATCCACATTTTCTTGAGTGACCACTGGTATAGGTGCACCTGCCTTGGACCGTCCCTAAGCCTAACTGTTTGGCGTTTAAATTTTCCATACCAACGGACAACTGATGACTGGAGAGGTACATCCATGCTGAAAGGAGAAAACAACTCATCGAGAAATAATTGTTGAGAAAATCGTCTTTGAAATTCCATACGAGTATTCGTTCAATGCTTGTGTGGTGTAAACAGTCATCCGAGTCGAGAATTACTTGTTCAAATTTACAATTTTTTCGCGATTCATCAAAGGAATTCATGTTCACCCTGCTCGTCGATCAGTTGTTCTCTCACATACTTTCTTTGTTCACAGTTGAATGAAAATTGCCTCGTTGTAGCAGGCAAAGGACGAATCCATTGCTATCAAAATGGCTTTGACAGTTTATTTTGCGAAAAATAAAATAAATCTGCTCGTGGCTTGGTTTAGGGATCTTTCTCTCCTCTCCGATTTTAGTTCAGTCAAAATTAAAATTGATGCAGCATATATGGTATGACACTTCTGATGGTATGTTCGAACGATTAAAGATGATGTATGGGTTTGCTACGAATGCTTGAAAAGATAATCATATGCCATTCTCAAGGGGTATAATATAAGTATATAAGTATCCTTTGATCAAATTCGGGAATGTTAATGCTGGCGTTACGATTTTGTAAGTTATTTCTACAGAACACCAATACATTACTGCTGATGACTCAATAATCTAGCATTATACTCCATACTTATAGACAATCAATATTTGTACGATATCAAGAAGTGAGTAATCTCAAGAATTGTTCAGTCAGAAATTTTCCTGTGGTAACAACCACCGCTAGAAACAGCAACAAAATTAATTTAAGAATAAAGTTTTTATATGACAGAATCAACTTTTCCGAAAATTAAATTTCAGAAGAGCAACATTGAATCAAACATAATATTACCTGCTTTAATCGAAATGACAACAAAATATCCACAACAGAGAAGCTTATCATTATGTAGAAACTTATCTTCGTATTCTTCAAAGCAATTTATTTCCTGGTATTAACGTTTCAGAATATGCGAGTAACCTTTCGTTGAGCAACCATTCTTTCAATTTTCTAGGAGAGAAACAGTTTAACAACATCCCCGCGGTACAAAGGAATTTTTGTGGTTTCCCATCCTATTCCTTCGACGGGAGATGAAAGTATTATGAACAATTTCATAAATGTACCGCGATAGATTTCGAAGAAAATTAATATTCCACACACAAAGGAACCTGTGCGATTTCTATATGCAGAGGAAAGCACAAAGGATAGATGCTTTTTGCTACTCCTGAAGGTTCGCGGAAGCTATTTCGAAATCAGAACCGGACTAGAGGTTGACCATTTCTCTATTTCATCCAACTTTTCCCTTTGAAAATGATATAAATGTTAATCGATAATGTCGAAGAATGAATTCATTAATTGAGTTGCTCTTTACTGCTATACTCGCATTTCATTCGATGAGTAAACTTCATGGAAAGCGAATGGAATGAAGTTGTTATTTTCATTGAATTTCTTATACTGTGTGCGACAAAATAAACAGTGTTAGGTTCTGAAAATTGGCATGCATTAAGAAAAATTCGTTTATTGAGTTTGAGGCTGTACTACAGCTAATTTTTCCACTCAAGTCTTAAAGATTCCATCAATCGGACTGGCACCGATTTGCTTTTTAATATGGATCTTCAGTTCTTCCAAATTCAGAAGACGATGAAAAACCTTTTCTTTGTGTTTGTATACGATCCTAAAAGAGATAAAATGGCCTTCATCACTACTGAAGAACCTTGGTTGGATACAGTTTAACATTTCTTGGGTACAAATCAGGCGGTTTCAAAGGTATGCAGTAATCAACTCCTGAACTACCATAATCTAATAGATATATAAGAATGAAGTTTTATGAGAAGTCCTTGCAGAGTCTATAGACGATTGTTGGACAGCTACTCCCACTAAAGTAACATTTTCAGGAGTTGTCACTGTATTGGGTCTCCCTATCTTTCTAAGCCATTTTGTTATCTTTTGTGCGGAAGTGCGATTTGTAATGTTCAATCGGAAAGTCCACTTTGTGATGATGAAAATACGACGTGCACACGGTGACGCTGCGATGCTCTTCGCTACAAACCAATTGGTATAATTGGGAACGTTCAAGTTCTCATCTCCATCACAGCGGATGTAGTCACCCATCACAACAGTACTATAGGTTTTCTACCCTATACAAGATTTTACTCAGAAGGTTTCAGGTTCAATATCAGAAGAGAAAGTGATTGTAAATTTTGTGAGCGTTTGAGAACATATTTGGGCCAATGTAAAATTTTATTTTCCAAATGGAATTCTGTTAGTTCAAATTACGAGTATATGGAGGCATTCAGGTTGGCACTATCCTGTCTCGAAATCCAAATAGTTTACACCATATGCTTATGGCATCAGATTATTTTCCTTTATTTTATTCATTTATTTAAGGTTTTACAACAACTTGGTCATCAACGAGCACTTTCATTACAAACTTATAAAAATGATGAAAAATGATGAGAAAAGAAACGATAATTATTTTGCTACTAAATAGCTGCCTTAAAATTGATATGGTTCTGATTTCTCAGTTCAAATTGACTGTAACTATTGAACTTAAATTTGCAACACTGATTCTACTTTTCAAATTTTGTCTCTAATTTTTGGTCTGTCTAACATTTCTTATGATTTGAGGCATCCCGTCGCGGTATTGAAACACCCTTTTAGGTTGTTTGGAAACTTCAAATCAGCTGTAATACCTGATCCATTAGTTTGTGTTTAACGGTAAGTTTCTCATTGAGGTTGTCACACTTGGGACTCTGCTCTTCATTTCAAAGCCATTTGTGAGTCCACAGCGCATGTCCAATGCAAAGTCTACTGATGGTCACTAGATCTTTGCGACCCACGTTGAAGTTTTGAGTTTCCCAGTTTTCTCAACTGAAGTTTTCATTAGTTTAATGAAATGTTATGGGTAGGGTGTTGAAAGGTTATTAGTATTTTCCTTGAGGGTAGCTTCTTCTGCTTTTATATCGGCCTCATCATTAACTTTGATACCTTGCTGACCTGAAATCCAAACTACTTCCACCGTAGTTCTGGTGTTCATTGTATAACTCTTCGCTGATCTTAATGTGGACAAAAAGCCCGAAAAGATGACAGCCTTGTTGGTCTCATTGGAGCTGTTGATAATTAGGATAGTTTAGGCTGTAGCCTCGTATGCAAAAGTCGAATGGTAGTCTTGGAATCTAAGTATGATTGAGCCGCTATTACCTATGATGGTACAATCAGATATTCCGTTCATGCAGAAGCCGTCTCTATAGAACACTTGGTATTTGTTAAAGAAATATGTTTTGGAAAACCATAAAGTATTCGTTCCATCAAGTCTATCTATTGTTTTTTTTTATTCTTATTCTGTACTGCTATCCCACTAGCCAACGCAGGTCTGGTTAGAATAAATGAGAATGAAATTTAAACACAATCATTCTGAATTCTTTTCACTCACAATGCCTACAAAGAATAAGTAATGCTAACTTATCACTGAAGTACGAGACAAAATTTTTTCACGGGTTTTTCTCTATGTCTCTTGAATCATTTAAAATACGAGGCGGGACCGTTTTGAAAATAAAAAAAGACGTGCAGAGATAACTCAATAGTTTTATTTTTGCATGAAAGCCTGTACCTCAATCTACTTTTCTATATAATTTCCTTCAACATCAGACCACTTGTCATAATGTTATTTGCACCAGTTTTTGAATACCCAACCTCATAGAAGGACGCCTGACTTCTTAATCACTGCTTCACAACTGTTTCGACTTTGTCATCGACTTCAAGACGTTGATGGCCCTAGTCTCTATTCAAGTGAAGGAACAGATGGTTGTCACTGGGCGCCAGATCAGGGCTGTACGGAGAATGATCTACTTTCCCCTTGAAAAGATGTGATGAGATCTTTGGACTGATTGGTCATATGCGGACGGACATTATCATGTAGCAAAACGATGGCCTTGCTCAACTTGCCACGTCATTTTTTCTGGATTGAACGACGCAGATTGTTCAATGCCTCATAACGAGCTTCTGCATTCATTGTCTCATTACGAGGTAGAAATTCCAGAAGCAATACTCTTTTTCTGTCCAAAAAAATATTCCATGACTTTCCGCGCTGGAACTGTTTGCTTAAACTCTATTTTTCTGGATGAATCTGAATCTCGCTATTCTATGGACTGTTGTTCTGGTTCTGTGACGGAGGCCACTCAGGTTTCATCGCCCGTAACAATTTCGCTGAAGAAGTCATCACAGTCGTTGTGGAACCGCTCAAAGAAAGTCAATGTACTGCCTAAACGTTAAGTTTTGTGCACATCCGTCAACATTTTCGGTACCAACGTGATCACAATTTTCGCTCGAACTCAATGCTACACTATGAGAAACATAAGGAAAGTCGAAATACAAGGAGGAAATCGTAAAACGTCTGTTTTCTCTCACCTTATTGTCCACTTCCATTAACGACCGAAGGACGTATACTCCGTTGGTCATCATGCACATTTGTGCTGCCTTCTTTAAGCTCTCTAACTATTCCATCACTCATCACATCCATCCACGTTTTGTCCATAAACTGCACACATCTCACGAAAAATATTTATCGGTTTGAGGTCTTTAGCAATAACAAATCTTATAACAACCCGTACTTCACAATCGGCGGGACTCACGATCATCGAAGGTATCTTGAAAACAACGTAAACCAGGAAGAATCAGATTGAAATGGCGTCAGTGTGTAGGCAAGAGATGTAGGTACTTAGAACACCAACCACAGCTGTGCGGCCGCGGTATGGAAAGCGGTACTGACTTAAAAACACGACCCGTATAAGATTCACACATTTCTTCAGAATATCCTGACTTTACGCCTTGTGGCATCCGTATTTCGTATACTGTATAGTTGCATTTGATGATATTTGAATCACGTTTGTCCTCACGATAGAAAATATTAATCACAAATGCCTAAATCTCACAAAAACAAATTCGATTCATCGATTAGAAAAGCCATATTGGGTTTGAAATGGAACATATTAACGCCAATTAGAAATGTATCGATTTTTATCGTCCACCCTAAGTGAAATCTCCTGGAGAATATTGAAAATGAACAAGATATACAAACAGCTAGAATTCCAATAATCGAGCCGGTCCTGATCTCAGTCACCATCCTCCGCGACAGCGACGATTTAACGCAGGAATTATCAAAGTAATCGAAATTAAAGAAGCTGCATAATTTCGCGGGATGCTCTCGCTACGCTTTCGGGGGTAATCCCCACCCACGATTTCCCTCCGTCGCGATTCCAGGCCCCCTCTAATCGGCTGGAGGCGGGGGTTTGCAATTTTCATTAAGTCAATTCGAGTTATATTAGTCGAGACCGTGGATCTTACCACCTGATCTGCTCTACAATTATCTGCCGGTAATTTTGCGGTTAATGCTGTAATGCTAATGGATACGCTCCAACTGGATGTATCCTACGATATTTTCCTTTGTCGCCCTAGAGTTGTGACAATGAAATGATGTCACTGGCAGCTCCTAAGTTTTCAGGATGAAATGGCAAATATGACAGAGAAAAGAATTTTTAATGACTTGCGGGCACAATCAATGTGTGAGCGTCCTACTAAAATTTCTATAGCTTTTAAGTTGTCACATATTTGCTTGTTGTAGTTTCTTTTATCCAAAACACTGCGCACTTTCTTCAACGTCAATGAATGGCCAACTGGTATAGGGAGTTTTAAATTTTCATTATGCAATAACACAGTTTTTGAACTGTATTCAGATAAATCTATAAACAAACGCCACTCAGAGGGGGAATGCTTAATATCAAGTTGCTGCATCAAACCATCAATATTAGAACTTTAACACAACAAATTTTCTGTACAGAAGAATGCAGAAAAACGTGCATTAAATTTGTAACTTTAATTTCATTGGCTAATATGTTCCATTCCTTGATACAGAAACCAAGAAGCTCTGACTGTTATTTTGATAACATTTTGCGGATTTAGAGGTACGATCGGTACTAGTTAATCGCATTTCAAGAAACAGGTAGCTTGGCAGACCGAGAATGTAAACAGTCCATCTTGCGCTCAGCCTTTATGGAATACCCTTCAGTTTTGTCAGGCAAAAATCTTCTAAATTATAAGTTGTTCTTGCCATATCATAGGGACTGCAAAATACTTTCTTTTTCTCTTTCCATTAATTCACTGCACCTATGACGTTACAACTAACACAGCACACATGGGGAGCCCACTGGTTGTCTTGATCTCCAATTGAAACACCAAAATATAGGAAGTAGGCTTTCTCAACATTTTCAGAAAATAGCCTTGGCATGTGGTTTCACCATTAATTCTCCATAAATATAACAAAATATGTCCGGAAAGATTTTGCAACTGCGTTTTTGTCCCAACATTTCCTCTCTACACACAGAGAACCTCTCACAACAAGAGTCAACAGAAGATTGATTTATTATTTCACTTTTATGTATATCATTGCCAACAACGCAATTCAGGTATGAAGCTACTACAGTGGTACATAATATTTTCCCTATTATTAGAAGGGTATGTCCATTCAAGAAATAAAGATCTGCTTTGTATTACGAAAATGTTGGGGAACAGTAAAATTTTGCTATGTACTCCATTCCTCAACTCTTATAGTGTTCTTGTTTTTACTGTTCTCCTTTGAATGATACCTAACATCAGTTAAACATCTCTCACAGTATTGAAAATACCAGACAAGGCAATCTACAAGCACAGCATTGCCCCCCTTTATCATTATACGAGGGACGTCTTTTAAGTCAGCATTAAGTATTCTTCAAGGAGATACACTTCTGCAACAATTCTGGAAGCAGTTATTCCAATAGTTTTCTGCTACATTCAAAATACCTTTGGCGAAGGCATTAACAATTTGTTCTGAAGGCTGAAACCCTAGACCAAGCAGTCTGTTTTCGATTTTGGGATAATTGAAAAATCCGTTGGCACTAAGGTCCAGACTGTACGCAGGATAATATAACAATTCGATCATCTTCTTGCGTTAAATATTCAATTGCTGTCCGGGCTGTGTAAGAAGTTGTATTATTGTCTTGGTGAAGCATGATTCGCCGTTCAGGGTTGGTTTCTCGAAGATTCCTACCGATTTTCGGAACAAATGGTTGTGCACCAATTTTCAATGTTCTTTGATCTTCTAATGAAATTGTTGCTACATGGTATGTTTTTGAAACAAACGTTGCGACTATTTTTCGTCGGTTTTCTTCCGCTTGAAACACAAAAACAGTAAACGCTTTTAGACTTTCCATAATTACAGAGTTTTTTGACATCAATTCAGCATCGCAGCATTTTGTCAACATATGCGCTATACAACGGGAAACTTATTTTTTCACAAGCAATTCTTCGTGCAAAATTATTTGTATTGAGATCTTTGAAATCCGCAAAGATACCTCAATCTCTCGGAATGTTACATGAAGATCTTCCTGGATAATCTCACGGACAGCACCCGTAATTTCTAGAGTGATCGGTGTTTTTGGTGCATCTGTCCTTGTATCGACGCTAAGCCTAACTGTTTGGCGTTCAAATTCTCCATACCAACAGCAAACTGTTGACTGGTGTCCTGCTGCAATGCCGAGAACAGAACTATTCGAATTCATGTTAACCACATAATTAAATCAGAAATATTGAATCTGTTGGACGTTTGCATTGAACAAAATTATTTTTCTTTCAACAACATCTATTACAGTAGTGAAAATGGTTTGATCATGGGAAATCCTTTGAGTCCACTTTTAGCAGAGATTTTTATGAATAATATTGAACAGAAAATTCATACACATCCACTCATTTCCAAATTTCTTTATTGGTATAGATATGTTGACGACATCTTAGTATGTTTCATTGGAACTACTCGTCAATTAGACTTATTTGTTGATTTTATTAATTCCATCCATTTGAACATTAAATTCACGATAGAAATTGAACAGAACGATTCCATTAATTTTTTGGAGTTTAAAATCACTAAACGAAATAATAATCATGTTTTTTCGGTCTTTCGTAAACCAACACATACTGATACAATTATACATAACTACTCATTACATCCAATTCAACACAAAGTTGCAGCTTTAAACAGCATGGTACATCGGTTACTCAATTTACCTTTATCAGTAGAAGATTATAATAAAGAGTTAAACATCATCAAACAGATAACCATTAATAATTCATATAATCCGGATATGATAGATCTAATCATTCGTAAAAACTGTATCAGAAAGCAATAAATGAAGTATATCCTATTCAAAAGACTATAAAATATTCAACAGTTTAACATTCTGCGGTTCTGCAAGTACAAATATTAAATCCTTTCTCGTCAAACAAAATCTTAATATAACTTTCAAAACTTCTAATAACTTAGGTAAACATATTAAAAATAATAAATCTCGTGTTGAAAAATCAAGTAAATCAGGAATCTATAAACTCAATTGCGGTTCTTGTGATAAAATTTATATCGATAGGACCTATAGGAGTTTTGGCATAAGAACATCTGAACATAAACGTAGCTTCGATAAAAATAAATCTGATTCAAATTATTCAAACCACTTAATAAAAGAAAACCATTCATTCAATAAAAACTTTGACATATTACATATAAAATCAAAAAGTTCAAAATTAGATCTCCTAGAAGCATTAGAAATAAATAGATACAAACATTCGGACAAGCTTTTGAATGAGCAGGTAGATGTGAATTTTCACCCCTACTTAACTTGTTTAATTAGTTTTTATTACCTTTCATACTAACTGTACAATGGCTCGGTGTGGATTTTCCTGTTATTCATCCAACTTGTTCTACGATTTGTTTATAATACCATACTCTTCATTCTGTTTGTCATTCTTGATAAAGCTGCTGTGTCAGCGAAACGTCGTCGAATTTTTTCAAATAAAGTGTAGATTAAAGTTAAACCTTGTGTTTTTTATCTCATTTATAACATTAATATGTGTGACATTTCGTTTCCCGTTATGCCGGAAACGATACTAACTTTCAATCTGATGGGCAAAACTCAACAATGAGCATTTGAATTTTTAGACACAATCTTGTAATTTTGTTATAGAAGATGTTGAGCTGAGTCAATTGTCAGTGTTCATGGACTTCTAGAACGAAAGATGAAAATTGCAAAAAAGAAGATTTTGATTTGTTTTTCTTTAAAAATATGTCAAAAGGTTGTAGAACCAGATGAACAATTAAGATGAGCAATAAAATACATGTAAACCATTTCAAATCGAAAGTAAGTATCGTTTATGGCATAACGGGATATTAATGTTATCAAATTGAAAATGTTGTCTTCTATCAGATTCTCAAATTTTATCAAAATATTCCAAATAGAAAAAAAGTTACAGGGGTGGCCCTAGTTTCAGTTACACCCGGTATTAATGTTTTCTTTGTAATATTATTTTCGACATTTGTTGTGAAAATTTCTGAAAACTGAACAATCATTTGGCTTTCCTGCCAAGATGGAAATAAATATCGCAATGTCGTTGCATATTGAGCTGAAAAAAAATTAAATCGAATAAAACTTCGAATCGGTTCTGATGAGCGAGTAGGTTTGAACTTGATTAAATTCCATCTGAATAAACTATACCGTAAAATTGACCGTATTGAAATTTCAACGAGTGGTTATCGAAACATACAGAAATCTACATACGATGAACGTGAACTTTTTAATCAAATCCATTCAGAATATAGATTTCACAATCCACGGTTTGCAACGGTATTGAAATATTGGAGGCATGGTCATGTTGAAAATTTAATTAAAAATGAAAGATCGAGACTAGATAGATGACAATATTCAGCTTGACAGCTAACAAGTTGACTAGTTACGTCTGCAAGAAGACCTTGTCACAGAAAAATCACATCCTTACCAAATCAGACTCGTAAAAGAATTACATGAAGATCATTTTTACATAAGTTTACAATTCTCTGAATATTGGTCCGAGAAAAATCCACATTGGATTCAAGAAACTCAGTCAACTCACTTATTGAAACAGAATTATTCGATCATTTTCCTTTGAAGAAACTCTGTCGGATGAAGCCAGCGTAAATTTTTTGTGAATCGAACTTTTGACAGGTTTTGTGACTAGTTATCTTAATCAAAATAATACTGTTATCCGTAGTTCAGAAATTTGATTTTAATATGATATAGTTCCACCTAGGCAAGAAGGTGGACTCCGTTCAAACAAGTAATAACTGAAGGGGTTTATGTCTGGATATTTTCATCTATATGTAAATCCCTCCCGCGACCTGTTGAGAACATAAAAAGGTTCATTGTTTCAAGAAGGAATTAATGAATAGACCATATCGAGATTTATGGCAGGTTAGGTTAGTTATTGAATTGCTTCTTTTGTAAAACTATTTCCAGTAAAGTAATATGCATATTCATATGAAATTGGTCAATCCATTTCATTTTATAACCTACTCATGTGATCATAAATTGCAAAGTCTCAGCGTGGGATTGCTTGAATAGCTTAACGGGGTGCTCAAACCACGGTATTTAATATACTTACAGTAGTAAGAGCTCCTCAGATCTTCGGGACAGAATTTACACATCAATTTTTGTCCCTTCGTATATTCGAGCAAATTTACTTTATCAGGAAGAAGTATATTCCGAAACCTGTAAGTCACTTATGGTGCAAGAATGTTGCTCCACTGAGCCTGACTCATTGGCCGTTCGAGGAACAGGCTGGGGATTCATCGGACCGGTGCCTCGGCTCGGAATTTCCCTGGAAACTGCAAGGATGGAAAATTGACGGTGGTTCCACCTGAAGCTACGTGAGGAAAGGATGAGTCTCTCAGGTCTCAGGTACTCTCGACTTACCAACAGTGGACCTTCCACTGCAAGAACTGCAACTCTCTAGGCTGAAAGTGAGAGTTCCAACTGCCATATTAACGTGCCACTGTCGCCTCAGAAATCACCTAAAGGTAGGATCGATTGAGCCTCCTTCGTGTAGACTATGTGAAGAAGAGATAGAATCAATGGAACACGTTATGTGCGAGTGCTCAGCTGGGGGCAGAATCAGGATGAAGGAACTTGGATCTGAAAAACTGAAGCCAATTGAGCTTATTAAGCTGGCATCCACCAAGTATATATCCTTCACAAGAAGAATGCAACTTGTGGGTGAAATTAAGGATAAAGTTCGAATACTGATCCACATTTCGCAATTGTTTTCAGAGCGAAACCACTTGCGGTTATCGATTAGGACACTGCTATTTCGAATGACATAGAATAGGTTTTAATTTTTTTCATTAACGATCATCCTTCTTCAATCTCTTGTTAGGATTTGTCCTATCTGAAATTAACCACCATTGACACAAGATTTTTCTTATCAAATTCTTCGGAATAATATGTCGTCCTCTTCCCCCAAAAAAGTAACTCAGATTTGAGTAAGACTATAACTTCTTTTAGCATAACGAAAAAAATGTTGAATCTGAGGGCACCTTTTCAATACTATTTTATATACAGAGTGCTGATAAATCACTTGTCATTTCAATAGGAGTAAATTGTCGAATAAACGTTATTTGTAATACAAGTATCTATTTTCTTCACTTTATTTGAACCGTATTTTGAATTGTTATTCCTTGGTATCAGGTCTTAATCCCAAAAATAGCTCGTTTTATGATTGGTGTTGCAGGTTCTCCTATTTCTTATATAGCTTGTTTTAATTTTATTCGCGATACTGTCAAAACCTGCAGTTCCTTCGGAAAATTAAATCATTCGATCGTGAAACATATAAATAGACAGAGGTGATTGAATTCCGATGCCAGCTTCTATGTTCCATAATGTTCTATATAAGGTTCTATGAACTTCGGCCTCAGTTTGACGTTTGGAAATATTGAATAAATATATTCATAATATCCACGTTTGAGTATTCATTTGCATTTTTGTTTAACAAGAAAAACTACGCACAAAAAAATTAGTGCTATTGCTATTTTTGAATAATTTGGGCAGAGAAGATTACACTATAATTCCGTAAATTTTGATAAAGAAATCAAAGCTCAATGGTGTTTAATTTTAGATAGGACAAATTTCGACGACACTCTTTAATGAGAAAAAATTGAAAGATACACTATGCCATTTAAAATAGCAAAGTTGAAGACTATGTCCAGTATAACCGGAAGTGGTACCGCTCTAAAAATAATTGCAAATTAAGAATCAATATCCATTTACTCTAATCGGAAATGTCGAAATCATTCCACCCATACGTCAAATGAACAAAGTTTCGCAGGCGATGACGAAATGGAAAACAAAATTAAGTTGTTGCTGCGTTTTTCATAACATTTAGAGAATATCTTATTATTCTATACATTTTCCTTTAAATTGTTTATTTGGCTGATAAATGAAGTTGAATTTATTTACAAAAAGTTCAATACTTATGGCTCTTTCTGTTTCAGGTCAACACCGAAACATCCACTAGTGAACATTCTCACAAAGAGACAACAACAAATAAAGGTAAGCATACTTCAAAGCCACATATTTTTCTCATTCCAACAATTATTTTCATTACTATGATATTTTCTAGCCAGATTTACCGTGTTCAAAATTTGCAATTTTGTATTCAGTTTGATAAAAACCTGAAAATTATTGATGGGCAAATAGTCATTCCACTTCTAAAATAACAAACTTCAATCGAGCAGAAAATCTAGTGAAAGTTAGATTTTAACTGCCGAAATAGTAGAAATGATTTTTATTAATGGAAGTGCACGTTCTACAGCCAGCATTTTCAATCAAAGATATCCAGATAAAATATGGGAACATCACAATACTCGTACAAAAATATAAAGCCACTAGGTTACCATAGAATAAGAAACGCCAAGGCATTGGAGTCGTAGAAAAAATAATATAGCTTGAAGTGACAATTTGGCGTAAATCTCACCTTTTTCTTACAACAGATATGTAAAGAACATGGACTTTGCTATTTATATATGCGCAAGGTGACTGACTGAGCTGTACAAGTTCCATCTCTATACAATCCATTATGTTAAGTAACTAAACAAAGAGTTGAGACTTGTGAGAGGACAAGAAACATAATCAATCAAAATCCGAATTTCATTCTTTGCGACAGAACGGTGCTCAATTTGAACATTTGCACTAGTAATAATTAGTAAAACTTTCAATTGATATTTCTATTTGAAGATTTCAAATTCCAGTTACCTCAACAAATGTAAAAGACATAGCAGGTTTAGACGGTGAATTCAATAAGAAACACATTCCACGAGATGGCTTGTAATAATATGGCTGTATTCTGAAAATATGTACTATCCAAACATGTGTTCAAACTTTTTAAATTGTGAAAGCGTGAATATGAGCACATTCATTCTCGAGTCATCAGTTGCCTCTCAAAAGCTTGCGTTCAACGATTGAATAGAATACTGCTCTGAATATAAATATGACAAAATTGTCAGATAATTATATTTTTATATAAAAAATAAATAAAATATGAAATGAGATTTTGAGCAGTATAAACTAAAGAGAAAACCTATGACTCTACTATTACAAGATTTGATGCTCTTGTTTTAGAGATACCTTGTATATGAAATATTCATTGCTCATTTCACACTGCTGCTTTTATAGAGAGCATTCATAAATTATACCGCCCAAGAAACCGTCTGAAAATCTTATTCAGTATTTATTTGCCGTTTTGACGAATATCAATTCAATTGTATTCCTTTTCACTTAAAACAAGAAGTTCTGTACCAAAAACTTCTTACTTTCATCGGTCGTAACACTCGGGCGTGGTGACTTAGCAATTATATTAACAGCAGCAAGTATTCTGGCGATAAACTCGCTGAACTTTTTTCAAGAAAGAATCAATTAAAACTCTACAGACTCTCCACTGCGGAAGACGAATTACGGTACAATGTCGCTGAAAACTTCCCAACTTCTTATTCACTACGGCTTCTGCAGGCGGACATGGTGACAGGTTTTTGTCACTCATCAGTACAAGAAATCTTTGAATTACCCTTTTGCACGGGTCAATTCAACATTTCATGCCGGTACCATCAAAAAGAATTGAATTAAAGAGACTCAGACAATTTCATGGGTCTTATTACCACTCATTTCCATCAAGAACGCCCAAGATTAGAATCAAAATTCTCTTTCTTACATCCCACCGTCCTATAATTATTTTCAATTTGAATAAAAAACTCCGCGCTACGTGCGATTGTGCAATACTAGAATTAAAGAAATAACACGTACGATTGTCTACTTCCTGATGGAATGACTGTCAGTCAATTATCGTGTTAGAAATTGATAAAAAATTTAATTCGAGTAGACTAAAACGGGGTATCGTTTCGGTTGATTACATGAATTATCCAATTTGATAGGTTTTACACATACTTTGTCTAATGTGTGATATAAACGTGCGATAACTCGAAATTGAGCTTTATAAAAACGTTGTTCGCACTTCTGAATCGACTGTTCGTGTGAATAAAAAACACAGAAAACTTGTCCGATATCGTGAGGTGCCAGGGCCAATTATCCAATAAATATCGTGGCAAATACAAACAACTCCAAATCTATGCGTCTGATGGTTGAATAATATATGGAATAGCATGTCTGAAAATTGAATTTTAAATTGAGAAGAAAATAACATGGCTCATCAATTCTAATTCTTATAGAAGAAAATGTTTCTAACCTGTAAGGAAAACCCATATCTTGAAAAATCTCATCGAAAATGGCTCATTCAATATGCCAAAAACAGTTGGAATATTCCCTATGTGCGAGATAATTAAGAAAACTAAAGTGACATTTAATGCATCACTTATAAGAAAATTTTCAGTTACTGTACTACTAGAGTACTATTTGGACGGTTACAGAAATGGAAACATCGCTGGGAAAAGTGTATAGAGGTACAAGAAAATAAAAAAATAATTGAAAAATATTTGTTTAGTCGGAAACTTTTCATACTACCCTCGTACCTTACAATGCATCTTCCAATTATTTATGCATAATTTAAATTAATGTCGGATTATTTTTCCTTACTTCATTTCCGAATATGCCATGCTAACGAATGTATTATAAAGAATTTATGCATTTCGTTTCAATCGATTTGTAGCTAGAAATATGATTAAAATACCAAAAGTGTATGCTGATATATGTGAATTAATTCAAAATTTGCGTTTCGCCAATTTTTGTCGATATCACAAGCTATTCAAATTTGTTGTGCGCGATTGGCACATGAATAAGTCCCTGAACTACAAGACCGAACAAATATCAGCATTTTTGCAAAGATTTTAAATGGTACATAAATATATAAGATAAGGCATACCCCTTATGCCAATAACATATTATGACACATCAACAACTCATTCTCCCTAAATCGCTACCACCATTGAGATCACGCCAGCATTGACCACGGAAATTGAAATAATCGTCGAGTTGCCGGCTGTCCAGTTTCCCCAAGAGAGCATTCAGGCAAGGGTCAGATAATGCCGATAATTAAGCCGAACCCCCTGCCCCTCTGCGCCCCTTAGTGGTTCATGCGATAAGTAAATGTAGAACATGGAATAGGCGGGATTTGCTGGACCAGCGATGGTCGTCAGAGATGTGTGTGGCGGGATAGAGATGCGATCAGAGGGAAGAATAACATGATGAAGCCATCGAGCTAATCGCGAATGAAGGGATGTGTGACAGTTCGTTCATATACATTTCTGGTCTGGCTACTAAAGGGCCGAGCGTAATTCATTGGTTAACGACAGAAAAAGAAAGCTTTTTGTGCATGAGCACGAAGAAAAACATGAAGTTTTAGTTTTTCGGGAGAAGATGAAGATCAATTTTCAAAAATAGATACACTTTCAATATGTTATTTCTTCGCTATTTGTTCAGGCTCAATGATTCCCCTAATGGAATTTTCTGTGCAAATTCATTCATTCACAATGATAGCCTTGTGAGATGGAACATTATTGTGTTACCATACGTTATGGTGGTGCAAAATCCATCAGTTTTAAGCAGATTTTCAAATATAAATTTCTGATACTTTCTTGATAGAATATATTGCTTTGTGTTTTGTTGACACTTTGACATGCGCATTCATGTAGATCATATTGTGTAACCTGATTCCACAATTGAAGGTGAATGTTTCGAAATGTGCAGGGGCTATAGAAAAAGCCTAAAAAAGTTTCGAAATTTCAACGACCTAATGATCCGGAATTAGACTTTTAGGAACCTGATTTGATTAGAAACTTTTGCCATAAAATTAACCTAAATTAATCATTCCCTTCTCTTGAGTACGTGATATTAAAGAATACTCTGTATTCAGTTCAGCTTAAGAACATTGCGATGAGGAATAAATAACAGGAAATATTACTTCTGAGAAAACATTCAGATAACATTTCAATTTTACAGTTCGTTCACGCTTATCAACCAGATTCCCTTATGCATCACTTGAAGACAAAGGACATCGCTGACCACAGAGCAGCGTAAAATTTCTTCTTGTACCCCTCTCAGCCCTACTTGGTTATTGTTGAAGTAAACAATGCGGTCGCAATTACTCTAACATACTTGTTTTGACAACAATGGCAGATCGAGAACGTGTTGTGTGACTTATTTCGATTGGCCAGTCGTGACTGAAATTCTATGCGCCGTTCCTACAATGAAAACTTAAGCTATTGTTTATGAGGCAAACAATTTATTCGATGGTCTCCATAATCTCAAGACGGTCTAATTAGAGATACGGGATTTAGAGGATTTGTTTGGTCTATTTTCCAACTTAAATGGGTTCGAACGATGCCGCTGTTATTATCTTTAAAATTCCCATCAATTTTCTCATGGCTCTTGATGGCGCAATTTTAAATAATGATCTGTGTCAGCTGAAGTAGATGAATGTTGGACAAGCAACAAACTGAGATACAGAACATGTATAAAGAGTTTTCACCCAGATTAATTCTCCTCATACATTCTGCCGAAAAAGTGCGAAATTTTTGTTGTTGCTCTATACTGACGCAGTCTGTTATTAAGTTTGTTTATACTACTCGATTTTGTCAGTTCTCTCAAGTGTATTTTGCAATTTATACAATGGATAAAAATATCGAATGAAGAATTCGTCCCAAATTTTGTATTTGCCTACACGGTCGACAACTTCAGTAGACATCATGCTCAGGTGTTGTGATAACCAGTCTTTGGACCACAATTTCGTCTTCTCTTTTCTCTTATTTCAAATACTCTTCATGTTTATCAACACATACTCAACTCTTTCAGAATATTGAAATCATAGGATCTCATTAATTTGACGCAACGAAAATACACAATCCCAACAGAATCGATTTATGAATGATGGTGACAATATTGCATAGAGTTGACAATCCAGGAAATCAGATGGTAACAAAGTTGACAACCAAGTGGTCGTCTCTAAGCCTCTTTAGCGCTGAGGTTGAAGCGTCACAGCAAATTTCTCATTTCTTCGTTCGAAGGGCAATTATCTATGTAAGATTTATCAAAGCGCCTTACATATTGAAACCGTCAAGGCAAATCTTTCACTGAAACAAAATTTCCTGCAGAATGTGAATTCTCGATCTGCAGCAATATTCTGCTTCAAACGTTGTTTAGCACACGTTCTGAATTCAGCAATGTTAGCAATATCATCGACTCATAAATCTGAAATCATACATTCTTGAGTTGATACTATCTGGATACGAACTATTCCGCCTTCGGAACTTCGGAAATTTCAAGAATTGAAATTGCTTGCAGGTGGTCCCGAAAAGCAAAAATTTATACCACCCACGATTAGCACTTGTGACATCACTGTGTTTCTAAGATAATTGCGAATCGTAACAGATTATTTACAATCAGCCGCCTTCGATAAATACGGATAATACCATAGTAAAGGAATATAACCGTCTAGTGAAAGCATTTCGCGTACGTCCTTGGTGTTTAGTAAACATTTATTTCCGTACTTAACTAAAATTAACGTTTTAACGTTTCGACAATTTCAGAGGAAATCATTCTTCTTGGCGGCTGGCATGTGAAAAAAGGAAAACATTTTAATCGGCTTAATTAAATTTCAAATGAATTGTCACCGTAGATTATGTGTAAAATTGTGAGGAAATTCAGGGAAGTTGTACTGGGGAAGTAATTATTAAAGTGATTCGTTAATAATTTGCCTCACCTTTTTCACTCTTAGTAAATTCTCTTAATTTATGGGAACATATCTGGTGGAACAACAGTGCTGCTGTCAAGTTGAGCAGAGCAGAAAGCACAGGCGTACCTACTGTTTCTCGAAGCGACTTGTAGCATTACTGACCCCCCTGTAACGCTTTAGTAACTAAAAATATATTAGAACTAACTATATTTCCAAATTACATATATTTCTGCGTTATGGAAGCTAGTAGTGATGAAATTAAAAAATATTCCATATCACACTCACCACACTAGTTTCGTTCGTTTAGATCACCGTGAAGTGTTTACTGAAATAAAGATGGAACGATGAACTTCTTGCAGCTGTAGGGTTTGGCACCGCCTAACGAATCTTCCAGACACACTTCCTATGAAAACTGATAATTAAACTACTTTTGAAATAACGGAAATCGCACATAATAAACTGGAAATGCTAAGATAGGATACAGGCCGTTTGATTAAGACTTTTCTCGAAATCGTTTTCCGCCGATGTCCAGTGCTGCGTTCACAAATTAGCTACAAGGCTTTCTAACGAAGATGTTAGAATTGATTTCTACTTACTAACATATGTATTTATTATAAAACACTATTTCTGGCGTTTCACAATATATTGGGTGAAGGAAGAATCGTATCTGGGGAACAGGTTCGTCGATCAATTTGAAATTTTGACAATACAGTAAATGAATACTGATCTAAAATTTGAAATTATTTTCAGGGCTGTACCGCCTCCACTTACCATATACTCGACATCGACCAAAACTTTAATATTGCAAATGGCATGGTGTGCCTTTTAATTTTTTTGTTAAAAGGCATCTTTATCCAGCATCATTTTTTCAAGATTCGTCCTATCTAAAGCACATTTGAGCTATGATTCTTTTATTAAAATTTTTGGAATTATAGTGTCATCTTATTTACCCGAAAAAATTGATTCAGATTCAATTAATCTTAGAACTTTTTCTTTACTTTTACTCGAAAAATATTATCCTTGAGAGCTACGCAGTTTTTCATATACAGGACGCTCAAAAACCACTTGTCAATTCGATACAACTATAATGGTCAAAAAACTGCTTTTCAAATACGAGTACAAATCTCTTCTCAATTATTAGAACAGTATTTTGAATTTATATTGATTGGTATCAGATTTTCGTAACTCAATAAAAATCTGCAGTTTCTTTGAAATATCAAATCATTAGGCTGAGGAACATAGAAACAGATAGAATGGATTTAATTCCGATGTTGAAATGTTTCACAATATTCTATGTAAGGCTCTATGAATTTTCACAGTTTGATGTTTGGAATTTATTAAGATTAGCTATAATACTGATTACGTTTGTGTATAATTTTTGTTGAATATAAAGGTCAAATAATAACTCAAACAAGCATACTATGAATTTATCATTTATGGTCAATGTCAACAAATCTAACTTGCAGAACATCTAACGAAAAGTACCGGAATTAAAACCTATTTCCACAAAAATAATATTGAAATTGCAATCAAATTCTGTCACTTATGGAAATCAGATAGCGAGAGGGATATATATATATATATATATATATATATATATATATATATATATATATATATATATATATATCTCGAGTGTTTGCAGCTTTATGGATGCCGCTTCTCACATCTTAAAGACCATAGCCTCCGTACCGTACCATTTGAGTTGATTGGTCATAATTGTGTTCATGATTGTTGTTCTTATAGACATTTTCTACCTAATAACCTCATTTCTAATCCTATCCAATAATGTCAAACCGCAGCATCTCCTCCAGTGAGCCATTTCCGAAGCTAATAATATTCCAGACAGTTTGTCATTCAGTACCCACACTTCCGAGCCACACGTTATTGTTGATTCTATCAAGTCCTATCTTATAAATATTCCTTTTCCTCATTTTACTCAAATTTTGGTTCTACAGAATTGAATGTAGCACCTTAGTCATACTCCTTCCTCTTCCTATCTTTCGTAGTATATCTTTTTCATCTTTTCCGTCATCCGCTATCGTTACTCCAAGATAGTTATATTGCTCAACGTTCTTAATGTTTCCCTTGTCTGTATCCAAATCTTCTCCCTCCCCGCCTATCACCATGTACTGTGTTTTCCTGAGATTTATTTGCAAGCCCCATTTGTCGTACTCCTCTATCAGTTTGTTCATCATGTAAGTCATGTCTTGTTTGTCTTCTGCTAGGAGAATTTGGTCATCTGCAAATAATAACGATTGAATTGTTGTGTCCCCTATTTGTATCCCTATTGGGGCACATTTCCTGATCCAGTTTTCTAGTCGTTTAAATATATTTTGAATGGAGTAGGAGGCAAGCAGCATCCTTGTATCAAGGCCTTTGATGGGGAGAAGGGTACAAAGAGAGTGTTTCCGATTTTTATTCTGGCTGATCCACTTTTGTAAAAAGTTTTGGTGGCATTAATGTGAACTGCACTAGTGTAACTCTTCTCCATAGATGGCCAAATTTGCTGCAGAGGAATCGTATCATAGGCTTTTAGTTGATCAACGAATAACAGGTACGTCCTGATACAAATCAATATTAATTTCAAATACGGTTTCTATACGAAAAACGTTTCTCGATCATTCAGCTTCATTCAATTGATAGGTGATTTTTGAGCACCCTCTGTATGCAACAGCAGCGAGAAGTACGTGGCTCTCAAAATTAACGCTTTTCTTGTTAAACAAAAAAAAAAAATATATATATATATATATATATATATATATATATATATAATATATATATATATATGAAGTTACTCAAATCTGAGTTAATATTTTTGGGCCAAGAAGATGACACCATAATTCCGAAAATTTTGCACAATAGTGGTCAATTTAAGGTAGGAGAAATCTTATTAAAGGATTGGAAAAAGGATACCCTTTAATGAAAACAAAAAAAAATTACACCTTGCCATTCGAAATAACTAAGTTGTAGTGCATGTCAGATGTAACCGAAAGCGGTATCGCTATGAAAATACTCGCAAATTACAGATCGATATCTATTTACTCTAAACGCAAAATTTGAAATTGATCTATAAACCTGTTCCACAGATACTAGCCAGTGAGTTCATGACTGCAAATCTGTTGGCATGTAATTGGTGTCTCATATAATATGTTCACTGAGATATAGAGAATTTGTAAAACATTTATGTGGATTTTTCTAATGGAAACTAATAATAATAATGATTATTATTTATTTCCACAATGAGTAGAATTGAACATACGGTAGGAATGGAATATTATTAAACTTTTCACAAAAATACTACGCATCAAATCCCAAAAGGACCATGAGGAAAAACCGTTCACAAATTAAATTGAATTTTAACAATAATGTTTTAGATGTAGCAGCAACATAATATTGACATCAAAATACACACACACACACACACACACACATACAAAAATTGAAATTAACATATTTTCAAAACCCATCCTCAAAATAATCATCAAAAGTTTTTCGTGAAAAATTCCACAAAGGAATAAAACACATTCTTAACGAGAAAAGTCTTAAACTGTCTCAAGTACGGAGTTGACTGACTGTAAGTGTTTGGGCAGATGATTCAAAACTTTTATGCCTGTATAAAGAGGTCCTTTTCTTTTTCCCCAGTCATACCTGGTTAGATTCAATAGATTTCTGATTGCTCGCTTCTGAATTATAAAACTATCTTCAGCGCCGGTGGAGTCACCCCAAAATTCCACACCATATTGCAAAATGCTCTGGAAGTAAGCGTAATACACGGTTTTGGCAGCTTCAAAGTTGATGGTAAGTATGGCAAATGCTGCACTGCCCAATTTTTATTAAAGACAGAAATGTGAGTCTTCTAATTCAAGTTTTGATCGATAATAATGCCCAGAAATGTGACACTCGTTGCTACAGGAAACCCGAATTCATTCCATAATCTCTCTGAGATATCTTTCAAAGGGCTGATTGCTAACTTGTGGGTCTTTTGCATATTTAAGACTAGTCTGTTTGCGCAGAACCAGTCAGACATACTTGAAATAAGGTCATTAGATTGTTGGGGGATATTACCAAGTAGGTTATTTTTCCGAATATAACTAGTGTCATGCGCAAATAGGAGGAAGAATGCCTCTGGAATATTTACTATGATGTCGTTGATATATAATCAATTCTGTCCGCCAGCTATCGCTGCCTGCGTCCAATATCCAAAATATTATCCAACAGTGGTCTGCGTGGATATTTTATGTTCTTGATATTTTGCAAATCTTGTCGTCTCAAGGTTTCTATAGGAACATCCAAGATCTCGTAGTTGCCTTTATCACAACGGAATAACTTCTTTGTATTATAACAAAATCTCCTTGTTCACCTCGTTCATTCAATCAATTGAGTTCACCTTCCATCATTGCTGCATTATTATTCCTTGAATCACTGAAAGACGGACCTCGTATATCCAAATGCCGATGTTTATGATATATTATAGGTTAGGTTAGATTTCAAGACAACGAATATCGAGACATATCTGCCCATATACATTCTGTCCAAGGAATACAGGAAATCGATAATTTGAAAAATCTGCTTTAAACGATTGTCGAAACTTTTGATTGTTGGCATAACTGATCTATACTGACGCTAAATTTGAATGCCACATTTGCTTTGTTCACAGTGCACGATTTTGTTAATTCCCACACGTGTGTGTTGCAATATTTACAATAGATAAAATTATCGAGCAAAGAAATTGTCCCAAATTCTGTATTGCTAATGGAATTTCGTGTGTCGAATCGCCGAAAATATCATAGAAGGCTTACGGTGTATCGACAGTGCATTCAACATTGGGTTTATCACTCGGTTCATCATGGGATGAAATTAATGAAAAGAGCCTGAAAACTTAAGGTGATGGTGTATGTCGAAGATCAACTAAAGAATTCAAATACGGACAACAACTGAAGCTTCAACATGAATAACACATAGAGCTATTTGTTCATTTATATTTATATGAATACCTGTTATCTCTGTATAATTTCGTATGCGATTTTTTCGTGAATAACAATAAGACATGACAAATCCTTCGAAAGAATTTACTATTGATATTGTTCGACAACTTGAAAATATAAAAATGAATTATTATGAAACATGGTTGGTCCAGAAGGCCTTCTCAAGCTCATGGCTTAGTTCTCCAAAAGTTCTCGAGAATTTGCGATTCAGTAATATCAAGGAAGCTGAAATAACTTATTTTCGAAAACGATCGTGGCTGCGGGAATTTGTTCGCTGAATCATTTTTGAAGCTTGTTCAGATGAATATCGATAAGGATTGAATTATCTGTAGTTTGTTCTTCCAAAAGTGTCTTTTGTCTATCGCTATAAGAGGAGAAGTACATTCTGTCGAAAAAGTACTGGAACTCTTGATTATTTAAAAAATGTGCTCAAAGCGATTGCCAAAATTTTTCTAGTTGCTAAGTTGGCACAACTGTTTTCTGTATTGACGCGATCTATCATTGAGTTTGTTCATAGTGCTCGATTTTGTGAGTTGTCAGAAGTGTGTTTTGCAATTTTTGCAAGGATAAAAATATCAAACACATAATTTGTCTCAAATTTTGTATTGCAAATGGAATTTCATGTTCCGAATCACTGAAAATGTTACAGAAGGCTTGTTGAATCGTCTTTATCACAAACACGTGCATATGAGTAGTACAGTGCATTCAACAGCGGCCGAGATGTGGTGGAAGATTTCTCTCGCTCTGGTCTGCCATCAACATTTTCAACTGAAGTTAACATCGATGAAATGGTGGAAAAGATAATTGAAATCATCATTTCAGTTTGATAAAAATCTGCAATAAACTGTGTCTCTCGAATCAATTGGTACCATTTAAACGATTGGTTGAGCATGAAACGCGTTGCCGCTCGACTAGTTATAATACCTTAATATAATTTCTTCAAAACGTGAATCGTGCAAAGGTCGCTGAAGATATGCTAGAAAGAGTCCATTCCAACACCACATTCCTAAAACGAATTGTAACTGATGATGATACATAGGTTCATGAGATTGACATGCGAACCAGTCAACAGGCGTCGGATGGCGCCTTCCAACTGAACCGAAATCAGAAACACCACATCACAGTCAAGGTAGTGTTGACTATTTTCTATGATTATCGCGGTGGTGTTCACTCCGAATTCTTTCCAGAAGATCTGGCGGTAAACAAATAATATAAACTAAGCGTTATGCGGCAATTGAGAAAACAAATTCGTCGAAAACGGCCAGATTTGTGGAAAGGAAAATCATGAATTTTGCACCACAATAATGCACCATCTCACTCATTGGTGAGTTTCATTCACTAATTCCAGGTATTTTTTTGACAGAATGTATTATTGCACTTGCAAAACGAGAGCATGGATAGTTGGGATGTGCGCGCATGTGCAAGGCACCAAAAAGTCGAAATTAAATAAACTGTATCTGGAAGATCATTATATTGATTTTGAATTAGGATTTGAGATCAGTAGACCAAGGATTACCCGAAAATTTTATGAACTTTGACAGAAGACAAATACTTTCAACCTACTACTCTCAAGAAGCATTAACCTCTACGGCGTAAATTCTAAGGTTAAAGGAATTTCCGGATATCATTAAATATCCAAAATTATTTCGCAGAACCAAAATCTGCAGCTACAACCGCATAATGGGTTCGCCGAACTCACGAAGGGGGTAATTTATACTTTTTTTTCGGATGGCGTTGAAATATATCATCAATATTGAAACGTTGTTTTCCGTGAAGACTACACGATGCTGGGAGCAGATGAGCTACTGACATTATTTATTATGTTCTGAAGGTGTGACTGAATGCACCAAAGTCTAATAGCGTAGTTTATATTCAGCTCAGAACGCATTTTCGCGTCAAATTCAACCTATAATTTGAATAATTCTGCGTTAAGGCAGAATGCGAAAGTTATTTTAATAACACCGAGCTTCATATTTATGTAGAAGTCATCTTACCGCACAGGGCCGAACTTAAATTTATTAATTGTAACATTAGATCATTCCGACTACAATTAGTCGGTAATAAATTTCCGCAGACACGATAACCGACAATTCCGATAATCGTGTGGTGGTTGCCTGTTTTTCGTGGTAAATTCTCATGTGTTCGAGAAATTAATCTCAAGTGATAGATGGGTGGATTAAGCATGATTATCGTTGAGATAAAATCTTGACACGTTTTACATCAGAAATTGAAATCGAATCGGTTTTATAATTCCACACCATAGTATAATTTATAATAATTAACTGGGTATCCGTTTTTAGCTCGACGTATTTTTTGTGGAACCGTGTTTTTCAGGTAGGACATAGTATAAATACACTTTAAATGAAAAACGTTAGCAAAATACTAATTCTTTACAGCGTTTTCGAAATAACTTCAGGAAACCCACATCTAATAGAAATGTGAAACTTACTGTGTCCGCTATAATTTCTTGGCTAAACTGATGAATGGATTTTAATGAAATTTGTCTTGCCCTTGATATGTTACTATTTGTTCTCTTCAGAAGTTCACTCTATGAGTACGAAATATAAATTTGAAATTAAAAATAAATTAAACGTTGAAAGGTTTGAGTTACTTACAAAATAGGAAATCCATCCAAATTCTTCGAAAATCCACTTTCAAGAATGAAAAATAGCGGCCATAATGTTTGCATGGGATTTTCCTAAATTTTTAAGTTTGAGTCATGAAACATTGGCTTGACATCCTAATCAAAAATAAAGAGATATATACAAATTGAAAGGTTTTATGGAATTTGCATAGTTTTATATTTGAAGACATGGAAAATTTCTATTAAGGATATTAATTTTTGGTGTTGAATCTTGAATTGGGAGGGTGTATCTTGGTTGAAACGTAGACCTTCAAGTGTGATTGGCATTTGTATTCAGCACCTATCACCACACAGTATCAACAAGTGCCATACATTTCCACTATTCGACGTTACGAATTATTTTATACCTCTTTATATACTTGAGTCTGAGATGCCTAGAAGTTGATTTATGTTTAAACGCAAATTAGTGGCACTGCGACAAAGTTCCCGGGCAGAAAAACGTCCACCAGGTTCGCTAGTTCTATATATGAAAAAATGTTGGTTCAATGTTACGAGATAAATTTTATATAAAATATGAAAAAACATGAACCTGCTCACCTAAAAATAAAGTTGAAAAGCAGAGCATATCAAAGTTGTTCAAATTTAAAATCGAAATTGCATTTATCAATTAGGTGTTCAAAAGCATAAAAATAAAACTACGAGGTAAGGCGATGCAGTACTCATTCTGTGCATCAATTCGAGGGAATAAAATGAAAATTTTCCTCCAATAACGTTTGCAGAATCAATATCATTCCAATAATAGCTGGAAATGTTTAATTTAATTAATTAATTTTCTGCAATAACCCAATATGGAACTACTGAATTTCTCGGAATCGAAATAATATACGCTCCAAACAACATAGAAACAGCCTTTCATGAAACAAAAACAGAAATCTTATAGTTGAATATTATTTAATGAATATTAACTCATCCAAATTTATACTTTTCTGAATTATGAAAGGTCGGTTCGCATAAAGTTCACCCAAAATTGAATTGAATAATGATACAAAAGGAAATTGGAACTAATTTTGTCTATGAAGCTGCCCACTATTCAGTATTCAACTCACGATGTTGTTGAACTTCGACTCTAAGGAAAGAATATTTTTCCTATGTGGTAGTGTATCTCTTCAATATATATATATATATATATATATATATATATATATATATATATATATATATATATATATATATATATATATATATATATATATATATATATATATATATATATATATATATATATATATATATATATATATATATATATATATATATATATATATATATATATATATATATATATATATATATATATATATATACTAAGATTCAGAAATAAAATAAAACTGACTTTAAAGGCAAAACCAACGAACTGTGGTGAAAATTTCCAAATCAAAGCACGTATTCATTTGACTGAATCTTTCTAATGCAGAAGTGGGGACTGGGAAAAATATAACAGCGTAAATATCGAATATTTTGGCATTATTTCTCAGTGTTAAGACCACCAGAAAGCACTACACAAAATCTTTTGCTAATCACTTCAGTAGGATTATACTTTTGATATGATCTTAGAAGAATACCCTGGCTTTTAGGCCTTACAAAATATACTATCAGCAGAGCAGCTGGTTGTAGATGAGTTGTTCAAAATTACTGTAGAAAGAACACATCTATGCAGCAGGTTTTTTGTACTCCAAAGAATAGCTAAATTCAGAAAATCAGAATACCAAAAACTATCTACAGAAGATTCGAGATTTTCGATTCCATTTACCATCTCTTATTTATGCATGTTTTCGCTAATGGACCCTATAGAAAACAGAAAGAGAAATGGCCTGCCTTGCGAAAATAATTTCCTTCTAAATGTATCAAAATACAATGTCCGATAGGAGAAATTCGAAAAACTAGGGCAAGGGAACCTTCACACGAATGTGAATGTGACTCGTAGGTATTTTCTGAGACGAGTTTTGACGATTTTTGGACGTAGGTTACTGGTGCGTGAACAGATGCGCTGCTGTGCAATTCCGCACGCACCTGTGGACACATACATTTATGGATTCTTGACAGTCAGAGTCAGAGTTCACACTTTTTTACTAATATTAAATTGAAGATCATGATCGATGATTTCGTAGAATGAATCTTAATATTTCTATCACATACATGCATTTTATTTCATTTAAGAAACTCGTGCAGTTTAGTGGTGAATTTTCTTGGTAGAATAACAAGGTCCTACACGTAGTGAAAAAGATGACTGAAACTAAACAGCCAAGATCAGTTGAAACTTAGCAGAGTGATCGTTTTAGAATACTACGTGACCTCGCTCTGTTACATTTTTTTTCCAATGAAATTTTGTTTAGGTGTCTTTTTGATTAGTAAAATCTATTGAGTTCGCGTTAAGATCACACTATAACTATATAACTATATAGTTTTGGAAGGTATAGAAGAATATTTATACATGTTCCTCGCAATGCCAATAGATATTAAAAGCAGATTAGTTTCGATTATTTTATAATTATAATTTCCTAATTACGAAGTTTTAATTTCAGATACAATCGAAATGAAAGATATGAATATATAAACAAACATATTATTCAAGAAAAATTTTTCAATTTGCGTATCTTTTCATAATATGGACGACTTCAACACTACGATGAACACCAGAACTACCAAAATGTTCATTGAAAGGAACAGCAATCGCGGTTCATAAGTTGTTCCAAAAAATAAACGAAGGCTGTGTGGGTTATTTTAGAATTAATTTCGACAATACACTTTATACCTTAAGCAGTGAACAAGATACAAAGAATATAGATAAAGATACAGATTAATTATTCCGAAAGCTCATTATGGATTTTTTCTGTCTTTGTTGGTTAAGCAAAATCAGTCGAAGAGTACTGAAGATGAAGATGAAATATATATCTAAAGGAGAATCAAAAATTCTTCAGGAATAAAAACTAAAATTCACCAGAAAATAGCGCATTATATGAAGAAAATGCAGATAACAGCTCAATTTTAAACGCTCATTAACGAAAAGAAAAAGGTAAAATACAATTTTAGTATCGGTGAACACTTCTGCATTATGTTGCGGCCGTGTATTCTTAAATAATATTAAACGATAAATTATAGAAAAGTAGCACCAGATCTTAGTTATCCTAATGTTATCAGTCGTGGAAGAATATTTTGAAGTTCAAATTATTTTTGACTGTGTTTCAAACGACGTACCTATACTGTTTCCCCGTTCATCATTACATTATTACAGTTGTGAAAATTCGATATTATGAATTTAGATTATTGAATTTCAAATGTAGTGTAACTGAATATAACACAAAATACTACTATTTATCGAATGGCAGTTCTTCAAATTTTCAACTCTGGAACCAAGAATGAACCCCACGACAATGACGAATGTTCCACAGTCGTTTTCTTCAAGAGAAAATGATAACCGTTTGGAGTTTCAAGCAAACTTTTTCTCCTGTCTTACTGGGTCAGTATTTCTGTTTGCAGTTGTTTAAAATTGATTTCAACTTAAGGTATTATGAAATAAAAAGGATCAACTAAAATATAAAATTCTTGTTTGCAATCTAAGTTTACGAGATTTCAAAATTTATCGTTTTATGAACTGTTAATGAAGCCAATCCGTTCGGATCTACATGATGTAAATAAATAAATGCTAAAGAATTTCATGGTTGATTCCTCAAGTGACTTTTGACGAAAGCTTCCAATGAACAGATATCCGCAAACTCTAGCTCCCACAGTATTCGAAATATTTAGTTCTAATTTTGAACATGGTTGTCTTTTTACAGTCAACATTATAAGACCTTAGAAGCAAATATGAAAATCTGCTGGGTGATATTTCTGCTATTTTTTCACAACGCCCCTGGTAGAAGAACTTACAATTAGTCTTTTGTTGAATTGAAATCTTTTTTGTTTCTTGCATTTTTTTCGTATCTGTCGCCGATTTCGTATAAAAAATTCAATAATATCAACTGGTTCATTTCTCACTTTTCATTAAGAAAGAATCTCAAATCGTTAAACTGAAAATCTCGTCAGAGGTAATAATGATAGTTGAATGCCCAAAGCATTTTTGAAAACTGAATCAAATATTTGTAATGTTGCATGAACTGAAACCATTAACCATCCATAGTATCATACTTAGAAGCACGGACCTGTCCACAAGCGAGAGCAAATATCCCCAAGAATGCATGTTCCGTCCAAGAAAATATGGCATGTTGATAGGACTAATAATCACTTAGTGCAGTGCATTTTCTCACTTTATTTAACACTATATTGTAATGGGTTATTATCTTCTAAGTGCCGAGCAATTACAACGCATCCTGTTGAACTTGCCATTAGTCTCTTTTCAGATTCAAGACATTCCTCTTTCAAATGGCAACTCTGAAATTCGATGATACCATTTCAGCTCTTCAAATATGAGAAATGAAAGCTCTTAAATATATATCTGCCAAAGAGGGAACTCTCAGAACATTCATCATTGAGTATAATTGGTCTGAATTGAATGTACAGCGAAAATATATGATCTTGAGGTTAATGAGTATAATTCAGTAAAACAGTAGTTCTGGCTAGCAAATGTAACATAAACGAATTGAATGTTGTACGAGGGATGTCCTTTATGTTTGGATTGCTGCGACATAGAGGACAGCATGTATCAATTGAACTAAAATGAATCTCTATGATTTGTTAGAACAAATCCAGATTTTCAGTCTATTGCATGCTGTGTTTCATCCACAATATTAAACCGTGAGCAGTTTCGAGCAATGATGTCTTCAATTTTCGACGAGAATTACCTAAACAAGTGAGTTGGTTTCTGTTTTCGACATTGAAGCACCAAACCAAACAGTTTCCCGTTGAGAAAATAAAAGCAAAATGGCTTAGCGACGATACAAGGCAACATGCACTAAAAACGATGGACACTCAATAAATGTGGATGCTGAGCGTTAGATTATCCAGGAAGATTAGCATGCAACATATTGAGACATTAAGGCAAAATTGCGGATTTCAAAGCCCTCAATACAAAAAAATTTTACACGAAAAATTGCCTGTGAAAAATTTAGGTTTCCGTTGGATACCGCAATTTATGACCGACAAATAGAAAGCTGCGAGGCTTCCTTAGTGTAACAAAACTCTGAAGCGTTTTAACTTTGAAAACACTGAAAGCCTTTATAACATTGTCAATGATGATGAATCTTGTATTTATTCATACGAGCCAGAAAATTAGCACCAATTCTCTGTTTGGGTGTTCCGAAGAGAAGAAATATCGACAACTATCTCTAAAATGATGGTAGTAACATTTGTTTCAAGAACAAGTCATGTAGCATTAATTATTTCACAATAACCAAAAACCAATCACTTCTCATTAGTACCCAAACAGTTTTTCACCTCAAGTCGTTAGTAAATTTCGGAAAATCAACACTGAACGGCAAATCGTGCTCCACCAAGACAATGCATGTTCAACCGGAAAACCAATTGATATTTAACACAAGAAAACATCAAATTGTTACAGCATTCTGCACACTGTCCAGACCTAAGTCTCTTGATTCGCCATGCTTTACAATTGTCATGTCTCCAAATGGGTAAAGTATGCAAGGAGAGCACTAGTGGATTGTTATCTACGAAAACCGTATTATCGATCACAGATCATGTCTTGCAACTGGAGACAGGTCTTGTTGATAATATACATTCAAAGGGTTTCTTCACATTAAAACTTACAAAATTACTTATTGAGCAAACTTTAAACAGGTTGAAGTACCATCAAAACTATATGTCATGACTATTCACTCAATGAATGTGTTAATTGATATACAAAAATGTTTCAAGTAAGCGTAAATTAAAGATGTGTCCATAACTTTCTTGAAACGGTTTTTGTTAAAATTAATTATCAGGAGTAGTTTATGATTTGACCGTCTGCAAAGCATTATTTTTCTATTACCAACCATATTTTTCTGAAGGATAAAGGTAGAAAACATACACCTTTTGCTCCAACTAAAAGTCAATGAGACTGATATTATCTGGACCCGGAAGCGATGTCACCGTTCTTCCATTCAGACTCTAACCTAACCCAACCAACATCTTACGCCATGAATTTCACAAAACAATTTTATCGACTGTCCGCAAGAATCGCCGATGCGATATTCTCACATTCCCTTATAATACGGAGGCGAGAGCACATTTTATGCGTTATCGCTCTCGTATGTACATATCTCTAAATCAACCTGCGCTATTCTCATGGTCTCATGACCAGACGCGAACAGATAGCGCAGATTATAGAAATCTGAATAATTTTTGTGTCGGGGTTTAGCATTACCGCGAGCGATGCGATGCGGTATCTTATCGGTCGGACTAAGGTTGCGTCTACTATCAGCGTGCGAAGACTCAATTCTATCTCCGGGTGCATAAATATTGGATAAATACGAACACAGGAAAGAGATATATTTGTTTCAGCAGCATAGGTTAACCAGTCGATACGACGATCTAACTGAAGGTTGTTTTACAATTTTTTTCTTGCGCTAAAGTTTTCTTCAGAATGAGAAGAATTTGTTTCTTCCACTTACTCAATACATCCATTAAACGATTGTTACTGAAGAGCATATCAGTCAAATAATATCCCCGGCAACATTTCAATACATTTTTGTGAACAACATATCTTTGTGCAAAAAGAAAAGATTGTCAAGAAAGCTCACGAAATTTATGGCAACAATTCTCTATTTACTGAACTCGGATTTTGATATTTCAGGGTTCTCGATATATAGTGCACTAATTTTTGTTTTAATTTCCTATTTTCTTTATTTTCTTTCGCATATTCCGAGGCGTATTCTTAAACTCTCAATGTTTCGATCAAATTATGTTCAAACATTTCAGTTGAATATCAGGTAGTTTCAATTCTGCAAAACCACCAGCTTCACTTTCAATGAAAGCAGAAATCATTTGATATTTCTCATCCTTTCCATATATATTTTTCGTTTAACGATGACCTAGATAACAATACGGGAAGATGTACAGGGTGTTCCACCTCATTTGCTGAGGACAATTCAGCAAGGAAAACGAAAAGTTTTGAATTTCAACTCGATTAAAAAATTTAATGAAAATGAAAATAGGTATAGAAAACCCTGAACCTATTTGAAAACTTTTTATTACAGACAACTTTTGAATTTGATAACATAAATATGTTTAACATTTCGTTTCCGGTTAAGCCTGAAACGATACCGACTTTCGATTTTCAATTGGCAAACCCTGTATTTTTTGTTTATTTTAATTGTTCATCTCATACTACGACCTTTTGACATATTCTTGAAAGAAAACAAAATACAAAATCTTTTTTTTGCAATTTTCATCTTTCTAGAAGCCCATGAATAGTGACAATTGGCTTAGCTCAACATCTCCTATCACGAAAATACAAGATTTTATTTTAAAACATTTTAATTTTAATTGCTCATTTTTACGGGGTGTCAAAGTTAATAACAAAAGAGCGAACAGCGAAAACGCTATTATAATAAATGTTCAAAAATACCACCATTCTGACGAACACAACGTCGTCCACGATTAATGGTTCTCCTTAAAACATTATTCAACTGTTGGGCTGTAATGCCTGCAATAGCCTTTCTCAAACGGTTCTCCAATTCTTGTTGGGTTCTAACAGATTATTGGTAAACCTCATTCTTCAAATGCCCCCACAGGACCATTTATACCTATCCATTTTTCGGGAAAAACTTCGTCGAGATACCGCAAAACCTCCCTTGTGTTGTGAGAAGGTGCACCATCTTGTTGAAAATATATTTCATCCACAACAGCTGATGGCAACTAGTTCAATTCATCTTATATTTGGGTCCTAAAATATTCCAAATATCTCTCCCCTGTCAATGCACCGTCAAAAATTATAGGCCCTATTAAATATCTTCGCAGCATCCTCATCCAGACATTGAACCCAAAACGTTCTTGGAAGTTTTCATCTTGATTTCTGTGTTCATTTGTTGCGACCGGTACCTGGTATATTGCCTATGAAATATCCTATTGTTCGTGAACGTGATTCGTCACTGAATAAAATCTTTGTGGGATATTTTGGGACCCCTTACATTTTCCTAAGCTACGCTTTACAGTACTAGAGTCGCCTAACAACATCCTTAACATACAGATGTTGGTGTAGTTGATATTTAAATGAGCGGTACTTGATTCTTCAAAATTCTCCATGCGCTTTGGTGGCTTTCAGAAAAACACTGATTTATGTCATTATAAGAAAGTTATTCAACAAAAACAGGTTTTGAATACATCCTTGCATCTACTAAAAAAGTACTTATAGAATGTCGAAACATTTTTAACCTAACTTTGATAGCAACTGAGATATTGGTATGCATTCTGTTCAAAAAGTTCCAGGAATTGATTATTTAAAAACCTGCTTGAAACCATTGCCAAGATTTTTGTTGTTGCTGAGTTGGCAACCTTTTTCTGACGCGGAGGTTGGACGTGATCTGTCATTTAGTGCGTTTACATTGCTCGATTTTGTCAGTTCTCACAAGTGTGTTTTATGATTTTTATAATGGACAGAAATATCGAAAGGAAAATTTGTCTCAATTTTTGTATTGCAAATGAAATTTCGTATGCTGAATTGCTAAAAATGTTACAGAAGGTTAAGGGTGAATCGACTTTATCAAAACACGTGAGTGGTACAGTACGTTCAGCAGCGGCCGAGATTTGATGGAACGTTTACCTCGCTCTAGTTGGGCATCAACATGTTCAACATCCATAAAGTGAAGAAAATGGTTATTTAAAATCGTCCTTCTAGTTGGAGAGAGATAGGCAATGAACTTGTCGAGTCTCACGAAACAATTCGCACTATTTTAAACGATTGTTTGGGCATCAAACGCGTTGCCGTTCGACCTGAATCGACCAGGTCGCTGAAGACATGCTAGAGTGAATCAATTCCATTCATAAAACGCTATGTAACTGTTGACGAGACATGGTTTTATGAATCAGACTTTCAAACCAGACAAAAAGCATCTTCCAAATGAACGAAACCGAAAAAACCACGTCAAAGTCGATCAAAGTCAAGGTAATGTAGACTGTTTATTTTGATTATCGCCGTGTTGTGCACTCGGAATTCTTGCCAAAAGAATAGCGAATATTACTTGTGCGTTATATGGTGTTTGAGAGAGCAAATTCGCAAAAGGTTAGATTTCTGGAAAGAAAACTTGGATTTTGCACCATCTCACAGGGATATTATTGTGAAAGAATTTCTGACCAAAAATTCAACAAATACCATCAAGCGACCACCGTATTTACCTGAAATGGTTCCAGCCGACTTTTTCTTTTCCTAAAACTCAAATTATCACTTCAAGTTATCCATTTTGAATCGATAGAAGACAAAAGAGAATTCGCAGCAATAACTGAAGTTGATTCCGGGAAAAGCGTTTGAGAAATGTTTTCATGATTGTTGACGTAAATTATTATTCCGGAAGAAGCCTACTTTGAAGGCGATACAATAAATTTTGATGAAAACTAAATATTTTGTGTTTCATTGACCAATTCTAGGCACTCTTCTGACAGAATGTATACCGAAATCCCGGACAAACAAATGGAATTACTGCGATCTATTTTTTTTATGAAATTTCTTCGAAAATCGAGAAGGGAAATAGAGGATATTTTCCTCAATCTACACAATTTTACATAGCTGACTCAAACATTGAAAATGGTGCACCCCCTACAAAGAGTTAAATCAAAATGGAGAATCAAAATCAATTTCATTCATGAACTCCCTTCTTCATTAAGTTGGCAACAAAAACATCACATAGGAATTCAAACAGTAAATTCTTGCTCGAAACATATTGACTAATTATTTCTTTCTCGTTTGAACGTGCGAGAGCAAAAACCACAATGAATTAATACTACAGTTACAGAAAGTGTATATTTCGTATGATCGTATGGGTAAGTCAGTAATAGCCGATATTGTTTTATCGGTCTACCGGTAAATTCGATTATGTCGGATAATGGCAACGAACTCACTTTTCGGGTAGAAAGAGCGGATAAACGCAATCTCACATCGTAATTAAATTTAGCGCTAAAACGATTTTTTCCATCGGAAACTCGATGAAGAACACACGGACGAGGAACTTCAAAACTTGTCGATTCATTTCGATTCGGGTGTGGATACCTACGTTCGTGCAGAAATTAGAGCGTAAAATCTTTCAATTTCATTACCGTAATGGCGATCCGGATATGACAAATTAATCGTAGCAGGCATCAAATGAAGAAGTAATTGTACTTAACACCTCATTGATCGACAGAATTACTGGCATACTACTGTGACAAAGAAAAATCCGAAAATTCTCATTTACATTGCCCGCGCTGAGTATTTTTGAGTATTTTGAGATTCTGTATGTTGGTTAGGTTAGGTTATGTTCGGCATACTTACATGGACAGAACAACCAGGATTCAAGCGAAATCTTTTCATACAAAACATTAACGACCCGATAAAATTGAACTTATACAACAGAAAGATGTAACGGAACCGAGAAATCCATTATGTAAGAGTGATTCAGACTAGAAACTGAATTGGAAAAAGCACATCGATGAAGTGAAACAAAACAGCGTACAAGGCTTGAACCTCCTGAGAGTTCAATCTTATCAAACGTGAGGAGCACACATTGACAGCCTCATAAACATTCGCATCATTAAGCCTAAGATAGAATACAGACTTATAGCATAATGTAACGCGCGTTTAAATTAAAAACTATAGAGACTAAAGCACTCCGAATAATTTCCGAAGTTTTTCCGACAACTCTAGTGCACATCCTGTATCATATGCTACGAGAAATTCAATTTGAATATAGCTACTTCGAAATACGGAATGAGTATTCAATCTAATCAAACCACCGTCTTATGCTAACAGACCTCTACAAAACAATATATATAAACAGTTCTACAGGCCAAGTAGGCCCATGGCTTCATTACACGTTCTTCTCCATTTCATTTTATTCATAACTGCTCCCTTCCAGTCCTTCACTCCTAGCTCTTCAATATCTTTCTCCACCATCTTGATTAATTGTGTGCGTGGTCTTCCCCTGCCTCTTCTTCCCGGTATTCCTCTTGTCAAAACTTGTCTTGTTGTTCTATCGTCTCCCAGTCGGAAAACATGGCCAAGCCATCTCATTCTTTGTGCTCTAGCCACATTTGTTATTGAGGGTTGTCCGTACAATTCTTAAAGCTGGGCGTTCGTTCTTTTCCACCATATATTCTTCTGAGTATTCTTCTCTCGAAAACTTCTAATGTATATTTTTCTCTCTGATTCAACTTCCACAGTTCGCAACCGAATGTTACCACAGTCCTGATGATCTTCTGATAAATTTTCTTGTTCGCGTTTTTCGACATATTTTTGGGCCTGAGCACTCTGTATAATCCTCCTAAGCATTTTGTTCCTTTAGCTATCCTCTCCTGTATTTCTACTTTCTCCTCCCCTGTTCTCGCCAATGTTACACCGAAATAGTTGAACTGTTCTACCTTTTCAAAGCAGTATGTCCTATCTTCACTAATTATCTGCAGATTTGAGTGCCTTTCATTTTCTTGTTGTCCTACTATCATATACCTGGTTTTATTTTCATTTATCATTAAACCCTTTCTTCTTGCAGCGGTTTCTAACTTCCTGAATTCATTCACCAAATGTTCTCTTGTTCTGGTCACAATAACTATGTCGTCTGCATACGCTAAAACTTGTGTATTTTGACTGTATATTGTACCCTTGCTAGCTATACTGCTCTCTTTTATAATTTTATCCATCACGATATTGAAAAGTATAGTAGAAAACAAAACAATATACTCGGCTATTATAGCTATTACTGAAACTCTGCAAGTCAATAACAAGCCTACCCCCTCTATGAACCCTGGCACCAATTGACGTTAACACCAAACTCGCAAATTACGTCAAACAAGAGACGAATCCTAAAGTCATAAAGAGCCCATTTTAACGAAGCAAAGAAGATCGCCCAGAAAGAAACTTTGTTCATACAGATGCATCATCAAACAACCGAGATGAAAATATAGGATGTGCAATTCGTTTACTCGCAGAAACGAACGAATTCAGAATACAGGGCAGCAACATCTCTACTAAAGAACTCTTAGCGATACATCAATCGCTCCTTGGAATTTCGAGCAAACATAATGCCCACATAACAAATTATGAGGTGTTATCCGATTCCTTAATAGACCATCGAACAGGTCTATCCACAACACCCAATCGCACAACTCATCTTGAACATACGACAACAGCTAGAACAAAACAATACGCTTCACATACGTTCCATCCCTTATAGGAATCGATGGAAATGAAAAAGCTGACACTGCTGCAAAAGAAAGCTCTTAACTGCGAAGAACTACCAGCACATAAACTTCGTTCGGCAACCTATTTTGCGACCAGAGTACGGAGTAAAACCAATAAAAGCTGCATATAAGCCGAGTGGAATGATGAGAAAATATTACGTTTCCAAATAATCGAAGAGACTAAGTTGAAATATTCCGCTTGAGAACTGGACATTCGCGGTTTTCAAATCTCACGCGACAAAACGAATGAATTAATTATGAAGTGTGCGCCGATATATAAAAGGTATCAACATGAAACTTTGAAGAAACACCATCGACTTCCTGGGCAAAATAGGCTATATATATATATAGATATATATAAAAAAAATAGAAATTTGATTTAGACAAGAAGTACTGTATTTCTATTTTGTATGCTAATGACCCTGCGTGGTAGAAGCCTTACTTACATAAAAAAATACTAGTGAGCCCATTAATATCGCCTTTTATATCTAAATAGCCAATATACTAAACGCCTTTTCAGATCCAACTCTATCTATACTGAACGCCTTATCATATTCGCTTCATTATTCATATTTATACTTAATAGTTCTTTATCTTACATGGAAATCTCTCATATACCTCAGTTATCCTTAGGGTAACTCGCTTCTAGTATTATTTTCTGGATACTGACTCATCAACCACACAAATTTCAACACTATTCACTGCTATCCCAATTCAAAGGGATACATTCAATTTGAAAATCTCAACTTTCTCCAATTGAGCTAGCATAAGAAGAAGTTGAAAACATTTCAACATTGATTCAAAAAACAAATTGTTAATCACCCTTTAGGCATCGAAATTCAATCATCAACAACTCTAATATTAATTCACAATATTCCAAATTTTTAGTTCGAAAAGTATTAAATATATACTTCAGAAAGATCAATATATGCAGATCTATAGTTTGAAATTTTAAATATCTACTCAACAGTTCTGATTCGTATTAAATCAGATAAGAACCCAATAAGATTCTAGAATTATAATAAACAACAAATATGAACTTGAAACAGCAATATGGAAAAATTACCTCTCAAGTATATGAATGAAATAGAAAATAAAATTTTGTCTCAAATTAAAATTTCTTGGAAGTATCCAAAAGAGAAAAGGGAAATTAGTAATCAAATAAAAAACACTACTCAATACATAGAAATTTCACCTTATGTGATTGCCCTATACGTAGTATTTTGTATAAATTCAAATTGACCAAAATTCACACAATTTGTTTACCAGAAAGAACAAACATCTTCTGAATTGAAGTGCTCTTGTGGAAAGCAGAAATGAGATCCACAAATTTGTAAATTACATTATGGACCCTCATATATAATACAATGATGTTAACTATATATCAGTTTGAGTGAAACTGTTTCTTGTAACTGTTAATTTCCTAGATTCTTAACTGTCGAGTTGGCAGTTGGTTTCGAGCAGTCAGCTTTTTATAAACTTGCTCTCTAAGAATTGAAATTTTTATTCTTCAATTTTACCTCTCTTCAATTCATTCTCTTGTGAAATTTTATAAAATACTATGAAATGGAAATGATAGGAAGAAATTGCATTAAAACAACTTCATATTTCCATATTACGTGATGAACATACTCATTTTACACAATTATATAAAATACGTATAGTACAACTACCTATTACAAAAATTGTCAAATTGCATAGCATTCTCCAAGTAGTAGTTGATTTTTTTCCAAAATATGATTCACATAAGCAGCATCATATTTCCTGTGACTTTCATAAATCTTGGATTGAAAGTTGTGGTTGTACAAAATAAAACTCCATATGCAACTTCTACATATTTGAACATCATGACACCTATAACAGAGAAATTTTCAACTTCAAATCAATAAGGAATTCCTGTCGTTCATTCAACAACCTTGATGAAATTTCCTGAGAAACAGTAACTATGAATAGAAGGAACTCACAATAATTACCTTTTGTGCAAATTTGAGATCATATTATCTTTGGCTCAAACTTGAAAATTGTCAAACACATTGGATCTCATTAACTTTTACATTGGAATAATTGTAGAATAAAAACGTACTTCCTCTTGAATGAACTGAAACGAGAATTCAATTTGAAATGGCACGGTCATATTGACATCCAGCTTGAAATATTTTAATACAGTTATAGCCTTTAGTGGATAGCTTCCAATATTTATATGATACATACTCTAAATGACCTAACGAAAACTTGAGCATACCTGAAACAAATATACATTAAAATACATTAATAAAATTCAAATTACCTTTCAAACATTATTGAAAGTCTCCTTAACTCCTTTTAATTATAACATTCCGTTTGAATCATATTGTTTAGGTTAGAATAACCACAAAATGTTAAATTTATGAATTTGACAGTTTGTCGTTTCTATCCCTGAACGAAATATACATTAACATGGATAGAATAAACATCAAACTACGATCACTTACCTCTAAAAAATTATTTCAAGTTTCGTCAAACTTTACATTCAAATAAAATTCGGAATCACTCATTCTGACAGATCGAATATAAGACTAATTGAAATAAGGTTAGATTCGATTGTCACTGAAGAGAGAGAGAGAGAGAGAACGTTATTCTCGATGTTGTTAGTACCGAAATAATGTTGGTGAAAATTAAAGTTACTAACTATTTCCATCTCACTATTTTCGTTCAGAAGAGAGAGCATTAAATTTTACACGTTGGTAACGCACACTTCCGACATTGAATAGCGATATATACAGTGTTGCCGGTCTTTTTCTCGAAAATATAGAACTCAAAAATCGTCCCAAATTCGAAAATTAAGTCTTACAGTAACGATTTTTTTTCGCGGACCCGGTCTTGAGATATGTAGGAATCGTTAGACATCCGAATACTTTCTGCCAGTAACCCCGTACATGTAGGATGGATGAAAAAATCTTATTTTGACAGCTCGACGTTCATTAATTTATTTAATTTCTGGTCGTCAGAGATAAACGGATGAGGAAAATGGAGCGAAATTTTGCAAAAGTTCGCCGATTGCCCTTTGTTGAATCGCAAATGTAAAATTTGTTGTTTTCCCGTTGTTTAACGGGAAAGAAACAATTGCGGGTACGCATGCGAAACTCCTGGCTTGCTCTTCGTCCAGATTTTGAAACGATCGAACGCGATGGAAAAATTTGTATGGATATGAAAGTCCGACGAAATTATCCCCTCCACTCGCGAAAAATCGCAGACCTTTTTTATTTTCGCGTTTCGACTTTCCGTTCGCCGTCAGAGACGTTTCGGCGAAAATTTTCGAAAAATCCTCAGGGCTCCGTCGTTGGAGCTAGGGGCTCCAAATTCGGTGAAGACCTTCCTCAGACACTTTTCCTTTGGAAAAAAAAAAAAAACGGGGCCTATGGCTCCCGATTTCTCACCGCAACGCTTCTTCTCCGCCCGGTTCAAATTACTATTATCCCCTCGGATTATTGCCGAAAAAGGCCTTACGACTTTTATATTATATAAAATATATTATAAATTTTCAAACTGCAGAAATGCCGCTAGTACTGTTCTGAAAATCGAATTCATATTTTAAAGCACTTTCAAATATAAAAATAAAAAATAAAAATAAAAAAAGTTAAGCCTTATTTTAATTTTGAGAAATCGACTCGACTGTATCCTTGACATCCTTTTCTGTAGCAGCTAAAATTCAATTCAGTGAATCCCTTCAACTCGGATTAGAATATAAACAATCCCCAATTAAAACGACGTTGTTCTCGAGTTAAACTTCTATTTTTATGACTGAAAAAACGCATAAACACTTTTTCTAGAAACCAAAATATCTCGAAGCAATTTTCGTAGCATCTCACGAAGCGTATAATATTCTCGCAGTTTTAATCATGCCTGGAAAAACTCATTACGTCCGAACATCCACCTAATGAAAAGTCAATAACAGTCTGAGCTCGAGAAAAGTGCAACTCTGCACTAGTACATTGCAACGCGTGGGAACTGCACCAGTGGATGTTCGGTAGCTACTCTTGTTAATTGCGGAGATAATTAAGTGCCTCTCCGGAATTGTATGTTGACGTTTCGTCGGCGGGTCCACAGTTGTGCGTTGAATAAACGCGCCGCAAAAAATTTCCGCATTGAAAAAGCCATTCGACATGATTATACCTGTAATTTTCCCGAAGTAGGTTAATTAACAACACACTTCTGTTTTCTTTCGAAGGGATACGCTGTACGATTAACTGCAAATCTCTATCAGAATTCCAATCACGAAAAAATAGGCAACATACTTAACGAATAAAATATAAAAAATTCAATAGACCTTCAAAAATGATATAACCCATGTTTGAACTTTTCCAATCAGATGAAGAACAGAGTACTTGCAAGCGTCGTTTTCCAGGCCTTGTTTGCCAAAAACGAAGGATATTTCAAGATTTCCAGTTATTTTCAATCGAGCTTTTATCGAAATCGAATAAAAGTCAATCGTAATATTATATTCATTCAGTCTTGGAAATCATCTTAGATCAATCATTATTTCGATATTGATAAACCTCAATAATTTCTAGCCATAACAGACTTAAATTGCTTAAATCCAATCTGATCTTTACGCGATATTAGTAGCTAAAACACACAATTTGCGATGTAAAAACTTAACGCATGACCATTAACATTTCCGGTCGATTAAACGGAAGCCATGTTGATGTAAATCCCGCTATAAGTTTCAATGTAAATTAATCGAACATGAGCTCCTATGTAATACCAGAAATATGATATAAGATAGCGACTTTTTGAACATGTTACTTATAATCTCTTAAAACTCCACAACTTACAACGGTAAAAAGATGATAACAAGATATATTTTTTCCCTAAATGTTCAGTAGAGACGAATTATTGATTTCAAGTTGGCTATTAAGAGAAGGTATAATGTGGGGTTTTCCTGAATTTATTGATTCCCGTACTTCCAACAGAAACATTCTACTTACTTTATTGCATTTGTGGAGGACATTGAGATTGTATAAATATATTCTATGGTTTGTTGATTGAATGTGCTCAAATATTGGGAATTTTCTATCTGCAGATATATGTTTTCTGAACTTGCATTCATAATTTCTATCTACACTGAAGGTCATTTATTACAGTCGATTTTATAAATACCAGATTATTTGACTTTATCTGCTTTCTGTTTTGTATTGAAAAGCTATTAGCCAAATATATCCAATTTTGAAGAAAAATAAATACGAAGAATCTCTCCAACATATTTTGGACAAATAAGTGGAGATATAATAAATAAACTCTCTAAATTGAAATGCAAAATTGCATCCAGTCCTCGAAATGAATGAATCTCTCTTTCAACGCTAACAGTCCTATTGACAATTCTAATAAATCAGGAATTTATTAGTTGTCCTATCCATACAGCAATAATACCTACATCGATCAGGCCGGTCGTGTCTTCAAAAATCAGATATGAACAAAATCAAACTTAAAAGTAAACAAGATTCAACATTGTTTAACCACTACCAAAATGGTCTCTTCCTTGTATTTATATTTCGAAAATCCTTCACTTTGCTTCTACAATTCAAGAACTCAATTACCTAGAAACATTTAAAATTTTCAAATTTGTCACTTCACCTGAAACAGAATATTCGGATTTGCGGACGACTCTGGTGTCCTCATTTTCTGGTAAACGTCGCACAACTGCTATGGAGTCACGCCAAAAAGATACCAAGAGAGATATCAAAGTGGTGCAACTTGGACAATTTAAACGAGAGTCTTCTTTAATCATGCAAGGGCATCAAATTTCCTCAGAAACGAATATGCCCCTACTCGGCATCGCAGTGAACGCCAGAGTTTGCAGGCATGAACATGTGCCAGCTATTGCCAAATCTGCTTCTGCTGAACTCAGTTTCCTTCTCAGAGGTAAGCAGTACTTCACGCCATCACAGCTGATTCTCTTATACAAATCACAGGTGCGACGTGTTCTAAATACTGTTCCCACATGTGGGGCTCCGTACCGCAGCATCAATCTTATTTATTGAATACTGTCCAAAAGAGAGCAATATGCTTCATTGACCACCAGGAGATCTTGAATGATCTTCAACCTCTAGTTCAAAGACGGCAGGTTGCTGATCGTTCCCTTTCTCACAGATAATTCCAAGATAAATGCTCTGAAGAACTGAAAGACTTGGTCACGTGCCTCTCTCCTTAAAAATTCGATAACTTACAATTTGGCCCTCTTCAAGAAGCAAGTGAACACACATATTAAATCATCTTGGGCGGCTACAGCTACGACATGGTAGGCATAGCCTCCTCCCAAGACTCGAGAATGAAAAACAAATTATATAACTAACAAGGTATTCATACATAGTTTCATACTGATGTCGAAAACGAGAAAACAATGATCTACATCCTGAAAATCTGCAGAAATCCTAAGTTTAACATGAGCTGCTGAAATACCACGCAATCGTTATGCTATTACTATTCGTCATTATATTCTGTGATTATTCACATTTATGACCTGAAATTGTTTGTATGTTGTAATAATCCATACATCGTTTCTCACTTATTTACAGTAATACTGTTATACAGGGTATCCCAAGTTGAGTGACCTATTAGACGTTTATGGAGAACTAATAATGCTATCGTTCTGAAATTTTGGTAGTTGATTCAGCTGGTCCGAAACTTTGTTTCTAAAATATTTTCACATCACTTTAGGTTATACCGGAAGTGCGTTTCAACTTTGTTATTCAATAATCATCCAGTATGTTGATGATTTCTTCGATAACACTTGTTATTCCAATTACAAATACACCTATCACATAAGTCTAGCTTATTTCGTTGATGAAATATCCCAGTTTTACTTGAAAATTATCAATTATTTGCTTTTTGAAAAACTTGATATATCTCGAGAACGGCGTCAATTACTAAAATAATGAAACGTGTTTTGCAAACAAGTAACCATGCGGACATAAGTCATATCTGACTGAATCTCAGTCAGTATATCGGGTTCTCTTTTTTCGGCCTCACATTTCGAAACGAAGAAACATCGAAAACTACGTTCTTTCAAATTGTAACCCTTATTCTTTTTCAATTCATTAGATTCGCCGTAAAAAACTAAATGAAGTTTCCCATACATTTTGCAAGGCGGCCTATATTCCTGAACGTACATAGGCGTATCCCAGAGCATTAACAAATAACTGTCCTTTTGTAATTGGATAATTGATTAATAAAAAGAAAAAACCTAAATTTCATAATAATTGTTCGAAGTGATGAGCATTCACTTCTAGACATAGTTCTACTCGACGCATAACACCCTAAGATGTGGTTCACCTCAATGCCTCCACAAACAACTGCATGAAAGCATTTTGCAGTCTATTACGCAAATTATATCTTGAAGTCACAGGTTCAGTATAAATGTTATCTTTCAGCGTTCCCCAAAGATGAAATTTCATAGGCGTTAGCTCAGGTGACCTTGGAGGCCACCAATCCACCTATCTTCAAATATATCAGTTTAAATTCAATAACATTGATTTATGCGATGAGCTGGCGTTCCATCGAGTTAGTACCAACAACGCCTTGATACAGCTACTGATAAACTGTCAACGAAGTCACTTACTACCGTCCTCAAAATCTCCATCTAAAGTTCACCATTCAAATTTTTATCATACACAAAATACGAAAATCTGTCGTCCTTCAAAAATGCAAGCACATTAAAACTGAATTCATTTTGAGGATTTATTTTTCTAGTAATATGAGGATTTTGGTTGGCCCCAAAGTGTGAGTTATTCCGGTTGGAAACCATCTCATTGGAAAATTTGGCCTTATCCTTTTGAGAAAATCGGGAACCTCTTGTGTTCTGAGGAGAAGGATCCCACACAGTTCTATTCGAAGCTGTGGATCGCCAGGTTGTGGAGTTTGGACCAATTTATGTTATTATTCTGTGAATACTACTATGAGGTAAATTCAGATCATGCTCTGCTATTGACGATGATGCACGTAGATTAACATCAAATTAAGGTAGTTTGTTATCTATGCTGAGAAGCATGTTAATGCTCTTGGATACGTCTTGGATACGTCTATGTACTTGCAGAAATCTAAACCTCCTTTGCCAACTTCAAATATATTATGAATAAAATTCGTTTTTTCGGTATAACTTGTAAACTTGAATCTCAGGAACAGGATATATATGGGAAACTTCATTTCGTTTCTTCACGGCGAATCTAATGAATTGAAATAAATATGGGTAACAATTTGAAAAACGTATTTTTGGATATTTCTTCTTCTCGAAATGTGAGGCGGAAAAAAGAGCACTCTGTATATTGACTGAGATACAGTCGGATATGAGTTATGTCCCGCATGATTTCTTGTTTGCAGAACACCTTTCGTTATTTTGGTAGCTCACGCTGTTCTCGAGATATGTCAATTTTTTCAAAAAACAAAAAATCGATCATTTTGCAGTAAAATTTGAATATTTCATGACCGAAACAAGCTAGACTTATGTGTTAGGTGTTTTGTAATTGGAATAACAAGTTTTATATTAACTAACCGAGTTTGTATGGACATCCAGTATAACCAGAACTGCCATTGAGGTGAAAATATTTCCGAAATAGAGTTTCGGATCAACTGAATCAACGAAATTTCAGAACGATGGTATTATAAGTTCTCCATAAACGTCTAATAGTCCACTCAAATTGGAATACCCTCTATAGAGTAAATTTTATATAAAACGAATCTCTAGTTTTGCTTGTGAAAAATTTAGTCCATACACGAACCCAACGTATCAACAACAAAATCCGCAACAATAGATGCAACCGTCCAACCGTTTTATGTTATCTGGAAATTATAGAATCACGGATGAACTCATATTTTACCGAGCAACGTAAGGTCAGATAACAAATCCAAAATTGATTCAAGAATAGCAGTTTTCTTGAGAATGATTATACCTGTCGTCGAATCTCTTCTATATTCCATATTCAAAACTTCAGAGGTTTGATGTATACTCATTCTGAAAGAATTTCTATTGCGACTAACTATATAATACTGTTTCCTGGTTAATTGAATGGTAGTCATGCTATTAATGACGATAGATACCAATATCAAAAGAGAAGCTAGGAAAATGAGCAACTCATCAAAGAGTCCATACAATAAGACGTCTGAAACATATAAGATTGGTTTAGGTTACAATACGTTAACTCCCCAACCATCAGGTTATTAAATGCGGTAGCTCCGATATTAATTTATATTTCGATTTTTACATTTCAACATAAAGCACTTATTATTGAATGGCATTTTTTAAAGTTATTTAGACACACATAATAGATTTCCTCGGAGCTCATCCTTTTGTAACTCGTAGTGTAGGTTCGATTTATTTCAGAGCATCGTTAAAAATTCTTTGTACCTTAGCAAGTTGTTATTTTTTATAGACAGGAAAGAACTTTATAAATATTAATCATCGAAGATAAGCAATCCTTTGATGACGATACGTTTTGAATATCAATAGAAATTATTAAATTACACATATAATGATAAAACTTGAACTATTTGAAGTTTCATTAGTGAACCAGATCTTACACTCCAAAGAGCACCCAAATTTTTGGATAAATTCTTTCTCATTTTATAAAGACTATATTATACTTTGACCGGATTCGGGTTTTAAAGGGTCGTGGAAGACAAGCTAGACTCCGAGCAGCAAGACAAATTCCGAAATACCAAGGGGGCAGTGTGATGTTTTGGGGTGGTATTATGCTGGGAGGCAAAACAGATTTGATTGCGTTTCCTGCGAGTGTAACGGCTAGAAACTACGTGGACCTAGTAGACCATAGTGAGACTCTGGTGAGGTGCCTACGGTGAGAATTTCACATTCATGCGAAGTAATGCTCCTCCGCATAACAGCAACCTCGCACGACATTATCTTGAAACACAGGTAATCGCTATTTCGAACTGTCCAACTTGCTCTCCAGACCTAAATCCTATTGAACATTCATGGAATTATCTCAAACAGAAAATTATATCGCGCCAGGATAATCCAAGAACCCCACAACAGCTCATCCAACCGGCAACAGAAGAGTGGCAGAATATCCCCCAGAGGAGGTCGAAACCTAATCCTAAGCATGCCTAGACGGATTCAGGCTTGTATCAGGGCAAGAGGAGATAATATAAGCTACTGAGGTCGAGAAAATAATACCTTCTCCGTGAGAAAACAATTTTTAATTTTTTTACTACATGCGGAAAGAGTAACTTATTTTCTTTTATTTGTTTCTTTCTCATAATAAACCTTAATTTATTTCTTCTTTCAATTGAAATGTCTCAAAATTAGGTTGTGTGTGAATCTGGCTAGATGAAAGAACCATCAAGGTACTAAGTTAACATCTTTTGATGGTTCCACGAAAAACATACGAAAAATTCAGCTTTCACACTCGGTAATAATTAGAACTTATTATTATATTAAAGTGAGTTACAACCTTGGCAGAGAACCATATAATATCATTCTGCACAAACTACATGAACACATTAAGCCTTATACTATAATGAATTTAGATTCATTTCAAACATGAGGTAAGGAAATCGCTCCATTCCCCCACCATGTAACTGTTACGGTCGCAAGATCCATCAACACGTTACTATACTAAGATTCAGTAATTTCCTTCCATATTTTAATCTAAAATCAACAAAGAATGGCTGCAAATAATGATAAATCAGTCAGCAAGAGAAGTTCCCAGTCGAAACTAATCAGAAAACTGTCATTTTTCGAATAAGTAGCTGCAGCTTTCGCTTTCATCCCACAACTTGTCTCATTCTCTTCCGACTGATTTGAAGTCCGTAATCTCTATCGTAAATTATATTTGAAAATGAATAGCATAATGAAATGTTAATAGGATGGGAACCTGTTGCAACATATCGAATTTCCAGTAATTCCTCCTCCCGTGCCCTGCGGTAATAATTCATGTGGAATACCTACAAGATGCAGAAGAAATGTATACTTACACTGCTTAATCGAGGTTTCATGATGCATTTCTTAATGGGTTGCCATACAATGTGTTCGAGAGTTGCACGTTAGCAACTTCCAGAACGAAGTCTAAGTAGGGTGTGTATCATTTTTATCCGCTCGGGCCATTAACTTTTACCGGATATTGCAACTTACTTGTACGGGTTATAACTCGTCTAGAACCGTGTAAATAAATACCTATATACCTAGATATATGGAGTGACCTATTTGGAATGTTGACGCATCTTGAAGTTAGGAATTTGTAAACCGAGTTCAATCTACTTTGTATATATCTTACTAGAGATGTAATCTAATAGTATATTCTGCTACTAGGTTAGAATGAAAAATTAGATTCGAGGTGAGAATGAAAAACCCACAAGTAAAGAATTATTTAATTCTTACTGTGTAACTTACTGTATTTTCTCCATGACCGCAAAGTATAAGTCAAAAGGAAATAAATTAAATCCGAAAAACAATAAAACAAGTTATTTATTGACACCATTGGACACATTTTAAGTAAAAGTTTTGAAAACGGACTGATAATTTGAGGTAGATTGAATAGTCGTGTAACATGAAGAACTGGAATACGAAATAACGGTTGCTTACCGTCATGAATTGACGAAATTAATTAAATATCAATATTTATTCGATTTTGCAGAGAAGTTTCTAAATATCCTTCAGCCTAATGAGTTCATAAATTCAATTCATCCAAGAATAAAATTCGCTACCGTACTTTACCAAAACAGTTCAATCAACTTTTAAGATTTCAAATTAAAAATTGCCATGAATTTTTTATCTTCCATAAACCGTCCCATACGGACATCGTAATTCACAGTACGTGGTTTCATCTAGTTCAACATAAAATCGAAACTTTTCAAAGCATGATTCACAAATTATTAACTGCTCCTTTATCTTCATATAATTTCCATAAGAGACTTGGTATTCTTAAACAAATAACGAATAACGGTTACAATCCAAATAGTATAACCGAACTACATAACGAAAAACGGAAACTCAAAGCAATACTATTGGTGTACCGAAAATCTAAAGATCAACAGAGATATAGCAGCCTTACATATATTGGGAATGTTAGCCATAGTTTAAAACATTTACTATGAACGTTTCAGGTTCATTCACTAATTATAACTTATCAAAACACATCAGTAATATAAGTTAAATAGATAAAGGAATGAAATCAGGTGTATACAAATTTAGCTGCGGTTGTAATAGTACAATGTATATTAGAAGAACCTACAGAAAAATCTCAATAGTAGAGTCAATGAACATTGTCGAAGTTTCATGAATAAAAAACAGATATTAATTACAGGAACCATTTATTTGAAGAAAATCAAAACCAAAATTTTCAAATCTTACATTCATGTAAGAAAGAAATTGACATTAACTTTTGGGAATCCCTTGATATCAATAGATATAAACTCTCTACCAAATTTTTGAATTAACAGTCCCTTTGCCTAATTTTTTTCAGGTTGAACTGTTTGATGAATATTGCTGTGAATGACCTCAAATGGTTTTACTCACTTTCATTCTGACGTATATTATAAAGGGTGCGCCAGAAAAAATTGGACAATTTTTTTTCCGTTATAACTTCCGCAATTTTAGAGCTACATCATTCGTTCTTACTTCATTGGAAAGCCAAAGGATTAGGTTTTTTAAAAATTGTATCGAAATGTCACTTCCGGTGAAATCCAATATGGCTGACTCATTAAAAAATGAGCAATATTTCAAGATCGCTGGAACGTTTTTTTTTCCGTGAAAAATCGAAATTTTTTTTTCACCTCATGGCGTTGGTAGTCGTTGTGTTTTTCATGGATGTTCTAAGAAGACAAAGAACCATATTTTATCAAAACCAACCTAGAATTGAACAACACTAGATTGAACCTTTCCCATCATTTTGAGGAGTCGACCTCTAATATTGATTCAGAATTGTGCCAATTGTCGTCAATAATGTTTCACTTTTCCACCATCATATGCACCTCCCTTTGTGAAACCTCTGAACATAGACAAATCATCAATAATATCAAATTAATATTATCTTGGATGAAACGCCCTGTCCACGGGAACTATTAACCGTAGACCCCCACAATGGGACATAATAGCACTCAGAAAAGAGATGCTCATAGTAACTGAACTATATTTACCCAACAAAATCAACTGTTCATCGAGATGGCGTCTTTACAGCTTAAGCTAACTTTCTACGGTCAATAACCCGAAAATTCGAACATTAGAATTTCAAGAAATTCTTCGTTTTTCTAAGAAAATTTCATGGTAAAACCAGGTTTTAATGGCTCAGAGTACTGAGAACGGCACTACGTTATCTGTAAGAATCAAATGAATAATGACAGTTTCAACAGAAGGTAATTTCAACACATGGATTGCTCGGATTGATCTTGATAATCTTACGTACACATTCGCCCTGCACCGTCGTCGTACAACGTCCCGTAATTTCGGGGACACTCATAAATTCGCACGGTGGATGGGCCATAAACTAAACTTCGAAAGGGAATTGGTTTTTAGCCGTTCTGAACGAGACTCATAATCCGAGACCAGACTCCATGAATTAATGAGGGATAAAACGTCGAGTGGTTTAATCAATATTTTAACGAGATCACGGGGGAATATAGGGTCTCCCCTGAAATTTAGATGGCCATCGGGCGAATATCGGTTTCAATATTTATAGCCGGAAAGGTCTGGCCGATTTGATTCAGGCAATCTGGATGGACAGTTTCGTTCTCGAAGAGTAATGAAATGTTATGGGATGTAATTTGGCAGAACTTTCAATATATCTTCTTCGGAATTTTGTGTTATAGTAAAACGTCGGGAGCTACTAGTCAGCGATGATTCGATTTTCTCAACCTTTATAGGAGTATGAACTTCTCGAAAGATGTAATAATATTCTCGAAGGATTAGAAATCCGTTTTCTGTTTTTCTAGACAGGGACATATCTAGCAAAAATACGAAAATAATCCCAGAAATATCTGGCTCAACGAAGAAAACACGAAAAAATCTTTATTTCTCAAAATAATCTTTGTTTCAACTTTTTATACTCCTTTTAAGATACCTTTGTATAGTGAGAACCGTTCACCTTTCCAAAATAGCCATTATATGCCGATTTTTTACTGCATGAAATTTTTTAGCAGAAAGTATTTTTTTCAAAGTTGGAAAAAATGAAATAATCCAATGGTGCTTAATCTGGCGAATGAGGTGCATGATGAAGCGATTGGAACTTGAACTCATGAGCTTTAGCCATTAATCTAATGATGAAACAACACATGATTTTAGTCAAATTCTGCCATTTTTCTTGATCGATTAACTATTTATCTGTTTTAAAATAATCAATGCCAATTATTCTATGCACATCCAAAGACACAGGCTCCATGACCTTACCTGCACATGGAACGATTGTCGTCTTCTTTGGGTCCAATTCTTCTCCGTCAGTTCATTGTTTCTACTGCTTTTTCGATTTATGTGGGAAGTAATAGATCAACGCTTCATCCATAATTATGAAACGCACGAAAAGTCGATTTTATTGCTGTGAGATATCACACAAAGCTTTCTTATGTTCAAATTTTCAGACATTGTGCGATGTACCACAATTTTTGAAGTGTTTAACATGTCTTCCTGCTCGTTTATTCACTCAACGATGATACAATATCACTCAGTGGATTTTCTTCTCCATTTCTGACGTGATAACCACTGCGATACTCATCTTGAAAGCTCGTATGGTTTCATTAAAACTCTTAATATGTATTTTACTGTTGCGAACAAGAAGCAGACTATACCAGAATATAATCCAATTAAGGTTTTATATTGGTTCGACTAATAACTTCAAAATAAAAGGGTTGCTTCAACAAACTATGTTCATTTTTATCCATTTTTACGAATCCACTGAAAACATAAATCACTAGTACTAGACAGCGTAGCACCTTCAAGCTGAAAGATATGCTTTATAGATGGTGAACTCCTAATACAGTAACTACCCCAGCTCTTGGGACCGCTCCCGTATATAAAAATATCAGAAAACTGTTTTCTAACAGATTATATATATGTAGCTCTAATATATCTTGAATGATAATACATTAGAATGCAACAATAAGAGGTGTCTAGATAAAATACACATATCAAAACACCAAATTTCTCTCATAACAACTACTAGCTGTTCCCTCAATGCGGTTTTCGCGACTTCATGTAACTTTTCAATACAACCAAAGATGGTACAAATAAATTTATATTGGATAACTTTGATAAATTCTCATCTTCGCCGCCTATATTTCAGGTATTACCAGATATATTGAAAAGTTGAATAGACTTTCGATGAATATTGAATCCGGAATTATACCGAGTATTTTTACAAGGATCACGGTTTTTGAGATATTAACATAACTCGACTCTTTTTAATGAAGCACCATGGATATTTCCTCTTTAATTTTTAGCGTCGCAGAAAGCTGGTATAAAACGTAACATAGTTTATATTTATTTCTTTGATTAACGTCACGAAATGAGTTCAAAGTTTTTCTTCCAATCGACGGCGAACGGCTAAGGAAACAGAAATCATTTTTACTCCTTTCCGTGATTACTTATTGAGTAGTCCAGCCGTTTCACTAGCTTTTTATACACGAACAGATAATATACTGAACACCAAATAACAACCTCGAACCATAAAATATTGTTCTTCGATACAAACGCAACCGATAGAGTGATAATAAATATTATTTTCAACGATTTCGAAATGATTCATTTAATCTTCAAGTTAGAAAGAAGTTCCAATATATTCCATCGCCCCTTTTCCCGTCGAATGAACTTGAACGTTTACATGTGATAAATATCAGCTTTTTTTTCGCATCTGAAGCTTAGAGGAACTTTAGGAGAACTTTTACGACACGCCGGATGAAACGAATGTTCTGGAGCTTTCTGGATGAACACTTCAAATGCCGCAAAATAATTGACTTCTGAGAGAAATTTATATGATTTCTAGGAAAAGTTTCAACAGAAAACGTTTACGATCGACTCGAAAACGAACATTTAGATGGCGAAAATTGGACGGGTCATGACACTCTCTTCCATATTCGATGAGGTTTTGGTTAGGACGTTTTCGGCAAGTTATTGAAAAACTACAACTCTGACAGCGACTTTCTCCGGAAAGAAACGGAACATAGAAATAAAAGTAAACTTCCATTCAAGAAGAGGCCAATATCTCGAATATTTAGCACGCCAATTGATGTCCGTAAATATATTTACATTATGTTCCAACAAAAATTTGCCACCCCCTCTATCTCAAGATGGACTAATTTTGGCGGGAAAAGTTGAGACACGTCACCTTTTGATTGAAGGGGGGCCAATCTTTGAATTGGGGCGGAGCATGTAAAATCATCTCCCTACCCTTAGCAGCATCTGAGTCAAAATTCATTATAGGGAAAGTGGGTCAAGTGACATATCTTTCGGAAAAAGTCTCAATTCTCTATTCAACGGAACGGAGCAACTGAATTGGCGGTTTTGGGCCACCTACAAATGGAAAACTCTACTGTCATCAGGAATTCATCACGTGTGTCTGGTGTACCAACTTCAGAAGTCTACAGGATCGTAAAGCAACACCAATTTCAACCTTGAGAAGTAAAATTAGTTCATGAAATAATCGAACATGCCGCTTGCTGTTTTGTGAAATTTCAGTTGAAAATATTAACAATAATCGACATATTCTAAATAATACCGGTTTTTCTAACGAGAGTTCCTTTACTCTGCCTGATGAAGTGAATAGGCATAATTGTCAATATTGGATACCCAGAATCCCCATGGATTCACACAGACATACACATAAACGACTCAGAAATAATGGAAACCATATTGTAGAACCTTTCTTCATCGAAGGTAAACGCAATAGAGACACTTATTGGAAGATAATTGAAGGAATTAATAAGAGAAATTTGGGAAAATGATAAAACTTTTTCAGAGAATGAGATACGTTTCCAGCGAGATGGTGCTCCTGCACTTTTTGATGTTCATGTCCGATAATATCTGGATGCAAATTTCCCAGGTCAGTAGATTGTCAGAAGAGGAATAGTTGGGTGGCCAGCCAAGCCACCTGATTTGTGACCTTCAGATTCCTTCTCATTCTTATTCTTATGCTACAAAACCTGAAATTTTGAAAGAGCTACGGGGAAAAATCGTCACCGATTGCAGACTTTTGACACCAGAAGCTCTTCAAAATGTTAGAACAGAATTCGAGAATCGTTCGTATCATTGTATGGAGGTAGGAAGAGGTCATCTTGAACAGTTCATTTGATTTCTAGCATTGTCAAATTTTCGTTGCTTTACAAACTCTCGTTGTGTTTGGGCTTTCTGTATGACATTAACTACACACACCAGAAAAATTGTCGCATCTCCTAGTATTCTGAATTCCACAATCGATTTAGCAGCTGGATCGCAGTTACTTTCTCAACATATATTTAGGACATATGAGGGGAAATTTTTTTATCTATGTAGTAACATTTGTTTCCATATGATCTCAAACACGTCTGAAACAAGAATGAGTTTATTTGACTATCAGTATTTATTCAATATCTCTTCAGTTTTCACGCTAAATTTATGCAAGTTTTCTGTGTTTCTTGTTGATTTTCGAATCTTTGAATTTATTGTAATGGCTGCTGAATGTCCTGGACGCTATTTGAGTGATCATGAAGTGGTAAGAATTGTAAAATTTCTAGAGGAGGAGCGAAGACAACGTTACGTGGCTAACTTGTTGAATGTTACCCAAAGCACAATTTCAAGAGCAATTAATCGGTACCACGAAACAGGGGAATATGGAAGAAGGGCCGGACAGGGAAGAAATCGGAAAACAACACCAGTTGATGGTCGTTGGCTTCGTTTAACTGCACTAAGAGTTCGGCACTGTACGGCTAGAATGTTACAAAATGAACTTGCACTTTCCAGAAATGTGCATATTTCATTGCCAACTGTTAGAAACAGGCTCAGAGAAGATTATATCAGACCAAGGGTGGCTTGTACCGGCCCGCGTCTCACCAGAAAGCATCGAGTTGCAAGAGTTGAGTTTGAGAGGGAACATGCAAATTGGGGTATTCCAGAATGGTCGAATGTTCATTTGTCCGACGAGTCCAGGTTCTGTCTAGTATCAAATGATAGACGCATGCCTGTATACAGACGATCTGGGGAACGGTATCAGCAATGCAATATCCGGCAAACCGAAAACTTCGGAGGGGGCTCAGTAGTGGTGTGGGAAGACATTTATTTCCATGGTCGAACTGAGTTAGTCCTAGTGAATAATGGAAGAATGACAGCGGCCAGATACATCGCATTGATTGATTGGCGAAAACTTCATTTAATGCATGATAATGCTCGGCCTCATACAGCTAGAGTAGTTACAGAATTCCTGCAAAATGCCGAAATTGATATTTTAAGATGGCCAGCCAGAAGTCTCGACTTGAATCCCATAGAACATGTTTGTGACAACATGGGGTGTCAGACTCAGCTACGTAGGATGCCTTGTAGAACAGTCCAACAACTAGAAAATATGCTTCCTGAAATTTTGAATTCAGTGACTCAAGAGTACATCCAAAATTTGTTTGAAGGGCTTCCGAGAAGTATACTGGCAGTAATTAGGGCCCGGGAAGGAAACACTCGATTTTGAAAATGATTAGTACACATTCGATGCTAGTTGATTGGTCTCTTCGCGAATGATTGAAGATTGTAGAATTTTTCATTAACTCGAAAATTGTTGATATTTTCCATCTAAACTCATCTCTTTTGAGTGATGTCTTCTTATTTTACACTTCTGAAAGTTACCAAGCGACTCTTGAATGACTAACCTGAAAATTTATATAGTATTGTCGTAAATATAGGGTGACGCGACAATTTTTGTGGGGAGTGTATTTATAAAGGTACTACTTGAATAGAGAATGAAAAGACTTCTTCCTATAATAATTTCTTCTGCTGAGAGTAGAAGTTTGATTTTACATGCTATGAACCAACTCTGAAATTGATCCCCCTCCAATCAGAAATTGACGTCTCAGCTTTTCCTGCAAAAAACCGCCCATCTTGTGGGGGTGCAAATTTTCGTTGTCCAAATAACCCTGCAGCATAAAACTATAACAGCGACAGCATAGTCATAAACAAGAAAACACGTCTGCAAAAATGACAATCTGTGCACTAGACAAATAACTAAATATTTGCAATCCCAAAACTTTTACGAAGAAGCCACCTGAATAGGGTCAAATTGTGGAAATGAAACCAAAATCAACGCAACCTCATTAAAATATATGGCTGATTTCTTGTGTGGAATGCATTTCGATAACACATTCAACTTTAGTAATCTCGTCACGCACCACGCTGTCCAACACACGAAAAAAAACGCTAAAATTTAATTACAGGCGCTCTATTCGATCATTAAATCATCGTGTCCTCCGGGGCAAATCAAATCCTATCGGAAACGTTGCATTCGCGATGACAGGATTTCAGATTGTGCCGTTATTTCGCCTGCATATTAATTATCCAGCCTGAAATTTATAGAAAACCACCTTCGGTCATCACAATCGACTGTGATTCATTCATTGTCCGTGTGGGAAAACATTACGGTGCGTTATTGGTACAGGTAACTGTTATAAGTTGACAAAATAATGGTCACTTCCCCAATAAATCAATACAATTATGGTTTGAGGCGGCCGAATATCTTGCCGTCCATGCACGGATACTAATTGGTGATAATTGTTGGTACACAACTGGAATTTAATAATAGCCTGCTTATAATTAATTCTAAATATTAAACGGTTTCTTAGCTTTTCTTTTACAAGGTAGGACGCATTTCTAAAAAACTTCAATTCCAGAAAAAATATATTGCTTGAGAGAACATTTCATTAATACACATTTGCACCTCTAAATATAATCTAGCTTCTAATTTATCTACACTCGGAGGCAAAATTAGCGGAACACTCGAAAATTTAACCAAATTCGAAGTTCGATATTTTTCTTAATTCTCAACCGATTTAGATGATTTGTTCGGCAAGTTATAGATCAACTCTTCTGCTTTGTAGAAATTATAAGAGGAAACAAAAAAAATTTGAAAAATATTTCATACGGGGGCAAAACTAAAAGTGTTTTTTTTGTCAAAAATTCGTAACACCCTGTGGAATTTCGTGGTCCGAGTTGAAACGTACAATATCATGGTCTGTCAAGACACATCTTCCTACAGTAACGCCCTTCTTGTTTCATGCATTTATCTCTATTTTTGCAAAAGATATTTAATTTCAAGTGGAAAATCACCATTTTGGAGAAATTCCATTGAATCAAGAAATTGCCATTAAAATTCGTCTATCAATTTGGAATTTTCTTATTATCACTCAGGCGTGTCGAAATTGTCGTTTGCGATTTTTATGTTCGAATTGCATTAGTTATTGATGACAATTTGGTTAATTTGGTGAAAATTAGAAATTCATAGGAGATAACAGTCGGTAGGTATTAGAATACACAACCGAATTCTGGGACCATTGATAAAACTTTTCATTTACACATGTGCACACCTTTTTTTATCAAATATGAAATACAACCCACGTTTTTTGTATATGACCACATTTGCACTTGTTTAAAGAATGAGAGTTTTCCATTCTTTGATTTGATACAAATTCGATCGGTTGCGGTGTTTTGTGATTCTTTACTGTTTACGATTCGAAACGGTATTTTTCATTCAGAATGAGAGATTTACCACCAACCTCAGTAGCAAGGGCAGTTACATTGATCGAGGAAGGGCGCACCTACCGCTCAGTCGCTACCATGTTGGTGTCTCGACGTCGGTTATCCATCGAATCTACCGACGTTACAGGGAAACTGGATTGTACGTGAGGAGGCGAGGACAAGGAAGAAATCGGGCAACCTGCGCTATACATGACCATTTCATCGTCAATCAAACCATAAGAAATCTCGTCTTACTGCTGTTCAGGCACGTAACCTTTACAAGCAGTGGATAACATTAACGTCAGTGTGAGGACAGTCAGAAGACGATTAAATGAAGTTGGTCTGAGATCATACGCGCAAGCAAGAGCACCAAGACTCGATAGAGCCCATCGGGTAGCAAGATTGGCGTTTGCTAGGGAGCATGTAGCATGGACAATCAATCAGTGGAGACGAGTTTTATTTAATGATGAGAGCCGATATTGTGTGAATTTCGTGGATGGTAGAGATAGTATATGGAGGCATCGAGGGGAACGGTACAATCAAGCGAACTTCGCAGGAACTGAGCAATACGGTGGAGGGTCAGTTATGATATGGGGTGGCATATGCTTGGGAGTACGAACAGAACTGGAGATTATTGGCAATGGATCACTTAATGCCCATCGGTATATAACAGAAATCTTGGAGCCCCATGTTGTGCCTTTTGCTCCTTACATAGGGGAAAATTTCCTTTTTATGCACGATAACGCGCGCCCTCATACTGCGCGCATAGTGATAGAATATCTTAATGAAGTTGGGATCACACGAATGAACTGGCCGTCGCGGTCACCGGATTTAAACCCGATCGAACACGTTTGGGACTATATTGGAAGAAGGGTTCGACAACGGAATCCAGGCAACGTTGAAGAGCTGACATCGGCTTTGGTGGAAGAGTGGGACAACATACCTCAACAGATGATAGACAACATCATTGGGAGTATGCGAAATCGTATGCGCGCTGTAATAGGAGCTTGGGGGTCGTACTCGCTACTAAAATCAAATGTTTTTTTTGTGGGTCATCATGAACATTTTTCTTAACATGTTCATTTCATTTCACGAGTGTATCGCCAGGATACACACCTGCTCTCAATTTTGGACAGGAATGATAATTATTATAGAGTGTCACACAAAAAAATTCAAAAATAAATGTGCAAAATCAACGATTTTTCCAGTGTACTTCGAGTTCTCCCGGAGCGTGAAATTGGCCAGTGAATTTCAAAAATTTTCATTTCGTTAGATTTCCGCTTCTCTAATTTTGATTTTATTTTTTGGCTAACCTTCGATGTTATGCACCTACGCAAGATCAAAATAAATTCTTGAAATTTGTGACTTTTCGCTTCAAATTGTATATCTCTTGTAAAAATAGAGATAAATGCATAAAACAAGAAGGGCGTTACTGTAGGAAGATGTGTCTTGACAGACCATGATGTTGTACGTTTCAACTCGGACCACGAAATTCCACAGGGTGTTACGAATTTTTGACAAAAAAAACACTTTTAGTTTTGCCCCGTATATGAAATTTTTTCAAATTTTTTGTTTTCTCTTGAACTTTCTACAAAGCAGAAGAGTCGATCTATAACTTGCCGAGAAAATCATCTAAATCGGTTGAGAATTAGGAAAAATATCGGACTTCGAATTTGGTTAAATTTTCGAGTGTTCCGTTAATTTTGCCTCCGAGTGTAATAGTAAATACGTGCAATTTCCTAACAAATTGAGGTAGTGCGCAGACAACATTCTTCTCATCGCGCGTCTGTTATTCCCGATCCTGCAGAATACCTTTGAGCGGTGTGACCAGTTCCTGGGCAAAGCTTTCCTCGCTCTGTTAATCCGAAGGGCGAAATGTACGTTGAGAAGTCGTTGGTTTTTAGGATGGAGCCATCTATGCCGAGACTGTTTACGTACATGGTTCACAAATAGCGACGCCGGGATTTCAAAACCTCAGAAGAGAAGAACTTTTCGCTTTGAGTAAACGTCATCTGTCAAGTTTTTTATTCTTCAGGAATCATCAGAAACTCATGATGCCGAACTGCGTGTCAAAATTATACAAACTTATTTAAGGTTAAGGTCAGTCAGTGTTCACGAAAATAAGGAACAGTCGATTCCGCGTCGTTCGAGTTTTTCACAAATGACTGAGTGGCGTATTTTGAGGAAGGACTTGAGTCTGCATCTCTACAAGCTCTTTCCCATGGGTGACCCCGAAAAGCTCATTTTTGGCTTAATGGTTTCGTCAATGAGCAAAATTGTCAATTTTGGTGCGAGGCAAACCCAATACTGGAGAAGCCTTTGCATTCACGAAAACTGACGTTGTGGTATAGAATTCATGTTGGCAGTGTCATTGGGCCATGATGATGAAAACGTATGCACCGTATATACCGAACGATATCGAGGCATGATGCGTCACTTCTCCTTCGAACAAATTGATGAACTGGACTTGGATGACATGTGGTTCTTGCAGGACGGAGCCATATGACATACAGCGACCGGAACCAACAACTTGTTAAAGAGCAAGTTCAGTGAGAGAAGTATCTCAAGAAGTGGCTCAGTCAGTTATTCCAACAAACTGACAACTTTGGATCAACTTCAAACTAATATTGAGGGCGCTATCAAGGCAATAGAATCAGCTGTTTGTCTAAGAGCCATGGAAAATGAAAGAATACGGTTCTGCCGGCGCTGACAAGGCGGCCATATGGAAGATGTTGAATGTCAAAGTGAATGTTATGGAATTATTCAAAAATAAAGAAAAAACTAGCTCACAGTCTCAAGCGTTATATTATTATTGTCTTTTGTACTGCCAGCAGACTTAATGGTGAATCCGATAGTTTCATCGAAAGTTGAGACCGCTCATAAAGATAAATACCGTAGTGACGATAAAATTGACTGCAGTAAAAGACAACTAACAACAAAAATAACATGCATATGATGTTCAAGGGTCTGCAATATGTCACTACAGATTTGAAAATAAAAATAATGATTGGCACTTGCTGTATAACCCTCGTTTCTCGATAACCGCAATACAAGACATTCAATAAATTTTGATTCCCGAGTGTCATCCTGTATAATGTAAAAACAAAAATGATATTTTCACACCATGAAAACAGTTCAACTATTATTAGCAAAGTTGGTTTGGTACAAAATTAAATAAAGAAAATATTGCAAAAATACACCTGTTTAAAACTATAAAAATAAACGAACTTCATTTGGATAAACTAATTCTTACAACACAATAATATTGAATATAGTCCATCAATAGGTTATGCTCCAATATGTGAACTGCTCCAAGAATTTCGGGATATAGCTAAATTTGATAAATGGCGGTTATAAAATCATCTGTGGGGCGTTCTTCTTGAACATGACGAACCAAAATGAGAATCCATGTTGTTGAATGAAAGTTTTATCAACTCTCATATCTGCTTATTTGAAATGCATTGTAAACACTTTGGAATCGCAGGTCATTTATAGTTTACTTAAGGTGAATGTCTTCATTTTCCAATTTCTTTAATGGTTCGATGAAATTCAAGTCTAAAGAATAGAAATACAGCTCTTGTAGTGTTTCAGGTTGGCAGTCAACAGCAAGAAGTGACATGTTCGTTCACTGATTTTTAAAGTATCCAGACTATTAATGAAATATCAAGGTACTAAAAATGTTAATGAAATACGCCGAACAGGTTGGCCAAATAAAACAATAGTGGCTGAAGCCTGCCTAGTAAATCTATCAGCTCGAAGAGAACCATTATCAACATGTAGGCAGTTGTCTAGCCAACTTTTAAATACTGCACGAGTCTTCGCCTTCGTTGAAATAATTCTAGAAGGGCACAAAATATTAAATATTCTGACTAATTTTCTAATGCATCGAAATCCATTAACTCAAGAACGCAAATGTGCAAAATGACCATGATTGGTTTATGGTATTTTTTATTGACAAGTCCAGGTATACTCGAAGATATTCGTCGTCTTCGTGTATCAACAAAACCCAGAAGTGAGGATAAATGTACGTTCAGAATGAGAAATACACCACGAGGTGGCAAAATAATATTTTAGAAAAGAGTTTGCTATGATGAATCTACCATGAGTTCGATCATTCATGAACGTGACATATTCGACAATATTTTATGGCGCCATAGGTGATAACTTGGTTTTCGTCAACCTCAGATCTCACGTGATGAATGTTCTGTAAAATCCTAGAATTAACTACATACCCCTGCCTCAATGGTCACCCGAACTTAATCAAATCGAATATGCCATATTATGGACTAATTACCTGCAAAATCAAATTAATCATTCATGCTAAGGCATTTTCAAGCCATTGTAGAGTACAAGAAAGTCATTCCAATTATTATAAAAACGAAAGGTTGGTAAAATGACCTTTTCGGAAATCATGCTTTCATTAATTTTCATTTAATTGTACAGAAAATGTTCACTTGTTTTCTACACAATAGTCTTAACCTTTTCTTTAAATTTCTCTATATCCCTAACTTTCTTGGAGCAGTGTAGTTCATAACTTATTTTCATTTCTGAAGAAAGGTCGAGATGTGAATTCTATCAAAATAACACTGAACTTGAACTTCCAAGTGAAGGTAGATAAAAGCGAAATTTCCAGAGAAAAATTAAGTAAACAGTGTATGTAATTTCTCTTTCACACGTCGCAGAGCATACCGCTCTCCAAACACGGACAATCAATTACCAAGTTTATTTAACTGGGATCAGTTTTGTTTGCAGAGCCAATTAACTAAAGATAGCAAATAGCAAGCGTCAGCTGCATATTGTATTCATGATTTACCACCTATTAGAACAACACATGTCAATTCAGTAAATTTCCGTGTTTAGCTGATGAAAAGTGGTGTATAGAATACATCCAATCATCGCAATCTCACAACACCGTTAAGCCGACATTGATCGTTTATGAACACATTTAACATTTTTGATAATTTAACAGATAATGAGTGAAATCTAGTGATATAAAAGTAATTTTAATGGATACTATAAATCTTACCACCGGTAATAAGCACCATTACTGAGAATGAATTACAGCTACAACTACGTGAGAATTACAGACACACATACGAATATATCAAAAAAAAACGCAAAAGAGGGCTTTGTTGCTCGGTAACATTCAATGTACGAACTTGAACTAATTAACACTGACGTTATTTTACATTTGCAGATTCTAATATAAGAGATTGGAAGATGGAAATTATATCAAACATTTATCAATTAAGTAATAACCCAATAATTACTAATTAATTAATAGGTATTGAAAAGATCAAAATTTGTATCACATAAATTAACAAATTATGAAAGAAACTTGACATTCTTATTTGTTTTACTTGAAAGAAAAACTTGTTTCGGAAACTTTCATCGAATTAGATGATCGACGTCTTCTTTAAAATCATATGTAACCGTTATTCAGACATAGTTTTTATATTATAAACAAATAATATAGTGAAAAAGAAATGAATGAAAAATTCAGAAAAAATATATGAACTATAAACATAGATATGGTAGTGGGAGTACTTTCATTATTTTATGTTGATGTTAATAATTTTCTGAGTGGTAAAATGGATTTTCGAACATTTTATAATCTTGAAGTTTCGTCCCATTTGTTAAATATACTGCCTTTCTTAACCTTCACTGCTTCCCTGATGAGGTGTTGTGTAGTGCAGATTTGTTTGGAGTTTTCGAAATCTATGGTATAACCTGTGCGTAGTTTGTGCTGATAAACGACGAATGGAGGTGGATTGATTTTTCACCGATTTCTTGTAGTCTTGTCTCTCTCTTATCCTTCCATTGCATATATATACAACTTCTCCATGAGCAAGTGGTGTGAACTGACACACTATAATGAGGCGAGTACCAGATACCTAGAACTACAAGCATACGAATGCATTCGAGATAACATTGATTTGTTAATGTGCTAACTTGTCTATTCATACGCGGTCTCAGGTTGTATGACGTTCGAGTTGTGGTCCGCCCATTATTCGTCGCGTATTGTCGTTGCAGTATGAAGAGGTTATATATATATATATATATATATATATATATATATATATATATATATATATATATATATATATATATATATATATATATCCCTTAATGGATAAGTAAGGTTTATATCCAGTCTTCTTGCTTGCTTGCAATGCGGAAGTTCTAAAACGGAACTGCCGTTGTCAACTTATGTGTCAAATCAGCTGACCACGGTTCTGTAGTCCATGAAAGGAGAAAAAATGAAGAAGAAGAAGAAATCTGGTCACTGTAAAATGTTCGGTTTCAATAGTTGATTCAATGTAACCTTTGAGAGGCTGCCCTCTCGTTTTTAGTGATTCGATTTTCTTCTCTGTTTTTATATAAAATTGTTTGATATTGCAAGCTTACAGACATTAAGAATTATTTTGAACCTTGTTCGATGCCCTGCTTCACAGTACATTGAACATTATTAATAATTTAGTTTTATTCTCAGTTTTGTATAGAAATTTTAGATACTGTACAATTGTAGACATTAATAACTGTTTCGAGCCTTGTTCAATGCCCTGCTTCACAGGACAGTGAACATTTCATAGTAACCAGTTGTCTTCTTCTTCATTTTTCTTCTTCTTTGACGGACCACAGAACCGCGGTCAGCTGATTAACACATTAGTTGACAACGACAGTTCAGTTTCAGAATTTCCGCCTTATAAGCACGTGCACCTCAACATTAATAACAGTGGAAGAATTCCGAGTAGAACAAGAAGACTGGAATTTCCAATATAAATCCTCACTCAGCCTGACTATTGTTTCATGTCAAGCCATTAAGGGATGAGAACATAAGGGACCTAACCTCAAATTCTGTAAGTTTTATATTGAGTAAGTGCTGAAAATGGCCTCTTTCCGCTATTACACAGGAGTCATGTCACCTAAATGATCAAGTGAATCCGGCAGCTCTTCGGTTAGAATTTGAGTGTATGAATCTCCATTCAATCTAGGTGGCAGGAAATAAGAACCAATTAGGTGATCTCCAATCATTCTAATCTACACGTTCAAAGAAAATTGTTTGTGGTGAAGAGCTTGAACGAAAGCATGAGGATTTTTTTCGGCCTATATGTGGTTGTTGTGATTATTAATGAGTGGTTGTTATCTAATCATATCTAGCATCCAAAGCGATGATGCAAGACTGTTAGGAAAATCACGAGATACAGTGCCTGGACTCGATGTACATGATGTGGATATAATAGCTGTTCTTTTAAGATGGCGAATACCGTCACATGATTAACATGTAGCTGTAAGGCAACCTTCCTAGTGCTGGTATTGGGTTGCTCGACAATTAAATTAAGTACAGCTTCTTCTTATACTGGTGCTGTGGTATCCTGGTGGGACCATAATCATGTTCCCTAGTTTTGAAGCTACCTGTTCCTCGAAGTCGTTAATGAAGCTACCCAAAAAAAGTATGATGAGGAGTGACACTTCTAAAGAATTACACTTATAGAGGCATGTCACTGCAACTATCACTGCCAGATATCATTTAAAAAGGCACCTATGTTACGAATTTGAACTGGGTATCTGGAAAACTGTAATAATCATAAGAAAGAACATGAAAAATCTGAAGATTTCAACATCCCGTATTTCGGTAACGGACATTTGTACATGGGAACCTTCCATCATAAAATGGCTTAAGGAATCGCCTCGCGAAATCTTTCGCACTTATTCATTCACACCCTCTATTCGCAGGGAGCACGACGAAAGCGACATCTGATGGTAGCGTAAAATCATGCTCGGCAATGGTATGACATGTGAAAGATCCGTATAAATAACAGTGAATTGTTTCGAAAAATGAATTTAAAAATAAATATGTGTTATAAAAATCTGGATTCGTGTTTTTTAAATTGAAAAAACTCATTACGATGGAAAAAGTGTATAAAAAATTAATAAAAAAATTCTTTGAAACAAGCTTTTATTTAAATGCGCTAAAAGAAAAAAATAAACTTTTGCACTAAAACTTTTACCGTTAATTCATAACGTCATTTCAAATTTAACACATTTGACACAATTTATATGTTATAATATAAAAGCTTATCGCGAGATATAAGTACTCGTATTTACTTTATCAGTTTGAAATATTAACAGGTAGGCATAACATATAAATTGTGTCAAATGTGTTAAATTTGAAATGACGTTATAAGTTAACAGTAAAAGATTTAGTGTGAAAGTTAATTTTTTTCTATTTAGCGCATTTAAATAAAAGGTTGTTTTAAAGAATTTTTTAAACTTAATTTCATTTTTAGTTATTCTTGGCAATCTTTCATTTGGTACCCATATTGTAGGAACGAATAAAAGAAAATTATCCGCCATTTCGTTTTGCATTAAGAATAATTGGTCCACCGCCTTGTTGGATTTAGAATGACGTCACATAGTTAATCATGCATTGTCATCCAAACTCAACGTGTATACAAAATTTCAGCTCAGTTGGTTGAGATCAAGTGCCTTAAAATTGAGTTGTAAGATTTCACCCGAACATACAAACATACATACATTGCAAGTTAAATAAAAGCTTGTAAATATGTTTATAAATAACTAAAAGGAGTTTTAGAATCCCATGGGGTTAACCTGTGACATGTAAACAAATTTAATACATGACAACTGCAATAATGAAAATTACAAAAGTGTTGATTGTTAATATGATTTTCAGAAATAAAATGAAAAATTAATGGCAATGTAATTGCGAATCGTAATTTGAACATACATTACCCTAGTTGCATTGTTACTGAATAATGTTACACACTACTTTGTTTTTTCTTTTAACATCATTTATCCATTTATTTTTTTTATCCATTTATTTCTTCCATCCATTTATTTCCACTTGGCCACTGGAAATGTGTAAAATTTACATTTACTGTTTCTAGCTGTATTTTTGCAATCAACAACACAACAACTATTATGGATCACTTTTTATTTAATGTTAACGTGTTTATTTATGATAAAAGCATGATTTAACGATAATTTGACCACATCGAGCGCTGTGATCGATTCAGCTGTCCCCACTATATACTCCGCTCCCTGCCAATAATCATATACGAAAGACGACCTCATGAATTTCAAAATATAGTCCAGTATCTATAAAAGCGTTCATCTTCACCAGTTTACATTTGTGAATACGATTTTTCTCGGTTTTATGATTCAGACGAAACTCAACAAACTAACGAACGTTATAACTACGAAAACAAGAATTAACCTTTATTGATACATTACAACAAATCTCACGCTTAACATGTTCTGGGACAATTATCCGGATACGTAATGGTACAGTTCGGCACTTCTAGAGCGTTATAATTTATTTGTTATGCAGAATAATTGATAGCGTGTCGTAGAAACACTAGCGATTCGAATTCAAGTCGTCGATTTGATTTGCAATCTTAGGGAACTGGGTCGATTTTTCGTATTGGCAGTAGCAACTAACTGGATTCTACATAATTCCGCGATGCAATGAATATCATTATCGTAGATATATCAATGATTTCTTCAAGTCTACTTACTTCCGACTATTAGACAGTGAGATAGAATCTGATCATTTCGAATCTGTTTTACCAGCAGAAAAAATTGAGAGCTGAAATTAGTGATGCCGCGTTTTGAGTATTGCGTGCTGAAGAACGGGAAGTTGAAATTTTTGCTCTACATGTAGGCCACCAAATAAAGTATACAGAATAAAAGGAGTTTAGCTGGGGCTTATTTTAAGAATTTTCTAATTTGTTTAATTACACTGGTCAATACTGAAATTTGTCGCAGAAGATTTTTATGTTTTCTATCGAGTGTAACGAAAATAAGATTGTTTTTTTTTGTAGGGCGTCTAGTTTTGAACTTACATGTAAATAAAATACAAAAGTACGATTGTTGTACACACTTTTTTTGAAATAGTAACTGTGGTTGAGGAAAAATATGTTTATTATAAGATTTTCAAGAATCAGGTGCCTATATTGTTTGTTTGTTTTTCCTTTAACGTGCTCTATTTCTGCCTTTCGGCTAATGACACGGCGGGGAATTCTGTCACCTCACTAACCCTGGAATTCTGCCGAACCCCTCTCGTGTCGAGGGAAGGGATCTTTAATGTCCAACACATCTCCATTAGGCAGGACCGACAGCTTTACATCTCCTCCGAAAGATGGATACTCTAGCGATTCCCAGAATCCAAAAAATCGCACCGACTTTATGGGGATTGAACCCAGATAACTCTGCTCAGGAGACGAGCATCATATCCTCTACGCCACCGAGACGGCAGGTGCCAGTATAAGATCTCGACAAAGATTTCAGCAGAAGCGGTATATAGGGTGATCCAGTTTATATAGTAGAAGGTTGCTATATAAACTATGTTCGAAAAATGCTTCGTTAATCAAATAGAGTGTGTTCAAGTCCCAAAAATATTGCAATATTTCCTTTAAAAAACTAGTAATCCGAATATTTCAGACGAAAATCAACGCAAGAGTTAGTTTCAGAATTGTATAACCTTGAGTAGGCCTAAATATTGTAACAGTCTCCCCTAAATTTTTTGAGACACACCACTGACGTGTTCGGTGAATAAAATGGGATAAATCAAATATTTTGCAAACTTTATTGAACATTGTACTTTTTCTATATCTGTCACCATTTTTGAGATATTAATCATTAAAAATAATTCAATGATTCCACTCATATCGAAAGAATTCAGATATTTTGTCGATAATTCATACGATTGTTGAGAGTTCGGGCGCATACACCTACGGAGATCTACAGCACTAGATGAGACAACATAATGTGAAAATATACAGGGTGATATTTTTTTTAGCTCATATCCCAATTCTCTAAATCAAATCTGATTACTTGTTCATTTCGATACATTTTTAATCTCCTGCATTTTTCTGTATCTCTAACCGTTTTCGAGATAAAAATCGTCGAAATACCTTCCCCATTTCAAAACGCTTCAGGAACTTCAAGAGATATTTCGACGATTTTTATCTCGAAAGTGGTGAGAGATACGGAAAAAATGCAGAAGACAAAAATTTTTCAAATAAAATTTGGTTTACAAAATACGTCATAAGCGTATCAAAAAGAGCTTCAGGGGCAAAAGAGGGACATGATAACCTTGTATACTTGTATACAAACGTCGTCTCATCTATTGCTGAAGATATCCCTAAGTGGCTCGTGTATCGAATTTGAAATCGAAATCCCAACAATCGTAACTCGAATTATTTTCAATAATTAATATTTCGAAAACGGTGGCAGATATGGAAAAAATGCAATTTTCAAAAAGTTGGTACAACCGATTGACGACCTATTCGATTTTACTTCTAAAACAGGTCAGTGATGCATCATAAAAAAGTTGGGGGAGAAAAATGAGACCAAGGCCTGAGAAAAACTGCTATCACCCTGTATACTCCTCAGCCAGCCCAAAAATTAATATATCTGAAAATAACTCATATGTCAATTTTCGGCTGAAAATTCAGAAAATTGTAGTTTTTATGTAGAAAATACTGAAAATTATTGGAACACCCTATATTCCTTCAACGAAGCATTTCTCGAATATCGTTAATATGACAAATTCATATTATTTTCCGCTATAAAAACTGGAACATCCTGTATATATGTCCACTTCCTTCGGTAACGTTCTTTTTTTATGCGAATATCCTGATGAAACGTTTTTCCGTGCTCTTCAATTTTCAAGGTTTTCAGGGAATCGATCCGAGTAAAAATGTTAATAGTTTTATTTTATGCTCATGTTGTATTCTAGATGTTTGAAATTACACATCTTTGTCATTTATATTTTCGCCCCTCAGTTCATTCATAGTTCAATTCATCAGTTGTTTAATAATTTGTGGTCCATCGAAAATGCCTGCTTTCATCATGACTCTGCTTAATATAGAGAAATTTTTCCGACGAATAAGCAAAACATTCACCAACTCTATTCACAAATTGTTTCACAATACTAAGTTTTATATGAAAAGCTGGCAACAACATACTTCGACCTTGTTAAAGTGAATGTGCATTTAATACAATTTACTTCCAGAAAATAACTAACTTCCTTAGTAACCACACCTGAATGCAATGGTTTTCGTCCCGAAAGGAAATTTTAGAATTTTCGTATCTACACCCACTTCCTAGAAATGTTCTTTATATCTTTTTTTTCTAACATAACATATTGTTTCTCTATAAAAATTGAATATCTCATAGGTTCAGAACTCTACTTATTATTATTATTACATTTGAATGATAGTGAGGTTACAAAGAACTATAAAACTCAAAAACTAGCAATACATAAAATCTAGAACATAGCTGATAGTAGAAAATTCAAAAGATGATTTATCCAATCTGAGTTGACAATCTTCCCCTCCTTATTATTAAGAACTAGGCAATCGATCAACGTCGTTTTCAAAGGAATTTACTGCTGGATCAGACACATCTTCTTTAGGCAGTGAACACCACACATCAAAGAGCCAGTTTGGGAAAAAATTTTCCTTGCTGACTGAATGAAAACGCTCATGAAGTGAAGCATTCAGAGACAATGTCGATATCTTTTAATGGTGAATAAGTGCATTTGTATAGATCTTAGAATCATCCGAACACATGGAAGTCTGCCGTGTATATCAAAAACAGAAGCAGTCCCAGTATCAACTCCTTAGGAACACCACTGATCACCTGATGTCTTTCTTAGTAAGAGCCGTCTATTCTGCCTTTTATCTTCTATTGGTCAGGAACGAGTACTCCATTCGACCAAGGTCCTCTTACTCCAAAATGATTTAACTCTTTGATTAATCGTTTATAAGGAAACTCCGTTCAATTCTGTAAACATTGTAACAAATTTTGCTCCCCGGCCTAAAAACAATGCTGCTGAGCAGACATTTTTCCACTTCATTCTCGCAAAAAGACAATTATAGTACAATTTTAGGCACTCATGCATTCTGTAGATTGCAAACATTCATTCCAAATCAGTTATGTATGTAGTTCATCACTCTTATACACGATACTTTCTGAACTGCCTCAAATGAAACAAAACTGTTAGGAATCCTTGAACGTTTTTTCGTAGCTACTGTTTTAATTGATTATTTAAAGCTTGCAATAACAACTCAATGTCACCTCAAATATGGCTATTTTGGTAAATCTCAAAAACTAGAGCTGCGATAAAAATACTTATGAGATTTTTCCATACAGCAAACCAAAAACATTGAATATGATAAACATATGAAGTGCATATTTGTAGTGCAATATTATTCAACCTTATCCACATTATTCCACCTTAGGTCATCGTTATGAAAGTTTCCATATTTTCATTTGAAAATATTTATAGTTACTTTATAATGACAAAATATTGAGCTCTCAATTTGAATATTTCACTCGTAACGATTGAATTATTTTATTTGATCAAAAGAAGAAATTTGCGTTTATATCTTCAAGAAGTAGTAGACCCTATTAATGGAAATGGCCACACATTTTATTCTCTCTCTTTCCAACCAAACCCGAACAATTTTTCACTAGCGCAATAATTCATTATTCCTGCTAGTGTTTTCCCGAAACCATCAATTTTCTTTCGGTAACGTGACAGTTCAATCAACATAAGGATTTTTATCCCGCACTAAATGGCAAAAGGCGCAACAATGTCGGTCCACCACAACCACCATGTGAACCTAATGATTACTTCATCTTGCAAAACTTTCTCCGGCAACGGGAGAGCTTCATTTTATTTCACATACGAAATCCCTAAATCATAGAAACGTAACCGCTCATTACCTGGCCGATATTTACGTCTCACTTAATTTAACCGCACACATTTTAACGGCTTCTTCTGGGCGTCTTATGTGGTCGTTCCAATGCCACCATAAATTTTCTTAATTGTTGAGAAATTACAGGCGAAAAGTCTGAGCTCTCCCAGCATTTACTGTATGCTTGATGAAACTCAAAGTTATGAAATCAATCTATTCTTAAATATCTAAATATGGATTGAAAAGAGAATCCGAAAAACTTTTAGGAAAAAAAGTTCAACCTTATTTTGCTAGAATAGAAACTTATACCGCTCTCATATACTTCTATCCTCATATATCGGCGAATTCAAAACATTCATTGTGAAATTTTACTCTTTATCCCAAGTTATACTATAATTCGGACATAAAGTTTATGTAATGTAATATACAGTTTAGTTATCCTCTGAAATCGAAGAAAAATAGCCAGCTGGCATGTTGTTTAAGGTCTCGATTTACACGTGAAATGTCCAGGGTTCTTTTCCCCAGACAGGGTCGGCCATGATTTTCGGAGAACGTAATTATCTTATGTCGTAGTTAGGTATAGTGGATAACGATCCCCATCCTCATCACTAAAAGAATTTGGCAAAATTCCAACGTAATTGCGGTGAGAACAGTATTCCTTGAGTGTCTTAGTCTCAGTTGCGGAAATAACCTAAGTTAAATAACGAAAAATTAGTGAAACAGATATTGAGGTCCGGAAAAATATCCAATACTCACGAAAAGTTTCATCTTTGCCAGAAAATTTGTAAATGGCAATGTAAATAAATATAATAAACAGGATGATGAGGAATAGAACACAGGATAATGGTATGGTTGAGATATATTCATATCAATAATATGTGAATAATAACGGACATACAAAGTGTCAAACTTTTAAATCGTGTTTTCTTCAATAATTTTTTGATGCGTCACGCTAATCTCACGCGATTTGATAAATGGGGGTTTTGTGAAATAAGAAATTCGAACTAAACAGCTATTCTGACGTAGAGATCATCCTTTAAGACTCTTTAAACTCCAAAATCTGTTTTGTGCCACTGCGTACGTTAGTTTGGAGTAAATACATCATTTTTATCATATTTTCGAACCAAAAAAGATGCAGCTCGTTAAAGAGAAAACTATTCTCGAAAAAAAAGTGTCTAGAAGTGAAGACTAGCATTCTTTAATAAATATTTTTGTATTATTATTTTAACTTTGAGAGATACAGGTTGTTCTAAATTAATATTCATTCTTAATTTAGCTTATTAATAATTGAACAATGAATGTTTAGTGAAATTTTCCTCTGAATGTTTAGTAAAATTTTCTTCAATTATATATATATATATATATATATATATATATATATATATATATATATATATATATATATATATATATATATATATATATATATATATATATATATATTTAAACCATATATTTTTGAAGAATGTGAAATGCATTATATTCCATATATGTAAACATCTCTATAAAATTGTCTATTCATCAGCGTTATACACCTGTTCTTTACTTAATTTCATCTGTTCAACAGCCAATAGAAATTTTTCCATAAGGGGAATATCACAGCGGAAACATCACTGGAAAGTTTTTCACCACAAACCTTCAAGAAACGAATTCCATGTCTAAGCTTGAATTTATCTAACCATCCCGAACTTACCAGAAAACCTTTTTTTTCCTACGATTTGTTCATAAATCTGTTTGGCTTTTGCTCTCAATATATCTGACTACATTGATACGTGTGCGTTGCGTTGTTGAAGAAACCTGTTATACAATGCGATTTCAACATCGGGATTCTCAGCTCGTTTATAATTTTCTTTTTCTACAAAAATTCCTTGGATAATATAAATTCGAAAAGAGTTTGAAATAATATTCCTACTAGGAATAATATTTCTACTAGGTTGGGCCAGCCGAACTCTAGGCCGTGATACTCGGCATGCATTAATTTTGTTTGGCCGAGAGCTTTGTACTCGGTTTTTTCTGAAAACCCTTGCTCGTTGCATCCCTTATTCCTACCTGTTCCTTGATACGATTTGGATATAAATCTCCTTATTTTGTCCTTGTTGTTTTCTATGTAACAAACAGTTGAAAATTTGTAAAAAAAAATGTCGGCCAGAGCAATATCAGGTGAATACGGTGGTTGTTCGAGGGTGTTTGTTGAGTTTTTTGTCGGAAAATCATTCAGTGATAGCCTTGTGAAATGGTGCATCATCGTGGTGCAAAACCCATGAGTTTTCTTTTCATAAATCTGGCCTTTTTCGACGAATTTACTTTCTGAAACGCCGCATAACGCTCAGGTAATATTCTCTATTTACCGTCTGACCTTCTGACAAAAAGTCCGGATGCACAACACCGCAATAATCAGAAAAAACAGTCAACATTACCTTGACTTTTGAACAACTTTGATGTTATTTCGGTTCTTGTTCAGTTGAAAGGCGTCATTCCGAAGCTGGTTCGCATGTCAACCTCATAAACCCATGTCTCATCACCAGTTACAATGCGTTTTATGGAATCTCTCGTTCTAGCATGTCTTCAGTGACCTTTACGCGGTTAATTTCTGAACTAAATTCAGGTCTTTTGGAACTAGTCAAGCGGCAACGCGTTTCATGCCCGAACAATCGTTCAAAACGGTACGAATTGATTAGTGAGACACAGAAAAATTCATTACCTAGCTCCCTCAAACTTGAAAATCGATTTTCAATTACCATTTTCTTCACTTTATTGATGTTAACTTCAGTTGAAGATGACCATGGCCGACCAGAACCAGGAAATCTTTCACCACATATCGCTGCTCTGTATAAATCATATACACAATTTTTTGATAAAGTCAATTCAACATAAGCCTTATGTACCATTTTCAACGATTCGGCAGATGAAATTTTTTTTGCAATACAAAATTTGAGACAAATACTTTGTTCGATATGCTCATCCATTGTAAAATTGCAAAACACACTTGTGAGAACTGACAAAATCGAGCACTGTCAACAAACAAAATGACAGATTGAGCTCAAACTCTGCGTTAGTATAGAAAATAGTTATGCCAACTTTGCAACAAAAAAATTAGACAATCGTTTTAAGCAGTTTTTCTACATAATGAATTCCCGATACATTTTTGACAGAATGTATTCGCATGATTACATTCCATCAAAAATATATCATTTCCAAACATACACATTCGGAAACCTTTTGGTCTTTTCGAGACTCCTAATTTTCATTCTCGACAGTGAGCCAAGTCGCCGAAAGGAACAGGGGTGAAAAGAGGCTCCCGCAGAATAACGAGGAGCAATATTGAATCCAAAATGAGGTTACTCAAATACCTGAATTCATATCAGCCGGCAAGGAAGAGTGATATGACGAACGCTGAAAGGCATCGAACGGCAAAAACAGCCCCATCCTTTCCGCGCAGTTTTAATTAATTTCCTCTTCGCCACCACACGCCTCACTCTTACCAAACTGGCTTTGCTGAATATTTCGCGACATTGAGCGATGGTGGAAATAAATTACAATGTTCCGTTTTCAATATTTGTACACAATGTGGATAAACTGTTTCTTCGCGTTTTCTCCCCCGTTCTCCCTTTCGTCAGTCTGCGGTTTGACGTGGCACAGAGTGAGATTCTATAATATCGCTTTGATGAAAAGTAAGGATGCCATACACGGGATGATTTGTAGACCGACTGGGCCGAAAGTTCAACGAAAAGTTGTAGCCAATGATTCGAACTAGCACAAATATATTAGTTTTCAGTGAATTATTATTGAATTCAATGCCGAAACATTGTTGTGTTTTCTCGAGCAGTTGTTACAGTCGGTCAGACTTTTGCGAAACCAGACCAAATATTCAAATAACGTTTCACAATAACCAAAGGAAGTAGAAAGAGTTTGCTCACGTGACTTTTTGCCAATCCAAAAAAAACCTCACGAGGACATTATATACATTATATACAATACATCCTAACAAAAACCGAAAGATTTCTATGAATTCGAATCATCAAATTCATATTTTGAAGATATTGGTAAGTGTTCCCTAGACTTTTTTGAAGTGTTTATATATAATAGGCAATTCTTTTCCCGAGACAAATGCAGTAAACCCCCATAAAACACTGTGTACACTCTTTACAATCTTATCTTTCTCATAATTTCTTTGGCATATGAGGCAAAACGTTTCATCTTCGTCATCATACAGGCTTTCCAGTTCATTTTGTTTCTATTTTTCTTTATTTTTTTTATTGCCTTATATTATATTTCTTGTTCATTCTCTTATATTTTTTCCTGTAATTATCTTTCTTTTGCAGTCATTAAACACAGAGTGTCCTATATAAGAAAATAATAAGTTTTGAAGCCAAACAAAATTTGACATTCATCACAGAACACCCTGCATGGCTTCACCAACTTATTGATTATGGATATTTTGGTTTATAAGGAATAATTTGGTGTTAAAACTAAGATTTTAAGACGACTCTCGTAGATACAGGAAATGTTCGAAAAGAAGTGAAATTTCCACAAAATGTCGATTAAACCAAAAACAGAATGTCCTCCGCTTTCAGCCTCCGTCACAGAACCAACTCCTTCGGTACCCTTGATTGCAACTATTTCATCTGAACGTTAGACGGTGCTTACCGCTGTTTCGTCTATGTTCCTGTGACCTCTCATAAACGTGATCAAGTTTCACGAAAAAAAAAATTCGAAACACTCGATAAAACTTATGCATTTAGCCAAACCAATAACTACTGGTTGACGAATATACAATCTCGTATTGCACTCTATAAAAAACTCTGAACCAATCGACAGCAGCCACCATATTAAATTTCCAAGACTCGGCCATTCGAATTTCGTAACAATTTGCACACTCATAAGCAATTTGTTTAACTTCCTGATTCAAACATTCTATCTTTCTCACTATTTGGCCTGAATGACTCCTTGCCCAGCTGTAAATACGTTTTTTTGTTTTGAGTAATCCAAATTCAATTCAACTTTTCTAATTCCAGCTTCTTCAAAAGACTCCACATCCATATCTAGTCCTTATTATGCTAAATAAGATAAAGTAAATTATTTATAAATCATTTTCAATCCGACATCGATATGCCCCAAATTAAGCATCGTCAACGATAAAAACCAGCTATAAAGAAGAAAATAAATAGCGATTTTACGTATCGCAATTAGTAGTTAGACGTAAACTGTAACAAAGAAAATTATTCAGTAATTGCTAAAATACACCATCCATGTTCATCACAAAATTTTCGAAAAATATTGGTGAAATTAGTACGACATAACAGGAATTTCAGAAACTGTACATTCCAAGTACCGAATTGGATTTGGGTACAATATCCATGAAATAAGAATCGTAAAACAATATAAATAAGTAACTTTATGACAAATGAGTTTTAATTGTCGTCTCACTAAGAACAATGATCTTTTCAACTGTTCTCGAGAGATGACTATCGTTCTAATTGATACTGAAGCGAATGATCATATTATAATAACGATTATAATTATAGTTATAATTAAACGTAATAAGATGATTAGTTTCATTATTTCTATTTAAATTATAACGTTATTAATTTTTGAATAAACAGAAAATGTATAAATTCAGCATGTATTTTATAGAGACATATATCTGCACATATGATAAACGTATAAAGAAAGAGAATGAAGTCAAGTTTATCCATTTTCATGTTTTAAGTTATTCGGAGTTTCTGCCAACTGGACCAGAGCCACATTTTTTCTAGAAGCAATTCACTATATTTTCAACCTCCCTGTAACTTCATTGTAGCAAAAGATAGAGACCTCAATTTTGAATAGCCAAGGGAACACATACTAAAACTGGCTACATTCTCCTATTATATATTATTGATACCTTGTAGTTTACGAACAATCCTCAAGAGGAGTTCTATAATTTTGCCTGAAGCCCTAATTACAAAAGTTAACCCAACACGATAAAATAGTTCATTATCATCACTATGTAGTGTTTGAAGAAAAATGGGAGTGTGGTCAATAATGATTATTATCTAAGTAGCAGTTTTGTGGAGCTCTGAAAAGTCGAATTTCATATTAACACGTTCGCGCCGATGCGTACCATCGGTGGTACACGGAGGACCATTCTAGCAGCCAGTGAGCAAGAAATACAATTATTTTGGCTACTTCTCTCAAATTTCCTCAATTTATGGGACTGATTGTCTTTCTTCTAGAGGCAGACACATCCTGCTCGTCCATTTTCATCATCATTTCAATATTTCTATTTTTTCAAAAAGTCTCGGAGTCTTATCTCATCTTATTGAAGATCACCCATGAATAAACAACACTAGTACCTAAAATTAATTATCATGTTTCTTAGACATTTGCTCAGAAATATCAACCTTTTTTTGCCATTGTTATAGGCGCGACAATGTCGATATGCGGTAATGAACTCAGCATTATAACTATTATTTCGTCAACTCTTTCTCAATTTTTTCTGGCAGATGTCATTCGAATTTTCCAACGAATTAGCCTTCATAGTCCCACAAACGTATGTATTTTCTGTTAAAAGGCGTTCTGCTAATTTGACGCTCGTATAAAAGCTATAAGTATATGTGTCTGTTGCACAATCCTTGTAAATTTTTATCCCATAGTTGCGATTCTTCGCTGGAAGTATTGCCGAATAACGGGGCAACGGTACCTTGGTTTCGTCGATTACCACCATTTATCCTGGTGTTAGACTATTCCGAATTTTTTTATATTGTCCACTAGTTCTCTTTTATCAGCAGATCTTGGTTTTCTATAATCTGTACATTATTATCAAAATGAATGAATTTCAAAATTAAGTGAAACCTGTCCCGTCTCATGCTCTTATACATTAGGCAAATCTTGTACACTTTATTTCGTGACCATTAGACCCGCATTTTGGGAAATTCATTTATATACATGATCAGTATCACTCCTAATAAATTCCGAATTTCTTTCTTGTTGTGCTATTCGATTTTCGAATAGCTGATGAAGGTTTTGAATATATTGATCAGGGTATCTATTTGAATCCCCCACAGTTAGTTCAAGTACCTCATCATCAATGAACTGCAGATAAATTTTATAGAGGTCACTGAAATCTTGAGGGTTGTGTTCGAAGCCTTCATTTTCTTCATCACACTTCCGCATGGTCCCCATGTTTCATTGCCCCCACCAAGATTTGCTACAGGTACTTCGACATTCTGATCACTTTTATCGCTAGTTATGTATCCATCACTATCTTCACTTCGATTCACTTTCCTACTTTCCCCACTTTTCGATGGCTGGTAAGATGACCCTGAATCAGCATATGGCTCATCATCACACCATGAAAGTGAATCAGCTAAATTGCGAATTATGCTCGCAAGGTTCTCGTGGATCTTAAGAAGACTCATTGGGATAATCAGATGCTGTTGGGGCCACGGCTGTTAAACCAATGTTTGATATTGGCGGGGGATTTCTTCGCGGTCGAGAAATAGTTCTCTGAGGGTTGAAACATGATAGTTCTACCGCTTGCTTAGCAGCAGCTCTGAAAATCATCGCTGTCCTGATCAACATTGCTATTTTTCAAAAATTACCTCTTACAAAGAATCAATTTGAATTATACCTACCTCGAATACCATGTACCACTGGTGGTTCATGACGATCCTAAGGAACAGAAGTTTCTTGCAGCCGTCGTGTACCACCGGTAATATATGCCCAAAAATTATGAAAAATATCAGTACATAAACGTTTTTTCGGTAAAAATACAAGGATAACCATATATTTAATACCTGAAAAAAAATATACGGATACGAGATGACACCATCGAACTCGGCTACGTCGCGAACGTGTTAAACTGTATCAGTTATTTCAGTTTAAATCTACATATTCACCTATCAATCAATATTGTCATAAACTGTTATCTAATAAGTTATCTACAAATTGTTATAATATAAGTGTTAGACGTCAATATTTTCATATGATTCTAGAAAACTATGAGAAAAAACCTGAGGAAAACCCTGTCTCTCCTGTCGCAGATACATCAATAACAGCTAGTCTGTGACTGAGTTGTCCACTCATTATCCACATTCCAACAAGCACGTTTTCTTGTATTGTGGAAAAGCTACGCTTATTAGTTATAAATAGTTGAAATAATTTTATGAAGGATTGTTACTACCTCATTAGGTTAAGTTTTTATTTTGTTTAAGCTTAATTTTTTTCTCAGATCTCAGATCAGATTGCTAATAAGACGGCAGCCAAATGGAAAAAAGAGGGCAATAGAAAGACATAATGTTAATAATTAATATTCTTTCGTCCCAAGCGAACATAATTCGAAGATGCTGAAATTCTATGTTTCCCACGGTAAGGAGCATCATCTCCCATATTCAATAAACACATATTAAACTGAAAATTCGGGAAAACTTTTATTAGAGCTATAGAACCCTTCAAAGGTTATTAAGCTTAACTTTAATAAGTACAGCAATAAATTACATTTTATCCTATGGTAGGAGTGACAATTTTAAAAATACATGTATTCACAAGTGTATATTACACTTATCTAAGAAATAAAAGACAATTCTCATATTCTCATACCTACGATATTAGGTTCACTTGATGTCCAAAGGTAAAATCAGCCCTATGTCTAACAATTTTCTGATAACATTGTTCCTTTCATTATCGTGAAGTGAACATTGGAACACTTTATGATTTAAGGTTTCAATCTCGTGTCCACATATTTGACAATTAGAATATTGCATCTCTGAAATTCATATTCTTTTGTAATTATGTTACTGTGCGATTATTAAGTCATTTCATCCGTTATAGATAAGAAAATATTTAATTTCGATAAAGTTATCATAAATTAGGTAAGTAATGATAACAAATTATGAGAAAATTGTTGAATACGTACTTCCCTAAATGTTAATCTGAAATAACTGAGTTCATTTCACATAAGATCTCATGACTTGGCAACATTCCATGTCTTTGATAGGATTGTATTTTATTATCGACATATCATTGAATTCTTAGAGTTCCATAATAATAATTTCAAACAATAATCAAAAACGCTCAAGAAAATATCATTTTGTGGCTTGAATTCGACAGCTTTTCGGAAACAACAAAATTGTCTTCAGCGTATCCAAACCTTTATTCCCTGCTCTCGATGAAAGCTATGAAACCCGGAAAGGGACATTCCGGATAACCAGGTTATTTAGGCTCGTCTGTGTTCGTCGCCGATAGAAGTCCCCTCAACTGCGATGTATGTGAAACGCGATGAGCTACCTAAAATATTCGTTTGCATATAGACAACTCTCGACATAGCTGTTACAATGTAGCTGGTCGTTACGAAAGCAATATATTGTAGCGTTCGAAACATCTGTTTTCGATGAATTTACGCTGCTTTTTCCGGCTTGCTTCATGAATATTCCAGGTACGCTACAAGTCTGTTGCAAAAATATGTGCGACATCGATGAGGAACTATTCTCGTCCGCAGAATGTCAGTTTTTGATGGTTAGAAAAATTCGCAGTAATGTCGCTCCACGGAAAAGCATATCTCGGTAGATTCACGGTTAGGTATTCATTTACCTGATGTAGGTATAACAATGACTAATACATTTGAATATCAGAGTTAGTACCGATTCAAAACGGATATCTTGAAGTAGTAGTTTGCGTTTTGAAAAAAAAAATCGGCCGGAGTCATATCAGGTTAAAAAGGTGGTTGTTCGGTATAATATGTTGAGTTTTTGGTGAGAAAATCATTCACAATGATAGCCTTGGTTCACTATCCTAATGCAATATCCATGAGTTTCTTTCCACAAATCTGGCCTTCTTCGACGAGTTTGCTCTCTAAAACGCCGCATAACGCTGAGATAATATTTTTATTTAGCGCCTGACCTTCTGGCAAGAATTTCGAGTCCACAACACAGCGATAATCAAAGAAAACAGTCATCATTATCTTAACTTTTGATCGACTTCGACGCGGTTTTGTCGGTTTCGGTTCACTTGGAAGGCGTCATTCAAAAGCTTGTTATCTGGTTTTATTGTCATACTCATGAACCCATGTATTGTCATCAGTTACAATGTGTTTCATGAATGTGGGCTCGGAATTGACTTGTTCTAGCATGTCTCGATTTTTATCGATTCAATTTTTGAAGAAAATGCAGGTTTTCTGGCACTAGTCGAGCGGCAACGCGTTTCATGCCCAAACAATCCTTTAAAAATGTACAGATTGATTCGTTAGAAACATACAGTTCATAGACTATCTTTTTCAAGCTTAAATGAACTTTTTCTATTACCATTTCCTTTACTTTATCGATATTAACTTCCGTGGAAGATGTTGATGGCCGACCAGAGCGGGGAAAATCTCCCACCACATCTCGGCCGCTGTTGAATACACTGTACTACTCATATGCACGTGTTTTTGATAAAGTCGAGCGCATTGTACCTTTCATATAGAATGGTATTCTATATAGATGTTAATTCAGTATCGAAAAGTATGTGCCATCATAGCAACAACAAAAATGTTGACAATTGTTTTGAGAAGATTTTTTGAATAATAAATTACCAGTTCTTTTGGGACATAATGTTAATATCAAATACATTATAGGGTGCATTATAGATATAGAGAAAACAAAATTCTCATAGAAGACATATAACACGCCTTTTATTCCGTCAACTGCTTCCGATGTAATTGGCATATTCAAGAACGGATCATATAGCAACCATAAATGGTTATGCTTCATTGACTTTTCTTTGTAAAATTCTCAAATCTAACTACGAAATAACTAAATTTGCTCCATATACACATATCCCAAGCGAGAAAAGACGAACCGGCTACAATGTGATTTTTGCGCTAGTCATCTGATCTAACATGAAAGTAATGTTTATATAAACAAAGTAAAACTGAGAACGAGAATTGAATATAAAAGAAACACATTCAATTAGTAATAGTTCTGACATATTACAAGGGATACCTTTTAAGTTTTGGATATGGGGCAAAAATGAAGGAATTGAGAATTCATTGTTTACACAAGTATGCTTCTAAAAGAAATTCGAAAATTTGAAATTCAAATTTCGGTCCCTCAACCATCTTCAGGTGATAACAAGTACTGAACTTAAGTTGAAATACATACATACATACATAAACAGGTAGATACAAAACTAATAAGGCTGCAAACAAGAGGTAATGAACGGATTATGTTAAGAACAGGAATCATTCAAAGATATCAAATATGGACCAATAAGCATGACTATTCTGGTCGTTCTGAAGATTATCTCTATGAGGAAAGATGGCCATTTTCGATTCAATGAGAAGCGAGAGTAGATTCATCGGTTCTTTAGTTATTGTAATATGATCGCTGCTCTTTGTATCTAGTTTTGAAAGGACGACCATTCTGACCTATATAAAGGCATTTACCATAACTTCAGGATAACTCCAGTTTGTCACATCTATCAGATTTTTTCTTTACTTTTGAAGAATTTTCGGAAGAGTTGTTTTGAAATAACATTTGCAATATTTTTGCTGATAGGGCAACATATGTATGGTAACGAAATGTATTTATCTGTATTAGTTGATTCTATATGTGGCTGAATATTATGGTATGCTATTTGTGTTCGTTTCACTCTGATAATTCCGTGTATTAAATTTGAGGGATAACCATTCTTAGTTATTTCTTTAATAGTTCACGCTTCCCTGGACATATTATCTTTGGAAAATGGCAGAGAGAAAGCCCTATGAATCATTGAATTAAACGGAACGTATTTATGAGATTTTGAGTGAGTTGAAACGTAAGAGATACCAATATTGGTAGAAATGGGTTTTCGATATATCAAATCTTAGTGTGTTGTTTTTATTAGTGATTGTTAGGTTAGTTCAAGTTAGATGTCGTAAAAGATAGAAATATTAGTAAAAATAGGTTTTCGATATACATAAAAACTTAGTGTGTTAATTTTATTAGTGGTTGTTAGGTTAGATTAGGTTAGATGTGGTAAGAGATACAAATATTAATAGAAATGGGTTTTCGACATATATTAAATCTTAGTGTGTTTTTTATTATTCATTGTTAGATTAGGTTAGATGTCGTAAGAGATAGAAATATTAGTAGAAATGGGATTTCGACATATATTAAATCTTAGTGTGTTTATTTTATTATTGATTGTTGGATAAGGTTAGATGTCGTAAGAGATACAAATATTAGTAGAAATAATTTTGGATTTATATAAAAACTTAGTGTGTGATTTTTAGGTCTAAAAAGTGAATCTGATTAACGACTTTCTCTCTATTTAGAATTTAATTTTGGAATGAATGCTATTGATGTAAGTTAAAAATTGATTTATTTGTACAGCGGTTCCCATAAAACACTTATGCAGCTGACAGAATCGAGCAAAACTATAACTATAAGTTAACAGAAGTATTTCACGATGAGTAAAAATCAATAGCTTTATTGTTCGATCCAAATAACTATCGAGCGTAGCAATAATTTAAAAATTTAAGACATAAATGTTAAATCTTCCACATATCATAACAACGTGTCTGAAATAACAGGTTGGATCAGTTAGCCGTCAAAGGGAAACATTTTCTCCTATATCAAACACATTGGGGCGGGCTCTTTAGAAGCTAGAGTTACGAGAATTTTAATGATGTTTCAATTTTTAAATTTTCAATTTAAGGTTTATGAACAATAATTTAATCACAGTTTATTCCAATAATAAATTGTTCAAAATTATTACTTTTCTACAACAAAATATAATTAAATTTGCAAAAATAATTATTGAGTAACTAGTTGCACAACAACTTTCATTCAGTTTACTTGCTGAAAGAAATAATGTCAATATAAAATTTATTATTATAAAATAATAAAATCAAAAATTAAATTTAAAACAGTCGAGTAGAAATTTGAACAATAAATTTAATTCAAGTATTCTGTAAATTTAAAATGATCTTCTGAACGAAGAATTTTATGAAAAAATTTTCTAATTTTCTAAATTGTTTCGAACAACGATTCATTTTGCAGAACCGCTTACAATCGCACCAAAAAACCTGACGAACTAGAGGATTTCATGAATGAACCACTACCTTCGATGAGTGAACCCATGGAGGTTCAAGATGCTGTAGCATTGTTGGGTTTCTCTTCGTCGTCTGTTGTATTGTAGTGATGATGGATGGAAAGAACACTATTTATTTGACCTTTAAATGATTTCGAGATTTAGTTTAACAAGGTACAAAGATTCAGAGTAAGACTTAGTATATGAAATGTGGAATGATAGTTGAAAGATGATTGCCTGCTAGGTCAAAAGTTGAGTCTAATGTGTCGCAGTCACTAAAATAGAGTAATTAATTTTTATTCAAGCGTTAATAGTGCAAAGAGGTTAAAAGTAATGGATTATATTAATTTGTCTTATGAAATTTCGTATTCGGAACAAACAAAAATCTTTATGTGTTTCCTGAGATGATGAATAAGGGTGATATTATGTTCTATTATACAATCAATATATAAATCAAGGGTGGTATCCTAACAGCATCTACTTCAGCTGCGCGAACGGCAGCCAATAATTGCTGCTTCAAAATCGAAAGCACAAAAACAACGTGAGTACAGACTGCGTATCGCAGCATCTAGAACTCCTGCTCAAGCGGCTGCTGCGAGAAAATCAAGAAAAAATGCAACCATTCCATCTGTATTTTCTTATGACGTGGTCACGTTTAACTATCGTCAGTAAATCGACTTTACAGACAACCGATTTTTTTTGACAGAATGTATTATTATTTATTGCATGATACAGCATCTGTTCTGAAAGGGAGAGCGAAATATTCAATTCTAAATTTCCAGGATATCGAAATCTATACATTTGTACATCTTAACAAATTGTTGATATTAAAATTTATAATTTACAATTTCTCCAGCAGAATGTCGAGATGAAATGAGACATATTACTAGGACATGAGACAGACTCACGACCTTCTACGTCAGGATCCCACGTACGTCGCCGTCTTGTTACGCGACACATGGTCGTTACGATATTTTCAATGACATAAACTAGTCAATAGGCCAAATAGCAAGAACTGTAACAGTACAAGCGACCTAGTTGGAGGCTGCGACAGTTATGTCTATTGCAAATTCAGGCTCTAGACGAGTATTGGAATTCAATTACTCGTAATAAGCCACGACGAATAATCGTAATTTGTTCGTCGTTGTGGTTTACCATGTTTTATTTCGAACAACACGAGGAATTCACAAGCAACAAGGAACAATTAGCATATACGTCTCTACGACAAACCAAGAAGCATAGAATAATGCATAGAATTGAGCATTAGTATGCGGACGAGGTTCTGTAGTGCGAAAATGGTTCGTGATAGTGGATGATTTCAGTACACTGATTTACACGGCGTTCTAGTTCACAATAAAAATATATGATTTATGTTGAACAAAACAAAGTACACTTTAAACTTGAAACAACTTTTACTTACAAATACAGTCTGCTAAGTAAGAGCGTACGTGGCACCCAAAATTTTATTAAAGAAGACCCCTCGTTACGTAGATTTATTTTACATGTTACGAAGCATGCCGGAATCTCATCAACTTTGATAGGCTGAGATGCTTGGGATCATTGTCCTTCTACAGGATTCAGCCAGTATTATATTAAAGAGATTTCGTGAATTTTAACCATCTCAGCAGCATTCAGGTTCTCGGTAAAGAGCTTAAAATTCTCGAAACCCTTTTTCGAGAAGCATCCCCATAAATGAATTGTTATTTACTCGGGTAGGAGGAAAAAACCAGAGGTATAATAACCAAACCCCAAACAGAAGATTCGTCGGAGAAAATTACGTCATTCCAATCACGATCAATGTTTTCTGTTGACCAAGCTATGCTTTCAGTAACGTGTTTTTTAGACAACAGAGTTTTCTTCATTTTGCTTCGCCACTTTACTCGTTCTGCTGATAGCATCGAGTGTGCATTGGAACCTAGTGGGCCTGTCTAAGTTCGCGTGAATCTTCCTCTTAAGTACGTCGAATTCTCAGAGGTCGAAGTTCACAGTCCACTCTCCTCTCTTGATCGCTATGTTCACCTCTTGCAAAGCTACTTAAACTTCCTTTCCTTACTGGTAGGCTTCCACCTAATTGGGAATCTGCAAAATATTCAAGAAGGGTGACCGCCCCTCGGCCTCCAATTATGGACCTATTAGTCTTCTACCGTTGTCTCAAAGATTGCAGAAAAAAGTGTTTGCCAGCATATGCTGAACTTCCCCAACACCAATAAAATCATACCTGATGAACAGCACGGTTTCCTCCCTGGTAAATCTGACATCACCTGTCTCCTCAGTTGCCTCGATAAGTGGACAAGATCATCATTTACCTTGATTTCGCTCGGGCGTTCGATCGATTAGGGCGTTTTGGTGTCAGAGGGACCTCCTCATTGTAGCAGCATTGATTAGGGCGTTTTATGGTGTCAGTTAAAGAACTTCCTTCATTGGATGTTGAGCAGATCCCTCAGTGGTGGACCTTCCTTCGGTGACCTTCCTTCGGTGATTTCTTTTTCATCATATGCTGACGACCTCAAGATCTTCACGGACACCACCACTACTCCGAATCAGTTACAGGCTGATCTCGACGGCATCCTAGAGTGGACGGATATTTGGCTTCTTCCACTGAATATCGACAAATTTAAGGTATTACATTTGGGTAAAAATAGCCCGCTGCATACCTATCGTATCGGTGGTGTGAGTTTAGGGTCCACGAAGGTCCACAATGATCTTGGCGTCACCATTTCAGATGATTTATCCTGGTCGGCTCAGGTGCGAAGGATTGTGGCGAGTGCTAAGAGTGCGTCTTATATGCTACGGAAAGCTTTCCCTAAGTGCTCCATAACTACATATACATTTTCACTCACCTCTTATGTACGGCCTATTTTCGAGCATGCGGGTCCTGTTTGGTTTCCGACCCTGGAAGGAGACAATCACCCGGAATCCGTCCAGCGCCGATTCACTAGAATTCCTTTCGGTGCTTTTAGACCTTCCTACAAGGATAGACTCCATCAGTTCGGTTTGGAGAAGTTCGTTGATCGCCGCAAACGAGGTTACTTCATAGTGACGTACCGCGTGTTGCACGGATTTTTCGGATGCAACCTCTCTGTCCTGTTCTCGATGAATACTAATAACCTGCGTGGTCACCCATATAAACTATATAGCGAAAACTTCAAAACAACAGCGGGAGAGTGCTTTTTCAGTAACAGGGTCTTCCAAAAATGGAATTCCCTCACGGACGATGTTGTGTGCGCCACCTCGGTTTTTTGAGAAATTTTACTGAATATTTGCGATTCGTAAAGCTTTTCGCTACACCGTAGCTTCTTCAGGCGAATGAATGTGCAGAAATTATGATAACTATATATAGATAACAATGAGAATATATACAAATGTTCTCAAGTAATTAAGTGCTTAGTAAGTTTCTTCTTCTTAAGTATTTAAGTGGTTATTAATGACAAGTGTATCCAAGAAAAATTAGAGAATAGATTGCTCCCTGAAGAGATTCAATAGTGGTGAAGGGCTCAAATCAACATGTTCATCAACGAGTCTATCTGACTGTTTATGTTAGTTTATTTATAAAGTTTCCCAATATTTATTTTCTAGGAGATGATTTGCGTAATTTGAATCTGATTTTTCATTCGAAAAACTGCATTTGTGTTTTACCAATGTAGAAATTGACACAGTCACTGAAATTAAGTCTATATTCACCTGATTTATGTTTTTTATCTAATTTGGTTTTGTTGTTTTTTATATATTTTTTTATTATTAGCTTTGAAAGCTATGTTGAAATTATTTCTACTGAAGAATGATTTCAGTTTCACACTTGTAATACCAACGTAGGTTAGAGCGTGGAATTTTTATTTCAATTAATCGACGGGATAAACTTCATTTAATGCGTCTACACGATATCATCATTTGCTTCACAGGAACAGATAGACAGTTGAAAATTTCCGAAAGTTATATAAACTCATTAGATCCAAAAATTGAATTCACAACCGAAATAGAAAGCAATAATTCAATAAATTTCTTAAACATAACAATTTCCAATGAAAATGGAAAACATGTTTTCGCAATCTACCATAATCCGTCACATACAGATATTATGAAACATAACTCATAGTGTCACTCGATTATCAACATAAAATGTCAGCATTCAACTGTTTTCCAACAAAACCAAATTTATAGATGATAATTGCTTAGAAACACATAGAATTTCAATATTGGAATATCGGAACATTGGAAAATCAGAATCAAATTACGAAAGCACTTTTGAATTTTTACTTAATAACATTTGTATTTATATTCACATTCTTATCTATAAAAGCAATTTGTCATAATTTCTGTACATTCATTCGTCTGATGAAGCTACGGTGTAGCGAAACGCGTTACGAATCGCAAATATTCAGTAAAATTCCTCAAAAAGCTGGGATAAACCGAAATTCTAAGCTGATTAGCCTGCAGCTTTCTATACTATCCATATACATTCCTGAGTTTTTAGGGTGTGATCTATTTGTGTTGCTGAAGGTGCACATGGCAGATGGTAAATGGACCTTTTGCCATTCCTACTTCCTAGTTAGTTGATCGGCTTTGATGTTTTATTATATCTGACCGTGTGCGATCGCCTAAAATACTCAAATATTGATGGTGCAATACTACTGTTAGTGCTGAATAACATTATTTTATCAGAAAGATACTCGATATCTCAGCAACGATAAACTTTGATGTTTCTGCTCCCATTTTTCCTTCGAGCTTTCTCCATAGCAGATATGGTCAGAGCTTTCAGCTTTAAGAACAACACTCTACTAGTCCATGACTACGCATTGATCTGGCCTTTGCAGGTCCAGGAATCGTGAGTACACTCCGTTGGTCTTCGAACCGTATGTGTTAATTTCGAAAGTCCTTCAGAAATGGTCTCATTTTCACCCTTTAATAAGAGAATGTATGGTTTGATTCTACTATTTGCAATATCAATGACAAACACGTATTTATTGCCCAATTCAATTTTTATTTTTTGATTAATTCCGAATATAAATATTAATTTTATGATGTTCAATTAATAATTTGATTGAGGAGGTCGTTACTTGATGAAAATCGATATACATATTTTCAATGAAATGAAACTAATGTATTTAGATTTTCACTATATTAACAAAACTATGACAGGTTCCACCACACTGTGGCTTCATCAGATAGATACAAACTAATGACCAGAGTTATTCTTTATATATTAGTCTTATTTCCTACTTAATATTACAAAAGGTACAAGTACAAGAGGTATGTTGCAAAACCCATCGGTGTTGCTTACTTTATGAATTGAAAAGATTGAGTAAAGGAGAAGGATTTAGATCTAATTGACTATTAAGTATCCTACCTGAATTCTTTTCTTTGTTGATCTCTAAAATTTCCAATAGATTGAGTTTTGTCTATTATTTTTATTGTGTAAAATTTTGAAATTATCATCAAAGTTATGGTTTTCTTCGAGTAAGTGATTAGAATAATGGGAATCTGATTTATGATAATTAAAACTACGTTTGTGCTCGGATAACCTAACTTTGAAATTTCTGAAAGTTTTACCAATATAAATTTTATTACAATCCCAAGACAGTTTATAAACACCGGATTTATTATCAATTTTAGATTTGCAGTTTTTGATATGTCGACCTAAAGAATTATCAGTTCGGAATGCTATATTGAAATTATAATGCCAGAGGAACGATTTTAATTTTAGACTAGGATTACCAATATAAGTTAAGCTGTTGTATTTTGTGTTAGAACTTTTTATACTTGGAAATACTTCCTGGATTGATTTTTGAAATTTTTGCGTGAAATCATATTCTCAATCATAGTTGGACTGTAAGCGTTAGTGGCTGCTATTTGTTTAATTATATTTAGCTCTTTTATGAAATTTTTTGTGACATTGGGATATTAATGAGCCTATGTACCATACTATAGTAAGCTGCTAATTTATGTGGATAAGGAGGTGTAGATGAGCTGTGAATAGTAATATCTGTATGCGATGACTTAAGAAAAATAGTAAAATCATGTTTCCGTTAATTTTAGTAATAGTTAAATCCAGAAAGTTAATGGAGTTTTCTGTTTCTATATCTAACGTGAATTTGTTACGTTAGAGATAGAAACAGAAAACACACAACTCATCTGTGTTCTAACAAAAATACAACACCTTAACTTATATTCGGTAGTCCTAGTCTAAAATTAAAATCATTCCTCCGGCATTATAATTTCAATATATCATTCCGAACTGATAATTCTTTAGGACGACATATCAAAACTGCAAATCTAAAATTGATAAAGGTAATAAATCTGGTGTTTATAAACTGTCTTGCGGGGATTGTAATAAAATTTATATTGGTAAAGTTGGAAAACGTAGTTTTAATTATCATAAATCAGATTCCCATTATTCTAATCACTTACTCGAAGAAAACCATAACTTTAATGATAATTTCAAAATTTTATATAATGAAAATAATAGACAAAAACTCATTCTATTGGAAATTTTACAGATCAAGAAAGAAAAAAATTCAGGTAGGTTACTTCATAGTCAATTAGATCTAAATCCTTCTCTTTTACTTAATCTTTTCAATTCATAAAGTAAGCATCTCCATGGGTTTTCCAACATACCTCTTGTACTTGTACCTATTGTAATATTAAGTAGGAAATAAGACTAATATATAAGGAATAACAATGTTCATTAGTTTATATCTATCTGATGAAGCCACAGTGTGGTGAAACCTATCATAGTTTTGTTAATATAGTGAAAATCTAAATACATTAGTTTCATTTCATTGAAAATATGTTCAATCAAACTTTATTTATTGAAAATTGTGAGAAACTTCGACCCTAACGACCTCAGTACTGAAAATCAAAAAGTTTATGACTAGCAATCATAATGTTGAATAAAAGTATGAATTTCAGCGTTAAAATGTCATGACAATTGAATATATCTTCAAGAGCAAGATACAGAAATCGTAACAGAAAAGTTTAGAAATAGCAATTATTTATATACTCAAATATGTTTCCGATAAAAGCAAGTTATAAATTAGTTTTAAACTGCAATTATATGTTACGATATTTATATAATCTGTAAATTTTATGCATATACTAGTGAAATATGAACAAACTCAATCTGTTATATGAGAATCATGTGAATATTTTATTTTAACTATGATGAAATAGATTTAAAAAAATCTTTAACTAAATATTTTAATACTTTTTCGAGACGTAAAGGAGCTGCATTAAATTTTTTATTGGTGGATTCATTTGTGGTTTTTCTGCGAATATTTGAATGTTCTTTGAAAGAAGTTGCATTCCAAATTTATTAGTAATGGATTCATGAACGGAATTTCTGAGATATCACCAAAATTCCATAATTGTTTATAATTTTTGTAATTCTTACCTGCTAATATACGCTTCCTTTATATTTTGCATTCATAAACTGAATTAAGGTCTCAAAACTGAAAATTCTCTAGTAATTAAAAACGCCGCTCACAAAATACCACAGACTCTTTTCCGCTCCACATATGCAGCAGTCAAGTCCATCGACCTGGCTGATAACGGCGGCTTAACCCCCCCGAAAACCTTATCCAATATTTTCATCCCCTCAATCAGATCCTTCGGGAGTTATCAGAGCTGATCCCATCTCATTACCATTTTCAATTTGCCGGAGTGTTTTCCCATAGTTCGATTATCTTTCGGAAGTTTCGGCGGTGCGGATCTCTACCCCTCTCGATCCGACCGGATGCAATTGCATTTTGAAACGGTCTTTTTATCTCATTTTAGAGTTCGGATTTTAGCTGCCGATGATGCGCTTCTCCTAAAAAGACGAGATGTTCGTGAATTTAATCTTTCTATTAGTTTGGAAAAACGTTTTCAATTAAGGCTTTTTCGCAGGTCTAATTTCGATTTTATGGAGATTGAGTTCAATTTTGGATTTGATATTTCTCAACATGCGACTCAATTTGCTACGCCTTAGTTTGATAAAATGTGTGACTTTATTTAATGTTTTTTTGGTTTCAGGTGAGCACGAACATTAGACGGACAGCCCAATATTCGGATAAGTAAGTTCGTAGATTCTTTTTCAGAACAACAGCTATTGCAGCTAATGGATAATATTCCGAAAATGAATTAATTCTGTTGACGATCTGTTAGATAGGCTTAGGGATATTTGTATTTTATCTCTTCTGGAGTTACACGAAGCAAAATTTGGAATTCTCCACTTGATGATATTCACATATTAATTTATAATTGTCATATCGGTTACCCGAATTGAATCTAAAGAACTGAGAAACAAGAAATAGATAATACCATACTTAATTACTAGCAAAAGGCCTTTCATAATTTTTGTCACTGTTCTACGATCTTACTAATCATTTTGTTGTCACCCATATTCCTCTTAAGAAGTGCGCATCTTCTAATTTTCCCTCAGGGGTAGCCAGCCAAACTAGATCATTAGCTTTCGAAAAAAACTGTCTTCATATAACGTATAAAAGGTCTAGGTCACCTCTGAATTACAGTTAGTTTTCTTTCTTAATGAATATTTAATAATGCAAATAATGTGCTTGCATCTTCTTGAAAAATTTTGAGTTAGTCAGGTTTGTAAGTTGTTGTTTTTCATTTCAGGCATGATTCAAAGTTCTCATCCGTAAGATGACTTCTCAATTTACTCTTGACGATGTTCATGCTTGAAAAAGGTTGTTCGCATATATGTTGAACGAAATGGGAAAGAAAAGCAAATGCGAGCTTTTTCAGCCGATTCTAAGAAACCGAAATACTATTCCAAGCGTAGAAAATGATCATGTCTTCCTTTTTCAGGTCATTCAAAGCAAATGTGTTGTGAACTAAAATCACATATTTTCCTCTTCCTGGAACCTGCTCAGAAGAGATTCCTTCATATTTAAAGTTATTGTTTCAAAATGGTGTTTATCAATATAGGAATTATTTTCCTGACGATGCTTCAGCAGGCTCAGGAAGTGAAATAATATTTCGACCTCAAAATCCTGAGCAAAAATGGATAATTTGGTTTTAAACTTTATACTTTCTTCAAACATCGACAAAATTGAGTTTTTTTTTCTCTTGTAGTTCACGATTTAGCTGATTTAGATGAGACGTAACGTCTACCATGAAATAAAAGTTTTGTATTCACTGTTAGATCTGGATGAACACTTCTCAACGAGGAATGCTTCAATTTTCGGAAAAAGAGACGCGAAACATTTTGAAACGTTTCCTCTGGATAACCAATGTACCTTGTTATGAAGCAGAATCAGCGTACTTATTCTCCATTTCAAACAAAAAAGCTGAATGTAGTTGATCACTAATTCCATAACTTCACAAATTTCATTCGGAAATGATTCCGCACAAAGCGCTTCTTAGTGAATGATACAATGATGAAGTATCTTGTGATTAATTTTTGGTATCAAAATAGCAACAAACCCTTTTCTTACGCCAGTCATACTTTTCGCTCCATCTTTTGAAATCGACTCAATTTTATCGAGGGAATTATGTGCAATTTCGTATGTATTCGCTGGTTTCCATCTTTTAGCAATCTCTTGACTAAATACAAAACTTGCCATATTAATATTGCTGGAAGATTGCATCCATTTATCAAAACCAAGGGTCGACGACTCTTGACTCTACTGTTTTTTCTTCGTTGCATCACCAGTAGGATATTTAGTACTAAATGACGCGTTCTTTCTTATGAATTGTCTCTCAAAATTTGATTTCTAGTTATGGACGAATTTCTCCTCACAAATAAGACATGTGGGAAGTGCATTGAAGTGTTGAAGAAACGCAAAATTTTTGGTCCACTCAACGTTCAATTCGCAGTGTTCATCTTCCGCTTTCCTTTACATTCTTTTGATAGCCTGTTAATTGGGGTGCTTATAAAAATATTCCAAATATATTTCTTTCTAAAGCCACCAGTACAAATTATTTTCATTATTGAATTGATGAAAATAAAAATTAAAAAAAAATCTTTCTAAAAAATACAATTTTATTACTAAATGTAACTGCACTGAAAAGAAGAAAATAGCTTTTTCCATCATCAGAATAATAAAACTATTAGTATGACTAAAAATGGAAGAAAACGTCATACAGAAATGGTGCTTCCATGAATAACAATGAAAAACAATTAGGATGTTTTTGTTACCGAATTGTCAATATCCCCATATGATTATAGTAGTCAGTTGAAATCATTACGAATCTCTCCATCCTGCCAACGTAATATTCCTAGCTCATAGTACTCTCAAGATATGGAACCATAAGAAGTGTTAATGTATTCCAATTTATTCGTAGCTAATGAAGAGATAAAACAGTCTGCGCAGGCTTATTAGAATTAATTTATAACCTCACATTACAAGAAACTATACTGAAAGGCAATATTATTCTGTGTTCGTGAAGCAAGATAACAGATATCTGCAAACTATTAGGAATAGAAGGTGCACCAAGCAGACATCAAGTGCACACTTTAATAGCGTTCATTGGAGATAGGAATTCCTTGACCACAGGAGGCCTAAGATCGAATCTAAATATTTCAAATTACAATTTGATTCGATTATATTCAGTGAAGCCGAGAGTCTGGCGAAGGCGTATCCCGCAGCACGGGATTCTGTTCAGTTTCACTTTCTACATAATTCATGGTATGATAATTGGAACAGAGAGTAGTCAGTAGTAGTCTCCGCTTTTCAAGATTAGGCGAACCGTATTGGACTGCAACACGGTCGGGTTGTCTTGAAAGTCGATAGAGTTTCCATTTCGTTTACTAATAGGACAAAGTATCCCTGGGTATCGCGGTTGGTATTCGTTCAGCGTTCGAGATTTGCTACGATTATTCACTTCTTGGAGATTGTGGAATTCCGTGTAGCGAATGCAACAAGATAAATTCGTTAAATTTTACTCGAGATCCTACTCGAGACAGTTTTCAATAAATCATGGAAGCGTATGAACGAGCAATATTAAGGTTAAAATATACAGAGCATACGGTTCATATATTTGTGAAAGATTATGCTATTCACAAAAAACTAAAACAAATTTAGTTTTCAGATTTTTATAGACAGTTTTTCTGAAGAATCTTCAATCTTTAGATGTAAAATAATCGTTGAACTGAAAGAGAAACAGTTTCGTGAATAAAAAATGCGGGCGAAGAAAAATACTAACTGAGAGATAGGGTTGTAGGTATTGAAAATATTCATTGTTTCAGGTTGTTTTATATCAACCAGTGCATTTCAAAATATGTCTGAAAAACTGCTGAAAATCGAATATTGTTGTTATTTCCCAAATATTACGTGCAAACAAACAAGGTATTCGACTTGCATTTCGACTACCGTAAACCAAAAAACTCAGAATTATGATGACTGGATTGATAATGAAAAGTTAGATAAACCAATTTTTCGAAAAAAAAAGGTTTTGTCAAAATTCAGTTTTAATATCTCGACAAATTTATCTAAGGTGGAATATTTTCTTTTCTGAAGAGTTGTATTATTACCTAAACAAAATGTAGAGGCTCCAGCACGCTTCACTTTGATATAATTATGGTAGAGGAACTTTTTTTTCTACTGAAAATATAAATATTCAACTTTCTCTGAAGGTCAAAATATTTTTGTGGCTCGCAAATACATAGAAAACTAATTTCTCTTTCATATCAAAAATGGCGCCATTTCATGTCCGAAACTCTTTAACAGAAAATTAGAAGAAAAACCATTCGACAAAATGGTGACCGAAAAACATTAATGTTTTAAAGTAATTTTTGAACAATTAAGATAAACAATATCGCACTATTTTATAGTATGATATATATGAGGCATTTCTAACTGAATGACCCCCACCTTGCTCAAAATTAATTCGATCTATCGTCGAGTGCCTTGAGTAGTGAATCCTTAGTCCAGATCCTATATGGATGCTTAAACAAGTTGACTCACACCTTCTTTTACTAGAACCACTTTAAAAATTTCTCTTTGGACTGAATCGAAGTCTAAATAGACTCAAATGAAAGGTCTTGAGTTTCACTTTCATAAGCGTCAAGGAAAAAACTTTTTGGTAGACATAAAATCCAAAATGACGGCCAAAAACACGTGAATTCCAAGGAAAAATCCTTTTCTGAATAATTTCAACTTCTATTTCTTTTGGAGAATATACTTTTCTGAACTTCTAAAGAAAACAAATTATAGTAATTTACAAACTTAAAGTGATCTACAATAAGGTTATATCCTTTCAGATAGCTCTGAAATATATTTAATACTTAGAATTAAGTGAATTTTTATTGCCAATACCAATATAGTATAAATTGGCTTTCTCCGCGACCATCACTGAATGTGATATTTCTGAAATCATTTTCAGTAATATAATTCAAACATTCTCTCTTCTGAGTTTGAATATTTATTCTAAAAACA